>CM060353.1:173100105-174350105 GCA_030545235.1 Helianthus tuberosus | reverse complement strand
GATTACAATACAATACAGATAAGTAAACTAAACTACTGCTTCCAATCCACTGTTGTGACTCCAGCAGTACTTTCTATCTTCAGCAGTGCTTGGCCCAGATCAGTAGATTGAGCATCAGTGTTAGTCTTCAACAGTCTTTATACTTGATCAGTTGTTGTAGGACAGCAGTTGTTGTAAGCGGTCAGTGGATGAAAGACATCAGTTGTTAAAACCACTTTCAAGGGGAAAGATTAAATACAAACATCTGCTTATTCTGGATCCACTGATCTGATCCAGTTTTGGCTTTAATCAACTGTTCCTTTGTAGGGTTCAATCCCAACACTTTTGAATTAGAAGTGAAAAACTCAAATTAATCAAAGGGGTTAAATTGTATAAGATGGAAACTTTTGAATTAGAAGTAAAAGATCAAATTAATCAAAGGGGTTAAATTACCAAAGATTAAAACTTTAAACTTAAATTGTCAAAGATTAAAACTTTAGGGTTAAAAAAGAAAATTTCATGTTTTTTGAAAAACTTCCAAAGCTAAAGGTACAACTACCTTAAGCACAGTTAAGTTGCTTATTTATCTATACTATATTATAATGCATGAGGGAGGGATTCCCAAAAGTTAAGAACTTTTTCCCCCCTTATTTATAAATAAACCCCTAAAATGAGGGTAGTTTGGTCTTTTAAACACTATTTATTTTTTAGTCCCTCATATTATTACACTTAAATCCCTTAGTTTTAACAAAATTATATATAATTATGTAGAAGTTACACTTTTCCCCCATCCACAACAAAATTATAATTCCTTTATGTATTCATGACATATTTTATAAACTATAACGTTTAAAAAAATCCGAAGGTACCATAACAACCTACTCATTTTTGTCGATGTTTCGATGTTTATCTTAGTCAATACTGACGTTCGGATTAAATGTACAAGTAGGTTATGCCTTAATGTACAATTGATTAAAGCCCAACTTACTTTTAGTCATCATCCCAAATAAAATATAAATGAAATGCTAAAAGCACTATCATTTTCTAAACTACAATTTGATTAAAAATTTCCTTTACACTTTATCAAATATCAACAAAACTTCCTACTTTAGGGGCAACAAACTCTTAATTAAGTGGGAAAAGTTTTTTAAAATTCAAACTTTATATTTTGAAAATTTACAAACTTTATGATGCGTATAAGATGGTCATTTCTCCCGATTAGCGCTTAAAGCAAATGATACAAACATTTAATGGGCGGCCAATTATACTATTCAACTTTTGAATTCCCACTTCTCATCTCCACATACTCCTCTTTTTCACATACCCATGGTTTGCATCACCTAAGAGACCTCGGGAGAACTAAACAACCAGCAGCCGTCATCTCTTGCAAACCATATCATGAGGTTCTTCATTCACTTCTAATAAAATAACATCACTGATTCTTCTTATACTTCTCAAACTTGTAGTTCATTTCGTCAAATTTTGAATTCATTTGTGTTTGCTGTTAGAATGGAGGTCTTACCACCACTTGCTGAAGATGGAAAGACACAAAGATTTCTTTTTGTTCAATCGGAGGATCTCTGACGATGTTGAGGTTAATTGTTTATCAGATCTATGTTACATTTGTTTAGTTTTTGTTTGTGTTTTCAATGTAAATATTTGTGTGTAACTTATTTTTTAATATTTGATCTGGTTGAATTAGTTTGAAGTATCATTATAATTGAACTATGCTATGTAACAATCTTGTGGTTTTTCTCTATTTTAATTGTTTAGAATACAGTCAAATTTTACACATTTATCATTATAATTTAACTATTCTTCGAACCAGTCTCTCTTAATTTGTTTTAACTAAATTTGTTGTTAGATTTTTTGATGTGAGAATTTACAAGGAGTGGAAAGATGAAGTGTAATTTAACTATTCTTCAAGGTAAACCATCATTTTGCTTTCTTATTTAGTTTTAAATATTTTGTGCATCAACAACATTCATGTTATTGTGTTTCTAATAAAAATGTGGTAAATTTCTCTCAAAGTTTCCATCCTCAATCGGTTCCTATCATCACCATTTTTTTAACTTTTTCCTGTAATGGGTGGTATTTTATCTCGTATTTATGATTAATTAATGTTTTTTTTTTCAGGTGTAACTGTGTAAGGCAAGAAGCGTTAAAAATACACCTGGTGACCTTGCTTACGTGTCATGTGAAGCCAGGAATCCATGAAAAGGAATTTTCAGGTTCCTTGTGTTGCAAATTAGGGCTATTCACGAGCCGAGGAGCTAGGTCAAGCTCGGGCTCGGCTCGATTATAAACTGAGCCAGCTCGGCTTCGATTTAAAATCGAGCTGCAAATCTAAGCTCGGGCTTGGCTTGGTTTGGCTCGAATTCAAAAAGAAAAATTAATACATAGATCTCAAAGTTCAATAGTCTAAAATATTATTAGATAGTTAGCATATCTAAAATGAGTTGAGCCTTATACATTTCAAGAGAAAATCAAGTTCAACAAACAAAATCAATTTTAAATTTCAACGAAATACAATATACGTTTATTAGCATGGTAATCCACCTTCAAATATACCATAGATATACAATTGCACTCATAAATACATGTAAATAATAATCAGTTTTTTTGTAATATATTATAAAGTATATAAAAATAACGTACATTAAGAGTAAAATACTAAAATAATCCGAGCTAAGCCGAGCCGAGCTAAAAGGCGAGCTAAACCGAGCCAATTTGGTTTGTTACGAGCCGAGCCGAGCTAGGCTCATTTTCTTATCGAGCTGAGCCGGCTCGGCTCAGTTTCAAACCGAGTCATGTCGAGCGAGCTTTTTTCCAAGTTTTTTGGACAACCCTATTGCAAAAATATTGGGCAATAAAATAAAGACTACCAGAAACAACAACACCTGGTCTCTAAATCCTGTTAGTTTTTTTTTTTTTTTAATTTACACACACATAAATTAATTTAAATACATGTTTATGGATATGAAAGTGTTGGATTTGACTTTTAAATTGCAAGAAAGTAGAATATAAGGCATATTGCTTCTTTTATGATTCCAGTTCTCTTACTATAGTCGATTTTCAAGAAAAAAAATTAGGTTTATAATTGTAAGTTAATGAGAGAAAAAGAAAGAGTTCTTGGTTTTGGTAATAACAAATGTACGATCATGTATCCCAAAAAAAAATTAGGTTTATAATTTTCAAGAAAAAAAAAATTAGGTTTATAATTGTAAGTTAATGAGAGAAAAAGAAAGAGTTCTTGGTTTTGGTAATAACAAATGTACGATCATGTATCCCAAAGGTACATATGCCTTTTTTTTGCAGAACTGAAGTCATGTTAATCCTTTTAGTCTATGATTACCATAGTACACTAGATTTAGAAGTAAAATTCCTTGCTTTGTGGAAAAGGCGCGTCTTAGTGCGCCTCGTGCCTAGGCGCGACTCGGCATGCTTTTTAAAACCTAGGGCGTATAATACGGCAAGTTTTGAATTCGGGAGATAGTTTTGCACCTTTGTTTAAGTTCATTAAGTGTTTCGTTTGTCGAAAACACTTAGCTTTGTAATAGAATCCTCATTTAGCTTTAACTACCGCAATGCAAATGTCGCCCCGCCGCATCGTGCGGGCACCCCACTAGTAGGTATATAATAACTTTAGGATAAAACGGAGGTAGATACACCATTGGGAACAACTAAGAAACAAAATAATATTCTTTCCGTTATGAAATTTTCAAAAAACATGCAATAGAAGTCAACAACGCTGCAGTATAAATGATGGGCGAATCTCGTGGATATGGGGCAGTGGGTCTTCTTTTACTCAATCAGAAACAACAAAGGCATGGGAAGATTGTGTAAAGTTGCTGGAAAATGTAAAGTTAAATATGAAATCAGACACGTGGTTATCGAAAAATGATGAAACCCGGAAAGATTTCAAGGTGAGTAACTTGCACACAGAGTTGGATGGCATTCAGATTATTCCGCAAACACAGGAACTCAAATGGCTTAGCTGGATACCGAAAAACATAAACTGTTTTCTATGGAGGGCGGTGCTGAATCGGATACCGACAAGAGAAGCATTGGCGATAAGAAACATAACTATCCCATCGGTTTTGTGTGCTTTATGTGGTTTAGTCTATGAATCGGTTGATCATTTATTGATTTCCTGTCAATACGCTCGACCGGTATGGACAACGATTTCCTTATGGGTCAAAATACCTCTTCCAAGATATTTGCTCAGCTTGGTGGGATTAATGGAACATATCGAAACTTACAGTTCATCACAAGAGAAGAAGAAGACGATTCATCTTATTACTGCAGCAACATGTTGGACCCTATGGCGGATTCGAAACAACTTAATCTTTAACCATAAGACAACACATGTATCAAGGGCAGTTGGAGACGTTAAGGCGATCTCTTTCTTATGGCTGAAGGCAAGGGCTGGAAAATCTGAGCTAGAATGGAAAGAGTGGGGCGACTTTAGTTGTTTTAAGTAAGGTTTTGAAAATTTCACTGTTTCTTTTACTTTCATGTATCTTGCCAAGACATTCCTTTCTGGTTTTTTAATATACCGCCTTCTTCAAAAAAAATTGTACTCGCTTTTGTCTGTTCCTGCATTAATGTAAGTCTCTTAACACTAATCTTTGAAGATTTATGTTTGTGTTTTTCACCATGTTCATACCTAGGGGTTTTTATGATTTAGCTAGAATTTGTTGAAACTTGTTAAATCTGCATCTATACGACTAGATTAATGATTATGAATGCTTAACCTCCATTAGTTTTAGGATTTATAACCTTTTCGGGTCAAATTGTTCTTGACAAATGGGTAAGATCTGGGGAATTATTTTTCAAGCAACACCGCATCTTTCCTTGCAAAAACTTTCCATATTTCAAGCCGAATGAGAAACTGGTTTCGATCTGCTACATTGAACTGACACGGGGCGTGCCTGGCAGGATGACGCGTGTCTCCTTCCAGTAACAACTTCTGTATTCTGTTTTGAATATTGTGATTCTGGATATTGTGTATGTAGGGGATTTGAGGAACACCCATGGTTGCAATTCCCCGGAAACAATAAAGATTGGTGTAAGGCAAGACCAGACACTCTATTCAGCTGTGCGAAGAAGCCCCTAGGATCATTTGGTATGAACTCTACAGCAAGTGAATCAAGCAGTGAGATTTTTAGATTTGGTCCCTGACCAATTGAGAAGGTTCTTGGAAATTGATAATGAATCCATTGACGCGTGCACATATGAGTTCTTGGCATCCTTGTAACAACGCCTACAAAATATGACTTTATGCATTAAAAACCACTACTTTTACTAGGTCTTTAAAAAACTCGCAGAGTACTCGAAACAATTGTCCAAAAGGCGTATGATGTTTTTAAAGTAAACTTTTGGGCATCCATAATTAATTTAGTTAACGGTACCATCAAGGGGGAGTAAAAACCTAAGTGATCCTTTTTAATTTAGTTTCAAAAGCATCTATCTTTTATTTATTTATTTATTTGTATGTCTTTTTATAAAAATCTATAAAACAACTATTTTTATGGTTTGACTAAAGCTCTTGTATTCTTGGATAACCTCGATATCTTACAATCACTATATTACGTCAATGATGGGTGTACTTGCCCCATCGTGTTGTTTTAAGTTATCATAACTTATCGTGTTTTACAAATTTAAGACTTAACTCCATGAAAAAACGGCTAAAAATAACCGATATATATACACTCAAGCCCACGTCAATTGCCAAAAAGCATTTTTCCTAAGAAAGTCTTTCAAAGTTCAAACCTTGTTCTCTAACACTCTATTTCCCTAATTATATATAAAAAAATCAAATGGACATACCTATGGTTGGCTTGTCAAAATCCAACTGGAATTCTGGTGATCGTTGCTGCCGGCGAAGTAATTCGGGGTTGAGAAGCAAAGAAGTCGTTCCCACCGATGGTCATAGGGTTTAAACTGATGTTAATATTTTTTTTAAGTAACTTTAAAATTATTAAACACATAGGCATTGAGCTTGGTAAAAGTGGATTGGGCATTGGAATTGGTAAATGGTAATGGTGGATTACTATTTAGTGGTCTTAAAGCTTAACTACTGAACTTTATGTACATAGCAATTGTTTATATTAAGTTTATTTTTAAAAATTCATAAATTACTAATATGATTTTTCTTAGGGTTCGGTTTCAAAAGTTTAGGGTGACGATTGAAAATGTTTAGGGGGAGTAGATGGGATTTTCGCTTCCCCCCTCCCCCGCACGGGCTAGGGTAGCTCTCCCCCTGAGACAGATGAGGGAGCATAAGTGGTGAGAGTTACAAAAGAATTTGTACCTACGAATTGTTTCCAAACCAACCATCTGAATAATTTACTCTACTAATTATTATACGCTTCAATGTATTTGTTTGATCTGTGATAGATCTCAATCATCACATGAGCACTTTTGATCATGCATTGTGTATACTAAGCTAATCATGCAATCCATTCATATAACTCATCTTTTTTTTTCATTTTCTAATTCTCCATCGTTGTGGGATAAGTATATATGTTATGTGCTTTGTGTTACTATATGGGCCAACATGTCGATTAAGCAACAAAAATAAGTTAACCGAAAGCCAATGGGTGTTCTCCTTCTATAACCACATTTTCCTTGCAAATTTTCTTAACCAGGCAATGCGAAATAGAAAAATAATAGGTCTATAAACTTTCTTGGAGTTTAAACTCGGTCAATCTCGTTCAACTCGACAACTACTCGGCAAACCGGTCTTGTAGCTTTCTCCACCAACTAATGAAAAAATCAAAACTTTGTTTTACTATACTGGCCAATGGGCCAATAAAGTATAAAAAAAAAAAAAGTTAACTCAAAGCTTGATGTGTGTTCTCCATTTATAACCATATATTCCTTGCAAATTTTCTTAACAAGGAGATCTGGGATAGTATAAACTTTCTTAGAGTGACAAAATTGTAATTTACGAGGTGGGCTAGGTGATAACATGACTTGTACCAAATGCAACAACTCTTTTTGTAAGTGTTTTAAAATTTTAGTGAAATTACAACTTTTTACACTAAGTGTCTTAAAATTTTAGTTAAATTACAACGTTTCGCGCTATTTATGCTTTATAAGGTAATATAGATATTCGGGGTATTATTATTGCTATTTCAATTATTTTGTAGTTATATTCGGTTGCCACCGCCACCGCCACCACACTACTACTATAATTCATATTAAGTAATTATATAGTTAAGTATTCAAATAAGATAATACCTAATTATATTATTATTATTATTATTATTATTATTATTATTATTATTATTATTATTATTATTATTATTATTATTATTATTACATTGTTGTTGTTATTACTACTATTATTATATGTAAAAGCAACATGATTCCCAAAGAAATGAGGGAATAGGTATTTATTTATAGGTTAGTGTATATACATCGGAACCTTTATACCCCTTGCAAAAAGTCATAACCCTTCAATTTATTTGGATCATGTAAATGCCATGCGAATCATCGCAATGGTTCATGCAGCATGTTGATTTAATCGCCAAGCATCATAAAAAATAAAGGATATATTGGTTCGCATGAAAAGCCACATCGGTTCATAAATAAAAAAACATGCACGCTTAATTATTATTTAAAATGATAAAATAACCTTACACTTAAACGTTTTATTTATTTGCATGATTCGTTATATATATATATATATATATATATAGGGACGCAGGATTGAAGGGGCGGGGAGGGGCGCCCGACCCCCCGAACTTTTCGCGCAGTAGTTTTACGTATGTACTTTTCGTATAGAATTTTTTAGGTATATACGTTTTCGATCCCTCGATTTTATAAAAAAAAAATATTTATATAGCTCAAATAAAATATTTAATAAAAAAACCCAAAATTAGATCTATTCAGCCCAAATCAGATTGTTATGTTTTGTTATAGCCCAGAAATCATTATATAAAGCCCAAATTAAAAGCTAAACCTAACATTCTATAAAAAAAAAAACCCAAATCACTGGATTTGGGGATTACGGACAATCAAAAAAGAACAGAAGGGTTGTTCGCTGACTGCTGAGGAGACGAGGAACAGCCGAACAGAACAACAGAAGGGTTGCGCTACTTGTGGTCTTGTACGAGTTCGACTTCTTCAATATTCAAGGTATGTGTTTTTTATCTTTAGGTTTAATTTAGGGCTTCAATTTATGTGATTTAGGTTGAAATTAGGGGTGAAATTGGTCTATTTTTTTGCCCTAAACTTGTTGAATCTTTCTGTAACTATTAGAGTTTGAAATTTAGGGTGATTTGTTTTGTTAACTTGTGTTATTAGATTATGCTATGGGAAAGAATAATTGAAGAATTCAAAAATCTTAAAGGAAGACGGGCAGAACTATAATTCTTCATCTAGGAGAACCAGGTACCCACCTTCCTCTCTCCTTTTTAATGTTTTGATGTCTTTGTTCATTTGTTTGTTAAACAATGTTTACGTTTTAATGTTTGAAAACGTTTTTTATTTGATATTAATGTTTGACCTGACCTGACCCGGCCCGAATCGAATCACCGACGTCCGACTCGAACATACACCTCGAAACTACGCGATATAATTTTTTTTAGGTCCGTTACCTTCCGACCCCTCGAACTTTTTTTCAAGCTTCGCCACTGTATATATATATATAGTGGAGGGTTCAAATGAGAAGAATTTTTTTGTAAGAAGAAATTTCAAACCAATAAGAATGCTTCATATTACATCATTTAATATTTGCATTTAATTTTAATATAAGAGTATATTGGTAAACTTACATAAATCATTAATTTGTATTCTTCCCCTTTAATAACTAAGTAAATTAAATTTGTAACTCCTTTTTAAATTATATACCTTTTTCCAAATTAAAAAACAAATTAATTTAAAGTGTAAAATAAATTACTAGTTGTGTAGGATAAATTACGAGTTGTGTAAGATATATTTCGAGGTATGTAGGATAAATTTCAACAGTGTAGGATA
Source organism: Helianthus tuberosus (assembly GCA_030545235.1). Lineage (NCBI taxonomy): Eukaryota > Viridiplantae > Streptophyta > Magnoliopsida > Asterales > Asteraceae > Helianthus > Helianthus tuberosus. The sequence goes on along the minus strand of CM060353.1, from coordinate 174,341,138 downwards.
AAATTCTACAATGTGTAGGGTATATGTAGGAAAATTTTGATATGTGTAGGTTTTGTAGATTATATGTAGGATAATTAATGATTAGTTGACTAATTAATTAAAGAGAGAAAAATTAATGATATGAGTTATAAATGAAATAGTATTTTACTAATATGCCCTTTCTTCTTTTTCTTCTCACATTAAATTTCTTCTCAAATGAAATATATATATATATATATATATAGTGTAAGGTTCATTGGGGAACACTAAAAAAGTGGGGAACAGTGGGGAACCGACTCAAACGAACTCCGATTGGAGTCATTCCAACGGCGTTGGAACCGGCTAGTCGAACTCTAACTAGGATCTCTTAACCCTAAACCCTAAATCATAACCCCTAAACCCTAAATATATTAGGGTTTGACTTTTAGGGTTTGGCTTTAGGGTTTAGCCTTAGTGTTTAGTTTTAGGGTTTAGCTTTAGGGTTTAGGGTTTAGTTTTAGGGTTTAGGGTTTAGGTTTAGGGTTTAGCTTTAGGTTTAGCCTTTAGGGTTTTGCATTTAGGGTTTATAGTTTAGATTTTACGATTTAGCTTAGGTTTTAACCTTATCTTTTAGCTTTAGGGTTTAGAGTTTATGAGTTAGGATTTACGGTTTAGGGTTAAGAGATCTTAGTTAGGGTTCGACGAGCCGGTTCCAACGCCGCTGGAATGAGTCCAATCGGAGTTCGTTTGAGTCGGTTCCCCGTTGTTCCCCACTTTTTTAGTGTTCCCCAATAAACCTTCCCCTATATATATATATATGAGATCGCTAAAATGAAAACCACCTCTAGTTGTAAGAACCATGGGAACCACTTTCTAGCCTTTGGATCAACAAGATGGATGGATGAGATTAAAAGTAAGAAAAATTAATATTAAATACATTTTGTCTTATATTTTAATAAAAAAAGGGTAGTTTAGTAAAATAACTATTTTTTGTCTTTTTGCCTTTATTATTTTTCTATTACTTTTTTGTTTTATTATATTACTTTTTAGTTTTATTATATTACTTTTTATTTTTTAAAAAGATTTTTTTATTAAAAACATTTTTAAATTCAATTTTTTTTAACAAAGACAGTTTTTTTGCGCGCCGGTTTTACGCCCGACTTTTTAACGCATCGTTTTTTAATAGGTCGTTTTTTCACGCCGTTTTTTACGCTCGACTTTTTCAAGCGTCGTTTTTTTAACACGGCGTTTTTTACGTCCCGTTTTAACGCGGCGTTTTTTACGTCCCGTTTTTTTTTCGCAGCGTTTTTATGCGCCACATTCACGCCCCTTGTTTTAGGCACCGTTTTATCACACTATTTTTTACGTTTTACAACTTGCATAGAAAAAGGTTTACGTTTTATATTTTACGTTTTACGTTAAAAAGTTTACGTTTTACTTTAAACCTTTTAAACTTTTTACGTTTTACATTAAACTTTTTACGTTTTACGTTAAACTTTTTACGTATTACGTTCAACTTTTTACTTTTTACTTTTTACGTTTTTACGTAAAACTTTTTACGTTTTACGTTTTTACGTAAAACTTTTTACGTTTTACGTTTTACTTTAAAAGTTTTTACGTTTTACGAAAAACTTTTTACGTTTTACGTTTTTAAGTAAAACTTTTTACGTTTTACTTTAAAACTTTTTACGTTTTATGTTTTACGTGAAAACTTTTTACGTTTTACATAAAACTTTTTACGGTTTTACGTTTTACATAAAACTTTTTACGGTTTAACTTTTTTTTTTTTTACAAAAACTTCTTTACGCAAAAACGAACTCACCCAGAAATTGCAAACTCAGGAGATGTCTCAGATATATCGTTATCATCATCGACTAGGGGGGGGGGGGAATTAAAAACCAACAACATCAAAACAAAGTCTATCTCGAAAAAAAAAACGGGGTTTGGCTCAGAATAACTAATAATCAAAAGGCTGCAAAAGAGGGGTTGCAGGTTTAAAAAACCTACCCTCCGCCGTCCTTGCCGCGCCATCGTCATCAAAATCGACGTTTTTATTTTTTTCATCATCGCCGCCGGCATCCAACATATCAAACCCACAAAAGTCCACTGATCAAAATCACCAGATAAACAAGAACACAGGCAAAAGATCAAAGAAACTCAACCAAAAAATCAAACCATCAAACCCACATAGTCCATAGAGTTCATCAGACCCACATAGTCCACAAACCCAACCAAAACAAAATTGGAAACCCCACCTTCACTGACCCAACTCAAAACCATCATCGAGCACCAACCACCTCCGACATCGAGCACCCACCACCTGCCATCGAGCACCCACCACCTCCGACAACGACACCAACCCCAACGCCACCAACCCACATCTGCCCCACACCACCCAAAAATCCCCCACCGCCAACAACCCCAACGCCACCGCCACCACCAACAACAACCGTCGCCCACCTTCATCATAAAAAATCCCCCAAAAAATCCAAATTAAAAAATAAGAAAGATAAGTAGATCTATGTGATAAAGAGACATATAGAAACAGGTGGGTGTGGGTGACCTGAATAAATGGCGGCGGAAGGAGTGGAGGTCACCTGTGATGGCGGAAGGGGTGACGGTGGGTCGCCGGGAGAAGGAGGGGGTCGCCGGAGAGCATATCTGAGTTCGGTGTAGGTGTGGTGTTTGGGGGTTTCCGGTAACGTTGCCGGTGTGGGTGTGGTGTTTGTGGGACGCCGGAGAAACGAGCGGGGCGACGGTGGGGGTGTGGTGTACTCAGATGAAGATGATGAAAATGAATGTGGGGGTAACTTCATATGTGCAGGTTTTTATTTTCGATAAAGAGAGAGATGAAAAAGAAGCATTAAAGATGATGGTCATGGACTTTAAATAGACAGACAAGACATGGATTAGACATTTAAAGTAAATGACCAAAATACCCTTTAAGATGATTGGTGGATAATGGTTCTTATGGTTCTTACAACTGGAGGTGGTTTTCATTTTAGCGGCCCCCTATATATAAAGGGGGCCGCTAGAATGAGAACCACCTCTAGTTGTAAAAACCATGAGAACTACACCGTACGGGGCGAGTTGGACCAATTTTTTTTTCATAAACGTAGATGTGTGTGTTACAAACACATATGTAAAAAAAAATTCAAAAACAAAAAAAATGTCGTGTGTGTAGTTTTTTACACCACAAGTTTGATGTTTACGGATACCGTAAATTTACCCTAAATGTCATATCCTACCATCTCTCTCTTCATTAATGTGATCAGATCATCTCTCTCCTCTCTCTATTTTAAATCCTTCCTTTCTCTTCTCTCAGATCATATGTCTTCTTCTCTCTCTATTTTTAATCCTTCCTTTCTCTCTCTCAAAACATGAAATCCGTCACCGGAGATACACTCCTGTCTCCTCCGCCCTCCGCCACCGGTTATCACTCTCCGGACCACCGTCTCCTCTGCCACTGCCACTGTACCAACCAACGCCATCGCCGGTTCCGGCGTCGGATAGGGTTTCATTCCCGGTGGTTGTACCAGCCGACGCCAGCCAGGTAGTTTCTGTGTGTTTTTTTTCTTGTTTTCAAAGACCAGTTCTTCTGGTTGTTCTTCATCTGAGAGATTAATGGCGATGATGATGTGGAAACCCACACATGAGCCTTGTTCTTCATCTGAGAGATTAATGGCGATGATGATGTCGGTGGTGCCGGCGATGTTGGTGGTGCCGGTGGTGCCATCGTCGTCGGTGGTGCCGGAGTTTGAGTGGTGGCTAGAGGTGGTGTCGGTGATTGAGTGATGGCTAGAGGTGGTGCCGGTTTTGGGGGGTGAAGGAAGAGGTTTTTTTGGGGGTGGTGGCTACTGGGTCAAACTTTCTTGTGTTGTTGGGGGTTGATTGGGTTTGGGGTTTCTTTGATTCTGATTATGTTGGTTTGGGATTCTTTGATTCTGATCTTGTGGTTGTTGGTGGGCGGGTGAACGATGTTTGAATCTGGGTTTGAATGATGTTCATGTTGAATCTGGGTTTGAATGATGTTTTTGGGACCTTTTTGATTCTGTTGAATCTGGGTTTGAATGATGTTCTGTTTTTGAATGATGTTCATGTTGAATCTGGGTTTGAATGATGTTCATGTTGAATCTGGGTTTGAATGATGTTCTGTTTTTGGCAAGGTTGGAGAACTCGCTAGTCGCTAGCGGGTCGGTGAGGTAGGGACTAGCGACTACTCGGGATTAATCGGGATTAATCGGATCGGACTTTTTATGTATAATTTTAAGTTTTTATACATATATACATATATTTTTATACGTAATTTTTTTAAGTGGACAAGTTTTGACCGGAATCTGGGAGGTTTTGGCCGGAATATGTGTTTTTTCCGATTTTTTCTGATTTTTTCCGATTTTTCTGATTTTTTCCGATTTTTTTTGTTTTTTCCCGATTTTTCCCGACCGACTAGTCTCGATTAGGGCCGACTAGGGCCGATTAGGGCCGACTAGGCCAACTAGCGATTTTTTTACTGATTAGCTGAAAATTACTCAGTTGATGGGCGACTAGCGACTAGTCAGCGATTAATCGCCGGCTAGTCGCGATTTTTGCAACCATGGTTTTTGGGACCTTTTTGGAAGCATCAATCAAAACAAAACATCATTATGAATTTGGAAGCATCAATCAAAACAAAATCAAAACCCACGTCCATCTTCATATTCATCAACTTCTTCCATATCAACTACACAATCATTACTATAAAAATGTTTACTACCAACACTATTGAAAAAAATATATTTTATATCACCAATAATGGGAAACTGATAAGGATCCTATCTTCATTTTATCTAAATTAACTTTTTCTTTGTGAATTTCTTGATTTTGTCTATTCAGTTTTGTTTCATTTGGTTAATGGCTTTTGTCGGTCAGTGATTATTTACGTTTTATTTATATATAAAAATCAAAGCCCTTCATCTTTGGTAGTCATTGGTGTTGCAACCGACGTCGGGCTTGGTGGTTAAGGAGACGAAGATGAGTTATTTTTTATGGTTCATTCGTTTAAGAGTCTCTGGCGTCTTTTCGAATATTTATATTGTCCAGTACACAGGTGTATAAATGAGTACTACACATATGTACGTACGAGTGGTAATATGTGTTTTCATCAACTACATAAGTGCATAACCACACAACAGTCAAAACTGACATGAATCTGAATTAAAAAAAATGTTCTAACTTATAAGTGTGTATACACACATGATAGCGATATAATGAATATTGGCTTTAACAATAAATGCACTAGCAAGGATGTTATGCATAATTGAACCACCAAAATTTTATTTTTTTATAATATGGCAAACAACCGAAAAAACATCAACCATCGAATTGATTCATGTTCTAAACTTTTTCACCAAAACACTTGAATGCTAACCAAAAGCTTAACACCAAACAAAACAAAAGAAACAAACAACTAGATTTTCACATCTATATCTTCTTTTTGTTGCCGACAAAGTGATGAGCTTCATTTATAACTCTCTCACGATATATGTTCGCCTGTGAACATACAGCCTCACCTCCGTACAACTCTCTAAGCTTCCCCAACCTGAACCACCATTCTGTATTTCCTGCTGCTGTCTCATAGTTAACCTCTTAGGTTCCAATAGCTTATTGATGTCTCTGTTTTTATTATCCAATTTGTTAACATTTAGTGTTGTTAAGATACAAAAACTGCAATGGCAAAAACCACAGAAAACAATATTGTATAATTGTTATTACATAAATGTACATAACCATACATATCTATAATTGTTATTTATACAGAAGTGTATTACTGTTGTTACATATGTGTAAAATCCCTAAATATGTACAATACGCATGTGTATAATCGAATGAAGACATCAATACTTATTGTAAAGTACACTGGTGTATAAATGATTACTACACAATACATGTGTGTATAATCGAATGAAGAAAACAATAAAGTATTCATATGTGTATGAACCCTAACATAAACCCATCCTCTTTCCCAAAATCGGAACAAATATACTAGAAAAACAACAAATCAAATGTACTTCCAGCATCTTAATTCATGTGTATAAGTCCATTGAATGTAGTTATACATTGGTGTACAACACATTTCCAACAGAAACATCACAGTAGACAATTAGCAATGTTTTATACAATCATACTCACAATATCAAAGTATAATTATGTGTACAAGACACCTGCTGAGCACAATTGTACCCTAGCATCAACCCCTCCCATCCCCATACGAACCATTTTCACCGAAATAGCATCACAAGCCAAATATATTTGCACACGTTGCGTATATACACAAACGTATATGACACGGTATACACATGTGTAAAACAGAATACAACTACGTCTCTATTTGGTTGAACCCTAACATATAGACCAAAAATTGACAAAATCGGAAAGAAATCTACAAAGAATTGAACACATAAACAGTAAATTCAGCATCTTATATACACTTTATTCAACAATGAAAGCTTAGTATATGAAAACTGAATTCAAACCCTAGCTTGTCTACACACAATCGCAAACAACAGAGCAAGGAAAAAAACGAAATACGCAGCATCTGGTACCTTGATATGTCGCCAGAAGAAGGAAAACCTCGTGGAAGATGGTGAATGTTAACGATTCGCCGGAAGAACAAAAGAGGCGTCGCTTCTTTTTCCTGTGTAGAGAGAGACAACGCGGAATGATTTAATTTGTGTGATGATATGATCGTGTATAAACTGAAATTAGCGAGTTTTGAGGAATGATTTAATTTAATTTGTGTGCAGTGATATCATTTTACGTATTTACCCTTGTTTCTTTTAATATAATGAGAAGTTACAAATATAATTACAATCTTGTCCTTTATATAAAAGATCGAGATCTCCAAGATTAATGGACAGGATTTGTTCATTTTTGTTTACATAAACACCATGGTTCACTCAGGATCCCCACCCTATATATATATATATATATATATATATATATATAATTAGGTTCATTTGTGAACCTTTTCCTATTTGTGAACAAAACGAACTCATCCTAACCATTGATCTTGTTTAATAAATATAAGGGTAGGATTGTCATTATACATTTAAACATTATTTTTTTATATTAAATCTATCCTCCTTTTTTATCTCCTGAAATCAGTTATCAATTACACCATATCCTAATTTTCAAATCCATTACTTGAACTTTTATGAATTTTTGCTCTGTCGAACTGGTAAGATCAACTCAAAAATCAAGAAACATCATTTACTAGATTTCTTTGATAGTTTCATTGAAATCTCTTGTTCTTGGTAGTTGTACTTTGATATTCTTTATTACTGTTTTTTAAGTTTGATTTTCCAATATTACGGCTGGTATTTCTTTCATTTTTATAAATCTGATTGCTAAAGAAAGTTTCATCAAATAATTATTGTTATTTTTCTTTTGAAGCCATGTACCATCTACTTGAAATTTTTAAAAAGATTTTTTTATTAAAAACATTTTTAAATTCAAATTTTTTTAACAAAGACAGTTTTTTTGCACGCCGGTTTTACGGCCGACTTTTTAACGCATCGTTTTTTAATGGGTCGTTTTTTCACGCCGTTTTTTACGCTCGACTTTTTCAAGCGTCGTTTTTTTAACGCATCGTTTTTTAATGGGTCGTTTTTTCACGCCGTTTTTTACGCTCGACTTTTTCAAGCGTCGTTTTTTTAACGCGGCGTTTTTTACGTCCCGTTTTTTTTTCCGCGGCGTTTTTATGCGCCACATTCACGCCCCTTGTTTTAGGCACCGTTTTATCACACTGTTTTTTACGTTTTACAACTTACATAGAAAAAGGTTTACCTTTTATATTTTACGTTTTACGTTAAAAAGTTTACGTTTTACTTTAAACCTTTTAAACTTTTTACGTTTTACATTAAACTTTTTACGTTTTACGTTAAACTTTTTACGTATTACGTTCAACTTTTTACTTTTTACTTTTTACGTTTTACGTTTTTACGTAAAACTTTTTACGTTTTACTTTAAAAGTTTTTACGTTTTACGTTTTACGAAAAACTTTTTACGTTTTACGTTTTTAAGTAAAACTTTTTACGTTTTACTTTAAAACTTTTTACGTTTTATGTTTTACGTGAAAACTTTTTACGTTTTACATAAAACTTTTTACGGTTTAACTTTTTTTTTTTACAAAAACTTCTTTACGCAAAAACGAACTCACCCAGAAATTGCAAACTCAGGAGATGTCTCAGATATATCGTTATCATCATCGACTAGGGGGGGGGGAATTAAAAACCAACAACATCAAAACAAAGTCTATCTCGAAAAAAAAAACGGGGTTTGGCTCAGAATAACTGATAATCAAAAGGCTGCAAAAGAGGGGTTGCAGGTTTAAAAAACCTACCCTCCGCCATCCTTGCCGCGCCATCGTCATCAAAATCGACGTTTTTATTTTTTTCATCATCGCCGCCGGCATCCAACATATCAAACCCACAAAAGTCCACTGATCAAAATCACCAGATAAACAAGAACACAGGCAAAAGATCAAAGAAACTCAACCAAAAAATCAAACCATCAAACCCACATAGTCCATAGAGTTCATCAGACCCACATAGTCCACAAACCCAACCAAATCAAAATTGGAAACCCCACCTTCACTGACCCAACTCAAAACCATCATCGAGCACCAACCACCTCCGACATCGAGCACCCACCACCTCCGACAACGACACCAACCCCAACGCCACCAACCCACATCTGCCCCACACCACCCAAAAAACCCCTACCGCCACTAACCCCAACGCCACCGCCACCACCACCAACAACCGTCGCCCACCTTCATCATAAAAAATCCCCCAAAAAATCCAAATTAAAAAATAAGAAAGATAAGTAGATCTATGTGATAAAGAGACATATAGAAACAGGTGGGTGTGGGTGACCTGAATAGATGGCGGCGGAAGGAGTGGAGGTCACCTGTGATGGCGGAAGGGGTGACGGTGGGTCGCCGGGAGAAGGAGGGGGTTGCCGGAGAGCATATCTGAGTTCGGTGTAGGTGTGGTGTTTGGGGGTTTCCGGTAACGTTGCCGGTGTGGGTGTGGTGTTTGTGGGACGCCGGAGAAACGAGCGGGGCGCCGGTGGGGGTGTGGTGTACTCAGATGAAGATGATGAAAATGAATGTGGGGGTAACTTCATATGTGCAGGTTTTTATTTTCGATAGAGAGAGAGATGAAAAAGAAGCATTAAAGATGATGGTCATGGACTTTAAATAGACAGACAAGACATGGATTAGACATTTAAAGTAAATGACCAAAATACCCTTTAAGATGATTGGTGGATAATGGTTCTTATGGTTCTTACAACTGGAGGTGGTTTTCATTTTAGCGGCCCCCTATATATAAAGGGGGCCGCTAGAATGAGAACCACCTCTAGTTGTAAAAACCATGAGAACTACACCGTACGGGGCGAGTTGGACCAATTTTTTTTTTCATAAACGTAGATGTGTGTGTTACAAACACATATGTAAAAAAAAATTCAAAAACAAAAAAAATGTCGTGTGTGTAGTTTTTTACACCACAAGTTTGATGTTTACGGATACCGTAAATTTACCCTAAATGTCATATCCTACCATCTCTCTCTTCATTAATGTGATCAGATCATCTCTCTCCTCTCTCTATTTTAAATCCTTCATTTCTCTTCTCTCAGATCATATGTCTTCTTCTCTCTCTATTTTTAATCCTTCCTTTCTCTCTCTCAAAACATGAAATCCGTCACCGGAGATACACTCCTGTCTCCTCCGCCCTCCGCCACCGGTTATCACTCTCCGGACCACCGTCTCCTCTGCCACTGCCACTGCCACTGCCACTGCCATTGTACCAACCAACGCCATCGCCGGTTCCGGCGTCGGATAGGGTTTCATTCCCGGTGGTTGTACCAGCCGACGCCAGCCAGGTAGTTTCTGTGTGTTTTTTTTCTTGTTTTCAAAGACCAGTTCTTCTGGTTGTTCTTCATCTGAGAGATTAATGGCGATGATGATGTGGAAACCCACACATGAGCCTTGTTCTTCATCTGAGAGATTAATGGCGATGATGATGTCGGTGGTGCCGGCGATGTTGGTGGTGCCGGTGGTGCCATCGTCGTCGGTGGTGCCGGAGTTTGAGTGGTGGCTAGAGGTGGTGTCGGTGATTGAGTGATGGCTAGAGGTGGTGCCGGTTTTGGGGGGTGAAGGAAGAGGTTTTTTTGGGGGTGGTGGCTACTGGGTCAAACTTTCTTGTGTTGTTGGGGGTTGATTGGGTTTGGGGTTTCTTTGATTCTGATTATGTTGGTTTGGGATTCTTTGATTCTGATCTTGTGGTTGTTGGTGGGCGGGTGAACGATGTTTGAATCTGGGTTTGAATGATGTTCATGTTGAATCTGGGTTTGAATGATGTTTTTGGGACCTTTTTGATTCTGTTGAATCTGGGTTTGAATGATGTTCTGTTTTTGAATGATGTTCATGTTGAATCTGGGTTTGAATGATGTTCATGTTGAATCTGGGTTTGAATGATGTTCTGTTTTTGGCAAGGTTGGAGAACTCGCTAGTCGCTAGCGGGTCGGTGAGGTAGGGACTAGCGACTACTCGGGATTAATCGGATCGGACTTTTTATGTATAATTTTAAGTTTTTATACATATATACATATATTTTTATACGTAATTTTTTTAAGTGGACAAGTTTTGACCGGAATCTGGGAGGTTTTGGCCGGAATATGTGTTTTTTCCGATTTTTTCTGATTTTTTCCGATTTTTCTGATTTTTTCCGATTTTTTTTGTTTTTTCCCGATTTTTTCCGATTTTTCCCGACCGACTAGTCTCGATTAGGGCCGACTAGGGCCGATTAGGGCCGACTAGGCCAACTAGCGATTTTTTTACTGATTAGCTGAAAATTACTCAGTTGATGGGCGACTAGCGACTAGTCAGCGATTAATCGCCGGCTAGTCGCGATTTTTGCAACCATGGTTTTTGGGACCTTTTTGGAAGCATCAATCAAAACAAAACATCATTATGAATTTGGAAGCATCAATCAAAACAAAATCAAAACCCACGTCCATCTTCATATTCATCAACTTCTTCCATATCAACTACACAATCATTACTATAAAAATGTTTACTACCAACACTATTGAAAAAAATATATTTTATATCACCAATAATGGGAAACTGATAAGGATCCTATCTTCATTTTATCTAAATTAACTTTTTCTTTGTGAATTTCTTGATTTTGTCTATTCAGTTTTGTTTCATTTGGTTAATGGCTTTTGTCGGTCAGTGATTATTTACGTTTTATTTATATATAAAAATCAAAGCCCTTCATCTTTGGTAGTCATTGGTGTTGCAACCGACGTCGGGCTTGGTGGTTAAGGAGACGAAGATGAGTTATTTTTTATGGTTCATTCGTTTAAGAGTCTCTGGCGTCTTTTCGAATATTTATATTGTCCAGTACACAGGTGTATAAATGAGTACTACACATATGTACGTACGAGTGGTAATATGTGTTTTCATCAACTACATAAGTGCATAACCACACAACAGTCAAAACTGACATGAATCTGAATTAAAAAAAATGTTCTAACTTATAAGTGTGTATACACACATGATAGCGATATAATGAATATTGGCTTTAACAATAAATGCACTAGCAAGGATGTTATGCATAATTGAACCACCAAAATTTTATTTTTTTATAATATGGCAAACAACCGAAAAAACATCAACCATCGAATTGATTCATGTTCTAAACTTTTTCACCAAAACACTTGAATGCTAACCAAAAGCTTAACACCAAACAAAACAAAAGAAACAAACAACTAGATTTTCACATCTATATCTTCTTTTTGTTGCCGACAAAGTGATGAGCTTCATTTATAACTCTCTCACGATATATGTTCGCCTGTGAACATACAGCCTCACCTCCGTACAACTCTCTAAGCTTCCCCAACCTGAACCACCATTCTGTATTTCCTGCTGCTGTCTCATAGTTAACCTCTTAGGTTCCAATAGCTTATTGATGTCTCTGTTTTTATTATCCAATTTGTTAACATTTAGTGTTGTTAAGATACAAAAACTGCAATGGCAAAAACCACAGAAAACAATATTGTATAATTGTTATTACATAAATGTACATAACCATACATATCTATAATTGTTATTTATACAGAAGTGTATTACTGTTGTTACATATGTGTAAAATCCCTAAATATGTACAATACGCATGTGTATAATCGAATGAAGACATCAATACTTATTGTAAAGTACACTGGTGTATAAATGATTACTACACAATACATGTGTGTATAATCGAATGAAGAAAACAATAAAGTATTCATATGTGTATGAACCCTAACATAAACCCATCCTCTTTCCCAAAATCGGAACAAATATACTAGAAAAACAACAAATCAAATGTACTTCCAGCATCTTAATTCATGTGTATAAGTCCATTGAATGTAGTTATACATTGGTGTACAACACATTTCCAACAGAAACATCACAGTAGACAATTAGCAATGTTTTATACAATCATACTCACAATATCAAAGTATAATTATGTGTACAAGACACCTGCTGAGCACAATTGTACCCTAGCATCAACCCCTCCCATCCCCATACGAACCATTTTCACCGAAATAGCATCACAAGCCAAATATATTTGCACACGTTGCGTATATACACAAACGTATATGACACGGTATACACATGTGTAAAACAGAATACAACTACGTCTCTATTTGGTTGAACCCTAACATATAGACCAAAAATTGACAAAATCGGAAAGAAATCTACAAAGAATTGAACACATAAACAGTAAATTCAGCATCTTATATACACTTTATTCAACAATGAAAGCTTAGTATATGAAAACTGAATTCAAACCCTAGCTTGTCTACACACAATCGCAAACAACAGAGCAAGGGAAAAAACGAAATACGCAGCATCTGGTACCTTGATATGTCGCCAGAAGAAGGAAAACCTCGTGGAAGATGGTGAATGTTAACGATTCGCCGGAAGAACAAAAGAGGCGTCGCTTCTTTTTCCTGTGTAGAGAGAGACAACGCGGAATGATTTAATTTGTGTGATGATATGATCGTGTATAAACTGAAATTAGCGAGTTTTGAGGAATGATTTAATTTAATTTGTGTGCAGTGATATCATTTTACGTATTTACCCTTGTTTCTTTTAATATAATGAGAAGTTACAAATATAATTACAATCTTGTCCTTTATATAAAAGATCGAGATCTCCAAGATTAATGGACAGGATTTGTTCATTTTTGTTTACATAAACACCATGGTTCACTCAGGATCCCCACCCTATATATATATATATATATATATAATTAGGTTCATTTGTGAACCTTTTCCTATTTGTGAACAAAACGAACTCATCCTAACCATTGATCTTGTTTAATAAATATAAGGGTAGGATTGTCATTATACATTTAAACATTATTTTTTTATATTAAATCTATCCTCCTTTTTTATCTCCTGAAATCAGTTATCAATTACACCATATCCTAATTTTCAAATCCATTACTTGAACTTTTATGAATTTTTGCTCTGTCGAACTGGTAAGATCAACTCAAAAATCAAGAAACATCATTTACTAGATTTCTTTGATAGTTTCATTGAAATCTCTTGTTCTTGGTAGTTGTACTTTGATATTCTTTATTACTGTTTTTTAAGTTTGATTTTCCAATATTACGGCTGGTATTTCTTTCATTTTTATAAATCTGATTGCTAAAGAAAGTTTCATCAAATAATTATTGTTATTTTTCTTTTGAAGCCATGTACCATCTACTTGAAATTTATTCCACATACTACAGCTTGTTTAAATTCTGTTGCATCAACAACTATCAATCCATATAAATTAAGGAGTACGACTACTTTTTTTTGGAATTTGAAGCCACATCCCATCTATTTACTTTTATTTCATTGTTTTATTTTTTACCGGCTTTTATTTTTCCTTCCTTCATATATGAATAATTCACCATAAAAGATTATTTTGTTATTCTATATATATTTAAGTAGCCATGTACACATATGAACATTGATATCATCAAATTATACAGCAAGTTACATGATTCGATAAACGTATTAAGTTTACTAATGTTTTTATTTTATTGCAAATTATCACTTGTTAATTCTTTTTGTATACATCTAGTTGTTGTTCGGTGAACATTTGGTTTTTATACACATGTGTATAGTTGATGTTAACTGACTGTTTGTTTTTACACATGCGTATAAGTTGTTTAGTGACTGTTTCTTTTTTATATACATGTGTATATTTGTTGTTCATTGAGCAATTGGTTTTTATACACATGTGTATAGTTGTATATATTTGTAGTTGTTGTTAAGTGATTGTTTGTTTGTTTTTTCATATACATGTGTATAGTTGTGACGTTGTACACACATAACAACCAAAACACACTATTATTAATTTGCGATTGAATCTTTCACAATAAATTACTCTTGTACATGTATATGCAACACATTAATTAGTTTTGTCGTCATGCTTTGATATCTGATTCAAGAAGAAAGTAATTCAAGTTCTATTTCTATGGTGGTTGTTATAAAGCAATATGACATAACTAATGACAATGTTGTACATGTGTGTATATATGCGTATATACACCCAAGTAAGTGTGTTATACACAATAATATGTATATGAATTGAATCTTCAGAAAACTTAGCTCATGTGTACCTATGTGTATTTTGAGAATTATAAAACAATATAAAACAAGTGTATACACATATGTACATCATTAAACCATGTAATAACTTGTGTATACATATATGTATTTTATAAAAGCATAGTAGTACATAACTATACATATACATACTTATGAAATTGTATAAGTATAAAAGGATATTAATAATGCATATATGTAGCACAAGTGGACGTAAAAATTTACTATTACACACTAACATATTATATAACTATTATCCATACATGTATAATAGTATTTCACTTATATGTGTAAATATTTTATTAAGTAATAGTATATTATTAACTTAATAACATTCACATTTAACATAAACGAATTTGATGTGCTAAGAGGATTATGTAGTGGAAAAAATAAAATAATATACGATGATGTAGTGGGCAAAGTAAAAATATAGGATGCAATTTATTGGGACCATGCTAAAAACGGAGTTGATTCTTACTTCCTTCTAGAAAACAAAACAAAATTATAGTATTACCCCTAATTAAAAAAACCGTCCAAATCAGTTTTATTAGAAAGCAAATTAAAAGTACAATATTACCCCTAATTAAAAAAGAAACCGTCCAAATCATTTTTATATAATTACATCTTGCCATCCAATATCAATGGTTGATATTTGTTCATTTAGTTCTCAAATAAGGGTTGGTTCACTTAAGAACCCTACCCTATATATATATATAGGTAAAGGGTAGGATACAAATCTCCTTATCGTACATTACGTACGCTACAATCTCAGCCGTCCGATCATCTTCCCGCATTGAATTCGCATGTTGTAAAATTACCACATGCGAAATTGTTACAAAAAAAACAACATGCTATTTCATCAAAATTATCACATGCGAAATTGGTACAAAAAAACAACATGCGAATTCATCAAAAATTATCACATGCGAAATTGTTATAAAAAAAACATGCTATTTCATCAAAATTATCACATGCGAATTCATCAAAAATTATCACATGCGAAATTGTTATAAAAAAAACATGCGATTTTTAAAATGCGGGAAGATGATCTGACGGCTGAGATTGTAGCGTACGTAATGTACGATAAGGGCATTTGTATGATAACTGGCCTCTATATATATATATAGGGTTAGGTTAACGTACAAATGCCCTTATCGTACATTACGTACGCTACAATCTCAGCCGTCCGATCATCATCTCGCATTGATTCGCATGTTGTTTTTTAATAACAATTTCGCATGTTGGTTTTTTAACATGCGATTTCATCAAAATTACCACATGCGAAATTGTTACAAAAAAACAACATGCTATTTCATCAAAATTATCACATGCGAAATTGGTACAAAAAAACAACATGCGAATTCATAAAAAATTATCACATGCGAAATTGTTATAAAAAAAACAACATGCTATTTCATCAAAATTATCACATGCGAAATTGGTACAAAAAAACATGCGAATTCATCAAAAATTATCACATGCGAAATTGTTATAAAAAAAACAACATGCGATTTTAAAATGCGGGAAGATGATCTGACGGCTGAGATTGAAGCATACGTAATGTACGATAAGCAATATTGTACAGTACTCTTTACCTATATATATATATATATATATATATATCTCTTCAAAAGGTTGGTGTCATCCACCAATTCGTTATTTCACTTATGGATATATAATTATGTATACATATAGAATCATCACATGTATTTGCATCATTTGAATAATCAAAATTAATTATGAAACCACATTCTTTTTCATTAATCGAATTATCAACTTCAATTGAAAACTAAATTAAGAAAAAGTGTGATATCTATAGGTTCATGTGCACCAGTCCGAACAATATATTCTTTCCGACAGGATGCGTCGTTTTTTTTTTTATTAATATGATATATTAAAGGATGCTTCACTAACATATTAAACTTAAAACTTTGACATCTAATATAGTGATACTAATGAAAATACAATCAATAACCCGTCTTAACGTGCGGGTTAAAGTTCAACTCGTTATTTTTTTTAGTAATTATATACTAAAGATTTTTAATAAAATAAAATAATACTTAATTTAAACCTAGTGGGTTGGCCAGCATAATGCATTGATGTCACTAAGGCTCTTTTAGAGTGCAATCTAGCCGAGTTGCCTTAAACACTGATTATATTTGAGTATTATTATTATTATTATTATAACCATATAAATATTTAGTAATTATATACTTAAGTATTTAAATAAGATAATATTTAATTTGAATAGTATTTAGTTATAAAAATATTATTATAAATATAAATCTTAATTTAACCAATGTAATAGTTAATGTATATGCATTAAATAATGTATTAATTAGAAAAAAAGTTTATTAAATGAGGGCAAATTAAAAAGTATTGCATAGAACACTTAGACCATGGGTAATGGTTAATGCCTCTTAAGGGACATTTTTTGCCACATCAACATCATAAGGCCATACGTAATGGGCATTATAAAGGCATGAAAGAGTTTGATAATGCCCCTAGCACCATCCCCTTGGGCATTATAAGGGCATGAAAAGAGAAATGCATTTCTAGAATAATGCCCAAAGAGCAGGGAAAAAAATGGTAAGTATTGAATGAAATAGGCATTAACCGTTACACATTTTTTGTAGGGGCATTATAATGTTGATGTGACAAAAAATGCTCTTTAATGGGCATTAACCATTACACATGGTCTAATGCTCCATATAACGGTTAATACTTCATAATGTTCTTTCATTTATTAGTTTCCTTGTTTTTCTTCTTCATTGGGCATTATTCTAGAAATGCACCTCCCTTTTCATGCCCTATAATGCCCATGAGGAATGGTGTAAGAGCGTTATCAAAACTTTTCACGCCCCTATAAAGCCCCATTATGAATGTTGTTATATCATATGTTTGAAAGTTGTAACTTGTAACTAGACCTAGCAAAACAAACTCATCCATTCTATTTTGGGTTGATATGGGTATTTTAAATTTTAAGATGGGTCAAACAAAATTAGTCACTAGGTTAAGATGGGTTATGAAGTGGTGGATAAAAAAAAAAGATTATGTCAGGATGGGTATGAGATAAAACCCAAGCGCGTCAGGATGGGTATAAAATAAAATCACTAAACTAATTACTACTCGTAGATGTCTCCCGTAGTACTCTCCCGACGTTCTTCGTTTAAAAATAATAAAAATTTTAAAAATAATAAAAAAATCAAAAAATTTGTAAAAAATAAAAAAAAATTCTAAAAAAACCAAAAAATTCTAAAAAGTCAAAAAAATCATAAGAAACCCAAAAAAAATCTAAAAAATTCTAAAAATCAAAAAAATCCTAAAAACTAAAAAATTCTAAAAAATCAAAAAAATTTCTAAAAAATTATAAAAATTCTAAAAAATCCTAAAAATTCTAAAAAATCATAGAAAATCAAAAAAATCTAAAAAATAAAAAAAAATTCTAAAAATCATAAAAATTCTAAAAAATCCAAAAAAATTCTAAAAAGTCAAAAAAATCATAAAAAATAAAAAAAGATCTAATTAATCAAAAAAATTCTAAAAAATAAAAAAATATTCTAAAAAATTCAAAAAATATAAAAAATCCTAAAAAATAATAATAAAAAAATTAAAAAATTCTAAAAAATCAAAAAAATTGTAAAAAAATATAAAAAATATAAAAAATACTAAAAAATCATAAATATTTTAAAAAATAAAAAAACTCATAAAAAATCCAAAAAATTATAGAAAAGTCAAAAAATTCTAAAAAACCAAAAAAATCATAAAAAATTTCAAAATAACCATAAAAATTCTAAAAATCATAAAAAATCTAAAAAGTAAAAAAAAATCACAAAAATTCGAAAAAATCCAAAAAATCAAAATATTCTAAAAAATAAAAAAATAGGATTTTTTAGATTTTTTTTTATTTTTTAGAGTTTTTATGATTTTTTAGAATTTTTTAGGATTTTTTTGATTTTTATGATTTTTTAGCTTTTTTAGCCTTTTTAGGATTTTTTTGATTATTTAGAATTTTTTTGATTTTTTAGATTTTTTGGGATTTTTCAGAAATTTTATGATTTTTTTGGAATTTTTTTATTTTTAAATTTTTTTTGATTTTTTAGATTTTTTTTTTATTTTTTAGATTTTTTTTTATTTTTTTGGATTTTTTTGGATTTTTATAATTTTTATGATTTTTTTATAATTTTTTTGATTTATTTTTTATTTTTATAATTATTTTGGTTTTTTTAGAATTTTTTGCCATTTTTATGATTTTTAGATTTTTTATAATTTTTTTGATTTTTTAGATTTTTAATGATTTTTTAGATTTTTTTTTGATTTTTTAGGAACCCATCTTTACCCAAACCCATCTTGACCCATTACCCAAACCCATCCAACTTGCCCACTTTGCCACCACTACTTGTACCATGCATCTTAAAAGGTTTGTGAAATTATCATGTTACCCATCTAAAATGTTTTATAATGTAAACTATAATGTATTAAAAATATTTTATTTATCTAAGATGGAAAAAATTATGAATGAGGTTTAACCACTCTAGAACAATCCTAAAAAATATGTATAAACCCAAGAGTATCGATTTTAGAAGTATAAATCTTAAACTAAAAATGTTCCAAGAAATCTGTTTCCATCCCTGTGCATAATCGGCCTAAATATTATTTAAATACAATGAAAATGATTCAAAATACATATGGGCTATACAAATAACACAACAAATTAGCACACACAAATCCAACAATAAATGTTGTTCGTATGACGGTAAAACGTATACGAATGCATACATACCAGCAAGCATGCATGGAGGGGCAAACACACAACATTTAATCTGTATTTTGGATTTAGGAACAGCCGAAACAACTCGATATTGAAAACGAACTCGAATGTTTGGGTGGTTGTGGAGATGATTGTTTGGGTGGTTTTGAAGATGGTTGTTTGGTTGGAGGTAGTTTTGAGGTTTTGGCTTTGGTTTGTGAAGGCTTTGCGTCGTGCATTTGTTGGGGAAGATGTTTTAAGAAGGCTTTAACCGCACCTTCTACCCCGTCCTCATTCTCCATTGCCTTTGCAAGTTCCAACGCTCGCTCCTTCACCTGTAACATTTCAAGAATCGACAATTGTTAATGAAATGTCCTTAAATTGATTAAAAGGAAAACGATCTTAACCTATAACATGTTGACACCTCATTAAACGTGTTTTCCTTTGTTACTCTACAATACAATGTTCCTTTTATTATCAACTAATTTACATTCTCTTTCTTATGAATAGGTCAAACTAGGTTATAATTTTTTAAACGTGTCAAATGCGTCATATGGCAAATTTTGCTAAAATGTAAACACGTCAAATGGTTCGAACATGTTGAAAGTAGCACAAAACTGCAATGCATACAAATTCCTACATTGCGTTATTTAAAACATTAGATCATTATTGTAACTTGTAAGGGCGAAGAGCATAAAAAAGTAATCAACTTTGGTCAAACATAAAAAAGGGAATCATCATATATTAAAAAAGAAAAAAAAGAAAGTAATTTAAGGTATGGTCAACTTTGAAAGCTGGTAACTGGTAGCTGTAACAATAATATGAGGAGTTAGTTACCTTAGGATCTAGCATAAACTTAATGGCATCAACAAGCTTGTTAAGTGAAAACTGATCTACTGGTATCGGTGGCGGGCCTACACCTCTGCTGTGAACTCGATCTCCCCAAAAGGGTTGATCACCAAAGAACGGTACAATTGTGGTTGGACACTGCAGTACAGATAAAGACAATCAGAAAAAAAAAAAAAAAAAAAAAAAAACTTGTTAAAGACTTGGTTTTAAACGGCAGAACTTGTTAATAAATATTACCGCAGCCTTAAGACCAGCAGCTGTAGTCCCAGCACCCCCATGGTGCACCTGAAAGTATAAGAACAGTCAACTCTACTAAAATGAAACCACAAACAATAGCAGAAGTGTTCAGTAATAGAACATTTTTTAAAAATCAGATCATATATGAAAATACGGGGAATGGCTCGAAATCCTATGGATTAGTTTAAATGTGTTCTAGATGGAAGTTTTAGTAAGATAAACAAATTCGGTAGAAATTTCGGCAGTATAACGACGTCATCACAGATTCATTAATACCGAAAGAGTTTACATCTTTAAGCTCAGGGAGAGAACATGCGGTTCGATCTCCATCAAACCTAAAAACTTATCTTATCAACGCATGACTCATCTGTCCTACTACAATCAACATATGACTATTTGGTTAAACGCATCACTCATGCATTGACTAAACTCATGCGTTAACATCTATCTAAAATATACATATACAACACACTATATCTAGCCTATTCGCACAGTAACGGACACACAAACATGCATTAACAATATAACATGTTTGCGGTATTAGAAGTGTAAATTCTTAGATTATGCAAATGGATGGAGTATCAGGTGACATATGTTAAGGATTGCGAGTAGAGGTGGCAAATGGGGACGGTAACAGGTCAACATGTATATGACATTGCTATGGGTTGGGTTGACCAAAAATACTTGGTCCAATTGTTACTTTTTTTTTGTAAATAATGTGTGTAAAATATGTTTATGGTAATTTTGTTACGAAAATAATCTTGAATAAAGCCATTTCGTAGGGTGTCTGCACAAAAAAAATACATCTTGGGTGAGTTTAAAAGCACCTTGGCTAACTCAAATTCTCACAATCCCCTCAAGTATCTTTTAAGTTGCATCTGATTCAGATGACAGTATCTAATATAGTGTTGCATCGATGTAACACAGCAAACAGCATTGAAATTGGTTATGAAAACTCACCACAGCTGCACACTGTAAGAAAAGCCAGTCATGAGGTATGTTGTCTAATGGGTATACAAAATCCTTCGGCTCTTTCACTGGAGACACAAATGCAAAATGAGACAATCGTCTTTTTTGACATAGTTCCAAAAGCCAGAACACATATCATGAAAAGCGTAGACATTTTAAACATCAGCACGTAAGAAATGAACTTACAGTTACCAAGACCACCCCATCCTTTATTGATGATGCCTCTTTGTCCAGTAATTTCTAGAGCTTTAACAATTGTTTGTGTCATTTTCTCAGGCTCTTGAACAGGCTGACAATTGATAAGTTAAATTGTTTAACCTCACTATTATTGAATAAATTTGACCTTAAACACTTTTCTCCAAAAAAAAAATAACTATTTGTAAATAATCATATCGCCACATATTATTACAGAATTTAAGCTGTTTCGATTATAATCCAAACTTTTGAGAAAACGAATTAGGTTTATGCATTACGAATACACTTTGGGCAACCGGCAACCTTTGACCAATATCTTTTTATTTCACCCATTTGACCAAACATAACCAAATCGACCCATTCATCAGTAAATGGGTCGATTTTTTTGCATGTACTACTAACAAAAAAACTAGTGAGAGAAAAATTAAAATAAATCTCTCCTAAGGCTGCACATAATTCATATTCTATATGATTATAACAAATCCTGTATGTGAATGTGTGGAAGATGTTTGATTATTGTATCCAAGTTGTTGAATCGTATATTACAGCAAATGAAAGGTAAGTTTTGGACACCGCAATGCGTGTACAATTTATTTACTTTATATCATAAATCTATGAGAAAATACTCACAAGGCTTCCGAACCCAATGTAGATAGGCTTTGGACCAGCTTTAAGCCATTTTACAAGGTCTTCAGGAGGTTGGTAATTTGAAGCAAGATCGAGAAAGCAAAATCCAACTACATCAATTTTAGGCCCCCAATCTGCATTATATCAAAAATTAATCCCATAAAATGAGGCCTCGAATACATGCTGTTAGCGCATACATTCAACCTACTTAAAATGCAATTTTTTATAATAATAAAATTTAAGAACATGCAATGTCAATGCTAATAATAGAACTCATATGTTCATAACCTATTGTCATATGTCAGTATGTCACAAGCATAGAACATCCAAATGGTACAAAGACGAAAACTTACAAAAATTAAACATGAGAGAGAAGGAGCACACCAATGAACGATAAAAATAGAATACAAACAACTGACGCATGGTTTTAACAATGAATCAGTTGTGTCTTGTTTATCCAAGTCAGAATCAATCATACATTCGTTAACATTCAAGTTACATTCAAAGCAATGGATAATGAAGTGTGTTGAAAGTTGAAACTAAAGATAAATTACAGTGTATTTATGCAAACATGTAATATTATCAAATTTCTAAAAACTTTTATAGAATGTTTTTAAACTTTATAAAAGTGGCTTATAAATGATCCAGCACTTCTTTCATGCCTTGATCAAAGGTCTGTTGCAAATAGAGCAAACTGAGCTAATGCTTTTGACCAATTGTTTTATATGCAAAGTTTAAGGTCTTTACTAAAACCAAATTCAAAATTTGACTAAACACTACATCTAATAATTTGTGTGAGAAAGTTTCTCAAGTCAGATTCCACCAGTTGGGTGTGGAGGCTTCTCGAAGGGAAGCTGGCCCTAACCGTAATCGGATAAAATTAGACACGTTGCCTAATTTATGTTTTTCTTGTTCCCAAAGTTATTTACCCTAATTGTGTATTATAAATAGAGGGTAGAGTATTATATGTTTTCATCACCACCAAAAGAGATAAAAGTATCCTAGTTGCAGCCCGTGGACATAGCCATGTAGGTCAGATTAGACCAAACCATGTTAAATCCCCGTATTCTTTAATTTCTGTATTGTGGTCGTGTGCGGATATCCAACACTACCATGGATCAACAGTGTGTGCTTTGTCAACTATTCGAAAAGGTTCTCTCACAATTCTATACAAGCAACCTTTTCTCAACCTTGGTTCCTATAGTTGGTTAAATGATCAATAATCTTGTCTTTTTATTGAAAACAATCACTTATTGGGGTAAAATGAATGCCCATTGAAGAACCCGTGGTAATTTATTGGACAATACGCTAGTGTTGATTCGAACTTGAATTTAACATTAGACTGTTGTTTAGTCATGGAGTAGAAAAACGGGTGGGTTGAGCAGATTAGATAACGGGTAAACATGAGTTATGGTTAACACATGTATTTTTATGTGTGGAACGAAACAGATTGAGTTGGGCTGACTTGCTGATAATTTTGGTCTGACTTTATATTTTTGTACTAAACTAGTGTATTGAATTAGATTATCACTTATTTCAAACAAAACAATCTAGGACGTAAATTAATACATGTTTAGAACCTCTTGACCCGTTTAACCTGTTCAATATGTCTACATGTTTCACTTTCAGCTAATAATTATGAATAGTATTTTGACCCGCCGCGCGTTTCGGCGGCGTTGAAAATTAAAGTAACTCGAACTTATACTGTCTAATATTTGAGTCGTTCTCGAACAAAGTTTACGTCAAAACGTAGACCAACTGAAAACGCACATGAAAATAAGCACTAAAACGTATAATATTTGACCTAACTCATTACCGAGAAAATTTACGTCGAAACATAACACCAACTTGGATTTATAACGAAACGTACTTCAAAATAAGCATGTAAGAAAATAGTGTTTTTTACGTTAAAAATGGTTCCACGCATTGCAACGGAGTCGAAACGTAAAGTAACTCGAATTTATACCACCTAGTAAAAACGTATTATATCTGACCCGACTCATTTCCGAATAAAACGTAGATCAACAAAAAAAACGTACATAAAAATAAGCAAGAAAACGTTTTCTTATACTTGACCCACGTGGATAAAAATAAGCACGTAAAACTTGAGGGGGTCAAAATGACATTTTACGAAGTATTTAGAAAACTGAGGGAGTGTAAGTGACAATGCTAAAAGTTGAAGGGTTGAATACACAAAAAGAAGAAAAAAAAAACATGGATGCCATTGTTGTAAATATGACAAAAAAAAAACTATAAAAATTAGTGGTTGTGGACACCCTCTTTTATAATGATAATTATAATAACCATTGGACCCATTTTCAACCAAAAGAAGTTCATATTGATTGTGCAAGCCCAGCTCCATGTGGCCTTATCATCTAAACTACAGTCTAAAAGGAAAAGATCTACGGGGTAATCATTAAGCAAAACACTAGGGTTTTAGAATACCCTAAACCAGCTTTAACTGAACTAATAATGTATCAAGTAGAGTGCATGCAAATCACCTTTTGGTTTGGGAACAAGATGAGGACTCCAAATGTATCCATGTGGAATATTAGCCTCAGAGGCTTGAGAGCCACTTAAATATGTGACAGGCCTCAACTTTAACTTTTTCTTCCTAACATCATTTATCATGTCCCGAATTCCAAGCCAAATCAAAGAGTCAACTATTTGATATGACAGCTGCAACAGCACATAAAATTATTTATGTAACTGTGCGGAAGTTACGTAAACAGAATATAAATTTCTGATATGGTAATTCAACCAATGAACTTACTCTATAACCAGCCGGTTGCTTGACACGAGATAGAGGATGAGGAAATTCGCTTGTCGGCCTGATATGCAAAATTAAAGTCACTTGTAAATAATACTAAGAAATCTTACCTACCCAAAAAACAATTTAAAAAAAAACACTAAAAGCTAGAATCTCAAAGGGGCCAAATGAGTCGAGTCAAAAACTTTAGCTTAAAGGGGAACGGATCAAAGGTTGAAAGTCACCTAAATCATTTAGATTATTATCATCATAGTTTTGTTTTTTGGTATCATAACTAAAGCATAAATCATTTACACGGTAAATTATAAACAGACAACAGAATGTGTATCCTGGTCAGCCAATCAGACCCGGCCCGGCCTAAAAATGACCCATTTCAATCCAAACTCGTTTGACCCGCTAGCCGACCCCCCACCCCTTCTTGTCACCTCTACTAAGAGCCAAACTAAGCTAAGATGTGTGATTGTTTATTAGACAGTTCTCTAACATGGCCCATTAACAGCTACTCGTGTATCAACCATCATGTTCCAAAAAAAAAAAAAAAAAAGCTGCCTGATGCAGTACCAGACAAGAACTTACGTCCAAGGCATTGTAAAAAATATATGAATGGGTATTTTCAGTGACTCAGCAACATGTGTATGTCCTGAAACATAATCAATACAATTAATGAGTATTTAATAAACAATTTAATGCAATGTAATGTCATGGTTAAAAAGTGTAAAGGGGTGTTTATTTAAGAAAAAATAGTTATCACTGTATAAAAGATTAAGCAAGTCAGGTAGTTACCATACGCTGGGGGATTGGCTATCATTGCATCAGCTTTAAACGGGATTCCAGTATCAATATCAGGTTCTTTGCATGCTGCAAGTAACGAAAAAATAATGTCTTTCATCTGACTCCTCTGAGCAGGAATTTCTGAAGGACCAGAAGGCAAGAATCCTTTGTTTTTAACCATGTCTGCACATCATACACACACAAAAAAAAAACTTGTTGATGAACGCAGGATATGAGAATTAAACACATGCTTGTTATCCCCATGAGATAATCTTGTGTAGAACTAAAATACTACGAGTAATCTAATCATAGCATGTATTAACATTTAACAGGGCCCTTAGATTTTTGATATCCACGAGATTCCGAAGCAAATTGGAAGATACACTTATTAGACACGTGTTTAGGGTCATCAATTTAAGAAAAAAAAGGAGGGATAGATGCAATAGAAACATACATTCAGCAAGAACTTTTGGATCACCACCTAGGGGATAGAACTCCAATCCTGCAGTCAGTACAAATTCCTTGAAATTTGAATGCGTCGCTAGTCTAACGCGGTGACCATATTCCTGAAATAAAATCATCAGTGGAACATCATTTAACACGTATCATTTCACTCCATTACTAAATCATAATAAAGAAAACAATAAAAGAGAGAGAAGAAACTAAGTTAAGTACACCAATTAAATACAGACCAAAATTAACAAACATGATAGATGAAGAAATGTGAAAAAAGAAGAGCTTTTTTATCATAACATACCAACGTACATTTACTTTTGTCCAACGTGTCCATAATTTTCACTTTTGTTAAAAACTTATAATAGAAGATGAATTTAAGGGACCACCTGCAAACGCTTTCCGATTGCAACAAATGGTTGCACGTCCCCACGGGTTCCAACAATAAGAACTACTACTTGTAATGGTCTAAAATACCGAGGTTCTGATTCATTGGGATCTTCAGCGCATGCACCATAAATTTCACATGCATCCCCTAAAGCATTCAGTTCAGCATCTCCAGGTACCTCAAATTCAACAGTACCGTCGTCTTTTACTGTAGCAATTTTGTTCAATATTTGTAGCTGCAAGATTTAATATGTTCAAACAGAAATCACAAACATGAAAGTGTAGATGATCAAACAATTGCCAAATGGAAACACAATTTACCTTCTGATTTGCGGATAATTTTTCAGTAAATGACTGAGGTGTCTCTTCAGCAAGCATATTACTACGTCTAGGCCTTTCAGTTTTTGATTTTTCCAGCCTAAACGGGTCGGAAGACGACCCTGTCTTTCCAGCACTTCCTAATAGAAAACTCGAGATTTCTGATTGTAATTTACGCAATGTAGGCAAACTTCTACCATCAGACCCTGCCACAGAAATAGCATATGGTCGTTTAAGTATCATCAACCGTATAAAATTCTAATAATTTGACACTAGTGAATTCAGCAACTTGGGGCTATTAGATGGTGCTTTGATGTTCTTCTCTTTACTTCTGGTTATTCCTATTACAACCTACCCGAACAACAACGGTAATTTACTTACAAGACCAGTTAACTGATTAAGTGTTGGTATCACTAAGAAAAAGATTATTAAAAAAAAGAGATAAGCAAAAGGGCGATACAAACAACTACTTTTACAGTTATCCATTTCAAGACTCGAGAAATAGTTAGTTTTTCAGTGCCAAAATATAGTAGTAATGAGATATTATTTTGAAGCGTGGTATTAATGAGTAATTAATAAACCAATCCTGGTCTTGAATGTAGAGTGAGTGCAATGTTTCTATCTATTTGATCTGATTATTTGAGATCCAAATAAAATCCTTGTCTTCTAGAAAAAAACATATGAAGTCAAGACTCTGAAACTGTTTCCAGTCAGACATAACTACCAATCCACGTTTTGTCCCCTCAAACTCGGTCTCACTAGTTAAAATTGTAATTCAGAAACTTGGAGTAGTGCCATTCTATTAAAGCCCTCTAAACAAATACCATAAGTAAATTGGAAGACATGTGCTAGTGCTATACAAGAGAAGAACAAGGATCATTGCCAAATAAAAAAATATTTTAAATTATTCACGTCTAGTAGCTGAACTACATCGAAGACTTTCTTCTCGTTATCTATTATTGTGGTTAGGGACTTAGGGGTGTTCAGAATTCGATTCAGACTCGAAAAATTCAAAATTCGACTCGATTCGAATTCGAATATCATAGTTCGAATTCGAGTTGATTCGTATTCGAGTCTAGTAATCGAATACGAATTTATGATTTTAAATCAAATTTATTCGAATTCGGTTCGTATTCGATTCATATTCAAGTTTCGAATACGAAACGAATCGAATACGAATTTGGGTAAAAATAATAAAAAATCGAAAAATTCGATTAATTCGAAAATTCGTTATTGAATTTGATAAACACCCCTAATTGTGGTTCATCCAATCCTACAACATTCACCAACAAAACAAAAACAAATACCTAAAACTAGCAGAACTGAATAAAGTAATACTCTCATCGGGTGAAATCCTGTACTAAACTTACAGGCGGCGCAACTTGTTGCCCGACTACCTGCCATTGCTTTGTAATTGCCTTTTTTCGTGTGGAATGATATTACCTTTGACTAAAAAAAAAAAAAAAACCTTACAAATAACTAGAGTAATTAATACTCTAAAGTTTTAAACTAGAATAATTACACTACAATAAATCATCAATCAGAGTAATAAAAAAACTACTCTCAAAAACCGTAGATTAACAATAGGTACTCTACTAATTATTTGTAAGCACCTTAAATCTATTTGTATTTGATCCTAACACTAATCTCATATTCTCATTACAACAGCAATTATTTCACAGAAGTTAATTAGTCATCCTAATTCTATTATTATCATACGTATGCCCTAAGTAATCAATGATTTCTCATTTACTCAATAACCTAAACATTCCTCTCGATTTCCTACTACAACTAGCCACACAAACAAATCACCAACACAACAACAAACAATTAAAATCAACAAACCTGAATAATCGCCGTTAGCAACCACACCACCAGCAACAGCATCGTCTCTTTTAACATCTGCTTTAGCTCCACTGCTGCTGCTACCAGCAACTTCCTTCTCAACCTTTCCAGAACCTTCTCCTGAACTCGAATAAGAAGAGCTCACCTGACCTTCCTTACGTACCGGTTCCGGCGATTGCTCCATCGTCAACGGAACCACAACTTCTCCGATGCGAATACAGGTGATTCTTCCGTTGCTTCCGATCCAGATCCAGTAAATACAGCTGCAAAAACCTCAAGTTCCGGTGAGTTTCTAGAGAAGAAAGATGAACTCCGGCCGATCGTTGGAGTTACGGTGAGATGCTCCGATTCCGATTGTCGAACTGTGTGTGTGTGTGTGTGAGAGAGAGAGAGAGAGAGAGAGAGATGAATAACTGGAAAGACGAACAGTTACGGTCAACTTCGAGCGCGAAGGGGTATATTTGTAAATTTGGTTACGTAGAATCTTTTCGCCAGAACATAAAACATTTTTTTTGGTTAAATTATTGTATTTTATTTGAGTTAAATGTCATTTTAGTCCCTATGATTTGGTCTATTTTGCATGTTTAGTCCAATAGTTTTATTTTTTGCCTGTGAGTTTAGAAAGGTTTTACTGTTGTCATTTTAGTCTACTGGGATAAGTTCATCCATTTTTTTGTTAACGAGAAGGTCAATTCGATCATTCTACATGTAGAGTAAACTTCCATTTTGCTCCCTGTGGTTTGGTCACTTTAACAGTTTTGCCCCAAACCTTTAAAAATAGCCATTTTACTCTCTGATCTAAGAAACGCTTCATGATTTTACTCCCTGCCTTAAACGTCATCCATTTTAACCGTTAAAGTCTGCCATGGATGTCCCATCATGTGTTTTGCATGTGGCAGACTTTAACGGTTAAAATGGATGACGTTTAAGGCGGGGAGTAAAATCATGAAGGGCTTCATATATCAAAGAGTAAAATGACTATTTTTAAAGGTTTGGGCAAAACCGTTAAAGTGGCCAAATCACATGGAGCAAAACGAAAATTTACTCTTATATGTAATTATGTTAACTAGAAGGGAATTCGGCCATATGGAATGACCGAATTGCCCTTCTCGTTAACAGAAAAATGGCAACGGTGAAACCTTTTTAGACCCTCAAACGAAAAATGAAACATTTGGACTAAACTGGCAAAATAGCTCAAACCACAGGGGCTAATATGGCATTTAACTCAATTTATTTTCCTATATATTAATAGGAGAACGAAATGAATAGTAAATTGTATTGTTATATAATATAATAATATAATAAAATATTAAATACAATTTTTTTATGGTTTTATTATTTTCACATTATAATAATAGTTATCTTCTTTACTTTTTAAGTTTGATAAGTTTGGTGTTAATTTTCCTATATATTAATAGGAGAACGAAATGAATAGTAAATTGTATTGTTATATAATATAATAATATAATAAAATATTAAATACAATTTTTTTATGGTTTTATTATTTTCACATTATAATAATAGTTATCTTCTTTACTTTTTAAGTTTGATAAGTTTGGTGTTAACCGGTACTTGTATCGAAAATACCGGTTCATTATCGATACATGAAGGTAAAAACAGCACCAGCCTGGTACATAAAACGACAAAATTCGGTACCGGATTGAGTTCGATAATCTTTTAGTTCGATAAATTTGGTACTACTACCCAGTACCATTTGCTCATCCCTGATCACGGGTACCATACGAACAACAACGGTATCGTACAACTTTTTTTTAGTTTCAGGGGTAAGGATGAGCTCGGTACCAATTGATACCGAATCGGTATTGGTACCGAAAATACCGGTTTACGGTATAGGTATATGAAGGTAAAAACCGGTAGCGAACCGGTACCAGGAACGCCAAACGTCAGTACCGAACTGGTACTTAGGATCTTTCGGTTCAGAAAATTCGGTACCGGTACCCATTACTATTTGCTCATCTTTGACTACGGGTTTCTACCGAACAACATCATTACCAATTTACCATACAACTTTTTTAGTTGATTTTATTTTGGTTATTTTTAGTGTTTTTTTCTACATTTTCTTTTTATCCTTCTCAGCGATTCCGTGTGCAACGCGCTTGTAGTGATTTCAAACATATATAAACACAGACTAAATAACAAAACAAGTTCGCCGCAACGTGGCGACGGTTTTTATAACTAGTTTTATTAAATTTTCAAATATGTTTGGAAATAATAATAAAAAAGTCGCTAAATTGTTTTGACCGTTAGAGCATTCACATTCATTCCATCATATTTTCATCCTAAATTACACTAAAAAAACACTACATTTTCTCTCTACTTTTCAATTAAATAATATTTTTTATACCTTTATCATTAACTTTTTTCTCTCCTTCACTCACAACTACTTTCAAAATACATTAAAAAATTATAGGAGGTGAACAGTATCCCCCAAATATACAGATAAATAGTAACATTTTCTCTCTCCTACACTCACAACCACTTTTTATACTCTTTATATTTTAAAAACTCTACACACATAATTTAATGACATGGATGTAAATGCTTACAGGTCAGCATGGCGACTGTATGGAGAATATGGGGAGCTAGAAATCAAAAATCTTTTGAGGATAGTTTCGTTCCACTGAGGATTTCGGTCGAGCTTATTAAAGATGATGTCTTTTTGTAGATGAAAAATCGATCCAGGTTCTCGGCTCTTTCTTGGGATAAATGGGTATATTTTAATGTTGTGGATCTTCTTTAATGGTTTGTTCTTTGTTTTCCTTTTCTTGTCGTTTGTAATTTTTCTCAGTTCCTTGTTGGCTCTTTATATACATATATATAAAGTGTTGTTGCCGTTAAAAAAAAATGCTTACAGGTCGGTCAAAGATCGTCACAATAATATATTTTTTTAATCCATATTAATGTACTTGTCACATTTTTAATAACCTAATCTCTGCTCCCTTTTTCAACGAAATAATTACCAACATTTTAATAGCCTTTTTAATCTCTGCTCCCTTTTTCAACAAAATAATTACCTAACACAAGCGATTTACACAATTGAAAGACATATGATTATATGAGTTTACGTCTTTACCGGCAAATTATGACACGACATACCACATGTTAAATACAAGTCACTTTCATATCTTTGTGATAATTGTATGGGAAAGACGATTGTCACATTTCCACAACTAGACTTAAAATGGTAATTTAAGGTTTTACTTACATGAAATCTTGTGAGACGTAACTAGCTGAAATCAGTTTGAACATTATTTGTTTGTGTGAATTCTAGTCATGTTTGAGCGGGTATAAGCTCGCTCGAATAAATATAACTTGAATTGACTCCTCGCGTTACGGGGTTGGTCGGTTTATTTTAATGTGATTTGAGCGTACTGATTTTTTTGCAATTGTTTATCCACTGAAAGCAATTGAAAACGTAGAACAATTGAAAACGTCTATAAAAACATAAAAAAGATACCATACATTTGACATGACTCATTTTAAGAAAAAATTACGTCGAAATATAAACCAACTTGAATTTATACCGACACTTAAATAAAAATAAACACATAAAACCCGAGAGGGTTAAAATGACACCTTACAAAGTTTTTAGAAAGTTGAGTGGGTGTTAGTATCAATGCTTATAGTTGAGGAGGTGAGGTTGGGTATGTTTGGCATGAAGCTTTTAGGAGCTTCTAGATTTAAACTTTTAAGAAAAAAACTCTTACTCAATGAAAAACATTGTTTGGTTGAAGGAGTTCGAAGCTTTTAGGTTAGGAGCTTTAAGCTTCTAGTTGAACGCTGCTACTAGTAGCGTTTAGAAGGAGCTACAAGCTTTTAGGGAAAAAACGACTATTTTATTCTCTAAGATAATGAACTTTTTAATGCACAAACTTTTTAAATTTTTAGTTATGTCCATTTTGTTCATTTTATACATTTTATTAAAAGCTCTAGATACTCTGTCAAACACCAAACATATTTAAAAAACAGAAGCTACTAGCTAGTACCTTTAAGCCACCATCTACTTGTAAAAAAACATACCCTAAGAAAAGAAGATGTCAAACTTGGTGTTCAACAGGTCTGTTTGGATGTTTTACAAATTACCATAGGTGGTTTTGGGTAAATTAATTTGTTCAGTGGGTCAAACTAAACATCTTTTAAGATAGAAAATTATATTGACAGATCAAATAGCAATGAGAAAAACCTCACTAGATCAAACTTAGGGACTGTTTGTTTACCTTTTTAATGGGGCACTTAATGGTTCAGACCTCTTACTGGTTCAGCACTTACTGTTTCAGACCTCTTACTGGTTCAGCACTTAACCATTCAACACTGAACCAGTAAGATGTCTGAACCATTAAGTGTTGAATCTCTGAACCATTAAGAGTCAGTATAATGCTTAACCGTTAAGAGACAAATGTCTGACCAATTTAGATTATAGGTCTTAACCATTCAGACTCAGTATAATGCTTAACCATTCAGATGCAAGTTTCTGAACCATTCAGTCATCTGCTCGCGAAACAAACAGTATTTGATCGGTTAAAGATAACATATGACCCGCTCAATTTCAAATAATTAAATTAAAATTTTATACTATAAAACTTTAAGAAAAAAATCAACACACATACATATATTATACATTTATACATATATAAAAATCAGAAGCTAATAAATAGTAATTTTAATATTATAATAATATATAGTTTTTTTAATACTTTTATTATTTTAATATTATCATAATAGTTATTTTCTTTACTTTTTAACATTAATCATTTTTTAATATCACGGGTTGGGATAAGATTGGTGTCAACTGGTATCGAGCCAGTACTAGTATCGAAAATACCGGTACGGTCCCGTTCGGTATCGGTACATGAAGGTAAAAACCGGCACTAGTACAGAAAACGCCAGAAGTTGGTGTCGAATTGATATTGGAAATATTTTGGTTCGGGAAATTCAATGCTGCTACCCGGTACCATTTGCTCATCCCTAATCACGGGTATCGTACGAACAACAACGGTATCGTACAACTTTTTTTTATTTTCTTCAACTTTTAATTTTTTTTCTTTTTTTAGTTTCAGGGGTAAGGATGAGCTCGGTGCCAACCGATACAGAATCGGTACTGATACCGAAAATACCGGTTACGATACCGGTATATGAAGGTAAAAAACGGTAGTGAACCGATACCAGGAACGCCAAAAGTCGGTACCGAATTTGTACTTAAGATCTTTCGGTTCGGCAAATTTGGTACCGGTACCCAGAACCATTTGCTCATCTATGACCACGGGTTTCATACGAACAACATCATTACCATACAATTTTTTTGGTTTATTGTTTTTTCGGTTATCTTTTAGTGTTTTTTTCTACATTTTTTTTATTCTTATCAGCAGTTCCGTTCGCAACGCACCCGTAGTGGTTTCAAAAACATGTAAACGCAGACTAAATAACAAAAGAAATTCGTCGCGACGCGACAAACTTCTTTAAACCTAGTTCGTTTTAAAAGAGTGAATGTTTAAAACTGCCTCATACTTTATTTATTTATTTTTTTACTTTTTTATATACAAATATGTATGCTATATGCATAACACAATCATTAAATTAAGAGTTAATTACATAGTTAGTCCCTGTGGTTTACACAAACTAACAATCTAAGTTACTAATAGTTTAAAATCACTTCCTAAGGTACTAACTTTCTAATTTTTAACATGTGAGGGTATTAATTACATAGTTAGTCCATGTGGTTTACACAAACTAACATCTAAGGTACTAACAGTTAACCAGGGAATTAACGTTAAATGGAAAGTTAGTACCCTAAGAAGTGATTTTAAACTATTAGTATCTTAGATTGTTACTTTGTGTAAACCACAAAGACTAACTATGTAATTAACCTTTTAAATTAATCTCTTTATTTTATTTTTATTTTTATACATTATCGAACGTATGTTCAAAATCTTAGCATATCAAAACGTCTCATCATTGAATACTTTTTTCTGCCTTTAACTTGAAAGAGAAACCAAATGTTGTATGTGGATCCCCACATGTTTTTGCTATGATTATTTATTTATAGACACCATGTCATTGATCATTACTCTTTCATAAAGTATGTAATAATTATATCGAAGATATATTATTGGTATGAGAATACCCTGTAAGTGGGGCGGCCACAGCCGTTGACGATCAATTTTGATGGTTTTTAAATTCATATAGAAAGATTAGAAAATAAAATGTTATATTAAAGAAGTGTTTACATGTTTGTGACTTTGTTTCATTGGGCCCGAGGCTAAAGCCCAATGAACCGCGCTCAAGTCAACTTGGATCTTCATTAAGAAAAACATGCATGATACGTGAGTGATAGAGAGAATTACAGTGACGACTGACGAGGAAGTTTACGAGTTAAGACAGAGGATGAGGACTAAGCCTTTTTATATAGAAGATAGGTGGCTAAAATTAGTATGGGTCAATATGTGTTGGGTTCAAAGTTCTTTAGTCGTACACAGTGGCGGATCTAAAAAAAACCTAAAGGGGCAACGTTTCTATAAAAAGGGGTAGCGAAATCGAAAAAACGTCAAATTTTTCAAAATTTACACTAATTTTACACTACCGCTGGAACGTCAAGGGGCAACAAGGATTGCCCCTTGTTATGCTAGGTCCGCCCCTGGTCGTACATCTTGAAGGTATCCTCTATGTAAAAACCAACCCTAAGATCTATAATAATAATAATAACAGTAATAATACTAACAGTAATAACAATAACAGTAATAACAATAACAATAACAATAACAATAATAATAATAATAATAATAATAAAATCTGTTTCAATCAGGATTTCAGTTATTAAAAAAATCTGTTTCAATCAAGATTTCGGGTTAAAATTTTCTTCAAGTCATTTGGAATCTTGTAAGGGGGCTTCCTATTAAGACTTTGGAGATTTTGGACTTTTGTGATACAAAATCTCGAGTAACGACTTCTTGTTGGGCCTACGAACATTTGGGCCCAATTTCTTTTGTAAGCAATAAGATAAAATAATAAATAGTAAGGTGTATGATAAATATCAAGGTTTAAACTTTAATGCATGGTTGTAGTTTTGTAGATATCGCTGGTTGATAGTCGGCCTGTGAGGTGCGAACTAGCGATTAATCGAGAATTAATCGGAATTAATTGTAATTAATCAGGGATTAATCGGAATTAATTGTAATTAATCTGCAATTAATCGAGATTAATCGGCGATAATCAGACCGGCACCGGTTTAATCATTAAAGTATACACATGATACTCATACTTTTTAAATTGATATTCAATATATTTTATATTTCCAACAAACACAGTTCTGAAAATTTATTAACTTTACATTTATAAAACTTAATAAAGATTTTGTTTTCTTTCAAAAAAATAACATTATTTCAAGCCCCTAAGTCATCCTAGCAGTAACCCCCATGCCCCAACAACCAAAATCACATCCCTGACACAAAACTTTCTAACTTTTAACCCGTTTGAGTTTACCAAGCGCTTTCAACTATGACTACGTTACATATAGTTCAATAAAACCTCATATACCTTGGTCCTACTATATATTGCCAATTTGCCATCCTTTCATGATTCCTCATCTTATTACATTCAAAACTACCTTACATAATAAGAATTAAGTTGGGAATCATTAACTTTGAGCGCCCGTGTTTATGCTTGCTTCCTTGCCTCCTCTTGACTTGTTAGCCCCCGTGCTTGAGTCTATGTTGACATGATTCATATCCTTACATGTCACCACATTCATATCCTTGTTAGCATAAAAGATCATACATATTATCAATCATATCTAACACATATTATACAATTAACTTCCGTTAGTCAATTCTAACAAACACAAGGCATAGATCAACAATCACTATCTTTTCAAACTCACATAATTAAGCATGTCATCACATATAACACATATTGACATAACATGTACCACTAACCACATGATCTCCCAAGTCTTACATTCGTGTTTAAAGGCATACCATATTATTCGCACAGCAGTTGACTTTCCAGAAGTCAACCATTAAACATATAACTTTTCATTCTTAGAAACTTACATTTGTATTGATATAGTCAATCATACTAATAACACCATACGCATTTTATACTCATGTTATAGGATACATACAACCATATAGTTACTTACTTACTTACGCACACACGCTTATATAATCCATTCTATCCATACTAGCATTTTCATCACTCTACAAATAGCACCATGGCCCATGTTTAGC
The DNA here is from genome assembly GCA_030545235.1 of Helianthus tuberosus. Taxonomy (NCBI): domain Eukaryota; kingdom Viridiplantae; phylum Streptophyta; class Magnoliopsida; order Asterales; family Asteraceae; genus Helianthus; species Helianthus tuberosus. The sequence continues at coordinate 174,304,069 of CM060353.1, read as the reverse complement.
TAATCCAATATCAACCCAACGTTACCTTTTCCTAGTACATTCACATTTCTTCACAATTAACATCAACTCACTAGTTGAACCCAACTAAACAATAAACTAAGCACATAGTGCGCATCATAACATTCTTCTACCAAAATTCATTTCATCAAACTAAAATCCCACATATATTCCATCCAAAATTCATTTCTCATACTAACCTATCATTAATTACTTCATTGTTACATTCTATACATATTCATCTATCACTTGCATACAATTTCATCTACAATTGTCACCTAGACATTTCATCAAACACTTGGTGTGTGTACCACAATTAAGGCACAATGTACAAGTATCTCATGCCCATCACATATATCAAGCACATACACAATTTCTATACATACATTCATCCATATAGTGATTCTAGACGAAATCTCTACCTTAATTCTTGTCATACTTATCAAAACTCATTTACAATTTGATGCTTTCAATTTTCTCATCATGCTAGAACTTCACCAACAGACAAATTGTAACATACGTTATGATTAGCAAGTAGAGGTGATAAAAGATTGATGTACATGCACAAGATCAACCATCAATTGCTCCGCTAATTTGCTAAATTTGTGATTAGGTTTTGAGGGTGTTCTTCCGTCTCTTTCTCCGCTATACACATACACAAAAATTCTGCATTTTATTGTTCTTTTCTCATCATCTTATTTAATCAAATTTCCAACGTGCACACATTTAGTCCCTGCAGTAGTTTAGGTTGGTTTTTTAGTCACAAACTCCATACTAAATAATTAAATAAACATAATAGCAATAGGCATGTTTTTGGAATTTTGGGGCGTTATACAATTGTAGTCAAATAAATAAAATTGTTTCATTTCATTCATCTCATCCACACCAGTCACTATGATATTTTTACCTACATAGATTGTAGATCTTCTCATGATATATCTATCTTTATGTGTGTGTATATAATACATATGTAGAGGCAGTGGCGGATCTAGGATTCCGACCAAGCGGTAACGTTTTATAAATAAGCGGTAACGAAATCGAAAAAACGTCAAATTTTTCCAAAATTTACACTAAAAACGTCAAAAATTTTCCGACCAAGCGGTAGCGGAGGCTACCCCTTGTTCCATAATACATCCGCCCCTGTGTAGAGGCCGGTTATTGTACAATACCTCTTATCCTACATTACGTACTCGATAACCCCAGCCGTCAGATCGCATGGCTTTCATAAACCCGGAACATGTCTAAACTCGGACAACAACGTTTTCATAAACCCAGAACATGTTATATAGTCACGATGGTTGTTCGCATGTTATATAGTCAAAATTTCATGGCTTTCATAAACCCGGAACATGTCTAAACTCGGACGACAACATCGCATGGATTCACAAAAACGCATGCTATAACCTCGGACTCACAAACTCGGACAACCAAAAATGTACAAAATCGCATGTTATACACTAATCGCGTACGCAATGTACATCAAGGCCTCTTGTATTTTACACTTTCTCTACATATGTATGTGTGTATATATATTATTTAGAAATTTTTGAATTTTATTGTTTTTATTATTGAACTGTGTAATACACGGGACTATAACATATGCGTTAGCCATTCTAAAAAAAAGTCTAGTTGTAACAGAAATGATCATCTAGTGGTGAAATAAACTTATTTATGTGTTGTTCTTTTAACCTAATTTGAAAGACTTTTATTATTATTATTATTATTTCACTAAGCGTGTTATATTTTCTCTCCAATTATGTCATTTTGGTCAATCTTTGTTTAAACTTCTTAATCAATCAAACTTGCCTACATAGTGGACAAAGTTATATTTAGTAAAATAATAAAGAGAACAAAAGATTAGGTGAAGTTGAGTACCATGTATGTTGAAGTTGGTAGTTCCAAAAACTTGAAAAATTCAGAAGACATGGTCATGGAAGAGAGTAGGTTAACTCTATACAATAAAATATATGTGTGAGGTTTCAACATATATGTTTCACATTGAAATAAAATAAAAGTAAAATGTTTGACAAAAGTTTTGTTTGTCAATTAATTTATACATATTTGTATTTCTCAAACATTTTTGCAGTTTCAAATCTTTGACTTTAAATTTCCATATGTTTAATATAATAACAAAGCTTGAGATTGATCGACTCATTCATTTGATCCTATTTCGAATTTGATTGACTTTTTCTATCCATAAATTCTTGGCAATTTAATAAATCAAACTTTTTTTAAGAAATGACAATATTGGCACTAAGAATGAAATCGTTCAAGATATTAATGATTGGATGCTATCATTGTTTCCGGGTGACGGTATGGAATACGTAAGTTCCGATAGTATTTGTCAATACGACGATGTTAATGCTAACTTTGATGATAGTTTATACTCACCCAGTGTTTTGAATGGACTTAAACTATCAAGACTACCAAGCCATAAACTAATTTTAAAAGTCGATGTTCCATTTATGTTACTTAGAAATATAGATAAAAAAAAGTGGATTATGTAATGGAACAAAACTACAAGTGATTAACCTAGGTAATCATGTTATAGAAGCAAAGATAATTTTGGAAGTAATATTGGAACTCACTTTTATCCCTAAAATTAGCTTGACCCCTTCTGATAAGAAGTATCCTTTTAAACTTAAAAGAAGACAGTTCCCCTTGTCGTATGTTTTGCAATACAAAACAATGGCCAAGGACAATCAGTTTTTAGGTTTAGGTTGTATTGAAAGATCCAATCTTTACGCATGAACAATTCTATGTTGCATTATCAAGAGTTAAGAGTAGAGACGGTCCGAAAATGCTGATCATAGATAAAGAAGTGGATTATGTAATGGAACAAAACTACAAGTGATTAACCTAGGTAATCATGTTATAGAAGCAAAGATAATTTTGGAAGTAATATTGGAACTCACTTTTATCCCTAAAATTAGCTTGACCCCTTTTGATAAGAAGTATCCTTTTAAACTTAAAAGAAGATAGTTCCCCTTGTCGTATGTTTTGCAATACAAAACAATGGCCAAGGACAATATTTTTTTAGGTTTAGGTTGTATTGAAAGATCCAATCTTTACGCATGAACAATTCTATGTTGCATTATCAAGAGTTAAGAGTAGAGACGGTCCGAAAATGCTGATCATAGATAAAGAAGTGGATTATGTAATGGAACAAAACTACAAGTGATTAACCTAGGTAATCATGTTATAGAAGCAAAGATAATTTTGGAAGTAATATTGGAACTCACTTTTATCCCTAAAATTAGCTTGACCCCTTCTGATAAGAAGTATCCTTTTAAACTTAAAAGAAGATAGTTCCCCTTGTCGTATGTTTTGCAATACAAAACAATGGCCAAGGACAATCATTTTTTAGGTTTAGGTTGTATTGAAAGATCCAATCTTTACGCATGAACAATTCTATGTTGCATTATCAAGAGTTAAGAGTAGAGACGGTCCGAAAATGCTGATCATAGATAAAGAAGTGGATTATGTAATGGAACAAAACTACAAGTGATTAACCTAGGTAATCATGTTATAGAAGCAAATATAATTTTGGAAGTAATATTGGAACTCACTTTTATCCCTAAAATTAGCTTGACCCCTTCTGATAAGAAGTATCCTTTTAAACTTAAAAGAAGACAGTTCTCCTTGTCGTATGTTTTGCAATACAAAACAATGGCCAAGGACAATCATTTTTTAGGTTTAGGTTGTATTGAAAGATCCAATCTTTACGCATGAACAATTCTATGTTGCATTATCAAGAGTTAAGAGTAGAGACGGTCCGAAAATGCTAATCATAGATAAAGATGGTAAAGTTACAAGTCTAATATCAAATGTTACAAGTCTAATATTTGGAGGTTTATGAACAATTCCTATAACTTTTCATTTCTCTTTCTTATGTACAAATGCAATATGTAATTTCATTTATGATAAGTAAATATAATTATAGTCTAATGAATTAGGTGGCCTTTTTTGTTTTTCTTTGATAAGTATTGTTTATTTTGTGGACACAACACTTAGATATTATGTGGCATCTGCTTCATGTTTGCATTGACACATTACTTATATCATATATATAGTTATATTATATTATGAACATCTTTTTACTTGACGTTTTATCTCTTACTCAACACGTGTAATACACGAGTCTCTAACCTAATTAAAAATAAATTAAAGAAAAGATCGATTGGACATGAAGCGACCATTAATATCTTAATCTGAATACTAAATATAGGTGTATTAATATGCCTTAAAATTTGTTCTAAAATTAAAAATCTAGGGAGTTACATTATACAAAACCAAAAACTTTAATCTAGGTACCTCATCGAGCCATTATCCCAATTTAGCTCCACATATGTTGTTCATGAATGTGATCATATACTCAATTGTATTACTTACATCGCCAATCTAAGTTTAATCATTCAAAATAATCTATTATGGATTTGATCATGAACATCTTAGAGTGTATTTGAGCTTTAACTACTTAATTTACACATATTTAATTTATGGTGTCGTGCTTGATCATTTGGAGAATAAGGAACAAAAAGGCTTTCTCTAACAAGTAGACCAGAGTGGAAAAGATGGTGGAAGATATAAAATCTACGACTTTTCTTTGGATCGAGAATCGTTCTTCCTTCAAATCAATTTTTCTGGAGTAAATGGTGTAATTTCAATTTCTAGTTCTAACGTACTCGTCTTGTATTTCTCTCTAGCACCTTATTAGTTTTTTTAATGAAATTTGACGTTAGTAAAAAATAAAATAAAGAATAAGTCAGAAACACACTTGTGGAAGTGTTTGGCATTAAAACTCTCATTGATCGAAATGGTCAACCATTTCACCAACTTTAGCATTTTTCTGGAGTAAATGGTGTAATTTCAATTTCTAGTTCTAACGTACTCGTCTTGTATTTCTCTCTAGCACCTTATTAGTTTTTTTTAATGAAATTTGACGTTAGTAAAAATAAAATAAAGAATAAGTCAGAAACACACTTGTGGAAGTGTTTGGCATTAAAACTCTCATTGATCGAAATGGTCAACCATTTCACCAACTTTAGCATTAATTTGGTCATTAAATATAATTATAATATAATTGGGCTATTCAGACAACAACCATGTATTTGACTTTTGTCTATTAACAAAGATTCGACTTTTGAGAACCTATCTTTTTTATTATGTGATAATAAAATATTTGTAAATACATAACATTTTTCCATCACCATTTTTTCGGTGGTATAGGTTTCATGCCTTTAAAAAAAATACCAGTCTAATTCTTGACATTGGGTAAACTTAGTATAATTTAAAAGTAAGGATTATATAACTTTTGCCGTTAAAAAAATACGTAAACATTTTAGGGTGTTAGAACATCTCTAATTGTGAGATTTTTCGACCACTAAAACCACTGTGTGCATCCTAAATCATATTTTGAATCAACCTAATTTTACCTTAATTTAGTTTACATCCATTTTTTTTTTCTTTTATAATACTTTTTTTAATTTTATTTTTCATAAATAGAAAACTTTTTAAAAATTATACTACATAACATAAATTCAAATTTAAATAATAAAAAAATCATATATAATATTAAACATTAAGAGTACAACAAATAATAAAAAACACACCTAGACCTAAAATGCATACAGCAAATAATAGAACCACACCTAAGCATTAAATTTAAAAAAAATACAATAATTAGGAAAATACCTAAATCTAAACCTAAAAGATACAATTGAGTACGACGAGTCTATTGACCGTTTATCTTCCCACCGGTCATGGAAACCCTCTCGCTAGTATTGGGGAACATCCTAGTCAGGCATTGGAAGCTGGAGCATATTCCTCCCCAAGGTCCATGACGTGACCTTTAAGACGAGTGTTGGTCATGCGCTCGTCCCGAATTTGCAATTGGCTAAAACCTTGATTGAAAGTTTCGTCGTCCCTAATTTGCAGTTGACCAAAAACATGGTTGCAAGTCGCATTCAAATATGTGTCCGTCAATAAAGGTTCGTCGGAAGGAGGCGGGGGGTTTGTGTGTGGGGGTGGGTTGGGGGGGGGGGGGGGGGGGATACTTGCACAAGACACTAATGGTTTGTATGGGGAAATACTTGCACGAGACCCGGAGTATTTGTATGGGGAAATGGTTGCACAGGACGCGGATGGTTTGTAAGGGATCGGTTGCATGAGACGCTGAGGGTTGATGAGGGGACTGATTGCACGAGACGTCGGTGGTTTCTATGGGAAATACGGACTTTTTTTTAATATAATCAAACAATAAATTTAACAAGAAAAAACTCTTTAATTAAAATTGAAGGTACATAAACCATAAACTGTAACTCCTATATATACGAAACAAACCTTGATGCCCAAGAAACATACCTAGACTAGAATTAGAAACCAAATAATAATAAAATAAAACTACCATAAATACTAAATCTTCCACCGAAAATTAACTAAACAATTTAGCATCCTTCAACTTTTGAATTATGACAAGATTAGTCCAACAGTTTCTTCAGCGTGACGTCGCCAGTTCAACAAGAAATCGATACCCTCCACCCATTTTTTTGTTATATGTTGGTTGGGTAAAAGTGAGATGGCTTGAGATGAGATAAGTGTCGAGTAAAATTTGAATGAGAGTAGTGAAATTTGAAAGTGAAAGTGAAATGGGTGGGTGTATGTTGTTTTTGAAATGAAAGCGAGTATGAGTTTTAAATTTTAAAAATTAAGTAACTTTTGTCTTTTTTAATATAATCGTTGGGTGGAGTGTGGCACCCACCCATACCCGTTTGAAGGAGTCCGCATTTTTAGACCATGATCGTCGGACAAGGGTCCATTGTGGCATTAGGACGGTGCCACATTGACACCGTTGGAGATGCTCTTAAAATCTTAAACAACCTATTTCGGCATTTGACATGTGAATGTTAGTTAGTATGGCCATAGCATGACATCTTCCTTTCAATGCCAAACAAAGGTTTCTTGATTTAGGTAGCTAGTTCATACTGATCAAACTTCATTTTGTTTTTTCGGATCAATAAAGCCCTACGCTATTCGAACCAAATTGCCCGACTTAATTAGTTAGGTTTTATTTACATGAATATGGATCATGATCCTGTGTCTAAATAATTGTTCTTGTTACTTGTTTAGTTTTGTAAGCACCAATCCTAGTCTATAATTTGGACCCCAACCGTATAAAATACTATAAAAATGTAATTTTATAATTTAAACAATATAAATAATTCTTATTCATATCCAATATAAACGAGAAAAATAAAAATAAAATGAAACCCAATTCATTGAACCAAATATGTCAAGGACATGGTCTACCACCAATATAGATGGTCTTGAACCAAGAAGTCACCGAGTCCATTTTAACCCAAGTAATTGACATCCTTATAATAATACTAACAAGTAATTAATTCTTTATTTGGATATTCGTTTTGTTTTCAATGTGTTCATATAATTCTTCATAAAGAATAGTGCTGATATTATTCACATATGTGCTAAAATCAATTATCTTGATTAATTTTCATGTGCTAATATGATTCAAAAATGCTACTTTTATGTATGTATTGTTTTAGTATGTGCTAATTTAACTTTTTTTAAATGATGAAATCTGTTCTCACAGTTTGTAGGATAAATATAGTTTGTATCGTAACCAACCTTAGCGCTAAGAATACTTAATATTTTATTTCCATGCAACAAAAAATAAACATATAGTATGTTTACTGAAAGAAAAAATTATAAAGATACTTTTTATCTATATATCTACGCCACTATCTATGGTAGACAAATTTTCACTTATAAAGTCATGAAATATGTTATATATGAAATTATTTCGTTCATGTACTCTATGTTTGCACATATTAGAACTCACAAACCTAGCCGTCTTTTTTGTTAATTCATGCATGAATATTTAGGTATATGCTTTTCGTATCTTCACTTTATTTTTACACATCTATTTTAGTTTTATAAATAGTGTATTCGATTTATATATATCAAAACATTTCACATAACACATTAAAATCTTTACTAAACAATAGTTGTGTCACATATCACTTTTCTGTGAGCAATAGAGCATAAGAATTTTTTTTTCTTTCTTCTCTAATTTCAGTTCTTCCGTCTCTTATTATTTTTTTTTGTAGATTTATCTTATTTTAATATATTGTTTTACAATTTTAAAATCTCTGTTATATCTAATATTTTCTTTATTCAATCCAACTTATGTAATAAACGAGCTTTTAACCTGATAAAATGAATATGGTCACATATTTTCATAACATAACCATATGTAAAATTCCATATAAATTTAATAAAAATATTATTTCCATGCTTTTCTATTTATTGAAATACCAAAATTTCATATAAATTTAATAAAAATATTATTCCCATGATTTTCTATTTATGAAATACCATTTGTCTGTTTGGTACAAGCTTTCACATGTTCTACCGACCCACACTAAAACTGTTTATTTAAAGTGGGGCGATGGCCTGGCCGGTGGGTCACCATGGTTCCATTCACAACAAATAAAATTGACTATACCTTTTCTGGTCAACTTGACCCAAGTCCAGTAAACACCATGATTATTGTCTTATTGCTAATGAATATTTACAAAAACCAATGAAAAACTTTTTTTAACGGCTTAAATTACATCAAACTATTAACCTCAAGAGGAACAATACCATAACTCTAATGGTTTTCCCAATTGAACCTAACTTTTCACCCATTATTTTTTTGTTACTACTATATGATCGCTTGAAATTATTTAAATGAGATGAAATTGGGGTGGAGAGAAATAAAAAGACGATTGTGTGTACGTGTTTTGGTGTTGATAAGAAAAGGGTCTGATATCACTACACGTGTTATCGGCAAAGCATAGCTAGCCACATAGGTGTGTGGCTGACAACTTCAACTGTTCATTCAGTTGAACTATTAACAGCTATTAATGTTTAATTAAGGTTACCTAAGTGGTTAAATTTGAAAATTATCTGTTAAAATGAGTAGACCAGCTGATATATTAAAAAATAAAACAGATAAATTAAAATGCATAAAAGCTGTAACTTTTTTTTTAGACAAAATTGCAGAAAACAACCTTTATGTATACCCCAAACTGCACTTTATACCTTTCACTATGAAATCCGCCAAAACCAACCTTTACGTTCATGTTTTGCTACAAGTTCAACCTTTAACACAAACTCTGTTAATATTCTTGGTTAAATCACCTCACATGCTTTGCATGTGAGGGTATTTTGGTATTTTCTAAATTTTTTCAATACAATTTATTTATTTATGTATTTAGAGAGTGAAGCGTAGAGAGAGATCAAATGAGAGAGAAAGCGTAGAGAGAGTAGGAGTGAGAGAGTCGGAGAAGATGGTGGCCACGGACTCTCGCCGGCCACGCTCCGGCCGCGTAGGCAATCGAAAACACAAACATAAGCTGTGGTAGTTGTTGACATTGGAGGTAGTTGTTGACGGAACCGTTTACTGCGGATCTGGGTTGTTGCTACTTAACATAGGTCAAGCTCTGGTCATCCCTTCTAAGTCCCGCACAACTCCGGTCATTCAAGCTCCGATCGTCCCTGTAAAGTCCGGCATAACTTCGTTCAATTTTCAGTGATTCAAGCTCCAATCGTCCCTATAAAACCCAAGACAAACACAAAGAAATAACCCAATTCCAAGACCAATGATTCCAAGAAAAATGCCCTAACGTCGGAGTTTGTCTCATCAATTCCGATAATCTGGTAAATACTTTCGTTTTCTGCAATTTTGTTTATCTTTTTTTTCACATATACGATGGTTAATCAATAGTAATCTACTCTGTTTATGCTATTAGTACTGGCATACTGTACTGTTGTTGTTGATTTGTTGTTATAGATGCTTGATTTGTGATTCACAATCAGTTATTTTATTTTATTTTTTTCACTTGAAATTGAAATTTTATTATGTTATTATGTTTTAAGTTTACGATCTGTTGCTGTTACTGTAACTGTATTCTGTTTGTACGGTTTATAGCAAAATTTGTGTCATCTTTCAGTTTTGAAATTTTAGATACGTTTTGATTGATTTTGATTTTGGTATCAAAATACACGTTTTGAAATTTCAGATACGTCGTGATGTTTCGATGCACTCCAAGGTTTTTGATTCGATTGTGTGTTCTGTGTTGTTACAGGATGTGTGATTCAACACCTCGTGTGTTTGATGCTCTGTTTAAAACATAATAACATATGCACAGATGAAAGGGATAAAGGTGTGGTGGGGTCATGTGTAATTATATAATTTATTAATAAACAAAAAAACAAGGTTGAAATGACAATAATACCCTCACATGCAAAGCATGTGAGGTGATTTAACCAAGAATATTAACAGAGTTTGTGTTAAAGGTTGAACTTGTAGCAAAACATGAACGTAAAGGTTGGTTTTGGCGGATTTCATAGTGAAAGGTATAAAGTGCAGTTTGGGGTATACATAAAGGTTGTTTTCTGCAATTTTGTCTTTTTTTTATATAAAAATCAAAACTTTGTTGGGCTAGTTGGATCAACCTCTAATCAAATAATATATTATTGATTATCAATTTTTATGGATAAATTAATAATTTTCCAAATCATTAAAATTTGATTTTTAAAAATTTAAAGATATATAAACTGAAAATCTATACATATAATAAAAGAAACCAATAAAAGGACACTTGTCATTATTTTAGACCATCTACTATTATTTGATGGTAGATAATTATTATTTAATTTAAATTATTAAATTTAATATATGTTTCAAACATTTAAGAAATTACGAATAACGTTTCATAAATTATCTTATTATTTATTTATATTAATTACTAGGTGATTATTCTAGACCATCTACTCTTACTTAATTGTAGATAATTATTATTTAATTTAAACTATTAAATTTAATATTTTTCCAAACATTTAAGAAATTATGGATAAAGTTTCATAAATTATCATATTATATATTTATATTAATTACTAGGTTAGAAAGTATATCTTAATAATTGAAACAAATATCGAGTATTTTCATAACGAGGGTGGAGGAAACGATTTTCTTATTTATATTAATTACTAGGTTAGAAATTATATTTTAATAATTGAAACAAATATCGAGCATTTTGATAACGAGGGTGGAGGGAACGATTTTCTTGCTTAACAAATAATTTATGTGACTTTGTATGTTAATAGTCCACATGATGTTTATGGTACTTATTTATGTGAGTTTGTAACTTTGCCGTTTTTGAATTAGTGAGAAAGATTCTAGGAGAGAGGAGGATTTCGTTAGAAAGATCTGATGTGAAGGTTAGTGGCCTTCGGCCCCATTACAGACGCTCTTAGTTACTAGCATATATGCTAGTAACTAATGGGGCCGAAGGCCACTTACCTTCCCATCATATCTTTCTAGCGAAATCCTCTCTATCCTAGAATCTTTCTCACTCATTAAAAAACGGCAAGCTAAAAGCTAAACTGAGGGAAAATGGTGAAAAAAAACATGGAAAATATGTATAAATCCCCCTTCCCCATCCGCATCCACATCCCTCGTATATTTGATGGAAAATAAATCAATTCTCCAAATTTGTTTCTCACTATTCATCATTCGTATCTTTTATTTTAAACGAGATTTTAGGACCCCGTGTGTTGTGACGGGTGCATTAAACCAAAATCAATTCTCTCCTCCATTTAAGCATGTTCTCAAACTTTACAAGTTTACAGGGAGTTAGGAAATTTTTAAATTGATGTCACATATCTTATTATTGTTGACTTGGCTTCCACTAAAAATTATAATATTTTGGCCAAATTGTATTTATTTATTTTTCATCACCTAACACGCATCAACTAACTAAAAATTATAATATTTTGGCCAAATTGTATTTATTTATTTTTCATCACCTAACACGCATTATCTTAAGTAACTGTTTTTCCTTATTTTAATGTGGGTCAATTATAAGGCGAAAGTGTGGTTTAAAGCTCTAGGGGCTTTATCACCTCACGTAGGCGACACAAAAGTTTCGTATATGTCACTAGTATACATGGATAAACTTACTTATCAATATCTATGATTTTCATGATTTTCACTTTTTTATATTCTCTCTTTCATAATTAAATAAATACAAAACAAATATAATTTATTATTATCAATACACTATCTTTAAACTTTCAAAAGTCATTGAACACTAATTATAGTTTTATATATGCCATACACATAATTTAGATACCAACACTCCTTTGGTTTAGTGGTATCTAGGTGTGTAAAATGATGTTACTCCTAACTTATTGAGGGTTCGTGTCTAGCGATAGATAATGGTGTAGAATTATGACTAGATTAGATTGATGTAAAAAAAAAGCTTAATTTAGATTATTAATATATAAATTCAAATTTATGTATTAGAATTAGCCGATCATCTATTAAGTTAACTAACTTCTAACTTTTTTTCTATTAAGTACGAAAATTTATCCATTAGCTTAACCAAGATTATAGATAGAATTAAACCATTATCTATTATGTTGACAAACTTATTTATTTATTTAAAATTTATACCTATCATTAGTTACTTGATAATTGTCAAGTGTTGCTACATCAATAATCATATATGTGTGTGTATTAACTTGCTTGTACAACACATACGTAAATAAACTAGTAAAACGAGAAAAAAATATATTGTTATTTTAACTTACCTTTTTTTTTCTTTTCAATCATCAATCACACTTTCAACCCCACTACCAAACATTGATTGTATTAATTCATAGTTCTCCACTTTAATGAGTTTTCACAAGAAAAGGAAAAGATGAATGGGAAAGCAAGATATTGCACCAAAAAAATTAAATAATAATTGATAAAATATCTAAAAGTACCATAATATTTAATATGGACAAACATAATAAACGTGTGAAACTGAAATTAAACTGGTTTGGTGGTTCAAATAGAAAATTTTAAACTATTAGGTATCTTGTAAAGGGTTAATATAATGAATTAGTCAAAATATTATTTTATCTTTATGAGAAACTTTTAGGTTTCGTTTATGAGTTAGTATAGTTAAAACTTAAGTGTGATTGTGATAAGTGAAATTTAAGGACACTTATCAAGGTTAATTACTTAGGGTGAAGGGAGTGGTTACCTATTCCAAATAGGTAAACTCTCCATTCACCCAATCAAACAGTGGCACATCAATTCACCTAATTTGTTTACCTAATGCTCAAAAATGTTGACGGTGGTTTACCTAATGGGGTTTAGGTAAACTATTTAAAAAAAAAATGTGTGATTGATTGAGAAGGAATAGACCCCACCACACACTCATCTCTCTCCCCCTTCCCTCCCTCTCACCGACTCGGTGACCACTCACCGATTTCGCCCCCCATTTTGGTAAAATGTTCTCGGTATAAAGGTTGGCGGTGGAGGGGGGTTCGGTAAAATGTTCTCGGTAAAATGTTCTAAGGGACATTTTTGCCATATCAGCATCATAATGCCCCTTAATATCCTTTTAATCACTACTTTTCAAATATTTTTCTCTTCATTTAGCATTATACTAGAAACACCATTTTCTCTTCATGCCCCTATAACGCTTAGAGGGGTGGTGTTGGAGGCATTATTAAATCTTTTCATGCTCCTATAATGCTCATCACGCATATGATATTAATGGCATTCGTTATTTTTTTATAATCTTTAAAAAGGAAAGAAATATCATAAATTTTAGTTAGTGGGTTGAGCAACATGGGTAATATGTAAAAAAAGCACTTAATGTTTCAATATTTTAGTAAATATTTAGTGTGTTATATTAAAAAAAAAAAAAGCTATTATAAATAAAAATAAATTACATTGTCCTAAATATCGAATCGATTTATGTTATTTTTGACGTTTACTAATTTAAACCGTCTTTATTTTCTTTAATTAGGTTTCAACTTGCTCAGCTGGGAATAGTCACCGGGGAGACGATGTTGTTATCGTGGCGTAAGTTTCGCTCCTTTGAACTTCTCAAAGCTTAGTTAAACCGTGTCGTGTTTAGGTTTACTGGTTGTGTTAAACGTGTCATGTTTGTCCCGTCTAACACAATATAACACATTTCCTCAGCCTTAAAAAACCATTTATGCATAATTATATAAAAACTATAGATTTTATTGACATATGTTTTTTGTGTGCCTCAAACAGTGCATACCGTACAGCCCAATGCAAATCAAAGCGTGGAGGTTTTAAAGATACTCTTCCTGATGATTTACTCTCAACAGTTTTAAAGGTATATTGGTTGACTTCATGTATGTTTGACCTAAAAAGTCAATGCTTAGATGAAGTCAATGCTTAACTTTATGTATGGTTGACTTCTTTATGGATAATTACAAGGTTTAAAGTGCCGTAACCGAGTTGAGCCCTAGCTCTTCTAATTTCCGAGCTTGGCTCGTTGCAATGAGTAATTTCTCAAGCTTGGGTTATATTTGTTGTGTAAAGATCAAATACAAATGGATCTTAACATACAAAATGCCCTTAACGTAAGAAGTGAAGAAATCTTTTATTTTTTATTTTATTTTTTCCCTACTCGTTAAGAATGATGTTTAATTGCAAAATATATGAAAACAAATCTTAATTTTACAGCAGTAGAGTAATTATTGTAGAGTAAGTACAATTCCTCTACATAATTACATAATTACTCTACTAGTGTAAAATCATGGTTTTTTTTTTTTTTTTTTTTTTTTTTTTTTGGGAACTAAAACACGTGCTAGATGGGAAAAAAATTTCAAAAAAAAAAAATCTCTTCTTCACTTCTCACATTACGAGTATTTTGTATGTTAAGACTCATTTGTACAATAACTTAACCTTATACTTGTTTATCATGTATTTAATTAATTATATATGTATATATTTAATTTAAGAAATTAGTGAACTTTATTATATTATAGATATAATAGTATTTATTATTTAGATATCTATTTATTGTATCGACTAAAAATAACATTTATACAAACAATAAACTAGTTTAGGCTCTTGAGCTAGTCAAGCTCGAGTTCGAGCCGGAGATTGTACATTATATGAGCTCCAATTTAGTCTCAAATCCAGTTAAGCTGGTTTGCTTCAAACTTTTTAGTTTTAGCAAGTTGATCCCGAGTAGTTCACGAGCAGTTAGGCTCGTTTACACCCGTATTTATAACCTATATTTTGGTTGATCAGGCAGTGATAGAGAAGACAAATGTGGACCCCAGTGAAGTAGGGGATATAATTGTTGGAACAGTTCTAGCACCAGGTTCACAAAGGGGAATTGAATGCAGAATGGCTTCATTATATGCTGGATTTCCAGGTACTTTCTTTTATAGATTTCACTATTAATATTGTACTTTTTAAATGTATTTTTTCCTTTTATTTTTAATACATTTTGGGTACTTTTTGTGTTCCAGATACTGTGCCCATTAGAACAGTGAACAGACAATGTTCATCTGGACTCCAGGCAGTTGCTGATGTGGCTGCTTACATAAAAGCAGGATTTTATGAAATAGGTATTGGTGCTGGTGTGGAGTCAATGAGCATTGACCACATTGGACCAGTTTCAAAAGTCAACCCAAAAGTCAGTATCAAACTATCAATCCCTTTAAAAAGTCAACAGTCAAAACTCATGAGCATATATTGTATATTTACTATGCTAACAGGTGGATAAATTTGCACAAGCCAGAGACTGTCTTCTTCCTATGGGAATCACATCTGAAAATGTGTCGCAACGGTTCGGTGTGACCCGGCAAGAACAAGATCAGGCTGCAGTAAGTTTTGATTTTTAAAGTCAACCCAAGTTTTTTTCTTATTTTTTGTTGGTCAAAATCATAGTTGTTAATAGAGCTCATAGCGAGCACTATAGCGAATAGCGTAGCGAAGCGCTCATGTGTCGCTATCTGATTTTGGCGCCTCCATAGCGGGATTTTAGGTTTTTTTTTCTGTTTTAATATAAATAGCGGGATTTTAGGTTTTTTGTTAAATATAGATATGAAACTACGTATCTGGATATAATATACGTATGAAATATTTCTAAAATTGTCTTTTTAGTGTCGCTAAACATAAATTAGTGCCCGCTATTCCATCGCTATCGCTACGTAGCGTATAGGTAGCTTGTCGTTATCATCCGCCATTCGCTGTTAACAACTATGGTCAAAATGTATGTATTAATCTGCATGAATTTAACCCCATGAAATTTATATATAATAACAGGTCGAGTCTCACAAGCGTGCTGCTATAGCAACTTCGTCTGGGAAGTTCAAAGACGAGATTGTCCCTGTTCATACCAAGGTACATACTTGACTTTTTAAGTCAAACCATATTACGAAGAAATTAATATGAATTTTGTTGTAAATTAAACATTAACATCTTCTGGTTAGAGTATTTACTACTAAGTTTAATGTAATCTTAATTCACATCCATCATCATCATCATACTCAGTATATCCCACCAATAGCAAAGCTAAGGTAGGGTCTGAGGAGGGTGAGATGTAGACAGCCTTACCTCTACCCCGTAGGAATAGAGAGGCTGCTTCCAATGAGACCCCCGGCTCGATTGTGGTTTTGCATCAAGCCTTGGACATAAGGCACATAACACTCAGCAATTGAGACAAACGCCGATTAGTGCATGCACCCCCTTGTCTTTTGGCTATCAACGCCACCACATGATGCATGATTAACCGTCCCCCTCTTTTAACGTTATTTTCACGAAATTAGTAAAATAACGTTAAAATTAGTGCACTTTCACTTTTGCCCCCCGAGCGCCCACGCATATATACATTATATGAGCATACCGCAAGCGGGGCGTCAATCTTAATTCACATCGATGTTACGAATAATATTTGTCAAACTTGACCTAAGAAAGTCACATAAATCTGTTTGTAGATTGTTGACCCAAAAACAGGAGAGGAAAAGCCGATTATAGTATCCGTAGATGATGGTATTAGGCCAAGCACGAATATGGCTGATCTAGCAAAACTGAAACCATCATTCAAAAAAGACGGTACAACAACAGCAGGTATACATACATTTAATATTTGTACATACAGAGGTGCGTTTAATATAAAATCAATTTGAAGTAGATAGCTTCGAGAACTGCATAAGCACTTGTACATTGTTGTGCGTTTAAGATATAGTGAAGTTGTAATGCGGTTACATAACCGCCTTACGTATCATATTTACAGCAATAGGTATAACTGTTATATGGTTCTCGCAATTCTCTACTTAAATAGGTTCTGTATTTAACGTCCTTTTGTACAACGGTACATATATATCTACAAGAAAAACTAAGTGATTCAAATCATGATATGAGGATTAAGGAATTTTGACTCATTAAAACCCTTGAATTTTTTTTTTTTCGAATAGGGACCGCAAGTCAGATTAGCGACGGTGCTGCTGCAGTTCTCCTCATGAAAAGAAGTGTGGCTCTAAAGAAAGGTCTTCCAATTCTTGGTGTATTCAGGTATGTTTGACCTTTGGACTCTAAAAATTAATTGGTTGACTTTCTACCGGCAACTTACAGTTCTGATAGACAAATTTAACGTTGCGCATAATTTATTAATTTTGACCCTAAATAACTTTCAGATCAGATGTTTCAATTTTTATAGGATATATATGCTTCTTATTAAGTATAAATTTACAATGATACCTCATACAGGAGTTTTGAAGCTGTTGGTGTGGAACCCGCTATTATGGGCGTAGGTCCCGCTGTTGCAATTCCAGCAGCTGTGAAGTCAGCAGGCCTAGAACTTAAGGACATTGATCTATTTGAAATAAATGAGGTAAATCAGGTCTCATTTACTACTGTCCTACACATAGTTGTTAATAGCATAGCACTCATAGTGAGCGCTATAGCGAATAGTGTAACGAAGACTCATTCATCGCTGTCTGATTTTGGCACCTCCATACTTCCATAGCATGTTAATAGCGGGATTTGAGTGTTTTTTTTTTGTTTTTTTTAATATAAATAGCGATAGAATATGCATATACAATAGCTGGATTTTAGGTTTTGTTAAATATACGCATAGAAACACCATATTTGGATATGATATACATATAAATATTTCTAAAATTTTCTTCTAGTGTATCGCTAAGCATAAAATAGCTTCTGCTATTTCATCGCTATCGCTACGTAACATATAGGTTGCCTGTCGCGATCGTCTGCTATTCGCTATTAAGAACTATGGTCCGACAAAGATTACACTAAAGCTATATTTCATTTGTGGTAGATTTGAGTTGAAATTACCTATTTACCCTTTAATGTTAATATAAAGAGAATCTTTCTTATAAAATGCAACAGGCCTTTGCATCCCAATTTGTATATTGTTGCAAGAAGCTACAGCTTGATCCTCAAAAAGTGAATGTTAATGGTGGAGCTATGGCTATTGGGCATCCTTTGGGAGCTACAGGTAACTTACTTTATTCCTAAAACATACCCTTTCATATCCATACACTTAAAAGTGCTCAGTTTTCACGAACCCGTGATTTTTTTAATCACAGGAGCTCGTTGCGTTGCAACTTTACTTCATGAGATGAAGCGTCGTGGGAAAGATAGTCGATTCGGTGTTATTTCTATGTGCATAGGTTCGTCTTACTCTACTACTAAAACCTATAGTTTTTCATAACAGGTCAAACATGTAAAATAAAAATAAACGATACATTGTTGTAAATGTTGCAGGTTCAGGTATGGGGGCTGCAGCGGTGTTTGAAAGCGAAGATTGATTTACGATAACAAAATAAGCATGTCACATTTTAGTTATACTTTTTCATGAAAACGCGAAATGTAAAACTTATTGAGTTTGGGAAGTGGTGCTTGATATAATTTTTTTGTCTGGTGTTATCATTGAGAAAACATATTGTATTACATAAATGACATATGTCATATATTCTTTTAGACATTGAGAAGCACATGAAAGTATTATATTTGTGTCTATATACTTGACATATGAGTTCATGAAGAAGTTTAAAAAGGGCGGGATCATCCAAAATGAGCCCAGAATCCCAGATGTTTTTTGTTCTAAACCTGCATCATGAAAACATAATTATGAAATTAGGGGATTTTATATGCAAAGGATGTTAAAAATGTGACATAAGTATGACTAATAGCGAATAGCGGACGATAGCGACAAGCTATCTATACGCTACGTAGTGATAGCCATGGTTTAAAAAAACGGTTGAGGCGTGCGCCGTGTAACGCCCTAAAAATGATTCTGAGCCTCAGGGGGTTTATATTGTGTGTGCGCCTCAGAGGGGCTGAGGCGCTAAAAAGGCTGCTCCTCAAGTGCGCCTCAGGGTTTTTTGATATTTGTTTTTGATGTTTTTGACTTTTTGTGTCAGTTTCAAGCAATTTATGTCTTTTTTATGTGTGACCTATGTATTGTGTATAAAGTAAGAAAAACTTCTTGGATTAAAAAAAGTAAACAACTTTGCTGGTCAGAAGAGTCCTCCGAATATTTTGATATTGGATTAGTGATGATTTTGATGAATTTAGTTAGTATTATTATTTTTATAAAATATATAATTTTATATTTATTATTTAATTCCGCCTCAGGCTTACGCCGCGTACGCCTCGTGAGGCAAAGGGAAAACGCCTCGAGGCTCGATTCAGTTCTTTTAAACCTTGGTGAGAGTGATGAAATAACGGACGTTATATTATGTTTAGCGATACACTAAAAAAAATTAGAAATTATGTATATTTTATCAAAATACGCAGTTTTTATATGTGTATTTATAAAAATAAAAACTAATATCGCTATTTTATAGGTATATTTTATCACCATGTATATTAAAACAAAAAAATACCTATAATCCCGCTATTTTCACTCTATAGAGGCGCGCCAAAATCAGATTGCAACATATTGTCGCGCTAAATGCTATAGCAAGTGCTATGATGGAGTGTGTGAAAACCGGGTGCTAAAGTGTATTATAACAAGTGTTTTAATGTCGTAAACTTGAATATACGTGTCGAATGTGATATCTACGAGCGTTTGTGGTGTTACAGGTTAATCGGGTTAAACCGGCAAAGTTAGAGTGTTCGGTGATGAAGCGGAACTACCAAGGGTAATAGTCGAGACACACTATATTATTCGGGAGCCGTTACGAGTCAAAATGCAGCTTGAATGTGCAAAGAACGCAAAATAATGGAGTCAAGGGCCACGACTTTTTAGAAAATGGAAATTGTGTTTGGAAGAATTATTATCACAATATATCATTCTTGTCATTCACGTGGAGCATCAGGAGAATATGTGTGAACAACAGGAATTAATTCATCAACAACATCAACAGCAAGACATCACCGTAGGTTACGGTGGTGGGACCTCCACTTACGGTTAGAAGCAGCAAAAGAAACAGAATGCTCGCATCGTAACTTACCCTCAGTTTCGTAGTTTACGGTTTGAAACAAATGTGCACGTGAATAAGAAAAAGAAGTCAAATCATCATCATATAGAGAAGTCACGTGGACTTCTTTTGTACGCGGCCATAGGGTCTTGGATCATTCTCGTTGGTTGGAAAGGGTCATGCTATTCACACACGGGGAAAATTATTTTCACACCTCAAAGCGCCGCGCTATGGCCATAGCGCGGCGATTAGCTCGACAAAAGGTGATTTGACTGACTGAACTGAAACATAAGTTGCAGAGACATAAAGGTGAAACGAGGTTGCAGGTCTCGTGAACCCTAAGCGCCGCGCTATGGCCAAAGCGCGGCGCTTCGACCCCAAATTTTCACTACTTAAACCTTCTCAGACACAACATTTAGCATTCGGGGGTTTGTGTTGTTTGTCGATTTCTTTGCTGTATTAGTTACGTGTCTTGAAAAAACGATGTCGTGGTTAAGCAACTATCTTTTCGGTCAATATTCTAACGAGTCAGTTGTTCCTGATTCTTACGAGGGGACCGCTATTTCTGACTCGTATGAGAAACCGGTCTCGTCCAACTTGAGGGAGGCAGAGGTTGTATCTGGCATTCGTTATCGTGATAACACGGTGAAACTGGATTTGAATACCCCTGGGGAGGACCCTTACGCACAACAAGGTTATTCGAATTTCAGTTACGGTGGCGAGTACAACTTTGTACAGCAGGAGTGTTATCCAAACCACAGTTACGGTTGTCAACAGAGCTTACAAGGTTATTCGAATTTCGGTTACGTTGGCGAGCACAGCTTTGTACAGCAGGAGTGTTATCCAAACCACAGTTACGGTTGTGAACAGAGCTTTGAACATCAAGTCTATTCGGACCTCGGTGACAATGGTGAGCCGGAGGATGTGTCTGTTGACGAGGAAGGCTGTTACCCGGTTACATTTTCGTTTGATACAACGCAGACCTTTTCGTCACGTAAAGAGTTGGTGCGTTGGGTACAAGACACGGCAAAAGACAATGGTTACCTCATTGTGATTAAGAGGTCGAATAAAAGAGGAGAGAATTACAAGATTTGGTTTCAATGTACTTTTGGTGGGGAGCATAAGAGTATAACTACACAGAGGAAAACGGGTAGCAAGAAAATAGGCTGCCCGTTCGAGATGATCGGGTTTTCGGAATCATCCGGAAGTGTTTGGAGGATCGAGGTAACGAAGGCGAAGCATAACCACACTCCTATTGAAAACTTAGAGGGTCACGCGTATGCGAGAAGGCTTTCTTCGGAGGATAAAAAACTGGTTAAGGAGCTGGCAGAGCAAGATATTCCCAACCAAAGTATCTGGCGAACGCTGACAAAAAACAATCCGGCTAGAAAGCTTATTCCGAAAGATATACACAACGCTGTTCAGAAGATCAACGCCGAAAAAAATGTCGGTAAGTCTCCGATGCAAAAACTTGAAAACATTCTCCTCGAAAAAGATTACACTTATTACATGCGCACGAATGAGATATCGAACGAAGTTGAAGATGTCTTCTTTGTTCACAAAAAATCATTCACTATGTGGTGTGCCTTCCCGCATGTGCTAATGATTGACGCCACCTACAAAACGAACATGTACAACCTGCCATTTGTTCAGGTCGTAGGCATGACGTCGACAAACAAATCGTTTACGGCTGCTTGTGCGGTAATTTCCGTTGAGAAGTTAGAGAACTACCTATGGGTGTTGCAGAGGATCAAGTCTATGCTGGTAGGATGTATGGAACCGCGCGTGATTTAAACAGACAGGGATTTTGCACTAATGAACGCGTGTGAACAAGTTTTTCCAAAAGCGCATAAGTATCTTTGTCGGTTCCATATTCAACAAAATATTAATAAGAACAGCAAGAAGAAATTCTCTGACAAGGAGTGGAAAGAATTCGTACGTACATTTTGGACATTGTGCGAGTCTACGACCGAGGAAATATACAGGTATAACTTGGAAAACCTTGAAGCACAGCTGAAAGAAGATGGCCGTGAACGTGGGTATTTCTTACATAATTATGTTCAAATTTTATATAATAACAAAAACTGACTATTTACGTTTTTTAATTTTAGAGGTTTTTGATTATTTGATGAAATCCTGGTTGGATCCGTACCGTGAAAAGTTTGTATCTTGCTGGATTAACAAAACTATCAACTTTCACCAAACTACGACCAACAGGGTTGAGGGCATGCATGCAACACTAAAAAGTCACTTTCCAAGTCATCGCAACACACTGGATAAACTTGTACTGTATGTTGATCATGTTGTTGATAGACAATACGCCGAGATTAGAAGTAGCTTTGAAACAAGCCTCCGAAAAGTGATGAAGCACCACAAGGATCAGCCCATGCTTGCATATATTCTCAGAAAGGTTTCAATATATGCGATTGAGCTTTTGAGTATGGAACTAAAACGTAAGGAAGACGGGTTGAGAGCCTACGGTGCAAGCTGTGGTTGCCAACTTTTTACCAGCTGTGGTTTGCCATGTGTCTGTCGTTTGGAAAATAAAGGTAATTAATATTTTTGACCTTTCTCGTTATGATTTTGCCACCTAATTTGTTTTCATCCACAGGTCAGCAAATCCGGATCACACACATAGACGTGTTCTGGAAGAAGCTTGACTTCAAGCCTGCAAGGAACAACATAGAGGATATCGATGTAGACGCGGAATTTGAAAAATTGAAACAACAGATCGATCCAACACCCCCTCAAGTGAAAAGGAGCTTCTTTGAAAAGTTTCAGCAAATCCTCAATCCAGGGAACAATAACAAAAAACCTCCTGTTGTTCTGAAGAAAACTCGTGGTCGCCCAACATTGAAAACGCAGGAACAAAGAAAGGTTGAAGCCGCTAGAAAAAGCTCGTACATTCCGTCGGAAGAAACTTGAGTCGAGGCCTCAGACGATCTTCCCCGTCACAGCTCGTACATATCATCCGAAGATTCTAGAAGACAAAAGAATACCAAACCGCTCAACCTACACCCTGATTTCCCGATGATCAAGCTCGGTCCTAAGACGGATATAGCGATCCGCCTTGGTTTTAAAAAGCGAGAGGCGCACAAAAGCGACGAGGTCTAAAATTGAGGCGCGAAGCGCAAAGCGCAAAAGCGGTGGGCTTTTCGTACCCGAAGCGCAAGATGTTTATATAATTTTTTTTATATATCCCATCTATGCAGTTAATTTATAATATCATGCATATATATATATATATATATATATATATATATATATATATATATATATATATATATTCATATCTAGAGCCCATATAATTTTTTTTTTATAAATACTTTGTCCCACATCGGTGTGGGGACAAAGTGAGTGGTTGTTTATAAGGTAAAGCATTTACTACTCCATTGTAGCTTTATGACATGTTTTACCACAAGTCCTACCCGCGCGCAGGGGGGGTGCAAAAAATGATTTTCTCAGCTGGGATTTGCTTGAACTTGTGCGTGCCCGCACGTCCTGCGGACACGAATGCAGCTCCGAAAACCCAAGCCCGCGTGCGGCAGTTTTTGCACCTTTTAATTAAGCTGTTGTTGGTTTTAAGCATTTTTATTACATGTACAAGTCAAAACAGCCAAGGTACAACATTTTTATGCAGCCAAACGCTTAAGGTACATGAGGCGCGCTTTTTTGGCCAAAAATCCCACAAAAAAACATCAAAATTTGCGCTTTTCTGGCGCTTCCTGTAAAAACACAAGGCGAAAAGCCCCAAGACCTGCGCCTTATGTCACCTTGCGCCTAGGCGCGCTTTTTAAAACCAAGCGATCCGCAACTACGCATCTCAGATCCCCAAAGTGATCCATCCATACATCGTGAGAATAAAGGACGTGAAACCAGATGGTCATTGTGGGTTTCGATCGGTGGCTGTTGGGTTAGGAGTGAAACAAAATTCACATTTGATGATCCGGAAACAACTTATAATGGAGTTACGTATGAACGAATCGCTTTGGAGGCAGGTTTTCGATCCGGAAAACATAGGACATTATGATGCGCTGGTTAGACGGATCGATTTCAAGGGGGTGGGACGAGCAGGTATCGAAAATTACATGACGATGCCTGAGACGGGGTTTCTTATTGCCCAACGATACGGTGTGATTGTTCACACCTTCGACATTCGTGGGAGCGATACAATTTTCCCTCTGCTGGGCGGGCCAAACGAAGCTGAGCAACCTCACCTGGTGGTTGCGGTTGTGTTCGTCGACGATGGGCATTTCATACATGTAGAGCTTGGAGGTTGTTATCCAATGCCTCCCCCAAACCTACTCTGGACAGCGAACAGAACAGAGCGCGCAGCAGCCTGGCATACATTATATAGGGATCAGATCAACGCATACGAAATGCTTACGTATCGTCCCCCTGACCTTAATGTAACCCCATATGTTCAAGATGTATGTTAAATGTGTTTAATAATAATCACGTTTGTGTTTGTTCAATATATGCGTTACATCACGTTAAAAACCGAATGTCACCGACACGACCCAATCAGATCCAATATGCACTTGTACGACCCAAAATGACAATATACATCATAATACTACAATTAATGAAAAAATACGTCATGTACATGTACGGTAGGAGGCTGATACACATAAAACTACTCATAGGAGTACTTGTGCTTTCAAACAAAAATGATACGATATAATGGAATACGACATCACACGTAACCGATTTGATCCGGAACTTGCAGTATAGTCCATATATATTAAAAAATGATGTATAATGGAAAAAGCGTAAAATTTAGACTATTATCGACGCGTTTGTGAATTAAAAACAATTTTAAAAAATTTAAAAAAGGCCCTAAGCGCCGCGCTTTGACCTAAGAGGGGCGCTTTGCCCGGAAATTTGAAATGAAGCGCCGCGCTACGGCCAAAGCGCGGCGCTTTGGTCCCTCATTTAGGCTGAAGCGGGGCAGCTTCTCCCCCATTTCATCAACAAACACAAACACACACATAAAGGTGCGATTACACACAGTTGGGATACGATTACACAAACACACACACGAATGTCGAAGGTGTGAACAATCACACCGTATCGTTGGGCAATAAGAAACCCCGTCTCAGGCATCGTCATATAATTTTCGATACCTGCTCGTCCCACTCCCTTGAAATCGATCCGTCTAACCAGCGCATCATAATGTCCTATGTTTTCCGGATCGAAAACCTGCCTCCAAAGCGATTCGTTCATACGTAACTCCATTATAAGTTGTTTCCGGATCATCAAATATGAATTTTGTTTCACTCCTAACCCAACAGCCACCGATCGAAACCCACAATGACCATCTGGTTTCACGTCCTTTATTCTCACGATGTATAGATGGATCACTTTGGGAATCTGAGATGCGTAGTTGCGGATCGCTATATCCGTCTTAGGACCGAGCTTGATCATCGGGAAATCAGGGTGTAGGTTGAGCGGTTTGGTATTCTTTTGTCTTCTAGAATCTTCGGATGATATGTACGAGCTGTGACGGGGAAAATCGTCTGAGGCCTCGACCCAAGTTTCTTCCGACGGAATGTACGAGCTTTTTCTAGCGGCTTCAACCTTTCTTTGTTCCTGCGTTTTCAATGTTGGGCGACCACGAGTTTTCTTCAGAACAACAGGAGGTTTTTTGTTATTGTTCCCTAGATTGAGGATTTGCTGAAACTTTTCAAAGAAGCTCCTTTTCACTTGAGGGGGTGTTGGATCGATCTGTTGTTTCAATTTTTCAAATTCCGCGTTTACATCGATATCCTCTATGTTGTTCCTTGCAGGCTTGAAGTCAAGTTTCTTCCAGAACACGTCTATGTGTGTGATCCGGATTTGCTGACATGTGGATGAAAACAAATTAGGTGGCAAAATCATAACGAGAAAGGTCAAAAATATTAATTACCTTTATTTTCCAACTTTTTCAAACGACAGGCACATGGCAAACCACAGCTGGTAAAAAGTTGGCAACCACAGCTTGCACCGTAGGCTCTCAACCCGTCTTCCTTACGTTTTAGTTCCATACTCAAAAGCTCAATTGCATATATTGAAACCTTTCTGAGAATATATGCAAGCATGGGCTGATCCTTGTGGTGCTTCATCACTTTTCGGAGGCTTGTTTCAAAGCTACTTCTAATCTCGGCGTATTGTCTATCAACAACATGATCAACATACAGTACAAGTTTATCCAGTGTGTTGCGATGACTTGGAAAGTGACTTTTTAGTGTTGCATGCATGCCCTCAACCCTGTTGGTCGTAGTTTGGTGAAAGTTGATAGTTTTGTTAATCCAGCAAGATACAAACTTTTCACGGTACGGATCCAACCAGGATTTCATCAAATAATCAAAAACCTCTAAAATTAAAAAACGTAATAGTCAGTTTTTGTTATTATATAAAATTTGAACATAATTATGTAAGAAATACCCACGTTCACGGCCATCTTCTTTCAGCTGTGCTTCAAGGTTTTCCAAGTTATACCTGTATATTTCCTCGGTCGTAGACTCGCACAATGTCCAAAATGTACATACGAATTCTTTCCACTCCTTGTCAGAGAATTTCTTCTTGCTGTTCTTATTAATATTTTGTTGAATATGGAACCGACAAAGATACTTATGCGCTTTTGGAAAAACTTGTTCACACGCGTTCATTAGCGCAAAATCCCTGTCTGTTAAAATCACGCGCGGTTCCATACATCCTACCAGCATAGACTTGATCCTCTGCAACACTCATAGGTAGTTCTCTAACTTCTCAGCGGAAATTACCGCACAAGCAGCCGTAAACGATTTGTTTGTCGACGTCATGCCTACGACCTGAACAAATGGCAGGTTGTACATGTTCGTTTTGTAGGTGGCGTCAATCATTAGCACATGCGGGAAGGCACACCACATAGTGAATGATTTTTTGTGAACAAAGAAGACATCTTCAACTTCGTTCGATATCTCATTCGTGCGCATGTAATAAGTGTAATCTTTTTCGAGAAGAATGTTTTCAAGTTTTTGCATCGGAAACTTACCGACATTTTTTTCGGCGTTGATCTTCTGAACAGCGTTGTGTATATCTTTCGGAATAAGCTTTCTAGCCGGATTGTTTTTTGTCAGCGTTCGCCAGATACTTTGGTTGGGAATATCTTGCTCTGCCAGCTCCTTAACCAGTTTTTTATCCTCCGAAGAAAGCCTTCTCGCATACGCGTGACCCTCTAAGTTTTCAATAGGAGTGTGGTTATGCTTCGCCTTCGTCACCTCGATCCTCCAAACACTTCCGGATGATTCCGAAAACCCGATCATCTCAAACGGGCAGCCTATTTTCTTGCTACCCGTTTTCCTCTGTGTAGCTATACTCTTATGCTCCCCACCAAAAGTACATTGAAACCAAATATTGTAATTCTCTCCTCTTTTATTCGACCTCTTAATCACAATGAGGTAACCATTGTCTTTTGCCGTGTCTTGTACCCAACGCACCAACTCTTTACCTGACGAAAAGGTCTGCGTTGTATCAAACGAAAATGTAACCGGGTAACAGCCTTCCTCGTCAACAGACACATCCTCCGGCTCACCATCGTCACTGAGGTCTGAATAGACTTGATGTTCAAAGCTCTGTTCACAACCGTAACTGTGGTTTGGATAACACTCCTGCTGTACAAAGTTGTGCTCGCCACCGTAACCGAAATTCGAATAACCTTGTAAGCTCTGTTGACAACCGTAACTGTGGTTTGGATAACACTCCTGCTGTACAAAGCTGTACTCGCCACCGTAACCGAAATTCGAATAACCTTGTTGTGCGTAAGGGTCCTCCACAGGGGTATTCAAATCCAGCTTCACCGTGTTATCACGATAACGAATGCCAGATACAACCTCTGCCTCCCTCAAGTTGGACGAGACCGGTTTCTCATACGAGTCAGAAATAGCGGTCCCCTCGTAAGAATCAGGAACAACTGACTCGTTAGAATATTGACCGAAAAGATAGTTGCTTAACCACGACATCGTTTTTTCAAGACACGTAACTAATATAGCAAAGAAATCGACAAACAACACAAACCCCCGAATGCTAAATGTTGTGTCTGAGAAGTTTTAAGTAGTGAAAATTTGGGGTCGAAGCGCCGCGCTTTGGCCATAGCGCGGCGCTTAGGGTTCACGAGACCTGCAACCTCGTTTCACCTTTATGTCTCTGCAACTTATGTTTCAGTTCAGTCAGTCAAATCACCTTTTGTCGAGCTAAGCGCCGCGCTATGGCCATAGCGCGGCCCTTTGAGGTGTGCAAATAATTTTCCCCGTGTGTGAATAGCATGACCCTTTAATTTTTTTCAAGTCAACATCATCATTAATATCGATATACACACATAATATTTTATACATCATCACAGCCGACATGAGAGTTGAGGATTTTCTTTTGATTGGGCAGCCAACACACATCATCACAAGAATAGAGATAGTGGGGCTGAATTATTTTTGAGGCCATCACGTGGACATGGGCCGCACATGTGGGCTGGATTTGGCAGCCCTCATTCACGTGCACTCCTAGGAGGGTTATTAAAAGTCAACAACAATCCATCTTCAGGGTACATCATCATGACGGCAGAGAAGAGAGACATCCGGCCTTTGAAGATCAACCAATCGACATGAGCGGCTAAATCTTTCGTGGACACTCTGGGTGAATGATTCTTGTGAGACACTTTTAATTCTAGTTTCTGTTTGTATTGAGATTTGGATTTGTAGTCGGGTGACAGCCGACTATTTACATGATTATATTATTTGTGTGACAGACAAATCCTGAGTGACAGTCAGAGTTATAATTATGTTTTGAATCTAACTATGCTTTTATTGATTGAATGATTTCTATGTATGTTTGTTTTAATATTTATCTGATCAATTAATATTAAGATTTTGAACTGCATAGGTAATTGGTAGATGTGACAGATTTACTATTCAATCAATAGCATCCAATTAAATCAGAACTAGGTTATTAGTAATTACAGAATCTGAATCTCGGAGTGATCACCTTGTCTCATCATTGTTTATTACAACTCAATCTTTTTCTCAATTTTTATTTGTTAATTTAGATAATTCTTATAATCAATCACACCGATTTTTCAATTCAGTAGTAATTAATTAATACTTTTCATTCAACACTTTCCACAATCCTCCTCCGGTTCGATATCCGACTTATCCTATCTACATAGTTTAGTTGGTTTTTGCTATGCTCACTATTAAGTATTAACAACAGTGATGAGGGTAGGTGAAATCCATTGGGTTGAAAATGGAGCGGTCCAAAAAATAAAAAATAAAACAATGGAACCGAAAAACCAAACCCATCTAATCCGGTTTGATTTTGGTTTCGAACTGTATCCACTAAAACCGGACAGTGAACCACACACATATTGAGGGTTGTTTTAACTTGAAAAGAAAAACCTAAATTAACTTTGCTTTCATGTTTTTAAAAAACGAAATTAGTTTTTATTTCGAAAAGAACGAAGCCGAATCAAGCTGGTTCTGGTCTGGTTTAGTCTAGTCCTTGGATTATTTGGTTTTGTTGGTCCATACCAAGTTTAACCCATGCAGACACATAACTTTAGGTGGAATGAATGACTTTAAAAAGAAGGTGCACTGCTCTAACAATATCTTTTTTTCATAATTCCAGTAAAATAACCAATAAAAGGGTAAACGTGCGCGCGCGTGTCTGTGCATAAAAGAAATGTGGGGCAAGTGTGGTAGCCAAACTAGACAAACCATTTGGTATGCACATGCATGTCTTGTGCAGTTTCGTTATTTCTGATTATCTAACTAAAAATAGCAATTATCAAACATAATTTACCTTCACACGCCTTTATATAACAATTGGAACTTGGGTATTCGTTCTGGAGGAAGTGGGCAATTCACTATCAGCTTGCCTTTCATGGCCCCTCTAAATATTTCCTGCAAGACAAATACAAAACCCATATTCAATAATAATGCATTAATACAAGAAAGGAAAAAAAGAGGCGTAAACCTTAATGTTGTAAACATGGTAAATAGATTCACTGAAAGGAAAGTAGACCAAACAACAAACCATTTTATTCCCCAAATTTTGTAGAAGTATATTTTCACTCTTTTATTCCCCAAATTTTGTAAAAGTATATTTCCGCACTGGAAAATTTGGTATTTTAATTTATAGGTTACCATTCTTGGAATTTTGCCTAAGGAAAAATATGCAACTGGGATGTAAAAAGAGACTCCCAAAAAGTTCAGGTAATGTTATAATGAAAAAGAGGATACCTCTACAACATCAATGAAATCCTGTTTTCTGTGAAATGCACCTACCCACTTTGTGTGATCTGCACTCCTGCAGTCATATGAAACAAAAATACATACATTCATATAAGAACTATGAACATCTGGCATAAGTTATATCAGATAAATCAACAAGTTAGATCTTATTCGATTGGCATTTCAATGTGCAAGTGGTTATTATAAGCATAATAGTCCTTCAACCCTATGGATATTGCCATATTGTAAAAGTTATCTTAAAACTTCTCCTAAAATGATTACAAGTCAGATGCTCAGATTATTCCTTTATTAGTAAGTTGGCAAGATCTAACAAATAGTTGCTAGCTATAATTGTTGGAAGTTATTGATGTGTAACACTATATGGCTCCATTACGACATATTATCAACCAGCTTATCAAACATTCGCGAACCAGTGAAAACATTTGTATCTTGCAAAGTTGCAAATACTTGCACTAAATACAAAAAATAACAATCCCACCAACATGAAAAAAGAAAATGTAACATTACTTGACACATTGGTTTAATAAAGTTATATTATTAAAAACTAGACACTTCAAATGGCTATTAATAACATGAACACTGAAAACAGTATGCAATCTCACCAAGCAATATTTTTGCGATGAATATTATTTACAGTTTACTGACATATATATACGTATTCTGAACGATATATTCAAAAAGATGAAAACAGTGCACTTCTGGGACAACCCGAAGAAAAAAAATAAGAACTCTTGTCTTGTGAGGTTAAAGTGTAACTATTCAAAATGAAAAACAAGTAATTTCTTCCAAATTTAACACCACCCTTTCCTACTATTGGGATATAACAGTGTGAACAAATTTCTTTGCATTCATAACTTTTGCTCTTGCAATTAATTCATATAAACATCAGGCATCACTTATAGAAATAGCTACAACTTATTGTGACAGACCAAATGTTTCGAAGATCGGATCAACTAAATCGCTTAGATTAACTACCTACATGCTACATAGCGATAGTGACGAAATAGCGTCCACCATTTCATGTTTAGCGATAAAGTAGTAGAAAATTTAAGAAATATTTTACATGTATATTTCATCAAAAATAGCTAAAATACGCTATCACTAATCATCTAAATATGCTTCTTTTCTCAATCGTGAAACAAAAAAAAAACCTAATGGGCATCGCTATTTATATTATAAAAAAACAAAAATTACATAAATGTCGCTATTTGTCGCTAAACACCCTATAGCACCAAATGGGTGCATCGCCACACAACGCTCTACAGCCGCTATTGACAACTATGGAGTATGGACAGAACAGCTTGTCAAAAGGGGTTCGCGCAAAAACACCCTCATGCCATAAATGCTTATAAGCTAAGGGTTAAGTTATCCTACAAATGGGTCTTAAGATACAAAATACCCCTTAACGTACGAAGTTAAGTAGATTTTTTTTTTTTTTTTGAAGTTTTTTTTCCCATCTACTAAGCTCGAATATTAGTCCCAGAATCCAAAAAAAGAAATTCTTGATTTTACACTAGTAGAGTAATTATGTAATTCTTGTAGAGTCATCATCATCATCATACTTAGTAAATCCCACCAATAGCAAGCTAAGGTAGGGTCTGAGGAGGGTATAATGTAGACAACCTTACCTCTACCCCGTAGGAATAGAGAGGCTGCTTCTAGTGAGACCCCAGGCTCAATAGTACTTTTGCATCAAGCCTTGGACATAAGGCACATAACACTCAGCAGTTGGGACAAGAGCCGATTAATGCATGTACCCCTTGTCTTTCGGCTATCAACGTCACCACATGATGCATGATCAACCGTCCCTCGCTTTTTAACGTTATTTTCACGAAATTAGTAAAATAACGTTAAAATTAGTGCACTATCACTTTTGCCCCGAGGGCCACGCCTATATGCATTATATGCGCATACCGCTTGAAATTATTGTAGAGTAAATAATCACAATTTTTTTTTTACATTTTGCAATTAAAAAAAGAAGTGAACTCATTCTCACTTAAAATTAATCAAAAAAAAAAAAAAAACTGAATACAGAATGATATAGATAAAAAGATCAAATTAGAATAAAAAAAATTACCCTGAATCCATCTTCATATGATGAGCATTGAAGAAGAAAACCGTTGAAGGAATAAGAGTGATGTCAAAATACTTAACATAAACCTGAATTTCCTCAGAATCAACATCCACTAATGCTATACTTGCGAATTTTGATACATCTTGTTCAGATTTTGAAAGCTGTGAATTAAAAAAAAAAATTCATTAAAAGAATGAAGAACCCTAGAAAATAAATAGGGGAATAAGTGAAATGCGTACGATATCATCGAGTTGTAGACAAACGGAATCGGAAGATCTGCCGAATCGAAGGACAAGAAGCTTATCAATGGTGTCTCTGATGATTGAATCCACGTCTTCCTTCTTCGTTAATGTTCTCAAAAGATAACTCATTCTTCCTCACACACTTCTGCTTCTGCAGCTCAATGCAAACTTTATTCTTTTGTCTTCAAACATTTTTGAGTTAATAGCCAAAATGGTCCCTGAGGTTTGCTTACTTTTGCCACTTTAGTCCAAAATCCAAAATTTTTAAATCTGGGTCCCTGAGGTTTGCATTTTGTTGTCATTTTAGTCCAAATTTCAAAAACCCCATTTTTTAGTGTTAAAACCTGATTGTTTTGTCCTTTTGTGCAGGGGCATTTTGGTCATTTTAATTTACTCTTTTAATAAATTATAACAAAATTAATTATATTATATATATATATATATATATATACATACAGACATTCACACACAGACCCATCTCTCTCTCTCTCTCTCTGCATCTCCGATGACCTACACCTCCACCTCCATCTCCGATGACCTGCATCCACACAAATACCCACCGCCGCCACTGACCTGCATCCACACAAATACCCACATCCGATGACCTGCATCCACACAAATACCCACCTCCATCTCTGGAGAAAGCTTCATGTATCTCGAGCTCGTGGTCTCCGTCCGGCTGACACCACCATTACCGTCGACAGAGCCGGCACCCGACACCACCCCCACAGCACTGCCGGTAAAACACCACAACCACCATCCCGGTAAAACACCACACCCCCTTTCTCTCTCTTTTCTCTCTCCCCCCTTCTCACCACCGCCACCTCATCCCCCCTCCATTAAAACCACCACTGCACCACCACCACCCCCACCGGACCACCACTGCACCACCACCACCCTTGTCTTCCTCATTTCACCCAATTTCACCCAATTTCACCAGAAAACCCTAATCCAAACCCTAATTAGGGTTAACACTTATCATAAATTAACAACCTTCTAAAACACAAATTAACAACCTTCTAAACCCAATTTCACCTGCAACTTTATTTGATATGCAATCAATTGAAAGAGAGAAACAGAGGCTCCGGTGAACAGTTAGAGAGAGAAACAGTTAGAGGCTTCGGCAGCAGCAACGGCGGTGTTAGCGGTGGTGCGGCGGCACCGTCGTTGACATTACCGGAGGCTCCGGTGAACAGCTAGAGAGAGAAACAGAAATCGATCGCAAACCACCTAGAAACTTCTAGACATCGGGTAGTTTGTTGTGTTTTCTTCCGTGTGAGATCACCGGAAACTTACCGGCGGTGGCACAAGTGGCGGCAGAACTCGGTGGTTTGTGGAGATTTGAGAGTAGAAGAGATCGCAAACCTTCAGGATGTAGAGAGAGAGTGTGTGTAGAGAGAGAAAGTGTGTGTGTGCAGGAAAGAGGGGTATGCATACATATATATATATATTATTTTTAATTAATAATTAATAATTAGTTATAATAAAAGTATAATTACCAAAATGCCCTTGAGGAAAAGGACAAAAACCAGTTTTTTTTTTAGAAATCTGATCTGATTTGAAATTTGGACTAAAATGGCAACAAAATGCAAACCTCAGGGACCCAGATTTAAAAATTTTGGATTTTGGACTAAAGTGGCAAAAGTGAGCAAACCTCAGGGACCATTTTGGCTATTAACTCAACATTTTTATTCGGGTAAATTACACTTTTCATCCTTTATTTTTGTATCGGATTACAATGGATAGTGTTTAACTTCAATAATTACAGTCACAATCCTTTATTTGAAAAACTCAGTACATCTTTCGTCCTTTAGCACTAACCCAGTTACTTTTTATAGTTAAATCTAGTCATATACATTACACATGAGGATATAATTGTCTTTTTACCAAGTTATTAAAAAATTAATAAATAAAACACTTAATTCATATAAACCCTGTTTAAAGAGCATTCACATCCATTCCATCAAATTTTTACCTTATATTACACTAAAAAAGATTACATTTTCTCTCTACTTTTCAATTAAATACTATTTTTTATACCTTTATCATTACCTTTTCTCTCTTCTCCACTCACAATCACTTTTAAAATATATTAAAATACTAGGTTACAACCCCGTGTATTACACGGGTTGAATAAATATAATTTTTTATACTAAGTAATAAAATAGTTACATCTTTTAAAAACTCGTGTATTGCACGATTTGAATAAACACATGTCTTACACGAATAATGTAATCCGTTAATACAGTTAGTAATCAAGATGTGTTTTCTAACAAAATGAACTTTGAGGTACTATTTACTTATTGTAACATCTCACTTTTTTTATTAGGTTAGAGCGTTATGTATTACATGGTTTATAACACTTTACTTTGTTTTTTTTATTTATTATTAGGTTATAAACTTACGTTTTACCCGATGTTGGATAATCAACAGAAAAAAAGAAAAAAAATATTTTAGTAAAAAATATTAAATATACAAGAGATAAGCTGGATATTATGATTTAATATTATTATTTCATTGAAGTGTAAAACAGGATAATGAGATCCTTTATTAGAAGTGTGATTCTAAATATATCAAATGTATAAAAAATATATATGTTCTACATGTATTGAATAAATCATTTACAGTTGATTAAAATTTTAATATGTGATTATCAGTTATCCTTGTCCTTATCATCAAAATATAAAAACAATTAAAACTACCAATTAAATAAAATCTTTATTTTTATAAATATGTAAAAAGCTAATATATTTTTCTAGATTTTAATAATTAATATATGATTATAATAATTAATATATTATTATCAGTTATCTTTGTCTTTATCATTAAAATCTCTCCTACAAATTTTAAATTTAATATTATCAATAACTGACTTTCCATAATAAATATTTAGAAAAATAATTAAGACCTCCTCATAGAGCGTCACGTGTCCCAAACATGGTTTCTTTTATTATATAGTATAGATTATAGGGGTGAACAGTGTCCCCAAAATATATAAATGAACAGTAACATTTTATCTCTTCTCTACTCACAACCAGTTTTTATACTTTTTATATTATAAAAATCTCACACAATTCAATATCTACAAAATCCAATAGCGGCAATAGTGCTTGCCTTCTATCGGGTAAAATGGACAGCAGGGGAAATAGTGTCAGGCAGCTGCCTGGCACTCACCTATTGGCTCAACAAATTTACGATTTTATCCTCTTTTAAATTTACGATTTTGGTATCAGTTCAAAATTATGTTTTTGCCCCTACTTAAAAATAAATTTACGCTTTTACTCCCAGCTAAAAATTTCAGTTTTGCCCCCGGTTAAAAATTACGACTTTTCCCCGTTTCAATTCACAGTTTTGTCATTAGTTTTTTTCCCTTATGATTACGATTTTGCCATCAGTTCAAAGTTATGTTTTTACCCCCACTTAAAAATAAATTAACGCTTTTGCTCCCAGCTAAAAATTCCAATTTTGCACTCGGTTCAAAATTACGATTTTTTCCCGTATAAATTTATAGTTTTGCCATTATTTTTTTTTCTCACAGCCAAGTTACGATTTTGCCCTCAACTTATATTTATATTTTCTCCATCGTTTTTGTTTGTTTTCCTGGTGAAACTACAATTTTGCCCCCAATGTAAAATTACAGTCGTGCGGCAGGTTCCTGGACCTCCCCCATAGGTCCATTTAATTTACGATTTTATTCCTGAATTAAAATTATGATTTCGCCCTCAGTTAAAAATTACGTTTTCCCAATCGTTTAAGTTTTTTTAGAAAAAGTAGAAAACATTTTTTTAATTGGTTGACTTGATTTAATTTTTTTCCGTGTCAATGAGCCACCTAACACTCGCTCATTTGTACTGAAAAATTACACTTTTGCCCTGATCCGAAAAATAACGTTTTAGTTTTTTTTCCTAGCAAAATTATAGTAGTGTTTTTTTAGTTGATTGAGAATTATTCGGCCATCGCCCCGCAAAGCGGGCGGGGCATCAACTAGTATACAATATAATGGATTGGATGTGAATAGGGCTGTAAACGAACCGAACGAACACGAACAAGGTCATGTTCGTGTTCGTTCGTTAAGGAAATTAACATGTTCGCGAACTGTTCACGAACGCATACCGAACATAAGTTTATGTTCGTGTTCGTTCGTTAAGGAAATTCAATTGTTCACGAACAGTTCGTGAACACTGGTCTCGAACACAAACGAACGCAAGCAAATAAAAATGAACGCAAACGAATAGTTAACTTGAAAATAAAAAATGAAAAAATTGTTATCCATAAACATTGGATATAAGTAGTTAAATACATCCATCAAATGATAAATCAAAACACAAGAAGTTTACCACACCACCAAACGATGAATAAAGTTTAACTAACTTAGACATAATTATCCCCAAAATTGTCTTAGAATGTCCAAATTTTAGCTAACTTAGAAAAAATAGGGTTTTAAGTTTTCAATATGTTTAGATAAAAGGTATATTACTTATTTTTTTTAATATAATCAAACGAACATATTACCGAACGTTCACGAACGCAGTCGAACGAACGAGACCTGTGTTCGTGTTCGTTCGCTAAGCTAACCGAACGAAATTTTTTGTTCGTGTTCGTTCGTTAAGCTAATCGAACGAACATAAACGAACTTCCCGCCGAACGGTTCACGAACTGTTCGCTGAACGTTCAGTTCGTTTACAGCCCTAGATGTGAATGCTCTAAAATAAATATCTTTCCCTCTCTCTTCTTCTCTCTCCTTCCCCCCCCCCTCTCTCTTAATTGTCTGCTGCAAAAAAGAAAACCACAAGATTAACAAGATTTCGTAGGCTCAACCAGAAGGAAAAAAAACTTTTATTTCTTGCAAAAAAAAAAAACACAAGATTAACAACCACCACCATATTTCGTACGCTCAATCAGAAAGGAAAAAAAAACCCAATTTCTTATAACAGTGTAAAGATAAATACTCTATAAGCTCATTCAACCCAAACAAGCAATTCCTTAACAACTAAAATCTAATCCGAAACCAGATTTCAAAATCAAAACCAGTCCTAAATCCACTAAACTGCAACATCGAATCTAAAAGAGAAGGAACTGCAACGTTGGTAGCATGGGCGTCGGATGTAGAGAGAGGAGGTGTGGGGTGCCGACGGTGGCTGGTGGTGGTGGCAGGAGGTGACGACATCTAGTGGTGGTGGCAGAAAGCTGGAAAAGGAACAAATTTCGAGGGAAACAATCCGCTCGCCACCCTGCATTAAGTTAATCACTTCCTCGCAGCCCGCGAAGAAGGAAGGGTATTGGCTCGCGGATGGCGAGAAGAGGATTTTGACAGAATGTTTCGTGTTTGGAGCTGGTTGTTGGCTGGGAAACCTATAAATACATCTCTTTTAAGATGTAGAGACGAATTAGAGAGATCTTGGACGAATTTTAGAGCTTGGACATCACGTTTTCACAGGGTTTTCGAGCTAGGAATCATTGGTGAGAAGCAAGAAGATTCAAGATAGAAGAATCATCTGGTTTTGTCTTCCGGTTTGTTTTACTTGTAACAACCCGGAATTTATAAAACTCTAGATCAGAATTATAAAGTGTTAATTAAACAAGAACCAGCTAACTAGGAAATTATAACCGAGTCAGCTACGAGCCTTGTAGTGGCATATAATAAGGTTAAAACACTTAGATTATAAATTAAACAAAGCTAAGGGACCAAACTTGCAAAGATTGAAAGTGGAATGTTAAAATAAGAAATTAACACACCAAACACCCACATACGTGAGTGTCTGGTCGAACAGAACAAGAGGGGACGACCAGGGATTCCTTCTCAAACCCAAATCCTCACAAAAGCTCAAAATTAGAAGCCTAAATCAAGTCTAAATCAATTTTCGAGCACAAATTCATGATCACCTAGTTGAATGGATCATAAGGTATGTAAAATTGTGATGTTTTGATTCATCATAAATTCTAGGTTAATTGTGAGAAACTGAAATTTAGCTTAAATATATCATGCATGGATGAATCTTGAAGTAATATGATGTCTAGAGTTAAACCCTAGATGATTCTTGTGAAAACCTTGCATCATACTTGTAGAGTTTGTGATTACATGATAAGTGATTAATAAGATTGTAGAAGTTAGACAAACACTGAGATTATGAATTTCTATTTTAGTGAAACTGAAATTATGTGTTAAAATTCATTAAAATATTGATGTTGAAGCTTGTTGCAATTTCCCAATTGAAATGAATATAGAGGAAATAACATGTCAAGAAGCTAGTAATGATTATGTAAGTATTTGACCCGCTAGGTGTTTGTTGAAACGCCTAAATGAGGAATAAAATGTTAAATCGGACAAAAACGCAGATTTGATTATCAAAATAAATTGTCCGTTATTGATTATAAAAGAGTTCTAAATTGATGATGAATGGAACTCTTTAGGGAAAGCATCCGGATCGTCAAGTGGACAAGCCGGAGGTGAAACACGCTTGAAGGGTGCACTTTGAAGGTACGCGACTTATAGTTTCGCTGCATTATGTTCAATTGCTAGTCTTACTTTGTTATATTGAAATTTGGTAAACAAGGAAAACCCGTTAAGTCACGGGAGTGACAAAGTGCCTTAGACAAGTAAAACGGGTTAAAACATGTGCTAGAAATAGAGTTTGGATGTGTCTTGTAATGGTGACACCCATTCGGCATCCAAACGGATCAAAACAATTTGGGATACAAACATATAAACTAATAATCATCACTTGTGATTGGTCATATATTAAGCGTAGGCCGTGAAACGGACATGCTAATTCGTTGTAAAAGCATGAGCCCTGGTAGAGGGATTATTGTTCGGAACATTGTTTGTCAATCGATTCCGAAAAGCATGATTAAATCCTTGGAATTAAGCATGATAGTTATTGCATAAGTAACCCTCGGGAGGGGAGCGAAAGCTCATAATTGGTAAACGTAGAAACAGGTGCATTGGCCTAAAGTTTATGATGATAAAAATACATGTTGTGGAACTTGTAGACAAACGGGTCAAATAAACAAGAGACGAATTATAGGACAACTATTTTGAAATGATACTTTTATGAAAATTATGTTGATAAACGTGTCCATAATTAAATTACGGTCGCGTAGGAAAAAGAATCAGCTAAAACGGACACCCGAGTCAAAAGTTATGCCGATTTAAAGTTTAGAACTAAGATAAATGGAGCTGGGTTGAATTAGCAGCACCAAACAACAACAGTCTGTCGAAAATCCCTGCTGGCGCCGCGCCACGGCTGAAGGCACCCACCGTCGCGCGACGCGACGGCGGTGGCGCTGCGCGACGGCCTCTCCTTTCCTTCCTCGCGCGACGCCAGCATCCAGAACCGAGATTTTTTTTGATACTTTAAGTATGGAACTTGCTTATTCTTGATTATTAAAGAGTCAAAACTAACTATTTCCATGGTTTTGACCGTTGGTGAAGATGGACCTAACCCGGATGGTGATCAAGCTATTATCAAGAACCGAACACACTAAATGAAGCTTCCGTATTTTGTCTATTTAGTTTTTGAAATGTGTAAACACTTGTAACTAGGTTTTAAAAGTTAACTAGTAGTATGAAAACTTGAATACTATGACCATGTAAGGTCTTAAAATCATGAAAGTTTGTTTTATAAACTCCTAAATTCTGTATTAAATGCAAGTTTTGTAACCCAATTCCACTTTATCCCTACGTCACGAGACAGAACCCCAACGAATTTAGGCAGAGCCTTGACATATGTTACGGGGCCCTACGTCACTTGGACAGGGTATCAGTGATCAAGGGTTAAAACACTTAAAACGGGGCAGGGTTTTATTTTTATTATAGATTAAAATATTAAAGAAAGAAATAAATAAATAAATAAGAGATAAAGAGGGGAACGATCTAGAGAGAGTAGGAAAGGAAATCTGAGCACTCACTAATGTTGACACTAACTTCTATATATAGTTTGAGAGTAACTTGGAAGATACGAAAATTATCCTGCTCTTGTACACGTGCCCACCAAAGTTTCAAATGTAAGTTTATATTAATATTTTTTTATGTACACGTAATACCAACAATAAATGTTGAGTTAATTCATATTATTATTTTATTCAAATTCTACGTATACATTTAATTGAATATGAATTCAAAAATGCAATTTATTATTATTATTATTTACGTACACTAACACATTTGAATTATTTTATTATTTTAAATAATATATATATATATATTATAATTAATTTAACTACTTTATTCTTTTGGCGCTTATAACTTTAAAAGTATAACGTTTTATAAAATGCTGAATATGCCATTAGAACAAGAATAATTTCATCTACATTTTGAACCAGGTTTGATTAAAAACAGAAGGTTCAAATATAATGTATTTTTATAATTTAATTATTAAATGATTCATGCGTTTGCCCAAAATACCTCATATTTCCATTGGTCAATTTACCCATGATGCATTCTTTTAATAACATAAGTTTTTATATAAAATAAAAATTTTGGGAATGTTACATTGATCAAGCATCCGGTAAGTGTTAATTGTTTTAAATAGACTTAGAGAATATAGAAATGAAACATGAATGGATATGCACGAAAAGAGTGTGTAGATTCACTCAAACACGGGAAATGCATGAAACAAGAACGGTCGAATCAAGTTATGAACTTGATTAAACCAAAACAAGTAAATCATATATTATAAATGAAATGTTTAACGGTCAATGTAAACATTTCAGTATTAAAGATGGCGGATGAAGGTAACAATGATGCGGTGCAGAGAATCACCGATCAAACAAGAGAAGTGATTGCCGAGGAGGTTGGAAAGGCAATCGAAAATAGTTTGTCTGGTTTCATCGATAAGATCCAGAACACGGTACTATCAGTGGTTGAGGAAAGAATCAAGAAATTGGAGGATAATGCCAATTTAGCAAAGGAAAAGTCCGGAGGACGAAATCCTTGTACATACAAGGAGTTCACGGCGTGCAAACCGCCAGTCTATAATGGGGAGGTTGACCCAATTGTATGCCAACGATGGCTAAGCGATATCGAAGGAGTATTCGAGAGGACCCATTGTGATGAAGATGACTACGTAGCTTATGGTACGGGTCAATTAAGGGGTCAAGCGAAAGACTGTTGGGATAACAAAAAGAAAGAAATTGGAAGCGAAGCAGCCAAGACTATGACATGGGATGAATTTAAGACGCCATTTCTTAAACACCACAATCCCAAGGTGGTCATAAATCGAATCAAGGAAGAGTTCATGCAACTTAGGCACAAGGGTGAGTCCATAGACAAGATCACGGGAACGCTTATGGATAAAATGAAGTTTTGTGATGAACTGATAACAAATGAAGAACAGAAAATATATTATTATTACAATATGTTGAGCGCCGAGTATAGGGAGTTTATGACTCCTTCAAAATACGAGACCCTTACCGAGATCATAAATGTTGCTCGGGAACGGGAGATCGAATTGAGGAAGCAGGTTGAACGAGGTGAACGAAGGGCTCAAAATGTGTAAGAACCGCTTTTCCGTCTTTATAAAATTGTTTACGAGAGTAATTTAAAGACTTCAAATAACAACTTTAATACATAATTTTACAAAATTTGGGCATGACCCGTTCGTAAGACGAGTATACCCCTGATTTTAAATCATAACAAGATAATACCATTCTTTAAGATATAACTGAAACTAAAACATCAAGTACTTAAAGGTGTGTTACCAACAATTGTACAAAAAGTATTTTGACCCAAAATATTAACATAAGCTAGCGGAAGCGCTTGGTAAGACATATTTTAATCATGTGCTCGCTCCAATTCTCCAAGTCGCCTAAATTGAGGATTTACCTACATTCAACAACAAAGCTTTAAAAAATTAGTCATTATACTCATTACGCTTACAATACCATCATTTAAATTTCATTCGTTTATGTACTTTTATTCCTTTTACGCATTCGATTACCCAATTAAATGGGTATGGCATTTACTCTCATAATGAGATTCAAGCATATACTTACGACCCGGTGACATCGGGTTAATTGCTTTCAACCTAAATCTTTCGTTCTATCCATTTAACGGATTGAACTTCGTACATTCGTTATTGCATTCATGACCACCCATTCTAAACGAATGGTATCTTATTCTTACTCGACTTGTTCAACTCGAACCGGTCGACTTGCATAGCTTAATGTAGCTTTCGTTAGCATAACCAAATCCACGAGGGATTTGTTATCTACTTACTAATCACTATATTCATTGTAACAAAGGTTGTTTATCATAATATAAACAAAATTTTAAATAAGGTTTTGTATGCAACAAACATACAACTCAACACTGAAATTTAATTAGCAAACCTTCAT
Source organism: Helianthus tuberosus (assembly GCA_030545235.1). Taxonomy (NCBI): domain Eukaryota; kingdom Viridiplantae; phylum Streptophyta; class Magnoliopsida; order Asterales; family Asteraceae; genus Helianthus; species Helianthus tuberosus. The sequence goes on along the minus strand of CM060353.1, from coordinate 174,260,873 downwards.
TCGTAAATCTACATGAAAGGAGAATTAAGTTCATATGAACTTACCGTGATCTTGAGATGCTTGTGCCTTCGAGTGACTTGCGCCTTCTTCCTTCTTCGCGCCTATAAGTCATAATCTCATACTTTAGCTTTCATAAACATTACTTACACAATCCTTTTAGTACGTTGTAGCGTCTACTAATCACATACATCATTATCATAAAGAAATTGCATCTTCCTAACAAGTATTCATGTAAAAACCATAACTAAGCTCACTTAGGCATTTCATCGAACACATTGTGTGCGTATTACTAATTTAGCACAATGTACAAGCATTTTAAACACGATTTCCATAGTTTACTCATTGATTAACATAAACATCTCTAACTTGGAAATTTATCATCCTAAACATGAATACCTAGTTCTTAATCAATTATTCATAACAATTTCATCAATCAACAATCAAATTAACATGTAGAACTTCACAATTTTTAACCTTCACTTGACATGCAAGTGGGTTTTTGCCCTAATCATACTCACATTCGAAATTTAGCATCTATTGATGTCTAAACATTCATAGCAACCATAAATCATACTAGATTTTGTATTACATTCACGAATTACACTATACCCACATAACCAAACATCATCAAATAAGGAAATTTCACTTACTTGAGATCAAGAACACTTAGATGATCATGATTCTTAGTTCATGCATTCGATTCTTCAACAATTTGGCTTTCAATTGATGGGATTTTGTGATTTAGGGTTTTTGAGAGGGAAGGAGTTCTCCCCCTGGACCTCACGATCGCACACACACACCAGACTAATCTGGTTTTATTTTTTTTGTCATGTTTTAATTCCATATTTACATATCTAGTCCTTCATCTTTTAATCCCCATTCATTCTTTCTCATTTCTAATTACTAACTTGGTAACTTAATGCATATATGGGGTTTTTGATTTGTTAAATGTTATAAATCTTAATAATGGTCAAATTTCATATTTACCCTTTCTTTTCGTCAAAGTTTTGCGATGAAGCATTAAAGCGTGTCACATACGAAATTTGGGGTGTTACAAGTCTACCCCCCTTAAAGAAGGTTTCGTCCCCGAAACCTGAATCCATACATTCCGACGAGTTTATTTGTATCCCTTCGCGATTACATACCTCGAACTTCATTAACATGCTTTCATTCGATCATCCCTCGTGATGAATCGACCGTTACTACTCTAAACTTGTCTAAAACATTTGGTAATTCAATCTTGTATGAATCAAAGCGATCCTATTACATTATTTCATGATCATCATTCAATTGTTCAACCTGATTTCTTAAAACTTATCCGTCAGCGTATTCATTGCCGCATACCTCTAACATCTACTTAGGGGAAATAATTATCATAATATTCGTATTTATTCATTCCTATTCATTCATATTAATTCACAAATCAAACATCATTCAATAGTTTCTAACTATTTAGTTTCTACATACTCCCTATCCTTTCGAGGCCAAAATTTCTTTCACTGATGATCTCTCATAACTGCATGGTTATCCACAACTTAATGTATACGATTATACAAATCATGTACATTCTATCTTGCTCTAATCTTTTACCATCTATCCCTAGGTTACAAGGGCCAACATAAGTCTTTAATCATGCTGTCAATATGATCGTGTAATTAATACTTACATTTGAGCAACTCATATTACACTCGAGGTGTCGTACTCAGCTATACTTGTCAGCACATTTCATAGCTGTCATACATACGTCATTCCTTCTAGCAATTGTAATACTAAGGTAATTACCTAACATTGTACCTCAAAGGGTTAATTCTTATCAACCTAGATTCCGCTACATACGGGATTATAAGCTTATTATATATGCCCTTCCATTTACGTATGAGTTACATAAAACTTGACACAACCATTCATTCGATAATTGAGGTTACACTCCACCACGTAGTGTTAGAACCCCACTCGTGGGCATCCTTTCACTAGCTTCAATACTATCATTTCACTAAGAATTCCATCATATTTATCTATAAATAAATAATTAGCACATAACCTTTCGTAATTGTGTCCTACGGGGTGTTTGTTCGCCTATTGTCTCTTTCAAATTTTCTTACGTACATGCTAAACATATCATACATTCCATTTCTTTTTATTGATTATCTCGCCAATTTTCGCAGTTTGACCTTTCAGGAGTCTGATTGTAAATACATCCTCACATATGGGTATCAGTTATCCTATTCTGACACACCATTCTCTAATCGAGCCCAATGCTCCTATTAAAATATAATCTTTTTATACCTACCTGGCGCGAGTCAGAATCCTTGACTCGTCATTCATACTTTGCGATGGTTAATACTTTCCAAACTGTGACAATGCATGCCCATACATTATGCTCACCTATAAGTAATAAAGTTGACAAATCGAACATTAAGTACCGGGTTCAAATGGCGATCGCCATTTGACCCGTATGACTCATTTTGAGTCTCGTTTTTAGTTTCTATTCTTATTCGTTTAATCCATCTTCATTTACGGATTCGAACTTTTAATTCATTACCTTTCATTCTTACTGGTTTGATATGTGATTGCTTACGGATTCAACCTTTCAGTCCTTACATGGTCGAATCCATTTCTCAGATTCAAACATTTTCCTCCGTACCTTCCTTTCTTCTGCTATATCATTTACCATGTCATTTCTTACGAAACGTTTTCATACTACTCTTCTGCATTCAACTTCGAGTGTTGGGTCCTAACGCTTAATTCCATGTCCTATTTCATGTAGCGCGTCTCGACGCGACACTTTACATCCTATTTCCAGTGGTGTTCCCACCCTTCTTTCTTAAGTTTGTCTTACATTCAATCGTAGGCTTATACTTTTCATTCTTTCTTTCTTATATTGATCTGTTCCTTTAAGAATCGTTTGACCCCTTTTTGCTAGTTTGACCAGACATAAGTGAGGTGATTCTCATGTTTTTTTTTCTCGAGCTTCGGTCAATACATGTCCATCCCTTAATATACCATTTCCATTTGTTTGTTCACCGTATTAGGTGTTAATTCACCTACGTTCTCTAATATGTCTTTTACTAATGAGTATTCTACTTTACACGTTGTATTTCTTACGTAATACTTCCAGCATTTGTAAGTGATTATTACTCACTGACTTCTACAATATAACCTTTTAAGGTCAACCACCACCCAGTACCTTTGTATATAAGTATTGTAGTACGGGTTGTTCTTACTTTCAATTCGAACACACTTACAAAACGCCCTTAGCTAACATTTGAACTATTATCCTTTCCATACCTTTCATTATCATTACCAAGTTCTCATTTATTTATACGTTCCACTTAATTTCAATTATTCTAACACGCATACATCTTTATGTAAATACATTCGAAGTGATTGCAATTTCACCTTCCTTTAGCATCCATGTTCATGCTTACTTTATTACTTCCTCTTAACCCCCCCCCCCTTTTTTTTGCCATCCATGTTCAAGTAAATTGACTGATTCCCATCCTTACATATCGGTACTTTCGTAATATCATTAGTTTATGTGAGCATATATATGACTGTTCACTTTCTTTCTATTCATACGTTAATCGACTTTCGTTAGTAGAATTTTGTATAAGTGAGACGTTCATTAATAGTTATCTCATTTCAATTCCATACAACTAACTATCACCCATCATAACACATAATTCATCTAGTACATAACACATTAACTCTTTACTTAAACAATTGTGTCTAATGGCCATCTCATGATATCCCTATACTGTTGACCTTCGGAAAGTCAACTGTCTCGTTTACACACTTCAAGACTTTGAACATGTACTCATCTAAATATGGTAGGTCATAATAATAATATTTTGCGTATCTCATACTCGTATTGTACGACATGTACAATTTACGTGATCCTCTAATCAATACATATATACATTCACATACACGTATTTTCACATGCTAATGCTCCATGATTCTACAATTAGCAAATTTCATTCGGAACATCTATATAACATAATTTGAACATATCCTTTACTAATTAGCTCGTATGATTCACATTTAGCACATATTCGCCTCTTAATCATACTAAAGCAAATCATTAAATACACATAAACATCACACCATTGATGTACAAAGTACAAGCCTCTAGTGCATAATTCTATCAAAGCATACATTCATCCGAATTTTCATACGAATTCCAACTCCACTTTATACATTCGTCATTCATTTCACGCTATTCATATGTTACATTCGACTTTTATAAATTTTACTTTATCGCCGACGATCTACCTAACTTTACATAACTTATTATATCTTCTAATAATTTGACAAGAGCATAAAACGGGCATTTCTAAGAAGTATGGAAACTTAAATTATAGTTCACAAGCTTTCAACACAGTTCGCATTTTCGTCCTCGATTACTATATTCGTAATCATGCATTTCATGGTTGTTAACCATCCAATTTTCATCATTCTTTTTGGATTATTCATTCCATTGTTTACCACACTTACGAACACTTTTTCGTTTTGATCTCAATTCATGATCGTAAGTATCTTATTAGTGTGTTTACAAGGATCTCATGTCATTATCGATAGTTATTTAGTTCATACGGGAACTCTAGATGTGAAAAATAAGCAAAACAAACATTATTCAGCGGAGTTGTTTTCCACTGGCCGTCGGCGACGGCTCTTTACCCGTCGGCGAGGGGCCTTGTAAAGTGGCCGTCGGCCACAAAGACCGTAGACAGGCACACAGGGCGTCGGCCCAAACAAAGGGGGCGTCGGCGACGGCCTGATGCCCGTCGGCGACGGCCTTCCGTATGAAGATTTCGCTGCAGACTTGTTTAAGCACTTTTAATCGGTTTTTCGGGTCGGTTCCAGCTATACAGTCCCTGGAACTTCCCGTTTCACCTCCCTTATTATTTACCAACATACTTATCTTCAATATTTACATTATAAACTCACTATGCATACTTGCGTTTACCGAAACTTAAATCGTTTTACCTCATTGGCGATCTTGAAGCGAGCACACTTCCGAGCGAGCCGTCGGTTTGAGTTCAAGCATCGCGTTAACAGCTCGAATCCCTCAAACCTAGGCTCTGATACCAACTTGTAAGAACCGCTTTTCCGTCTTTATAAAATTGTTTACGAGAGTAATTTAAAGACTTCAAATAACAACTTTAATACATAATTTTACAAAATTTGGGCATGACCCGTTCGTAAGACGAGTATACCCCTGATTTTAAATCATAACAAGACAATACCATTCTTTAATATATAACTGAAACTAAAACATCAAGTACTTAAAGGTGTGTTACCAACAATTGTACAAAAAGTATTTTGACCCAAAATATTAACATAAGCTAGCGGAAGCGCTTGGTAAGACATATTTTAATCATGTGCTCGCTCCAATTCTCCAAGTCGCCTAAATTGAGGATTTACCTACATTCAACAACAAAGCTTTAAAAAGTTAGTCATTATACTCATTACGCTTACAATACCATCATTTAAATTTCATTCGTTTATGTACTTTTATTCCTTTTACGCATTCGATTACCCAATTAAATGGGTATGGCATTTACTCTCATAATGAGATTCAAGCATATACTTACGACCCGGTGACATCGGGTTAATTGCTTTCAACCTAAATCTTTCGTTCTATCCATTTAACGGATTGAACTTCGTACATTCGTTATTGCATTCATGACCACCCATTCTAAACGAATGGTATCTTATTCTTACTCGACTTGTTCAACTCGAACCGGTCGACTTGCATAGCTTAATGTAGCTTTCGTTAGCATAACCAAATCCACGAGGGATTTGTTATCTACTTACTAATCACTATATTCATTGTAACAAAGGTTGTTTATCATAATATAAACAAAATTTTAAATAAGGTTTTGTATGCAACAAACATACAACTCAACACTGAAATTTAATTAGCAAACCTTCATTCGTAAATCTACATGAAAGGAGAATTAAGTTCATATGAACTTACCGTGATCTTGAGATGCTTGTGCCTTCGAGTGACTTGCGCCTTCTTCCTTCTTCGCGCCTATAAGTCATAATCTCATACTTTAGCTTTCATAAACATTACTTACACAATCCTTTTAGTACGTTGTAGCGTCTACTAATCACATACATCATTATCATAAAGAAATTGTATCTTCCTAACAAGTATTCATGTAAAAACCGTAACTAAGCTCACTTAGGCATTTCATCGAACACATTGTGTGCGTATTACTAATTTAGCACAATGTACAAGCATTTTAAACACGATTTCCATAGTTTACTCATTGATTAACATAAACATCTCTAACTTGGAAATTTATCATCCTAAACATGAATACCTAGTTCTTAATCAATTATTCATAACAATTTCATCAATCAACAATCAAATTAACATGTAGAACTTCACAATTTTTAACCTTCACTTGACATGCAAGTGGGTTTTTGCCCTAATCATACTCACATTCGAAATTTAGCATCTATTGATGTCTAAACATTCATAGCAACCATAAATCATACTAGATTTTGTATTACATTCACGAATTACACTATACCCACATAACCAAACATCATCAAATAAGGAAATTTCACTTACTTGAGATCAAGAACACTTAGATGATCAGGATTCTTAGTTCATGCATTCGATTCTTCAACAATTTGGCTTTCAATTGATGGGATTTTGTGATTTAGGGTTTTTGAGAGGGAAGGAGTTCTCCCCCTGGACCTCACGATCGCACACACACACCAGACTAATCTGGTTTTATTTTTGTTGTCATGTTTTAATTCCATATTTACATATCTAGTCCTTCATCTTTTAATCCCCATTCATTCTTTCTCATTTCTAATTACTAACTTGGTAACTTAATGCATATATGGGGTTTTTGATTTGTTAAATGTTATAAATCTTAATAATGGTCAAATTTCATATTTACCCTTTCTTTTCGTCAAAGTTTTGCGATGAAGCATTAAAGCGTGTCACATACGAAATTTGGGGTGTTACAAGTCTACCCCCCCTTAAAGAAGGTTTCGTCCCCGAAACCTGAATCCATACATTCCGACGAGTTTATTTGTATCCCTTCGCGATTACATACCTCGAACTTCATTAACATGCTTTCATTCGATCATCCCTCGTGATGAATCGACCGTTACTACTCTAAACTTGTCTAAAACATTTGGTAATTCAATCTTGTATGAATCAAAGCGATCCTATTACATTATTTCATGATCATCATTCAATTGTTCAACCTGATTTCTTAAAACTTATCCGTCAGCGTATTCATTGCCGCATACCTCTAACATCTACTTAGGGGAAATAATTATCATAATATTCGTATTTATTCATTCCTATTCATTCATATTAATTCACAAATCAAACATCATTCAATAGTTTCTAACTATTTAGTTTCTACATACTCCCTATCCTTTCGAGGCCAAAATTTCTTTCACTGATGATCTCTCATAACTGCATGGTTATCCACAACTTAATGTATACGATTATACAAATCATGTACATTCTATCTTGCTCTAATCTTTTACCATCTATCCCTAGGTTACAAGGGCCAACATAAGTCTTTAATCATGCTGTCAATATGATCGTGTAATTAATACTTACATTTGAGCAACTCATATTACACTCGAGGTGTCGTACTCAGCTATACTTGTCAGCACATTTCATAGCTGTCATACATACGTCATTCCTTCTAGCAATTGTAATACTAAGGTAATTACCTAACATTGTACCTCAAAGGGTTAATTCTTATCAACCTAGATTCCGCTACATACGGGATTATAAGCTTATTATATATGCCCTTCCATTTACGTATGAGTTACATAAAACTTGACACAACTATTCATTCGATAATTGAGGTTACACTCCACCACGTAGTGTTAGAACCCCACTCGTGGGCATCCTTTCACTAGCTTCAATACTATCATTTCACTAAGAATTCCATCATATTTATCTATAAATAAATAATTAGCACATAACCTTTCGTAATTGTGTCCTACGGGGTGTTTGTTCGCCTATTGTCTCTTTCAAATTTTCTTACGTACATGCTAAACATATCATACATTCCATTTCTTTTTATTGATTATCTCGCCAATTTTCGCAGTTTGACCTTTCAGGAGTCTGATTGTAAATACATCCTCACATATGGGTATCAGTTATCCTATTCTGACACACCATTCTCTAATCGAGCCCAATGCTCCTATTAAAATATAATCTTTTTATACCTACCTGGCGCGAGTCAGAATCCTTGACTCGTCATTCATACTTTGCGATGGTTAATACTTTCCAAACTGTGACAATGCATGCCCATACATTATGCTCACCTATAAGTAATAAAGTTGACAAATCGAACATTAAGTACCGGGTTCAAATGGCGATCGCCATTTGACCCGTATGACTCATTTTGAGTCTCGTTTTTAGTTTCTATTCTTATTCGTTTAATCCATCTTCATTTACGGATTCGAACTTTTAATTCATTACCTTTCATTCTTACTGGTTTGATATGTGATTGCTTACGGATTCAACCTTTCAGTCCTTACATGGTCGAATCCATTTCTCAGATTCAAACATTTTCCTCCGTACCTTCCTTTCTTCTGCTATATCATTTACCATGTCATTTCTTACGAAACGTTTTCATACTACTCTTCTGCATTCAACTTCGAGTGTTGGGTCCTAACGCTTAATTCCATGTCCTATTTCATGTAGCGCGTCTCGACGCGACACTTTACATCCTATTTCCAGTGGTGTTCCCACCCTTCTTTCTTAAGTTTGTCTTACATTCAATCGTAGGCTTATACTTTTCATTCTTTCTTTCTTATATTGATCTGTTCCTTTAAGAATCGTTTGACCCCTTTTTGCTAGTTTGACCAGACATAAGTGAGGTGATTCTCATGTTTTTTTTTCTCGAGCTTCGGTCAATACATGTCCATCCCTTAATATACCATTTCCATTTGTTTGTTCACCGTATTAGGTGTTAATTCACCTACGTTCTCTAACATGTCTTTTACTAATAAGTATTCTACTTTACACGTTGTATTTCTTACGTAATACTTCCAGCATTTGTAAGTGATTATTACTCACTGACTTCTACAATATAACCTTTTAAGGTCAACCACCACCCAGTACCTTTGTATATAAGTATTGTAGTACGGGTTGTTCTTACTTTCAATTCGAACACACTTACAAAACGCCCTTAGCTAACATTTGAACTATTATCCTTTCCATACCTTTCATTATCATTACCAAGTTCTCATTTATTTATACGTTCCACTTAATTTCAATTATTCTAACACGCATACATCTTTATGTAAATACATTCGAAGTGATTGCAATTTCACCTTCCTTTAGCATCCATGTTCATGCTTACTTTATTACTTCCTCTTAACCCCCCCCCCCTTTTTTTTGCCATCCATGTTCAAGTAAATTGACTGATTCCCATCCTTACATATCGGTACTTTCGTAATATCATTAGTTTATGTGAGCATATATATGACTATTCACTTTCTTTCTATTCATACGTTAATCGACTTTCATTAGTAGAATTTTGTATAAGTGAGACGTTCATTAATAGTTATCTCATTTCAATTCCATACAACTAACTATCACCCATCATAACACATAATTCATCTAGTACATAACACATACAACTAACTATCACCCATCATAACACATATTCCATCCATCCGGGAGCGACCAAGATGTATAACGACTTGAAACAAAACTGTTGGTGGCCCGGAATGAAAAGAGATGTTGTGAAATACGTGGAGAAGTGCCTGACATGTCTACAAGTCAAGGCGGAACACCAAAAACCATATGGTAAACTTCAACCGTTGGAAATTCCGGTGTGGAAATGGGAACATATTACAATGGACCTGTTAACCAAACTACCGAGGACGAACCGCGGATTTGATGCAATATGGGTGATTGTTGATAGATTGACAAAGAGTGCTCACTTTATTCCAATACGTGAGAGTTACACGTCAGAAAAGATGGCGGAGGTTTACACTAATGAGATAGTGGCACGCCACGGAGTACCGGTATCCATCGTGTCCGATAGGGATACCCGGTTCACTTCAAATTTCTGGCGAGAGTTCCAAGAGCAAATGGGAACCAAATTGTTCATCAGTACTGCGTACCATCCTCAGACGGATAGACAGAGTGAAAGAACAATACAAACGTTGGAGGACATGCTACGAGCATGTATTATTGACTTCGGAGGTAGTTGGGATGTTTATCTACCTTTGGTCGAATTTTCATATAACAACAGCTACCATACTAGTATCGGGATGGCACCGTATGAAATGCTTTACGGTAGGAAGTGCCGGACCCCGGTGTGTTGGGGTGAGGTGGGTCCACGTGAACTCGCTCACAAAGATATAGTCTGAGCTACTAACGAAAAGATTGAGGTGGTTCGTGCACACTTGAAAGCGGCACAAGATAGACAAAAGTCGTATGCAGACAAAAGGCGAAGACCGATCGAGTTTCAGGTTGGCGACAAGGTCATGCTCAAAGTATCCCCATGGAAGGGGGTTATCCGATTTAGAAAGAGAGGAAAATTAAGCCCAAGATTAATTGGGCTGTTTACAATTGTCGAACGAATAGGGAAGGTAGCATACCGCCTTGAACTACCGGAAGAATTAAGCGGAATTCATAGCACATTTCATGTGTCACATCTTCGGAAATGTTTAGCGGATGAAACAACCTATATCCACTACGATGACAACGAGGTGGATGATAGACTTAACTATGTGGTGAAACCCATTGCGATTTTGGATCGTAAGGTAAAAATCTTAAGAAATAAAGAAATCAATCAAGTAAAGGTCAAATGGGAACAACGGAAGGGTTCGGATACCACATGGGAATCCGAGGAAGAGATGCAACGACTCTACCCTATGCTATTCGGTACGTAATTAGGTTTCGGGGACGAAACCCTTTTTAAGGGGGTGGACTTGTAACAACCCGGAATTTATAAAACTCTAGATCAGAATTATAAAGTGTTAATTAAACATGAACCAACTAACTAGGAAATTATAACCCAGTCATCTACGAGCCTTGTAGTGGCATATATTAAGGTTAAAACACTTAGATTATAAATTAAACAAAGCTAAGGGACCAAACTTGCAAAGTTTGAAAGTGGAATGTTAAAATAAGAAATTAACACACCAAACACCCACATACGTGAGTGTCTGGTCGAACAGAACAAGAGGGGACGACCAGGGATTCCTTTTCAAACCCAAATCCTCACAAAAGCTCAAAATTAGAAGCCTAAATCAAGTCTAAATCAATTTTCGAGCACAAATTCATGATCACCTAGTTGAAAGGATCATAAGGTATGTAAAATCGTGATGTTTTGATTCATCATAAATTCTAGGTTAATTGTGAGAAACTGAAATTTAGCTTAAATATGTCATGCTTGGATGGATCTTGAAGTAATATGATGTCTAGAGTTAAACCCTAGATGATTCTTGTGAAAACCTTGCATCATACTTGTAGAGTTTGTGATTACATGATAAGTGATTAATAAGATTGTAGAAGTTAGACAAACGCTGAGATTATGAATTTCTATTTTAGTGAAACTGAAATTATGTGTTAAAATTCATTAAAATATTGATGTTGAAGCTTGTTGCAATTTCCCAATTGAAATGAATATAGAGGAAATAACATGTCAAGAAGCTAGTAATGATTATGTAAGAATTTGACCCGCTAGGTGTTTGTTGAAACGCCTAAATGAGGAATAAAATGTTAAATCGGACAAAAACGCAGATTTGATTATCAAAATAAATTGTCCGTTATTGATTATAAAAGAGTTCTAAATTGATGATGAATGGAACTCTTTAGAGAAAAGATACGGATCGTCAAGTGGACACGCCGGAGGTGAAACACGCTTGAAGGGTGCACTTTGAAGGTACGCGACTTATAGTTTCGCTACATTATGTTCAATTGCTAGTCTTACTTTGTTATATTGAAATTTGGTAAACAAGGAAAACCCGTTAAGTCATGGGAGTGACAAAGTGCCTTAGACAAGTAAAACGGGTCAAAACATGTGCTAGAAATAGAGTTTGGATGTGTCTTGTAATGGTGACACCCATTCGGCATCCAAACGGATCAAAACAAGTTGGGATACAAACATATAAACTAATAATCATCACTTGTGATTGGTCATATATTAAGTGTAGGCCGTGAAACGGACACGCTAATTCGTTGTAAAAGCATGAGCCCTGGTAGATGGATTATTGTTCGGAACATTGTTTGTCAATCGATTCCGAAAAGCATGATTAAATCTTTGGAATTAAGCATGATAGTTATTGCATAAGTAACCCTCGGGAGGGGAGCGAAAGCTCATAATTGGTAAATGTAGAAACGAGTGCATTGGCCAAAAGTTTATGATGATAAAAATACATGTTGTGGAACTTGTAGACAAACGGGTCAAATAAACAAGAGACGAATTATAGGACAACTATTTTTGAAATGATATTTTTATGCAAATTGGGTTGATAAACGTGTTCGTAATTAAATTACGGTCGCGTAGGAAAAAGAATCAGCTAAAACGGACGCCCGAGTCAAAAGTTATGCCGATTTAAAGTTTAGAACTAAGATAAATGGAGCTGGATTGAATTAGCAGCACCAAACAACAACAGTCTGTCGAAAATCGTTGTTGGCGCCGCGCCACGGCTGAAGGCACCCCCCGTCGCGCGACGCGATGGCGGTGGCGCTGCGCGACGGCCTCTCCTTTCCTTCCTCGCGCGACGCCAGCATCCAGAACCGAGATTTTTTTTTGTTTTTTTTTATACTTTGAGTATGGAACTTGCTTATTCTTGATTATTAAAGAGTCAAAACTAACTATTTCCATGGTTTTGACCGTAGGTGAAGATGGACCTAACCCGGATGGTGATCAAGCTATTATCAAGAACCGAACGCACTAAATGAAGCTTCCGCATTTTGTCTATTTAGTTTTTGAAATGTGTAAACACTTGTAACTAGGTTTTAAAAGTTAACTAGTAGTATGAAAACTTGAATACTATGACCATGTAAGGTCTTAAAATCATGAAAGTTTGTTTTATAAACTCCTAAATTCTGTATGAAATGCAAGTTTTGTATCATTAAACCAGTTATATTTAGTCGGGTCTTACATTACTTTTCTAGTCATACTTTTTCCATGAAGTCCATGTTAATACTTTGTGATTTGATTTCCTTGAATATGATTTGTGGCTAAAAACCTCAAACTACCTAGATTTGTGATGAAAGGAACGTTAAAGTTTTGATTTTTAGTGTGGATGCTTGTTATTTATAGATCTTTTATGTTAAAGTAGCAAACTTGATTATTGATCTGTTGTGTATGCATGTCTAGACTTGTTTAATTATTGTTTATAGCTTCGCATGATCTTTGGTGAATGTCTTTCATGTAATAGGATTATGGTAGATCATTAACTTTGCGTTTGTGGTTTGTTTGGTTAATCGGCCGATATACCTTAGAAGTGATATTCATTAATTGAGTAGGTCTAGGTGTTCTACTAATCTTAACAACCGAGAGGTGGAAGATTATCGGTAGGTCTAGGTTGGTAAATTGCTAGGTAGGTCTTCGTAGGGAGTCTGTCTTTGTTGCCTTGTCAACTCTTGTTTCCAGAATCGAATCAAGAACCCGAGTTACTCTAGACTTTCATATCGTAAGGGAGTAGGTCATATTAGGGTACTTTACATAAAACACTTAGATAACCGAAAGGGAGTCTAGATTAAACCGGTGTTTCCAACATCCTTTAAAGTTCCATATGTATCTTCCCAATAAGGGTCGGGGGTCCTGTTCGGTGTCTCTTTAGGTTTAGCAATTTATTATCTCGATTCCATAATAACTTGTGTCCACTTAAAATATAACTAGTAGCATTCTGGGATTCTAGTCTAGGTAGTCTTCCATCATCATCTGAAGTAAATCCAAGTCTTTTTGCTTCTTAGTTACCTTTTCTAATTAATATTTAATTTAATCGCATTCGTTGGATATTTAGAACCCCTCCCCCCCCCCCAAAAAAAAACATAAAAACAATTAGAGTCGTGTCAGTCATTAGTCTAAAGAGTCTAGTTAACGTAATTTAATATAGTCCTGTGGGTTCGATTTCCGGACTTACTAAGCTTACTAGAATGGATCGGTTCACTTGCCAGATGGTAGTTTAGTTGAGTTTTAGAGAGTCTAGGGTATTACTTAGTGTCTGGATTAGGTTAATTTAGTTAGTTTTAATTAAACTACTTTTAGCACATCAGTAAGCAAACTATGTTAAATAAGATTAGTTCATATCGCCAGTGTGAGCAAAGGTCCCGTGAAATGCTTTATTGGCATCCATGCAGTTTTAGCTTGTTGTAAGCAATTGATCAAGTAATCACACCACCTCATTTGGTTTATTTCAATGTTTGGTTTAACATTGTGCAAAAATGTTTGGTTAACAACTGCGTTGTCACTTGCATGGCCAATCATAATGAAGAGTTTGAAATTTCTCCCATATGTTGGTTCAGTTCTGTTTAAACATAATGGAAAACGTGAAAACATACCTGTTACAGCAGACAGTGCAGTGGAGAATCCAGTCAGAGAAGATGACATCGAGTTCAACATATTTGTTAGTATGATCTGGTTCCTCCTTAGGGTGCTGACTGATGATGGGGACTAAGAAAACCGACAAGGGAATCGGTTATGGAGAGGGAGGTCGATGATGTTATGCTTATGGGGTACGTCTAATTGTGTAACTGTCTAACCCCTTAACCTCCACATAAGTCTCCTTATATAAGCACCCAGGAGGAAACCTAATTAGTTAATAAGGGTAATACGGTCCATCAACAATTACCAACTAATTATTTAATAGGTTATTATATATTTTGATCTATATTATGTAAATGATTATAATGGCTATAGATTAAATATTAATACATAATATATTTAATCTTACATTCTCCCACTTAGCCGAGTAATCATTTATTATGAGTATTAGATAAGCCTGATCAGGAGTTAACACTCATTTTAGCCTTAAACAAGTACTATAGCAGAGAAATACAGCCGTTGAATCATTATGCGACTCAGGACCCCCATTAATCATACTATAGCCTTAATTTAAAACCTAATCGTCATGATCAAAATACGCGTAAGCCCTTTGTTTGATTTGTAACTTTATTTGTCTATATGCCATTATACCGGTTGAACATACTCTAAGAGACATACAAAATCAAACTGAGGAAATTTCATTAACATAAAACATAAGCTAGTACAATATGCTTAAATAAGGTCTTTACTAAATCCCATATTCCGAACATGTTCTTCGTAAACCTTAGGAGGGGGACCTTTAGTCATCGGATCCGCAAGCATATCTTTAGTACTAATATACTCAATACAAAGATTATTTTCCTCAAATCGTTCACGTACGAACAGATATTTTGTATCGAGATATAAACCAGCTCCAGTCGAACTGTTACTGTTCGAGAAACTAACGGCAGCTGAATTATCACAGTAAAGCTTCATTGGTCTAGAAATGGAATTAACGATTTTGAGTCCAGTGATTAGATTTCTAAGCAACATTCCATGACAGGTTGCGTTATAAACAGCAATGTATTCTGCCATCCTTGTGGAAGTTGTGGTCAACTGTTGTTTATGACTCTTCCATGAGATAGGGCCGCCTGCTAACATAAAGATATAGCCCGAAGTGGATTTCTTGTCATCTTTGCATTTGGCAAAGTCAGAATCAGAATAGCCCACCATTCTAAATGATCACTTCTTCTATAAGTCAGTTTATAGTCTTTCGTCCCTTGCAGATATCGAAGTACCTTCTTAGCTGCTTTCCAGTGATCTAGGCCCGGATTAGTCTGATAACGGCCTAGCATTCCAGCAATATAAGCGATATCTGGGCGAGTACAGACTTGAGCATACATCAAGCTCCCGACTACTGACGCGTAAGGTATCTGGCTCATTTGCTCCTTCTCAACCTCTGTTGCCGGACACTGGAATGAACCAAAAACATCTCCCTTAACTACTGGAGCGACGGAGGGTTTGCACTGTTGCATGTTGTAACGTGTAAGGACACGATCTATGTAAGCCCTTTGGGACAATCCTAAGATCCCTTTGTGTCTATCTCGTTGAATTTCGATGCCAATGACGTAACAAGCATCTCCGAGATCCTTCATGTCGAAGTTAGGCGAGAGTAACCGCTTCGACTCATTCAACATGTCTACACTATTACTTGCCAATAGAATATCATCTACATAAAGGACAAGTATAGTAAAGTTGCTCCCACTCATCTTGAGGTAGGTGCATTGATCCACTTGATTCTTCATAAAACCTTGTTTCTTCATGACTTATTCAAACTTGAGGTACCACTGACGTGATGCTTGTTTTAACCCGTAAATGGATTTCTTCAACTTACAGACTAGATGCTCCTGACCTTCAGGTTTAAAGCCTTCAGGTTGTTTCATGTAAACATCTTCGTCTAAGTCTCCGTTAAGGAAAGCGGTTTTAACGTCCATCTGATGTAACTCTAAATCAAAATGAGCTACTAGGGCCATAACGATCTTTAATGAATCTTTACGAGAGACAGGTGAAAACGTCTCTTGATAATCAATTCCCTCTTTCTGAGTGTAGCCCTTTGCAACCAATCTCGCTTTGTAGCGTTCAACGTTCCCATTCGGATCCAGTTTTGTTTTGAACACCCATTTGCATCCTACGGGTTTGACTCCGTTGGGTAATTGTACCAAATCCTAAACGTCTTTTTTCTTCATGGATTCAAGCTCATCAATCATTGCTTTATTCCATTCAGAAGACTGATCACTGCTAATGGCTTCATTGTAAGAGATAGGATCATTGAGCTTTCCGGGATCCATTTCAGTCAGGTAGGTAACATAATCATCCCAATTAGTAGGCCTTCTTTGCCTAGATGACCTCCTGAGTGGATTATCGGGTTTCGCGTTGTCTTGGTGTTGAGCGTTTGATGTGCCTTCATCATGAGGTATAATGGGTTCTGATTGTAGAGGTAGATTTGGAGTTGGTGTAGTAGCTTCAGGTGCAGTAGTTGCATTGGGTACAAAAGGAGTAATCGGAGTAATGGTAAGCGACGAGTCTCTCCCCCCGCGTCTTGTACTTCTTGCAATTCTTCGTAAGGGTTAGTACTGCTCCCACTGACCTTGAAATCCTCCAGGAACGCGACACGCTTGGTTTCAACAATACGGGTGACATGAGAAGGACAATAGAAACGATAACCCTTAGAATTATCAGGATACCCGATAAAGAAACAGGTAACTGTTTTAGGGTCAAGTTTCCTTAGGAAAGGATTGTAAAGTTTTGCTTCAGCAATGCAGCCCCATACTTTCATATATTTAAGACTCAGTTTCCTTCCTGTCCAAAGTTCATAAGGAGTTTTAGGGACAAACTTAGAAGGAACTCTATTGAGTATATGAA
The DNA here is from genome assembly GCA_030545235.1 of Helianthus tuberosus. NCBI lineage: Eukaryota > Viridiplantae > Streptophyta > Magnoliopsida > Asterales > Asteraceae > Helianthus > Helianthus tuberosus. The sequence goes on along the minus strand of CM060353.1, from coordinate 174,243,453 downwards.
CAGCTGCTTTTAACGCTTCAGCCCAGAGAAATAATGGTAAATTAGTGTTGGCTAACATACTGCACACCATATTCATAAGGGTACGGTTTCTTCTTTCAGCGACACCATTCTGCTGAGGTGTACCAGGCATGGTGTATTGGTTCACAATCCCCTGGCCCTTACAAAACTCATAAAATGGACCAGGAGCTTGTCCCACATCAGTATGTCTTCCATAATATTCACCGCCTCTATCTGACCTCACAACTTTAATCTGACGATCTAATTGTTTTTCAACTTCAGCCTTATAATCTTTAAAAGTTGTAAGAGATTCAGATTTCTCCTTAATAAGATACAAGTACATGTAACGAGAATAATCATCAATAAAAGTGATAAATGAAGTATGTCCTGTTATGCCAGCGATTTGGTAGGGACCACTAATGTCAGTATGAATGAGTTCTAATAAATTAGAGCTCCTAGTGGCACCTTTCTTATCCGCTAATGTCATTTTACCTTTAAAACATTTGACACATGTTCCAAAATCAGAGAAATCGAGAGGAGGTAAGACTTCATCCTTTACGAGACGATTTAATCGTTCTTTTGAAATGTGGCCTAAACGCTGATGCCACAACATGGATGAAGTTTCTAAGTCTCGTTTCTCTTTCATCTTTGTGAGTGATTCATTAATGTTATATGACAACAAAGATTTGAAAAAATTATCATCTAGTTCTAATCTATAGAGACCACCATCCAGAATACCAGTACCATAAAGAACAGAATCATAGAGGATAGAGAGTTTGCGATGACCATGGGAAACAATAAAACCATCCATGTCTAACTTTGGTCCTGATACAAGGTTCCGAGTTACCTCAGGAACATATAAGGTATCATAAAGTTTAATACATAAACCAGTTTTCATAACTAATTGTAATGTTCCAATGGCCTTCACTTCTAATTCTCGATCATCCCCAACCTTAAGCGTTCTTTGGTTTCTTTCCAGCTTCCGGATTGAAAGGAATCCCTGAGTTGAATTGGTAACATGAACCATAGAACCAGAATCAAACCACCAAGAATTAGTAGGAACACTTAAATTATAGGACTCAAGTATCATAAAATAATCGTTACCTTTCTTAGCCAGCCACTCCTTAAAGTCAGGGCATTCCTTCTGCATGTGTCCTGTCTTTTTACAGAACTTGCAGCGGATTCTGCCTAAGGAGTTCTTAGAGCTGGAGGGTGCACTTGTATTAGGATTAGGCCTTTGGACTTTTGAAGCATCCTTTCTCTGATAATTGTTCTTCCTTTTCTTAGAGTTGGAGGTGGTGAAGTTTGCAACATCAATAGGGCGATCCATCCTCATACGCTCTTCTTCCTGTACACACATAGCGACCAACTCACTCATCGTCCATTTGTCCTTTTGAGTGTTGTAATTGATCTTGAACGCTTCAAAGGATGAAGGAAGCGAAGTGATGATAAAATGAACAAGGAAACCATCACTAATCTCCATTTCCAGCCCCTTCAGCTTATTGGCCATGTCATTCATCATCATGATGTGCTCGCGAATGCCGCTCCTCCCATCATACTTAGTTGTCACCAGCTTGAGGATAAGGGTACTAGCGTGAGACGCCCCTTTAAACTGCGCCTCCACATGTTCCAAGTAGGTTTTAGCATCTTCAGAATCAGGAATGGCTCCTCTGATTGCATTACTGATGGACTGCTTCATGAACATGAGAGACATGCGGTTACACCTAGTCCATTTTTTATGAACTATCTGCTCTGCAGCAGTACTTTGAGTGGTAAGGTCCGCTGGCTTATTCTCTCTTAGAGCATAATCAAAGTCCAGCAATCCAAGTGTAAGCATGAGGGCATCCTTCCATGCAGCAAAGTTATCACCAGTCAAAGGTGGAATCCCCTGATTTGGTGCTGATAGTGGAAATAAGATGAGCAAGTTATGATACTAAGGAAAAAGTTCTAATGTGATCTAAGGGCATGTTAAACTAAGGCAGGCATAAATAATGACCATTTTACATTATGAAGCTGTGATATTGTTTATTACTAACATCAAAATAATAGACTTAGTTAAAAAAATTTACTTAAACGAAGACAAATAAGCTTTGGCCAGAAGTGTAATCATTTAAGCATGTGTGCAAAATGGTTGTAACAAATCAGCTTTGGTCAGAAATTGAGACAATCACTTTAGTTATGCACTTGTTAAGTATGCCATCTATGAAGGAATTAAATCAGCTTTGGCCAGATATTAAGACATTCATGTTTATGATGCACACTTAACATAGCTTTCGTAATACTTGAACGATAAGTAGATGTATCAAATCAGCTTTGGCCAGAAATGATACATCAGAAGCTCATTCAAGTTAAGCCATTTTGGTTTTGTAAAACATTATCTGATTCTGATTAATTAACTGAGTAAATTACAAAACCAAATATTTAATAGCAAACCACCCGTTAGCGCGGATCGAACTAAAATAATGAGGTTTCGAGTCAGGTCTCGACTGAGTTATGAGATCTCGAGTCAGTTATGAGGTCTCGAGTCGCAACCTTGTTGTCTCGAGTCGGAACCATGGTCTCGACTACTATATCTTATGAGATCTCGACTCATGATGAGGTCTCGAGTCGCAACCACGGTCTCGAGTTATGACCTTATGGTCTCGAGTCGAGACCTTATGGTCTCGAGTCGAGACCTTATGGTCTCGAGTCGAGACCTTTGTCTCGAGTTGTAAACTTTTGAGCCCTTATGATTTCGAGTCGAGACCTTATGGTCTTGAGTCGAGATCTGTTGGTCTCGAGTTGTGAAGGTTTAAGGACCTGATGATTTCGAGTCGAGACCTTATGGTCTCGAGTCGAGACTGATGGTCTCGAGTCGTAATCTGATGGTCTCGAGCCCACTGTTGATAGTTGTTTATTGTGATAATAACTGAAAACTCGAATTCTAAGGGATTATGAGATATGATTTCCTGTTTTAAGATGATCTAATTTTATCAAAATATTTCGAAAAAATTATAATTGTATATCTTTTAACAGTTTTCGAATAAACTTAAAAGATAAAATTGGATCAAACATGGAAAAACACTCATCAATCCTAAATGCATTCCAAAACATAACAGAATTTTCGAATTTTCCTAAGAACATGATGAACCCTAAAAAATAAAACATAAATTCTGGAACCCGAAACCTGAATTTTTTAAGGTTTTTAAAACAGATTTCGGTCATAAACATAATCCAGTTGATTTCGAATGAACATGTGATTAACCTTTTCCGAAAACAGTGATCTCGAGTGGACATATTCGACTCAAAACCGGCTGTTAGTTTATTAAGTTAAAAATTCCTGTTTTCATGATTTCAATCCCAGAATTAATGGATATGAAAACAGAACTGACTAATCAACATATGCTCTGATACCACATGTTGGTTCAGTTTTGTTTAAACATAATGGAAAACATGAAAACATACCTGTTACAACAGACAATGCAGTGGAGAATCCAGTCAGAGAAGATGACATCGAGTTCGACATATTTGTCAGTATGATCTGGTTCCTCCTTAGGGTGCTGACTGATGATGGGGACTAAGAAAACCGACAAGGGAAACAGTTGTGGAGAGGGAGGTCGATGATGTTATGCTTATGGGGTACGTCTAATTGTGTAACTGTCTAACCCCTTAACCTCCACATAAGTCTCCTTATATAAGCACACAGGAGGAAACCTAATTAGTTAATAAGTGTAATACGGTCCATCAACAATTACCAACTAATTATTTAATATGTTATTATATATTTTGATCTATATTATATAAATGATTATAATGGCTATAGATTAAATATTAATACATAATATATTTAATCTTACACCATAATCATGCATCTTAGGTAGAATGTCCTTCCCAAATGGTTTGTTTATCCATGATGCATTTGTAATTGTTTTGGTTTCGCACAGCTAGCTAGTGGTGGTTTTGGTTTTTGTTTTATAATATATTTGATATTGTTCAGAAAAAAGTAGTTCATGCCAACTATTTGGAAAGTAAACCGAAACACATATAGTCTAATGGTGCCAATATATTAAAATAGTGCCCTTTCAAACAGAAATTGTGAGTAACTGTGTAGATTTAAAGATATGTAAGTTTGCCGTTTAAAAGAAAATATTTGGAACTGACCACTGTTATTAGAGAAAAAATCGATTTTTTGTAAACAAAAAAAAATTAACTTATGTAAACACTAAACTGCTAAAGATAATACATATTTTTGGGATACAGGGTAAAGTTATCCTACATAGTCTTCTAAATCTAAGAAGAACCCAAAACACAACTTCGAGCAAAATATAACAAATTGCCGACAAATATAACACAATAGCGAGGAAAAGGACACAATGAGTTGCAAAAAGACACAATGACGTAAATATAAAAAAAAACAATGATATAAACAAAAGTTCTAAAATCTACAAGCTATAAATTCGAAAGTGGAAACCTAAAATCTCATATCGTAGAGTTTGATGAGACGGTTCCAATTCAACTTGAATGGGGTCAATTAGAGTCTGTTTCATACCTTTCTTACGACTTCTTTAAAGATATTGTATTTGATCTTAACCCTTGGGAAGCAAGGCTCAGTTATATTATTATCAAAAGAAAGAATCTGAGAGTCCTCATATGTGAAACTAATTTGAAGTGTGAGGATAGATGGCAAAGTCTAGAAACGTTGTGAGCGATTCTCAGCCACAAGATCTAGTGATTTGTGGTTGAGATTGATGGAGTTTTTTTTCCCAAATAGGTGTAGGTGGAGAAAATATTTACCAAAATAGGTGATTTGAAAAATATTTACCAAAATGGGTGTTTTTCTTTATTTTCTTTTTTTACTAATTATATTATAAATCTTCTTTTTTTAGTTCAATCAGCCTATTATCACTTTTATACTTTTTTCCTTCAATCAGCTCATTATATATATATATATATATATATATATATATATAGGATAGAGATCCGTTAGGAACCACCCCTTATTGCGAGAACCGCGAGAACCAATGTGAACACGTGGCAAATTTGTAATTAATGATATTTTATAAAAAAACACGCGCTCCATTCCTTATGTTCACTGCCATCTTATTCAAATAATCGCTGTTGTCTTTTCAACCTAGGGTTTCGTTGGAGATTTGGCTTAATCGACGACTCAATCAACGGCGGCGACTGGTTTCTACAGTTTCACGGCGGCGTGCTCCTCTCCTCTTGTTCAGTTCCGTCTTTTTTCAAACATAAGGTATATCTTCATTGTTGTCTTTATTAAACTATGGTTTCGTTGGATATTCTGCTTAATCGACTACACGGTCTACGGCGACGACGGACGGATTTCTGCAGGTTCCCGGCGGCGTGGACATTCACATTTTACATGGGGTTCAATTTTACTTAAAACTCTAGAAAACCTAGGAAGCATTTAGGCCACAAGATCATCGTGCATTGTAGGAACAGATATGGGAGTGTGCCACGCCTTAATAGGGGCGGATTTAAAGTTAGTGGGCGTATAAGAGGAACTACTAACTAATTTTGTGTGTGTATATGGTCATTCAAATTAACAAAGCATAAGATTAAAAATTGTTATCCGAATATCTTAATCCAACATAAACACAAGTTGTATAACTCGGAATTTTTGCAGGTTCCCGGCGGCGTGTACATTCACATTTTAGGGGGGGTTCAATTTTGATACTGATTTCGTCGTTGGTGTACTGATTTCGAACACTCATGGCTTCGTCTGACTCATCTCGTGTTGTAGTTGAACCTACGACATCTGATGATCATCATACAATATCTTCTTCATATCATCCTCATCACGAACATCACGATGCTGGTTTTTGCGGCCCATCTGATATCAATGTAAATCCTATTTCTGCTGTGGGTCCGTCTGATGTTGATGTTGATGTCAATACCTTACCTGCTGTTAATCTAAATGAAAGTTGCAATCCTGTGTTTACAACAGTTACAAAACCAGCTGCATCTCGACACACCCTTCATGGGTTTGAAATACAAACGCTTGATTCAATGTTTACATCAGGCAATGTAGGTTCTGAGACTTCTAATTTACCTGATCAATCGTTATCAGTTGACACCACATCTACTGGTAACACCACATCTACTGGTACAGCACCTACAAGCACAGAACATCAACACTTACAATTCATTCGGTTTGAAACTAAAGGTATTTTATGTCCATTTTATGTAAAACGTGACTTATTCAATTATATACTCCTTTGTATCATGTTCACAACTGTTTTATGTTGTACATTATGATTACTCAATATTATATGCACATGTGCATTTTGTTAACTGCATGTTTACAATTGTTTTATGTTGTACATTATGATTACTCAATGTTATATGCACGCGTGCATTGTGTTAAGTGCCTCGTATTACAAATTATGCATCGTATCAAATTATGTTAAAATGCATCTCAAATTATGTTACAATGCAAATTTATGCACATGTGCATTATGATTAAATAAAACAACATAACTTTATCGTCCATTAATTGCCAATGCACATGTGCATATTAATTATAATTATACTATTCGTCCCTCTATCATGTTGACAAGTTTTTTTTTTTTTTACTTTATTAATTATTTATCACTATCATTTAATTTATTAATTATCTCTTACAGGAACGATTACGGCTGCCATACATGCTACACCTAATGGCACCCCGTATTGGATACCCCAAGTTGATGTTAGATACCTTCCTGTGGTAAATAGTACATTTACGCATTGGGAAGATGTTGTCATGATGTACAATACGTATGCTACACAATCTGGGTTTTCTACACGTATCGGTACATCGAAAAACAAAAAGTATCATGACAATCCTAATATGAAAATCTCCACTCATAGGTATATATTATGTTCAAGAGAAGGACAACCACGGGTCACAGAATCTGACTCCAATGCTCCATCAAAAAATGCTCCAACCATATATGATAAATCCAAGAAACAACACAGACGAAGCCGATTCACAGTTTCCGGATGTCGTGCACGTATCAAAGTGAGTTTTGATCGTGTTACCGAACAATATAAAATATATGATTTCATCGCCGCGCACAATCATTGCATGATTGGTAGCGATCACGCCAACATGTTAAAACAAAGCAGGAAACTTGGATTTGAGGAGCAACAATTCATCCACAAAGCTAGTCTTAACAAAATCGGCCCAACTGTTGCACATAACATTCAAGCATCACTTAAAGGCGGACCTCAAAATGTTCGTGGCACAACAGTAGATTTCAAAAATTGCTCTAGAGACATACGTGCATTCATCGGTGAACGTGATGCAGACATCCTCTTACATACCATGAGATCTCGAGTTACCAATCTTAATGATTTCTATTTTGATTGTGTCATAGTTGACAATGAGTTGCGATCTTTCTTTTGGGCTGATTTCGTATCATTGCGAAATTACGAGGCTTTTGGTGATGTGTGTGCATTCGACGCTACATATGACACCAACAAGTAAGATACTGTACTTTTTTCACCATGTGGAATTATTAATATTTTTTAATATCATATGTTTTATTTACAGATACAAGATGATTTTTGTGCCATTCACCGGAGTTGATCACCATAAAAATGTGTTATCTTTGGCGCTGGCATGTTATACGACGAGACTATAGAGTCGTATACATGGTTACTAAATACCTTTCTGGCTGCACATAAGAAACAACCAATCTTTGTTCTCACTGACCAAGACGCATCAATGAAACAAGCTGTGTCAACCGTTTTCACAAACTCTATCCATCGTTTGTGCATGTGGCACATAATGAGAAAACTTCCATCCAAGGTAAACACTCTATTTTTAATATTAACACGTTCCAGTTACATCATATATTATGATTAAATAACTCCTTTTTATTATCCACATTTTTTAATTTGTAGATTTCAAATGATATCCTTGATAATACCACTCTTCGTTCGTCAATACATAAGTTGGTGTGGAATTTATTCATCACACCACAAACATTTGAAGAAAGATGACATTTGTTAATGGATGAATATCACCTAGACAATCATCCGTGGCTTTGTGATATGTTTGCTATACGTCATGAATGGGTCCCGTGTTATTTTAGAGATATACCCATGTGTTGTTTGATGAAGACTACGTCCAGATGTGAGAGCTCAAACGCGCGTTTTAAAGTCAACTCGTCAGAAACTAACACATTAGTTCAATTTTTAATGTGTTTTGAAACCAGTATTGATGCTCAACGGCATACACAACGAGATCTCGAGTTTAAAAGCGATATGTCGACCCCTCGTTTATCTACCGGTCTTCGCATAGAGGCACACGCGTCTCAAACATACACGTGGTCCATGTTTCTTGAAGTTCGAAAAGAAATATACATGGGCATGTTCCATTGCATGCCAATTGAACGTCCCGGAACGACTGACCTAAAAAACTACACTGTTCGTCACTGTAGATCAAACATGTCTTATGTCAATGAATTCGAGGTATGTCCTTACTATCCAATATGTTTTAATGTTCAATATGCACATGTGCATATATCACAATTTTGTCTTCTGTATATATTTATTTTAACCTTCTGTTTGATTATTTTTTTGTTATGCACATGTGAATATATCACAATTTTGCCATATGTGTACATCTATTATAACCTTCTGTTTGATTAATTTTTTTTTATTATGCACATGTGCATGTATCAAAATTTGTCTTATGCTATTCACTTGTTCATATATCAAACAGTGTAATTATTTTATTAACTTATTCATTTGTTCATATTGTTTGATTAATTTTTTTTTATTATGCACATGTGCATGTATCAAAATTTGTCTTATGCTATTCACTTATTCATATATCAAACAGTGTAATTATTTTATTAACTTATTCACTTGTTCATATTACCTTTCATGTTTTCATTTTATTTATAATATATGTTATGCACGTGTGCAGGTGTCGCTCAATGTACCTGCACAAAAAGCAAGCTGTACATGTCTTGGATTCACTCGTGTTGGATATCTATGCCGACATATATTTTGTATATTCCGTTACAACGAAATTGAACGGATACCGTCCCATTACATCACTCCACGATGGAAAAGAGATGCGCTCCCGTCAGCTGTTCATAGCATATCTAACATATACTCATCTAACAACAGCGAATTTGCTATCATCCACAATGAAATAATGGATTTAGTCAGTCAATGCACAAACCGATTGAGACGCAATCCTGAACAACTACGTTCCTTATCTTCTGAGATCAAACAAATCAGAAACCGCGTATTCGAATCGTTTCCGTGTGAGCCTCAGCCTCGTTCCGTTCAAAAAACTGCAAACATCAGTGACGTCTTAAACATACCTTCAAATCTAAGCAAAAGTGTCCATCCTCCGCAAGGTATTAGAAACAAAGGTTGTGGGACCAAAAAACAACGTATCGGCCCCGGTGGTCAAAACATTAAAGATAAACGAAAGAAAGCCGGTAAACGACAAAAAGCCGCCCGCTTATGCAACAAATGCAACAAGTATGTATTTGACCATGATTCTCGCAATTGTGAAAAAATCAAAGCTGCCAAACTTGCTGCACGAGCAGATAAACGTGCTGCTGCTATAGCCGCTGGACTACCCGACCCGTCTGATTCCGATTCTGATGATACTGATGTTGATCTCGATGACACCGATGATGATACCAATGATGAAATCGATGAGTATAATTCTTCTGATTACGATGCATCTGAACTCCCTGCCTCCATGCAAAAACATCCCGTACCTGAGCGAACAAATGTTAGGCGTGAGCCTGAACAGTCTTTTGATCCTGATCAAAGCCTTAGGCGTTCAACCAGACGTCGTAAACCATCCAAGATAGCTCGTGATTCTTGATTGATTTATTATGTATTACAACTTATGACTACCGAACTTATATAATTACGAACTTGTCTATTTATGAATACTAATGTTTTTTTTTTTTTTTTTTTTTTTTTTTTTTTTTTTTTTATTAACCATTTAACTTACAGTGTTGATATTGATGCTTGACTTGTCATATGCACATGTGCATATGTATTTACAAGTTGTATATACCCTTTTTTAACCCACCTGTTTAACATTATGCATTTTAATAATATGAAGTTAAAACAATTTTGTTAACTATACACAATTGTAATAAATTATACAAACCTAACATTTAATCTGTGTGTTTTATCACTTCATACACATACTGTATGCACGTGTGCATACGAGTCATTTAATTTACTAATCAACTGTGTGTTTTATCACTTCATGCACATACTGTATGCACATGTGCATACGGGTCATTTAACTTACTAATCAACGTAACATTCTATATTTTAACAAACATATACATTTATAATTAATAACACTGTATGTACATGTGCATACGAATCATTAAACTTATTAATCAACGTAAAATACCATACTTTAACAAACATGTAAATTTTGTAACTAATAACGTACATTTCTATCACTTTATGCACATGTGCATACGGTCATTTAACCATATTAAATTCACGTGCATAAACAACAAACAACAAACAACACTAACATGTTACTGTAACCATGATAATTCACCATATTAGTTCACCTGTGCATAACCAACAAACTATATGAACTATAATTCCAAACATTTATCACCATATCACCTATCCAACATAACAATTTCTATAATACACATTACCAATTTGCTAAAATTCCAACTTCTCAATATATCAACCAACAAAAATATTGGTAACATGATTATCTAGTTCCAACCACATATAACCAAAATTATAACATTCATCCTAACTGTACCAACTTGTTACCTTCCTAACACAACCATCTAACATGTCTTACCAAATAAAACAATCCAACATACCAGTTTAATGTTCAAATATCACTAATTAACTAGAAATACTACCTAAATGTCATTAACTGCTACCCTCAAACTTTATCCCCATTCTTCCATTTGCTAAGAGTGTTCCAGATTTTTTCTTATTTTGCTCCCTCTTTTTTCCAACAACGTCCGCATTCTTTCATCTTCCAAATTTTGTGTTGCTTTTCTTGCGAGGTACATAACCGTTGCCTTGTACACGTTCGCCTCTGATCTTAACAATTTTGTTGCTATCTTCATCCTCATGTTTTGTAATTGCATGTCTTGAATATTTTTTTGCGTACTAAAACCGCATTCAAACTCGACATCACTCCCTTTATACATCTCCATGTGCCTCATAGCAAACATGCCACAATCGTTGAAATTATCGCTCGTCGCCCATTCCAGTTTTTTCTTCGTCAACTGTGCAGCTGCCATGCGTGCCGCGCTTGGATGTTTAACATTCTTCAAATATCCAACAATGTAATTTTTCTACAAAAAAAATAATAATATTTAGTGTTAATACATGTCATATTCATATAACCTTATTTTCAAATATAACATTTAATATAAAAAAATCTATACTTACCACTTTAGATGGCGTTCCATTTTCTTTAAAACTTCTTCCTGCTGACATTCTATAAAACCCGCGGCTACTCGCCATATTATCAATTACTTCAACCTTTGCGTTCTCTAAATCAAAGCATATTATATAGAAATGCTTTCTTTCGATCATTGGTATTATTATGATGTTAAATTCCTTTAACTCCAACATTTTATCGTTACACTCAACAACCTCCTTCAAGTGTGACTTTAATATTTTAAACGCCTCTTGTTCCGTCTGTTTCGTTTTCAACACATATTCCGGTTGCACATTACATAAATACATGTCACACACAAGTATAAATATCCTAAATATGATTGTTAAACATGAATTATAACACACTTACGATAGTTGTCGTATAACACCATAATCTCCTTTTCCCTGATGTTTTGTTTTTTTTCTCTTCGTAATTCAAAATAGCCGCCCAACAATCTATCACGTTTTGTGAGATCCATTGCCCAACCTCCAATGTGTTTATCAAAAATGCGCGTGTTGTCATTCCATGTGATGTTTCAAAAATAGTTGAGCTGTAATCGTCACAATAAATTACATCATTTATGTTCCGTATGCACATGTGCATATATTACATTACATATACTATACACCATATTTTTTATGACAAAACTTATCAGCCCATATACCTACACTACATTTTTTAACTACCCCCCAAATCACAATCAGTTATGTTCTGTATGCACATGTGCATAAAATACATTACATATACTATACACCATATTTTTTATGCCAACATTCATCAGCCCATATACCTACACTATATTTTTAACTACCCTTCAAACCACACCATCCGCTAACCTAATCAATCGCAACCAACCAGAACCTTATAACATGCAAACAATATAAACAACCCACCTAATTATTCTGAATTTATTGATTAAATGCTTTATATGTCAAAAGTTTATGTAATTACTAAACAAATTGCTTCCTATACTACAATATGCAACATATTTTTTAAATACAAATTAATGCATATTTAATCTTACTTGAATGTCATGCTGATCTCTTTCTTCTCTTTTTCAACATCTATTTCTTTATCGTCCACATTACCTTTTTTGCTCTCCGCCCTACAATATTAATTTGTACATCAGATTGAAATTCTAAATTATTAGGTCACAACAAATAATATCATAACATTATAATACACATCCATACCTTCGTTTGTTGTCGATTGTTGTCAACAAATATTGCCATAACGTTTTTTCATCATCATTTAATGGCTCGTTCATGTCAACCACACTTGTATCTCTACCACTCACATGTACGTTTACCTTTGTATCTTTAACACTCGCATGCACTTTTGTTACAATGTCTGCTTCTGGTGAACTTTGTGAGCTTTGCGAGCTTTGCGACAACAACTCAAAACTCGGTACGGTGTTATCTACCTCTTTCCTCCTACGTGTTTGCCTCTTCATAACAATCTTTTCCGTTTCAGCCCACTTGATAGTCTCACCGACAACTTTGTCTAACTTTATATCCCCATCGTTTTGTGTCACTCCATCCACCTTCGTTGCACCACATTCGTCATTTTTTGATACACCGTCCAACACATCACCTTCATCTTTTAAACTTCTTTTTCTTGACCTTGTAAACACCTTCATTCCACCCTTAATTTTAACATTAACCTTTTTGTCTTTCTCACGCTCCATCACTTTGTTTTCTTTTCTGTCAACCATCTCCTTTGTGCTTAGCAAAACCGACATTTTGTTTTCACCTCTAAACGTTCTATCATACTCCCTCACTAACTCTTCAACCTTCTCATTATTTGGATATTTGTAGCAAATATCATCCAACTCTTTATTTAACAACTCTTTTTTTCTTAATGTCTCATCCATTAAACTTTCAACCATACGAACATGCTCCTAATTAATAACACATCAATAAAACAGAGTTAGTACTATCAACCCAACATTATGCATATCCAGCAGATTTTATCACATTATAAAACACGGTTATGCACATGTGCATAATTTATATGTTCATATCATCCTAACATTATGCACATGTGCATGAGTTATATGTATCATATCATCCTAACATTATGCACATGTGCATGAGTTATATGTATCATATTCATCGTATCATAACCACTAACCCCACCACATGTCTATTAACCTAACACATATCTATGTCAATCACATACAATCTACAAAATACAAATTATTTTAAACAATATAATCAACGAAAACTGTATCACATTTATAATTTCATAAAACAACAAATAATAATAATAATAATAATGAATCACGTTAAAACATTATACGTACCTCAAACGTCACATCTTTCTTTTCGCCTTCATTCTTATCTACCATTTGCTCCACTTTCTTCATTTTATCCTCTTTCGTTTCATGCCCCACGTCAACTTGAGTGTCGACATATCCTTCACGTAACGCCCCTTTTCCAAAACCACCATTCTTTATTTCCCATGTCTGCCTTCTGCTCAACATTTCTTTAGTCCAGAATGATAATGGACTCGATGTTCGGACTGTATTGATGTCCCCACACAATGTTCTATCCACATATAACATCTGCACATGTGCATTATTACCATATGTGAAAACTATATATATATATATACAAACTAAAAACAAAATAATTTATACAAAAAAATACAAATTAATTATATATCTTATTTCAAACATAACACTTAACTTACCACCAATATTGTAAGAGCCCCATTAAAATATTTTGACGTGCTATCCCGTTGCCATCCATCTTTGCTCATCTTCATGCTATCACAAATATATTTGCACCAGTTCACATCTTCAACCGCCACATCTTCACTTAAGCATTCCAGAAAATCAGTTTTGCATCTACCATCTTTGTTTATTTCCACCATTGTGTTCATGAACAATGCCAAAAAATCATATTTAAACATTATGCCATCCTCCGTTGGGTTATCTCTTAATCTATCGACAATTCTACTCGGTGTTATTGTACGCCCTTTGTATAAACTCTTCCACTCAGCCAATATCCCAACTTCCTCATCTTCTTCTTCTTCGTCTTCGTATTCTTTCACATCAGATTCTATATCAGACCCACTGTTTTTATCATTATTTTCCCCTGTTGTTCATCCTTCTGTTCTTTCTGCTCTTCATTCTCTTTATCCTTCTTTTTCTCCTTCCTTTTATACTCTATATCAGCCCCGCTGTTTCTCAATCCCAACAACTCGCTTATAACATTTTCGTTAATTTCAATGTTTCCAACAGTCAACTTGATTGCCATATCTTTCCCGCTAAAATTGTCTACCACAAAATGTGACATCTTCGCTGGCAAGCTATCAGTTTTAAGCTTCATAATACTTCCAAACCCCATATTTTTTATTGCTACCAACTGTTGTTTAGAGAATGTGTTTAACCCCACCAAAAGTTGATGTGGAGATATCCGTGTTCGTATCGATTGCCAATTATATACCCTCGTAACCTTTTTACTCACCGTCTTCTTAACTTTCGGTGACACAACTTCTTCATATGAATCTGTTTATCAACATAATAACATGCACATGTTATATAATGTACATTTGAATTTCAAATTTTTATTAATTATTTTCAATAACACGTACCATCACTATCACTGTTATCAACTTTGGTGTCTTTCACTTGTTTTCGCGATCTTACAATCCTTTTGTTCTTTGTCTTACATGTTACATCCAAACCTTCGGTTGTTTCTTCATGTTTCCGTTTGATAGTCCTTCTTTTTACATCAACACATTTAGTTGCATCATTTCGTTTCTATATGCTTTTTTCCTTTTGTGTGTTCTTTTTCCCCTTTAAAATACCTGAATTCAAAAAATTAATGCGTTTGCGCGATTTATAACATTTGGAAAAAAAAACTGTTAATGCACATGTGCATAAATGCATATTGCGTCATTAACAATAATAATATTAACAGTAAGTTATCAACACTTTCTAACCTTTTTGCTTAACAACCGCATGCTCATCTTCTGTCGCATCTGGCATTCTTTTCGACCCTTCATCTCTCGGCTGCAGTATAAACGTAACTTTCTTTGTTTTTTTTTCCATTTTACTGCATACAATGAGAATGTATATTAACACACACGAATAACTATAACTGTACAACTACAACTATTAGCCATTACCTCGGACATACAGTAAATATCGGATGTAATATAACTATGCACATGTGCATACAGATTCGGACATACAGCCATTACCTCGGACAGACATTAAATATCGGATGTAATATAACTATGCACGTGTGCATACAAATTCGGACATACATTAAATATCGGATGTAATATAACTATGCACATGTGCATACAATACATTAAATATCGGATGTAATATAACTATGCACATGTGCATACAATACATTAAATATCGGATGTAATATAACTATGCACATGTGCATACAATACATTAAATATTGGATGTAAGATATGATGTAATATAAATATGTACCTCGAACATACAGTAAATATCGGATGTATTATAACTATGCACATGTGCATACATACATTAAATAGCTTATATATATAGCCTGCCTAGCATCAGTTGCAAGATTATACCTTATGAAGGTTCATGAATGGTATTATTCACTTATTTTGGACTTTCCATAGATACCAAACATACACTTATCGAAAGATATAATCGGGATCTAACATTTTCCCTTTTAAAATTTGGAACATTAGGTTTTAATACAGAATGCAGTTAGCAATTGTTTCATAACTGAATATAGTTCACTGCAATTTCAAAGTTAAATAGAGACTAATTTGACATTGTGAAGTCAATGGCCAAATGTATAATTAAATTTCAATCCCAAATTTAATGTGAATCTGTATGTTAACTGGTTATAACAGGAAGGATGTAAAATTCGTGTGATTAAGAGAGATTTAACCAAGACAGACATTGTAGGTGGACATACATTAAATATCGGATGTATTATAACTATGCACATGTGCATACATACATTAAATAGCGGATGTAATATAAATATGCACATGTGCATACAGACAGTAAAGAGCGGATGTAATATAAATATGCACATGTGCATACAGACAGTAAAGAGCGGATGTAATATAAATATGCACATGTGCATTCCAAATCAAACATAAACACATAACCGTATGCACATGTGAAACACATAACCGTATGCACATGTGCATTACAAATCAATCTCTATCACAAACACATAATCGTGACCTACATCGGTTGTAATCGGTTGTAATCTATATGAACAAGCACATAATCGGATGTAATCTACATGAACAAGCACAAATAACTTTGTATGAACTTACATCGGCTGTATGAACTTTCAAATTCGTAATCAATGCAACGACGTATGCTCTTCGTAATATATAAACCTTGTCCTCGCCGAATATGCCGAGTATGACCGTTTTTTGCCCTAAATCGATTTGGTATTTGCCCTAAATCGATTCGGTATGGCCGTTTTTTGCCCTAATTTCCAGCCGGCGATTAATGTGTGGACGGATATTGATTGGAGACGACGATCGTATGGCGAAATTGCTGATAAACTTATTGAAGTTGGAGCGTCAGTGAGTATGAGGGATTGAGTATCGAGTATCGGCGATTTGGGAGAGTTGTGTTGGTTGTGATAGTTGTTGGACTTGAAAGTGTACTATAGATCATATTTGAATTAACTGCTGACGTCCGTGAGCACGAGTTTATAATTTTTTTTATTATTTACAAAATTGCCATCCGTTCACATTGGTTCTCGCGGTTCTCGCAATAAAGGTGGTTCTCGCATGAACCTCACCCTATATATATATATATATATATATATATATATATATATATATAGAAAAAGTATATCGTACATTACGACTTAACGTACTTCACGTAGAACAATGTGCGTGATTTGTTCTATAACATGCTTGATTAATGTTTTTAATATGCGTGATTATTGTGTTTCAACATGCGTGCTTTTGGATTTTTGAGTTATAACGTACGTGATTTTAAACTGAACGTGCGTAGTTACCTGTCGTACGTGATGTACGTTAAGCCGTAATGTGCGTTAACCTTCCTCTCTCTCTCTCTCTATATATATATATATATATATATATATATATATAGGTAAAGAGTACTGTACAAATGCACTTATCGTACATTACGTACGCGCCAATCTCAGCCGTCAGATCATCTTCCCGCAATCAAAATCGCATGTTGTTTTTTTTTGTAATAATTTCGCATGTGATAATTTTGATGAAATAGCAGGTGTTTTTTTTGTAACAATTTCGCATGTGGTAATTCAATTTCGCATGTGATAATTTTGATGAAATAGAAGGTTGTTTTTTTTGTAACAATTTCGCATGTGGTAATTCAATTTCGCATGTGATAATTTTGATTAAATAGAAGGTTGTTTTTTTGTAACAATTTCGCATGTGGTAATTCAATTTCGCATGTGATAATTTTGATGAAATAGCAGGTTGTTTTTTTTTTGTAACAATTTCGCATGTGATAATTCAATTTTGCATGTGATAATGTTGGTAACAATTTCGCATGTGGTAATTCAATTTCACATGCGATTTTCAATGCGGGAAGATGATCTGACGGCTGAGATTGTAGCGTACGTAATGTACGATAAGCGCATTTGTACGTTAACCGGCCTCTATATATATATATATATAATTTATTAAAAAAATTCTTATTTTATGATCGAACCATGTTAAGACAAATTGAAATTGTTGAGAAAGACCTCTCACCTATTTCTTTTTCTTGTGTAAATAATTAACAATTCAATGCTCTTGTTAATTTTAATTTTATGGAATTAATAATGAAGAGAGAAAACTTTATATTTGAATTATTTAACTTACGTAAATATAAAAGAAATAAAAGAAAAACCTTAAAAAAGAAAAAAGAAATGAGATATAATAAGTTAGTTAAAAGTAAAATAAAAAGCATTTTGAGTTGTTTGAAAAAAAACGTGATATTGAATAAAAAACAAAATCAAGAAATATAATATATTTGTTTTAATTAATAAAACAAATAAAAATACTCATTTTGGTAAATATTTTTTCTAAATCACATAGTTTGGTAAATATTGTTTCCACCACTATCATTTTGGGAAAAAAAAACTTAAAAAACACATATTTTAGTAAATATTTTTCAAATCACTCATTTTGGTAAATATTTTTTCCACCACCACCCTTTTGGGAAAAAAACTCGAGATTGATGCTCGTGACAATTTTATAATAACGAGAACCTTAGAACTACCGGGATGGGTAGAATGAAAAGATCCAAACAATGGTGCATATATTAATTTCATGCCATCCCCCCCATCATATTTAAACGTCCATAATTTTTTTATACGTGATTATTTAAAAAATAATTGCACCGTAAAATCCAACGTTTTTTTATCTTTCAACGTCAATAATTCTTCAATTGGGTTTTTATGACGTTTTTCTAAACGTGTGCGTTTTCAACTGGGTTTTTATATTTGTTTTTTTGACTGTGTGTTTTTATATCGTTTTCAACTGGGTTTTTCATGGTGTTTTTCTGAACTGAGTGTTTTGTGACATTTTCAACTAGACATTTTATGGTGTTTTTCTGAACTGGGTTTTATAATGGCGTTTTTGGATTGGAAACGTTATTTTGTGTGTTTTTCTAAACCGGATCTTTTATGGCTTTTTTAATTGGACATTTTTCATGGCGTTTTCCGAAATCTCCATAAAATTGCATTGTGTAAAAACTTCAACTTTTACGAACACTCAGTTCATGTCATTTTCTTTATTTCAAACAACAATAGTATACTTAATGGAAAGATAATAAAACACTCGATTTTATACTGTAACTTTTCTTTAAAAATAATCATGTATAAAAAAGTTACATGCGTCTAAAAAAGACAATGGAAGATACATATGACTTGCATGTGCATGGTCTTTGGCATGTGAGTGATATATGCATGAGTTTTTTTTAACAATATTGCCTTTATGGCTTTATGTAAGTTAGCACCAGTGCCACACGCCAATACCAAAATCGTTCATAGCAATTTTGGAGTTTTGGCCATTTGTAGAATATCATGTCCCCCAATCTGGAAACCTCTTTTCAAAACACACAAGAAAATTCTAGGTAATGAACTAAGAGATTGAACTACTTGTATAACAATATGTTCAATTCATTGTAGTGTAAAGATCATTAGTCGTATAGATTCAATGATATTATTACTAATTTCTTGATACTACTTGCATCAAGAAAAAATATGTAAGAAAATTTCTTAAGGGTATTTCCTCCCTAAGTATGGATGAATATTTCAGTAATGATGAGGAACATCATATGATCGTTTAGAGATTTCACAAAGTTCTTTTGAAGGAGATAAGTATGGATGAAATTTTCAGTAATGATGAGTAACATCTTATGATGGTTTAGATATTTCACAAAGTTCTTTTGAAGGAGGGAAAGAGATATTAGAATCCCTTATGTGATCATTCTATAAATAAGGGTAAAGTTATTCTAAAAAGGCTCCTAACAATAAGAAGTGTACAAAGATACAATGTATCGCAAAATATAACAAAATATCGAGCAAACTATAACATAATGCCAAAAAATATAACACAACGTCGAAGAAAATGACACAATGAGTCACGAAAGAGACAATAACGCAAATATAGAAAATACATAATAATAAATAAAAGGAATAATGGATTTTAAAAATCCAAACTATTAGCCATTGGCCGGCAACGGTCCCAACTTCAAAAGTAACCAACGGTGGCCCCACCTTTTTCATATTGTAAACCAAATGACGTTTACTAACAGAAAAGGAAAAAAGAGACATAAAGAAATTAAGGTTCTATTAGTAAAGCTCTACTAGTTTACAATATGTGAAAAAGTGGGACAACCACAGGTTATTTTTGAAGTTGAGGCCGTTGTCTGCCATTGGCTAATAGTTAGGATTATTAAAATCAGTTATTCCTAAATAAAAAGACACAATGACGTAAACAAAAGTCTAAAATCTACAAGCTAAACTTCTAGAAACAAAAACCTAAAATCTCACATAGTAGAGTTCGATGAACGGTTCCAATACCGCTTGAATGAGGTCAATTAGACTCTGCTTGATACCCTTCTTACGACTTCTTATTTTAGGTATTTGATCCTAACTCCTATAAATAAAATGTAATTACCCTTTAGTTGCAAACACCTCTTGCATATGCATTTTCTAAACTTCAAAAACATTCTTGAGTGATACAAAGCTCTTAACACTTTTGTTTTGTATCTTTCTTATTCTATTTCATTCACAATTATTATTATCATCATCATCATACTCAGTAAATCTCACCAATAGCAAAGCTAAGGTAGGGTCTGAGGAGGGTAAGATGTAGACAGCCTTACCTCTACCCCGTAGGAATAGAGAGGCTGCTTCCAGTATTCACAATTATTATTATCTGATTCATTATTCTATTTCATTCACAATTATTATCTGATTCATATGTTTCTAAAAAAAAAAAAAAACTTTGCATATCAGTAAAAACAATCTGTAAAAAAACTTATTCAGGAATAGAAGATGCCCACAATGTTAAGCGAACTATGTAAGATGGCGACTCGAAGAAAGATTCGTAGAAAAGAGGTTTAACTTGCTTTCCTAACCGAAAAGCGTGTCAATGCATAAGAGTTTTGGTTTTATGACATGAAATAAGACCATTACTCATAAGAGACTGCAAGATAATGTCTCATGGGTCACTTAGTCGTTGTCTCGTAGGTGCTCGAGAATGTGACTCAAAGAAAGGGTGACAAAGGCAGAAGTAACATGGGTATGAATTGGATAGAGATCAACAATATTTTCACATAAGATGAATTGTCAAAATCGGATTGCATACTATTCTGGGTGAAAACGCTGAGGTTGCCAATTCCAGGTTAACAATTGCGATGATTTGCAGTATTGCGGTTTAGCCATAGACAATGAAGTGCCAAATGAATATAATATGGTTTAACAAAAAAAAAAAAATAGACGACGCCAGTGGCTAGCCCCGGATAGAGGTGGTTATGGTAAAAGAAACCCGTTTTTTAGGGTCGACAAGCATGACAACCTAATTATAAAAAAACTAATACCAAAATAACAATCAGCTAGATAAAACTTACTACCAAAGGCATGGATATGATGACAAAAATGAACTTGTAAAAAAAGGTTTCATTCAAGTTACTTCACATAAATGATGTAATCAAGCACAAATAGAGTAATGTAAATGCTCCAAGCAGCCCCTCATCTTCCCACCCCACAAACAGAACCAACAACCATTCTTCAATCTAAAAAACATCTGAGCAAATAACAACGATTTGAAATTCAAATACGCTTATGATCTCTCCACCGGTGGTATCGAAGTGAACGAGAGTTGAAAAACCTGATGCATCGGTTTGCTTTTATCTGTGCATCAAAAACGATAAGAAATGCATGGATATTCGGGTTAGAAAATCTTAAAAGGGTACGGGTCGAGACTCAAAGTTGCCCAAAGTGTATTCTTAATACATGAACCACCAGAATAATATTAACCAAAACTTTTTTATATATAATTACTGTCATATATGATTAATATTATATAATTTTAGATAAAAAGTTCATTCAACTAGTTTCAACTCATACAAAAATTACCTGTCTTGACCCGTTACCCGGCCCGAAAAACAAAAAAAAAAAGCTACCAGATTTTCATGATTGATCTTCATCTGATCTGTATCGAGTCAACCTTCGTCTACGTCTCCTAGGGTTCTCAGAAGGAACCCGATCTTCATCATTATTATCAACCAAATCCAACTCAAAAGGATCACCATCATCACTATCATCATCACCGTCGTCATCATCTTGTAAACCCAATAACGTTTCCCCCCACAAAAGCCGACGGCGGCGGTGCCTTGTCGGAACCCTAGCTCTCCCAATGCCTCTCCGGTCGGCAGGCGGATGTTCCATAGACCCGATCATCTGAAACAAGAAAAACGCCGTCCACCAATGCCCATTATTGCTCCCTGCTTCCGCAACAAGACTCCTGTTCTCACCAGGTATCCGATTATCTCCGTTTTCTATAGCATAATCACCGAAAACAACCGCCCCCGGCATGGCAGACCGAATGGCACTAACTATATCACCGTACTCTCTTTGGTGCTCGAGCCGCCTCCAAGCTCTTTCACGGGTAGGGTCAACATCGGACGGCCGGGCTGTCGGGTGGGCCCGCCTAGCATGTCGTCTTAATTCTCTATAACTCCCGGAAAACAAACACGATTCTTGAGAACAACTTCGGGATTTCGAATTTAAATACTGCCGCACCTCCTCCACCACCTCCCACCCCGACACCTTTCCCCGACACAAAGGGCATTTTAGGCAAGATTTTGGCTTTAAACTCGGTGCATCATCAATATTATTGTCAT
This sequence comes from Helianthus tuberosus, assembly GCA_030545235.1. Taxonomy (NCBI): domain Eukaryota; kingdom Viridiplantae; phylum Streptophyta; class Magnoliopsida; order Asterales; family Asteraceae; genus Helianthus; species Helianthus tuberosus. The sequence goes on along the minus strand of CM060353.1, from coordinate 174,220,684 downwards.
TGTTGTTGTTGTGATCAGAATCTTGAGGCCCTCCAGCCAATTCAACATCTTCAATTAGATTGTCATTTGCGGGAATCAGATTAGGCGGGTCTGTGGTGGAACTTGTGGTTTCAGAAACAAGTTTTTTGAATCGATCTAGACAATTTGAGTGTCGGTAACTTGTGTCGCAAATAAAAGACCTGCATCCTTTTGAATGAGAACTGCAGAGAATAAGAACAGCATTGTGTGGATGATCCATGCATATAGGACAAGAAATTTCATCCCATTCTTTGTGAAGTGCGTTAATGTTGTCTGCGTCATTTTGAATTTTCCTTTTTCTACTTGCCATCTACTTCACTGTAAATATGTAACTTAAAATAGCCAAATGAGTAGACACTAATTTATTCAGAAAAAAAGTAATAATAAAAATCTTTTCTCTGCGCTTATCAAAACAATAAGTTTAGCAAGTTCAAGTTTAGATATATACATTGCCAATTCTATGTGTTCTTGAGTTACATGAATTTAGTTACGGTACAATTAACAATAATAAAATAGAGTGTTTGAAATATTTTCAGATCCAAATTACGAGTTTGAAACCCTTTTGGACCCCAAGTGTAAATTTTAAAACTCTCAGACCAAATTTGAACTTTTTGATAAGCACAGGGACAAAAATTGTAACTGACAACTACTGACATGATGTGCAACCATGATTATCATATATATATGAACCAGTGAAAAATAAAAATAAAAAACATCACAGGTACTATTGGCACTTAACTAAGTAGAAGCAAAAATCTAAAAGCACAATTAACCAATCAATACTCCACATATGAAATTTAAATAAGTACACTCGTTACCATGCCGCTATTGACTATTTCAATCACGTTTAAAACAAACTAGTGTTTTTCAAACGATTCGAGATAAACGATGCGTAACCAGCCATATCCGGCATCGTGGAGTGTATTAAAAAGGGAGCAATTGGACGATTGGATGCTGGGCTAGGTGTTTCTTGGAATGCCCACGGATTGTTCGGGTCAAACCCACGATTATGAGGATTCATTTTTCGTATTGTGGTTGGATGAGAATTTTTTTTAAAAATAAGATAGAGATGATTATAGAAGAGGTGGAGTAGTTGTGGTAAAAAATGAATAGAAGTGTGAGTATTTATAGTGAATAATTTTTTTTTTAAACACATAGCCGTTGGCCAACGGTTAGCCCAAACGGCTACTTGTCTTGGCCAATGAGATCCTGACATGTCATCTTGATAGCCCCGTCCAACGCCCGGGCTGAAACCCCCGCCCAAGGGGCCATGCCGAAACCCAAGCCCACCCGGGGTGGTGACTTGGGCGTTTGTACCCAGCCCACGCCACAACCCCCGCCCCCAGGCTGAAACCCCCGCCCAAGGGGCCATGCCGAAACCCAAGCCCACCCGGGGTGGTGACTTGGGCGTTTGTACCCAACCCACGCCCCCAGGCTGAAACCCCCGCCCAAGGGGCCACGCCGAAACCCAATCCCACCAGGGGTGGTGACTTGGGCGTTTGTACCCAACCCACGCCACAACCCCGGCCCCGCACTCCATATTCTAATATACCCTAAATTCACTGTTCATTTAGTTTGATTTTTATCATATATGAATTGGACTCAGTTTGAATTCAAAGGCAACTACTTAAAGAAACAATCACAACCAAGTTGTTCCAAATTGTGTGTTACACATAACATCTAGACCACAGCTGCTTTGCGTTCCAAATTTTAGTGCTAAACTAAATGTATATACTAGATAGCAACAGATTTACTAAACATAGTTGATGGTGACTTGTGTCTTGTGTAACAAGTTTGTAAAACCACCTATAATAAAGGGATATTAGATTTAAATAATCCTAACTTTCACCATTTGACCTATAGTACTCCCAACTTACGAATGTACCACACCACTCCCAACTTTCAACTTATTTTCCTCTGACACTCCCAAACTAACTGAATCCTAACCCGGTTAGTTGACGTCAGATGCCACATCGTTTAAAAAAGCCACGTCAGCAAATAAGTGCCACATCAGATGCCATGTCAGCAAAAAAAAACTAACTAGGTTAGGGTTTAGTTAATTTGAGAGTGCCAGAGGAAAATAAGTTGAAAGTTGGGAGTGGCGTGCTACAATTCGTATGTTGGGAGTGCTATCGCCCAAATGGTGAAAGTTGATGTTATTTAAATACAATATCCCTATAACAAATTGTAACCAAAATGATAAGAAATATAGTGCAACACCTAACAAGGGAAATCATATGCCAGATGGTGCAAGCAAACTGAACAAGATATCTTTGATATAAAAGAAATAATCTACAAGATCAAAAGTTAGGGTTTGAAAGATGATTTCTTAATTGACGCTTATATCTAAACTCACCAAGAAAATGCAATCTGACAATGGTCCTTATAAGAATCTTTACGGATTGAACGAAATTAGCACGTTCTAAATGTTTTATTGACCTTACTGTATCTTGGAAAGTGTTGTCACTCAATATTTACTTGTACAACCCTCGAACATATACAGCCTTGAGACCAAAGAAATTGATGGTGTCGAATCTACCTTGAATCACACAACCAATGTGTGCAAACACCTGCATTTGTACCACATAATGGAAAGCAATAGTCATTTGCATAACATCCCTTTTTATATAAAAGAAAAACTTTAACAAGATTTTAAATTTCTAAGTTTAATAACTTTAGCACACACGCATAGGGATGCAAACGAACCAAACGTTCGGCGAACAGTTTGTGAACCATTCGGCGGGAAGTTCATTTGTGTTCGTTCGTTTATTAAACAAACGAACACGAACAAGAAGTTTCGTTCATTTAGTTAAATGAACGAACATGAACAGAGGCCCCGTTCATTCATTTATGTTCGTGAACGTTTGGTAGCACGTTCGTTTGTGTTCGACAGTTCATTAGTGTTTTTTAGTTTTTTTATTTTATTTGAACATTTCAGAATTCCGACAAACAAAATATTTAATAAGTGTCAGTGTATTAAATATTATGTTCATTAACTCTTGTTTGTGTTCGTTTATTTCCATTTGTGTCATGAACATTAGTTTGTGCTCATTTGTGTTCATCAACGTTCGTTTTCGTTCGTTGCCTAGAATTAACAAACAGATACAAACAAACACAAACAAGTCCATTTCCTTAACAAACGAACACAGACATAAAATCTCGTTCGTTAAGTGTTCATAAACAGTTCGTGAACACATATATTTCTTAACATTCATCCTAACTACTGCTATAAATTTTCTTTTTAACAGCAATCCAATCTACTCCTAGTTCTACACCATTTTCCGCCGCGAGACTCAAACCCTCGACCTCTACCGGTATACCGCTAGTAGTTAACAACGATGAAACTATATAAGCTGACACACCTTTTGCAAATTTAGCCATCACATTTAGATATCCCTTGTTATCATTTTGTGAAAAAAAAAAGAGTATTATAACTTGCCTACAGTACAGAACCCCTAAATCCCAACTCTAATATAATTTCACATGTACTTTAATAATTATGCAAACTTTATCATCTTAATGCATAAAAACATAATAAAACACAACATCAACAGATCAATTAACAAAGCAAACTATAACAATTCATCAAGCAGAAAAAAAAAACCCTAACCCTAGCGTAAAAATCACTTTTTTACAAATCTTACTAGTTTTTCAACAATTCACCACCGAAATTGAACCTACCGATGATCAATTAACGCTAACATCAACAGATTATCCAGATCAATGAAATCAGATTGAGATATAATCAAATTAATAAGAAATTAAAGGCAAAAAACATGAAAGTTGGAAATTACTGTTGAATAACGTCATGAGTTGTTGAGGTGTGCGTGTTTGATTGAAGAATTTGGTGAAATTTACAAAGAATCATACCAGTTTTGAGTCAATTTGGAGCGATGAGAAAGGGGGAAGAATATTGGGGGAAGTTTCAATGGTGTCATAATGTGTGCATATCAAACGGTGGAGTAAGAAATATAAAAAATTGATTCGTTTCCCACATTGTTTTCATGTTTATTCAATATCTTGTACTCATATGAATTGTATTGGCACACCCATCAATCTATCTACAGAGTTTGTTTTTTCAATACGGGTCGTATAAGTTCAAAAGTTATATCTGTATGTGTCAGTTCTTGTCTGGCGGCTGACTGGACCTATACGGGTCGTATTGTTTTAGTTTTTTTTTATTTGGAAATTTTTGTATACATTTAATCATAGTTTTAACAAAATTTAATAAAAGAATTTTTTTATTTCTTAAACAAAAAAACATTTTTTAAACTTTATCATGTAGACCCCATGAATTCTCAAAAAAAAAAAAAAAACAAGGGGTCAATTGATAAATTAGGAGGTCTATACGACCCGTATAGACCCTCTGATTTTTTTTATAAATTTTTGTATACATTTAATCATAGTTTTAACAAAGTTTAATAAAAAAATTCTTTTACTTTTTAAACAAAAAATATTTTTAAAACTTTATCATGTAGACCCCCTGAATTATAAAAAAAACAAGGGATTAATTGATAAATCAGGAGGTTAGACCCCCTGACCCCCTATCAATTAACCCCTTGTTGTTGTTTTTTTTTTTTTTTTTTTTGAGAATTCATGGGGTCTATACGGATCGTGTAGGTCTATACGATTCGTATTAGCCTACGACCCGGTTTTGACCTATACGATGCGTATATAGGTAAAATCAAAATTTCATAATTTTAGGTTTTGCTTATTCGGTGCATATACGGGCTGTATTTTGTCATTACGTGTCGTTTTATGAAGTATATGCTCTGCACGTGTCGTATTGGTGACATTCGGTTCCGTGTGGTATCGTATTTTATGATTACATTTAATTTTGTTTGGAATCCACTTGTACTCTAACGCGTCGTGTTGTATGTATACGCGTCATACGGTATCATTACTTGACGTATTTTGTCGTTAAATGTCGTATTATACGTATATTGTCAATATGTTCGGTATTATCGCATATATTGTCAGTGACGCTCGGTATTGTCACGTTTATTATTTGTAAGTGTCGTATTAGGGTGTATATTGTATATACGTGTCGTGTTATCACATATTATGGCGTAGTATGTCTCTACTTGTCGTATTGTTCCGTATTATGGCGTATTAAGTCTATACGGTGTCGTATTTTAGTGTGTATTGCAGGTTACTTTACGTGTTGTATCCATTAACCAAACCAAAAACACTTTAAATACATTATACAAACAAAATACTTTTAAAATTACAAACTAGCCTATACGATACATATACGGGACCTTTACTACATCTATTTATGCTCATACGGGACCTATACCTCACCCATACTATACTAAGGGTCGTGTTGCTTTGTTTTTTTTTTTTACAAATTTTTGTATACATTTAGTCATAGTTTTAACAAAGTTTAATAAAAGAATTCTTTTATTTTTTAAACAAAAAAACATTTTGAAAACTTTATCATGTAGACCCCTAAATTCTCCAAAAAAAAACAAGGGGTTAATTTGTGACAACCCGTGATATCGAGGTAAAAACTGTTCGTTTATAAATCAAATCATATACTTATTTTATTTGACGAGTTAGTTATATGCTTATCAAAATTTATATTAGGGTGAAGGGATTGTGTAACACCCCGAAAAATATAAATCTTTATATTAGAAATTTAATAATTTCATAAACAAGAATTGATCATCTATAAATGTTAACCTAGTTAAAATTACAAGCCTAGAAATAACTAACACTAGGTTAAAAACACTAGTACTTAAAGTTAGATGATAAGTGAGGGACTAAGCTTGCCGAAAATGAAAGTTAAATGCTGAATTATAACAAAACTCACCAAACACACCATTTTAGGTGTGTCTGGTCGATCAAGTGAAGCAGGGGGCGATCCCCACTCCTCCAAAACCCTAAAACTTCATAAATCTTGCAAATTGAAGGATTAATCCAAATCAAAATCGAAAATTGAGCTTAGAATCATGATCCTCATCACAAGAGGATTGTAAGGTATGTAAAATCTGATGAAATCTCTCAACTTGAAATCCTCATGATTTTGGAAAATCTGAAATTAGATGTTGCATGTGTGTTATTTGGTTAGATTAGAGTTGATATGGTGTTTAGAAGTGAAACCTAGCCAACTACATGTGAAATCATGACCAAATTCAGGAAGTTCCATGAACACCTTGAAGGTGGGTTGTGGGTTTTACATGATGATGATGAACACTAGGGTTTAGAATGATTATTCTAGTGTAATTCGATCTTAGAAGGTAATTTCAGAAAAGTATGATGTTTAAATGCTATATGATGGCCTTATTGAAGTTAAGTTAACTAATTAGCAAGCTATAAACATGAATATGAAAGATGTAAGAATTCTGCCCTTATAGTGTTTGTTATAATGCCTCAAAGAAGGCTTGAAACTGAATTGTTACGTTAAAAACGCATAATTATGAAGTATGACAAATGTGCGTTATGTATGTAAAACATAGAGTTCTAAACATAAAGTGATTGAACTCTATAGGAAAGGAAGCCGGGGCATCTAGCGGACAAACCGGTGTGGACGCACGTTTGAAGGGCTTGCTTTAAAGGTATGCAACTTGGTTTGTTACATTTGAGTTAAATTTTGTTGTCTAGTACGCTTGTAATTCTTTGGTGAATAAAAGTCGAGTTGGAATTAAGCGATGGTGTTCGTTAGTTCGAATAATAGGCCAAGAAATTGTTAGACCTCATTGGTTGTCATCAAAATTTGAGGAATCCCTTAGATGAGCCAAATGGGTCAAACGACAAATCAAGGCATGGAACGTAATGTAGTACGTTTATTTGGTCTATGTCAACAATCATAAAAGACTTATTTGATCATGAAAAATCAGTGTATTGGTCGAGGTAAATGAGGAAATTGAGAAAAAGGTTGGGCAAAACAAACAACATACCAAAAACAGAATGTTACAGCGAATACCGTAAGTTACGGTATCACCGTAACTTACGGTAGATGTCAGGTGGTTACGGTGTGGGTCTTCTGTTTTACGGTGGAACCGTAAGTTACGGTATGGTCTGAAAAGTTATAAATTTTGTAAAATTGTAAAACCTCAAGTTCATTTCGATTGTGTTTTCAATCAAGTATTATTTCCAACTATTCTAACATAAATGTTTATGTAAACATTACAGTTTTAGGTACTCAAAGATTCACGGATGATGATCAAGCAATTTTTGAAGAACCGAACACATACCTTTGAAGCTTCCGCACATATTGACTCGGTTTAAACAATGTTTATGATGTAAACTGTTTGTTAAAAAACTTTTGAAATATTCCAACTTAGTCGTTAGTTGACTATGTTTTTTATTACTTGTGAACTTCTGTAATGAACGTTTAAGTTACTTAAACAATATTTTAATTGAAATAGTAAAAGCTATTATTAAAATCAAGTAAAATTAGATGGGTGTTACAGATTGGTTACCTATTCCAAATAGGTAAACTCTTAATTCACCCAATCACACATTGTCATGTCAATTCACCTAAATAAGTTACCTAATGCTCAAAAACGTTGGCGGTGGCTTACCTAATGAGGTTTAGGTAAACTACCTAAAAAAAAAGGAAAAAATGTGTGATCGGTTGAGAAGTAATGAACCCCACCATACACCCATACCCCCCTTCCCTCCCTCTCACCGAATCGGTGTAGCTTCACGGAACCCCTCAACTAAAATCGGTAAAGAGGTTGTTGGCGGTGGTTTACCGCTTCGGTAAAGACGTTTACCGCCTCAAACCAAGTTCCACTCCGCTCACCCTTATATCCATATCGTGTTGAACCGACCCGAGCCGTTTGAGCCAAAACACAAGGTTGTCTTCGAAATTCTCGAAAAAATTTAGGCCCAGGGCGAGAAAAAAAAATCGGGCTCTAGAATGCGACGATAATTGTTATGAACCCAAAGACAAAACAAATACTTTGTATAGATATGAAAATATCTCTTATATTGGTTCAACCAGCTCTTCCAGAAAACATCAAATATTAAGAAGTAACATTTAAAAATAATAATAATAAGTTATAATTTGATCATATCAAGTTCAGAAGAAAATTTATAATTTATAATAGATTTAATGCATATAATAGAATTGTTTTTTTGTCATTGATCAAATGATACAATTGTTTATGTGGTTGAGGCCAACAACATGTTAATGTTGGATTTGGGCTGGAGTCATATAAGAAAGCTTGTTTTATTTATATCATTTCACTCATTTACGGTATTCTTATTAGTTTATTCATTCATTCAGTATATATATATATATATATATATATAATAAAATAAAATTTTAATAAAAATATGTATCCGGGCCCTCTGGAAGACTAAGCCTTGGGCCGTCGCCCACCCCGCACTCCCTCAAAGACGGCCCTGCCAAAGCATATGCTCGCTTGTCAATTTGACCCACTCGTGTAACCCAAAACCCATGAGGTCCGAACCGTAGCATGTATATATATTGATTTACTATAAACTTATTTTAGTTGTTTAAGTGTTATATATATATATATATAGGGGACCCCTAAAATGAAAACCACCTCCAGTTGTAAGAACCATGAGAACCACTTTAGACCAATAACAACCTGCCATGTCATTACTTCACATGACTTTTGAGAAGGTTACTATGGTAATTTTACCTCCTCCCACCCTTTCAATCACAAATCAGGAAAATTGTCATGGCCGGCTTTCCATTTTTCGAGTGTCGGAGCATGATTTCATCTGCACTGTAGACTTTCATAATCCCAAAGTCTTGAAGCAAACCCCATTCCTTTTATAAACAACTCCTCCTTCTTCAATCACCCACCTCTCACCTTCTGCCTTATTTTCTCTCCTCTCCTACTGCTTCCTAATCCTTTAAAACCTGCTTCAATTACCCACCTCGCTGGATAAAACCCACTCAATTTTACCCCGCCATAATGTATAATCCTCCGATTGCAGAAGGCGACGGCGATAGCACCGGTGGCATTTTTGGAGATGCCGATAATAGTTTGATTGGCACACCGCAACGAAACGACGGAGTTGCTTATGCTGACGGAGATACTCTGTTTCTAGGGCAGGTTAATATGACCGGCGCGCCTATTGGGTTTGTGGAGCGTGGATCAAGTTTCGGGGCTTTCGAGACTCGATTGATTCCGACAACTCAGCCGACGGACAATGGTAACATATATATCGGTCAAGCACTTAATTTTTGTATATTTTTTTAATGTTTTGGTCTTTGATAGCATCGGTATCAAGTATGTTTATGTGGTTGAGTCTTTGGGATCAATTTGATACTGGTTCACCATTTGTTGATTTATGTATATTTGTTTTTAATTTTGATGCTGGTGATTAGTTGGTTTTTTAAAACAGATGTTTGGTTTTGCAAGTTGACACTGGTTTGACCCACCCTAATTCTGCTGATTAGTTGTTTGGTATAAAAAGCGATGTTTTTTTAGGTTTGATGCTGATTAGTTGTTTGGTATAAAAACCGATTGTTATCTGGTTTAATTGTTATTTACAATCTGCTTCTGTTCCCAGACCATTTGCTACATTCAAAATTGTGGTGGACTTTTTGTAAGAACCATTTGTTGGTATACACCATTTGCACAATATATTAGTTGAATGCTATTACGTTTCGTAGTCGTCTCTTTATGTCTCATGTATATATAATATTTTTGGTGCGTTTATGTCCTCAGACCACGCCACAGATTCAGAGGAGGAGTGATTTTCCTGGTTCACTCCGAATGGGAGGCGCTACTGGTGCCCGGCTGCGCCGGACAACCTGAAACCAAGACTTGAAACCGTGTTTCAGCAATGGGAAGACATTGTCGAGATGTACGATCTGTACGCAGATCACTGAGGGTTTTCGACTAGGCTTGGAACAATTAAGTGAAAGAAAGGAGCCATCACGCACCGTTACATTGTTTGTTCCAACCACGGCAAGCCGCATAGCCAGAATAGGAACTTCGACACACTTGACGAGACATCGCTGAAGATAAGGCAGTCCACTTTCTGTGTATGTGAATGTAAAGCCTGTATACGTGTGAAGTTCGATCAGACGTCTCGCTGTTGGGTCTTGTATCACTTTGAAGAGAACCATAACCATCCAATGGTCCCAGTGCATAGCAGAGATCTTACGAAAAAACGACGGAGGCTTGATTTTTTTACCAAAGAATTCATCCACCGAGCGAGTCTTAGCAAGGTGGGTCCGTCGGTGGCCCATAGACTCCAAGTAAACCTCAAGGGGGGCCACCACAATGTGAAAGGAACCGCGGACGACTTTAGGAACTTTGCATCAAGGGTTCGCATGTTCATTGGTGACAGGGACACGCATTTGGTGATCGAGAAAATGAAAGATCGGGTGGACCACTTACCGAACTACACTTTTAAGTACATCATGGAAAACGGTGATATTCGACACATGTTCTGGGCGGATGAAATTTCTAAGATCAACTATCAAGCCTTCGGCGACGTCCTCGCGTTTGAAGCTACTTACCAAACCAACAAGTAAAGTTCTCCGCAAAGAGTTTCCGAGTTTTTTTTATGTTTTTTGGAAAGTTGAATAGGTTATTCGCGTTCTAACTGTTTAACTATCTTAAATACAGGTACAATCTGATCTTCGTTCCTTCTACCGGGGTCGACAACAACAAGTGATGTGTGACTTTTGGGGCTGGCCTTTTGTTTTGTGAAACAATTGAGGCGTACATGTGGTTGCTAAGGGCTTTTCTAGAGGCACATAACAAGCAGCCCAGCCTTGTTCTAACTGACCAAGACCCGGCCATGCCCCAAGCTGTGGCTGCTGTGTTCGATCGGTCTCTTCATCGCTTGTGCATGTGGCACATTATGAAGAAATTACCTTCCAAGGTAATTTCCAATACGACATGTACTTTGGCTAAATTAGTTTTTTTTTTCCTTCTGACGTGTTTTTTTTTTGTCTTCCAGATTACAAGCGAGGTCGCACATAACTCTGAATTCAGGGCTGCCACACATAAACTGGTATGGAACATTTATATTAAACCGGAGACGTTCGAGAGGAGATGGGGGGAAGCTGCTAGAGAAGTATGGGCTCGAAGAGCACGAGTGGCTGAGAGACATGTACAACATAAAGGAGCTGTGGGTCCCGACGTATTTCAGAGAAATTCCAATGTCCTGTTTGATGAAGACTACATCCCAGTGCGAGAGTTTGAACTCCGCGTTTAAGGTGAACTCCTCCTGGGCGAACAACCTTGTTCAGTTTTTTTTTGTGTTACGACTCCACATTGGAATCCCAACGATACAGGCAGAGGGTTGGGGACTTCAAGGCGGATGATCGCGCACACGAGTTCAAGACGGGTTTGGTGATAGAGAAGCACTGCGTGTTATTGTATTCCCCGACCATCTTCGTTGAGGTTCGCAAAGAAATCCTGAAGGGCCTTTTACACTGTTACACTACCGGTGTCGAAGAAGTCGATGGCAGAAAGATATATACCGTTACGCATTTGGACAAGCATTCCGATGTCGTCAATGATTTCACGGTATTGGTCATTTCCTGTTTTTTTAGAACACTTTTTTTAAAGCTGGGCGTATTTCCCGTCATGGTGCAGGTTAAAGTTGATCCAGTGGAGGACACTACAACATGCTCGTGTAACCGGTGGTGCCGTATCGGATATCTTTGCATGCATATATTCTACGTCTTTCGGCAAATAAAGGTGGACGAAATACCGCTTAAGTATGTGGTGAGTCGTTGGGGACGTCACGTGTTGCCAAAGTCTGTTTTCCATGTCGAGTTCAGGTATGGGGTAGATATGTCTCCGGTGGCGTTGACCGAGAACAACCTAGTGGATTGTTTTTCTGAAGCGCTACAGGCTGTGGTGGGCGACCGGGCAGCAATGGAGGATTTTGTTGTCAAAATCAAGGGCTGGACGAAAGAAATCACTGACGCTCGCCGTGGAAAAACAAACACTGAGGCGACAGAAACACAGGTTATGGCTGATATGCTTGGAGTGGTTGTGGAAGGTGAGAGTAGCACCCCCGTTTCCTGCTCAAATCCTCAAGGCATACGCAATAAGGGATGCGGCACCAACAAACGCATGATTGGGCCGGGGGAAAGGGCTGTCCAGATTCACCAAAAGCCCCAGCGATTATGCAGGACATGCAACCGGTTTGTAACCGGGCATGACTCGCTCAACTGCCCGGAGAAGCGAAAGAACGCAGAACCTTAGAGAACTGGATCTGAATGGGGTGGTGTGACGGGAGTGGCGTTTTTTGGATCGGGGTTGATCTTATGAACTGGTGGTGCACGCTGGGTTGATGTGTTTTTGGTGATAACTATGGTTGTGTTTGGACAAGGTAATAGTTTTATGGTATCTTATATCTCTAACTTTTTGTACAACCGTAAATGTATAAAGTAACTCCCCCCCTCTTTTGTGGTATGGATAACAGTACTTAGTTTATGTTTTTGCACCCCCCCCCCCTCTTGGTGAATGAATGTTATGTTTGTCTGCTCTCGGTTTGTCATTCCCCCCATCCCCCTCTATATATTTTTATGTAATGTTATGTTCTTGTCTGATTAAGAAGGTAAAATCATTACGTAAACTTTTCCCAGCAAAGCGTAAAAGCTTAAACTGTAAAGTGTAAATTTACGTAAACCGTATAACGTAAAACCTTTAAAACTGTAAAACGTAAATTTAAGTTTTTGTATAAAAAAACAGATAAAACATTAATTTAAGTAAAACGTAAAACATTTTTGCGTAAGACTAAAGGGAAACAATGTAAAGCCCTTTAACGTAAAACCTAAACATTTTAACGTAAATCTTAAACTTTTTAAGTTTTATAATGTTGAACTGTTTACGGGAACCGTAAAAAAAGTTACGTAATCTATAGATCAAGAACGTGAATCTTTAGGAAAACTGTAAAACGAAAATTTACGTAAACCGAAAAACATTTTTGCGTAACATGTTAAGGGTAAGACACAAAACATAAACGTAATTTTTTTTATGTTAGACGTAGACTATTTTTCCACGTAAAACGTAAAATTTTTAAAAAACGTTATAATTTTTAATGTAAAACATTAATTTTTTTAACGTAAAACGTAATCCTTTTTAAATGTTAAATGTAAAATTTCCAACATAAAATGTAAAAGTTGATAAACTGACTAAAAATTTGTTGCGATTTTTTTGTCGGAGCCGTAAAAACTTATATATGGTGAAAAAAAACCCAGTCCAAAAATAATACCCTAATATAAAACCAAAATGAACTGGTAGGTGTTGCACTATAAGCATTCTTGTTTGTGGATTGGACAAAACAACTATTCTAACTTTGTCTTTTTCTAAAAATAGACATGGTTTTTAAACCACACAAACCAATAGTGACCTTTTGATATGAAGTGATCTCTGCACACCAGTCAGGAATATACATTATGGCATTTGGAGAAAAAAAAACAAACCTCTTCTTGTCTCCTTGTTTTGTGTCTTTCCCTATATATAACCTACTGCCTTTTGTTGTTTTCATGCCATGAGAAAGCAAAAATTGGTGATACAAATCCACTAATATTCTTCGAAACCCAAAGGAAAGAAAGATGGCAGATGGCCGGAAAGTGTGGCGTCCACGCAAACCTGTCCCCCCCGGAGGTGAACTAATAAACCATAAAATAGGTTACATTGTTTTTAGCGGCTCTTTTATTTTATTCTTTTTTTCCTTAAAAAAACGGTTGTTTTTTTTTTCCTTCCGACCAGGTTCGTCGCCAAGCCCTCCCAATCAACCTGCGAAAGAAAAAACAGTGCAAGTGTGGGGTCATGAGCAGATGGGGTTGGTGTCTAACCCAGACACTTGTTGGCTCCCCATCCAGCGTGGCGACGTCGGCTCAGGGGTGCAAGTATGGGACCGTCGTCGACTGGATATGAGTTCGGGCCCAGGTTTGGTTTGGTATCCCAGGCAACCCCCAGTGTCTCCCACGACCCCCTGTTTCGCCCACCCCAAACACACTTTGGTTCACCACCCCCTGTTTCGGGTCACCTTCTGTCCACTCCAGCTCACCGGGTCCCGTTACGCCGGGTGTCGGGCACTTACGTTCCTCGCCAGCCCAATTTGCTTCCCCCACACATCTTTGAAGTGCTTTTGGTCCTTCCCATGGATCAGCTGCAAGGACGCCAACGTCTGCAGGTGTAAGCGAGAGGTCAAAGGGCAAGCGGTCGATGACTCAGGTTTGGGTATCGAAGGCGGCAACAATTGGAGTTGCTGACCCTGATGATGGTTGCAAGGGTGCAGCGGCTAGTTCATATGCGGCTTGGTTTTCGTGGGGGTCGGATTGTGACTCTGACTTGGATTAGCCATGGTGAATGGTTTTGAAGCATCGTATGTTTGTGCGTCGTGTGTTCCATTTTCAGTGATGTTTTTATTCATGTTCGTTGTACGCGTCGTCTGTTTGTAATGTTTCGTTTTATGCATAAAAATGGAACGTAGGTCTTTTCTAACGTTTCGTTCTATGAATAAAAATGTAACGCGTTGTCTGTGTTATAATGTTTGGTTTTATGAATGAAAATATCGCGTAAACTGTCAAATGTAAAACGAAAAAAAGAAGAACGTAAAACGTAAAAGATTAGGTAGACCGTAAAGAGTAAAAGATTTGAATGTAAAATGTAGAACGTTAAACCTTTTTATGTAATAATCTACAGCTTACGTAAATTTGTTAAACGCTAAACATTTTCTGGTAAAAACATAAAACGTAAAAAGTTGTATGTAAAACGTAAGAAATTTTACGTAAATCGAAAAAGTTTACGCAGATTGTAGACTTAAAACGTAAGAAATTTTACGTAAAGCATTTCATGTAGACGTAGAACGTTGAACTTTGGACGTAAAACGGATAAAGTAAAACGTAAAACGTAAAGCATCTCTTGAACAATTTTAAACATTTATGTAAAAACGTGAAACGTAAAACGTAAATTTTTTTCCGTAAAACACAAAAATTAAACGTAAAAACATAAAAAATTAATCTATTAACGTAAAAAATTTCACATGAAACGTACAAAAAATAAATCGTAAAACGTAAAAGATTACACAGACCGAAAAACGTAAATCATTTAAACGTAAACGAAAAAACATTAAACTTTTTGCGTAAAAACGTAATTTTTAGGTCAATTGGAAAACGTTAAACCTTTGAACCAAGCACATTTTTTAACGTAAAAACGTAAATTTTTAAAAGGTAAAACTCAATTTTTTAATCGTAAAACGTAAAACGTAAATTTTTAAAACATAAAACTCAGTTTTTTAAACGGAACACGTAAAATTTTTAAACGTAAAACTTAATTTTTTAATCGTAAAACGAAAGTTTTTAAAACGTAACACGTAAAATTTTTAATCGTACGACATAAATTTTCTAAACATAAGACGTAAACTTTTTTAAACGTAAGACGTAGACTTTTTTAAACGTAAAACTTAATTTTTTAAACGTAACACGTAAAATTTTTAAACGTAGGATGAAAATTTTTTAAACGTGGGATGTAAAATTTTTTATGTTGAAAATTTTTAAACGTAAAACGTAAATTTTTTAATTTAAAACGTAAAAACGTAAATTTTTTAAATGTAACCCGTAAATATTTTAACATAAGACGTAATTTTTTTAAACGTAATCTTTTTTTATGTTGAAATTTTTTTAACATTAGACGTAAATTTTTTTAATGTAAAACGTAAAATTTATAATTTTTATAACATAAAACGTAATTTTTTTTAAAAGTGTGACGTAAATTCTTTAAACGTAAGACGTAAAAAATTTAAACGCAAGACGTAAATTATTTAAAAAGTTAAAAGTTTGACGTAAAAAAACTAAAAGTGTTGCATAAAACCATGTAAAACATAAATGGTAAAACGTAAAACCAAACAATTACTTAGTTTGTTAAACGTAAATTTACGTAAATGTAACAACCCTCGGTAAAACCAACACTTTCATAATATTTTCCGACACCCTATTATTGTAACAACCCGCACTTTTGTGCGTTGTTACTACTCGATATACTCGTTACGCCTAGCACCAGAGATTCGGATCATAACGTAACTATATTGCATATATCGCTATTCGAAGGATAATCGTATATTTTCGAAATACAATATCACTATACTATTATCACAAACACTAACACTCACGGAGGCATTGAGTGAGGACCTATTCTACCCTCCTCAGTAGCCGTGATGTGTCGAACGTAAACAACTAACGCTAACAAGGACTCTCGGGTGAGTGCTATAACTCCAGTCGTTGTGACGATGATGACAATACGAGTGAATGGTACCCCGTCAGTCCTTGTGGCACAACTCGCAATAACGTTCACGATGACGTCGAGAAAGGACCTATACTACCCTCCTTGATGGCCGTGAAACGTCGCTAATAATCGCATACTCGAATTGGAAACCGAAGGTTATATCAAAACTTTGGAATATGGATACGTAAATACGACCCTTAGTGATATATATACATATATAATAATAATAATATAAATTTACTATGAAAAGCGCGTACTTCGAAAACTATCAAAAACGATCGAAGACGGAGAAACTCACCGCGCCGGAGTGGCCATCCGGACGGATGAGCCATCCGAACGGATTGCCATCCGAACGTATTGCCATCCGAACGGATGGGCTATCCGCACGGATGGGCTATCCGCACGGATGGACCATCCGCGCGAATGGGCAATCCGGACCAGTCACTCCCTTCTCCTCTCTGTTGCCTATAAATAGCCTGCCACACCACTGGTCAAGTGATGTGACAGCTCCCACTCGACCAAACACGCTCAGGACCCTTTTCTCTCGATTTCTCGCGATTCCGGTAAGATTTCAACCTAAAACTTGTACTTCTATGATCTACACTCAATTCTACATCATTCTATCTTTCAAAACTCAATTTCCAACCGTGAAATCTACTGATTTGAGGTGTTTTAAGGTGATGTCACCAAGAGTTTATATGAACTTCAAGTTGTGACCTCATCCCACCATAAGCGCCTCAGATCTGAGTGATTTCCACATGTTTTGATAACAAATCTCACCTAAATCTATGTATTCAACCAAGGAACTGTGCGATTTCGAATTAACCATGAAGAACCATCAAGAACGGCCAGATCTGATGGAACGGGGCGATTCCCGGCCGTTACAACGGGTCGTGACTGATGGAAATTTCAAGTGTTAGTGCGAAATTACGCTGTCCCGGTAACTCCACACGTATTCCTTCCGATAAACACTCAGGAACAGTGTTCAGAATGCGAAACAGACGTGTCATCCGCACGGATCACATGTCATCCGGACGGATAACATGTCATCCGGACGGGTAACATGTCGTCCGGACGGGTGACATGTCGTCCGGACGGGTGACATGTCGTCCGGACGAATCACATGTCGTCCGCACGGATCACATGTCGTCCGCACGGATCACATGTCGTCCGCACGGATGAGCCCTTCATACGAGTAACCATCCGGCCGGATTGCCATCCGACCGGATAACCATTGTCCAATGTCCTTTTCTAACAAGTGACCATCCAATCGGATTGCCATCCGATCGGATGACCAATAGTAACCTGTTTCGTCCATCACCGTTTAACGCACTCTCATTCGATCAGGCTAACTCAGACGCAACTCAAAATCAAGTTGTGTTTACTTACCGATTACGCACTGTGAGTATACTTGAACCCCTTTTTAATCGTATTTTGGGTGTAACATACGTTTCTAACAAATCGAACTTATCAAACGAATTATTTAATCAATCGAATTATCACTTGCGAATAACTGTTATGCATAGATATACGTGATGCTAGTTGCATATGTGCTAGGGCTTATACTCGCGACGTCCTACCATGACTAGTATAGTACTATTGCGCCCGACGGGGTCTAGTTTGCCATCGCATATTCGAGCATCGAGGACTTAGTTGGTAGTATCAGCTTTGTGAGTATATATGTCGTGTGTTACGCTCTTGCATATGGAAATTCGCTACACTTTTTATCTATTACGCTATACATATCAAACCTGTATACTCGCCAATACTTTTGTATTGACAAATATTTTAATGTATGTTGCAGGTTAGATCGCGGACTATGCCAAATCAAGCTAGGGAGTCTAGAAACTCAACTAAAATCTAGGTTGTCGGATTTGTATTGTTCGAGAGGACAAGAAATATGTGATAACTTATGTGATTGTATTATTTGTTAGTATGGGATAACGAATGTATTAAATATTATCGCAATATAGTTGTTATGGATTCTCTTGAGCAATCTGATTCGCCTAGTGCCGCGCCCCGATGATTCCGCCTTCGGTTGGGGTGTGACAGATTGGTATCAGAGCCATAACTATAGGGAATTAGGCCAGACTCGACCTAGTCCGGGTCGACATCTTAGAAATTGACCTAGTCTATAGTCTAAGTACCAACAGGCCGACTCGTACGAGCCAGTAAGGGTTCGTATCGGGCCTATTTGATACTCTCGATCGAAATTGCTAAAAGCTACAACTTTGTGTGAACACCGCTTACTACAACTTCACACGAAGAAGCCTTTCCTAAGGCTGAAATACTACTTAGCCTTTCCTAAGGCCGACACAATACACATGTTTTCGAAAATACTCGCATAACGAAACGGAGCGAACCAGTCGAGATCAGGTGTGAAAACCAAGAACTCTCGATAGGATTGCTCACTCAGCGCAATTTTCTAACACGAGAACCTTCCATCGAGTTAGGAGTGACATCCACACCTCGGCGAAAGTCTCCATTTCGAAATCTAGTGGAACTTACGAATTTATTCGAAGAGCATAACCACAAATTTAGGAACGAAGCTGTTAAGTCAGGGGTGAAACCCGTACCTTAATAAGCCGTTCCACTCTCTAAATTTGGTTTTCAAAAAGCTCTCACCAAGGACTCGACTATCACGATAACTCGAGCCACGCGATGATTAGGAAGACGAATGCCATGAGCTGCATCCCAGTGGAAGCATGAAGTCCTCTAGGTCAACGCGCATGCTCGAACTTGTTGGATGTAGTTGAGTTACCTTGGGTAGTCGACGCCTAAAAACACCCAAGGCACTCCATCATACGACCTGCCAATTTTGCAACTGGTTGAAACGAAATTTCGTTGGTGTGTTTTGAAACTTTACGCTTTATCGATTTCTCGATTTAACGATTTTCACTCCCTACTTTATAAACGCACAACTCGCACAGCCATCGCAATCTAAAACGAAACCCGAATGTTCGCAACAAAACTAATACATAATCTATCGTCTTCGCTCTCGCTTTCTCACCTCAACGCGTCCTCGTATATTCTAAAATCAACCTGTATGTGTATGATTACCAGTTACAACTATATAAATATATATATATACGTATAAACCAACAAGTCATTGCGTGAGAACTTAGGAATTTCGTGTTTCCTATGTGGCTCCTATGTGATTCACATACTAATATACTATCGCATCAAGTTTTGAACGCGCTCAATCGCATCGCAAAACTCAAAAATCATTATGATCGAATCTCATTCCAAGTCTCTTCCTGTCTAGATGCCTTCCAACAACTCTACCTCGAGACGATTAGCTAGGAGAAGAGCCAAATGAAGCGCCGATAAGAGGATTGCATCACTTGTGACTAAGGAAGTGTCCTCAAATTGCCGCTCGAGTGCACTCTCTCAGCAACTCTCGAGCCTCGGAAGACTACAAGACGGAAGCGCCGCAATCTGCTTTTCTTTACAAACACTTCAAAGCCTGTGACCCGATGGAATTCACGGGCGAAGGAGGTGTGACTCAACTACTCCAGTGGTTCGATTCTATCGAAGTTACCCTTCGTCAAAGTGGGTGTTCCGATAGTTTCCGTACTACTTGCGCTACCGGAGTATTTCAATCACGAGCACTCGACTGGTGGACCGCCGAACGTAACAAACGTGGAATCTCCGCAGCTTACGCTCTCTCTTGGGATGAGCTGAAAGAGCTCATGAAGAAAGAGTACTGTCCCCCTCATGAAATCCAGAAACTAGAAAACGAATTCTGGAAAATCAAGCAAACCAAAGGCGACAATGCTGGCTACACCGCAAGGTTCAAACAGCTTAGCATAATCTGCCCAGGTCAAGTCAACACTTCAGAAAAGGCCATCGCGAAGTACATTTGTGGCTTGCCTGAGTGTGTGGGTGATTTTGTCGAAGCTGCAAGACCTGCTACCATCGAAGAAACCTACCGCTTAGCCGCATAAATCAACAACAAACGACTCATGGAAGGATTTTTCTCCAAAAATCCTGTCAAGCAAGCTTATCAGGCAATCGACATTAATCCTTCAGAGGATCCTAACAGCGAGTCTTCCGATGAATCTACTAACGATCCTTCGGACGGATCTGCTAACGATTCCTCTGACGGATCTTTCGACGATTCTTCCAACGACTCGGCCAAAGATTCTGCAAGTGAGTCCTCAGACGAATCCTCCAACGACGACACCTCTTCGCAAGACACCGACAAACCCAGCCGCAAACGAAAGACTTCAAGCCCGAGCTCATCAACAACCGAACTGCTGCAACCGAAACCTCTTCGAACAGTTCCGATGTTTCCAAAACGAGCCTACACTGGGGCTCATCCTCAGTGTTACTCGTGCACCTATCATCATCCAGTTGGGGCTGACTGTCGCTATTGCAATAACTGCAACCGTTACGGTCACTTCACCCGCAACTGCCGCATCAAACCGTGAACCTGAGTACGACAACAACAGCTCTAGCAAAAGTCTACAGCAACAAACATCTCGCAAGCGTAGGATAAAGTTGTAATGATACGATTTTCGACGTTAATTTCTATGTTTTGAACCTACACTATTACTCGATGTTGCCACTATGCGTAACATTAACGCTTGTTTTCGTTTTCTCTATCACACTTTAGTCGTCGCACTTAGACTAGGTTCACACACATACTATATACTATATCACGAAATAATGTGTTTTACCCTCACTACACTCTTAGAACGAGGTATGATAAACGTGCAAGGAACGATTAATCGCGGGTGCACACGGGATTATTTGGGTCAGTGCACGGAGATCGTAGTGAATTCTAAGGTGCCACAAGCGCTCTGACAAAAGGTGACACCAAATCACGGGATGAAAGTAGTAGGGGTCAAGCAAGGAGTGCTTTATCATAATACCAAAGTTCCGTGAAGAAAGTGCCACGTGGAGTTGAACGTTATTAGACCTATATACTATTGTGATTATTTTCAACACACTACACTTAATCGCAAGGCGTAACAACTGAAATAGCATCATCGCAAGACTTGTCGTAAGTCTGCAACGCAGTGCAATCGCCTCATCGATGGACCCTGGAGAGTCTGCCTCGCAGGACAATTGCATCAACGCAAGACTGGTTGTAAGTCTATAGCAATCAATCTCATCAAGTACATAAACGCTCACGATATTGTTGAGTGAGGACTTATTCTACCCTCCTCGGTAATCGTGATTCGTCGCAACGTAACGTTAAGCTTATTCGAAACCAAGCTCAGCCAATCGCTTATCATGTGTATCTCGCAACCTCTATCGCTTATTACGTGAACCTATATCGTTTACTGTGTCTCAATCTATCGCTATACCGTTATTTGTGATATCTGTGTTCAGTTAGCACGCATGACCTCGCTTCACGAGATGAAACTCATATGGTTAAAGCAAGGTGTTTTAGTCATATCAGCGGACTTTCGTGGAAAAAGGCCATGTGGGGCCCGATGTTAGTAAACTCTGTAGTGTTATTCAATCAAATCGAACCGCGTAAATCGAACCGCATACCTACCATCGCTTGCAACGCAACAACTACCGATTTTCGTAATTCGTTTATCATCGCCGTCATCACTGGTGTTGTACTGTTCGCTTAATCCTCTAATCGCTTATCGCTTATCGTGTATAGTCTACCGCTTATTCCTGTATCGCGTACCGCTTGTTCGCTCGTTGGTGTTCGTTACAGTTTGTGTGGTGTTAGTACGCGTGACATCGCTTCACGAGGCAAAACTAACTTGGTTAAACGTGGTGTTTCACCATGTTAGCAAACTCTCGTGGAAACGTGCCATGTGGTTTTAAAGTGGAATCTAATCGAAAACGCGCTATTCGCTTATCGTTTATCGCTCGACGCACGCTGTTGTAGCTACGTTCGCAATTCAACTCGCCGGATTAACCTATTCGATTCTATCCTATGCTCGGTCCGATTTTCTATCGATTGGGCCAAGTAAACGCAATTCTACCCGTGTCATAATCGGCGCACATGACACCGCCTCACGAAACGGAAGTAATATGGGCAAAACATGGTGGATACGCCGTTGGTACTTCCTATATATAAGTGTTTTAATCATATTAACGAACTTCCGTGGGAAGGTGCCAAGTGGGGCTTGAAGCTAAATTATCCTTTTCAAACGGTTAAAACTGATTTTTTTATAATACTTTTATTAAAACCATGGAACAAGTGAAATTCCTCACAATGTGGAGGTAACATCGAATCAGCTTAACTCCATGTTCAAGGGGAGCTTTCATGAGTCCAATTTTTCCTTAAAACCTTTTGCAATATCAAAAACAAGACTTTCTTGAGACGTTGGTTCAACATCGAGTTCAGCCGAACCCATGCCATAGAAGAGTTTTCGTAGCCTCAGTTTTCATCTTGAATTCCTTAAAATGTTTAAAACTTAAACTTTCTTGTAACATTGGTTAACGATCGACTCAGTTAACCCTACGTCATGAGAAACCTTTCAAGTTCTCTAAGTTACAATCGCATCGAACTAACGGATTCTTCACAACACGAGGTACTTTGGAACGGCAACTCGTGGGATATTACTTTTGTCTTTACGTCGCCTTCTCGCTATCGCAATCGATCTCCCTTATTCGAAGCGCTCTCGTTTGTCAACTCTCGGTCAAATCACTCGCTGTATCGCTACTCATACACGATCAACTCCCAAAGGTCTACCTAATGGATTAATTTCGGGACGAAATTTCCTAAAGTAGGGGAGACTGTAACAACCCGCACTTTCGTGCGTTGTTACTACTCGATATACTCGTTACGCCTAGCACCAGAGATTCGGATCATAATGTAACTATATTGCATATATCGCTATTCGAAGGATAATCGTATATTTTCAAAATACAATATCACTATACTATTATCACAAACACTAACACTCACGGAGGCATTGAGTGAGGACCTATTCTACCCTCCTCAGTGGCCGTGATGTGTCGAACGTTAACAACTAACGCTAACAAGGACTCTCGGGTGAGTGCTATAACTCCAGTCGTTGTGACGATGATGACAATACGAGTGAATGGTACCCCGTCAGTCCTTGTGGCACAACTCGTAATAACGTTCACGATGACGTCGAGAAAGGACCTATACTACCCTCCTTGATGGCCGTGAAACGTCGCTAATAATCGCATACTCGAATTGGAAACCGAAGGTTATATCGAAACTTTGGAATATGGATACGTAAATACGACCCTTAGTGATATATATACATATATAATAATAATATAAATTTACTATGAGAAGCGCGTACTTCGAAAACTATCAAAAACGATCGAAGACGGAGAAATTCACCGCGTCGGAGTGGCCATCCGGACGGATGAGCCATCCGAACGGATTGCCATCCGAACGGATGGGTTATCCGCACGGATGGGCTATCCGCACGGATGGACCATCCGCGCGAATGGGTAATCCGGACCAGTCACTCCCTTCTCCTCTCTGTTGCCTATAAATAGCCTGCCACACCACTGTTCAAGTGATGTGACAGCTCCCACTCGACCAAACACGCTCAGGACCCTTTTCTCTCGATTTCTCGCGATTCCAGTAAGATTTCAACCTAAAACTTGTACTTCTATGATCTACACTCAATTCTACATCATTCTATCTTTCAAAACTCCCTATAAATAGCTCTGCTATTCGTGGGACTTACTGGGTATGGTTGTTGTTGTTGTTGTTGTTCTATCTTTCAAAACTCAATTTCCAACCGTGAAATCTACTGATTTGAGGTGTTTTAAGGTGATGTCACCAAGAGTTCATATGAACTTCAAGTTGTGACCTCATCCCACCATAAGCGCCTTAGATCTGAGTGATTTCCACATGTTTTGATAACAAATCTCACCTAAATCTATGTATTCAACCAAGGAACTGTGCGATTTCGAATTAACCATGAAGAACCATCAAGAACGGCCAGATCTGATGGAACGGGGTGATTCCCGGCCGTTACAACGGGTCGTGACTGATGGAAATTTCAAGTGTTGGTGCGAAATTACGCTGTCCCGGTAACTCCACACGTATTCCTTCCAATAAACACTCAGGAACAGTGTTCAGAATGCGAAACAGACGTGTCATCCGCACGGATCACATGTCATCCGGACGGATAACATGTCATCCGGACGGATAACATGTCGTCCGCACGGGTAACATGTCGTCCGCACGGAGAACATGTCGTCCGCACGGATCACATGTCGTCCGCACGGATCACATGTCGTCCGCACGGATAACATGTCATCCGCACGGATAACATGCCATCCGCACGGATGAGCCCTTCATACGAGTAACCATCCGGCCGGATTGCCATCCGACCGGATAACCATTGTCCAATGTCCTCTTCTAATAAGTGACCATCCGATCGGATTGCCATCCGATCGGATTGCCATCCGACCGGATGACCAATAGTCACCTGTTTCGTCCATCACCGTTTAACGCACTCTCATTCGATCAGGCTAACTCAGACGCAACCCAAAATCAAGTTGTGTTTACTTACCGATTACGCACTGTGAGTATACTTGAACCCCTTTTTTAATCGTATTTTGGGTGTAACATACGTTTCTAACAATTCAAACTTATCAAACGAATTATTTAATCAATCGAATTATCACTTGCGAATAACTGTTATGCATAGATATACGTGATGCTAGTTGCATATGTGCTAGGGCTTATACTCGCGACGTCCCACCATGACTAGTATAGTACTATTGCGCCCGACGGGGTCTAGTTTGCCATCGCATATTCGAGCATCGAGGACTTAGTTGGTAGTATCAGCTTTGTGAGTATATATGTCGTGTGTTACGCTCTTGCATATGGAAATTCGCTACACTTTTTATCTATTACGCTATACATATCAAACCTGTATACTCGCCAATACTTTTGTATTGACAAATATTTTAACGTATGTTGCAGGTTAGATCGCAGACTATGCCAAATCAAGCTAGGGAGTCTAGAAACTCAACTAAAATCTAGGTTGTTGGATTTGTATTGTTCGAGAGGACAAGAAATCTGTGATAACTTATGTGATTGTATTATTTGTTAGTATGGGATAACGAATGTATTAAATATTATTGCAATATAGTTGTTATGGATTCTCTTGAGCAATCTGATTCGCCTAGTGCCGCGCCCCGATGATTCCGCCTTCGGTTGGGGTGTGACAATTATATCTTAAATATCCCAATATATCTCATATTACACCCCGTATGTGAAAACCGAGCCCAAAATAGATTATAACATATAAAATAAATTAAAAACATGAAATATTGAGTTGAGGCGGGCCGCGTAGACCCACCCCAACATTTCACGCGGGCCGTATCAAGGTGGATACCGGATTCCTTTGATTTCTTTAGTTCAAGCGGGCCGCGTAAGCTTAAGCTTACATTGAAGCGGGCCGCGAGAGATCATGAAACGCGGAGACATCTGGTGCTGACACGTGTCGACATCGTGGCGGACCTACACATCGAATCAGCTAAGCTATATGTTGACCGGGTGTTGACGCGGGCCGCGTAAGGCTTCGCCTTACCTTACGCGGGCCGCCTGAGAGTCAATATCAGCAACTATATAAGAAAGCCATCGGGATCAACCAGAACTCTTTCATTTCTCAATTCTCAATCTAAATTTCTGTAGAAGAGATATTATAGTCAAGTATTATACCCCTAATTAGCGAGGTTCTGCTCCGTTGTAAGTATTATAACCCCAATTTCGTAATAGTTACGCTGCCCGGTTGATTTAGGGTTCCGTAACAACTGTCGTGGTTCTGCCCGACGTAGTTGTTGGAATACCGTCTCGGGGAGGGTATCATTAATATTTTCAAAGGGTTATGATACTAACCAATGTACATTTGTATAAATTATAGATTATATCCAGGAAACCCTTACGAGAAGCCTAAGATAGCAATGTGAGTTTATCCTCTTTTTGTTAACCTTTTTGGAATGTTTTACAAAACCTTAATTGTTTTACAATGTGATTAAGCGGTGATTGAGTCTTTGTAGTTCTTCAATTACTGCCGGTATTATGGGGTTTTGTATACAAAATTTATTACTACGAGTAGTAGTAAGTCGGGAACGACAGTTCATTACCATTGGACAACGAGTTAGCCAATGGGTAATTTGACCATAGCCATAGATCCGGTCGAGTGGCAAATACTGAATGAGTAATTGTGTAGACAGAAACAATGTGATCGCTCTCAATATTGTTGTAATTGATAAAATGTTTCTTGATTAAACTGGGATTCACTCACCAGTATTTCCGACTGACAAATGTTTTTAAAACGCGTTACAGGTAACACAATGTGAACAGCCAATTAGTGAAAAGCCAGCTGGAGAGCACTGAAGGCTTGGGAAAAATGTGGCTATAAAAATTACCTAATAAACGATGTTTTAAATTCAATAAAATAGGGGTTGTCCCTATAAATGTATTGTAATAAGAAACTTGGGTTTTGCCCATGTTATTATTAATATCAAAGAAGGTGGTTTTACTCTGATAAATATTTCCTAACTATGGTCCTGATGTAATTTCCGCTGCGAGATTTAACAACTGATACCACCGAAACTCTGAGATCGCGTCCGCCCGTTCCCGGGACAGATAAGGGATCGGGGGTTGCGAGAGAATGTGGTATCAGAGCCTAGCCACTGGTCTGAGCCAAAGAAGTGTTCTGCTGACACTTAAGTTTTAAAATTTGTGTTAGGAAATAAATTACGGAAATACGTGCATAACTATAATTAATTGTTATGTGTTATTTGACTATTTGTTAGTTTTCAGTATGAGTGATCAAGGACCATCAGACGTGAATCGTCAGTTGTCTGAATCACCTAGGAGTGAAGGTACATCATCACAGCCTGCCCTTTCAGGGTATTCTGCTGATCAGGAGGAAGGAATATTTGCCTTTAGAGCCCAATCTGAAGAGCCATTTCCTAATAAGAAACGAGGATGGTTCAGTAAAGAAGCTTTTGCTCGTAGGAAAAGAATGCGAAAGTTGCAACAGCAAAGAGCCTTAGCAGCTATTAAGCGCGAGACAGATGCCCATACACAGGATATGCTTAATAGAAGCCTAGCCAATTTTCATATCCTAGCTACAACTGCTGCTGACCCAAGTCTGGAACAAATAGTAGCCCCACAACCACAAAACCCAGAACAACCCATGGAGATAGAAAACCAGGAAAACCAGGTGGAGAAGCATGACTTTAACCCAGAAGAAATTCCTAGGATACCTGCACCAAACCCCCTAGACCCGAATTACGACCCCTGGTGGGACGACAATAGGGACTTTGTGCAACGTTACCCTATCCAGGAATATCCACCCATACAGAACATAGAAGCTTACCCAGGTATGGACCCTTTAGATCCCTATTACCAAGATGAATATATTAGGGAAATTTTAGAGGATCCTTACCAATTTCAGGAACTGTCACCCCCATATCAGGAACCCGCACCCCAGATTCCAAACCCAGTCCGAGAACCTGCACCCCCAATGAGTGCAGAAAACGTTCAAGAACTTAGGACTTTCGGGGAGGAAATTTTAGAAAGCAGTGAGAGGATGAGACAGGTGGGAGAGCTTCTCGTATGGAAATACGATGAGTGTAATATGGATTTTTGGATAAATCCATATCCGTGAATGTGTGAATGGAGGAAATAGTAGTTATAATAATAATAATAATAATATAATAAAATAAAATATGTGTGTACGGATGCATAGTACTATTAGTGTAATTTTCTTTCTGTTGGTATTGTAATCTTTATTTCAGTACTAGTGTGTAATAGACGCATAGTATATGAAAATAGAGTACAAGTCGCAATGATCGACGTTTTTTGTTAGATTGCGTGTCATGTGAATTATGATATTACTCATTATCTTGTCATATTAATATGGGATAAATGTTTAAAATTCAGATGGCCGACGAAGAAAATCAAGGAAATCTGAATAACGATAACCCGAGTAATATTAACGTGGTTAATGAGAATCCAAGCATCAATAACAATGGAAACCAGATGAATAATAGTGCTATCCAACATATAGTGGCACAAGGAATTATAGATGCAATGCCATTTATTCTTCAAATTGTTAAGGATGCTGATAAGCATAGCAGTAAGCGACCAAGCGAACCAGAAAACAGCGTGAACAATGGACCTGTACTTCAAATGCCCATTCCCAAAAGAAGAAGAACCATGCTTTATGGTTGTTCTTATAAAGAATTCTGGTCTTGTAAACCAATGGAATTCTCGGGCAACGAAGGGGCCATTGCAACCTTACGCTGGATAGAGAAGACTGAGGCAGTCTTAAGGATAAGCAAGTGTGCTGAAGAAGATAGGATACTGTTTGCTTCTAATTTGTTTAAGAATGCAGCACTAGAATGGTGGAACGCTATCCTCCAGACAAAAGGAAGTGATAAAACCTACAATATGGAATGGGAAGAATTTAAGGACAAGGTAGAAAGGAAATTCTGCCCACCCAATGAGAAGGAGCAGATAGCAAACAAGTTCCTAAACCTTAGAATGACTGGTGTGGATAGTAAGGGATACACTAAAATATTCTTTGAATATGCTAGAATAGTGCCAACCCTTGCTTCACCAGAACCAGTATTAATCTCCCGTTATATCTGGGGATTAATCGGAGAGATTAGACATGTAGTCAAGGCAGCTAGACCTCAAACCATAGAAGAAGCTGTAGAACTAGCCAATACCTTGACTGATGAATTAGTTCGTACTAGAGAAGAGGATCAAAGGAGGAATCTAACCCAGAAATTGACTCAAGAATTTCGTTCTGGAAATTCTAACCGTGGAAGAAATATAGATTCTACCTCTGCACTCTACTGTAGGTATTGCAAAAGAAAGCATTCAGGAAGATGCTCCATATATTGTAACTTTTGCAAAATATCGGGACACAAGGAAGAAAACTGCAGGAAGAAAGCTAACAGCCGGGTATGTTACAATTGCGGAGAACAAGGTCATATTAAGCTAAATTGTCCAAAATTAGTTCCAGCTCCAAACAACAAGAATACTAAAAATGTTAGAGCATTTGTTATGACTGCAGATGAAGCTAAGATGATTCCAGAATTCATAGCTGGTACGTTTTTAGTTAATGATATCTTTGCTAAAGTATTATTTGACTCTGGTGCAAACCAAAGTTTTATTAATACACCATTTTGCAAAATTCTAAATAAGTCATTAACTAAACTACCACAAGAATGCTTAGTAGAGACAGCCAATGGAGAAACCATTAGGATTTCTGAAATCTTGCAGGGAGCAAGAATCGAAATTTTAAATCAGAAATTTATTGCAAATCTGTATCCCATGACTCTGGTAGGATTTGATGTTGTATTAGGAATGGATTGGTTAATAGCCAATAAAGCCAATATTTTATGTGATCAAAAGTCAATTCACCAAAAGGTAAAACGATCACAATTAAAGGAGATAAGCCCTCTAGATCCACTAAGTTCATCTCTGTGATGAAAACTGCAAGTTATATAAGGAAAGGTTCCATAGTGTATTTGATTTCTATAATCACTAACACTAAAGGAAAAGATTTAAAAGATATTTCAGTAGTATCTCAGTTTTCAGATGTATTTTCAGAAGAATTGCCAGGGCAACCTCCAGATAGAGAAGTTGAGTTCAGAATCCATTTAATACCAGAAACAGAATCTATTGCCAAAGCACCTTACCGTTTGGCACCTGCAGAAATGCAAGAATTGAAGAAACAATTAGACGAATTGTTAGAAAAAGGATTCATACAGCCAAGTTCGTCACCATGGGGAGCGCCGATATTGTTCGTTAAAAAGAAGGACAGATCAATGCGCATGTGCATTGATTACCGTGAATTAAACAAGGTTACGATTAAGAATCGGTACCCATTACCAAGAATCGATGATCTGTTTGATCAACTACAAGGAGCTCGATTTTTCTCTAAAATCGATTTAAGGTCAGGATATCATCAATTAAAGGTACAGGAAGTGGACATTCCTAAAATCGCATTTAGAACAGGGTATGGACATTATGAATTTACTGTCATGCCATTTGGTTTAACCAATGCCCCAGCTGCATTTATGGACATGATGAACCGAATATGTAAGCCATATTTGGATAAATTCATAATTGTTTTCATAGATGATATTCTAATTTACTCTAAGAGTAAAGAGGATCATGCAAAGCATTTGCACGCACTTTTAAGTCTATTAAGAAAGGAAAAGCTTTACGCTAAATTTTCTAAGTGCGAATTTTGGTTAGAACAAGTACAATTCCTTGGACATTTAGTTAATCATGAAGGAATTCATGTAGATCCAACAAAGATTGAAGCAATTACTAAATGGAAAACCCCTGAGTCACCAACCGAGGTTAGAAGTTTCTTAGGATTGGCTGGTTATTATAGAAGATTTATTCAAGATTTTTCTAGAATAACTATTCCTTTAACTAAGTTAACCTGTAAATCTGTTAAGTTTGAATGGGGATTAAAACAAGAAGAAGCATTTAAAATTCTTAAGCAAAGATTAACCCATACACCCATATTAGCATTACCAGAAGGAACTGAAGATTTTGTAGTATATTGTGATGCTTCTAAATTAGGTTATGGGTGTGTATTGATACAACAACAAAAGGTTATAGCTTACGCATCTAGACAACTTAAGAATATGAAGAGAATTATTCAACTCATGATCTAGAATTAGGAGCTATAATTTTTGCTCTTAAGATTTGGAGACATTACCTTTACGGTAGTAAGTTTACCATATTCACTGATCATAAGAGTTTAAGGTATATATTCAAGCAAAAGGAGTTGAATATGAGACAAAGACGCTGGATGGAGATGCTTAGTGACTATGATTGTGATATCCAGTATCATGAAGGAAAAGCAAATGTAGTAGCAGATGCTTTAAGCCGAAAATATCATGAAAAGCCAAAAAGGGTACGTTCTCTTAAATTAAATCTACAAGTAGATTTAAATGAGCAAATAAGAGAAGCACAAGAATCAGTAATCAAGGATGATTCTGAAAATTTAAAAGGTATGTTAAAAGAATTAAAACAAGGAACAGATGGAATTTGGAGATTCCATGAAAAGAAAATGTGGATACCTAAATTAGGAAATCTACGTCATCGTATACTAGAAGAAGCCCATAAATCCAAATATATGATGCATCCAGGGAGTGATAAAATGTACCAGGATTTAAGGAAAAATTTTTGGTGGATAGGAATGAAGAAGGACATAGCAGCCTATGTTTCTAAATGTTTAACTTGTTCACAAGTTAAAGCTGAACACCAGAAGCCCTCAGGTTTGTTACAGCAATTAGAAATGCCAGTTTGGAAATGGGAATTGATAACAATGGATTTTGTTACTAAATTACCCAAAACAAGGAAAAGAAATGATACAATCTGGGTGATTGTAGATAGGCTAACTAAGTCAGCTCATTTCTTACCAATGAAGGAAACAATTAATATGGAACAATTAGCTAAATTGTATGTAAATGAAGTTGTTTCTTTACATGGCATTCCTTTATCAATTGTTTCTGATAGGGATAGCCGATTTACCTCTCATTTTTGGTCAAGTTTCCAAAAGGCAATGGGAACTAAATTAAAGCTAAGTACAGCTTATCATCCTCAAACGGACGGACAGAGCGAAAGGACAATTCAGGCAATGGAGGACATGCTTAGAGCTTGTGTAATCGATTTCGGAGGTAATTGGGACGATCATTTACCTTTAATAGAATTTTCTTATAATAATAGTTATCACACAAGTATCAATGCTGCACCATTTGAAGCACTTTATGGACGAAAGTGTCGAACCCCAGTCTGTTGGGCAGAAATTGGGGAAAAACAACTATCTGGACCTGAGATAGTGCAGGAAACAACTGACAAGATTATTCAAGTCAAGGAATGACTGAAAGCAGCACGTGATCGACAGAAGAGCTATGCTGATAACCGACGCAAGCCGTTGGAATTCCAAGTAGGAGATAAAGTATTATTAAAAGTCTCTCCTTGGAAAGGAGTAGTAAGATTCATCAAACGGGGAAAGCTAAGTCCCAGGTATATTGGACCTTTTGAGATTATTAGAAAAATAGGACCTGTAGCCTATCAGCTACAACTGCCAGAGGAAATGGCAGGAATACATGATGTGTTTCATGTATCAAATCTTAAAAAGAGTTTAGCTGATGAATCACTGATAGTACCTCTTAAGGATATAGAGATAAATGAACAACTCAAGTTTGTAGAAAGGCCTCTACAGATTGAAGACAGAAAAGTCAAGAATCTCAAGCACAAGAGACTAGTTCTAGTCAAAGTGAAGTGGGACTCCAAAAGAGGACCTGAGTATACATGGGAGCTTGAATCAGAAATGCAAAAGAAATACCCGTATTTGTTTCAATAGATCTCGAGGACGAGCTCTAAAATAAGGTGGGGAGAATGTAACAACCCTCGGTAAAACCAACACTTTCATAATATTTTCCGACACCCTATTATATCTTAAATATCCCAATATATCTCATATTACACCTCGTATGTGAAAACCGAGCCCAAAATAGATTATAACATATAAAATAAATTAAAAACATGAAATATTGAGTTGAGGCGGGCCGCGTAGACCCATCCCAACATTTCACGCGGGCCGTATCAAGGTGGATAACGGATTCCTTTGATTTCTTTAGTTCAAGCGGGCCGCGTAAGCTTAAGCTTACATTGATGCGGGCCGCGAGAGATCATGAAACGCGGAGACATCCGGTGCTGACACGTGTCGACATCGTGGCGGACCTACACATCGAATCAGCTAAGCTATATGTTGACCGGGTGTTGACGCGGGCCGCGTAAGGCTTCGCCTTACCTTACGCGGGCCGCCTGAGAGTCAATATCAGCAACTATATAATAAAGCCATCGGGATCAACCAGAACTCGTTCATTTCTCAATTCTCAATCTAAATTTCTGTAGAAGAGATATTATAGTCAAGTATTATACCCCTAATTAGCGAGGTTCTGCTC
The DNA here is from genome assembly GCA_030545235.1 of Helianthus tuberosus. Taxonomy (NCBI): domain Eukaryota; kingdom Viridiplantae; phylum Streptophyta; class Magnoliopsida; order Asterales; family Asteraceae; genus Helianthus; species Helianthus tuberosus. The sequence goes on along the minus strand of CM060353.1, from coordinate 174,187,538 downwards.
CGTTGTAAGTATTATAACCCCAATTTCGTAATAGTTACGCTGCCCAATTGATTTAGGGTTCCGTAACAACTGTCGTGGTTCTGCCCGACGTAGTTGTTGGAATACCGTCTCGGGGAGGGTATCATTAATATTTTCAAAGGGTTATGATACTAACCAATGTACATTTGTATAAATTATAGATTATATCCAGGAAACCCTTACGAGAAGCCTAAGATAGCAATGTGAGTTTATCCTCTTTTTGTTAACCTTTTTGGAATGTTTTACAAAACCTTAATTGTTTTACAATGTGATTAAGCGGTGATTGAGTCTTTGTAGTTCTTCAATTACTGCCGGTATTATGGGGTTTTGTATACAAAATTTATTACTACGAGTAGTAGTAAGTCGGGAACGACAGTTCATTACCATTGGACAACGAGTTAGCCAATGGGTAATTTGACGATAGCCATAGATCCGGTCGAGTGGCAAATACTGAATGAGTAATTGTGTAGACAGAAACAATGTGATCGCTCTCAATACTGTTGTAATTGATAAAATGTTTCTTGATTAAACTGGGATTCACTCACCAGTATTTCCGACTGACAAATGTTTTTAAAACGCGTTACAGGTAATACAATGTGAACAGCCAATTAGTGAAAAGCCAGCTGGAGAGCACTGAAGGCTTGGGAAAAATGTGGCTATAAAAGTTACCTAATAAACGATGTTTTAATTTCAATAAAATAGGGTTTGTCCCTATAAATGTATTATAATAAGAAACTTGGGTTTTGCCCATGTTATTATTAATATCAAAGAAGGTGGTTTTACTCTGATAAATATTTCCCAACTACGGCCCTGATGTAATTTCCGCTGCGAGATTTAACAACTGATACCACCGAAACTCTGAGCTCGCGTCCGCCCGTTCCCGGGACAGATAAGGGATCGGGGGTTGCGACAGTAAACCCCAAAAACGTTTTTGCGTAAGACGTTTTACGTAAACTGTAAAAATTTTCCAACAAAATTCACCTTGCCTGTAAACATTTTACGTAAAACGTTTTCATGTAAAACGTAAAAAATTACGTAGCCTATAAAACGTAAAGCGTTTCACGTAAAATATTAAGGTAGATTTTAAAATTTTACGCAATATGTAAAAACTTAGAATTTTACATAAAACGTTTTTGTGAATAAAAGCATATGTATATCGTAAAAATACTAGAAAGAATATGCAAAAAACGTTAAAAGCAAAGACGTAATTTTACGCAAGCAAATTGTGTTTGTCCACCTGACCCACATGCCAACATAAATATCAACATCCCGACAAAAGTAATTGTTTAACCTTTGCAAAACCACCCCAAAAAAGGCCCAACCCAAAGACGCCCAACCAAAAAGAGGAATCTGTCTATCACGCCAAATCATTGTCTACACAAAAGCCAACCAACGTCGAATCTCGTCGCCATATTTGTTCACCGGGGACAGGAGTATCGCGGCCGCATACCTTTTCCGTAAGTAGTCGCACTGGACTTTCTTCCGCGCCCCGTGCACACTGAATCCGCAGAAGAAGTTTCTCCTGGAACCCACAAACCGTTCCATATGGCGCATTGCAAAAATGCCGGAGTCCACAAACGGTGCCGCGTTACTATGGGGTAGACCATGGATGTGACATCTGTGCCTCCACGGCCATCAAACAAATACCAAATCAATGAAATATTGTGTTTCATACTTGGGATTTGTATAAATATGTGTATCATTTGCACATATCAATTCTTGTTCGATTTCGAGCTCTAAATCGCTTTCTGGAAAGTTATACGCAAACTGATGCGTAAACATAATCAGTTTAACACGAAAAACACTCTGGAACAGTGACATGGGCTTAACATACCTTAAATACCCTTTACATAACTTAGAAATAAGTTTTGGAGGGTTTGGTGTGTCGAAATCAAGTTTATTCGATCGCAGGGACTATTTGCGTCAAACTGCAAAAGTCTGCTGATTTGTATGGCATCAAACATTCCGGAACTTGACCATAAGTTAAACATGCCCTAAATATCCTTTACATAGCTTAGAAATAGGCTTTGAGGTGTTCGGTGTGCAAAAATAATTTTTTTGGTCAAACAGGGACTAAAAGCGTCAAAAAGTGCACAAGTTTGCATTTACGCGCATATCTTACGTTCTGGATATATCCGGACATCCAAAAATTTATGTAATCATTAAAATATTTTATTTTAGTGATTGGCATGATAAAATTCCATTCGTCGCGTAATTTGGATCGTTTTTCGCGTCCGTTCGTGTTTCGTCGTAATTAACCGAACAACGCAACCGTACGACCAAACAAACCGACATCCGAGATGTTTTTGAGCATATTTCATGTTCCCTATACTTTAACTTCATTTTAGAGCCTTGAAATGGGGTTAACGGGGTTTAAACGCGTCGAAAATGGCTCAAAAGTGTTGCAGGGACCAAACCTGACAATTTAGCAAAGTTTCTGGTCACTGGTATGTGGTGGCGCTGCGCCACCACTATATGGTTTTTCCGTGGCGTGATGCCACGGTCTCATCTGGGCAGAAACTTCATTTTGACAACCAGGTTGAACTTGGGGGTCTTTTGTGTAACTTTTCTCAATACCGTGTGATGGTTTTGGGGGGCACCCCTAGTATTCCAAAACCATGTGCCTTGTGTGAAAGGTCTAGATCGAAGCTCAATTATCGAGGAACGATCCTAACGGTTCTTCACTTTCTATAAATACCCACCATCTTCATCACCTTCATTCACACATTTGTTCTTATTTTGCTCTAAGTTGAAGCTCTCAAGCTTCATACCTGAGTAATTTGAGTTCAAATCTCCATTGCTTGGACCCTTTGTAAGTATTCTTTCATCTTTTATGCGTTTTTAAGCATGAAAGTCAAACAGTGTTTGACTTTCTGCTTTGACCAGTCAATGGTCAACACGAAGTTCGTTTGAACTTCGCAACGTGAGCGTAATCACGATGGTCATAGTCCTTTGTGACTATACCTACTGATTACCACGTTATTTAGGTATAGTGACGAGTCATAGTTTCGGTCAAAATACACGTTTATGCGTATTTTGCAACCAAACTATTCTTGGGTATCAAAACCCTTTGTTTTGATATCAAACTTGTTTTCTAACTTCGTTAAACATGCTTTAACATGTTTAACTCGTCACTTTTAGTTTAGTGCTTATATAGGGTCGTAAGATAAGCGGTCTAAACGACCGCTTAGACTTTCGAACCGGACCCGTTTGGTCGATCATTAGGATCCGACCAAACATATTTTGTGACCATAGTTATATAGGGAATAAACTTCCGAGGTTATACCTTATGGTCACTTCGTTTAGTTAGTTGTATGATAGGTAGTTTATATGCCTTAGGAAAATGACCAAAATGCCCTTTTTACGCATAAATTCATTTTAAGCATATGTAACCTAAATTTTTACATCTAAACTGATTAGGTAACATTATTAGACATGTTAAGGCATATAATACTTGTCATAGGACTAATTAGGCGGTCCGAACGCGTGTTACGTGAAAGACCCGTTAAAGTAGCGTAAGCTACCTAAACGGATCGTAATGGGTCGTAAGCACTTAGGATAGGTTTCGTTTTAGAATGTAGGCTTTGTTAAACCATATTACATGAGTTCCTATACTCATTTGGTTTACGAAACCTCATTCTATCCGATCTTCCGATTTAGGTCCGGTTTATTAACTTAGTTACCTATATTAGGTGCCGTTTGATTCCGTGATCCCTCTAGCTTTGCTTGGTTGTTATTCAAGACTTCTAAGAATCCTCAAGTGAGTACATAGTCCCCTCTTTTACAGTTTTCCAAACACTTTGGGGTGAAACACATGTGCCTACTTGTTACTTTCGTGTTTTTCATGCTTTATAACCTATACTTGCTATGTTCATTAGTACACGTATAGTACATGATTTCATTATGTTTTTGCTATGTATGTTTTACTAACATGCTAGCACATTGATTTTACATATTACATTTTGTTCCATATGTTTATATCAACATATATACACATTGGTTTACATTAAACATTTCTACTTTGTATGTCATTTAGCATACTTAAGTACATTATTTTCATAAAACATGCTTACATTTGGTATGACATTTGGTTTGTTTAAATGGGACAAAAATACATTCATTAACATTGATCACGCCGCTTGGTAGTAAGTAATGGTACCATAGGAATTGACAACTCTCGTCCCTGGAATCCTAGGTTTATTTGGACGTAAGGGATGACTGAATCCAATATACATAATTTAGATAAGCCTTTAATTTCGTTTAAGGGTTTGTCGCCACAGTCGCAAGGCTTGAATGTATGCATTTTAACATTACCGCATAGATGTTTGTATCAGTAAAGCATGCATGGATTTTACAAAACATAACTTTTGGTTTATTCAAATACTTTGTTTTGTGCATTTTTACATATGGTTTAAGTAGTCACTTTTTACTTGCCATACATGACATTTGTTTACACATTACATGATTTACATTTTGACAATAGACATGGTTTTCACATAAACATTTGACAATTGGTTTAAACATGACATTATTGGTGGTTTGTTTGGGTAAGTGATTTAAGTAACGAGGCGTGTGTAATATGATAAAAGCATGGTGGATACGCCGCTGGTACTTCCTATATATAAGTGCTTTTATGATATTACATATCGTAGCGTTATTTAAACCATTTCAAGTTAGACATATTACAATTTTACACATATATCATATCTTCATGAAACATTGTTTTACAAACAACATATTTTACACAAACTCATTTTACTTGGTTATTTATTTATCTATGCATCTTTCTTTTATATCATCTGATTTTTTATTACTTTTTGTATGATTTATAAAAGAAAACATTTTACAAGGTTCATGACTAACTTTTGTTAAACATTTTCTTTAAACTTACAAGTCATGAATCCTATTTTTATAAAACCTATGTATCTCACAGGCATTTTTATGCTGACGTACCTATTTTCACATGTGTTTTCAGGAAATGAGGCATAGGATTGATCAAGATATAGTTAGGCGGACTTGGGCCTTAGTGACAATAAAAGATGCAAGACTAGTTAATCATGATATATTTCTTTGTTCTTAAGACATTGTTGTCACACCCTGACTTTTGCGGAAGCGTATGATGTGTGACTTGCTCAATATCATTGCATTCAATTATAATAAACAACTATATGATTAAAACAAGATGTTCATCCATTCATAAGATTGAGATGTTACTAACAAAAGTCATTTATGTTTCAACCAAAACCCTTAAGTTGTGATACAAAACAAAAGTGGATGACATCTAAACTTGAAATTTACGTCTTGAAAACAACTCCAGTGCCCAAGATCCGTCTTGTTTCCTGAAATACATGTGAGTTTTGGAAAATCGTCAACATAATGTTGGTGTGAGTTCATGCAGTTTTGTATAGAATGTTTATACTTGTATGAAAACATGGTATGTAACTTGTAAAACGTATCTGTAATTAAGTATTTTGAATGTAAGGAATACAAGATCGCTAGTGGTTTGCAAGGCCACTAACATGTGTAACGACATAGGAAGCATCCAAACCATAGGCATTTTTAGTTGTCGCTCCACGACTGTCGATTCACGACTAGAGACACAAAGCACTGCTTGGTAAAAGAGTGGCCAAGAGTGTGGTTGCCTGAAACCCATTAGATCTAACCTTTTGTTCCGCGGTCTTGGTATGTAACTGATTAATGGTGCTTATGGCACCCTATTCGTGACATGATCTATAGTATCATTCCTTAGTTTTTGTAATAAACATACCATAGCACATGTATTTTCCCCAAGTTTAGAAAACAAGTAAAAGTTTAAAAGTAGGGACATGAACTCACAACTTTGCGTATCCTGCGCCGTAAACTTCACCGGTTGGTTTTGTAGCTTCGTAACCTATACGTGTTCTATTAATGTTAGTCACCAGACTTGTATCACACAAGTACAAGTCACCATCTTTTGTTTATGTATATGTTCTTTATACGTTCATTCTTTATGAGGGTCGTGCCCATGTTTGTCGGGTCTTGCCCGTTGAGTATGTATTGCTTATTCATAAATATATATTTCACTTCACAAATATATATTCATTTTCGTAGACTTTTCCAGGTAATAAGTTGTTAAAAATAATTTATATTTTTAACTTTTCATGTATGTTACTTATATTATTTTCCCAAAAATAAATATAAGTATTTTGTGAAATAATATTCTCCATATTATTTTTGTACAAGTATTCTTAGGAAAGTATACTTGTATTTTATGCAAATACTTGTGTATTTTGTATTTTTCACCAAAAATCAATACTTTGATTTTTATTACTTTCCGGAATTATATTTCTTAAAACAATATATTTTTAAGACTTGTAAGAAATATATATATTTTGTCATGCTATAAAATATATATAATCATTCTCGTTATTCACTCGATTTTTGTATACTTGTATACTTATGTATTCTCATATATTTGTATGTGTATTTTCAAGTTCCTATTACACTACTACATATGATACACATAATATACACTTAGCACAAAATTTGGTGATCACAAAATATATATATATATTTTCCTCAAAAATATACATACTTAATATTAAACTTTATCTTGAAGAAATAATCATTTCTTAACTTGTAATTTCTTACAAAAATTAGGGAAACCTTGGTAAATATTTTATGTGAATTTTTAGGGAATAAGTTTCGTCACAACTTATATTTTTCTACGTGTCAAAATTTTATAAAAATTTTGACATAGTTTCCCCTAGAAATGGAGGTTTCCCATGTTTTCAAAACATGTGTTTATTTTCTTTTCAATCATCAAAACAATTTTCCAACAACAATCATCAACAATAAACACTAACTTCTTCATATGAAACATCATGGTGAACTTGTCTCTTGTTAAAAATGTGTAGTCTTTTAGATCTACACTTTACATATTATGATCTTTCCAAAAAAAAGTGTTCTTTTGTATTTTAAACAAACTTATTTGAAACTTTAATCCACTAACTCATTCATCCATGAGTTTTATGTTTTCAAACCTTGTAAATCATGTTCCAAAACTACTTTTATGTTTATTAGAAAGATCATCATTTTTAATATCATGTTTAACCATGGATCTTTCAAGACCCATGCTTAATATCTTTAGATCTTTCATAAACAAGCTTTGTGTTAAACTTTTAACAAACTTTTCATAGATATTAGTTTCAAAAATTAGTTTAACACACACTTTATTACTTTAAGATTACAAATTTATGTGTAAAAATTCCTATTTCAAGTTCACATCATGCTTCACATGTTCATCTTCAAGTTTAACCATGGATCCTTCAAGATCCATGCTTAAACTTGGTGGATCTAAGCTTTAACATACTTGATCTAATCATAAACTCAAGATATAACATAAACAACTTCATTACTTGCACTAAAAATTCATGTAATCACTTATTTTCTTCATGAATATGTTAGATCTTTTCATTTTTAACATTAGAAGTTAAGTTGTTTAGATGGTGAAACTTGTACATAACATAAACATGACATAATTAGTGATCAAGAAGCTTACTACTAACTCTAATGGCTAGGGAAGTGGCACAAAAATGAAGGTGATGAACAAGGAAGAAATCAAGAGGTTAAAAGCTCCACAAGGTGGTCCTTCAAGTTCTAGCACCATACACCTTCCTAAATGGCCTCCATACTCCTCTAGATCACCTTGGATTAAATGATTAAAGCTTGAAAATGAAGGTGTATATGTGTGTGTAGTGAGCCGTGAGTTAGGGAAGAAGAAAGGGGGAAGAAGATGAGTGAATGTGAGTGTGATTAGTTTATGCTTTTATAAAGATCTTCCAAATCTTTCATATGGTATAATACTAGAATATTCCTTACATAAAATCTAATAAAATCAAGTAAAATCTTTAGGTGGGACCCATAGGGGCCGGATTTGGTGAAGGGGGGGGGGTAAAATGTAAAATTTTGGAAGTTGAAGGTTTAAAGTGTAAACGGTAAGGTTTAAGTATGTTTAAGTGTGTTTAGGGGTTTTTATGATTTTTAAGGTGTTCTAGCATCAATACTAGTTTAATATCATAAAAACATTAATTCTAGTCAAATTTTGATGTCCCGATTATTTTCCGGTTGTTTGGTTTGTTACAGTTCGTTAAAGTGCTGAATTGCGCAGTTTCGCTAAGTATAAAGCACTTTTTGTGGCAGTTTTAATTCCTGACACTTTGTAAGTTATTTTGGACAATAAAACATAAATTCTACATGATATTAATGTGCTTAAAAGCTGATTATAGCTGAATTGTTGCTGAATTATGCCGATTTCAGCATTTTAGATAAGTTTCGGGTTCTTTTTAGTGCATAGGTTAGCTTCCGGAAAGTTTATATGTTAACCCTTGTATCCACACTTGGGTTTTAATGTATTTTAGATGTTGGACCTATTCCTAGGCCCTAATTCTATTATCTGACTGCTTTCTGCAGATTTGCTGACACAGCGTGTCTTACCGGTGAGTTTACTAGTCTTTCTGACGCAACGCTAAAGTAATGCATAAAGCAATATTTGAAGTATAAAACGTGCATGAATTCACATGTATAGCATGAAATTAGACAATGTTGAAATGTAAGCACATAATTGCAGATATTTAATAATAATAAGACTGTACGGAATTTACCGGTTTTGTGCCAGTTGTCACGTCTCCCCCCGTTAAAAGAATTTCGTCCCGAAATTCAGGCTGAGTCATCTCCCGCATGAGCTTTCTCGAACAGATGGGGGTACTTGGCTTTGAACCGGTCTTCACGTTCCCACGTGTACTCGGGTCCGTGTTTAGAGTTCCAACGTACTTTGACAAGCTTAACACTACTCCTTCGAGTCTTGTTGACTTTCCAGTCTGTAACCTCAACGGGTTCTTCAGTAAAGTGGAGGGTGTCGTCGATATGAACTTCATCCGCTGGTATGGTGACTGTTTCCTGGGTTGGACTCTTTTTGAGGTTGGACACATGAAACGTATCATGTACACCATTAAGTTCTTCCGGTAACTCCAGTTTGTACGCCACGGTACCAATCTTTTCCAAGATCTTGAATGGTAAATTTATGCTCGTCTTGATTCTGAACGTTTGACGACGCAAATTTGCTGGATACATTGGACCATTCACCGTGAATTCGACTTTCCACGTTTTCTGAATCTTGCCACACCTTCCCAAGGTGAGACTTTCAACAGGACTCTGTCTCCAACCTTGAATTCTAAAGGTTTTCGTCTTTGATCAGCGTAGCTCTTTTGTCGATCATGAGCTGCCTTAATGCGCTCTCGGATCTGCATGATCTTGTCGGTTGTCTCTTGAACAAGTTCAGGGCCAATCAACTGCTTGTCTCCAGCGTCTGCCCAACACAACGGTGAGCGGCACTTGTGGCTATATAGAGCTTCGAACGGTGCGGCTTTTATGCTCGTATGGTAGCTGTTGTTATAAGAGAACTCGACTAAAAGTAGATGAGTATCCCACTACCGCTTAGGTCCATAACACACGCGCGAAGCATATCTTCTAGTGTTTGTATGGTCCGTTCGCTCTGGCCATCTGTTTGCGGATGGAAGGCCGTGCTTAGATCTAGTTGAGGTCCAAAGGCCTCCTGAAAGGATTGCCAGATCCTTGATACGAAACGTCCATCTCTGTCTAAAATAATCGAAATAGGCACTCCATGACGTGCCACAATTACTTTAAGATATAGCTCAGCAAGCTTTCTAGTGCTATCCTTCTCTCGGATCGGTAGGAAATGCGTAGTCTTCGTCAATCGATCAACTGTAACCCATATCATGTCATGCCCTCTAGGGGTCCTGGGTAATTTCGTTATGAAGTCCATCGAGATTTGCTCCCACTTCCACATGGGTATCTCTGGTTGTTGCAGTAGGCCAAATGGTTTCTGATATTCGGCCTTAACCTTAGCACAGGTTAGGCATTTTTCAACATAAACAGCAACGTCGCTCTTAAGCTTCGACCACCAATAGTATTCTTTCAAGTCTTGATACATCTTGTCCGATCCTGGGTGGATCGAGTATCTCGACTTGTGAGCTTCTCGAATACCGCCATAGAGCGGAACCTAAATATGCCCCATAAAGTATAAGGTTCCCTCTTCATTTGGCACCAATTTCTTCTCCATACCTCGGCGATATTCAGCTCTACGATTTTCCTTCTTAAGGGCTTCTTGTTGTGCGTCATGAATGCGTGCAGTGAGATTCGTTCGAATGGGCATTTCCAATGCTCAACCCCTTAGGGTCTTAACCCTTTTCCTTTCGACTTAACGCGTCTGCTACAACGTTAGCCTTTCCAGGATGGTACTTAATCTCACAGTCATAGTTGTTTAGCAACTCAACCCACCGTCGCTGACGCATGTTCACTTCCTTCTGATCAAAGATGTGCTGCAAGCTTTTGTGATCAGTGAAGTTAGTATATCGAGTACCATATAAATAATGTTGCCAGATCTTCAAGGCGAACACCACCGCACCTAGCTCCAGGTCGTGTGTGGTGTAATTCTTCTCATGCACTTTCGATTGTCTTGAAGCGTAAGCGATGACCTTTTGGCGTTGCATGAGCACGCAACCCAATCCTTGACGCGAAGCGTCACAGTGTACCACGAAGTCTTCAGTGCCTTCGGGTAAGGATAGTATTAGTGCATCGCATAGCTTGCTCTTGAGAAGTTGGAAGGCTCCTTCCTGCTTATCACCCCAGTCGTACTTCTTATCCTTCTGCGCAAGGGAAGTCAACGGTTGAGCTATCTTGGAGAAGTTCTCGATAAATCTGCGGTAATAGCCCGCTAATCCCAAGAATTGTCGAACTTCGGTTGGTGTCTTGGGAGCTTCCCAATTCTTTATCGCTTCTATCTTGGCTGGGTCTGCATGAATACCCTTCTCGTTCACAACATGACCAAGGAACTGTACTTCGCAAATCCAGAATTCGCACTTTGAGAACTTTGCATAAAGCTTCTCTTTCTTCAGTAGTTCCAGAATGGTCCTGAGGTGTTGCTCCTGCTTATCACCCCAGTCATACTTCTTATCCTTCTGCGTAAGGGAAGTCAACGGTTAAGCTATCTTGGAGAAGTTCTCGATAAATCTACGGTAATAGCCCGCTAATCCCAAGAATTGTCGAACTTCGGTTGGTGTCTTGGGAGCTTCCCAATTCTTTATCGCTTCTATCTTGGCTGGGTCTGCATGAATACCCTTCTCGTTCACAACTTGACCAAGGAACTGTACTTCGCGAATCCAGAATTCGCACTTTCAGAACTTTGCATAAAGCTTCTCTTTCTTCAGTAGTTCCAGAATGGTCCTGAGGTGTTGCTCGTGCTCTTCCTTCGTTTGCGAATAAATCAGAATATCATCGATAAATACAATCACGAATTTATCTAGATATGGTTTGCAGACACGGTTCATCAGATCCATAAATACTGTTGGTGCGTTCATCAACCCAAATGGCATCACAAGGAACTCGTAATGCCCATAACGCGTTCTGTACCCAGTCTTCGGTATGCTCTCTTCTTGGATCCTTAGCTGACGATAGCTAGACCGAAGGTCGATCTTGGAGTAGTAACTCGATCCTTGCAACTGATCGAATAAGTCGTCAATTCTCGGTGGTGGATACCGATTCTTGACAGTGAGCTTATTCAACTCTCTGTAATAGATACACATCCGCAGTGTTCCATCCTTCTTTTTCATGAACAAAACTGGAGCTCCCCAAGGCGAGAAGCTCGGCCTTATGAATCCTTTATCCAACAACTCCTGGAGTTGTGTAGATAGTTCTTGCATCTCGGATGGCGCAAGTCGGTAGGGTGCCTTGGCTACAGGAGCGGCGCCTAGAACCAAGTCAATATGGAATTTGACTTGTCTTTGCGGAGGTAGTCCTGGCAGATCTTCGGGAAAAAACATCAGGAAATTCCTTCACCACAGGAATGTCTTCGAGTTTCGGCTCCTCAGCCCTCTTATCTACTACGAGTGCCAAGAATGCAACACATCCTTTCCTTAAGCACTTCTGCGCCTTCATACAATTGATGATTCGCAGAGGTGTGTCTCCTTTCTCTCTCTCCATGCACGATGAGTGTTCCATCATTCACAAGAGGGATGCGAATGATTTTCTCGTGACAAACAACTTCAGTCTTATTCTTGGATATCCAATCCATGACGACTACCACATCAAAACTACCTAAACCAACTGGTAGAAGGTTGATAGAGAATTTTCGTTTCCCCAAGTCCAAGTATACAACCCTTAATAACTTTATCCATTTTGACTGGTTTCCCCATTTGCCAATTCTATAGCATGTGGGGAGTCTAGCTTACTTGTTCCTAGGCCAAGTATATCCTTAAGTTCCATAGACTTAATACCGAAGTCGGTGCCGGTATCAAATAGAACGGATGCAATGTGTCGGTTTATAAGGAACGTACTCGTAACTATGTTCGGGTCCTAGCGTGCCTATCGTATTCCCTTCATGAAAATGCTCCCAAAAGCTTGAACTTTCCTTCGGGCAGTCCTTCCGATAGTGTCCTTTTTCACCACATCCGTAGCAACTCTTGACCTTTGCCATTTCTATTACTGTCCTAAATTCCATTCACATGTCTCATACCAGACCAGCATGCCTCCTTGCTATGCCCGGTCTTGCCCCAATTTCACACCTACGAGTCCTGCATGGACCTGTGTGATAATAACCATATCTATCACACTTTGGTAGTTCTCCTTGGTAGTTTTATCACCTATCTTAGTCGTGAGCACGAATGCCTTGACTTTCCTAGTCGCATCGGTTTCCTTATGTTTGTTGTTTGCTTTAGAGCTTTACTTGGGATGTGTATACTTCCTCTTATTTCGCCGTTGTTCTCAGTGTTGTTTGCTTCGTATTGGACAATTGCTTCAGCAACTTGTTGGTTCCACAGAGCTTCAAGCTCAGCTCTTGTTGCAGGTAAAGGTTCTGATTAGACTCGGCCAGCGCTTCCTTTGCTGTGGTTCCATGTGCTTCTCATGTATAAAACACATTGATGAGATTAAACATTTATTTTGGAATAAATGTTATTGTCTTTGTGTGAAAGCAATGCTTATTCGTCGTGCACCGCAAGTATAAAAGTAGGGTAATTCCTAATGATGCTTATGCAAATCTTCTCACCATAACCATCTCATCATTGTAGCGAGGTAAAATGAGTCGCAACAAAATCTTGCTAAGGGTATATCGACTTTTTCGTACACCATATCATCTTGTTGCAAATAGTCTTGCGTAGAAAACCTCCTCGGAGTCACCTTACTCCGATTGATGCAAGTCATCCAGGGCTATAAAAATACGGTGAGGTCTTCCCTTCACCTTGCTCCTTGTTTATTCCTCAAGTCTCCGACTCTTCCATTGTCTTTAGTTTTACATATACAGGTATGCTTCACAGGAGATGGGGGGGTGCATTACTACCACGTATAGGAGAAAGTGATAGTGAAAACACAGAGGTAAGGTCGTGAGGGTACGTGACTTCTTCCTCGGGACCGAATTGTGCCTTGTAGCAACCGTAAAGTGGTTTCCAGGGTGTGAATGCACTACCCAGACGATGGGGGTGCACCACGGGATAGAGAGGGTGGAAGTACTGATGGGTGCGTCGGTGTTGTAATATGGGTAGAAGTGTCAGAAACGAAGTAGGCAAAGACATGTTTCCTACTTGTAAGGTGCTATAGCAATTATCTAGGTATTGCCTTACTAGATGAAGGTGTGAACACTTAGAAAGTTTTGGATGGGTGGTGATCATTAGCTTGGCCCGTAGAGTCCACCAGGATTTCCATGCACTACAAGTCGTTATTACGTGGGCCCCCGTAATAATAAATTGTCTTGCACGGTCACCCCAACTTTCCCTCTTTCAAAGCAGATAATCAACCACAGAGGGGACACTACTGTCCTTATACCTCCGACATGGAAAGGACCATTATGGTGGTCCACGCGCCATCATTCGTTATCGCTATGCGCGTATAGGCACAATGCTTAGACGTAATAGGAATAAGGGGAATTCCTAGAAGTTGGAGGGGCACCTTCAAGATGAGTACTTCATCTTCCTTGATTGGACGGGAGGGTCGTCAATCTCGCTTCGTAAAAGCCGCCGGGGTCTTGTCTCACTAATAAGGTCGCTGTCCAAGGTTGCCTCCTCTGCCTCGCCGTCACTGCCGTAGTCAGGCACCTCCGCATTCAAGGGGGAAGAACAACCATTTTCTATAGAATCAAGCTCGGGACCTCATTTGGCAATCAACCATAAGCTCCGTAGTGTACGCGAGGTCGATAATCTCATTGCGCAAGTCAAGAACAATAATAGGATTCGAAGTCGAAGGTATCTCGTCAATAATCATTCCGTACACATATATGCATATATATTAATATATAATAACGTTACTCAGTATACACAAGCAAATAAATGCTACATGTCTCATATAACTCTCGTTTATTCTTTCCTTTGAAAAATGTTGGATTCATGGATCTTGCGCTTTTTGTAAATGCAATGAAAAACCTTTTGTAAAAATGTTTTCGTGAGAGAGTCCTAATGATTGTAGTCTAGACCCGAGAAGGAATCCTAGTTCACTACAATCGAAGCTCTGATACCAAACTGTCACACCCTGACTTTTGCGGAAGCGTATGATGTGTGACTTGCTCAATATCATTGCATTCAATTATAATAAACAACTATATGATAAAAACAAGATGTTCATCCATTCATAAGATTGAGATGTTACTAACAAAAGTCATGTATGTTTCAACCAAAACCCTTAAGTTGTGATACAAAACAAAAGTGGATGACATCTAAACTTGAAATTTACGTCTTGAAAACAACTCCAGCGCCTAAGATCCGTCTTGTTTCCAGAAATACATGTGAGTTTTGGAAAATCGTCAACATAATGTTGGTGTGAGTTCATGCAGTTTTGTATATAATGTTTTATACTTGTATGAAAACATGGTATGTAACTAGTAAAATGTATCTGTAATTAAGTATTTTGAATGTAAGGAATACGAGATCGCTAGTGGTTTGCAAGGCCACTAACATGTGTAACGACATAGGAAGCATCCAAACCATAGGCATTTTTAGTTGTCGATCCACGACTGTCGATTCACGACTAGAGACACAAAAGCACTGCTTGGTAAAAGAGTGGCCAATAGTGTGGTTGCCTGAAACCCATTAGATCTAACCTTTTGTTCCGTGGTCTTGGTATGTAACTGATTAATGGTGCTTATGGCACCCTATTCGTGACATGATCTATAGTATCATTCCTTAGTTTTTGTAATAAACATACCATAGCACATGTATTTTCCCCAAGTTTAGAAAACAAGTAAAAGTTTAAAAGTGGGGACATGAACTCACAACTTTGCGTATCCTGCGCCGTAAACTTCACCGGTTGGTTTTGTAGCGTCGTAACCTATACGTGTTCTATTAATGTTAGTCACCAGACTTGTATCACACAAGTACAAGTCACCATCTTTTGTTTATGTATATGTTCTTTACACGTTCATTCTTTATGAGGGTCGTGCCCATGTTTGTCGGGTCTTGCCCGTTGAGTATGTATTGCTTATTCGTAAATATATATTTCACTTCACAAATATATATTCATTTTCGTAGACTTTTCCAGGTAATAAGTTGTTAAAAATAATTTATATTTTTAACTTTTCATGTATGTTACTTATATTATTTTCCCAAAAATAAATATAAGTATTTTGTGAAATAATATTCTCCATATTATTTTTGTACAAGTATTCTTAGGAAAGTATACGTGTATTTTATGTAAATACTTGTGTATTTTGTATTTTTCACCAAAAATCAATACTTTGATTTTTATTACTTTCCGGAATTATATTTCTTAAAACAATATATTTTTAAGACTTGTAAGAAATATATATATTTTTTCATGCTATAAAATATATATAATCATTCTCGTTATTCACTCGATTTTTGTATAATTGTATACTTATGTATTCTCATATATTTGTATGTGTATTTTCAAGTTACTAATACACTACTACATATGATACACATAATATACAGTTAGCACAAAATTTGGTGATCACAAAATATATATATGTATTTTCCTCAAAAATATACATACTTAATATTAAACTTTAGAGTTAATTACTATTTTCGTCCCTGTGGTTTGTCAAAAATCACTATTTCAGTCCATTAGTTTAAAAATTGCGATTTCAGTCCCTGTGGTTTAACTTTCATAACCATTTCAGTCCATGTGGTTTCACTTTCGTAACCATTTCAATCCATTTATTCTGTAAGTACAGGGACTGAAATGGTTACAAGGTGGACTGAAATGGTTACGAAAGTGAAATCACAGGGACTGAAATCGCAATTTTTATACTAATGGACTGAAATAGTGATTTTTGACAAACCATTGGGACGAAAACAGTAATTAACTCTAAACTTTATCTTGAAGAAATAATCATTTCTTAACTCGTAATTTCTTACAAAAATTAGGGAAACCTTGGTAAATATTTTTAGGTGAATTTTTAGGGAATAAGTTTCATCACAACTTATATTTTTCTAAGTGTCAAAATTTTATAAAAATTTTGACATAGTTTCCCCTAGAAATGGAGGTTTCCCATGTTTTCAAAACATGTGTTTATTTTCTTTTCAATCATCAAAACAATTTTCCAACAACAATCATCAACAATAAACACTAACTTCTTCATATGAAACATCATGGTGAACTTGTCTCTTGTTAAAAATGTGTAGTCTTTTAGATCTACACTTTACATATTATGATCTTTCCAAAAACAAGTGTTCTTTTGTATTTTAAACAAACTTATTTGAAACTTTAATCCACTAACTCATTCATCCATGAGTTTTATGTTTTCAAACCTTGTAAATCATGTTCCAAAACTACTTTTATGTTTATTAGAAAGATCATCATTTTTAATATCATGTTTAACCATGGATCTTTCAAGACCCATGCTTAATATCTTTAGATCTTTCATAAACAAGCTTTGTGTTAAACTTTTAACAAACTTTTCATAGATATTAGTTTCAAAAATTAGTTTAACACACACTTTATTACTTTAAGATTACAAATTTATGTGTAAAAATTCCTATTTCAAGTTCACATCATGCTTCACATGTTCATCTTCAAGTTTAACCATGGATCCTTCAAGATCCATGCTTAAACTTGGTGGATCTAAGCTTTAACATACTTGATCTAATCATAAACTCAAGATATAACATAAACAACTTCATTACTTGCACTAAAAATTCATGTAATCACTTATTTTCTTCATGAATATGTTAGATCTTTTCATTTTTAACATTAGAAGTTAAGTTGTTTAGATGGTGAAACTTGTACATAACATAAACATGACATAATTAGTGATCAAGAAGCTTACTACTAACTCTAATGGCTAGGGAAGTGGCACAAAAATGAAGGTGATGAACAAGGAAGAAATCAAGAGGTTAAAAGCTCCACAAGGTGGTCCTTCAAGTTTTAGCACCATACACCTTCCTAAAGGGCCTCCATACACCTCTAGATCACCTTGGATTGAATGATTGAAGCTTGAAAATGAAGGTGTATATGTGTGTGTAGTGAGCCGTGAGTTAGGGAAGAAGAAAGGGGGAAGAAGATGAGTGAATGTGAGTGTGATTAGTTTATGCTTTTATAAAGATCTTCTAAATCTTTCATATGGTATAATACTAGAATATTCCTTACATAAAATCTAATAAAATCAAGTAAAATATTTAGGTGGGACCCATAGGGGCCGGATTTGGTGGGGGGGGGTAAAATGTAAAATTTTGGAAGTTGAAGGTTTAAAGTGTAAACGGTAAGGTTTAAGTATGTTTAGGGGTTTTTATGATTTTTAAGGTGTTCTAGCATCAATACTAGTTTAATATCATAAAAACATTAATTCTAATCAAATTTTGATGTCCCGGTTGTTTGGTTTGTTACAGTTCGTTAAAGTGCTGAATTGCGCAATTTCGCTAAGTATAAAGCACTTTTTGTGGCAGTTTTAATTCCCGACACTTTATAAGTTATTTTGGACAATAAAACATAAATTCTACATGATATTAATGTGCTTAAAAGCTGATTATAGCTGAATTGTTGCTGAATTATGCCGATTTCAGCATTTTAGATAAGTTTCGGGTGCTTTTTAGTGCATAGGTTAGCTTTCGGAAAGTTTATATGTTAACCCTTGTATCCACACTTGGGTTTTAATGTATTTTAGATGTTGGACCTATTCCTAGGCCCTAATTCTATTATCTGACTGCTTTCTGCAGATTTGCTGACGCAGCGTGTTTTACCGGTGAGTTTACTAGTCTTTCTGACACAACGCTAAAGTAATGCATAAAGCAATATTTGAAGTATAAAACGTGCATGAATTCACATGTATAGCATGAAATTAGACAATGTTGACATTTAAGCACATAATTGCAGATATTTAATAATAATAATAATAAGACTGTACGTAATTTACCAGTTTTGTGCCAGTTGTCATAATTGCAACATCTTTTAATTCAATGACAAAATTTCAATTTCCATGTGTTATGAAACAATGATTCTGTTACGACACTCCCAGACGTTTCCGCCGCGGTTTTTTGTTTTACGCGGTCAGGGTGTGACAATGGAAGAGCCTCTCTCATGATGACACTCGAGTGCATGGCCGTCGCTTTTGGATGATTCACCGATTTCAGATAATCGACAAAAATTTCTTTCTGTTTTCCAAGTAAACAAAAACAGCCGTAAGCACACCGGGGATATAAGTTTCACAGTGCCTTGAAACGACATAAGTTCAAGGAGAAAAAACACATGAATCACATACCACTTTAAATGGGGTTGTCTTCAGGATATAGGATTCGTTGTCCCTCAAAAGCCCCCCAGACCCCCTGTCACCCAAGTGATCAATGAGGTATATGCGCTCCTCCTCCAAGTCAAACACTACAAGATAGTAGTGGTCTACCTCCAGAACGGGCACGAAGACCATATCGAAGTCATACAGGTCTACAAGGTGATGTCGGCCGCTCAGGCTCGTCTTCAACCCACATTCAAAAGCGGACACGCGGCTCCCGCTTGGGTCCGTCTCCAGGGATAACATCCAATCAACCTGCGGGGATAAAAACCAAAACGTTTTTTTGCATTACCAGAACTGCACCGGTTTCCAAAAATACAAAATCAATATCGATACAGGAACAATGATATGAGAATTTTTTTTTACCACAGTGGTGTAGACGCAAAACAACCGTCTAGGCATCCCCGGCAACGAGAGATTTGGGTCGTCGTTGAGGACGTGCACCCATGCATCCACCACTGAACCGGATACGTTGCTGCCGATCGCCAGGGATTGAAGCGCAAGAACATCCGCGCGTGCCCCAAACTTGTCCTCAAACATCACATATCTGCGAGAGGGGGGGGGGGGGGAGGATTGAAAAACAACTAAAAAATTATTTACGTAAAACTTTTTTCGGTTCATGTAAAAACGTAAAAATTTACGTAGTCTGTAAGACGTAAAACGTTTCACGTAATGTGTAAAATTTTTCGTACTCTGTATAATTTTTCGTAGACTGCAAAATTATTCGTAGACTATAAAAATTATATGTAAACCGGAAAATTTTTCGTAGTCAAATTTTATGTAAAGCGTTTCGTTAATAAAAAAGATGCGTATAACGTAAAAAAACTTTACGTAATACGTACAAGTTTACGCAAAAAAAGTTAAAAAGTTTATGAAAAATGAACAAGGTAAAACGCAATCCCTTTTTTTACATAAAGTGTAAAAAGAACGTGAAACGGTTCCTAAATTGTCAAATTTATCTGTAAACTGGAACATTTTTCGGACGCTGTAAAATTTATATGCAAATTTTTTCGCAAACGTTTCATAGACTGTAAAATTATTCGTACACTGAAAAAATTATATGTAAACTGGAAAATTTTTCATAGTCAGTCAAATTTTACGTAAAGCGTCTCATTAATAAAAGATACGTATAACGTAAAAAAACTTTTACGTAATTCGTACAAGTTTACGAAAAGAAGTTAAAAAGTTTATGAAAAAATGAACAATGTAAAACGCAATCCCCTTTTTACGTGAAAATGTAAAAAGAACGTGAAAATTATTCGTAGACTGTAAAAATAATATGTAAACAGGAAAATTTTTCGTAGTCAAATTTTACGTAAAGCGTTTCGTTAATAAAAAGATGCGTATAACGTAAAAAACTTTACGTAATAAGTACAAGTTTACGCAAAAAAAGTTAAAAAGTTTATGAAAAATGAACAAGGTAAAACGCAATCCATTTTTTTACCTAAAGTGTAAAAAGAACGTGAAACGTTTCCCAAATTGTAAAATTTATATGTAAACCGGAACATTTTTCGTACCCTGTAAAAATTATATGTAAAATTATTCCCAAACGTTTCGTGGACTGTAAAATTATTCGTACACTGTAAAATTTATATGTAAACTGGAAAAATTTTCGTAGTCAGTCAAATTTTACGTAAAGCGTCTCATTAATAAAAGATACGTATAACGTAAAAAGCGTCTCATTAACCAGGGTCGCCGGACTCTCCAAATCGTCCTCGGGGATAATCGTCGCCGGAGTCCTAAGAATGGCAGAGAGAAATCTAGGATTTGGGTGTTGGGTGTTTTGATTTAGGGAGAAAGAATGGCATTGACATAGAGAATATAGAGAATGCCGAAGTTTTAATGAAGACTGGACATGCACACTGAATTCTACAGAATAAGTGACTACTGGCGCACCAAATGCTTTTACCAAAATACCCTTTTCTTAATAAAAAATTCTAAAGCAAAAGAGACAAAACATTTAAAAAATAATTTAATATTCAAATCATCTCAACCATCCAACTCTTTGATCAAAAGGCTAGAAAGTGGTTCTCATGGTTCTTACAACTGGAGATGGTTTTTATTTTAGCGCTCCCCTATATATATATATATATATATATATATAGGGCCAGGATCATTTCAGAACCATAAATATTTATAGAACTCGCAGAACTCCTAATAAACAATCTTTTTATTTATATATTTTTATGTTTAGGATAATTTTATCATTTATTATGTGTATTTTTACGATTACATACAAGTTAAGAGTAATTTTATCATTTTTTATATGTAATTTTATAATTACACATATGTAAACTAGTTTTTTTTACATATATGTAATTAGTTATGACACATATATATAATTTTGGCAATTAAACATATGTAAACTACTTTTAACATGTATGTAATCAAAGAAATACATATAATAGATGATAAAAAGATCTTAAATACAAAAACTTATATGTAAAATGATTGTTTATTAGGAGTTCTGAAAGTTCTGTAGTTATTTAGAGTTCTGAAATGAACTCAACCCTATATATATATATAACTAAAGTTACCAAAATCGATTAGCAAAAAAAAAAAAAAAAAAGCTGCCGTTTGCTTTTGTCAATATGCTGACTAAAGTTAAAA
Source organism: Helianthus tuberosus (assembly GCA_030545235.1). Lineage (NCBI taxonomy): Eukaryota > Viridiplantae > Streptophyta > Magnoliopsida > Asterales > Asteraceae > Helianthus > Helianthus tuberosus. The sequence continues at coordinate 174,166,126 of CM060353.1, read as the reverse complement.
CTTTCAAAACCTCACCTCCACTCCTTTCATTTGGTAAGTACTGTTATTTTGTTGGCCCCAATGAATTTTTTTTTATTTGTACGTAATGCATGTGTTGTTTTTGTAACTTCCTAAAATGGAAAAATCCAACCTAAATCTCGTTACACTCAATCATTTCTTGTGTGGCCAGGAAGTTTCGGCCCAAACCATGTATCCCAAGTCCACCTCAACTTCTATCCTTTTCATATAATTACGCACATGCAGGAGATTTATCTTATAACATTCCACAAACCCTAACATCCACTCTCTTCTCTCTCAAGTTTATGGCAGCAGCCACCCCACGGTCATACTCTTTCCCTCCTCGGTGCTCTCTCTCATTCGAACTCTCCCTCCCTCGCACTCCATCCCTCGGTAAGTGGTTATGATTGTTTTGGCTTGAAGTTCTTTGCGTTACATGGCAGTGTTTATGCGATTGCTGTTACACATGATGATGTGATGTTATGATGCTTATATGAGTTGCTTGAATTATATGTTGATCACATTAGTTTTGTACCCGGTTAGTTGCAAGGGTTTAGATGGGACGAATATTGAATGATTGTTGAATTAAAACTTGTTGTTTAAATGGTATGGATGGTGTATAATGATTCTAATGTGCTGTAAATAAAAGTTATGGGATTTTGGACGCGTTAGTTAATCGGTTGCGGGTTCGGGGAACGAAAACAGCAAGCTGTCTGACAGTTACAACCAACTTTAATCGGCTGTAACCGGGTCATAACTTAACAAAAATTTGATTTTCTTGAGTTTATAATGTGCTATTTCGAAATACGCTTCTATTGGTGCTGGAATCATGATTTTTGGATGTCGTTACTATTTTAAATAAATTATTTCATTTTAAGCAATTAAAGCTGCGTTTTTCTGCAGACTTTACGTGTTATGTTTTGAGTCATAACTTGATGAATACTTAGAGTTAGACCATGAAATTTATATTGTAGATGCTCTTAAGTGTCCGTGCAAACCTCCAACTAGAATTTCATCAATCGGATAGCTAAGGATTTTTAAATGAATTTTTCCGTGAGCTGCAGTCAGAAAGCGATGAATCTGATTGCAGCTTAGTAAATGATTTTTCATAAATCTTTGGTAAAGAATTAGACTCTAAAAATTTAGCACAAGACCAAACCCTCCGAGGCGCACATCACATAAAAAGATCATAATTTTTGGAATCTCGTAAGTGCGGTAAACAGACACCCCAAAGCAGCCCATTTTCAGTGAATTGAGTTATGCATGCTTGTAAGTTTATAAAGTGTCGAATCTGCTATTTTTGGTACTCGTACATGCTTAATGACTGTATAAATGGTGTATCCCGCGTCGTAGTGTACATTACGAACATATGCCTAAAACCTACTCGGTAACATAGTTGTGTCAACTTGTATGCATGTTAATTGTTAGATGCGTGTGAGATTTGCGTGAATTACATAAACGACCCCTAATGTTTTTGGTAACCGTGATAGGACGTGGTTGAACATACTAGCTCGCATAACTTTATCTGTCGAGCTAATCTAAGGTGAGTTCACACATTTTACTAAAAGCATGTATTCTCGGTGGTTGGGAACGAACAACACTTTCCATGGTTTGGGATTGCCTAGTATTCCTGGGGATGGAATACTGTTAATTTACTATTTATATTGTAAGTCTTTAGCGGACTAAACGAAACTCTATCTGAAAGTCCCCGCACATTTATACCGACTAATCGTCGGGGCCTGCCAACAGGATATTTGTTAGTAGCGCTATTAGGTTTGACAAACCTCACACCGTGCCGTAGAGGACGGGAGTGAACTTTTATGCCTAGGCAACTGGTCAATGATGACAGACATTGACTTGGGGCACCAACAACATTACAGTTAGTTTCGGTATGGCACAGTTTAGTAGCTTAAAGATGGGGTAGCTCCCCATGACATGTTTTATAAAACTGAGTAACTTAACAACCTATGTTTTTTGAAACAACACTGATAAACTGTGAACTCACCAACTTTATGTTGACACACTACTGCATGCTTTGCAGATCGTTAGGTATATTGCAGGAGCTTGCATATGGGAGTGTCGTTTAGGCGGAGAAACATTATTGGATTTGTATTAGACATTTATGAACTTTAAACTATTATTTGGGGTTTAAACTTAATGCTTCCACTGTTAACTTAGACTTTGTTTTGGACCTTTGAACACTTAGTCACTAATCGTATTGATGGTGACGAGTTTTATTTATTTTAATTAATTGTTCAATATGATTGGTGACATGATCCTGGTCAGTCACACGCCTCGTGGTAATACTCAGCATGTGGAAATTTGAGGGTGCCACATCCATTTTGTTTCCTCCAGCCACCACAAAGCCCCAATTTTAATCACCCACCCACCTCAACAATAGCCGCACCACCACAAACCTCCAATTTCAATCACTCACACCACCACCTACATCACATCAACAGTAGTCGCCGGAAGTACGAACCACCACCACCACCAAATCCCAACTACCCACCCACACCTCTGTACATAATTGTGATTATTCTGGCCACATTGGAGATGATGCAACTGTGCGATTTGCAGGGTGGTGTTTCATGGAGAGGTTATGGTGGTTGCAGTGAAGGTGGATTTGGTGGTCGTTTCTCCGGTGATTGTGTGGGTGGGTTGGGGTGGGTTTGTCTAGAAGTGGTGGTGTGCCGGTTATGACGGGGTGAGGTGGTGGCGGCGGTCTGATGACGTGGTGAGGTGGTGGCGGTAGTTGGTATTTGAGGGTGGTGGTGGTTGGGATTTAGGTGTGGTGGTTGTGCTTTGGTCTGAATATGGGTGCAGACACAAACAAAAAAGAGAGAAAAGGGGTGGAATGGGGGTGGGTAAAAGTGGGTACCATTATTATTAGATGATTAAGATTATTTTTATCAATATTTTAATAGTAAGGGCAATCTTGTCATTTCACACCCACTTAACTGAAAAGACTAACCTCCGTCCGCGTCAGGGACTTTCCGGGAACGAAATTGAAAAAGTAGGGGACTATAGCTGTAATTTTAGAAAGTTAAAAGCTAAAGGTGAAAAAAAGGCAAACCACATGAACTATCCGGGCATTTAACTCTCAATAATCACTTAAACGGAGTTGGGTTCGCTTGCTCTCGGGTATTGGGGTCTAGGGATCAGTGGCTATGGCCCAGGTATTGGGTTTATTTACCCGTTTAGATTTTATTAAATCTCTTTTATTTATATTCAAAATAGAACCTTCTATTAAAATTCAGTTAGATCTTTCTAAATTTAATAAACGTCCCTTTTATTTTATTTTAGTTCCTTCCCCGCCTAGTTTTTTAATCTTTCCTTCCCTTTATAAAATTAAAGATTACAAGATGAGTTTTGATAATGAAATTACAAGATTAGTTTTGAAAATGAAATTCTTAGTAAAATTCACATTTCATATATATATATATATATATATATATATATATATATATATATATAGAGAGAGAGAGAGAGAGAGAGAGCGGTTAACATACAAAAACCCTTATCATACTTCACGTACGCGACAATACTGACCATCAGATCAACTTATCACGCACGGATAAGTAATCACGCAAGTATCAATTATCACGCATGGGCATCAAATTAACGTGCGTGATTTGTACATGTTTGCGTAATAATACACAAAAATTGCTCCCATGCGTGATTAGGTTTCCAATTATAACGTGCGTGATTTTCAAATGCACTTGCGTAATTTGGTCGCGTACGTTATGTAGGTTAAGCCGTAATGTACATTATACTTTCTCTCTCTCTCTATATATACATATATATATATACTTTAAACGCATAATCCAGAATTTTGTTTAGTAAAATAAGCTTCTTAAAAAATATTTATCGTGATTATTTTTGTTCATCTAAAGTTTTACAACTACCATTCTTATTTATTGTTTTTGCTTTATTTAAAACTAAGTTAATGCCCGCACGATGCGCGACTTCATCCAAAACCATATTATTTACTTTGAAATATAATATTTTGTACAAACGCATAAAAACCTATTAAAATCCATATATAATCTCATATTCTATAACACGTCTGTAAAGTTTATTAATACGTAGTCTTGTACTGTTGCATAAAAAATTCTGTTGATCAATATACACCGGTCGAGTAAAAAAGAAATTATCAAAATATGAACCAAATGTTATAAAATGTGAATGTATTATATGGTTGAAAATAAAGAACATTAGGTACAAAAAAGATAAAGTCATTTATTCATGTATAACAACTAATTATATAAATTTTATCTTTAATATATTTTCAAATCAAGTAGTAAAAGGGACTAATCATTCATCACAAATTTGAATCAAGTAATTTTAGAGAATCAATACACAAATCATATTAAGTAATAATTGTTATAGAAAGTGGTTAATAGCATGAATATCATCCAAACACTTGCTAGTTGCTTGAACATGTTGACAATTTGAGATCATTCGGCTTCCTCTTTGTACCTAATATGAACAAAATAAATGTCACACATAATGAATCTAGTTATATAAAAGAATTGAATTTATAATTCTAAGAAATCTATGAAATGAAAGGTAAATGAATAAAAAAAAATTAAATGTTCCAAGGACTTACATATCATTTCCCAAAAATCGCAGCTGAAACCTAGATGTCGATTAAGATGGCTACACAACTGAATTAATCCTGAAAGTTAAAAAAAATAATAAAATGAAAAAAATTGATATTCAAGAGCAAGTAATCAATTCAGAAGAACAATAAATCAAACCCGAAAGTTGCAGCGTAATATAACCAACCCGACCCGGCCCGACCCAGGTGACCAGTTGTACACATCAAGCATCAACTTGAATGATCCAATCATATACCCGAGCCGACCCAAATGACGAGTTGTCCTCATCAACCATCAATCCGAAAGATCCAGCGTGATATATAACCAACCCGACCAGGATGACCAGTTGTATCCATTAAGCATCAACAGTCAATCTTGGCCCGTTTAGTACAAACAATTTTTAACAGAATAATCCAAACATAAAAACATATAAAAAAGATGCCAAAAAGAATATACCTTCTTTAATCTTCTTGTAAGGCTTCAAAATTTAGCAAATCATGTGAATTAGTCAAGGTATAAAAGAAAGCATCTAAGGTGATCAAAACTGAACCGATCAATTTTCAAAATCAAAAAAATCCTAATTGAATCTTAATGTAACAACACATACAGGGTCAGTCAACACATTTCAGATGATACAGGTTCAGGCAAAACATTTATATTGTCAGACTGTCAGGCTCAGATTGTGCATAAAGATGACAACACCATGGCTGCAAGAGAGGTTGCATGAACAACTGCCATCCTACGACCTTGCCATACCATAATGCTATCTTCATTCAATTTTTACTCAGATCTACAAAATCATCATAGCCTCATCTTCACAGTCAACACTAAATGATTTGCTAAAGTAATTCAAATGATTTGAAAATGTCAGACCTCGCTTATTCGGGCAGACGTTTGCTTCATCATAGTTTTAGTCTCAGGTGAGAAGCATCTCATCAACATCATTGACTTAATATCCCTTAGGTGACATCGATCTAATTATCATCAACCAAACATCGATTACACCCAACGCTACCTAGAACAGCCACGAACGGCAGCCAGCAACGATTAGGGCATGTTGCAACAACACGGCAGATCTAGCCATCATAGCCTCAGATGACACAAGCATCTGTGGTGATCAAAACTGAATCGATCAATTTTCAAAATCAAAAAAATCCTAAATGAATCTTGATGTAACAACACATACAGGGTCAGTCAACGCAGTTGAGATGATACAGGTTCAGGTAATAAAAAGAAACCCTCTGTTGTAGAAGCAACCAGTGAGAGAGTTTTGATGGAATTTTTAAGAGGGGTCGGTGACATTGTCGAGGAGTTTCAGGAAATGCTATCACTTAGCATTTCCTGACACTCCTCGACAACGTCACCGACCCCTCCATGTTTCCAGCAAAACACTCTCACTGGTTGCTTCTTCAACAGAGGGTTTCTTCTTATTACCTTGAACATGTATCATCTCAACTGTGTTTGACACATCCTTACAGTCTTCCTCTCTTTCTTAATAGCTAAGAACATGACACGTAGGCAAATCGAGGTCATCCTCTAATCTCCTTTAATAGATAGTATAGATTGTGAAAACACTACATGTAATCAAAATCCCCGAATTAGAACTGTAATTTCTAAAATTAAGCAAATTACTACAAAAAGGTAATTAAATTATATAAAAGTGAACACTTCTAATTTGATAAAACATTAAATTCATTCAAATTGTACCACAAATAGCAATCGAGCCATATCTCAATTACTTTGTAGTCATTAGAACTCAACATAACAGAAAAAAACTAAATTTATATTAAGTAGTAAACAATTTGAAAATTTCCCTGAACATTTTTATTGGTCGGCCAAATACGAAACATATATGTTTCGTAAAAGTCAACAACATTTCTGACAGAGTAAATATGCAACACACAACATTAAGTCGACATTTCAGATATATTTTTTTTTTCAGAATCGGCCATATAAAGTTGGCATTTATAGAAGGGCAAAACCTCAAAACAAAATTTTTTGGCATTTTGAGCAGTCAGAACTTGAAATTGATGACATAAACCATGCTCTCAAGTTTAGGTAAATTTATGCCAGTTCATACCAATCTACAAACAATTTAACCGATATTTGTTTTCCTTAACTAACCCTCGAACATCATTGCAACACAACATTTATGACAATCATCAAATTTAAGACGAATCACGCTGTCATCAAACAACGTCACCTCTAACCTGATGTAATTTAAAGGTCAACATGAGTTATCTCAAACTTACCGATATCAATTGATCATGAATAAAATCCATTAACTTTTGGCTTGACATGCAATCCCTAAACACATGATGGTATCACTATAAGGGTGCCATGAAACGAACCATGAGATCCCCCTGCAAATCAGTAGATTAAAAGGGTTTTCAAAATAGATCCATTAATATCAAACATACCATGAGCATCCACAAGGCAAACTTTTAAAGAAAATGTGTTAAAAATATCAAAACTAAAATTATCGATAACAAACACATAGATAAAGAGACGGAATCAGATCAAAACAGATTGATGATATATGAACAAATTAATGAGAAAACAGAACATATAACATACCTTAACAAAACGAATCACGGCAAAAAGGCACTAAAAACACAAATTCAGCCCTAATTCAAGATCTCAGTCATTCAAAAGATTCAAAACCAATCGTTAAAGAGATGAATGATTTGAGTTACAGATTACAGATAGGAAAATAAACAAAAGATAAGAAACATAAAGTTACCGATATTTGCAAATTATGTGAGTAGAAGATTGGATTTCCTCTTCAAACCGATCTATGTATGAGCAGAAGTGAAAATAGTTCTAACATTCAATCGTTGCGTCAGTAGAGAGAGATCTAGGGTTTCCGAGTGTTAACATGGAGAAGATGAAATAGATATGGATCAGGGATGTGAGAAAATACGAAGGTTAAAGATTAGGGTTTGTTCATCAATCGAGCCTATTCATCAATTGAAAGTCAGTGTAAAAAGCATAAAAATAAAAACATTTGAAGGTTATGGGGGTGTTTGGGTTAGTTTATTTTGGAGCAACTTATAACTTGTTGACTTATAAAACTTAATAAGTTATTTTTTGAGTGTTTGGGTTAGCTTATTTTGAAGCATTTTGTGTCTTGAAAAGTCATTTTTGAGAAGTTAGAATTTCTAACTTCTCACTTTTAACTTATATAAGTTAATAAGGGGGTGTTTGGCCTAGCTTTTTTATGTAAGCTTATAGATTTTTTAGCTTATTTTTACAAAATAAGCACTAATGGGTGTTTGGTTTAGCTTTTTAAGCTTATGCTTATTAGCTTATATAAGCTAATTACAAGAAGCTTATGGGAACATGGTTTTTTAGCTTATTTGAAGAAGATGGTTTTTTTACTCATTACACACAATGATATTATACCCCTCCCATAATACAAAATAACTTAACAAACAACTAAAGATTAATTATTAATTATCAACTTGTAGAATATAAGCTAATCCAAACACTTAAAAATAGCGTATCAAATGAAAGAAAATAAGCATAAGCTACTTTAAAATATAAGCATAAGCCAAAAAAATAAAAGCTAGGCCAAACACCCCCTACGTCACTTTTGAGAAGGAATCCCAAACACCCACTATGAATAGATCAAAAAGAAGAAGAACAGATCGAATTACCGCTTGAATGTTGATGCTTCAATGATTGGAAGAAGGAATGGAAGGAATGAGAGAAGATCGATGGATGAGAGATTAGGAGAGAGATACAGAAACGTACGTAATAAGCTTCTCCAATCTTGGCCTTAAAGGTTTGCCACATGTATGATTATGTGGCTGCTTATTTGGCATCAACCATAGGGTGACATGTGTCCCCTAATATTGAAATCTTTATTTGCAAATTAAATATTAAAAATAATATTAATAGTTTAAAAATGTCTAATTATAAAAAATTAAACAAATGTTTTAGGAAACATTTTATAGATGCAAAATAATAAAACAAAGATAAAGTAAGAAAATATAAAGATTAAAAGAGTATAGGTAATACAAAATATTCCAAACCAACCATTAAAACCAATAAACCATATGTTTCAAATAAAAAAACCATCCAACATATATTTAAAAAAAAACAAATCATCCAACCATCACAAATCAATCCAAACCAATCAAAAACACAAACCAAACCAAACCAAAGCAGCAATATTCGAAAAAAGATAAATTGTTTTTGGTAAAAATACTTCAACCATGAATCACTTTGGTTCCTCAGCAGCATCTTCTGCTTCCTCAATGACAAATGTTGTCTCCACCTTACGATTGCACTCATCACAACCAAGGTAGTACCAACCATCTTTATCATCCACACTCATGATCGTACCATGAGCTATGAGCTCACATGGCTGAAAGTAAATGTAAGAAAATAGATTTAGAAATATAAATAATTTAAACAATTTTGTTTAATGTATTTATTTAAAAAATTAAAAAGTAGACACACACCTTATCCAAGAGCTTAATATCAAGGAAATTGGAAAACGGATGCTTGAATAAAAAGTCATCCGCAAGACTGATGTTTCCAGATGAACCAATAGATTTCTGACAATTAGATGATGTTTTACATATCTTCTCAACAAACCTGGTTAAAATAATATAAGCAAAAAGAAGTTAAAAAACATCAATAAGTAGTTCCTATTATTTTATAAACTGTTTACTTTCTTCTAAATGAAAGAATCTCCTCTATGTCAGCATTGATAAACAGCCTGGTTATTTGGAAAGCATTAGATAACATTGTCTTCCCTGTGTAAAAAAATTAATATAAGAGATTAGGATATTCAATTTCGTATATCTTATTAATATTTATATAAAATCCACAAAGTTTATAAACGGTGAATACCTTTATAGTTGTTGAAACTACCAAACTGCACAAGCAGAACAACATGAAATTCTTCTTTATGGCTCTGAATGTAACCAAACATATGATCGCAGTACTCATCCCATAAAGTGCACTTTAACTTGATTCCCCTACATAAATATAAATTAAACAGATATGAGGATATCATGTAAAAAACATATATCATACTAAAGTTGCAATGAAATTTAATTAGCATTTAATAAACAGACTCTTCATCCAGCAATTGCAATATCATGTATTTGCTATCTTTTCCCATCTTCATTTTGGTCACTTCTGGTTCAGACCACTCATCTACATATCCAATAAAATCTGAAAAAAAATGATAAAAAACAAATGTAATCAGCACAAAAAACAAAAATTAAAAAAATAATCTATATTTAACTAATTTTTAATTTATGAAGTAGTTGTTATATATGATGAAGTACAAACCAAGTCGATACTTGACATCGACTTCACCAGCTTTAATGGACTCAAACGATGCTAACCGAATACCATATACACTTCCATCAAAATTCTCACACTTTTTAACCGATGTATCAAAGTTTAAGCTAATAGCATGTTCCTTCTCAAAGTGTTTGAAATTTGACTTAATGACAGAAAGTTGAGATTTATAAATGTAATAACACTCATGTTCATTAAGCAAAAAATCATGTTTTTTCATAAACTTGCTCCAAACAGTAGCCTGCATCCGAGTCCCCTAATCAAAACACAAATTAAAAGTAGTTAGTATAAACAACAATATAAAAATTAACTGATATTTTAAAAAGCAAATGACATTCAAACATACCTGCTCATCCATGACCACCATTTCAATACCAAGGGTTTCTCCTTCTATCTTTGGATTCACACGAATCCAAAGTCTTAACACCTTGACCTTGATGGTAAACAGCTTGGATCTCCAATGAAGATTGTTTAAGAAAGTAACACAGTTTTCATCCATTGATTATTAAGAGATATGAGCCGACTATAGATGATTGAAGTTAGAAAATGATTTATAAGTGAATAAATTCAATGAATTAAGTGAATATATATACAAATTTCGTTTAGTTATTTTTGTCAAGTTGAAAAATTAGTTGAGTAATATAAAAATATGTTACTGAAGTTAACAAATTAGTATTTTTAGAAATGGATTGACATTTCTAAAAAAAATACAAATCTCAAAAAGATTAAGCACCAAATTCTTCAAATACCTAAAAAATGAAACAAAAATAAATTATATAAAACAACTTACAGATACAATAAAAATAGACAAAAAACATATGCAAAATTTATTAAATAAAAAAGCTAAATCTACACTCTAAAGCAATGCATGAAAACAACACAAAATGAAATACCACACTAAAAAATTACCACATCTTATACATCAAATTTAATATTAAAAAGGTAAACTCAAAGTGTAAAACGGTTGAAAATTTAGGTTTGTGACCAACCAAAGATAATTAAATCATGCCATAAAATTTAGCATACGGTTGTTTAGTTTTTTTGGTAATATATATGTAGTTAATTTCGGATTTTTTTTATTAAACTTAATTGTTTAAATACAAAATATTATATGTCAGCAACGATTTTTAAAAAAACTTACATATATAAGTTTGAAAATCTGTTTTTAGTTTCCAAATTTAAATAAAACAACCTTAATAATGTTCATTTAAATTAAAAAAACAATTTGATATACATCATTATTTAAACTGTATATCAAAAAATATTTCAATTATTTCATTGTACAAACTTTATTTTATTTCCTGTATAAATTTTTATTTCACTAAACAAACCTTTTTATGTATAAAATAGTAGCATATTGAAAATAAAATTTACAATTGTAGATATTCAATGAAGGTTAGGAAAACTTTAAATTGATTTAAATGGAACGGTTTTCTTAAAAAATTATTTATTGTCAGTTAAACAATTTAAAAAAAAGGAAACAAAATCATATTAACTTTTAGTTTTACGTAAATTTTTAAAAAAATGACAGTTTATTATAAAATTTAATGAAATAATAGAGTTGGCACTAATCAAACAATTTACTTAAATGATGTTTAATATGATGAATACTTTACTTGATTCCTAAACTTAGATACATACAATTTTGAAGCACTAATTATTTCACAAAAAGATAGAATATTAACCACAAACACGTAGCAAAACCACTAACATTAACGTCTACTAATCTATCATCAAATATGTTCAAAAACTAAGTTCTTCGGCCACACATATAAACAGCCCAAAAAAGTATCACCAACATCTACCATCACATATGTTCAACGTAACAACCACAACAAAAACATACCTTTAAATGTATTCTAACAACCACACCTTGAAAATACTACCAAAACATACCATCTACCTTCACCAAGTCAGTTATAAAGCAACATACCTTTACTTTTAACAAATACCATCTGAAACGAAGAACCATATACCAACCGTTTGTCTCTAACAAACTCCCTCATACCGGTCACATTGAATCGCGGACAGCCTTGCGAGAACTCCTTACCAATAGCTACATCCCAAGTTCGACCAGCGCTGTCCTTGATGGTCAAATCCATCTTTCGATCCAACCCTTGAGTTTGAGCCCACTTCTTCTTCAGACGCTACAGATGAGAATATAAATGTTAATAATACATACCATTAAAAGTGCTTTTCCTACAACTAATGATTTCAACTGGATTCACTAAACATACATTAATGGTATGAAGAATTAAATAATAAAAACTTACATAATGATTGTCAACAACAAAAGTAACCGGTACTTCGTCATCAACACTCTGCTCAACTCCAGGTGCAGCAACCGCATTAGGCACCTCATCATCAGACACTTCAATTAAGCCATCAGTTGGTTCTTTTTTTATAACACAAAGTTCAGGCGGGTAAGTTAGAAGGGCAGGCTTACAACTAAAAACACTCAAATCAAACGTATGCTTATCAAGCATTTCAAAAACCAACAAATAATCATCCGTTATCGACATATCCTCCTTGATTCGACTCCAACCTGTGGTAATATAAATCTCATGGTCTAAAATTTCCATCCGAACAACCCATTTACGATTTCCAGCAGAACGAACCAAAACCGGATCTGAAGGACAGATATTCAGCATCGAGTGATGAACAAACAACCTGTTCACATACTACACAAAGAAGAAAACAATATCAGGATCGATGGTATACACGAAATACAAAAAAAATGAATGAACGCAAAGATAAAATAATTTAAAAACGTATATGTTCAATTACCATGCAGTCGTCTCGGTCTTTAAAATCATTTTTAGGTTTGTAGTAGAAGTAGTTAGATGGTGCAAGAGAAATGTCTTGATAAAAGTGGAATAGCCGGAACAAAGATAAAGCTTCTTCATACTGACAAACAACCCACGAATCGTCAGGTAATTTCAATGACGTGACGACATCAAACCAGCCATTGTAAAAAAAAAAAGTCGCCTGCAAGGTTGAACACTTTAACTTGAAAGGTCCTTGTCACGCCCCCCCCCCCCTGAGTTTTAGGGGCCCTGATCCTGATTCTGATTGTTCTGAAAATTTTAGGGTTTGTGCAGAATCACTTGGGGGTCTCAATTAGGGTTTCCTATTGGACAATAAATCATAAGAAATAGTAATTTTTAATGAGGGTTGTTACATCCTCCCCACCTTAATAAAAATCTCGTCCTCGAGATTTACTGGAATAAGTGAGGATACTTTCGCTTCATTTCCGATTCCAGCTCCCAAGTGTATTCGGGTCCTCTCTTTGAATCCCACTTGACTTTGACAAGCACAAGTCGCTTGTGTTTGAGAAACTTGACCTTTCTGTCTTCGATTTGATGAGGTTTCTCAACAAATTTTAACTTTTCGTTTACCTCTACATCTTGAAGAGGTACTACCAAAGATTCGTCTGATAGGCATTTCTTGAGGTTAGATACATAGAATACATCATGTATTCCAGCTAATTCCTCTGGTAGTTGTAAACGATAAGCAACTGGTCCTATACGTTGGATCACTGGGAATGGTCCTACGTATCTTGGACTTAGCTTTCCTTTCTTACCGAACCAAACTACTCCTTTCCAAGGAGAAACTTTCAAAAGTACCTTGTCTCCAACTTGAAACTCGAGTGGCTTGCGTCGATTGTCGGCATAGCTTTTCTGGCGATCTCGAGCCGTCTTTAGTCTTTCCTTGATTTGAGTAATCTTGTCAGTAGTTTCTTGTACTATTTCAGGACCTGACAATTGACTTTCTCCTATTTCTGCCCAACAAACGGGAGTTCTACACTTTCGCCCGTACAGTGCTTCAAATGGGGCAGCTTCAATGCTTGAATGATAACTATTGTTATAGGAGAATTCAATTAAGGGTAAATGGTTGTCCCAGTTCCCACCAAAATCTATCACACATGCCCTAAGCATGTCTTCCAGAGTTTGGATCGTCCTTGCACTTTGTCCGTCTGTTTGAGGATGATATGCAGTACTTAAATTTAGTCGGGTTCCCATTGCTTCCTGGAAACTTTTCCAGAAATGGGAAGTGAAACGACTATCTCTATCCGATACAATGGAGAGTGGAACTCCATGTAAGGATACTACTTCATCTACGTACAACTTTGCCAACCTTTCCATACTAAAGGTTTCTTTCATGGGTAGAAAATGAGCTGATTTGGTTAATCGATCCACAATTACCCAAATCGCGTCATTACCTTTTCTGGTTTTGGGTAACTTAGTAACAAAATCCATTGTTATGAGTTCCCATTTCCATACAGACATTTCTAGTTGTTGTAATAGACCTGAGGATTTCTGGTGTTCTGCCTTAACTTGGGAACAAGTAAGACATTTAGAAACATATCTAGCTATGTCCTTTTTCATTCCTATCCACCAAAAAATATTCTTTAAATCTTGGTACATCTTATTGTTACCAGGATGTATGGTATATCTAGATTTATGGGCTTCCTCTAGAATTTGATTTCTTAATTCTCCCTGTTTAGGTACCCAAATTCGTTTCTTATGGAATCTCCAAATTCCATCACTTCCTTGTTTTAATTCTTTTATTCGTCCTTTCATTCCTTCAGCATCATCTTTGATTGCTGTTTCTTGAATGCTTTTCAGTTGATCCATTAAGTCTAATTGTAAACTTAATCTAAGAGCACGAACTCGTCGTTGTTTCTCATGATACTTACGACTTAAGGCGTTAGCAACTACGTTTGCTTTTCCTTCGTGATATTGAATATCACAATCGTAATCACTTAGGATTTCCATCCATCTCCTTTGCCTCATGTTTAATTCTTTTTGCCCAAATATGTATCTTAAGCTTTTATGGTCCGTATAGACAGTAAACTTACTTCCATACAGATAATGTCTCCAAATCTTAAGGGCAAAAATTATGGCTCCTAATTCTAAGTCGTGAGTCGTATAGTTTTCCTCGTGCTTTTTCAATTGCCTTGAAGCATACGCAATTACCTTCTTGTGCTGCATTAACACACATCCAAACCCTAGTTTTGAAGCATCACAGTATACTTCAAAATCTTCTGTTCCTTCTGGTAAGGCTAGGATTGGAGCATTTGTTAATCTTTGCTTTAAAATCCTAAAGGCTTCTTCTTGTCTAGGTCCCCATTCAAACTTAACTGCTTTACAGGTTAGCTTAGTTAATGGTACAGCTATCTTGGAAAAATCCTTAATAAACCGTCTATAATATCCGGCTAACCCTATAAAACTTCTAATTTCCATAGCTGATTGTGGAACCTTCCATTTGGTGATCGCTTCTATCTTAGCAGGATCTACGTGAATGCCGTCGTGGTTCACCATATGTCCTAAGAATTGTACTTCTTGTAGCCAAAATTCACACTTCGAGAATTTGGCGTAAAGCTTCTCCTTTCTTAACAAGGTTAAGAGTACATGCAGATGCTCACAATGTTCCTCCTGACTTTTGGAATAAATAAGTATATCGTCGATGAAGACAATTACAAATTTATCTAAATACGGTTTACAGATTCTATTCATCATGTCCATAAATGCTGCAGGAGCATTTGTTAACCCAAAGGGCATAACTGTAAACTCGTAGTGACCATACCTAGTCCTGAAAGCAGTTTTAGGTATGTCTTCTTCTTGTACTTTTAACTGATGATATCCGGAGCGTAAGTCGATCTTAGAAAAGTATCTAGCTCCCTGAAGTTGATCAAAAAGATCATCAATCCTAGGTAATGGGTATCGATTCTTAATTGTAACCTTATTCAATTCTCTATAATCGATACACATTCGCATCGAACCATCCTTCTTCTTTACAAACAACACTGGCGCTCCCCAAGGGGATGAACTAGGTTGTATGAATCCTTTGCTTAGTAATTCATCTAATTGCTTTTTCAATTCTAGCATTTCAGTGGGTGCTAACCGATAAGGTGCTTTAGCTATCGGTGTAGTTCCAGGAATTAGATGAATTCTAAATTCAACTTCTCTATCAGGTGGTAATCCAGGTAGTTCTTCTGGGAATACATCCGAGTATTCTGATACTACTGGAATGTCCTTAAGTTCTTTACTTTTCATGTTAATGATTACTGAAATCATATACACCATTTCTTGTTTTCTGGAATAACTAGCCAATTTCATTACTGAAATGAATTTCAGTGGCTTTCGTGGCTTATCTCCTGTAATCACCACTAATTCTCCTGTGGGTGTATGAATTTCTATGGAATTCTTATCACATAGGATTCGAGCATGGTTGGCTACTAACCAATCCATTCCTAACACAACATCGAATCCAGCTAAATTCATCGGTAACAGGTTTGCAGAAAATTTATGGCCTAAGAGTTCTATCTTTCCTTCTTGCAAAACCTTATCTATATTAACAGAATTTCCGTCTGCCGTTTCAACTGTAAAAATCTGCCTAAGTTGGGTTAAGGGTAAATTAAGAGCTTGGCAGAATGAAGTATTTATAAAACTTTGGTTTGCACCAGAGTCAAATAATACTTTTGCGTAAACGTTGTGAACTAGGAACGTACCAGCTATCACGTCAGGGATTAGCTCTGCTTCCTGAGTAGTCAGCTGGAAGGCTCTTACGTTCTTCTTGTTAGTTCCTTCTGCAGGTTTAGCTTTGTTGTCAGCTGGTTTGACTAATTTAGGGCAATCTGGCCTAAAATGTCCAGCTTCTCCACAGTTGTAGCAGACTGTTGCTTTCTTCTTCCTGCAGTCATCTTCTTGGTGTCCCGGAATCTTGCAAAAATTGAAATATCCTTTGCATCTTACAAAATGCTTCCTTTTGCAAGAATTGAAAAATGGACCAGTGGAAGATTGCCCAGTCCCTCTTCTTTTGAAATTGTTACGGTTACCCATACGGAATCCTTGGGTAATCTTTTGGGCCACTTCCTTCTTTCTATTTTCTTCTCGCGTCCGTACCAGTTCATCAGTCAGAGTATTGGCTAAATCCACCGCATCATCAATCGTGCGGGGTTTCGCAGCCTTGACGATATTACGGATTTCGCCAATCAATCCCCAAATATAGCGGGAAATAAGTACCGGTTCTGGCGAAGCCAGGGTTGGTACTACTCTAGCATACTCGAAGAATGTCGAAGTATACCCTCGACAGTCTACATCCACCATCCGGTGGGTCAGGAACTTATTTGTCATTTGTTCCTTTTCATACTCGGGACAGAATTTTCTTTCTACAAGATTCTTAAATTCTTCCCAGTTCATAGCATACGCCACCGTCCTTCCTTTTGCTTGTAAAACCGTATTCCACCATTCTAGCGCCCCTTCTTTAAAAAGATGCGACGCATACATGACCTTGTCTTCTTCAGCACATTTACTTATGGAAATTACTGCCTTGGTTTTCTCTAACCAACGCAGTGCTGCAGTCGCCCCCTCGTTACCTGCAAACTCAGCTGTTTTACAGGCAAGAAATTCTTTGTAAGTGCAACCAGGCGTTGCAGCTTTCATTCTCTTGAGAATCGGGGCTTGCAGAACATTATCGTTATTGTTATTGTTACCGCCTCCGTTTACACTATTACTGAAGTTGTCCTCATGAGTACGTTTACTAGGAATAATTTGAGGTTCAACTGGAATTCGAGCAGCAGCAAGTATTGCTGGAATAGCATTGGCTATTCCTTGAGCAATGATATCCTCAATATCTTGCCTATTCAGCAATCGCTCTTCCTGATTTTGCTCAGATTGATTTACTTCGTTAACTGGTTCATTACCAACGTTTGCCATCTGGTAATTAACTTATATATAAGTAATTAGTATAAATAAGAAACAACCAAATATAACAAATAATCGCACATAATCCCTAAACAAATATATATCCAAAATTGTCAATTTCTCGACTTCCATTTTTATATATTTTAATATGCATCCGTACACACTGTTATCCTACAAACGTTTTATTTTTAGATTATTACACATACTGATTTTTATTACTACTACTATTATTATTATTATTATTATTATTATACAAACACAGCTTCACACCCCACTTTTCCCTTGTCAACTAGCATATTAAAAGCGATGTTCCCTCTCATCGTATTTCCAGGAGATTTGTTCGCCTATCTCCCGGATCCTACTCCCTGCATCCATCAACTCCTCGCCGAAATGGCGGAGTTCAGCTAAGTTTTCATTACTCATTGGTAGGTTTGGTGCAGGTTCTGGGTCGAACTGAGGGAAAAAGGTATAAGGATTATTTAGGAGGTTTTGAAACTCCCAATCGTTGGTCCACCATTCGTCCATTTCTCCTTAAGGTTGGGTGTGAATTAAAGGTTCTGGGATAGCCGGTTCCAGATTTATTGGAAGTTGGGTTTCAGCAGGATAAGGGAAAAGATTTGTATTGATAGGCCTAAGGATATCACAGCTTGCCAGTATTTGATCCAGTTCCTCCTGAAATGGCAATTCCTCAGCTTGCTTAGAACTTTCCCCAATTTCCATCCCTACTTGCCTCGACTCTTCCTCAATCTCAATCCCTTTTCCTTTATCCATAGGATTCTCTATCTTGGGAATTCTCCTAGTTGCTGGTTTCCTTTTGCGTACACGCCTCTAACCCACAAATCTTCTTCTTTTCTTAGGTTTTGATTTCTCCAGAGGTGGAGCTTGAAATTCTATAGGTTTTTCCACATCAGCAAAGTAACCAGTAAAATCTCTGGAAACTTCTATTTTCACAGGGTAGAGATTGAGATTCTCTAGGGCTTCAGATAATTCATTCATGCTGTTTTAGCATTTATGAAGAAACACACAAAATTCTAAGTAAAAATTTTGTAAATCACAAAATGGTAATTTAGAGAACTTAAAATTTATTTAAAACGAATTATTTCTAGATTACAACTGAACTTTCGAATTATGCTACCGATTTATTTAATAGTTTAACGTTTTTGGCTTGTAAGTGTTGCAGGTGCTAAGATTGGTTTTGTGATTTAACTTATAAGTTAGCATTTACTGCTACAGTAGCTAACATGTAGAGATTTGCCCATTTTTCATCTAATTCGTCTTCCCAAGGTGGGTTACTGTCTATTTTCTGAGTTTCCTATGACTTCTTTATTTTCTCTTGACTATTTCTAATAATCCAGCTTCTTTTACTAGGGGTAAGTGTTTTCTCGTACTGTGCCTTACGAACAAATATTCCCTCCTCAGTATCTGCTGAGTATCTTGAGGAATTTGTTTGGGATGAACTTCCCTTTTCTTTCGGTGAACTATCTAATTTATGATAGATGTCCGAAAGTCTTTGCTTACCCATACTGTAATTAACAGATAGTCAAATAGAAAATCACATAATCATAAAATGACAATTAAGAGAATTAAGTATTTTTAAATACTTAATAGCTTTAAATCAGTGGCTCGATCAGTGTGGCTCTGATACCACCTTTTCCTGTCACGGCCCCAGCCCCGGTTTGACCCGGTCAGGAGCCGCGGGACAGGAACCCGTGGTATCGATGATACGACAGCGGAAGATTTTCAACAGGATCTTTTAAAACTCAAAATGCCCAATTATTTTATTTCATAATTCGAGTTAAAACCCCGGTAATTTACAATAGAGGAATTTAACTAGGAAATTCCCTGATTTATTAAAACATGTTTATTTATTTTTAACTGAGCCACCTCTTCAAGCTTGTTAGTGCTCCGTAGCACGTTTCCTTGATTTACAGCAGGTCGCCTGAAACATGTTTTAAAAATATTTTATCAGCGGGGAAATGCTGGCGAGTCACTCTAATTTGATAAAATGACACATAGTTATAAATTACAGCATAAGAGCGATTACAATGGCTTTGATGTGCTAAAAGTGGTCAAATAAATATAAACTAAATTAACCTAAATTAGACACCTAAATTTTAAATTTATAAAACTAAGACTCTCTAACCTAGACCACACAACCGGCAAGTGTACCGGTCAATGTAGTATAACCTAAGTAAGTCCGAGTATCGAACCCACGAGACTCTACTGACTACGTTAACTAGACTCTAACTAGACTGACTCTAACCTAACTATACTTAACTGTTTTGTTGTTTGGGGGGGGGGGGGGTTACTGAAAAACTAGGAAATCTATATTAAACTAATTAATTAACTAGATTTAGACTAAGAGACGAACGGAGACTAAAGGTTGATTCAGATGAGTTAAACGACTACCTAAACTCGAATCCAGTTTAACTAAGAATGGACTTCTAACGGTACTATTGTTGTATGGAGCCGGGATCATGAGATGCTAAACCTTAAGGTATTTCAATGCTAAGACTTCCCGACCCTTCTCAGGAAGAAACCTAGGAAACCCTACAAGGCTGTTGTGAATACCGACTGTTAGACTTCCTCTCAGTCCTCTAACGATTCTAAAAGTGCCCTAATACGACTATCTACCTCTCAGCGCGATAATCTAAGGCAATTCTAGGTTCTAACTTGATTTACTAGACACAAATGCAATTAGGGAAATAAGATCGACTTCTCTCAAAACCTATCTCAGCGACAAGTTAAGCAGAATACTTAATTCTAACTGTATTTTAATTACTGTTTCTAGGGCTATTGGCCAATTTACCCAAAGATCACCCGAACCCGTGAAGATGCAAATAATCAACACAAATCCCTTATATGAAAGACATTCACCAGAATCTATGTGAAACAGTAAATAATCAACAATCAAAAGTAAATACGCACACGCACCAAATCAGAAATTCTAGAATACTTTACTTTCAGAAATCAATCCATAATCAAACAATAAAAACCGTTAAAAGATCCAAACTTTAATCAAACCATCATCTTGTCTAGGTAGTATCTAGGGTTTAGCCAAAAAACATAATGTCTTTAACAAAATTGAATACTAATAAATATCAAACCCGGACTTAATCTTGATCGCGACTTGAACCCTCGATCCAATCCTGTTCGTGCGTCCCCTTCTGAATTCGTGCGGCTCTGATGCTGTTCTTTTTTTCGTTCCAGCCGTCCCCTTCTGCCGTCTGATATTATTTTTCGAATAATGTATATGTTCCGTCCAGAATAATGTGCCCCTCAAACCGTGATTCAATAAAATTCGCGTACAAGGAATCTCCAAAAATCATGGGCTTCGGCCCAAATACTTGCCGCCCACCACAAGCAAAAACAATAGTAATATTAAAAATAAAATGACTGCACTTTCGCCCTAGACTTTGGACTTTTGTCTGATGTTATGGATTTCCAAAAGCCTACTTATATTTAATAATAATAAAATATGGCAGCCCTTAGATAACATAGAGATAGTGGCCTCGACCCATTCACAGAAAATAGCGCCAATTTTACTCCGGTCACTGGCATTCTACTCTGGCCAACTAGCAGGTCATTTCCATATTACTCGTTTTCGCTCCATTTGCCCAGAACCTGTCCCACCACCAAATAATATAAAATAACACTAAAACTAAATAAAAAATAAATAAAACATCTACAATAATTATACAATTTACACGGGACAAATATATGTATTTTACCCTACATCAAATATCCCCACACTTAACCTTTTTTTCGTCCTCGAAAAAGAATTATGCAAAACGGAATCATAGACGGATTAATTATTCGGGACAAAAGCTTAATTTATTTTATTAAAATCGAAACTCGTGTTAGCCGCGATTGCAAGTATATTGATCCACTTAAACCCAACCCGGTTCCAAACCCTTATCATGCAATTTAATTCAAGTTCGGTCAATCTACCTAGGGTCTCACGCTAAGAATCACAAGTCCACCTAATCCCCCTCAAGCTTATAGGACAAAAGGAACAACCACTGGGTTATTTCCTAACCGTTTTATACCAAGATCCAAAGAGTTTAGAATCAAATCTATTTTTTTTTTCATACGAGCTTGCTTAGACTTTGCTTTTTGCTCTTTTTTTTTTTCTCGTGAGTCTAGACGATGCTTTCCCTAACCAAGAGGTATTCCGGCTGTAGAGTCGCTATCCCCAACCACAGATTACTTAGGTTTCGGTACTTTTATTCGGCAAATCGATTTCACACACCCTAGCGGTAATCCGACTGTAGAGTCGCTATCCCCAATCACAGACTACATAGGAATGGCTACTTTCATTTAGTTTCTAGCTCACTTTTTATTCTATTTTTTTTTACGAGATAATGACCAAAAACTCTAACGATCTTAGCTTATAACGGCATCCCTTATACTATTTTTGGCGGTTTCAATTTCCCCACTTTCCCTAGATGAGAACCCACTAGTAGACCGACAATTAGGTAATTTTAAGATCAAAGGAACCCAGAACCGAATCGAGCCTACCCGCGCATCCCAAACTAGACACAAGCTCGATTATTTTATCTAATATTATCATTATTTGAACCCGAACAAAAACCCAACTTTTCTATCATTTTCCATTTTTACTTTGCAAACTTCTTTATTCAAAAGACATTTTTCTATTTTTTAATTTTTTTGGATTTTTTCAATTTTTTCAATTTTTTTTTTATGACTCAAGACTCACTAACTAATGACACTAAACGATAGTTCCCATCCCCACACTTAAACTCTACATTGCCCTCAATGTATGATGGAAACCGACTAAAAAAACTAAAAATAAAATAAGAAATAAAAGACCAAGGGCAAATTGGAAAGGACTTAGCTGGTTTAATTCACGCGGATGCTCCAAAACTCTCGTCCAATCCAGCTCGATCGTATAGCATTTCGGTCGCGATCGGCTTTGACTCTAACTGGTATACTTGGAAAATGCCTGATATTTGAACAGCAGCTCCAAAATCACCCGAATGGAGATTGACTACGGGTGGTACATCTTCAAACCTGCATAATCAAAAACAAGCAAAAACCAAAGCAGTACCGACTCGACACAAAAACCGACTCAAAAACTACTAAGACTCAATATACAAAAACCACAACTCTGTACAAACTCTACAAAACCTCCCCACACTTGAATTTAATCAGGAGGCTTTTCCTTAACTTGAACCCGGTCCAACCCATTTAATTCCATCCGTTTCTCATAAACAATCAAAAATTTAACGGTGGAATTATAAAATGATTTTAAATTTTTTAACAGGTTAGAACACAAAAATTTGAACTTACCTGGCAGGAGCCGCTGAAGCCCGATCCCAGGTGTTCTTCTCATTGCCTCCTCCCGTGGTTTTAAATTTTTACTCGCATTCGTTATCAGTACCACGGGCCAGCTGTGGTGGTCTTCCTCTTCCACCACCACTTCTTCTTCTTGTTTGATATCCATCATAGGGTTTCTTGCAAGTAAAGCTTCTATGTAAGCAAGGTCCCCCTCTGGATCAAACGTACCTACTTCTTCATCTACCGACAAACCCTCTAACTCGTCCGCAAATTCTCTCTCCCAAAACAGCTCATCTTCACTTTCCTCATCCTCTTCATCTGACAAATCCCATATCGGTTCAGTGGGATAAGACTCATCATCAGAGATATCTACGTCAATAGGATCACCTGCCATTAAGAGAGTAGAAATAGCAGAACAAGGTAGAGAGGATAAAAGAAAACTAACTAAAAAAAATACACAACTATACAAGTAGCACATATTTTTCAATTAAGTCTAATCAAAGCTAATAAACGCAATCACCAAGAGTCCCCGGCAACGGCGCCAAAAACTTGATGTGCTAAAAGTGGTCAAATAAATATAAACTAAATTAACCTAAATTAGACACCTAAATTTTAAATTTATAAAACTAAGACTCTCTAACCTAGACCACACAACCGGCAAGTGTACCGGTCAATGTAGTATAACCTAAGTAAGTCCGAGTATCGAACCCACGAGACTCTACTGACTACGTTAACTAGACTCTAACTAGACTGACTCTAACCTAACTATACTTAACTGTTTTGTTGTTTGGGGGGGGGGGGGGTTACTGAAAAACTAGGAAATCTATATTAAACTAATTAATTAACTAGATTTAGACTAAGAGACGAACGGAGACTAAAGGTTGATTCAGATGAGTTAAACGACTACCTAAACTCGAATCCAGTTTAACTAAGAATGGACTTCTAACGGTACTATTGTTGTATGGAGCCGGGATCATGAGATGCTAAACCTTAAGGTATTTCAATGCTAAGACTTCCCGACCCTTCTCAGGAAGAAACCTAGGAAACCCTACAAGGCTGTTGTGAATACCGACTGTTAGACTTCCTCTCAGTCCTCTAACGATTCTAAAAGTGCCCTAATACGACTATCTACCTCTCAGCGCGATAATCTAAGGCAATTCTAGGTTCTAACTTGATTTACTAGACACAAATGCAATTAGGGAAATAAGATCGACTTCTCTCAAAACCTATCTTAGATATATATTGCACTGAGACCTAATAACTAACTCGAGCCTCTCAGCGACAAGTTAAGCAGAATACTTAATTCTAACTGTATTTTAATTACTGTTTCTAGGGCTATTGGCCAATTTACCCAAATATCACCCGAACCCGTGAAGATGCAAATAATCAACACAAATCCCTTATATGAAAGACATTCACCAGAATCTATGTGAAACAGTAAATAATCAACAATCAAAAGTAAATACGCACACGCACCAAATCAGAAATTCTAGAATACTTTACTTTCAGAAATCAATCCATAATCAAACAATAAAAACCGTTAAAAGATCCAAACTTTAATCAAACCATCATCTTGTCTAGGTAGTATCTAGGGTTTAGCCAAAAAACATAATGTCTTTAACAAAATTGAATACTAATAAATATCAAACCCGGACTTAATCTTGATCGCGACTTGAACCCTCGATCCAATCCTGTTCGTGCGTCCCCTTCTGAATTCGTGCGGCTCTGATGCTGTTCTTTTTTTCGTTCCAGCCGTCCCCTTCTGCCGTCTGATATTATTTTTCGAATAATGTATATGTTCCGTCCAGAATAATGTGCCCCTCAAACCGTGATTCAATAAAATTCGCGTACAAGGAATCTCCAAAAATCATGGGCTTCGGCCCAAATACTTGCCGCCCACCACAAGCAAAACAATAGTAATATTAAAAATAAAATGACTGCACTTTCGCCCTAGACTTTGGACTTTTGTCTGATGTTATGGATTTCCAAAAGCCTACTTATATTTAATAATAATAAAATATGGCAGCCCTTAGATAACATAGAGATAGTGGCCTCGACCCATTCACAGAAAATAGTGCCAATTTTACTCCGGTCACTGGCATTCTACTCTGGCCAACTAGCAGGTCATTTCCATATTACTCGTTTTCGCTCCATTTGCCCAGAACCTGTCCCACCACCAAATAATATAAAATAACACTAAAACTAAATAAAAAATAAATAAAACATCTACAATAATTATACAATTTACACGGGACAAATATATGTATTTTACCCTACATCAGCTTCTATCTTATTTTTATCTGGCGTCGTGTCACACTGTGTGACGATGGTCATACCACTATTGGGTCCTGTCACCCAAGTAGTGATGATTATCACTGTTAGGATTTATTAGCCTAACCCGTGAGAAAATTAGTAATGTGCACAATACCCCACTAGCCAGTGATTCAAGATATCCACGACTTACTCCCTGTAATTATAACTTTTGAAGATAATTTGAGGTATTGTAAAACAGTTGATAAAAAGAGAATGACTCACATTGCAGATTTATATGGGCTGAGTTTAGCCTACTGATTAGCCTTTTAACCTAAATTTAAACAACATGCACACGAACTAGGTTAGTAACTAATACAACATTTACGATAACTCACGAGATTAAACCCTCACAACGAATGACAAAGTGCGATACTTAAACATCCATCGAATTCACGACGAATGACAAAACATAACCCTAGTGTGGGCAGCACTTAAACATCCATTGGATAGTTTCAATCGATCGGACATTGAATCGTAGCAGCGATCGATTTATTACCCTGTTGTTGCGGCAGCGTTTTGTGATTGTGCGTGTTTTTGGATTGTTTCTACGATATCTCAGTGTAAATAACGAATTTTTTCGTCGTTCAAGTGCCAGAATTCAAGTCCCACACCCCTCTATTTATACTGAAAATTTGACCCCCTCGCGTGACGCGAGGGGTCATGCTGGGGGCGTCGCGTGACGCGAGGGGCACCACTCTATTATAGAGTAGCCCCGTGTGTTTGTAGCTCAGGTGAGTCAGCGGATTATTAAAATTCGAATTTGACAACAATTTATATGGATAATCGTCAATAGGGAATAACCCCCCCCCCCCCCTTGAGTTTTAGGGGCCTTGATCCTGATTCTGATTGTTCTGAAAATTTTAGGGTTTGTGCAGAATCACTTGGGGGTCTCAATTAGGGTTTCCTATTGGACAATAAATCATAAGAAATAGTAATTTTTAATGAGGGTTGTTACAGTCCTCCCATCAAGGGTCCTGATGATTGCATTTTTCTCAGGATAACCAAACTTCTTAATCCAGTCACCATAGTCAGCAGGAAGTTTCTGCAACGGAAAAGATAAGTATCGTTGAATGCAATTATAATAACAGTAATCACAAAGTGTTATATTAAAAACATGTAAAATTTTTTTCTTTAAATGATTATAATTTCAACACTCACCAATGATTTTCTGTCGCTCTTCCACACACGCGCAACGAATCCGTACACCATCTCGCTTCCAAAGTTGTCGTCTTTCACAACCCCAAATTGTATATCAAAACAGGTACATGTAACAAATATAGGTAACAAACGACAGTCAATTACTACATCAAAGAAGATATCAAACGATATGAAAAAAGTATTCAGTTATTACATATTTAATTAAAGTAATAAATAAACATAAATATTAAAAAAAACGGATGATTTTAACATAAGATTTGCCAAAATATAAACCATCAAAAAGCAGCACCGAACTTTAGAATACAGTTTCAAACTAAAATGTCAACAAACTAAACAAAACAGCACCGTTACAAGTAACCGCCCCAACTTCGACTATTACAGACCCTATAAAATAAACTCAACAAAAAAATTAAACCCCTAATCAACTATGAACAACAGTAACATCAACAAATCAGAATACATGAAGAAAGAAATTAAAACCCTAAAAAAACAAACAAACCGTCGGACATCAAAATCGACTATTACATACCCTAAAAAAGAAACTGTACAAAGGAATTAAAAAATTAATCAGCTATGAACAACAGTAACTTCAACAAATGACAATACATGAACAAAGAATTTAGAACCCTAAAACAAAAACAAAAAAACAGGGTCCAACATCAAAATCGACTATTAGAGACGCATTGAATCTAACAAACAAACAATGTAACAAAAACAATTGAATCTGAAAATCGGATAAAAGAAAACGAAAACGTATGTAAAAGATGGGGTTATAGGAATCAAGCATAAATACCCTCAATGAAGACTATTATCTAATGAAGATTGCTTATACCTCTTCACTAAATCGCAGATTTGATCCGGGCCGATTTGATTTCCTGCAAAATTAACATTATTAAAACATATAATCGATCATGAAATACTCTAATTAGAGAGTACCATAGATGATTTGGATTCAGCTATTACATATTTAAATCAAGAAACAAACAAACATGGATACTAAATAAAATGATAACGGCTGATTATAACATAAGATTTGCCAAAATATAAACCATCAAAAACCTTGACCAGACTTAGATATACAGATTGACACCTAAATCTCAACAAACTAAAGAAAACAGCACCGTTATAACTAACCGCCTCAACATCTAGCACTCCTAATTTAGCACTAACAAAACTGAACATTACATACACTCCATCAACAACTAATTGATACAAAAAACAGTAACATGTGGATAATGTACTTAGTAACATATATCTAGCGAACCTCAAAATCCAAATCGACTATTACAGACCCTATAAAAGAAACTGTACCACGGAATTAAACACCTAATCGGCTATAAACAAAAGTAAAATCAACAAATAACAATACATTAACAAAGAATTTAAAACCCTAAAACACAAAAAAACACCAAACATCAAAATCGACTATTAGAGACCATGAAAAACAAACTGTACAAATGAATTAAAACCCTAATCGGCTATGAACATCAGTAAAAACAACAACTGACAATAAATTAGAGACCATGAAAAAGAAACTGAACAAATTAATTAAAACCCTAATCGGCTATGAACATCAGTAAAAACAACAATTGTCAATAAATGGACAAAGAATTTAAAACCCTAAAACACACAAAAAAAAATTTCTTCAACATCAACCGCCTACGCTAGTCTAACAAACGAACAATGTAACAAAACCATTGAATCTGAAAATCGGATAAAAGAAAAAGAAATTGTATTTAAAAGATGGGGTTATCGGAATCAAGCATGAATACAGTCGATGAAGACTATTATCTAATGAAGATTGGTTATACCTCTTCACTAAATCACCGATTTGATCCGGGCCGATTTGATTTCCTGCAAAATTATCCATATTAAAACATATAATCGATCAAGAAATACTCTAATTACAAAGTACCGTATATGATCTGACTTCAAATCCGTCGAATCTTGATCAATATTCTTCGATCGATGTTAGTCGCCGTGTTCTTCAGAGAGGAAAAGAGAGAAATCGATTTAGGGTTATGAGAGGAGAGAGAGGATGATGAGCGAATATGAGATCCTTCAATCCTCAACTATTAGGTGTGCCACATGGATGATGACATGGCTGCTTATTTGGCTTGTACCATTGGGTGACATGTGTCCCCTAATGGTTTGCTTTATTAGATATATAGATTAAAAGTTACAATTATTTCAGAGGCACTTTCAAAAGGGACGTCCATATGACAATATTTTTGTGTAACAAGTGCACATGACATGATCCATGCGCACCTTTGTTTGCCCACTTTTGTTGACATGGATCATTTTCGCTTATAACCTATGTATCTATTCATAACATGAGCTTGATTAATGTAGAGATATAACATGCAAACATGTATAACTAAGGTGAAAAGTTATTAAGTATATAGTATTAAATGTAAGAACCGTGATGGTGATTTTCCCTTTTAACATAAGTGTTCATGTGCAATTTGATGGACATATGGGGGCCGGTTTGGATAAAGGCGGAAGTTTCGACCAAATGGATCGTTTATATCTCAAAAAAGGTCAAATGAAATGACAAGAATGTCCTCATGTGCAAGGTTACATGACCAAACTTAACTAAAAAATCTAACTTAGTTAGGCCTAAAGGACAAAACGTGCAAGATTTTGAAACATAAAGTACAAAACTTGTCAACTTTTGCGCTAAAAGACAGCGCGCCTGTAATTTGGTGTAAACATAAAGGACAAATTTGTAATTTACTGTAAAATATAAAAGTGTTTGTGTATATATATATAGTCTTAAAGTTGTATAAATAATCTTACTAAATTGATAGTTTAATACAAGTTAGGAATTAATATAATTTATAGCTATTAAATTATATAGTCTTAAAATTGTATAAATTGATAGCTCTAATAGAAGGTAGGATTTAATATAATTTATAGTTATTAAACTTTTATAAAAGAAACTTATCAAGTTAATATTATTAATAATGAAAATGTATAAGGATGCTTTTGGGATATATAGATTGCATGGGAAATAGTATATGCGAAAGTTTGTGGGTGTTGGTGCAGGCAACTAGTGACTAGACAAGTATTTTGGTGTTACTAAATAAATATGTAGAATTATGTATAACTAGGTTTTAATGCTGCGCGCCGCGTTGCGGCGCGACAAACTAAGTCATTGTAAAACTATTTATTGCGACTAAATACTTGTTTGTTATTAAAGCTGTGCTATTTAGTGTCTTATTTTTAAGTTGACAAGTGGAGTTTTCATATAACGGAGCCGTTGGTAGCAAGCGAGTTAGTAACTCCTGGCGATGACGACTATTGCGATGTCTAAGCATCCACTAACCCAACAAATAAGGAATAAGAATTGTATAAATACAATCAGAAAAACGTGTGAAAGAGGAGAAAAAGGAAGATGACGTGAAGTTATGTAAGCATAAAATGGAAAAAAAGAAAAAAAAAGAAGACATCATGATTTGAACTTGAGTCTCTTTAAAACACATACAACCACAAAACCACTCCACCATGATGAATAATCTACCTAACTTTGAAGAAAATGGATATATATACACACTTAAAAAGGGTATAGGGGAAAAAAGTCAACAAAAGATGACTTGAAGTTATGTATATTTACTATTTATGACAACCAATGAGGAAAGTTTACTATTCATTATGATGTGACAACTACTATTCATTAGCTTTGTTTTTTAATATATAGGATAATGATGGGAAGAAAAAGAACGTGACAAAAGATAACCGATTTTGACACACTTTAGAAAATGCACATTTCAACACGAACCCGTTATCAACCATCCCATCTACATTCTCTTCGTCTACTCATTTTATTGGTTGTCAAGTGGCAAATTGTAAAAATCCTGCATAGGCTTTGATTAGTCACTGATTAATTGCTAGACGGTCAACGATGGTCCTATTCTGACCAAATTTTGACCAGATTCTAGCAAAATTTCGAACAAACCTTATATATTCACTCCATTTACTTAAAAGATGGGTCAACGAGGTTTAAAACATGTCTACATAAAAAAAAATACATATAAAAATATGTGTGTATAATCTTGATTAACCTTATTAAGTGTTTTGGTAAAAAATCTAATCAAGGATAATTTAACCAAATTTGTAAAGTAAGGTAGAGGGCTTAGGTGATGAACATTAATGAAATGAATGTCAAAGGTATAAGATAATCAAACACAGAGATTTATACGAGGAAAAACCCTTGATCACTAGTAGATCGCCGGCACAGAAACCTCGGGTAGTGAAAACTATCACTACCAACTATATTGCACAATCAAAAGAGTTTACAACTTTGGATGTTGATCAAGCGTTTTACAACTGATTGCTAAGAGTGTTGTGTGTGTTTTCTGGTTCGTAGTGTGTGTATGCGAAATGTGAATTGTGTCTACTAACACTTGATCAACCCATTTTTATAACACTAATAATTGAGTCCGATAATTATGCAAGACCACTTCAACTCCCATGACCGTCTGTGGAAATAGCACGTACAACATCTTGAACAAATCATCCCCGAGATTCCAGCTGAGACTCAGTCCACTTCGTTGATAACCTGCACATGAATGTTAATAAACATCGAGAACAATTGTTCGAAATCATAATTAATAATAATGATCCTTAATCCTCTGAGTCCCTATACTACCCGCTAAGGATAACTGATTCATACAACACCTCAGAATACAAGATCCATATGTTGATCAGTTCTGTTTAAACATAATGGAAAACATGAAATAACATACCTTTGATTGCATCAGTAGAGAATCCAGTCAGAGACGCAGCAACGGAGTTCGACATATTTGTCAGTTTGATCTGGTTCCTCCTTAGGGTGTAAAGTGATGATGGTGATGAACCGAGACTAGGGCAGAATCGGTTGAGGGAGAGAGAGATACGAAATTGATGTTAGTGAGGGTTTTTGTGATTGTGTAACTTGTCTAACCCTTTACCTCTCTAATAATCTCCTTATATATACACCCAAGAGGAAACCCAATTAGTTAATAAGGGTAATATGGTCCATCAACAATCACCAACTAATTATTAATAGGTTTTAATATATTTTGATCCATATTATATAAATGATAATGATGGCTACTAGATTAAATACATATAAATAAATATTTAATCTTACACCATAGTTATAAAAATCTATGCCCTAACATTAGTCCTAGGAATTACTAGTCCGTATCTCATCGACCGACTAACGCATATCGATTCTTACAACACTAATATCAAATATTGAATTATTTTCCGTGTGTTATTTAATGGCCTTATGTTACAAAACCTTATCAAATTTTCTTAATGGAAGCATCGACTAATGCATGATGCAACATCACAATTTTGACAATATGGTGGTAAAATGGATGAGTAAACTGGAAACACCTTTTCTGATTTTTTTACGTTTTTTTATAAGTAATGTATTAAATATGATTATATAAACTATACCAGGTTATAAAAAAATCTAATTTTTTTTAAAAGAAAACTTCATTAAAACTACCTCCGACCCAAATGGATAAAAAGCCAAACAAAACAAACCTTAGACCCAAACGGGCAAAGCGTAGCTAATACATTATGATTCTATGAATCAACTCAACTTTGTTTGACTCAATTTGACTAGTTTCATTAAATGTTACAATATATTAAATGATTGACACTCCAAGTTGAGACCAGATGACCAACACACATGAGATCCAACATTTTACATGATAACATGAATTTAGTCAAACATTGTTTCAATGTAGCCAGCTGGTCCCTGGTGGTTCACCAAACCCAGAATAACATAATGGTTTAACATGTGGTCTGGTAACTTAAGTTTATTTATTTCTGACTTATGAAGGACAAATAGGTTGATACTTGATTTTTTTTGGAAAGTGACTTTCTATGTACATGACTTAGCTGTCACCGGGAGTTTGTCAAAGACAAACTCCCGTCAGCCCCGCACTTGAAGACGCGATGTTCTAGACTTCTATCGGACCCCGTCTCCCGCGCAAGCTGATCTCCCCCCGGAAACCATACTGCCCCCACACGAGAGACTCGCTGGGTAAAACCGGGTGTGCCCTCAGGACCGCACCATGCCTCGTAGGATACGATCCATCATTGGGACGCCCCCCCCCCCCCCCCCCCCCCCAAAAAAAAAACAAAAAAAAAATAAAAAAATAGCCGCAGTCGGGAGTCGAACCGGCAACCTCACAAGGAGGGAACCGGCCCAACCAATTAACCACATGGGAACCAACTGGGCTAGGGGAGAGGATAGGTTGATACTTGATAGACCTATATCATAATAAACTTGTGAGTGAGAAATCACATAGGCTTAGGCTAGAGGGTGTGGGATAACCCCCTTGGGGCTTTATAAGCGCCACCTCAGCGCCACGTAGGCGCCAGGTCAGCCAAGGGGGCTTTATAACCCCCCTTTAACATGGAGGGTGTGGTGATAACCCCTAGGGGCGCTATAGAAAAAATAATAAATTTTTTTTGATTGGTGCAAACAAGTGGGCCCCACCTGATAACCCCCTCCTCCCTCGTTATCATGTTGGCTGAATGTGTATGGCGCCCCCTCCTTAACATGGAGGGTGTGGGTGTATAGCGCCCGGGGCACTATACTATAGAGGCTGAGGTGGCGGGTATGGCGCCCCCCACACCCTCCGGCCTTATTGTTGAGAGTAACCATGGTGATTCCCTAGTGGATTCAAACAGTTAATTTTTTTTAAAAGTCTTTTACTAATGCATGCAAGTAGGAAACCTAAGTTTTCCTATTCGAAGATATGTATTCAAACTACAAGTGACGGAGCTTGAACAAAAAATCAGTATGGGCCGAACTCTTAAAAATTCAATATTTTACACTACAAAACAAAAAAAAAATCGAGAATTTTCGATAAAATTAATACTTCGAGCCAAAAATCGATGAGGGCCGAGGCATTGCCGGGCCACAAAAAAGCTCCGCCCATGCAAACTACAATAGTATATGATTAAATAACTATTTATAAAAATGGACAAAAACATCCTCAAAAGCCAAATTTAGACCCGTTAGGCAATGGTGGCGATGTTACCAGGGGCGGATGTACCATATGAGAAGGCGCTACCCCTTAGCGATCCGGCGGTAGTGTAAATTTTGGAAAATTTTGACATTTTTTAACGTTTTTTCGATTTCGTTACCCCTTTCTTTTAAGACGTTACCCCTATGAAAGTTTTCTAGATCCGCCACTGGATGTACATTAATCAAGTTCATGAAAAGAGGTGATTTACCCTATGAAATTGTTATGTTTTTTTCTCAGATATCAGGCTATGTGTGTACCACTATTTTCACAATCGACTAGTCAGACCAGAAAACCAGTAATCCAGTTGAGTCTATTTGAACCGCGTGGTTACTGATTAAACTTACGAACAAACCTTGTGGTTTGACCGGATTTCAATCTTTTTTATCTTTGAAAGTAATGTAGTTTTAGTTGGTACAACAATATGTTTACTTAAAACTTCATGCCTTGTTAACATTGTAAATTCACACATAAAGAAAAATAGTCTGGTATTTTAGTTTTAAAATTATATATAGTCTGTGTAATGTGTGTATATGTATACACACATCACGTTTTTTAAATATTATTTGTGATTTCATATGTGTAATGTGTGTATATGTATATACATTAAGTTTTTTTAAATATTATTTGTGATTTCATATAGTTTGGTTATAAAAATATTGGTGTGAAAGTAAAAGTTGTGGTCCATAAATCACCACCTATTTAGAAATCTGAATCCAGATATGAAGAGAAGAATATTTCCATGTTGGTAATTTGTTATCAAGTTTATAGTAATAATTTTTAAATAATTAAATAAAAAAATTTGAAGGACCCATGTGAATCTGCTATATCGTCTTTAATATTGCACCTTACCTTCTTTTGTCCTGGATGCATATTTTCATATATGCCCAAAGCCCCATGGACTATGGTGGCAATTTTTGCTTTTTTTGGCTTTATAACTAACTTTATAAAGTTTCAAACCAACACAAAATTCGGTCAACTTCGACTTAAGATGATTACGAACTTTGGTCTTTTCAGTTTTGAAAATAAAACGAATTGTAATGTTCGATAACCTAACAAGAATCTAATTTGGTTTTGGGTTTCGAATTGAACTTAAGAGTGTGTTAAAAAAATCTTAGGGGCTGTTCGGCACACTATAGGATTGTTCATAAAGCTCGCGGCTCGCAGCTCGGCTCGTAGCTCGCTCGAAAGAAGCTCGAGAAAAACTAGCTAAAAACACTCAATTTGAGATGATGTGAACCAAGATGGCTCATTTTGTAACTAAGCCCAGCTCGAGCTAAGCTCGGCTCGGCCCATAGCTCGGCTCGTTGGCTCGTTCTTAGGCTCGTTTAACTCTGACGTAAAGCTCAAGCCGAGTTTAGCCACCTGAATTAATTTCAAGCTTGAGCTCGACACCACCTTGGCTCGACTCGGCTCGGCTCGTTTACAGCCCTGACACTATGAACCAGTAAGTGCTGAACCAGCAAGATGTCTGATCGGATAAGAGGCTCTGGACCAGTAAGTGTTGTTTGGCTAAAGCTCTGAATAACTGTGCAAAATGAGTATTTTATCCCTCTGAACTATTTTGTATTGAATAAAATGTATATGGTGGTTGGCGGGTGGTGATGGCGGTTGTTGGTGGTGGTTGGCGGTGTTGTTGATGGTGGTTGGCGGTGACGGGTGGTGGTGATGCTTGGCAGTGACGGGTGGTGGTGGTGGGTGGTTAATAGTGGTGGTTGGCGGCGTTGGTGGTGGGTGGTCCTTATTTGGTTCTTCGGATTTTGGATCTTTACCTATTTTGCAGTGATCAACATTTTATTGATTTGTAAGCCATGATATGGCAGATTATCGGTACCAATTTGTATGAAATTGTTAAGGTCATAACCAGGGGCGGACTCACTTAAGGTCTTGGGTGGGCGGATGTACCACTTAAAAGAAATTTTTTTAGTGTGTATTTTGTAGGCTAAAATCCTGATCGCACCCCTCTGAAATTTTAGTTGTACCTCAAGAAAATAATTTCTGAATCCGCCACTGGCCATAACCTTTAAGGATGATCAACTATGAAGAAAGCATGTCATATACTTGTGTTGTGTTATGTTTATATTTCCATCCATAGCTTGACTGAATCATTTGTTTTTATAATATGTGCGCCATCTAAGATTTTTTTATATGTTTTTATACGCAATATAATCCAAACAAGAATTTCATGAATGCTATACAAACTTAATGCATAAATCAACATTGAGTTTCAAATAATCATACTTACTCTCACTTTATGTTTTGTTTGTTTATATTTCATCTAACCAAACAAATTTGTATTATTTTGCTTATTATCCTTTCAACTAGTTTTCTGAAGTAAACTAAAAATAACAATATTTTAATTAACATAGTTAACTCTGAAAGATAATTTATAGAGTTAAATGCTTGGTTGGTCCCTGTGGTTTTCAAAAATTGCAGACTTGGTCCCAATGGTTTACTAATTACACGCGTGGTCCCTGTGGTTTTCAAAAATGCACTCGGTTGGTCCCAAGCCCTAACATCAGTTAAATTTCTCAGTTAATTCCATGTTAAATGACCCAAATACCCTTGCTTATTAACAAAACCCACCAGATCTTCTTCAACCTCCATACCCTGTTCTTCCCCTCTCTTTAAAACCCACCAGCCACCTCCATCGACACCTTCAACCCACCGCCTCCATCTCCACCATAAACCCACCACCACCACCGTCACCTTCAACCCACCACCTCCGCCGTCACCTTCAACCCATCATCATCTGCATCCTTAAACCCTAAAGACATCACCAACACACCTGCCACCAATAGGGCCGACCACCACCGCACCTGCCACCACAGCACTTGCCACCACCGCACCATCCACCAATAGAACAGGCCACCATCGCACCTGCCACCAACAGAACCACCATCAGCGCCGACCACAATAACACACATCGATAAACTCACGAACCCTAAAATTAGTTAGCAGAGGATTGAACCCGACATCCGTTTCTGGGCAATTGCAGAGGAGAGAGAGAAATCAAAGTGAGATGTGGGAAGCGATTTTCCTGACGGTTGCAGCCACCGCCGGTAACATCGGCAAAGTTCTCCAGAAGAAGGGGACCGTCATTCTGCCTCCCCTCTCGCTCAAACTCAAGGCATGTCTAAACTCATCATCTCTTTCATATCGATTGTTTTTACCTTATAATATCTGTTGATTCATACTTTGTTCTCATCATCCTTTGCTCGATCAGTGTTGATTTATTATTTAGCGAATCAATTTCCAAAGCATTTCGAAATCCGTAATGTGAAATTAGGTTATGCCAATTTGATGGAGATTTGTTGATAAAAACTATGAAGAATTGGCTGGTGGGTTTTAAAGAGAGGGGGAGGAACAGGGTATGGAGGTTGAAGAAGATCTGGTGGGTTTTGTTAATAAGCAAGGGTATTTGGGTCATTTAACATGGACTTAACTGAGAAATTTAACTGATGTTAGGGCTAGGGACCAACCGAGTGCATTTTTGAAAACCACAGGGACCACGCGTGTAATTAGTAAACCATTGGGACCAAGTCTGCAATTTTTGAAAACCACAGGGACCAACCAAGCATTTAACTCTAATTTATACATCGTTAAAACTATTGGGTAAAGTTCACGTACAAAGAGCCTTATCGTACAAAACATACGAAAGACATGAAAAAACACAAAAAACGTGCTGTTATTTTTGTAATTATTTGCTCATAGGGTAATTATCAAAATTACTCAACAAATGATCTTGTATGGTAATTTTGATCTTTTAGGGTAATTTTATAAAATGATCTTGTAGGGTAATTATCAAAATTACTCTACAAGATCATTTATAAAGTAATTATGATACTATACAAAATTACCCTACAAGATCAAAATTACCTTACAAGATCATTTGTAGAATAATTATGATGGATAAGGCTAGGTAGAAAACCCTCCTTAGGTAGAAAACCCGGGAAACTCAAAGCTCCCGACATTTTTTTTTTTGAAAAAAATAACACATGTAATATACATGTTTTTAAGAGTTTTGGGCCAAAAAAAATCAAAAAAGCGCCGAAGGGTTTTTTTTTTTTAAAAAAAAAACAAATTTCAGCAACTTTCAGCATTTTTTGTCTAACACATATTAGTCAACGAAGTTTTTGGAACTTGTTTATTTTTTTTTTAAAAAAGTACTCGGCGCTTTTTTGATTTTTTTGGCCCAAAAGTCTTAAAAACATGTATATTACATGTGTTATTTTTTTCAAAAAAAAAATGTCGGGAGCTTTGAGTTTCCAGAGTTTTCTAAGAAAGATAGGGTTTTTTGTCTAACCCAACCCTAATTATGATACTCTAAAAAATTACTCTACAAGATCAAAATTACCCTAGAAGAACATTTTACAAAATTACCCTACATGATCAAAATTACCCTACAAGAACATTTGTAGGGTAATTTTGATAATTACTCTACGAGTAAATAATTACTAAAATGTTACCGCGTTTTTTTTAACCTTTTCACCCTATTCGTACGTTTTGTATGATAAGGGTATTTGTATTTGATCTTTTGTCTAAAACTATTTCATACGCAACCAAATATTTATATATAAATATACTATTAATTTTGGGTAAATTACATTTTTTTCGTCCTTTATGTTTATATCGAATTGCAATGGATAGCCTTTAACTTTAATAATTACAGTCATAGTCCTTTATTTGTAAAACTCATTACACGCTACGTCCTTTAACCATAACCTGGTTAAAATATCCAGTTAACTATGGCATGTGCAAGGCACATAAGAGTATCATTGTAATTTTACTAGTAAGTTTAATAATATATTTAAACAAATAAATGGAGTGATAATCAGAAGGATATAACAAGCAAATCCACCGTTGGTGGTGGTTAAAAACGTCAAGATCAGATGATACATAACAACAATGGCACCAACAGCAGCTGTTAACAGCAACTGCAAGGCAACAATCGAGTAAATCTTCCGAATAAACGACCACCGGAGCTCCGACGACTCCGCCATCATCGGATATAACGGATCATCCGATCCAGATTCAATGTCAAGTTTAAAAAAGGGGTTGGCTAAATGCACCCCCTTTTTTACTAGTCATACCCCCTTTCTAAAAATATAATTTAAAAGTTGTTAAATTTCACCCCTCTAAACAATTTAAATATTGTTTTTGAAAACTATTGTGTTTCTATAATTTGAAGACACTTTCTCTTACTAGTATTTTATTATATTTCTATAAAACGTCATTAAAATTAATAAAAAGACATTTTTTTATACAATAAAAAAGTTTCAAAACTTAAAAAAAAAAACAGTTGCTTTTATATTTTTTATTTATTTCGTATTTTAGTTCTCTCATCTTTCTATTTCTATTTTTATTTTTTATTAGTATTATTATTATATTAAAATGTTTTTAATATAATTAACAACTTTTATTTATTAAAAGTAATAAGACGTAAAAAGAAAATAAAACGTTAGTTAAGTTGGCTGGCTTTAAAGCTTCATTTAATTTTTTGTGTATCATTGTTTATACAAACCGAATTCGCATACCCACTTCAAGCCGCTATGAACAAAAAAATCCATTTCAAAATTAAAATGACTCGCTTTAGTTTAAAACGTAAGAAAACGATTATTTTTCAAATAATCAAAAAAAGTTTCTTTTTAAATAAAATAACGTTTTAAAAACAAATACTAGTAATAATAATAATTAAAGATAAAAAAAATGAAAGAAAAACAAAAGGGTTTGAATTATATTAATGTAAAAGTTGAAGAAGGGGGTGCATTCAGTAGATAAGGGAGTACATTTAGGGGCTGTTTGGCTAAGCTTTTCAGAATCACTTATTTGCTTTTCTGAAAAGCAAATAAGCAATAAGTCATTTTGAAAAGCTATATTTTAAAGCTTTTCAAAATGACTTATTTGCTTATTTGCTTTTCAGAAAAGCAAATAAGCAAATAAGTGATTCTGAAAAGCTTAGCCAAACAGCCCCTTAACAAAACTATTGATAATTGATTACGACTTGAATACTTAGAGTCTGTTTGGTATGGGGTAATGGAATTGACGAAGGAATGGAATGGACGGGGGAATGCAATGGACGAAAAATGTAATTTACCCATTAATTTTTAAAAAAACACCAATAATCAATTACAAATAGGAAAACCAGCACATGATTGTCTCATAAATGGAACAATAACACACACTTTTCCCACATCTTGGCCTGGTTGTCCCTCTTAACCATCTCCTTTAGATTCATGCCTCACTTGTCTTATCTAAAAGAGTAAAGTCCTATTTGAGTCCCTGTGGTTTGTGCAGTTTAACCATTTGAATCCAAAAACCAAAAGTGTCTTGATTTGAGTCCCTATAGTCTCTAATTTTAACCATTTGAGTCCCTGTGGTCTCTAATTTTAACCATTTGAATCCAAAAACCAAATGTTTCTGATTTGGATGTTGTTTACTTTTGGATTCAAATGGTTAAAATTAGAAACCACAGGGACTCAAATCAAGACAGTTTTGGTTTTTGGATTCAAATGGTTAAACTGCACAAACCACAAGGACTCAAATAGGAATTTACTCTATCTAAAAACACCTTCTTTACACCTTTTTCAATTAGTATTTAGAAAAAAGACCATTAACTAATAAATCAAATCAATTAAATATAAAAAATAGCTACAGAAAACGTAAACCAAAACCTGAACTTTTTTTATAAGTAGCGAAAAGCTCACATTTTTTATAGATAAACCCAAAATAATAATAAAAAGAAAAAAAATCTCAAATATGCTTATTTATTAGATACTAGTATTAAGCTCATGCGTTGCAGCGGTTATCATAAAACTGTGTTAACTGTTAAGTAGTAGCAATACTATATCATTGTCACCGACCACCAACACCGAAAAAGCTCGTACAAACAAAATAAATAAAAACGGGAAAAAAATAAGACGAGCGAAAAGCATACGTAAAATATTTGAATCACGCACGCTCGTTGTTGAGAAATTAAACCGAAACGTAAAACATAAAAAAATAACTAAGTCCATCCAGGACCCGCGTGTTGGACGAACTTGTCAAACACAGAAAAAATAGATGTGACGCGGCGGGAGAGTCAAACGGAAAAAAATATACGAAATAATGTTGAACCTCACACGCACGTTGCGGTGCGTTAACTCACAAAATTTACAACGAAACCAAAAACTTGGGAATACGAAAAGTATGGTGGACCAAAATTGAAAACAAAAAAGGGTCGGGATTAAATTGCAAGAGATGAAAAACTTTGGGTTAAAAGTAAAAAAACAAAGGGTCTAAATTGCAAAATTAAAGTTATTTATTAATTTTAGATAAAGATAAGGATAAAAATAAGTGATATCTATATATTGGTTATTAATTAATATTAATATTAAAAGAAATTTATTAAACAAATATAAATAAAATTTATGAGGTTAAGAACAGAATGACATGCGACATTATTTGGAGTCTTTTATTATAAGTTAGAATATTAGAAGATTAGATATCCGTATACTCTACATTTACAGCATAAACCTAAAATAATAATAAAAAATAAAAAAAATCTCAAATATGTTTATTTATTAGATATATCCATACAATTACATACTCTAAATTTATAATATTTGTGTGAAAAGGGTGTGTATCTCATGCTTTGAAAGGTTTTAAAAAAATGATTTTTCACTTTTAGCCCAAAACTATTTGTTTTTTTACTTATAAGTTATAACATCAAAACTTTCATCTTTTACAATTTAACCTCACAACTTTTGTACTTT
This sequence comes from Helianthus tuberosus, assembly GCA_030545235.1. Lineage (NCBI taxonomy): Eukaryota > Viridiplantae > Streptophyta > Magnoliopsida > Asterales > Asteraceae > Helianthus > Helianthus tuberosus. Next base: position 174,124,934 of record CM060353.1, on the reverse strand, counting down.
CAACTTTGCCCCCTATACTTTTCATCTTACGCAAATTTCGTTTTTAAGTCATTTAAATTTTGCGAGTTAACACGGCGCAACGTGTGTGCGGTTCAACGTTTTTACGTCGTCTATTTTTTCCCGTTTGATAGATTCGTTGCAACGCATGGTTCCTAGATCAACTTAGCTATTCTTTTCTATATTTTACGTTTCGGTCTAAGTTATTCGCATTAACACACCGCAAGTTCAATGTTGGTGGCCCCACCGCAACGTGGGGGTGCTTAATACTACTTAGTGTTCATTTTAGACAAGATATTACCCATACAGTCATAATTATATTTGAAATCTTTTTGTGAATTTGCTTTAGTTTCACATATCGTCTGAATCATCTTGGATCGTAGAAACCTAACTCATTTTATACTTTATAAAATTTTAGGTTTTTGATATAAATATTGCATAGATGAAAAAAGTTAATAGAAAAGTAGAAATTTTAGAAAAGGAAAAATTTGACAAACATGAAAATATATGTGAAATTTGTTTAAGATCGTATAAAAAGTATACGAAATATCTAGGAGGTATGAATATACATGACATTTAGACACAGACAGATTGAGGAATCTTGGTCCTTGGCATTGCACACACGAAGACAGCACAGCTAGATCTCCCATGTGCTGTCCATTTGACCAACATGTCCCACCTCTATTCCTGTTTTATTAACTTATATTTAACTAGTAGATGCCCCGCCCGCGTTGCGGGGCAATGGCCGAATAATTCTCAATCAATTAAAAAACAACTACTATAATTTTGCTATGAAAAAAAAAACGATGATAAGACCGTAATATTGGGCTTAGGGCAAAACTGTAATTTTACAGGACTAATGAGCCAGTGTTAGGCAGCTAGAGTTATGCGCCGCCCGCGTTGCGGGGCGCTAAACCGAGTATTTCTTAGGTTAATAACATGTACACCTTTATGTCGGTTAGTTATACATGCTACCTATAACACGATATCAAAAAAGACACATCAAGTTAACCAATTAAAGAAAAACAGTACCATAGTTATGATAAAAAAATTAACTAAAACGATGACAAGCGTGTAACTTAGAGTTGGGGGCAAAACAATAATTTGTCAGGACCAATTAGCGAGTGCTAGGCAGCTGTTTGGCATGAATAAAAACAAAATTAAGTCAACAAAGTAAAGTAAAATAAAACACTACCATGGTTATGCCAAAGGAAAAAAAAAACGATGGCAAGATTGCAATTTTTAGCGGAGGTAAAATCGTAATTTTAAAATGTAGGTAAAATAATATTTTGAACTGAGGGCAAAACCATTTTTTTTTATTTTGAAATGGGGGCAAAATCGTAATATTTTAGCTGCGGGCAAAATCGTAATTTTTAGTTGGGGGCAAAATCGTAATTTTAAACTGGGAACCAAATCGTAATTTGGCATCTAGCTGAGGGCAAAACCATATTTTTATTTTGAACTGAGGGCAAAATTGTATTTTTTAACTGAGAGCAAAATCATAAATTTAAGCAAGGGGCAAAAGCAAAATTTTATTTTGAATCGAGGGCGAAATCGTAATTTTACACCTGGGATAAAATTGTAACTTGGCATCACCTATAAATAACTATTATATGAAAAACAAAAGTCAAAAGTGGCCGCCAAAAGTGGCCAACCACTTAACAAAACTATTCCCCCATGACGTCATCAACTTGTAAATGTATATGTTGAAAATACATAATTAAATATATAATTTTGTAATTGTAAGTCATATAAAGGGTGTTGTTAGGGATGAAAACGAACTGAACGAATACGAATAAGGATTTGTTCGTGTTCGTTCGTGAACACATACCAAACGAGATTTTGTGTTCATGTTCGTTCGTTAAGGAAAAGAACGTGTTCACGAACACAAACACAAACGAACACATATAAAGGCGACGAAGACGGCTATGGCTAGAGGTGAATGGTGAGAGGGAGCTCCACTAGACCTTAAAGCCCTAATCGTTAAACGAAGGTCAATAATATTTTTCGATGTAAATAATGAGACGGAAAGTGGAATAGTGCATAAACAAGGTGGAGATAGAGTTTCCTATTTTATTTGTTTAGGTAACGAGATAAATAAGAATTAAAGAATATAAAAAGTTTAGATAAAATAAATAAATGTTAAATAATCTTTAATGAACAACATAAATTAAACGAACATGAACGAACGTTAACATACGCAATTGATCTAACGGGACATGTGTTCGTTCATTTAACTAACCGAACATAATTTCTTGTTCATGTTCGTCCATTAATTAAACGGACGAACGTAAACGAACTTCCCGCCGAACGATTCACGAACTGTTTACTGAAAGTTCGGTTCATTTACATCCCTAGGTGTTGGTCATGGTTTATGAGTTAAAAAAGGGTTGAGCCGGATAAAAAATCACAAATTTATATGAACCTGAAAATTGTTTGAAACAAAATTCAAATCCATAAATTTCGTGTTAAGTTCATATCATGTTAAATAGGTTATAGGTACACGCTAGCAAACTCACTCATGTCTAAACTTTGTCAATGAACTCAATGTACAAAGTTGTCACAAAATATACAAGGTATAGAAGAGATTGAATTTTAAGATAAAGTAAGCCGATTTACAGCATATGTTGATTCATAAATGTTTTAAAAGTTTAATACTTTCAAAATAGAACACTTAAGTTTTGATATGTTTGACCCAATTAAGTTTTAAAGTTTGGCCTTTCTTGTTTTACATGGCGTTTGACTGACCCTATGTTTTAAATAAACGTTCATTAAACCTTTTGTAGATTGAATGAGTTGCATGTTCATTAATTTAGTGAATAAATAAACATTAAAAACATCTTTTGTTTATGTTCGTTTATTTAGTAAATAAACAAAATATGACTAACATATTTTGTTTATTTCAAATATACTAATCTAAAAACTTGTTAAAAGTTCATTGAGGTGTGATAAAGTTATAAAGATTACGAGCCAAATTGGGTAAACGTAAAAAAAATTGTCCTGCATGTGGTTAGTTTACTTAGAAAGTATAATACTATTATTTTAACAATATAGTTTTATAAACACATGTAGTGTATTAACAATTTATAAGATAAAATGTAATGTTATTATGATCAACCCAATCTATATAAACCTACCTCCAGATTTTAATTATCTTCACACATATTATATATTATATAGGGTCAAGTTAAGTAAATGAGATGGTATGATCATATCCTCATGTATCTTATTCTTAATACTACATATATACCTTATAAAAATGAAAACACCACATCATTAATAATCTTTAATAAATGATAATACAACAAAAACAAATTTAGCATAATTAGAACTTATCTATAATCTTATTCTAATCAAAATCATTGAGGACACCATGTTCTTACTTCTTTATTAAAGCACAAGCACACATGAACAGATTCTACATTGGTTCCTCAAGGTGCCACTTAAACAACCACCACCACCCCCTCTCATGGCTATGTTCAAGTTATAGTTGGAGGAATTCCGGTGTGTTTTCGATGAAGATGAAGAAAGAAGACATCACTCGAGGACTAAAGTTCGGCGGTGCTCCAAAGAAAGATGATGTAACGGCATGCGTGGGAAACAAAGTTTTGCCCGTTAATGAATCGACCACAACATCTTCATCCTCAAAAAACCCGAATTCTATTCTTGATATGATGAACAAAAAAGGAGATAAAACAAAAACCATTTCTAGAATGAAAGAGTTGTTGAGGTGGGCTGCTGCTGCCAAATCTGAAAAGGGTGGGAAATACATTGCAAGAAAGGTTTGTATTTACTTGGTTTGATTCTCACTTACATATATAGATATAATTTTTAAACTACGCGTTTAATACATAACCAATTTTAAATAGGGAAGTCCATAACTGCGTTAACACATGTATCTATTGTTTTAACTGTGACGTGTATATTTTTCAGGTGTCTCAGTTTAGAAACAAAGTGACACTGAAAACAATACAAGATGATGATCAAATGACCAACGACTCTCCAAAGATTAGTTTCAGATGGGAAGTAGAAAGTTGTTCGACATTTTCGTCTGCATTATCGGTTTCTTCGACAAACAAGAATGATCAACACGTTAACTTTGAAATTCATTCGAACCCTGACGGAAATTCGAGCATTGTAACCTTGAGATCAGGAAGCTGGATCACAACCGATTCAGATTGTAAGTTTATTTATTATATAATTTGTCATCAAAAATTATAATTTTGTTTATATATTTATATTATTTAGCAATTATTGATTTGAGTTTACAAAGTCAACCAATCATGATTAATTGAGTTTTTTTTTTAATTTATTTATTTATTTTTTGCAACAGTTGTGGTCTTGGAGCTTTAACTGCGGTACGAGTAACAAGTGAAGCTTATGAAGATTAACTGGTTTTAAGGATGAAGACGGTTAGAAATTACTGTTAAAATCTTATGTTGTTTTCGTAAGACAAATGTTTATGTTTCAGTATTATAAATAGCGTACTTTAGATGTTTTGTTGATCAATTGTACCGGATGTTAATAAAAAAGGAAACATTTAACTTCATCAGTATAAAAAAGGAATCATTGATCCAATAGTTCCATAAAATTCGGGACTAAATTTGTATTAAAAATGGAAAAATTACAAGTTTTATCCTTTATCTTTATACCACTTTTCAGGCGGTGTCCTTTTTAACGAATGTTGACGTCCTTTACTAGGTATTTTGTTGCAAGTTTAGTACTTTAGTCCTTTACACCCAACCCAGTTAAAAAACCCTGTTAATTGTTGGGTGTAAAGGACTAAACTTGCAACAAAATACCTAGGTAAAGGACTAAACTTGCAACAAAAGATCTAGTAAAGGACACCGCTTGTCAACAATTAACAGGGTTTTTTAACTGGGTTGGGTGTAAAGGACTAAACTTGCAACAAAATACCTAGTAAAGGACACCGCCTGAAAAGTGGTATAAAGATAAAGGACAAAACTTGTAATTATCCCTTAAAAAATTACTTATTAATAATATCAATTAAACATGCTAAAAGAATACCCAATAAAACATAGATTAATTAGTGATAACAATAGTTTCTAGCCAGTTTTGAGAAGAAATGGGGATCATAATATCAAGTCAGATTTTGAATAATGATCCATTTTGTCCATATAATTATTCCATACTTTTTATCCACGTTGCAAAATGGTTTGTAGATTTTTTCTTGGAGTTAAAATTTGAAAAGGAGTTGCAACTTAAAAAAAAGTAGTTTATAACTGTAATTGGCTAAAAAAGGTTTGAAATTAAATAAAATTTTAAATATATAAAAGAAAATTAAATTTGTAATGCATTTTGAAATAAAACAATCATAAATGAAATATTGAAATGGAAGTTAATACTACGACCATCACCTAAATGGTCTTCAACAACAATGGTGGCGGTGGTGACTGGTGACTACTAGGGATCTCAGGGCGGCGACAATGGTGGCATTTGCGGTGACAGTGAGGATGGTTGCGATGACGGTTGTGGTGTGGTGATGGGGATGGCAGCGGTGGCGGCGGAAACAGTGGGGCCACGGGAGATTTAGTGGTGATGACAATATTGGTGGTGGCAACGAGGTGCGGCGACTATGGGTGACGAATGTAACGACAAAGATTTTAACTTCTTTGGTTGAATTCCTTCATATCTTGGAATGAATGTTGAATACTTTTACATGAAAAAATTACTAGTGAATTAGTTTCATTCCAATAACACATTACGAATAGCATTCAGACTTTGATTCCAATAGATCATGTTAATTACACACATTAAGAAATTATCATCAACATACTCAGTAAATCCCACCGATAGCAAAGCTAATATATGGTCTGAGGAGTGAGGAGGGTAAGATGTAGACAGTCTTACATTTACCCCTTAGGAATAGAGAGGATGCTTCCAGTGAGACCCCCGGCTCGATAGTAGTTTTGCATCAAGTCTTGGACAAAAGACACATAACACTCAGCAATTGAGACAAAGGCAGATTAGTGCATGTACTCCTTTGTCTTTCGGCTATCAACGCCACCACATGATGCATGATTAACCATCCCCCTCTTTTAACGTTATTTTTATGAAATTAGTAAAATAATGTTAAAATTAGTGCATTTTCACTTTTGCCCCCTGTACGCCCATACATATATACATTATATGCGTATACTGCAAATAGAGCTAAATTACACACATTAAGAAATGAAAATCGTATTTCTATTCCACTGAATTTCACGAATCAAACACACTATTAGTATCTCGTTGTTAATGCTCTTACGCCAAGTAATTCCCTCATAGAACCTACGAAAATTACATCTCTACTCCTTTAACACTCTATTATACCATCAAATACAAAATGAACAAATTATATATTATATATATAATAGATTTGCAAACCATGAATAGTATAGCACTTTAAAAAGTTGCTATTTTGTTTTGATAAAGTTTTTATTTCACATAATATACATGTATAACCGCTTTAACTTTTAAAAATATTTCATTTATCATTTACATTTGTTTTTCTAATATTTTTTTTATAATTTAAAAAATGCTAAATAATGACTGCCCGGTTATGTTTAACATTTTTAGCCCAACTATCTTGACAATTAAAAGGAGTTGTATTTACAATAAATTATTTTAGTATCCTAACAACTTTTGCATGCATATTGCCCTACCGGTATGGAGATACTGAAATCGATACAGACTAATGTAAAACATGTTTCAATATCATTTTTAACATAATACTGCTTTATCTTTTTGTGACACGAAGTACCTTTTGTTGTAAATATATATTTTTTTAATTTTGTAATATAAATGCTTACCACCACATCGCGAGGAGAAAATAAATGGTTTAACAAACATTTATGAGAATCAGAAGAATATATGAATGTTCAAAACGTCTATTCTAAGCCTAATTAGTCCTAACCCGCATTTTTCCACATTAGACCTAATTAGTCCTAACCCACATGTTTCCACATTCTTCTTCTAGATGTTCTCTTTTTACATGCTCACTAGTCACTTCTACTCGTGAGAATGATAAAAAGATCAAAAAGTACGATACGAGATATGACTTGTGATTTGCTTCTAAAACACCTGTTTTATATGCTTTTTAGTGGCAAACTAACTACTGTTAAAATACTTCAATATCTTCATCTCACAAGATTTTAATCTCTTTACTTTTTGGATAGAAGAGATGCACCTTACCACTACACTAGATTCCTAGAGGACACCCGTTTTTTACACGTTGTTAGATATTTTCGTGTAACCGGGATTAACTTGGCGACCAAAGGGAATTATAATATACATCAAACAAGTTAGGAGGTTCGGAAGTGCACGCTTGTTTGAGTTGTTATAATTCCAAGTATTCGGGCGGAGCCCCGAATGGGGGTTAACGGCCCCTTGGCGGGGTCTGGGGGCAGCGCCCCTGGGAGCAGGGTCCAAGGGGCAGCGCCCCCTGTCAGGGGTTTTTTTTTTTTTTTTGACAAAAATAAAGGCAATTTATTTAAAATTTGAATTGTAACTGTCCAGGGGCAGTTATCTGCAATTAATCCCTAAATTCGTATACACGGTTTTTGGTTTTCTTCCTGGTTCATCACGAATTCACAAAAACACATACTGTTGTTCTATTTCTCGAAATCAGAGTTGTATCCGATTGAATTATTCGGTAGAACCATCGAAATAATTTGATCTGATAGTGATTACATGCCACTCCGATCGCCCGGTTTCATAAAATTCCCCAACACATGTTACATTTTACTTTCGAATGAAATTCGTTCAAATCCCGTAAAAAGAGTACAAAATCGAATAATGTAAGATGCTAAATCATCACGATCACGAATGAAAGAGTAAAATGCCCGGATAGTCCCTGTGGTTTTGTAAAGTAACACCTATAGTCCCCAACTTTTGAAAATTACACTGGTGCTCCCTGTGGTTTGCTTTTTGTTACTCGGATGGTCCCTGGATTGGATGTCTGTTAGTTTTCACCGTTAAATCCATGTGAAATTACTTATTTACCCCTCTCTTTAAAAAAAATAAAAATACAAATCTTATACACACTCATATTATTATATTGAAAGTGTGGGGCCCACAAACTCTTTTGTCTTCTACAAAACAACCGACCACCATCACCATAGCCACTCACCTCCACCTCCACCCACACCCACCACCGCCACCTAAGCCTAACCCTTACAACCCTTAACCCATCACAAAACACCACCACAGTCACCACCGCCACAACAGCTGCCACCATTTGAACCACTGCCATCTGTATACACATTTAGAGAGGGAAACAACTATAGAGAGAGAGAGAGAGGGAGAGATCAACGAGAGAGAGAGATTAACGAGAAAGATTTGGGGCTCGGATAGTCTGAAACAGAGGCTAGTATACATATATAAACCCTCACGCGACCACTTGTTACCAATTTGGGGAAAAAAGTTATCTTCACATAGTCATACTTCCATCAATCAGCAACACAATCGATTAAGTACTGTTAGGGTTTGGATTGTGAGGTTTATATGGTGGAGCACACCGACGAAGGCGATTCCTTCATGGATAAGGTTACGGAGAAGATTCACCGCGACGATTCTTCGTCGTTGGATTCTGAATCGGAGAAGAAGAAGCACGATGATGACTTGAAGAAGAAACATCATGATCTCTCTCTCTCTCTCTCTAGTTGTTTCTCTCTCTAAATGCGGTGAATGAAGGGATATAGGATGGAGGAGGGAGTTCAGGTGGCGGAGATGTTGATGTTGGTGGAGTTGCAGATAGTGGCGACTAGTGGTAAGTGGTGGAGGCAGGTGGTGGTAAGCGAGAGTGTGTGTGTGTGTGAGAGAGAGAGAGAGAGACATACAAGGTCTTAAAAGGGTGAATAAGAAGGGTGGTAGGTCCCACTTTTAATTTTAATATATCTATTTTAGTGTTTTAATTTAATACTAAGGGCATGTTGGTCATTTTACATGAAGTTAACCGAGAAAACTAACGAACATCAACTCTAGGGACTATCCGAGTAACAAACTGTAAAACCACTGGAAGCACTAATGTAATTTCCAAAAGTTGGGGATAATAGGTGTTATTTTACAAAACCATACGTACTATCCGGGCATTTTACTCCAAATGAAATATCATTTGTTTTTTCTAAAAAGAAAGAAATAAAGTCCATTGAATTAAAAGCCATTTAATGGGAGGAAGTATTTGGTGTAGCAGTTGGACCAATTCCTTGAATTTTCCATAACCACAATTCTCAATTCCTCCCAATCCATTTATATTCACTCAATCAAATTCTTCAATTTCATCCAACAATCATTCATTTCAAATGGAAGATTCAATTCCAAACACCCTCAAAGAATCAGTAGAATCCTTGAATTTCCTTAGCTCTGATTTAATCCAACTCATCTTATCCCACCTCCCAATCCGCTCAATCATCCGTTGCTCCGCGGTTTGCAAACTCTGGCACGCGATCACCACCGCCTCGTCGTTCTCCCCCACCGCCACCAACACCCCGTGGTTCTTCCTCTACGGCCGTAACAACATTTTTGTCAAAAAAAACCAAGCCTTCGCTTTCGACCCGTATTCAAACGAGTGGATCAAACTCCCGCCAAATCTCTTCCCGCCTTCAATTTCGCACGAATCGTCCTTCATTGGATCCGGCGGGTTTTTCTTCAACACCGCCGCGAATAATTTTAGTTTTTCTCCAATTTTGAAACCCTCGTGGCGGGAAACCACGCCTTTAAAATTCTCACGGTTAAACCCACTAGTGGGTGTTATTAACGAGGCTGACTCGAATTTGAATAATAATTTAAAAAATTATTCAAATTCGAGTTTGCCTCACATTATTGTTGTTGGTGGAGTTAGATTTATTGGTGGATTAGTTGACATTGAAGACAATCTAGCCGTTGAAATTTATAACCCAAATTTAAATTCGTGGGCCCACTGCCCGCCGCTGCCCGTAGATTTTCGGGCAGCGAATTCATCACAATCATTATCGTCCGCTTTGCTCAAATCAAAATTTTACGTATTCGGAATTTATTCTTGTTTCATATCATCGTTCGATTTGATTAATCGAGTTTGGAGTGATGTTCAAACGCTTCGGCCACCGGGAGTTATCGTTTCGTTTATAATATCTTGCCGAAACCAACTACTGTTGGCCGGAGTTTGCAACGCTTGTGGTGGACCGTCGTTTAATGTTTGGAAAATTGATGAATCGACGTCGGAGTTTAGTGAGGTTGCGATTATGCCAGATGATTTGCTCGAGTGGTTGTTTGATGGTGATGAAGATGATAAGTATGCTAGCTTGAAATGTGTGGGATTTGGGGGGTTTATATTTGTGTTTAATGAAGAACATAGCCGGAATTACCCCGCTTGTGTGTGTGAAATCGGGGCGGGTTCCAGTGAGTGTAGGTGGAGGAGGGTGCCAGAGTTGCCGGAGCCGGTGAACAGGTTCCACAAGGTTATTGGATTCTGCTCAACTGTTTCTTTTAGTCAGCTGATAGATGGTGAAATTGCATAGATCATAAGGGTGACCAGAGTGGGCACGAGGCGAGGGAAAAGTTGCCACTCCCATATAGAGGGGCCAGTGTTCCCTCACCTCGTGCACCCCTTTCCAGCGCTTGATTTCCCGCTCTCTCACAAGCGATCGACTCAATCAAGGAGTACTTCCCGATTCTCCAACCTTAGTCCTAAGCTCATGTCCGACGTAGAGTGATTTGGTACGAGGTCCCGATGATGCTTTCAGGGTGGACTCTGTTTAGCCTAATTTTCCACCTTATTGTTGCACTTTGTAAATTGTAAATACAATCTTTTTTCATCAAGTAGTGCTATTTTAGTGAAATAATCAACTTTCGGTTGTTAATTTTAAGTTGAAGATGGCTTGTTTAAAATAATTTTTATATTATATATTATTTTAAATTAAGTTATTTGATATATTATATGGATGGCAGTCATGTAGGTTTAAACCACATAACGTGTTAAAGTGGACAAATCTTATAATTTGTGTTAAACATTCGTACATAACCGGTACCCCCAATCTACCAGTTAAAGTTTAGACTTTAAGAGTGTATAAGTGACGAAGCTTGACCTGAATGACGAGGGAGTCGAAAACGTATATACCAAAAAATTTCTATAGAACCGAGGGGTCGAAAACGTATATACCCAAAACTTTCTATACGAAAACTACATATATAACACTACTGAGCAAAAAGTTCGGGAGGTCGGGCACCCCCTCTCGCCCCTGAGTGTATATATCGATCGATATATACTTACAATACTAAATATGCATTTAGATAAATATGTTACGCGTATAATGACTAAAGTGCTATTTGTTTACCTCTTAATGAGGCTCTTAATGGTTCAGACCTCTTACTGGTTCAGCACTTAATGGTTCAGACTGTTTGTTTCATGAGCATATGTCTGAATGGTTCAGACATTTGCCTCTGAATGGTTAAGATTTATACAGAGTCTGAATGGTTAAGACATCTAATCTGAATTGGTCAGGCATTTGCCACTGAACGGTTAAGCATTATACAGGCTCTTAATGGTTCAGACCTCTTACTGGTTCAACACTTAATAATTCAGACCTCTTACTGGTTCAGCACTTAACCATTCAGATGTTGCCAAACAGCCTCTAAGTGATAACCAACTCAATAGTCATCCAAAGGGCCACCCATATAAATGATGTTCCCAAATTATCAGCACAATGTGTAACTCTGAAAATTTTAGGTGGAATTATATATATATTTTTTTAAAACGAAAACTCACACTCTTAAATTTTAGTACGAAACAACTTATTTTTACGCACTGTAGGGATTGAACCATCACCACTTGAAAAGGCAAAGCCTTATCACCTTACGTAAGACTTTGGTATCAAAGTAAAACTATGTCATTCCAACTTTGGTTGGGTGGTAGAGACTCATCTCTTAGGAAGAAGACGAAGGTTAAATTCATGACATGAGGTAAAACTAAGAAGAGTTAATTACTGTTTTCGTCCCTGTGGTTTGTCAAAAATCACTATTTCAATCCATTAGTTTAAAAATCGCGATTTCAGTCACTGTGGTTTCACTTTCGTAACCATTTCAATCCATCTCGTAACCATTTCAGTCCCTGTACTTACAGAATAAATGGATTGAAATGATTACGAAAGTGAAACCACAGGGACTGAAATGGTTACGAAAGTGAAACTACAGGGACTGAAATCGTAATTTTTAAACTAATGGATTGAAATAGTGATTTTTGACAAACCATAGGGACGAAAACAGTAATTAACTCAATTAAGAATGTAGTTACGTAGTTTAAGAGCAGGAGTAGAAAAAACATTATGTAAAAGAAAATTAAAGTCGATTGTACAACAGCCGGTAGAAAAGTATCCAAAGGGTTATGATTTTGAAAGGTAATATATAGAGTGGAACGTCAACAGTGCATTAAAAAGACATGGCTGTCATGATGGAGACAATCATAAATGGGTCGTTATATGACACGTAGACAACACGTAAGCACGTGTCAGATATGGGGTGTGGTGCAAAAACGGGAGGTGTGGGACGGGGGTGGAAGAGAGGCGTTATTCGACATGTGGCACAAACTTTTATACTTAAAAATTATATAAAATCTATTAAATTTAAATAAAAACATTAATATTAATTGCATCCAATCACACGCGGCCACGTCGTCTCCCACTATGCCCTCCACGCCGATGGAATTCTTGCCGCCCCTTCAACAACATCGGCCTACACGCCGTATCCGGGATGGTGTGCCCGGCATGAAATGGCTTCCATGCCACTTTTCCACGCCCACACCGTATAGTCTAACTGAAGAATGCATTTCTTCCGAATATGCCCCACCCATTTGGCTTCTACAAGGTACGACCTCTTCATACATGCATAATGCATTCGTTATAAAATTTTGCAACTACACAAAATAACTATTATAACTTTTTTTACCAACATAAATATAGCAACCAAAATAATTTCCCGCGCAATATGTTGGAATTCAGTCAATATCGGTTCAGTTTGTTACAGTATTGGCATTCACTCTAACACTCGAAAGTGAAGAAAATAGTATGGGTCTAAATCCTTGCAAACGCAAGATTAGACGATATTTAGGTGTAAAAAACTGATGTTAAAAATAACGGAAAGAGAAAAAACCTATAAAAACAAGCACATGATTTGGAATTTTATAATTTGTCATATTTTAAAATTAAAAAAGAAAATAAAAACACTGCAAAGAATAAAACGTTGAAGCAGAACTGATTAATATAAGCCTACCAAAAAGCGTAAGGTGTTCACGGTCCAGTTCGGCCAGCTTTGACAAAAATTCTGGACTAAACCACAACAACGGATTCAAAGTTTTAAACCGTCAGCCTAACGGTTAAACCAACAAGCCAAACCATATGAATCTCAAACTGACCAAACCGGCCGGCTTGCTTCAGCCGGTTTTTAAACAGCCCCGACCAAGAACAGAACTTGATATAGTCGGTTAGTCAACTGTCATGTCACGAGTCAGTTTTCTCATACAAAAATCAAATAACATCAAAGAACACTGCAAGCATCAGTCTTGAGAGTAACAAAACCCACAAACCCGCAATCAAATTGTTTTCCTAGTAATATACCGATGTCAGATCATACTTAGGGTACAAACTATACAACCACTATATTGCATTATAAATCTTTTTTGTCACGAAAGATACCCCGTGTCACCCCAAAAAAGAATCCGGCAAAAGAAAAATCATTGGCAAACAAATAAACACAAGACAACACGAACGAGAGAACTTTACGAACCTAAATCCCGGAAGCAAAGATGCAGTTCACTTGCCGCAATTAAAGCCGCCACAAGCCGATAAGACGATAATGAGAATCAAAGCGATGATAATTCCGAGAACTATCAATTTTATCTTCATGTTTTGCAACCACATTTTCCTCCTCATTTGTGTACCTTGTGTCCTAAAATCTTGTGCCTGAAACATGGTTTTTTTTACCCATTTAAGATAAAACATAACCCAAATCAACCCAAATAAACGGGTCAAAATATCCACCTATATGTATAACATGCAAAGCCCATATCTCTAATATATTAGTTGTGATTCGTTTCACTTTAGTTAATTTTTAGTAGTGCTTCTTAGTAGAGATGCTCATAAATGTTGAAACCGACTGAGCCACTCAAACCGAAGCAAGTCGACCGGTTAAAATTCATGAGGCTTATTGTATGGTTCAGTTTTGGCGGTTTAATGGTTCGGCCACGATTTAGAACTTCAAACCGGTTGTGCAGCCTTTTTTTATTTATTTAATTTACATCAGTTTGGTTTGTAAATTTTCAAAACGGTAGTCGGCTGTTTGGCCCAAAAATTTGTCAAACCGGCCAAACTGAACCATTAACACCCCTACTTCTTAGGGTCTATTTATTGAACTATATAAATAAGAGTTGTCTGGGTAAACAACTCTGTATAGAACAGGTGAATTATAAAATATTACTTTTTGTAAGGTGTGTTAAATGGAATATTCTTTTTAGGAAGCGATTATACAACATCAAAGAGCTTAATGGCGAAAACAAATCCATCTTCAATAGCTCAATAAGCGTATTAGTCTGTTTAATCAAGTCCTATACAAACAAAATCCTCAGCCCTTTAACCCACAAACAGACACCACCTTAATTTACTAGTGTAATAATCAGTTTGAAGCATAATGCAGAGAGAGAAATAGATGCGCTGACCTGAGAGCGAAGATTCTCTGTTTTATCCACCAGAAGCTCAATCTTCTCTCCCCGGTCAAGAACCTACAAATTCCAAAATAACAAAAAAATAATAATAATAAATAAAAGTTTCATCATGTCCTGAAACAACTTTACATAAGAAAACCTACGGGTTCCAAAATAGCAAAATTACAAGAAACTTTTACCTTTTCAATGTTTTCCATCATCACACCCTTAACTTCTGAAACCTGGGCTTTGACCTTCGCAAGCTTGCTGATCTCTTCTGGATGGTCCACACAGTACTGCATCTGCTCCTTCAGCTTGGGACTGGTATAAAAGATAAGTGTGCAAATAGTCGTTAGTTGACGAATAATAGCTTTAAATGTCTTGAAAACGGAAACAAAAATGGATTATAAATTATAATATTACCCAAATTCTTTGCTCAGACTATTGGCAACAGCCGTTGCAGCTTTCCCACCGCCATATTTCTTAGTGAAGTCCTCCTTGACTCGCTCAAGAAAAGCCATTGGAACCTGTCTACCGACAGACTCGACGGCCACAACACAGTATGCTACATAATTTAACAAGTTAAAGATAGAGTTAGTCAATGTGTGCTGAGACATAATATACGCATAGAAGTCATAACTATATCTACTACAGATACACACATAACAGGTCAGCTATATGCGCACCTAAAAACACTTCATGTTTCTATGCAAAATGAATATACACACAATATAAGACTATAAGCCATAAGGTTTCGGCAAAATGGAATTGTAGTAAACTTGTTAAGTGTTGTGCATGATAGTATTTAAAAATAGTAGAAAAGTCAAATCTTTCTAAGAGCTTCTACAGTTCTACTATAGTGACATTGGACATCCCCAGCCTGTGCCCTGTGCTATGCATCAAACGTCCCAAAAACTCTAGCAAGTGCAAAGTAGTATTATATATTCATATGTATTTAGTATGAACCGACACCTTAAACAATGACATTTGTAGCACTAGCATAAATGTAACAGTATGCTGTAAGCAGTAGCTGCCAAGTAAACTCGTGTCACGACACAACCATACTCTATAAACCATGCTATGGCAAAGAGACCAATACCAAATGTTTTCTTATAAAAAGTTAACTAACTAAATGATGCAAATATATAGACAAATTCAAAACCCAAAAAACTTAAATGGTTCCTGTCAATGACAAGTTAGCTAGTATGATCTTTACTGGTATCATGCATTCATGCAATAAAATAACTACCATAAAAAGCAAACGATACCGACCGCAAAGAACTACTCAAGCTACAAAGTTGGATTTATAACTGATTCAGATCCAATTTCAACTTAAGTTTTACATATAGAATAATGATGACTCTCTACCTCAAGGATTAGCCTGGCAGGCACTTTAAACTGCTCCAAGTTCACACATCACATCATACCTAGCATAAATCCACTATTTATCTTTGCTAAACAACTATAGGTGATCAACTAGGATCAAAGATAAGATGACCTAATCGCTGAGGTCACGTGCACCACATCAACACAAAAAGAACACATAGAATCAAATACATCAAGTTCATCAACAAAAAAACTAAATCCACAAACGCAATCGCATAAATCACTTTTGAACAAGCATACACAAATAACACATAGTCAAACTAATTGAACACAAATCAAATTAACGCATGCTAACGTCTAGTAACAGCTAAACTGAGACACATAACTCGAATTGCCAAGAAGTGTGATACAATAACGCGTAGAAAAATCAAATCAGCTAACATTTCACAATCATAAATCTTCAATTCATCAACAAAAATACTAAATCTACAAACTCAATCGCATAAATCACTTTTGAACAAGCATACAGAAACATCAAATTTGAACAAGCATACAGAAACAACAAATAACACATAGTCAAAACTCAAAATATTATAACATAAATCAAATTAACTCATGCTAACGTCTAGTATCAGCTAACTTGAGACAAATAAACTCAAATCGCCACGAAGAACGATTCAATAAGTAATAAAATAATCAAATCAACTAACATTTCAGAATCATAAATCAAATTAACGTCTAGTATCAGCTAACTTGAGACAAATAACTCAAATCTCCACGAAGATTGATTCAATAAGACATTAAATGATTCGAAATAATCGAATCGAGTAACATTTAACAACTATACATCATGAATTCGCGTAAATAGGATCGGATCGATGAAAAATTGAAAAACAGAAGAGGAATCGATCAGATCGGACTTACTGAAACCGCCTTCAACAAGATAGTTGAAGGTGTGACCATCGCAGTTGTAGGTGAACTTGTTGTTGGAAGCAGGAAGCTTCTGGAGACACTGAGCGGCGATGCTGGTGAAGTTTCCGGTGAATTCGGTGTATTCAGAGAGAATCACGGTTCCTCTGGCGACGAAACTGTAGATCAACGACTGTTGCCCCATCGGTGTGCTTGCGTGTGAGAGAGAGAGATGAGTTTCTAGAGAGAGAAAGTTGAAATTGAAAGGGAAAAGGGGGTGGGGGTGTGGGTGGGGTTTTCGCAGGTAGGAATTTTTTTCAATTCGCTTTGAATAAGGCCCTTGTAGGCATCTGAAATTACGAAAATGCCACACCTTTGCTTTGAATCTAAAGTCCCTACCAAATTTTAAAGGGTCCTAACATTAACACATGGGAAAACTTATTTACACATGGAGTATACGGGCCGTATACTGTTATACGGCCCGTATGGAATAAAAAAACTGACAAAGTCTGCTGGCACAGACTTTGTCAGTTGTTTTTATTCTATACGGGCCGTATAACAGTATACGGCCCGTATACACCATGTGTAAATAAGTTTGCATGGTCGTATACAATGTATACGAACGTGTATACGGGCCGTATACTGTTATACGGCCCGTATGGAACGAAGATTTGATTTTTCAAGTATTTTACAGTCGTAAGGTGCTCAAACCTTTCTAAAAGTAGAAAAAAATAAAACAACAACAAGTAACAAAGATTGAAGAACAAGAAAACGTGTCGTATGACTGTAATAAAACGGAAGCTATCAACGCGGGATTACGGGCATGGTGTTATTCTTTATTTAATATTTATAGAATAAAAGGAAGGGTGAGGCATTTGATGAGAGTTGTAAGGAGTCTGAATAAAACGGAAGCTATCAACGCGGGATTACGGACATGCGTTTAATTCCCAACATATTTGTTTTGTCAAATACATTTCGTAAGAAACTTTTCGTGCACTGAACCTTCACCTCCAATCATTTCCTGGTCAAATCACACACTATAAAGTTTAAACTTATCGTGTGTTGTAGTTTGGAAAGATGACCGAATAGAGATCTGAATAACAAACTGTGGAGAACTTGTTTGCGTTATCCACCAACAATCCGTTCATTATCTGTTGTTGTCTAAAACAATATCAATTAATGTTCAGTTGTGTATACAAATTCATCACCGGTTTCTACAGCACAAGCACATACACAGGGAGAATGTTCTCGAAATTGAAGGAAAAGAAAAAAAATGGTTGTTGATGTTTTTCACTATCAGGATTTTGTTGGTTTGTTTGAGAACCAGATTCCAATGTCCTACTACTTCAATCCTTCCTACATTATTGAAAATTACTATATCACCCGACATTCTCTTGCACCTGTATACATTGATTGTGGATTTTCTTGAGTCGTCGGGAAAACTTTTCCTCCGGGGAGGGTGAGTAGTATGAGTCTGAGTCCATTGTGGTTCGTGAATGTTGGAAGAACCCGACACGTCTTCTGCTGCCTCCTCGGTTGGTAAAAGACATAGGATGGCTTCTAATACAGGCTCTTTGTCAGTTGTGGTTGATTTATATGAGGAGGTTATGAAACGAATATATGTTTATGCGAACATCCTTATTTTGTCACGTACATGCGTTTAATTCCCAACATCCTTATTGTATCAGACTCTCTCCCCTCCTGATGCAATTTTCACAGTGGTACCAATGTCCTGCTACTACAATCCTTCCAACGCCTGATTCCGATACAACCCTTGATGTTGAAACCAGTTTTACCTCATGAAAAGGAAAGAAAGAAATTTTTTACCATTTTTTACCATATGTATACGGGCCGTATACCGTTTATACGGCCGTATACTCTCGGTAAAAAACAAATTTACCGATCGTATACAATGTATACGATGATTGTATACGGGCCGTATATTCTGATACGGCTCGTATACTATGGGTAAAAAATGGTAAAAAATGGTTTATTCTCTTTAATCTATTAGAACGATCCTTGTCTTGAGAACCTGATTCTGGTTTAAACAATGGAATTTGTGGATCAACATAAATAACTGAAAATAACTCGCCATTCTCTTGCACCTGTATACGTTGCAAGGTATAGAATGTTTGAAGTATTCTTGGTTCAATACAAACTCTTCTGAAAGACAAGAATACAACGTTCATGTATCACAAGATAATGGTTTCTCGACAAATGAAGTATTATCTGACATCATCTGTTCATCATTGTTCTTGAAGATGAAGATGAAGAAACGAGAGTTTGTTTTGAGAAATTAACAAGGTAAACCTGAATTTTCAGATTTTTAGACACTTACTTGAACATGAGTCTGAGTCCATTGTGGTTCATGAATGCTTCGATTTCAACAAATCTTTCAAGGTCTTAAGTGATGGACAACTGGTTAAAAGATGTAGAAGAGTTTGTGTAGAGATCTTTACGTACAAATTTGCATCATCCTTACGGTTACAAATGAAGCGTTGGGATTCAAGGGTTTATGAGTAAAAGAATTGTGGATTTCGGTTGGGTCAGATCTCGGAAGTACTGAACAACAGAAATAACAATATACGGCCCTCACAAAGTTGTCATTTTCAAGTGTGAGATTAGCCAAACGAGGATGAAAGATACTCAAACCATCTGATCCCGTTGTTGCAAACTCCTTTAATGTGAGATTCTTCAAGTTTGCACATTTTGAGAAAATACCAATGTGTTTGTCAGCTTCGTCAATACACAAAGTGACAGAATTTGTGGATTTCGGTTGGGTCAGAAACTTAACAAGATAAGCAACTAAAAAGTTAACATTCTGATTCAGATTCAGAAAGCAGATGTTTAATAGTGTTTGAGAAACTAACAAGGTAAACCTTAATTTTCAAAATTTTAGACACTTACTTGAACCGTTAGTAATGCTAGATGTCATTTTGGCTGAACCACAACCTATTACAGCACTGTATGAACCTGCGTTTTGAAAATAGGCTTTGTTCTTCGTTTATTGGATCGTTCTAATAGATTAAAGAGGTTTTTACCATTTTTTACCATATGTATACGGGCCGTATACCGTTTATACGGCCGTATACTCTCGGTAAAAAACAAATTTACCGATCGTATACAATGTATACGATGATTATATACGGGCCGTATATTTTGATACGGCTCGTATACTATGGGTAAAAAATGGTAAAAAAGGGATTATTCTCTTTAATCTATTAGAACGATCCTTGTCTTGAGAACCTGATTCTGATTTAAACAACGGAATTTTTGGATCATACTACTAGCAGAAGAACCCGACACATCTTCTGTAATGATTCGAAACATTCACGAACCACAATGGACTCAGACTCATACTACTAGCAGAAGAACCCGACACGTCTTCTGTGATGATTCGAAACATTCCGAATAACTAGCAGAAGAACCCGACACGTCTTTCAACCTACCAAAACACCAAAACCCGTACCGGTGATTGTTTATCCATACTATTCTTCATAGCCATATTCCCACTCACAAGTTGTTGATACATATCGTCCGTTCAAGTTGAGCTTCCTGATACATATCGTTCGTAAGAAACTGTTCGTGCACTGAACCTTCAGTTGTGTACCCTTCAATCTTGTTGAGTATTTTTCTAACTTTATGCTTGCATCCACCACAGTGAATATTAACTTTGAGTGAAAGAGTTTGGAAACCGGACGGAATCTATGAAGAAACTGTTGGAATTTGTAGATTTCGGTTGGTTCAGAAACTTAAGAAGAGAAGCAACTAAAAAATACAATTGATTTATCTTCCGGTTACCAGGCCTATCATCTCCGTCTACGTTTGGTTTCCTCAACGAAGAACCATCAGCCATTATCAGCCCTTTTTTTCCTTTGGTTTCTGGTTGATTTTGAGGGTAAGGGTTTTGAATTGATTCTTGCGCTCAAGTTTCAACTACTGGAGTGAAAATTGGTAAAAAATGGTTTATTCTCTTTAATCTATTAGAACGATCCTTGTAACCATCAACCGTTCAAGTTGATATAGGAGAGTTGATGCAATTTTCCAAGCATTTTATCGTGTGTTGTAATTTTAATGAAGCAATGAAGATTGAATATGCAAACCGCATCCGTCCTTTGTTATAGATAAGCATATCACTCGATCCACTTACATTCGAATAACGCTGAGAATCCACAACGCTTATGGCTAGATTCTTTCCTTCAATCTTGGCAAAATCAATGCCTGCTTGTTTTATTATCACGAAAGTACTGAACAACCGAGATAACAGCTCCGGTATTTATCACCAACTCATCTTTGGTAGTGTTTGTTTGAGAACCTGGTTCAGATACACAACGGTCTCTTTGCTTCGTCCACTAGAACTATTTGTGTACGCATTCTTTTGGTAGTTAACAACGCTAATTAGAAAAAAATCTGTAAAAATTAATCATATCGATTGCTATAACACGATGGATGTGACACACATAGATAGATAAAATGTCACAGTTGTCAAGACTGTTTGTCAGGTTTCCAATGCTCACACAGGGTGATAAACAACGCTGATACACGTAACATCTAGTTATATTCAGATTTAAACAATGCCCACCTCAACTGAGGTAACGGACACCCATCAAGCTCAAAAAGAAAACTTGTGTTTCCCATAGTCACAAAAGATTGCGGTTTGTATTTCGCATAGCCACCGTTTCCGTAGTAAAAAACGGTTGGGTTTGCACATTCAATCTTCAATACTTCATTAAAATACCAGTACAAGAACCCGACACGTCTTCATGTACCGGAGAATGTTTTAGAAATTGAAGGAAAAGGAAAAACAAACTGTGGAGAACTTGTTTGTGTCAGGTTCTTCTGCTAGTTACTCGGAATCGATAAATAACCAACACGAAGATCTCTGCGATCGCTAAGGTTTTCATCAACGGACTGATCGGTAACGTTACTCTACCTGTGCTCCGATTTAAGCGACATGTTCCGATCAACGTTTATCGACATTGTTAAAGGTGATGAAGAGTTTAGAAACCCTAGAATGATTGTGTTTTTACGGGAATAAAACGTGATACTTGAAAAAACGCCAATATATACGGCCCGTATATAGTTATACGGCCCGTATACATGTGGTAACATAAAAAACCCACAAAAATAAATCAATTGAGCCGTATACGTTTTACAAATCGTATACACATGTATACGACCCGTATAACTGTATACGGGCCGTATATAATAAAACAAAAAAAACATTCCCTGCGCATTTTCCTATTCAAAAACATTCTATACGAGCCGTATAATTGTATACGGCCCGTATACAATAGGGGATGTGAAAATAAGATATAGGGTATGTGGGAATAAGGCACCCCATTTTAAAATATGCGTGTATTTCATACTCGTTTTTTGCCTAGGGCTGGCATATCGTGTATACCCGTACACGATAAGACAAGACACGATAAGACACGATACACGAAATCCCATACACGAACACGACACGATAACTTATCGTGTCCTTTTTTTCAAACACGAACACGAACACGACACGATATACACGAAAATTACCTGTTAATACCTGTTAACACGACTGTTCGACTGTTATACATGAAAATTACCTGTTAATACCTGTTAACACGAACACGACATGCTATCTGAGAGTTACAGAGGGAGTTTAGGGTTTTGTCTTTTTTGAATTGAATGAGGAATGAAAATAGAAAGGAATTAAGGAACCCACACGCACATGGCTGGTGAGTTTTATTTAATTTAATTTCTTATCGTGTACTAACGGGTATTAACAGGTAAACAGGTATTTAACCTGTTTATACACGAAAATTAATAGGTAATCTCGTGTCTACCTGTTTGGTACACGATACCTGTTAAGGCCATACACGATACCTGTTAACTTCGTGTAGGTTCGTGTCGTGTATTCGTGTACAATTGCCAGCCCTAGTTTTGCCTACAAATGAATGGAACAACACGAAGAATGTTATGGACGTATTCATTCGTTAAGAAAATAATGTGTTTATGAACCGTTTATAAATATTTATTGAATAGGATTTTCTAGTTGTTTGTTCATTTAGAAAATGAATGTGTACGAACACAAATAAAATCAGCGAAGGTAACAGAGGCTAGAGTTAGTTGGCGAAGGAAGCAGCGCTAGAATGTGAAGCCCTAATTGTGGAACGAATGTCAATAGTATTCATCGATGAAAATAACAAGAATGAGAGAGAACAGTGCATAAACATGATGCGTATAGGGTTTTCTATTTTATTTGTTAGGGTGATAAAATAAAAAAAGAATTAAAGAATATAAAAAGCTTGGATAAAATAAGTTAATGTACAACAATCTTTAATGTACATCATAAAGAAGCGAGCATGCAATGCACAACATAAACAAGCGAACATGGATAAACGTAAACGATCGAGCGTATTACCAAACGTTCACAAAGAAAATTGAACAAACAAGACCTATGTTCATGTTCGTTTCTTTATTAAACGAACTTCCCGTCGAACTGTTCACAAATGTTAGGATCGTTTGCAGCCCTACCTTCTGGTGCATGGCAAGTTTGGCAACTCTATCTATCATGTTTTAAAGTGGAGGTTACGGGTTCGGGTCTCGCCTGAAGCAAAAATACGTTGGGTTGAGCCATGGGTTTTATCACGATGTGCCTCTGGGCAGTGCGGTTTCTCTTGAATGGTGGTGGGCTGGGTCATCAACGATGTTTATGTTTGCGAGTGTAGGTGCCTTTGCCATTAGGTTTACCACAGTAATCGGGGCTTTTGTTGGTCGTTAAAAAAATCACATTATGTTAGGTTTTTGTGTGTCCCACAAGTAGAAAACGGTGAAGGGTTCGAGTTCCCAGAAACTCATTCGGTTTTGAATTATTAGTAGAAAACGTGTAAGACCCTTACTATTAGATAACGATTTTCGATAAATTACGAAAATAAACATGTAATTATATGTACATATTGTTGAATAATACGGGTAAATTAAGACTTTTACAAATTGAAAATAATACAATTTAATATGTACGGATTCTTCGTTTAAAATGACGACGAAACAACGTGCGGAAGCTTTAATCTCGTGCGTTTGGTTCTTGTACGCCGCTTGATCTTCATCCGGGTACTCCTGATATTCACCTAAAATCAAAACCAACTCAAAAGTTAGTTTTGGTAGTTAAATAACAAGTTTAAACAAGTCCGAACTTCAAAATAAACGAAATAAATTTTTTTTACCAGCTCTAGCTCTGTACCGCGACAGACTTGACCTCGGTCTTCGCGGGGCGCCACAGCCCGTGGCGGGGCGCGACAACTTATGTTATCTCTGTCGCGGGGCGCGATGGCCGTATTTCGACAGAAAGTTGTTTTGTTTGAAGCTGCATCTGCCCAACTCCATTTTACTAACTTAATATGCACAAAAATGTGCATAACTTTCAATTTACAAATCCGTTTTACACGATTCTTTTTCCCACGCGATCGTAATTTGATTCTCCATCACATGGAGTTAAAATCCGACATCCGGATTGACAATTTTCTAGGTTTTAAGCCTTCGGCTGAATTCTATTTATTAAACTTTTTAACAAGATTTTGACCCGTTCATACTTTCATCAAACCAACATGTTTGCTATGCCTAAATTCTCATGAACATCATATTTCAAATGTTTCCTATGACACAAGATTTAAATCACGGGTTATTATGCATCATTAACCCGTCTATGATTATGCGCTTATTTTGACCCGTTAGGGGTATTTAAGCGCTCTTACGCATAAACCACGCTCATTCATTTCTAGCATTATATTTTTACATTACTTGTCAAATGGACTTCCACCACAACTATCCTTATGGTGGGTTAATGGATACCAATTGATTATTCCGAATTTACCCTTTCGGTTGTTATTTTACGACAAGGAACTATTTTGAGGCATTTGATCCGAAAAGGGTTTATGCCTATGCTTTAAGACTTAACTAAACTTTACTTTATCATAATCATGTTTCTGAACGACTCATAAGGATCGTTTACCCGATTTAACGTTCATGGGCATTTTGGTCAACCTTAGTCTCTTCTTTTGCAACGAAGGATTATCAACAATATATTAGACCAAAATCACGTCTTTTAGCCAAAATCTTACTTATACGTACCTGGATCGGGTCATAGCATTGACCCGTTTAAATACCTTGCTTTAATAAATCGCTACTTAATAGTGACGCAAATTTCCATACACTATTCATCCCTGTGAGCATAGAACTCGACAAACGCTTGTTAGTCATTATTGTCAAATGGTGTTAACTTCACCATTTGACCCATTTAGCCTAAATGACCAAACATATCATAATTACCGGAAAATGGTGTTTATTTACCATTTCGCTCAATTGACCCTCCTCGGATTATCACCGTAGGGTCATATATAACACCCCATGTTTTCACAAGTCAAAGTCAAGGTCAAAGTCAACGACCGGTTGTACGGATTTGACTTGTAGAAGTTACTTTATTTTAATTATATTATGTGGAGTAAGTGTTGTTAATTGCTAAAATCTACGTGTGTTAATCGCTATCTAATCGACTTACGACTGTGAACTATAGGAAGTAACAATGCGATAAAGTTAACCAACTGATAATCAAACTATGCTAAATCAAATCGTAATCGAATGGTAATCGCACTCCCAACTCGAAATACGTGAATTTGGTTATTTATATACACGTGTGTGTGTGTGCCTTACGTGTTACTTGTGCCTGTTTATTTATGTTGTGTTGTGGTAATCAATCGAACTCAATCGAAACTCGAAATCGAACTCGAACACGAATCACAATCGAACTATGATATTTAGTAGTTGAGACTGAAAGTTATTTGACTAGGAAACCCTATCGAATCGAACCGCTCGCGATCGAAATCGAAATCGAAATATCAAAAATCGTCGCGCGAAACACTCGAAACGTGCGACTGATCGATCAGGCTCCCAGCCGATCGAACAGCCAGCCGAACGGACTGCTGTCCGATCGGACAGGCTGTCCGATCAAGTTGCCTAGCCAATCGGCCAGCACTTACCCCTTTTGGTATCCTATAAATACCCCTGTCATTTTCATTCTTTCTACTTTTGGAAACCTCTGACCGACCAGCACGCTCAGCTCATCTTTTCGCAGATTCCTCTCGATTCCGGTAAGATTTCATCCTAAATCTTGTACTTTCTTGATCTATACACACTCCTACACCTTTCTATCTTTCAAATCTTAACTTCTAACCGTGAAATCATCAAGACTCAAGCGTTCTAGGATGATGTCATCATGGGTTCTTGAAGAACTTCATGATTTGGCCTCAATCCACTAAGAATAGCTTGGATCTAGCCGATTTCCACATAAATGAACAAAGATCTTTAGTAGATCTAAACATATACACGGTGAAAAAGGATTGAAAGAGGAATATTCCAACTTTCTTTCAACTCTTTTACACTCAATGCCTTCAACCGATAGAAACGGGGTCTGTGCCGGTTTACAAATCACACCGGTGGTTGCATGGCTCAAGATCCGGATTCTACCCACGAGGTTAACTGAGTACGGGTTAAACGATAAACTTCGTTCCAAACAGTTCACCAGCCGAGTTTGGGTGATTCCTGCCCGACCGAGGGAACCAAGTAAGGACGAGGAAACTATGGTTCGACTCGTTTTCAAAATACCTCGATATAACGACAAACAAACCAGAACAGCCAAGTGTTAGACAAACAGGCCGACCAGGTCAGGATGCTGACCGATCGGACAGTCAGCCGATCGACCAGGCCAGCCGATCGGCTAGCACATGGTCCCACACTTGAGCAATTCATTGAAGTCCGGTATTGAACGAACTGTTGTTCGATCGGACTACCGTCCGATTGGATTACTCTTCGGATCATGAGATACTATGCTTCAACACTTAGTCGATTTTCAATATGTTCAACGCGTTTGGAGTGCCACCCGATCGAACAGCCGTCCGATCAGGTGACATCCTGCTGAGAACCTATTTACTGAAGTACCTAACCGATCGGATAGCCGGCCGATCGAACGACCTGAAAGGTAAAGATACTTCAAAGTTTTCAAATACTACAACGAAAACTTCAAAAGTCAAGCCATCATACACAAACTTCTTATAGGAAGAAACAATCCACTCGAATCGTCATCCGACCGGATCACTGTCCGACCGGATGACCACCCGAACGGATTGTTATCCGCACGGATTGCTGTCCGATCGGATTACCATCCGATCGACCCACTATCCGACCCCTTCATACCTTGTAACGTTTTACGCTTCACTTATCGTTATGCTACCGAATCTATTCAGGCTAACCTTACTCGCTAAGCGCTCCCTTCAATCCATTAATCGCTGTGAGTATACTCGATCCCTTTTTGCTTTATGCACTTTTGGGTGTTACATACGTTACGAATATTCAAACTACAACGATCACACTACTCAATACTATTTGAACGCTAACCGATAATGCATGTTATACGTGGCTTATGAATGCTTGTTTGTTATGTTTACACATGGAATGCTGTCTACCTGCCTTAGCAACGATAGTACTATAGTTTGGACTCAGCACCCGTTCACACGGGGGGTTGTTAAGGATTATTACTTGCATGGATTACGGTGGTAATCATGTATTGCGAACTGCCTCGGGCAGTCAACCCGCAGTCATTGGTATCGATGGATCTATGTCGATAACTAACGTGCTTCATTTCACTATGTGTACGTGCTGGTTATGCGTAAACGAATTCGAACTCTATATGCTATTATCAAACTTGTATGCTCACCTTTACATTTTATGTATTGAATTTATTTTATTTTATGTGACAGGTGCTTAGGATGCATATGTGGTAGGAATTTGAAGCTAGAATAAAGCTTTAGAGCCCAACAAATAGTTGTCTGTAGATAACGAATCAAGGGTCTCTAGAAGCAGATAAACAATTGCTGTCTATTTAAATCTGAGTTGTCGGAACATAATATTTGCCTAGATTTTTGTCTGTAATAATTGATTTACTGTTTGAGATACGGTATGGGACGTATTATTTTAATTGAATAGTATTGATAATTGTTATGGAAACTTCTGGACAATCTGTTTCGCTCAGTGCCATGCCCCGATGATTCCGCCATCGGTTGGGGTGTGACAGATTGGTATCAGAGCCATAACTATAGGGAATTAGGCAAGACTTGACCTAGTCCGGGTCGGTGTCTTAGAAACCTAGTCTATAGTTAGGAACCAACAGACCGACTTGTGCATAACCAGTAGGGATTAGGTACGAGCTTACTTCTCGCTATTCTCGTTTATGCTACACTATCACTACACTCGAATTTACAGCTATGAATAGGCGATAAAGTCGAGATTAGGGGTGAAAACCACAAACTCTTGACTAAAATGCTTGAATTAATGTTGTTTTATCAACTTATCAATGATTTTTTTCTCTCTTTTTCAATAACGAACGCTTGTTCAACGGGGGAATTATACCAAATCAGGAGTGAAATCCATATTTTGATGAATAATCTCCTCTATCTTATAAAAAACAGGGACGAAGTTGTTGAGCTAGGGGTGAAACCCTAACCTTGACGACTTGTTCCGCACATTTTACAAAACTCTCACCAACGTCTCGACGGACTCCAACGACCTGAAGTCACGACACGACTAACGGGATGTGTGCCCCACGCCCAAGAATCGAGGCGAGAACACAGTCCTGAAAGTCAGACGTAGACAACAATTCCTTGCGAATAGTTGAATCGCTTTGGTTAGTCGAAGTCTACTAGCCGCAGACAATCTACATCTCGAATTTTATGTGTTTTGATTCTGAGCCGCAATTGCTGACTTTGATGATTCGCTGATTTTATGTGTTTTTATGCTTACTTGTTAACATTTTAAGGTATCACTAGTTCGATCTAACGCCCTTGCTTTCGCTACTCGCACAACACACTACACATCGTTAACAAATCGTGGAACTTTGGACGACTTTATGCTACGATGTACGCTTATGCTACGCTATTCTTGAGCAATCGCCGACTTTGAATAATAGGTTTCTGTTTTCTGACTGCCTCTAGTGATTAAATTCGTATGTGTTTCCTTGCTTCAGTGCTTGACATGCTTGGGTGTTATGTGATTATATGCCTTACGTGCTTATGTGTATATGTGATTTTGTGTTCTATGTGTTATGTGTTTACGTGAATATACGTGTTCCTGAGCTTTAGTAAGTAGTAGACGTGTGAGGTGAGATTCGAATACAATGTGTTGAGTTCCGTGGCGATGTCTATTGCAGACAATGTCGTCTGGATCCCGTCACGCACTTTCTCGTCAAGAGAAGAGAGACAAACGCCTTGCTTCCATCATCGCTAAAAGTGTAGCAAAGGCCGTAAGTGATGTTTATGAGAATGCCAACAAATCGTCTGAGGAATCGAGAACCGAAGCTCCTAAAGCTACCGCGAAGACCTTTAGTTTCAAGCAATTCAAGTCGTGTGGGCCAAAAGAATTCACTGGCGAGGGAGGTCCCACTGCACTATTTCACTGGTTTGATTCCATTGAGGTTACTCTGCGACAGAGTGGTTGCCCTGATGACCTCCGTACTCTGAATGCTACCGGCGTTTTCTAGTCTCGTGCACTAGACTGGTGGACGGCCGAGAGGAACAAGCGAGGGAACGATGCAGCCTACGGTCTGTCGTGGGACAAGCTCAAGGAAGTTATGCTAGAGGAATTCTGCCCTCCTCACGAACGTCAAAAGCTAGAAGATGAATTTTGGCACATACAGCAAAAGGATGGTGACAATGCTGGTCTCACTGCTCATTTCAAACAGCTCAGCATTATCTGTCCCGATCAAGTCAAGACTCCCGACATGACAATCAAGAAGTACATCCGGGCCCTGCCCTACTGCGTTGCTGATTTCGTGCAAGCGGCTAAGACTACGACGATCGAGGAAACTTATCTGCTGGCCGCTGAAATCAACGACAAGCGGGTTAAGGCTGGTGTCTGGGATAAGACTTCGAAGCATCTGCATCAAGCTACCGCCACCGCACCGACTGTTGAACCCACCTCATAGAGCAACAAGAGGAAGAATAAGAGAAAGAACAGCTCTAGCAACAAGAACTGTGCGATCACTGCTGCACCAGTTCAATCAGTACCAGCTCAACAGCGCCAAGTGGCAGCGCCTGTGGCCAATGCACCTCTTGCCAAGCGTGCATACACTGGACCACATCCACTCTACCCTACCTGTACCTACCATCACCCAACTGCCATTGCTTGCCGTTTTTGTGCTCATTGCAATGTATACGGCCATTTTACTGCCAACTGCCGTATTCGACAAGCCCCTGCTCATCAAGCTCTACTTACTGCCCCACAGGGTCAACAAGCTCCTCCGGCACCCGCAGTCAAAGCCAGAGCCTGCTTCGCATGTGGCGACCCGAACCATTTCGCCAGCATGTGCCCAAACAGGGTCGTGAAACAAGAGCCCCAGCAGCAACAACCTCAACAACAGCAGCAACAGCAACAACAGGCTGCACGCGCCAGAACTTTCAACATCAACGTGCGCCAAGCCCAGGCCGACAACAACGTGCTCAATGGTACGTTCCTTGTGAATGGTATTTATGCTTCCTGTTTGTTTGATACTGGAGCCGATAATTGCTTTGTGTCGTTCGAATTCGAGAAACTCCTTAGTCGTAAACGCTCCCAACTCTCCTTGACATTCGATGTTGAAGTCGCTACTGGAAGAACCGTCGCCGTCAACTCTGTTATCCGTGATTGTACTATTGATCTCAACAATCACATCTTCCCAATCGACCTCATTCCGATGCAACTCGGAAGTTTCGACGTCAGAGTAGGCATGGACTTTCTACGCGAAAACCATGCTGAAGTTGTGTGTTACGATAAGATGATTCGATTCTCGCTCGCGAATGGTGACTCGTTATGTGTATACGGTGAAACTACTTCAAAAGGTCTCAAGCTCATGTCATGTGTCCAAGCTAGCAAGTATCTCCGCAAGGAATACAAAGCTTTCTTGGCAAACATTGTAGTAGCGGAGAAGGAAAAGAAAGAGAAGAAGGAAGTGAAAGACGTTCCTGTGGTTCGTGAATTTCCTCATGTGTTTCCTGATGATCTTCCAGGTTTACCACCAAGTCGTGATATCGACTTTCGTATCGACCTCATTCCTGGAGCAAATCCTGTTGCCAAAGCTCTTTACCGACTCGCGCCGTCCGAAATGCGCGAACTCTCAACCCAACTCCAGGAATTACTTGAGAAAGGCTTCATTCGCCCGAGCACCTCTCCTTGGGGCGCGCCAGTCCTTTTCGTCAAAAAGAAGGACGGGTCGTTCAGGATGTGCATCGACTATCGGGAATTGAATAAGTTAACTATCAAGAACCGCTATCCCCTACCGCACATCGACGATTTGTTTGATCAACTACAAGGCGCTACGTGTTTCTCGAAGATCGATCTACGTTCAGGATATCACCAACTGCGTATACAAGAGGAGGATATACCCAAAACCGCATTTCGCACCCGATACGGTCATTACGAATTCGTTGTCATGCCTTTTGGTTTAACCAACGCACCAGCAGTTTTCATGGATCTGGTGAATCGCGTGTGTAAACCATATCTCGACCGTTTCGTCATCGTATTCATCGACGATGTATTGATCTATTCCAAATCGAAAGCCGAACACGCGCAACATCTACGTTTGGTTCTCGAGCTACTCCAGGGGAACCAACTCTATGCCAAGTTCTCCAAGTGCGAATTCTGGTTGGAGGAAGTTCAATTTCTGGGTCACATTGTTAATAGTCAAGGCATTCACGTCGATCCTGCGAAGATTGAAGCTGTCAAGAGCTGGGTTACGCCTAAGAACCCGTCTGAAGTCCGCTCTTTTCTCGGACTAGCGGGCTATTATCGACGATTCATCGAAGGATTCTCAAAGATTGCTGTGCCGCTTACCTCTCTCACGCATAAAGACAAGCCTTTTGTTTGGAAAACTGAACAAGAGTCTGCCTTTCGAACCCTCAAGCACATGCTCTGCAATGCTCCTGTTCTCACATTGCCCGACGGAAACGACGATTTCATTGTCTACTGTGATGCTTCCATCCTCGGTCTTGGTTGTGTCCTTATGCAGCGGGACAAGGTTATAGCTTACGCATCTCGTCAGCTCAAAATCCACGAGAAGAACTATACAACCCATGATCTCGAGCTAGGCGCGGTTGTTTTTGCATTAAAGATTTGGCGACACTACCTATATGGTACCAAGTGTACGATCTTCACCGATCATAGGAGCCTGCAACATATCTTTAATCAGAAGGAACTCAATATGCGTCAACGCCGATGGGTAGAACTTCTCAACGATTACGACTGTGAGATCCGTTATCACCCAGGCAAGGCAAATGTTGTTGCCGACGCACTTAGCAGACGGAGCTATCTGCTTAGCACTCGTAATGTTCAAGCCTAACACGATCTCGAAACCCTCATCCGCGACGCTCAACATGCGTGTTTTAACGAACGCACCCTGAAGAAAGAAAGAATCTACCACGATGGAGCCCAGCTTATGAGCAAATCGAACGGGATATTCCACTTTCTGGACCGAATTTGGATTCCCAAGCGAAGCAATCTGCGATAGATTCTGATGGACGAAGCCCACAAATCCCGGTATTCTATTCATCCCGGTGCCGACAAAATGTACCAGGATCTTCGTTATAAGTACTGGTGGCCGGGTATGAAAAGGGATATCGCTCTCTACGTCGAAAAATGCCTAACTTGTGCTAGAATCAAGGCCGAACATCAAAGACCCTCTGGCTTACTTGAACAACCACCAATTCCCATGTGGAAGTGGGAAAGTATAGCCATGGACTTTATAACCAAGCTACCGCACACGTCATCAGGTCACGACAACATTTGGGTTGTGGTCGACCGTTTGACTAAATCAGCTCACTTTCTGCCAATACGAGAAGACTACAAGGTAGAACGATTAGCCCGAATCTACACCGACGAGATCATTTGTAATCATGGGACGCCTCGTGACATCATCTCTGATCGTGATGCTCGGTTTACCTCGCGACTGTGGGAAACATTTCAAACGGCACTCGGTACATCGCTTAATCTAAGTACCGCTTTCCACCCTCAAACCGACGGTCAGACTGAAAGAACGATTCATACTCTTGAAGACATGCTCCGTTCGTGTGTCTTGGACTTCGGTGGTAATTGGGATAAATACCTGTCGTTAGTCGAATTCTCGTATAACAACAGCTACCATTCTAGCATCCAAATGGCACCATTCGAGGCACTATACGGAAGAAGATGTCGATCGCCTATTGTGTGGCACGAGATCGGTCATTCGCAATTAACCGGTCCTGAGTTATTACAAGAAACGACAGACAAAATTTTCCAAATTCGAGACAATCTGGTGAAAGCTCGGGATCGACAGAAAAGTTACGCCGATAAAAAGCGCAAGCCCCATGAATTTGACGTTGGTGACTACGTACTCCTAAAGGTATCACCTTGGAAGGGTGTAGTCCGATTCGGCAAAAAAGGGAAAACTCGCGCCTCGATATGTTGGACCTTTTAAGATTCTGGAAAGGATCGGAAAAGTCGCCTACAGACTCGAACTACCGGAGGAACTGAGTAATGTCCACCCGACTTTCCACGTGTCAAACCTCCGAAAGTGCCTAGCCGACCACGACTTACACGTTTCTCTCGATGATCTACAAGTGAACGAAACATTACACTTCGTGGAAAAGCCAGTCGAAATCATGGATCGCCAAACCAAGCAGCTCAGACGCTCACGCATTCCTATTGTGAAAGTCCGATGGGAAGGCAAACGAGGCGCAGAGTTCACTTGGGAACTCGAAAGCGACATGAAGGCTAAGTACCCGCAGTTGTTTAAAGAAAGAAGCTAGAGAGAGAAAGTGACATCGTGATTCATGTGCTTTGTACGATTTTATATCAATCAATAGAATCACCGATTGTATTACGTCTCGTGTGTTCAGTCACGTTCGTGTACGGATTCCGCACGTCACACGTTCGGTTCGCAATCGTTTCGGAGTCAAAACCGGTCCGAACAAAAAAGTTCTCAAACGAGATTCACGGTGTCGTACAGCTTCCAGCTTTATTTTGGGACGAAATTCCCTGAACAAAGGGAGGCTGTAACACCCCGTGTTTTCACAAGTCAAAGTCAAAGTCAAGGTCAAAGTCAACGACCGGTTGTACGGATTTGACTTGTAGAAGTTTCTTTATTTTAATTATATTATGTGGAGTAAGTGTTGTTAATTGCTAAAATCGACGTGTGTTAATCGCTATCTAATCGACTTACGACTGTGAACTATAGGAAGTAACAATGCGATAAAGTTAACCAACTGATAATCAAACTATGCTAAATCAAATCGACATCGAATGGTAATCGCACTCCCAACTCGAAATACGTGAATTTGGTTATTTATATACGTGTGTGTGTGTGCCTTACGTGTTACTTGTGCCTGTTTATTTATGTTGTGTTGTGGTAATCAATCGAACTCAATCGAAACTTGAAATCGAACTCGAATCACAATCGAACTATGATATTTAGTAGTTGAGACTGAAAGTAATTTGACTAGGAAACCCTATCGAATCGAACCGCTCGTGATCGAAATCGAAATATCAAAAATCGTCGCGCGAAACACTCGAAACGTGCGACTGATCGATCAGGCTCCCAGCCGATCGAACAGCCAGCCGAACGGACTGCTGTCCGATCGAACAGGCTGTCCGATCAAGCTGCCTGGCCGATCGGCCAGCACTTACCCCTTTTGGCATCCTATAAATACCCCTGTCATTGTCATTCTTTCTACTTTTGGAAACCTCTGACCGACCAGCACGCTCAGCTCATCTTTTCGCAGATTCCTCTCGATTCCGGTAAGATTTCATCCTAAATCTTGTACTTTCTTGATCTATACACACTCCTACACCTTTCTATCTTTCAAATCTTAACTTCTAACCGTGAAATCATCAAGACTCAAGCGTTCTAGGATGATGTCATCATGGGTTCTTGAAGAACTTCATGATTTGGCCTCAATCCACTAAGAATAGCTTGGATCTAGCCGATTTCCACATAAATGAACAAAGATCTTTAGTAGATCTAAACATATACACGGTGAAAAAGGATTGAAAGAGGAATATTCCAACTTTCTTTCAACTCTTTTACACTCAATGCCTTCAACCGATAGAAACGGGGTCTGTGCCGGTTTACAAATCACACCGGTGGTTGCATGGCTCAAGATCCGGATTCTACCCACGAGGTTAACCGAGTACGGGTTAAACGATAAACTTCGTTCCAAACAGTTCACCAGCCGGGTTTGGGTGATTCCTGCCCGACCGAGGGAACCAAGTAAGCACGAGGAAACTATGGTTCGACTCGTTGTCAAAATACCTCGATATAACGACAAACAAACCAGAACAGCCAAGTGTTAGACAAACAGGCCGACCAGGTCAGGATGCTGACCGATCGGACTGCTGTCCGAACGGACAGCCAGCCGATCGACCAGGCCAGCCGATCGGCTAGCACATGGTCCCACACTTGAGTAATTCATTGAAGTCCGGTATTGAACGAACTGTTGTTCGATCGGACTACCGTCCGATTGGATTACTCTTCGGATCATGAGATACTATGCTTCAACACTTAGTCGATTTTCAATATGTTCAACGCGTTTGGAGTGCCACCTGATCGAACAGCCGTCCGATCAGGTGACATCCTGCTGAGAACCTATTTACTAAAGTACCTAACCGATCGGATAGCCGATCGAACGACCGTTCGATCGACCGACCTGAAAGGTAAAGATACTTCAAAGTTTTCAAATACTACAACGAAAACTTCAAAAGTCAAGCCATCATACACAAACTTCTTATAGGAAGAAACAATCCACTCGAATCGTCATCCGACCGGATCACTGTCCGACCGGATGACCACCCGAACGGATTGTTATCCGCACGGATTGCTGTCCGATCGGATTACCATCCGATCGACCCACTATCCGACCCCTTCATACCTTGTAACGTTTTACGCTTCACTTATCGTTATGCTACCGAATCTATTCAGGCTAACCTTACTCGCTAAGCGCTCCCTTCAATCCATTAATCGCTGTGAGTATACTCGATCCCTTTTTGCTTTATGCACTTTTGGGTGTTACATACGTTACGAATATTCAAACTACAACGATCACACTACTCAATACTATTTGAACGCTAACCGATAATGCATGTTATACGTGGCTTATGAATGCTTGTTTGTTATGTTTACACATGGAATGCTGTCTACCTGCCTTAGCAACGATAGTACTATAGTTTGGACTCAGCACCCGTTCACACGGGGGTTGTTAAGGATTATTACTTGCATGGATTACGGTGGTAATCATGTATTGCGAACTGCCTCGGGCAGTCAACCCGCAGTCATTGGTATCGATGGATCTATGTCGATAAATAACGTGCTTCATTTCACTATGTGTACGTGCTGGTTATGCGTAAACGAATTCGAACTCTATATGCTATTATCAAACTTGTATGCTCACCTTTACATTTTATATATTGACTTTATTTTAACGTATGTGACAGGTGCTTAGGATGCATATGTGGTAGGAATTTGAAGCTAGAATAAAGCTTTAGAGCCCAACAAATAGTTGTTTGTAGATAACGAATCATGGGTCTCTAGAAGCAGATAAACAATTGCTGTCTATTTAAATCTGAGTTGTCGGAACAAAATATTTTCCTAGATTTTTGTCTGTAATAATTGATTTACTGTTTGAGATATGGTATGGGACGTATTATTTTAATTGAATAGTATTGATAATTGTTATGGAAACTTCTGGACAATCTGTTTCGCTCAGTGCCATGCCCCGATGATTCCGCCATCGGTTGGGGTGTGACATCATATTTCTTTAAAGCCTTTTTCTTACATATTTAACCCATCTTGGCTTACGCCATAGGATGTCTTTTGAACTTAAAATTACATTTGTCAACCCGTGACTAATTGTAACACCTCGTAAAATCGTGTCCAATGATGTATTGACACGTGTAATGAACCCTAATAAAGTCAAACATTGACTACAAGGGACTATTTTCGTCAAAATCAAAAACTATGAATATAGAAGGACTGAAAGTGTCAACATGCTTAAACTAAGCCTCTGAGTGACCTTAGACGGTGTCCGTAATCTCAAACGAGCCACTTATTGGACCAGAGGAGCCGTTTGTGTAATTATGTGAAAGATTGCGCGCCGAAGGGTTAAAAGTGTCAACATGTTAATTCTTACCTCTGAGTGACCTTTTAACAAACCGAGAGCTTCATAATGTTTGAACATATTCTCGGGAATGCCTAATATTGGCCATTCAAGGCTTTTATGCCAATAAGTGAAGTTGCGCGCAAGTTTGTAAGTTAGAGGGGTTAAAAGTGTCAACATGTTTAATTATGCCTCTGAATGACCTTTTAACGAACCCAAATCATTTGGATGTGCAATCATACTCTCGGGAATGCTTATCATGAGCTACATAAGGCTTTGATGTTATTAAATGATTATACGCGCAAGTTTTCGCGTTATAGGGACCATAAGCGTCAACATTTAAAACTACACCATAAAGTGACCTTTTATCAAACCCAGGGCTTCGTAATGTTCGATTATACTCTCAAGAATAATTGATATCAATTTCACGAGGTTTCGATATCGTTATGCGTTGTTTACGCAAATTTCCAAGAATAAGGGTTAAAAGCGTCAATGAGACGAAACTAGTGTTTTCGAGGATCATTTAACGAAACCAGACCTAACGGTATTTGGTTATACTCTCAAGATCATCTACATACTGACTAGAGGGGTTAAAAGTGCCAAAAATGAAAGTTAAAATACATTTAAAGGTTCAGGGACTGAACTTGCCATGTTTGAAAGTATATTTGCTGATTCTGTGAGCTTAGGCGGGCCGCGTAAGATCCTTCTTAATCTTACACGGGGCGCGAAAAATCCCCCAGCGAAGAAAATAGCTTTAAGCTGCTGTTTTGTTACTTGCAGCCCAATTAACTCATTATAACACTCCTAAATCGATACTAGGGACTCTCAAATGGTATTGTAACCTGGTTTTACACCTGTTAACATCTTGTAATCCTTCTCATACACATGGCGTGATCCAAGAACTTCCCAAAACTTATAAATAGGATGAAGATCATCCATTTCATTGTTCATTTTTCATTCAACCTTCTCCTCTCTCAAATTCTGGAGCTCCTGATCTGATTGGGAACTTATTCTTAGTAGAAAAGATAGCTAGGACCCTTCGTAAGTGTCTTAGTCCTCTCTATAGTTCAGTTTTATGTTTTAAAAACCAAAAAGTCAAGTTATCGTAAATTAACTTTGACTTTCGGTTTAAACTCAAATAGTCCAGCCACCGTTCGAAATGAATGTGGGTATGTGACCATAGTTAGGTAGGTGATTAACCCTTAAAATGGCACCTCCTAATTCGTTCGTTTGCTTAGTTAATTGTCGAGTCAAACCATTTGGTTAAAAAGTCAAACTTGGAAGATTTATAAATAATAATTAAAACCAATGATACAGAGGTTATAAATTATATTTTAACACTCTAATAACTTGGTAATTATTATTAAAACATGTCTAAGCATGTTCAACCCGACAAATTCTGAGCTTAGGGTCGGTTCGCAACCGAAAGTCGCAAAAGCTTGACTTTTGCTTTGACTTTCAGTTCTGACCCAATCTAGCTTAAATCCTTTATGTTTTAAGCTTTCATAAGGACCATATTATGTTATAGTATAACCCCCTAAGGTTATATTACCTGGTCCTTAGTGGTTTGAATTATATGTTAATCTCCGTTAATATGCTTATAAATGCCCATTTTTCCCTTTTGACATATGAATGAGATTTTTAGAAATGTGAGAGGACAAAAACCTTTGTTACTGATATATAAGTATGTCCCGAAAATTTCACATCAGTTCTTGGTCTCAAACAGAAGTTATGCTCGATATCGTAAATAGAAGCTTTTTATTAATTAAATTGCGATATCTTGCATAAGGCATATTTAAACTTGGATTTTTGACCCAAAACTCATTACCTACTGTTAAGATATTATTTTTAGGGATTTTTGGAATTTTTTATCAGATTATAATCTGATCATATCAAAGAGTTCTTGTATAATTCGGTAAATGACGATAATACCCTTTTCATGCATAAAATGAGATTTACAAATGATATGAATGCCAAACCTTTTCCTACTGAATTCATATATTAAATAATTTATTTTGAGCATTTAAGACTGATGAAAATCTCAGAACTACATCTGCCGGAATAACAGTTCCAAACGGACTCTCTACTGTAGCAGCAGCTAAAGGTGGAGAACGAGACAAAAGCATGAGGCCTTCAGCAGCCTCATAAACCCTGAAGACATCCAATAAAAGACGAGTTTGGAAAGAACGCTTCATCTTCTTCGATAAAACTCAACCAGAAGACAAGGTATCTCGAAAATACATAAATATAAAAGAACTCAACCTCGGGAAAGGGGAAACCTGCTCATCATTAATTGTCAGAACTACATCACATCCAAACGGCGCTACAGGACCCAGGGTCATATCCTCATTAATGAAGTCTGACAAGCGCCACTACAAATCTCAAGACAAAGGAGAAAAATACCCACTATTACCGCCAACTGACGTCATTACACGTCAGAGCATGATTACAAAGTCACATTTTTTCCCTTTTTCAACAAATTAAAGCTTCTCAGAGAAGGTTCCTTATTTTTCGCGCCCAAAAAGCAATCCCCTTTTATAAGTCCAGTGCTCCACTTACTTGCATAAGTACAACACTAGACTGGGGGGACTTGAAGGGGTAAGGTCCCAAAAACCTCATAACAAGTACTTGAGACCATACCATAACCCGGCCTTCTAACTTTTTAACCTTGCGCGGCCGCGCACTGGTCTTACAAAAGGAAGAAAGAAATCAGCAATCTATAATCGCGCACCCAAAGGAGAACATAAATCCTTGCGCTTTCTCCCATTAGCAAAGGGAAAAAATCCTGAGATTAATACTTCCGCCCAAATATCCAGACTTGGATATTATTTTACCCAGACTTGGGATTTATTCGTCTGTTTCCACACAGTAAGGTGTCACACCAGATTACAGCAGTAATCTTCTAGAAGAAATGCGATCGTGCACCACCCAGACGGTTATAACCGTCTGGACACGTGTCATTACCACAGGCACCCCTGAAATCACAACGAAGGCATGCAATTGGAGAGTAATCTCCACTTGATCACATTACACGTGGCAAATCCCCAGCCTTTGATCAAGACCACGATCCGTGTGCTCTCACGTCGGATCAAAGAACTTAAACGGAAGGAAATGTAACCGCTTACGGGGTTAGCATCTTCCGTTAACTTTTCACTAACGGGTTTTCCCGCCTAAAACGACTCCCGGCTATAAATATGAGAAACAACCCAGGTATGAATTCAAGTGACACCCACTTCTCAAATACTTCTTCTTCTTCATTACCCATACTTATTCTCACACCGGAGTCGGGTCAAGGAGAGAACCCTCTTCTCCCCTTGGCGAGGCTAACGGTGCTCTTTTTTGCAGAGTTCTCAGAGAAGAAGGTCGGTTGCAACTGAATCAATAGAGAGAGAGCTAACCTTTTTATGCGGATTCAAACCCCCTAGATATCTCGGTTCCGACCATTTATCTAGTGTTTCTTCATTGGCGCCCACCGATTCCTCTGTTTTCTAGTTTTTATCTCGTTTCGATTCAGTTCTTTTCATTTTCTGTTTTGCACATGGCAGAAAATTCGTCATCTCACCGGCAACTTGGTCCTCGACCAAACGTCGGAAACAATTTACAAGAAGAAGGATCCCCAAAGCATTGGTTTACCAGATGCCAAGCTGCTTTAAACACAATCATCATACAAATCGTCA
This sequence comes from Helianthus tuberosus, assembly GCA_030545235.1. Lineage (NCBI taxonomy): Eukaryota > Viridiplantae > Streptophyta > Magnoliopsida > Asterales > Asteraceae > Helianthus > Helianthus tuberosus. The sequence goes on along the minus strand of CM060353.1, from coordinate 174,084,174 downwards.
GATCTGATTTCCCGAGCATCAGATCTGGAGAAGAAATCAACACCACAGTATTGGACCCACCAACACCACGTAGGGGGGATATCCAATCTAGTCGTACCATTAAAATACAATCCAGCTATAGCAGTTATCAGAAACCTAAACAAATACACATGGTTCAAGGAGGTCCGTCGCGAAGGCCAAATAAACGAAACTATGATCAACATTGGAGAGAGCAGCAAGTTGTATTTCCTGTTGTTCCTGGGGGCCCTCAGGAAGAACGACCAGTGATTATTACTGGTATCTTCGGTCATTACCGGACGGACTATATGTTTATAGATCCGGGAAGTTCGATGGACATCATATATGAATAGTGTTTTAAACAACTTGACCCAGATGATAAAGCACGTCTAGAACCGGTCGATATTCCCCTCACCGGATTCTGCAATGAAGCTGTATTCCCATTAGGGCAAATCGCTTTCCCTGTGACTTTGTCAGATGGCGAACATTCACGAACAGTTACGGTCAATTTCATGGTCATGCCGGCAACATCACGTCATGATGTCCTGCTCGGGAGAAGGTCACAAAGAGAATTCAGCATGATCACTTCCATCCCACATGCTGCTTGTGGATTTCCAACAGAGACCGGAGTTGCAATTTTATACTCAAGCAAAGAAGTCATGTACGTGGACGACGAACCACCAGCAAAGATAGTCAAACCTTCAGCATCAAACGAGCCAGAGAAATGGGTCTTGAACAACGAATACCCAGAGCAAACCATTCTGCTAGGACAAGCCATTTCACCGGCAACACGCATACAACTGAAAGAATTGTTGTCTAACAACAAAGATATATTTGCTTGGTGTCCAGCAGACATGACTGGAGTCCCACGTGACATCGCGCAACATTGTCTGAACATGAAACCATCAGCGGAACCTGTTGCTCAGGGGAGGCGCAGCTTCAGTGAAGAAAAAGCAAAAGCCATGGACGAGTAAGTGGCAGAGTTACTTAATGCGGGAATCTTACGCGAAGTAAAATACCATACATGGGTTGCCAACCCAGTCATGGTACAAAAACATAGTGGCGGATGGATAATGTGCGTCGACTTCAAAGACCTGAATAAAGCATGCCCAAAGGATTGTTACGCACTTCCAGAAATAGACAAAAAAGTCGACTCTCTAGCATCGTTCAGATGGAAGTGCTTTCTCGACTGTTACAAAGGTTATCATCAGGTCCAGATGAAGGAAGAAGACGAAGATAAAACCGCATTCCGCACAGACAAAGGCATTTTCTGCTACACTAAAATGCCCTTTGGCCTGCGCAACGCAGGCGCAACTTACCAACGCTTAATGGACACAGTCTTCAGCGGGGATATTGGCAAGACTGTCGAAGTATACATGGATGACCTTGTCATCATGAGCCATGAGGAAGACACAATGCTCAACAATATTCAGCGCACGTTCGACTCTTTGCGCAATGTGAACTTAAAACTTAACCCGACAAAATGCTCCTTCGGCATGGAAGAAGGAAAATTTTTGGGTTTTATAGTCACGAGAGACGGTTTTAAAGTTAATCCAGAAAAAGTGCGGGCCATCCAGCTAATGCCGTCACCAGCAACAGTTAAAGAAATGCAAAGGCTCGCCGGGCGTTTGGCAGCCTTAAACAGATTCTTGGCTAATCACGCAGCAAAGTCTTATCCATTCATCAGCACGCTACGAAATTGCGCAAAGAAAACCGACTTTCAATGGACATCTGAAGCGGAAGCAGCATTCAAGCAAATGAAAGAATGTTTAATCCAGCTACCAACGCTGACCGCGCCAAAAGAAAAAGAACCACTAATTTTATATCTATCTGCTGCGGAAGTAGCGGTCGGTGCAGTACTGATGGTAGAACGCGAAAACATTCAGACTCCAATCTACTATATAAGCAAAATGCTCACCGGTTCGGAAACTCGTTACTCGATGATAGAAAAACTAGTCCTTGCACTAGTACACGCATCACGGCGACTGCGCAGATATTTTTCGGGCCACGTCATCACAGTTCTCACCAATTATCATTTGGGCCAGATTTTATCCAAACCCGACGTCGCAGGAAGGTTGGCTAAATGGGCCATTGAGCTGGGAGGATACAATATCTTCTATAGGCCAAGACCAGCAATCAAAGGGCAAGTTCTAGCAGATTTTGCCACCGAAGTTCCCATCGACAAAGTTCAAGAGTGCGAAGCAATCCAGAACCCTGTACCCGTTTTCGACGATAGAGTCTGGACTTTACACACATATGGCGCTTCCAATGATGATGGAGCAGGGGCAGGTCTCCGACTAATCAGCCCAGACAATCACGAACTCACATATGCCATACGCTTAGATTTCCGAAGCACCAACAACGAAGCAGAATACGAAGCGTTTCTAGCTGGCCTTCGCTTAGCGCTAAAAATGGGGGCAAGAAATCTTGAAGCTAACGTCGACTCAAAACTAGTAGCCGAGCAAGTTAACGGCCACTATGATGCAAAAGGAGAAGCTATGGAATTATACCTTGAACAAGCGCGGATACTAATCAGCCAATTCCAAACGTTCAAAGTTAACCACATAAACAGAAGCGAGAACAAACACGCCGACGCGCTAAGCAAGTTAGCTGCTACCAGCTTCAAGCACCTAGCAAAGGAGGTACGCATAGAGGTACTGTCCAACCCTTCCATTCATCTCAAACAAGTAAACGTCATAGAAATGGGAAATCCATCCTGGATGTCCTCAATTATCTTGTACCTTCAACACGGAAAACTTCCGGAAGGAAAGGCAGAAGCCCGAAAAATACAACACAAAGTGATAAATTATGAAATGGCGGATGGCGTCCTGTACTGGAAGTCATTTATGGGACCATTATTACGCTGTGTTGATAAAACAGATGCCCAATATCTGGTCAGAGAAATCCACGAGGGATTATGTGGAATACACGCAGGACCGCGCATGGTCATGGCAAAGATTATGAACGCCGGATACTACTGGCCAGGAATGCATATGGATGCAGTTGATTTATTAAGGAGATGCGCAGCTTGTCAACGCCATGCACCAAAGACACTCCGACCAAAGAATCCACTAATACCTGTCACGTCTGCCTGGCCCTTCCAACAATGGGGCATCGATCTTGTTGGCGCATTTCCTGACGCGCCAGGCGCAGTAAAATTCATCATTATGGCGGTCGATTACTTCACCAAATGGGTAGAAGCCAAAGCCTTGGCTTCAACCACAGCAATGGTAATCCGCAAATTCATATGGGAACATATCATTTGCAGGTTTGGATTACCATTGCGCATTATTTCTGACAACGGCACAAACTTTGCCTCAGAAGATCTTCAAAAATGGTTCAAAGAAATGAAGATCGAGCATAATTTCGCCTCCGTCGCACATCCACAAGCGAACGGCCAAGTAGAAAGTGTAAACAAACAGATCGTTGACGGCATAAAAGCGCGACTAGGGACAGCACGCAGAGGGTGGGTTGACGAACTCCCCAGCATCCTCTGGGCGCATCGAACAATGCCAAAGACTAGCACAGGCGAAACTCCGTTCAGTCTAGTCTATGGGTCTGAGGCCGTCATTCCAGCCGAGATCGGCCTACCATCACCGCGCATGATAGCTATGGAAAAACAGAACAATGAACAAGAGCGAAGGATGGATTTAGACCTTCTGGAAGAAAGGCGCGAGAATGCCGCCATAGCAGAAGCAAGGTACAAATCCAAACTCGAAAAATATTACAATGCGCGCGTCCGTGTATGTACCTTTGTCCCCGGTGATTTTGTCTTGGCGACAATGAAGCTTCAAACGCGAAGAAACCAGGCAAATTAGCGCCAAAATGGGAAGGGCCATACATCATCAATGAGGTCCTAGGCAAGGGGGCATATACCCTAAAAAGGATCGATGGGACCCTAGTCCCCCGCACTTGGAACGCACAACAGTTGCGCAGGTGTTACATATAAAGCCAGTCTAAAAAAGCGAAAGAACATACAGGCAATGTATTTCTTTATTATCCTTTGTATTACGAGCCTTGCGCTCTTATCAATACAAACATCATTTTTACTTATATCACTGTTTATTACAAATTGCATGTAATTTCTTTGGTTCGCGCGAAAACAATATGGTCAAACATTGTACACCTCATGAACAGTCTAAATCAGGCAAGCTATTGCGCCTTTTGGACAAACGTTCACACATGAGCACAATACCATCTCTCATTCGCCCTACCTATCCAAAAGCAAATAAACACATGCAACATATTGTAATCCAAACATGCAAAAAGTAAAAACATACAGCATATAATAAGGATACATATCATTAAGTGTAGCAAAACACTTCATAACAAGATCATGGCAGTGATCTTCAAAAAAAAAAATTTTAGTTCCAAAAACTAGAATATTCACAAAAACAAAAGAAAACCTGTCTCCAAACTAACTGGTAGCAGGACATTCAAAAGAATCACAACAGTGATTTTCAAAAACATCTTCGATAAACCACAAAAGGGGAATACACAAATCCCAAATCTAACCTACTCGACGGCAGAATCATCATCAACAACAGACACCTGCTCACACCGACGGGTTTTCTGGCGTTGATATACCAGCGGGCATCCTCTTTTCTGAAACATCGGAAACCGAGCTGTCAAGCCATCAGCATCCAGCACAACACCAGCATCATCATTGACATTCAGGTGCTGAAGAACTTTATAGTCAGCATCAACATCTGCCGGAATAACAGTTCCAAACGGACTCTTTACTGTAGCAGCAGCTAAAGGTGGAGAACGAGACAAAAGCATGAGGCCTTCAGCAGCCTCATAAACCCTGAAGACATCCAATAAAAGACGAGTTTGGAAAGAACGCTTCATCTTCTTCAATAAAACTCAACCAGAAGACAAGGTATCTTGAAAATACATATATATTAAAGAACTCAACCTCGGGAAAGGGGAAACCTGCTCATCATTAATTGTCAGAACTACATCACATCCAAACGGCGCTACAGGACCCAGGGTCATGTCCTCATTAATGAAGTCTGACAAGCGCCACTACAAATCTCAAGACAAAGGAGAAAAATACCCACTATTACCGCCAACTGACGTCATTACACGTCAGAGCATGATTACAAAGTCACATTTTTTCCCTTTTTCAACAAATTAAAGCTTCTCAGAGAAGGTTCCTTATTTTTCGCGCCCAAAAAGCAATCCCCTTTTATAAGTCCAGTGCTCCACTTACTTGCATAAGTACAACACTAGACTGGGGGGACTTGAAGGGGTAAGGTCCCAAAAACCTCATAACAAGTACTTGAGACCATACCATAACCCGGCCTTCTAACTTTTTAACCTTGCGCGGCCGCGCACTGGTCTTACAAAAGGAAGAAAGAAATCAGCAATCTATAATCGCGCACCCAAAGGAGAACATAAATCCTTGCGCTTTCTCCCATTAGCAAAGGGAAAAAATCCTGAGATCAATACTTCCGCCCAAATATCCAGACTTGGATATTATTTTACCCAGACTTGGGATTTATTCGTCTGTTTCCACACAGTAAGGTGTCACACCAGATTACAGCAGTAATCTTCTAGAAGAAATGCGATCGTGCACCACCCAGACGGTTATAACCGTCTGGACACGTGTCATTACCACAGGCACCCCTGAAATCACAACGAAGGCATGCAATTGGAGAGTAATCTCCACTTGATCACATTACACGTGGCAAATCCCCAGCCTTTGATCAAGACCACGATCCGTGTGCTCTCACGTCGGATCAAAGAACTTAAACGGAAGGAAATGTAACCGCTTACGGGGTTAGCATCTTCCGTTAACTTTTCACTAACGGGTTTTCCCGCCTAAAACGACTCCCGGCTATAAATATGAGAAACAACCCAGGTATGAATTCAAGTGACACCCACTTCTCAAATACTTCTTCTTCTTCATTACCCATACTTATTCTCACACCGGAGTCGGGTCAAGGAGAGAACCCTCTTCTCCCCTTGGCGAGGCTAACGGTGCTCTTTTTTGCAGAGTTCTCGGAGAAGAAGGTCGGTTGCAACTGAATCAATAGAGAGAGAGCTAACCTTTTTATGCGGATTCAAACCCCCTAGATATCTCGGTTCCGACCATTTATCTAGTGTTTCTTCAAGTAGGTATAAGTCATGAACTCAGACTTCCAAAAATGTCCTTAAAAGTATATGTGAAATGACAAAAATGCCCTTTCGGGGCATAGTTTGGCCATAATTGGTAAACCTCACATATATATAATATCTTACTGATGTAATGTGATAAAATAAGTGTTTTTACTGATTATCAAAGTCCAGAACCTAAATTTTCTTTAAAACCTCTTTTATAAAGGGTAAAATGACCAAAATGCCCCTACGGGACTTAATTTGGTTTGATTACTTTTTGGGCATATATGTTAACATCCTACTGATGTATTAACATATTTTAAGCATAATAACATATGGGACATGTATATGGTTCATTTGGTTGCCCGTTATGCATTTACGCATTCGGATCGGGTTATGTAACTAGTTTACGTAAGTTTGCCGAAACGGGTTTAACCTTATCGTTTTTACTTCAAAATCCAGAATGTACTTAGTTTATCCATATTATACAAGTCTTCGTACTTATTGGGTCTAAATTACATTCTATTCCGGTCATCGCTTAATCTAGCGTATTGTACCGCTTCAGATACTTTAAGCTAGCCGGTCTAAGTCTACTACTTAAATAGGACCGTTAGCATTCTGAATTTGTTATATATTACAATCACTCCAGACTAGAAGCACCCGGTAAAAGCTACCTGCATTTTGATAGATTGGATACGACTGAGTTATTATGCTGTGAATCAAGTATTAGCTCAGGTAAATACTTTTAATTATTTTCCCTTATACGGGCTTGGGGTACGGTAAATTAATACTGCTTGGTCGGGTGTGGATCAATCAAATGCCGGATTGTGGCTAGTAAATCCACAAAACCCATTTTGATACTGTTCTGTTGATAACTTAAACATTGGGGGTTAACGACCATGTCCTGGATATATCCTCGGCTCATTTCATTTGTAAATGGCCACGAACGATGCGCAAGGTGTAGGCATACACCGAAAAGATGCCAATATTAAATTATTAATTACCCACAAGTTGGGGATAACTCCTTTATGGGTTTTATAAGTGGTGTGTCGTTTAATCATATCTCAGTCTTTGTACTGGGCCCCAGATGTATGGTAAACATGTAATTCAATATACAAGATTTTATTAAATAATTGTCCCAAGTTATAAATGATTTGTGCCTTGTGCACCTAAATCAATTTTCATAAATACTTTTCAAAAGAGTCAGTTAATTGTATTTTCCAGTGAAAACTGACGTATTTTCAAAAGACTAAGTGGCAGGTACTACTCGTAATAGGCTGGGAGTTTCTCGGTGTCAAAAAAGAGGATCTTGCAAATCCTTAAAGATGCCATAAAGTCTGCTAAACTTCATTTTTTTATTCTGTAATGATCCACTTGTGGAATTGGTATTACAGACTCGTCTATAGTAAATACTTCGATATTTCCAGACATTTGAGTTTGTAATAATATTTTATATTCCAAGACTTCCGCTGTGCTATTCTGTGTATGTTTGACCATGATGATATCAATTACATCACGATACCCCCACCGGGCCCACCGGTAATATGTAGAAATATCGGGGTGTGACACTAATTTACCATTTTACCCCTTTTTCTCATTATGAGTTACCCATGAGGTAATATTTCAAAACTCATTGTTTGTTCGTCATTCCTTGACTTAGTTACCGTTTTACCCCTTTTTACCATCCATTATGGTTTTCATCATTTTCGCTTATCATTTTCATAACCTTTATAATCATTAAGCATTCTATTAAAGGGGTGTAAGATCTACTTACCTTGCATCCCAACTACGCTTTTCCTTCATGCTTATTTGCTTGACCCGCTTCCTTCCCAAGCTTCACCTAGGTTGTCAAGCGTCAACTATCACCATAATTTGTAAGACGGTTAGAGTAGTCATTCTTATTTACGACTATTCCATCTTACGGATTTTTTTATGTCGAAACTACTATTCGACTTCATCATTGGTTAGTTTGACTTCTGATGTGTGCAAAATGCAACATATAAATTACATCAATTGTGGCATAAAACTAACCCTTTTTTAGTACTAATGTTGGAAAAAGTGTGCTTTTGTCTTCCTTTTGTATTTTCAGGATTAAATGAGCTCAAATTAACAAAAGAAGCAAAAAGGCAGCTAAAACTAACATAAATACAAGAAAAGGAACAAACGTGGCATGCCCGACCCCACGACAGCATCTTCCCAAGCAAAACAAGAAAACAGAAGGCTGAACACGCCCCGTGCTCAGTGAGCACGGGGGCGTGCCCAAGTGTCAGCATAAAAGACAAAGTTGTAGAAGCTTCCATCGCCCACCACGGGGCCGTGCTCAGCGGACACGGGGTCGTGGTCAACTATAAGATTCGCAGAATCCAGGCAAATCTTGATAGTACAGATATGCTTCTGCACACGGGGTCGTGCCCAGCGGACACGGGGCCGTGGTCAACTAATAAAGACAAAAGCAATTAATGAAGACAGAGAAGGATGTGGACACGGGGCCGTGCCCACTGGATACGGGGCCGTGCCCGAGCTTCTGTTCAGCCTATAAATAGGAGTGTTTGGCTCAAGCTCAAACCATCCCTTGGCACACCACCTCTCTCACACTTCACCCACCACCCACCACCACCATAACACCATCATCCACCACCATCATCCATTGTCCATCATAGAGTGTGTGAGTCATCTCGGGATCCAAGATTGATCGTAAGAGTTCTTGAAAATCAAGGCCATGTTTGCCTAAGTCTCTTACATCACTTGATGAAGACAAAGTGTCTAGTGTAATACTTTTTATTTTTAATCTTTTCGCACTTTTTAATTTGTTATGTATTAATGACTTTAATAACTAGTTTCTTATGTTGAAGGTGATTCTTCCTTATCGTTTGTCTGTGGTGTCTTGGCATTATTTTACTGTCTATATAAAATAAAAGATTTTCACCATTCATATCTCCACGGTCTATATGGAGGTATGTTGGCTACCTGGTCGGGGGTTAAGAGAACGGTTTGGTAAGAGTCTTGCCATTGTTCAGTGTATAGATCCTGGAAAGGACCTGGGTCAAATTTAGTAGGACCTCCTTCAATACTTAACGGTATTGGATGGCGGGGGTCCAAACTCTTTGACCCCCTCATAAGTTAAACTACTATTAAAACTTTAACCCGACTACTTAGGACTGTATCCCTGCTGACTCAGACTACTTAGCCGAGGGTAACGCGCCTTCAAAAGAGGGGCCTACCACAATATGCATTAATAACTTAATTAATTATCTTTCAATAATCCGACCCTTTAGGATTGTATCCTTCCTGACTCAAACTACTGGGTTGAGGGTAACGTCACCTCCAAAAGAGGGACCTACTACAATTAGAGGTGTACAAATCGGTTATTAAAAAACCGGTTAAAAAAAAAACCCGGTTTTTTCAACCAAAATAAAAACCGGTTTTTTTTATAACCGGTTCCGGTTACTAACCGATTTTTGAGGTCCAAAACAATAACCGGTATAACCGGTTGGGACCGGTTTTTGTTTTTTACCGGTTTTAACCGGTTTTTTAATAACCGGTTTTTGAAGTCAAGAATAGTAACCGGTATAAAAACCGGCGGTTAAAAAAAACCGGTTAAAAAAAAACCGGTTTTGGTTTTTTTTCCGGTTTCGGTTCTAAAACCAGTTTTTTTGTACACCTCTAACTACAATAACTAAGATAATCACTTAACAAAGTGCAAAAGTGAGGAAATAATCAAAGGTTACACTAAACACGAGTCGGAGCCAAGTGATTCATCTTGTCTATCTGTTTTTACTTTTATTTTCATTTTTCAGCATTTTAGTTAGTTTTTATTTTCTTAGTTTAAAAACTTTTTTTCTAAACTTTTGATTTGATTAGACGTTGACGATAAACCGGTACTAAAAGCTCTTGTGTCCTTGGACGACCTCGGTATCTTACCAACACTATACTACGCTCACGATGGGTGCACTTGCCCATATGTGTGTTTAGTGTTAGTAAATATCGTGTTTTATAAATTTAAAACTTGGCTAAAGAAAGTGTAAAAGGGCTTAAAATATACTTAAACTTATATACACACTTCACACGCATCAAGTTTTTGGCGCCGCTGCCGGGGACACAAGGATTTTAAGAAAGCTTAAAATTGACGGCCTAATCAGTTTTTCAAAACCTTTTCAAAACGCGCGCACATTTTTCTGCATTTTAGTTTAGTTTTGAATTTACAATAACCTGAACACGGGCCGTGCTCACTGAACACGGGGCCGTGCTGCACAATTTTCATAAAACACCCAGTAACAGTAGTTTGAACACGGGCCGTGCTCACTGAACACACCCCGTGCTCAACGAAATCAGTAACTTTAATTAAAACGCCCAGATACAGATTCTGTACACGGGGCCGTGTCCACTGAACACGGGGCCGTGTCCAGCCTCTGTTTCCGTTTTTATTTTTGTTTTCTGATCTCGAGACTTGGTTGTGGTCTGCTGAGTGATTATTATGGATTAATACTCAGGAGGTTACAACTACACCTATGAGGAGGATGATTGTAGGAATAATTATTGCACTAATTGTGGTGACCCGCACTCGGTTCAATATTGTAACTTATATCAACCGTCCACTTCATACACCTACTATGAGGAGCCCAGGTACGAGCCATCAACTTCATACACATCCTATGAAGACCAAAGGTATGAACCTCCTCCCTCATACTCATATTTTGATGAACCAAGGTATGAGCCTTCTTACTCATACTTTGAGGAACCAAGATATGAGCCACCATCTTCGTATGCTTACTACGAGGAACCATGGCGTGAACAACCCACCTCATATGAGTATTATGAAGAACAAAATTACGACCCTTATCCATCATATGCTTACAGTGAAGAACAATGGTGTGAACCATCTACTTCATATGGGTATTATGAGGAACAAAGGATCGAATAACCGGATTCAAGCTTTGAAAATCCCGATCCTTTTTCTATAACCGAAGTGACCGAAAGGATATTAGAACACCTTAGAGTTATCGATCGCTATATAAAAGAATCTCGCGCAAGGCAAGAGGAGTCCCGCGCAAGAGAAGAATTAAATAAAGAAGAGATAACTGAAAGTGTAAAAATGGAAGAACAAATAAGTGAAAGCCGACACATGAGTTAAACAACGAAAAAGGTGAGTCCGACAACGCTAAAATACAAGAAGAGTCTAATTTTGAAGAAATTAATCTCTTGTCACATTCTTTTGAAAATCATTGTTTAGTACCCACTCATGCTAAGTTTTTAAAAGAGTTAAACACTAACACTAAAATTGACGAAACGGTAAGTGTTAAGTTAACTATTGATCAAACCTCACTAATAAAAGAAGACCCATTTGAAATTAACATTACACTGGTTCCATGTTTCTTTCAAAATTCATTTATTAGTAATGTCACAATTGATAAAGATCTTTGTGTTAACATAATGCCTAACTACATTTTCGAAAAATTAAGTATTAGTGATTTTTCTCCACTTCAAATACCCATTTTTCTATCCAATCGGAAGGTAATAAAATCAATCGGTGTAGTTGAGGATGTCTTGATTCAAACAAATCAAATGGTAGTCCCCACCGACTTTGTCATCCTCGATGACGCTCCTCTAGTGTTGGGACGGCCATTTGTAAAAACTCACGAAGCATTGAAAAACCGGAAGTATAACAATCTACCTCTTCAATTAGGGGCATTTAAAAAGAGTGCCGATCTTGAGCGGTCAATGAAATATCCATTCAGCAATAATGACCCCCTAATTGAAGATGAACCACCCGATACAAGTGAAAAGTTTGACCACTTTGTTGAAGAAGAGGTCGCCATAGAACAAACTTTTAAGGTTCTTGATCAAAATGAGCAACCAAATAAGGAGTCTCCTAAAGACCCACCTCTTGAGCTCAAAGAACTTCCAAAAGGTTTGGAATATGCTTTTCTAGACAAAGATGGTAAATTACTTGTAATTATTTCATCTAAGTTAGATAGTTTAGAAAACAAAAAAATAATTAGTCTTTTGAAAAAACATAAAAATGCAATCGCTTGGAAACTTGTAGACATAAAAGGAATAAGTCCTTCCATGTGTACGCACAAAATTTTAATGAATGATGACTACAAATCGGTAATACAACCACAACGTCGAGTAAATCCAAATGTTCAAGAAGTGGTTAAAAATGAAGTCATCAAATTGCTTGACGCCGGACTTATTTATCCTATCTCCGATAGTCCGTGGGTAAGTCCCGTCCAAGTTGTTCCAAAGAAAGGAGGTATGACGGTAATAACTAATGAAAAGAATGAACTAATACCAACGAGAACCATCACAGGATGGAGAGTGTGTATAGATTATAGACGATTAAATGAAGCAATAAGGAACGATCACTTTCCCTTGCCCTTCATTGATCAAATGTTAGAAAGATTATCCGGTCATAAATTTTACTGTTTCTTGGATGGTTTTTCAGGTTACTTTCAAATCCCGATAACACCCAAAGACCAAGAAAAGACAACCTTCACATGTCCCTATGGAACTTTTGCTTATCGACGCATGCCGTTTGGTCTATGTAATGCCCCCGCAACATTCCAACGTTGCATGGTAGCCATCTTCCACGACATGATAGAAAAGACAATGGAAGTCTTCATGGACGACTTTTCTATCTTTGGGGATTCATACGACCAATGCCTCGATAACCTTGAACGAATGCTATCCCGATGTGAGGAAACTAACCTCGCCCTTAACTGGGAAAAGTGACATTTCATGGTAAAGGAGGGAATAGTACCCGGTCACAAAATCTCAAGCGAAGGAATGGAGGTGGATCGAGCCAAAATAGATACCATTTCTCGACTACCACCCCCATCCTCCGTTAGAGCTATCAGAAGTTTCCTAAGGCATGCCGGATTTTATAGGCGGTTTATCAAAGACTTTTCTAAAATTTCAAGGCCTCTAACAAAATTACTCGAAAAAGATGCTCCTTTCATCTTTGACAAGGATTGCAATCAAGCATTTCTAACCTTAAAGGAAATGCTAGTCAATGCACCTATCATGATAGCGCCTGATTGGAAATTTCCTTTCGAAATCATGTATGATGCTAGTGACTTTGCAGTTGGAGCTGTCTTGGGACAAAGAAAAGAAAAGCATTTTCACCCAATTTATTATGCTAGTAAAACACTTAACGATGCACAAGAAAATTACACAACAACTGAAAAAGAATTACTAGCTGTGGTATTTGCTTTTGATAAATTTCGTTCTTATCTTGTTCTTTCTAAAACTATAGTCTATACAGATCATGCAGCCATTCGATATCTCTTCAAAAAGCAGGACGCAAAACCACGTTTGAATCGGTGGATTCTACTCCTCCTCCAAGAATTTGATATTGAAATCAAAGACAAAAGGGGAGCAGAAAATACCGCAGCAGATCATCTTTCACGCTTAGAAGACCCAGCTTTGGAGGCAACCAGGGACGAGCAAATCAACGAAAAATTTCCAACGGAGTCCCTAGAAATGGTGGAATACAAGGAAGAACCATGGTACGCCGACTATGCTAACTACCAAACTAGTGGTATAGTCGCAAAAGGTTGGCCACATCATCAAAGAAAAAAATTATTTGCCAATGTGAAACACTATTTTTGGGAAGATCCATATCTTTTCAAAATGTGTGCCGACCAACTCATCGGACGATGCGTACATGGTAGCGAAGCGCGAAGAATTCTCCGCCATTGTCATGAAGGTCCATACGGAGGGCATCATGGTGCCGCTAGTACCGCACGAAAGGTATTTGATTCAGGATTTTATTGGCCAACCATTTATAAAGACGCCCAAAGTCTTGTCAAGACATGTGATGCTTTCCAAAGAACAGGTAATATTTCTTCCAAAAACGAAATGCCACAAAATGGCATTCTTGTTTGTGAAATTTTTGATGTGTGGGGACTCGACTTTATGGGACCTTTCCCACCGTCGAAAGGAAACAAATATATACTTGTGGCAGTAGACTACTTGTCTAAATGGGCCGAGGCCGAGGCACTTCCAACAAATGATGGAAGAGTCGTGGTAAGATTTCTGAAGAAATTATTCTCTCGTTTTGGCACACCTAAAGCATTAATAAGTGATAGAGGTGCCCATTTTTGCAACCATCAACTTGAAATTTTTTTAACAAGATATGGGGTCTATCACCGGGTCTCAACAGCATATCACCCTCAAACAAACGGACAAGCCGAAGTGACTAATAGAGGTTTAAAACGAATACTCAAAAAAACCGTAGGGTTAAATAGAAAAGAATGGGCAGATAAATTAGATGATGCTTTATGGGCTTTTCGAACTGCTTATAAAACAACAATAGGTACAACCCCATATAAGCTAGTCTATGGAAAAAGTTGTCACTTACCAGTAGAAATTGCACACAAAGCCTACTGGGCAATTAAAAATGTAAACTTAGATTTAGAAATTGCTGGTAAAAATCGATTTTGTCAATTAAATGAATTAGACGAGCTTAGGAATTATGCATACTCAAACTCAGAAATTTACAAGGAAAGAATGAAAAACTTGCATGACAAACATATTAAACCTAATGAATTTCGAGTGGGAGATCTAGTTCTTTTGTTTAATTCACGACTTCGATTGTTTCCCGGTAAATTAAAGTCTAGGTGGTCAGGACCTTTTTCCATCACCCACATTTTCCCACACGGTGCAGTAGAAATTAAATCTTGGAATGGACCTCCATTCAAAGTCAATGGCCAACGGCTGAAACTCTATCAAGGATTCATTGAGGATGAAGAGGAGGAGATCTCGCTTCGAACGGTCGATGAGTAAAGGCAACAACATCATACCTGGTAAGTTACGAACCAACGGGATGACATCTTAATCGGTAAGTTTTCTAACCAAGGTTTTTGGGAAACAAGGGACTCACACGAGCACAAAAAAAAAACAACTTTGCTCGGCACGGGGCCGTGTCCGCTGGACACGGGGCCGTGTCCGCGCAACTATCGAGATATATTCCCCTTTTCATAACAGTTACACCATTACACACGCCCCGTTTCCCCGAAAACGCTCTGGTTCCAGGCGATTTTCCGCAGATTTTCGACGTCTCCTATCATTCTAACAACATCAAGGTATGATTCTATCACTATTATTAGTTAGATTAAGCATTTGCATGTAGTTAAAACATCAAAAATTTGGGGAAAAATCTAGGGTTCTTGAACTACACCCGGATCGAACCTCAAATTTTTGCTTTAATCTGTTAGCATTTAGTTAGATTAGTGTTAAAGGAAGTAAATCCACTTGTATTGTTCAAAGATTCACCCGATTTCTCACAAAAACCTCAAACCCTTGTTTTTTAACCGAAAAAGATAAAATTGAATGGGTAAACGGGTTGTTTTGGGAAAAACGGCACTTGGGGTTTCATTTTCGGGGGAAACCGCACCTGTTGGACCAAAAATTTTCAAGTTTTCGAAACCGGGTCGAAAAATGATGTTTTTGAGTAACAGACGCCTGGACACGGGGCCGTGTCCGCTGAACACGGGGTCGTGTCCAGCACGCTGTTTGCAGTTTTGTCCGAAAATTCTACTGTTTCGTGCTAACTTTTGGTGTATTTTTTCAGATGTCTAGGAAGTTCACGAGGTTTAACGCAAATGAGCTCGATGCTAGGGCTAGATACGAAGTACTTCAAACAAGACCGGAAGAATACCCGAGGCAAGCATGCATGGATTTTTTAGCATTGGTGAACCAACTCGACCGCTTCAACAACCTTGTCACAGGCCCACTAAGAGTCGCTTTAACAACTCGACTTCATTCCGTCCACGAATGCACTTTGGAATTCTATAGCACCTTCACATTCAATTCAAGGTGCGACCCATTCGACAATGATGGGGTAGCATTCCGATGTGGTGGAACTAGGTACTCGATTTCAATGGCGCAATTTGGGTCAATCGTCATGTTGTATGCGGAGGAAGATGCGGGTAACGAGGAAAATACCGGAGGGATGCGAGAAATCGATGAAAACGATCGCCAAGCCGCGTGGGCTCAGATTGGTGAAGGGCACTACAATCCGAGTAGCACTAAGAGCACTAAGTTGAGGGATCCGCTCTACCGATACATCCATAGGCTCCTCGGCTACTCTCTTAGCCAAAGGCATGATAGCGGTGGCGTTGTTGGGTTAAGAGATTTGGTTGTCCTCCACTGCATCCATAACCGCAGACACCTCGATGTTCCGTTCCTCATGCTCCGTAACATGCATCTGAACCGGCTTGCTACTTCACCAACCCCTATCTTCTTTGGAGGATGGGTATACCGTCTCTTTAAGCACTTCACCATCATACCTAGGTCATTCGGAAGGAGCCCATGGTCGGGAAGGGTAGATATACACATTTGCCGCTCAATGAACCTAATTTATGAGGCTGAAGACGGGACGGCCATCTTCCAAAGGATGCAAGGGCATGCATGGAACCCGCAAGAGGCACTTGTCCTTCACGCTCCACAACATCATCAGTACCAGTACCAGCCCCATGGTGATCCAGGCCAATCCTCCTCAGGAGGCGATTTTCCTAACTTCCAAAGTTTACATGATCTATTGCAGGAAAACCTCATGTGCACCAGGAACACCTATAATATGGCGAGCAACACATACAACCGGGTTGGAGCAATCGAGATAAACATATTCGATATCCAAGATGATATTGGAAATATTCGGGAGTACATTGCGGGGCACGGTGGAGATAATGATGATGAGGACGAGGACATGGACTAGGCGGGAGGAGCGGAGGAAGAAGCGGTTGGTTGGTGATCTTACATGTTAACCCCCTTTTATCTTGAACAATTTCTGGCCTGCGTGCCGTGTGTCGAACAATTTACTTTCCTTTAACTCTTTTATTTTCTGCATTTTTTTTTCTAACTTTGTGATGGATGGGATGTTGAACATTGGTAATCTAGGATGTTTGTTATGTTTTGGTGTAGTGTTTATTGCTAAAACAGGTACATACGAGGCTTAGAGCACTAAACCGTAGTGCTACTAAAGCCGGGACAGGAAAACCAGAACCAGAAACCTGTTTTTCAACCCTGCAAATTGTCTACACGGGGTCATGTCCAGCCGACACGCCCCCGTGCCCACTTCCCCAGACCGGCTGTTTGTCTAAATCTGCAGACTTTTGCCAGACACGGGGTCGTGTCCAGCCAACACGCCCCCGTGTCCACCTTCTGTAAGTTTTCGTTACTGGCACCTGAACACGGGGTCGTGCCCACCAGGCACGGGGCCGTGTCCAGCGCCCAGTAACACAAATTTTTGCTTTTTCACACCTTTTTACACATTCAATCAACCTAAAAACTTATTTTTGGGACACATTGAGGACAATGTGTAATTTAAGTGTGGGGGGGATGCTAAAACCTTGAATCTTGCAAGTCCTAACTACAAGCCTTACACAAAACTCTATTGGAACCGCTAATCACCCCAAATTTTCTCAAAAATTTTCATTTTTTTTACTTGTCTTGGTTTAATTTGGGAATTTCAAAATTCTAAAAAGGTTATATTTTTACAAATTTACAACCGATAGCGTCGTGATAAAAAGAACCAACATAAGAAAATTATGAAAAGGCATGACAAGCTTAGTTAAAATTTAATTATATATACTTGATCACATAAAAACTCATTCCCACAAAAGTGAGTTTTGAGCCTTTATTGAGCATACAAATATATATCTTTAAATTAAATGCTCATTTTTCGTTTCTTGTGTGAATAGCCGCTTGGTTCTTACAACTCTAGAACTTGCCACGACGATACATTCCCGGTCCTTACCAACTTAAACCCGAGTAAGTAAATGATGGAAGCATTAGGACTAACCCTTTTTATTTCTACACCATTATTTTTTTTTACCACCTACCCAAAATCCCCCTAGTTAACCCCTTTGAGCCTAAACCTTTTCATTTCTTAACCCAAACCAAACACCCTTTCAGCCACCAAAACCTTTTTTATTTTTAACCCTTTGTTTTAGTAAAAAGCTCGGTTTTTCGTTTGACTTTGAAAAAAAAAATTGTTTTGTTGATGAAGCAAAAGAAATAAACAAACAAGTTCATCAAAAATAACTTTGTTTGAATAATAGCTTCATCAAAATAAATAAATTTTTTTTTTGCAAAAATAAAAAGTCTTTCGAAAACCGACGCTTTTTACGCTTTTTCGCTTTTTTTTACTAACCACTAACCCAACCACCTACCTTTAACCCAAGCCTAACCCTTCACCCAAAAGTCTTCTTGATATTTGCAAAGGTATATAGTTAAAAAGAAGGAGGATTGATTGCTTGGCAAGCCTATGGTAGGAGTAAGTTCCATGCCGCTCTCGAGTGATTCACTAAAATACATCTTCGGCCGAGTGTTGAGTGATCCCCCGTGAGGTATGTGAACTTGTATATAAATAGAATTTTAAAAAGGCATGTTATGCCCTAATAAGTAATTTATCTTATGAAAAGTTTTAAATAAATCATGACGAATAGGATTGTAAATAAATAGAAATAAAACTAAATAAAGAATCTTGGAAATCCCGACACTCTATGACAAGCCCAAAAACCTTCTTTTCTACCAATTCCATTTGGGAGTGTAAAGCCACATTATAAAGAGTTTTGCTTGAGGACAAGCAAAGATTCAAGTGTGGGGGTATTTGATGTGTGCAAAATGCAACATATAAATTACATCAATTGTTGCATAAAACTAACCCTTTTTTAGTACTAATGTTGGAAAAAGTGTGCTTTTGTCTTCCTTTTGTATTTTCAGGATTAAATGAGCTCAAATTAACAAAAGAAGCAAAAAGGCAGCTAAATCTAACATAAATACAAGAAAAGGAACAAACGTGGCATGCCCGACCCCACGACAGCATCTTCCCAAGCAAAACAAGAAAACAGAAGGCTAAACACGCCCCGTGCTCAGTGAGCACGGGGGCGTGCCCAAGTGTCAGCATAAAAGACAAAGTTGTAGAAGCTTCCATCGCCCACCACGGGGCCGTGCTCAGCGGACACGGGGTCGTGGTCAACTATAAGATTCGCAGAATCCAGGCAAATCTTGATAGTACAGATATACTTCTGCACACGGGGTCGTGCCCAGCGGACACGGGGCCGTGGTCAACTAATAAAGACAAAAGCAATTAATGAAGACAGAGAAGGATGTGGACACGAGGCCGTGCCCACTGGACACGGGGCCGGCCCGGGCTTCTGTTCAGCCTATAAATAGGAGTGCTTGGCTCAAGCTCAAACCATCCCTTGGCACAAGCTCAAACCATCCCTTGGCACACCACCTCTCTCACACTTCACCCACCACCCACCACCACCATAACACCATCATCCACCACCATCATCCATTGTCCATCATAGAGTGTGTGAGTCGTCTCGGGATCCAAGATTGATCGTAAGAGTTCTTGACAATCAAGGCGATGTTTACCTAAGTCTCTTACATCACTTGGTGAAGACAAAGTGTCTAGTGTAATACTTTTTATTTTTAATCTTTTCGCACTTTTTAATTGGTTATGTATTAATGACTTTAATAACTAGTTTCTTATGTTTAAGTTGATTCTTCCTTATCGTTTGTCCGTGGTGTCTTGGCATTATTTTACTGTCTATATAAAATAAAAGATTTTCACCATTCATATCTCCACGGTCTATATGGAGGTATGTTGGCTACCTGGTCGGGGGTTAAGGGAACGGTTTGGTAAGAGTCTTGCCATTGTTCAGTGTATAGATCCTGCAAAGGACCTGGGTCAAATTTAGTAGGACCTCCTTCAATACTTAACGGTATTGGATGGCGGGGGTCCAAACTCTTTGACCCCCTCATAAGTTAAACTACTATTAAAACTTTAACCCGGCTACTTAGGACTGTATCCCTGCTGACTCAGACTACTTAGCCGAGGGTAACGTCGCCTTCAAAAGAGGGGCCTACCACAATATGCATTAATAACTTAATTAATTATCTTTCAATAATCCGACCCTTTAGGATTGTATCCTTGCTGACTCAAACTACTGGGTTGAGGGTAACGTCACCTCCAAAAGAGGGACCTACTACAATAACTAAGATAATCTCTTAACAAAGTGCAAAAGTGCGGAAATAATCAAAGGTTACACTAAACACGAGTCGGAGCCAAGTGATTTATCTTGTCTATCTGTTTTTACTTTTATTTTCATTTTTCAGCATTTTAGTTAGTTTTTATTTTCTTAGTTTAAAAACCTTTTTTCTAAACTTTTGATTTGATTAGACGTTGAGGATAAACCAGTACTAAAAGCTCTTGTGTCCTTGGACGACCTCGGTATCTTACCAACACTATACTACGCTCACGATGGGTGCACTTGCCCATATGTGTGTTTAGTGTTAGTAAATATCGTGTTTTATAAATTTAAAACTTGGCTAAAGAAAGTGTAAAAGGGCTTAAAATATACTTAAACTTATATACACACTTCACACGCATCAACTTCCATAAGCCAACTACCTTTAATCATATAAAATGCACGATTGTGTTCTATAACTCATTAGGCATTTCATCAATTATCCGGTAGGCATTATCATTATGCCACCGTATTAAACTATTTTCTAATATAAATTCATGCCATTATTAACGCCAAGCTAACTTAGCTCTCTCTTATCAAAGATGATTTATTCATTCATTACACAAAATCTACGGTTTTTCATCTATAAGTGAAACCCGTTTCATCATGTTATTAGGCATTTCTCCGGATACCTAATCTAATCAAGTTCTACATACAACCGAGTAGACGCGCGATTTCACTTAGGCATTTTAACAAACACCTAGCGGGCAAGATTTTTTTTATACATCTTTTATCTAGTTCTTGACTAACATTTTAACCAAGATTTAACATCAAAATAGAGCTTCTATGTCTAGTGTACATCAACAACATCTAGAACTCATATCATATCATCAATGTTCATCCATTTTAACACTCTAATTCTAGTGTTCATCATATAGTCATAAAACCCACTTAGCACCTACATAATTAGTTAACCGAAACACTAATTTATGGCACTAAATTAACGAGTTTACATCTAGGGCTTGTTCCTAGACTTGTACTCATATCAATTGCACTACAACATTCATTATTCATGCCAGAATCTCATTCTTGAATGTTAATTAAAATTTCAAGTATCACCAAATAACAAAATTCAACATACCTTGCGATCCCCATGCTTAGGTGATCACGAATTAGTGTTCATGCATTGATTTAAGGCTAGAATCGACCCTCAATTTGATGAATTTGATTGAGTTAGGGTTTTGGCGCCCCTCCTGATCGTACGCACACAAACACACACTTAGTGTGTGTTGTGTTTTATTTTCTTATTTTTAAGAAAACTAGTTTGCCCACTTGGCAATATTAGTCCCTCTTGTTTTATTTTGTTCGAAAGAAGCTATAATTCACTATTTATCACTTAATCACATATTACTAACTAGGTTAATTATTCCTAGTTGACTTAATGGGTTCGGGAAGTCATAACCCGTTTTATTTTAAGTCCCGTTAACTCGGGTCTTTTATATACTTTGTTTTCTCAAAGTATTTATCCTCCTTTTAATTAATATCAAGTTTATTTATTTAAATCCCGATATTTACCGGGTTAATTTTTACCACTAACGGTATTTTACCCATCATTACTAGGGATGAGCAAACCGGTATCCGATACCGAACCGATACCGCCTAATACCGATCCCGAATTTCACCCAAACTAGGTACCGATACCGATACCGAAACATGTCGGTTCGGTATCGGTACGGTATCGGTATTTTGAGGGTCGGTATCGGTATTATACCGATACCGTACCGTACCGATACCGAAAACACCAAAAAGTGGATACCGATCGGGATACCGAAAAAATTCGGTATCGGTATTTCAGGATCGGGATCGGTATGGGATCGGTATTCGGTGGCATATGCTCATCCCTAATCATTACTATTAACATGGTTTGATTACCAAACCCATTTTTGGGGTGTTACAAAACGCATATAGAAACTATAAAGGAACCCATAAATAATTATGAGGTGAACCCATAAAATAAAACTTGGACTGGTCCACTGGTTCGCACCTCATTTTCCAGTCTCTTTGTCGCGAGTTCTAGTCCGGAACCAATCGTTTTTCAGGTTTGCATTTCTTTTTAAACCTAAATTAATGAGTTGGGGCTTTTGACTTTTGGTTAGCACCTCCTTTTCCAGCCTCCTGTCCATCGAAGAAACAAAAGCAGACTCCCACGCAACCACACCATTACCCCAAAATCAACAGCCCCTTCGTGATCGTAACTTCCACCGTCCTCCAACTCCGGCAACCACCGCCCACCCGCCCTTGAATATCTCTCACTCTAAGTGTTGGGTTCGTGGGCTTTAGGGTTAGCCGACCCTAGTTGTTAGGCCCACTTAGTTAACTTGTTGACTAAGTAGGAAACCCTACTCTTGTTTTATAAATACATATGATGTAA
This sequence comes from Helianthus tuberosus, assembly GCA_030545235.1. Taxonomy (NCBI): domain Eukaryota; kingdom Viridiplantae; phylum Streptophyta; class Magnoliopsida; order Asterales; family Asteraceae; genus Helianthus; species Helianthus tuberosus. Next base: position 174,061,659 of record CM060353.1, on the reverse strand, counting down.
TTATAGTCTGTGTCATTCTGAAAACAGTTGTGAGCATCTAATAAAGTGAAACCCTAGTTGCAACCCGTGGACGTAGGTCACCTTGACCGAACCACATAACTTCTCGTGTTCTTTGTTTTCTACTAATGTGTGTGTGTGTGTTTGTTTCGCTTCCGCTTGAGCCTACTTTGATCCGATACCCTAACACTAAGGTGTTTTTTCTATAACTTTTTTCATTCAATTTGCGAAAATTGTCGTTTGATTTGTTGATTATTGTGTGTAAATTGTTAGAAAATTGCTATATGATTATGAGATATGGTATTTAGTATTATTTAGTATTATAAATTTGAAACTTAGGCTTACTTTCAGAGTCGTCTCCGAAAATGTTCGAAAATCTTTAGGCCATGTGCGAACAGAAAATACGGGCCCCTTAAATATAATTTTTTTTAAAAGAATATATATAAAAAAATTAAATATATGAAAATAAATTAATGTTATTTGAATCAACACCAATGTAACTTGAAAAAATTAGACAATTAAAATAGATAAGAAAGAAAAAGAAAAACAAAACTGAGGACATCGGGATTAGAACCTGTGTCTTCTTATTATTAAAGTGACATTCAAACCACCAAACCAAGTGCTTTGACCGCCCGAGTTTTCTATTACCGCGCATACTTGCCTAGAGTGTCCGCTCTAGGTGGAGGTGCAACTTCCATCAAGTGGTGGAGGGTGGGAAATTTTCTCGGGGAGCGCCAGCTACTCCAATGCACCAGCACGGGCCCGGTTAAGACAACGTAGCCTGGTTGCGTGAGTAGTGAGTGGGTACCACTTCGGGTGGTATTGCGGCATGAGCCGTTTGTTGTGAAATGTCGCCGTTCAAAAAAAAAAAAAAGTGCTTTAGGATGGTATTTTTCAGATTCATTATGTATATATTCTAACTTTACAATTTAAAACTAATACAAAAAAAATTTGGGCCCCCAATGGGTTTGGGCCCTGAGCCGTCGCCCATCCCGCACACCCTTCGGGTTCCAACCCTGCTTACTTTGTAGTTATTTTTGTTATTACTTGCAAAATTATTTTGATTTCTGGAGTCTTAATTTCAACAACAAACAACAACAACCATACCCAGTATATCCCACAAATAGCAGACTATTGGTAGGGTCTGGGGGAGGTGGGATGTAGGCAAACCTTTCCTCTATTCAAGAATAGAGAGGCTGCTTCCTGAGAGACCCCCGGCTCCAAAACAACCAACCGACAGATAGACGAGAAACGGGTAAGTAAATCACGTAGCAATAGGCAGATAAGTCATCAGTAAGCAACATATATGCAAATATACAAGAAAATCATCATATGTTGGTCTACCTAAATCGTAACGAAATCTAACCCCCCCCCTCCGCACAGATAGGACACGTCTATACCCTCACCTACTAGTCCTTAACCTTAATCCTACGTCTCCACGAACTCCTATCATGAACCATGTCCTCAGAGAGGTGCAATTCTAACAAATCTTGTCTAAGTCTTTCATCCCAAGTCAACTTGGGCCTGCCTCTACTCTTCTTTCCTTCCACTGTCATGGTTTCCACTACTCTAACTGGTTCTGTCAACTGCCTCCTCTTCACATGCCCAAACCATCTCAACCTCCCCTCTTTTAACTTGTCCGATATACTAGCTACTCCTAACCAATCCCTAAAAACCTCACTTCTTATTCGGTCTAACATCGTGTGGCCACACATCCACCTAAACATCCTCATCTCCGCTACCTCCATCTTGCGCGCTTGTGTTTTCTTGGTGGCCCAACAATCTGTCCCGTATCTTGCGCGCTTGTGTTTTCTTGTGTTTTCTGGAGTCTTAATTTCATTGGATCATAACTTGAGAAGTTTTATTATTTGGTTGGAATGTCATATTAGTTTTTTTAGTTTGAGATCATAAGTTTAGGGATATTGGTGGAAGAGTGAAAGCTTAAAGTGGTCTTGTGGATACAATAGATGATGAGGCTTTTCTTGCAGGAATACTATCAAAACTTGTTGCACAGGTCATACCTAGACACATCAAATGAAAATGTTAATACTATCAAAACTTGTTGCACCTGTCGTATTTTTTTTTTCCTTTTTTAAATTATATATTTTCTTTACCATTTTTTAATAATTTTTTTTCTTTTTTAGAACATATATTAATTTATCGATTAATTTGATATTTTTTTAATAATTTACGTTTATAACTTTTTTCTAAAAACTTAAATACGTAGTTGTGCTTGATTTTTCCTCTAACATTCCGTTATAAGTTTTGTTAAAAATGAAGTTGTACTAAAAATAAAGTATTTATTTGATATCATAAAACGGTACGATGATAAACTAAACTGTTCTAATGGTTTGGTTTTCTAAACAACATGTTTTATTTTTAAATCACGTTGTTTTACATTATCATTTGCTCGATTTCGCCGCAACGCGCGACGTAAAAAAAAAACTAGCTTAGAATTAAAACAAAGCACAATACACGTCATCATATCATTTATGTATTACATAAAATATATTATGGTAATATTTTAAGATGCATTTTATTTTTTTACTTGCATTGTGTCACTGTGCGTTGCGACGGTTGATTCGTCAAGTATCAGATCTAAATATTAACACGGTTAATTGTATATTAACGTGATGCAAAATTTACGATTAATTATATTAAGATCTAACCTATTGAGGTACTTGTTAAGACGGATAAACTTTTTGGCATGAATCGATCACCTTGTCTCTGATACCAAATGTTGTTAAATATCTAATTGAATTACTAAAGAACATACACGGATTTTGTGGTAACAAATACCACGACTCTTTTCGTGTATTATTGATAAACAAAAGTTGATTGAAGCATTACATGTTCCTATCGACTACATGTATAATAAATATAAAACATAAACATGGAAACAAATAAAACAAACAAAATAAACGAAAATATATAGCCTTTGTTAAATAATAAAAGTGAAAATTATCTCTATATAAAAGAAAAAAAGTTGAATAGTGCCAATACATTAACATGAGCCTTGGAGACTTTGCTAAGTTGAGTATTTTTTATGGGTTTAGACGTTTAGTGCTTTATTAACTAGTGACTATATTTTTTTGGAGTTTAGTTTTTGTAATAAACAAACTGATAGTGGTATGGAAAACCGTTTTTAACTTTTTAACGAATTGAGCACGCGCATATACTCTTTTGGACATATTTTTCAACTTTTTTTGTTTGTTATAACAAACAAATTGATAGCGGTACCGACCGAGTTCCTATCGTTTTCTTTTACGTTTACTTTTGTTATTTACCTTATTGTTTAATCTTTTCTTTTTATTTTGATTTTTAGAGCATAACAACGACGCAAATAACATTAAAACATTCATATATCATTTTATTTGATTTTACGAATTTATTCATTGGTTATCATGGTGTACCATACATAGCGAATTCCAATCGCGTCCCGGCATAACGCGGAGGTGACTACAACCCTAGTTATACACTTAGAAAGTTGAAATGCATCTTCTGTGTGTAGGAACCTTCAGTTTCTTTTGGTTTAATTCCTTTTTCCATTCTTTTCCAATATCTTTTGATATTTTTACTGCATCAGCAATAGCACCATCCAACCCTCTTCTAGTAAAACCAGCTGCATACAGCCCTCCTTTACCCTTCCAACCATTTTCAGAAAAAAATTCTTTATCCTGTTCATAAAAAATGTAAACTTTCATCAGTTGATTAAAAAGATGACCCAAATGCCAAAAAGATTGAATTTCCATGCTTACATGAAGCCAAAATGGGACTTTGCTGAAATACCCAGTTGCTAAAACAACCGAATCAATGTCTAAGATGTGACCGTTAACCAACTCGACTGTTTTCTCTGTGAACCTTTTGATTCCGGGCACGACCGCTATGTCGCCTGACCGGATTTTCTCAAGGGTTCCTATGTCGAGAACCGGGGTCTTTCCGTGGTTGTTTTTGAGTGTGAGTGGACCTAAAGATGGTCGTTTGATACCGTATCGTTGTGTGTCTCCAATTAGGAACCATGCAAAGATCAAGAGGATCTTGTCAACTATCCATAGAGGTAACCATTTCATTAGCATCATGGCTAGATCGAATGTCGATTTGCCCATGATTTCTCTTGGTAAAACATGAACCTGAAAATGTAATATGATGAATTAGTATCTTCATTGTAATGGGCATTGATTTTCTTGATAAAAAACATTGATTTGTTGGTTTTTTAAGAAATGAGTTGGTAACAGTCTTTACAGTGACGGACCCATAAATTATTTTCTGGAGGTGCGGCGAACACTTTTTAGACAAAACTTATGGTTTTTTATGCTTAGTTGATTACTCACCGAGCTTCGAACCACCATTGATGGCTTTGCATTGTAGTTAGAGAGATCAAGAGAGACTTCCATGCCGGAATTCCCACAACCGACGACCAAAACCTTCTTTCCTGCGTATTTCTGGCCGGACTTGTAATCTTTTGCATGGATCACTTCACCGGAAAAGTCTTTGAGACCTTCAATATCCGGTATTACTCCTTCGGCGTTTTCTCCGGTGGCCACAACAAGCATCTGGCAGATATACTCCGTCTCGGCCCGGATTGATCTGGTTGTGGAGACGGTCTTAACCCGCCAGAGCTTACATGCATCGTCGTATTTTGCTGATTGCACGCACTCGTTGAACTGCGGCTTGATGTCGAACTTTTTTGCGTAGTTCTCGAGGTAATCGACGAATTGTTTCTTTGTAGGATACTCGGGATACTCTTCGGGGAATGGTATTTTGGGAAGCTGACAGAATTTCTTCGGGAGGTGGAGTTTTAGGTGGTCATAGGTACGTTTTTGCCAAAAAGAAGCGATACAGTCAGATCTTTCGATGACTACAGAAGGGATACCTTGATCCTTCAGGCAGGCCGAAATGGCTAGCCCTAATGGACCCGCCCCTGCTATGACAGTACCGTTGACCCACACACATCTAGGACCAAAGAAGTTATTTTGCTGTGAGAAGCTAAACATTTTGGCAAAAATAGGTTTCTTGGGGAGATTGGTTAAAGACTTGTTTTCTTTAAGGTTTTTAGGAGTGGAAAGTTGATTGTTGTTGAAGTGAGTTTTGAACGAATTGTGAAAGGGAATGCATATATGTATATATAGGCTTTAGGGGTTGAGGGGGGTGGGAGGTGGGGTCACATATATTGTAGGGTAAGGTGCCATGTGATATGGTGGTGGGGGTAATTAATGACTCTTTGAAGGGTCACCCTAAATCATAAGCTAAACAATTTTAAATGATTTATTAAGAATAATAACAATTATAATACACGTCATTATATTATTTATGTATTTTATAAGCTAAACAATAATTTAAACTAGTTTTTATTGACGTCGAGCGTTGCAGCGAAACCGAGCAAATGATAATGTAAAACAAACGTGATTTGAAAATGAAGCATATTGTTTAGAAACCCAAACCATTAGAACGACTTAGTTTATCATCGTACTGTTTTATTATACCAAATAAACACTTTATTTTGAGTACAACTTCATTTTTAACAACAGTTATAACAGAATATCAGGGAAAAAATCAAGCACAACTATGTACTTAAGTTTTTAGAAAAAAGTTATAAACGTAAATTATTGAAGAAGTATCAAATTTATTAAGAATAATAACAATTATAATACACGTCATTGTATTATTTATGTATTTTATAAGCTAAACAATAATTTAAACTAGTTTTTATTGACGTTGCGCGTTGCAGCGAAACCGAGCAAATGATAATGTAAAACAAACGTGATTTGAAAATGAAGCATATTGTTTAGAAAACCAAACCATTAGAACGACTTAGTTTATCATCGTACCGTTTTATGATACCAAATAAACACTTTATTTTGAGTACAACTTCATTTTTAACAACAGTTATAACAGAATGTCGGGGAAAAAATCAAGCACAACTATGTACTTAAGTTTTTAGAAAAAAGTTATAAACGTAAATTATTGAAGAAGTATCAAATTAATCGATAAATGAGTATATGTTATAAAAAAGGAAACACAAAATTAAAAATATGTTATTAAAAGTAAATATAATAATAAACTATTATAATATATTAAATAAAAATAATAAAAAGCTATATATTATTTTAAAAATAAAGTTACTATTCATCATACTTCATAAACAATATATATATATATATATATATATATATATATATATATATATATATACTAGTCGTTTACCCGCGCGATGCGGCGGGAAACATATCACTTTGGTTGGTGAGTTTAGGGCTATGTACGGGGCGTTTCGGTTTTGTGCCATAACCAAAACCAAATTCGCGATGCAAAGGAAAACACAACACTTATTAGTAATTTTAAGGGTGTGGCGATTTACAATAGGATACTCGTTTAGCGTTAGTTTATCAGTCGTCTCGTGATTTATTGTATAGTACTAAGTTAGTTTTCTTATTCGTAATATGTTGGCACTCGTTTTTCTGTTAGTTTATCAATTCTTTGGCGATATACCTTTGTTCATTTTTTTAGCTGTAGGTTCGGCGTGATATATCTATGCCTTGAATGTTTTTGGAATTTTTGAAGTGAGTACGAAGAAAATTTGAGGTTGTTAGATACGTTTAACCAATTTGATAATCTATGAGTTTAAAGTTGATGTAGGATAGCGTAATTAAGTTAAGGGGAAAACGGTTAACTAACTTACTGACTTTTAATGTCAAATATTGATGGATATACTAATTTGTTTCTTCAAGTTTTGAAACCTTTCGAACTTAACTTAAAAATAATGTGAAAATTGTTAAATTCTATCCCTATCCAAAATTTAGAACTTTATTACATTTTAAAAATCAGGTTATAAGGTTAAAGTACACATGGCAACGTCGTCGCTTATAAAAAACATACACCATCAAAATCAAGAACTATAATTATATAATACCAAGTTTCAATCATTGAGTTATATATTCAATGGTGAAGTGGGATGTGATGTCAATGAAACGATGTTAAAATGGATGCGCCATATATGGTCAATTAACGGTAATTTATAAACATGATTTTAACTCTAAGATTTATTGAATAACTTAATTGTTTAGTTTAAAAAACAATATCAAACGAATTATAACATAGAACACAATTAAGTTTCTGAAAAAAAAAAAAACAAGAAGATAAAAGAGGAAATGTAAGATAAATCATCAAGCACAAGTACGATTGGTGTTCATCACATGCAAGAGGATATGTTTAAAAAGGCGAAGTTTGACTGCCTAAGTCTGTAGTTATAAAGTATAAAAACATGTTTTCAATTAAGTTTTGCTTGCATGTAATTTCTTGCTACACGCACTTGTAATGTACAGAAGCAAACGACTCCATCCGATGAAATATACACAAGCACTCAGATGCTTATTTTGAGTGCCCCTAGCCAGTAACTTACATGTTGCTACACGTATTCTTCTTTTTGCCTCAAGTTCCAATCTTCTTGAATTTAAACAAGATGAAATTGGGAAGATTGACACAGATCTTATCAATGTTCGTTTGTCATCCCTATTTTTACTAAAGTTTGAAAAGAACTTGAAACTTTTAGCAGCGCCATATCTTCTTCTGATGCTAGTTATAATCGTATCACATGACTCATCTTCCTTGTAAACACCTCTTCTTCAGAGACCCTGTTGCCAAGTGTTTTTAAGGCGCTCCAACAACTCTCCATCTTTACTCTGTGATGCAGCTTTTGCAGCGTCTTTAGCCATGCCTATTCGTGCATACGCCTGTTCCACACAAATAAACTTTTCTTATTAGCCTGCCTATACACTTTTGTATAAACTATTTACTTGCATCAGCAAGTAAACACGTGTATCTAAGCCTAAGCAGAATCTATGACAATTAGCCTTGAAGTTTAATGAATGTCTACGACAACTATAAACTCAACCAATAGGAATATGTCACCTCCTTTGAACCCACTCCAACCCATTTGACCACTAAAAACCACAATTCATTTACATAGCTAGGGCTGTTCACGAGCCGAGTCGAACCGAGCGGACCTTTGCTCATGCTTGGCTTGTTTTCAAACCGAACCGAGCTGAGCGGCTCATTTAAAACCGGGCATCAAATCAAGCGAGCATTTTTAGAGCAGTAAAAATTTCGAGCGAGCGTCGAGCAAAGTTCGAGCGATTTGGACAACCGTGTCGCCCAATTTAAATTTGCTGAGAAAGATAGTGACAATGTTGGGTCTCAAGTTTTTATGTTTTTAAAAACATGCACATTTCATGGCATAATATTTTTTTTATAAATAACAATGTTGTGGCTGACGAGACGATGATCATATCATATTGCACGAACAATTACGTTGAGAGCAGGAGACGATCGACTTAGGGTAACAACATGAAACATTGAGGCGATGAACAGATTGACGTTTATAGGTTTAGGGTTTAACTTTTAGTTTTGATTTTAAATTTTTATTGGCGTGATTGGACTAGTACATATAGATATAGTTGTAAATTTGTATATAGTTGACCAAAATCTAATAGATTGGTACATATAAAACTATAAATTTAATTTATATTTAAGTATATATGTATGTGTAAGTGTGTGTATATATATAGGTGTATGTGTGTATATATATGTATAATTTACATTTGTGTATATACATGTTTATAGATGTATGTGTATATGTATATTTATATATATACTAATCAAAATAATAATTCGAGCCGATCCGAGCGGACCTTTGCTCTTGCTTGGCTCGTTTACTAACCGAACCGAGCAGAGCGGCTCGTTTACAACCGAGCGTCAAATCGAACGAGCATTTTTCGAGCAATTTCCGAATGAGCGTCAAGCGAGCGACGAGCGGCGAGCGATTTGAACGGCCCTATATATAGCTGGCATGCTATAATCACTAATTGTTTAAAAAAAATGGAACTAAAGCCATTGTTGGTAATCCCTTTTTACTACATTGCTAAAGGGCGTGCAAATAGAATATGATTTTGATGATCCCTTTTTACTATATGGATCGAAACAGGGTCGATTCGGGTCGGGTTTCGGGCCGACACGGGATGTGTTTCGGATCGCAGCGGGTTTTGGGCCGAGACGGGTTTCGTACCGTTTCGACGAGTACCGTTTCGACATGAACCGTTTCGACGCGAACCGTTTCGACCCGTACTGTTTCGACCAGTACCGTTTCGACGCGAACCGTTTCGACGCGTACCTTTTTAAATGACCGTCTGTGATTCACGCTGTTCACTATTTTATATTTAGTGGGTCTCTTTTAGTCAAACTTTACTTTGGAATTCATAACTTACCAGTCATATCAATAATTACACATTTTACAGATGTGCCATTATTAGTTGCTAACCACTCTTCCTCTTCTCTAATCCATCTCAATTTCCTGCAAAAGAAACCGAAACTTCAACAACCCGAGATGCATTTCCAACTTGTACCTTTTTGCATTAACGACTTGTATATCATACCTTTCTTGTAGATACATATTGGATCCATATATAAACTGGCGCACCGTGAACCGGCTCGTCTTTATGGTTGAAGTTATCACCCGTACCGTTTCGACCCGTACCGTTTCGAACCGAACAAAATTGCCCCTTGATGTACAATCTGTTTAAAAAAACATTTTTAACCGTTCCAATCCGAACCCGTTTCGACCCGAACCCGTTTTGACCCGAACCAAAACAACCCCTTTTTAATTACCCCGTTTTGACCCGAATCTGTTTTGACTCATGACCCGACCCGACCCGTTTGCCAGGTCCACTTAAGATGTTCCACGAGATATTGAATAGTCTGCATAACATGTGTTTTCCTGCAAGATGCCAGCAAAAAATTAAATAATACATAAATTAAACTAAGTGAAAAGGTACACATTAACAATATTGTTCAAGGATGAGCCTTAAAATGTGGATCATGCTACTGACCTAATAATTTAAAAGATGTTAACAGATTCAATACCAGGTTATTAAAATCAAAGTGCAAAAGTGTATAATGACACTACAATGTTAATAAAAAAAAAAAAATAGAAATGAGGATTGTCATTATAATAACACCTGTTAACCATATATGATAAAAACTAGGCTATCACCCGGGAACATCCCGGGTTAGGAGAATTTAGTTTTCGATAATAACAGGTACACAAACGACATATTGAAAGTCGTTAGTAACGTGACCCGCGCATTGAGGCAGGTGGGAATGTACAAAAAAACTTGACACTATTTAAACGTTTTTTTTTTTAAATTGTGAGGACATTCACTGATAATCCTATATAAAATATGAGATAAGATTATTGATTTAGTGTTTGAGGATATAATCTTTGATTTTAAAATAAAGAACATGTGGCTATTGAAACAGCTGGTATAATTACATTACATAAAAACAATACATGAACATTGAGTAATCGAAATTGAAACTTATTTGCTCCTGTATCTTATCTGCTACTGAAGTAGTACCCTATGCTACAGAATTTGTACCAGTACCAAAGGTGTCATATGGTTCGAGCCACTCCAATGCATGTCATGTCCAACTTCATTATGCTCAACTCAGCTTTATCACGTACCAATTGAAACTCGAGGCAAATTTTCTTTGCTTCATCACCTCTCATGGAGCTTAACACTGAATGTGACATGAATAAACAGATAGTTAGGGATGAGTACCCAAAATGTCTAAAAAACCAATTCGTGTTTAGCCGGAACCACCACAAAACCTGACTAAAACGTCACTGAAGCGCTTAAATGGCTACAATCAACAACACAGGTTTTGATTACATATGTAGTGGAGGGTTCAAATGAGAAGAAATTCTTTATAAGAAGAAAAAAGAAGAAATTTCAACCAATAGAAATGCTTCATTAGACTTCATTTAATATTTGTACTTAATGTAACTATAAGGGTATATTGGTAAACTTACATACATCATTAATTGGTAGTTTCATCTTTAATAACTAACTATATTAAATTTGTAACTTATTTTTAAGATATATATTTTTCTCAAAAAATAAAAATAAAAATTCATTTATAGTGTAGGATAAATACGAGGCGTGTAGGATAAATTACGAGTTGTGTAGGATAAATTTCGAAATGTGTAGGATAACTTTTGATGTGTGTAGGCAAATTTTTTTAGTGTGGAGGATGATAGTCTTAATGACTAATTAATTAGTCAAACATAATAATAAATGAGATGAGAAAAAACTATTTAGTGTTTTACCATTGTACCCTTTTGTTCTTTTTATTCTTAATAAAATTTTCTTCTCAAATGAACCTTCCCCTACATATGTATGTGTGTATATATATATATATACACTAATTCTAAAACGAAATAAAGCATGACAGTTAAGATGACTCATTTTGACCCATTTGCCTATATTTTGACCCAATCCTTAATAACATAACCAAAGATAATAATATATAACATATCATAAAAACCTAAGTTTAACCATCTATTAGCCTAAATAACACTTTAAACCTCTAAATTGTCCTCTTTCCCTTCTCCACCATAAATTTTTGCTGGTTTAGAAAGGAAATGCAGCCCGGGCTCGAGGAAGTTATTTAGATTAATTATTAGTAGATAAATAAAATTTAACCTTTAACGACGCCCATCTATTCCATTAAATGTGAAGTCATTATCCACAACTGCGCAGTCTTGTTAAAATGCTCTTAACCATGAATTTACCGGATGTATCGAGTCACCACTTCTACCTATCATCCTTTGCCCTTTCCCTCCACAGAATCTAATAAGGCCACTAACCCATTTGCATTCAAATTTTTATGTTCACACTGTGATACACTGATACTCACTAAAATTATCTTTAATTAACCATTTAATGTAGCAAAATCAAATAGTTTCCTATCATTTTACTCCACAATTGACGTTTAACCAAATATTTTTTATTATCTTTTAGATTTGTGACAAAGCCAAAGAAAATTTAGAATTTTTGAAACGAAAGTCACTAAACAAAATTAGACATTATATTTGATTAGATAAAATTTAATACTGAATAATTAATATTAATAATCAATAATAAATAAATAAAAAAATATATTAGTTATTCATATTTATAAACACTAAATACAATTGTGTTTTTTTCTCCCTAAAATATATGCATTAAACTTACTGTTCACATGAACTGTTGAAGTGTTCCAAAACCATATACGGCCGGCCTTTGGGAAGGAAAAATACATCTTTAAAATCCCAGTATTTTGATTTATTATCATCATTATATATACGAAACGTAGGAACCACAGCTAGTGTATGCTTAGCAATGTCATATTTCCCCTGCCAGCACGCCAAAGACCAGCAATACCTAGCAAAGAAGTTTTCCACAGTCCCACTTGGTTTGAAAGGGCTTTCCGTTCAGACCAAATAAGCTCAGTCCGAAAGGACTTGCATCCATGAACGGACCCCGGCATGACCAAATGGAGTTGGCTGCAACAATCTATCCAATTGAATAACCGCACCTGAAATTGACAATCGTAACCGGTTCCATTCAATAAATAACACGCAAAACCATCAACAGGCATAACGCATACGATTCGATTAACTGATAACATACCATTCGATTAACTTATAACAATGGGCATAATTACATCTCTTTACTATAGAAAACCACACACCCCATGGTATGAATCAGTAAAAAACTTTGCTTAATACCTGATTCAGGAGTGTTTTTTGTCAGAATCGAACACAACAGAAACGCCTGGGTTGAAATCACTGTCGCTTCCTTCATTAATCAAGGATTGTTCTCATGCACCGTTGATCAGAATTAAAGGAAGGCTGGATTGCGGTTGAGTAAAAGGCAGGATTCCTTCATGAATCAAGGAATGTCCTCACGTACCGTTGATCAGAATTGAAGGAAGGCTGGATCGCGGTTGAGTAAAAGGCAGCTTTCTGTACCAAAGATTGGGTGACTCATATCAATGTTCTGTACCAAAGATTGTTTAGAAAAAAATATAAAAAAATAAGAATAGAAAATGTCGACAATATGAAAACGAAAAATGAATAGTAAATAATATTGTCTACCAAATTCGTACAGTGTGATTCAGTTTTATGCATTCACGAACATAATAGGTTTTTAGTAATTTTGTAGCTCCATGATCTTTTCATTTTTTTAATTATCTTCGAATTGAAGGTTTTATGCAATCAACGCACAAATCCATGTTTGGCCTATTTTTTAAAAAAGTTAAAACGGGCGGGTCATGTAACGGGTCAGAACTTGCCGATTTAAAACATGTCCAATTTGGCTGGGTCAAAGCAGTTTCTAATCACAATAGGTTCGGGACAAAATGGGTTCAGTTTAAAAGTTACTATTACTTAATGTACCCTTACGCCTTTTGACTCGAAACAAAAATGATATTTAGCCAAAACGGTCACCCTAACCATTCGACTTGAATTTTTTTGTTACCCTTACCCTTTTTGACCAAATCAATCTAATACTTTTTCAAAACGGCCACCTTAAATAGTTAAACGTCTAAGCAGGTTTTGTCCACCCAAACCTGTGCTAGGCAAAACATGTATAGAGATGCAACTTTAACAACATTTAAAGACACCCTAGCCATTCCAGCTTCATTTTATTGAACATACATCAAACACAATATATGTGGAAAAAGTGATTTGAAAGAAAATTAAAATATGGATACCACTATCGCCGGTAGCAGGTGGATCTATTTTGTTACTTTTTTATAGGCCAACTCCATATTGCCCTTGTCCGTTTAGACTTGAACATCTTGATATTTTTTTTCAAAACAGCCACCCTAATTCAGTTATCTCCTAACCTGTTTTGACCTGAACCTGTTTTGTTTTCCTAAACCCTTACCCATAACACATTTCATTCATACCCATTATGACCCGCATCTGTTTTGTTACCCAAAATGCTTACCCCTTAACTCATTTATTTCATAACACGTTTTGACCCGAACCTGTTTTGTTCAGAAACGGTTTGGACAGTTTCTGACCTGAACACATTTTGAGCTGTCAACCGAACCAACCGACCACCCCATCAGCTATGCGGATATCAACGAAAAGATATACGAAGCAAGATAACAAACTTAGACTAAGAAATCATATTTCTTTAAAAAGATATTAGAACATAGTGACATAATCATGTATTGCATAATCCAAGCGCGAAACAAACACCGGACATGAAAAAAATAAACCTTCAAGAAAAACATGGCTTAACTATAAACCAACTGTATGAAATAATCCCAATTCCATAACCCTCATGAAAACCAATATAAAAAATTCTTATAGAAATGATATATTTATATAATCTCTTTAAAACAAAAGCATTTTGGATCGAGAAACATACATATTTTGAAAAATCAAACACTAACCAGAATCTCACCCACGGTCTTCCTCGTTTTTTTCCGGCAACGAATGTAGCGAAAAATCTGGCCAAATGGTGTTCTCTAAAATAATAAGTGGAAGATTCTTATCAACATTATTAACAATAAAGCCCAAAAAACAAAAAAAAATTAACAAAAATAAATACATAATGAAACAGAAAAGTAAGCACATTCAACCGAAACTTTCTTTTCAATAAAGACTTATTTTTCTTTTTTATAAAAATACATCCCAAAAATATGCATATGCCAAAAAAAAACCAATATAGAAGAAATAATTACTTACTATTTTATTTGTAGGCATGATACACGTTCAAGAGTGTGCGATGGCCCCCATCAACGTGTCCAAATTGAGCTTTTGCCTCGTCAGCAGCCTTCTGCGCTTCTATTGGTCAGAATGTCAGATAGTAGAGATGAGCTTGGTACTGGTACCGGTACCGAAGTTCCAACCGGTACCGAATTTCACCAAATATGGATACCGGTACCGAACGGAAAATACCAAAACGTGGGTACAGATTCTGTACCAATTATTTTCAATATTGAATCTGTACCAGGTACCAAATGCTCATCCATATCTAATAGTAAGGTTGTGGTCTTTTGAGTATCCATTAATGAATTACAGCCACATAAATGAACTAACAATAAAGAAAAAAACATTTGATGTGAGCATACAATACTTACAACTTTACACATGATAACTCCCCCAATGACTGAAATCAACAACCAGCTTTGATCGGTTGAAGTTGCATGACCAACAATGACGCCGAAACCATAAGAACCATGATTAAATACCCTTCCAATATTTATGGGTTTTCATCTTAAATTTATTGCAGCAAAACCTACCTGCATAACACACGAACTATACGAATCACACACCATGAACATAATTAAGAAAAACCCAACTCAAGATCCAATGCCTTCAGTCAACACCAACGCCTCCGCCGCCTCCAGTTAACACCAACGCATATAGCACGCTATAATCGTGCTTGCTGGATTAACGTAGCTGGACCCTAAATCAGTCCGCTCTGCTGCCTGATGTGGTTGTCTGGGTTGCCGACTTCTCCATTTCCACCATTAAACAGCTACTCAATAATTCCTTTATGCCTCGGGAGCTGCCACTTGTATCCGGAAACCATTTGTCAGAATACGACCACTGATGCTACAATTGATCAAAAATTTCCAATAATAAGAAATCCAAAATGTCATAAATATATGTGAACTACACTTATGCGATTGATTATCCAATAGTTGATTGTAAGAAATGAGTGAAAGGTCTGACGTTTTTATAAGGTAAAAAAAGTGTAAATATGGTAAGGATTGTAACAGGTTAATAATTTTTTGGTGGAAAATAAGAGTATTAGCTAGTTAAAATAGGAAACAATTTGGGATTTGAAATCCCCTGGTAGGTTACAGTTGTAAGTTTACATACGTATAAAGATGAAGATTTGCAATTTAAATACAAATTAGCTGAATTCATGGAGTGAATTATGTGATAGTAAATCATTCAATTTTCATGGAAAGAATACAGAAGTGTTGCTAAGTAATTTGACTTTATATTGTGTGAAACCTTAAATTTAGAAAAGACATTTGTAACTAAATTGATAGTTTCCGTTTTTATTTGAAAATGAGACTAAGTATGGTATGTAAAATATTTGAGACGTTAAAATCATAAAAATTATAAATCTTACACGTTTTGTGAAAAGTTTAGAGGGTGGTTCACTAAATAATATATATCAATTATATTTATAAATTCAATATGCTAATGTAGTATACTTAAATGCGCATAAACAAATTGATCACCTCCAAAAGAAGAGTAAGATATTGAAGAACATAAATATAAACTTCAATCCGATGTCCATATTTGTTCAATTTGTTAAAAAAAGACCACCTTCAATAAAATACTCTTTAATCCCCAACATGCCAAATAGTGCACCGTTTATTGTAAAAGTTCAAAGCTAGTGTCTTGTAATATCAAAATCCATCCCATTTATTTATTATTTTAAAGCACCTGATTTGAACTTCAAAAGTAAAACATGGAACCCCTTTATCAAAATCAACCAGATTTTCATATGGGTATTCCTATTTTCTAGACCTGTTGACCTAAAGGTCAAAAACCCATATCATTTTTGCATATAATTCATCTGAATAAAGTGAAATAGAAGGTTATATGGATTAAAAATGCACTTTTTACACCAGTTTTGAGTCTTTGAGACCAACATATTTTAAATCACAGACATTTTTTTGGTCCAAACTGTGAACTAACATCTCTTATTTGACATCAGAAAATATCTTTTTTTGCAAATGTATGGGTAACGTAAAATAGAAATACATAAAGAGCGTTAAAGAGAGAGGCTTACCACCGTTTTTGTGAACAAATTTCTTCCAAGAGTTCTTCGGAAACACTGCATGAGTGTCATATGCACTGACCTTGGTTGCACCATGAGCTGCCAAAACTTTCTACAAAAAAAGAATTATTATCGTTATTATTACTATTTTTAGTTTTTTGGACACATACCGGTAAACTCACACGAATCCACAAATACCCTGCTAACCAAAGGGATCAGGTAAAACACAGCTTGCATAAGACACCTAGTAAAACAAATAAGTAAGCATACATCATGTTGAAAAAGTACCTGACATTCAATTAAAGTACCTCCAGATTGCACCAGATCATCAATGATAACCACATGGCAACCACTGGGATTACCTTCTTTAACCCGTACAGTTCGTTTATCACCCTCGCGAACTTTTGCACAAACCACCTGTTCTATCGTCAACATATCTAAAGTTAATTACAACAAAAACTAAATAAAGTTCGCTGCTACCATCGTCAATATATCTAAAGTTGATCAAAGGTCATTTAAATTTATGGTAAGAATAAAGCAGTGATCAATGGAGAGAACAATCCCTGTTGAAATCAAATCAAGCGAAAACATCACACCCAAAGTTAAAATCACAATAAATCAATAAAAAGGTACTAAAATAAGATCAAATTGATTAGAAACGCACCTGGTCCAGCCCAATGGTTAATAACCACAATCGAAGCATCAATGACAAAAATTTAAGCTGTTGGCTTCAAATAACATACAAATATTGTGATAACCTATCGTTAGATTTAGAGAAAGAAAACATAAAATCTAGAAAAAAAAAAAGAATATTATGCAAACCCTTGATTAGGGCTTTGATAATAACTCATAAATCAAGCTATTCATCAAACTTAACAACCTGGTTACAAAATCCAAGTCGAATTAAAGAAGAAACATAGTAAGATTAACATATCAGAGGTGTCATTATAGTTAGTCAAGAAAACCAACTACCAGATTGTTAAACTCCTCCCAGATCCCAATTCACAAAGTTTATAACATAATCATACAAATAAAAGAATAGACCTTATACCAGAACCAAAATCAAGGAAATCAAGAACCACATCCAGAATCCTCAAGAGCTTTCGCCAGATCTAACCATATATCTATGTTCGCACACCCTTCACCGATGATGTGGAAAAGAAATAAAAGTTAACACAGATTGATTACATTAACAATAAAATCAAAGAATTTTACAACATACCTTTAATTTGTTCCCAAATTAAACCCTAGTTCGCACAAAACGAAAACCTTTCCAAACTATAAAAGAACAATGAATTCACAAACGGAATCTGAAACATATAGACATCAAACGCCCAGTCAAAATAAATGAACAATTAGTACTAAACTAAAAAATCCTAATCAACAACAAATCTTACCTGTGATTTGAAAAACATCTAGCAAACATGAAAAAGACTTCGTTGAGACAAATCGATGGTCTTGGGATCCAAAGATATGAAGCTTTTGCAGGTTCTTAATGTTCCACCGTTACAACGTGAGGGTAAAGGCAAGAGGAATTGCAACGGCATAAAAAAGAATTAGGGTTGTCAAATGAGAAAGCGTGAAGGAGAAGCTGTGAATGAAGGTTTGAGAGAATTAGGTTTATTAGATACCTTATATACCCGGGTCAAAAAACCGGCTTTGGTTTTCCCAATTCGGATGCCGTGTAAAAATATAAAGCTTCCCACGTTTTCCCGCCCAAAATTTTGTGAGGTTGCACCATCTAGCGACACGTGTCCCACACTTTATTTGTTTATTATATATATAGATTAGGAAACTTTTGTATCCCATCTTCTACTGATTTACACATGATTTGAATTACAGAAATAAAATGTCATGATATTCCTACCTCTTGACCATGAAGTGGGAAAATCGTATGCATTATATGGTCACCGCCTATAATCAAGGTGTGTAGAAAGAAGCGAGTCAGAAACACCATTTGATAGATCAAACTCATTGTCGATATCATCAAATCCTTCCTCATCTTCATCAACATTAACTCTTGTAAATACACTATATGCTGGTCCTTCAGCTGGATGATATATCTCAACATTATGTCTAAAAAATACAAACTTTTACATAGTAGAGGGTAGAAACATGGGTAGGTCGAGTGAGTTCAGTACGGGTCAGAACTGTTCGTTTTTAATACGGGAGGCTGGGTTGCTCTTGGAGAAAATTCATCCATTTTATTTTTTATCATAATATGCAACAATATATTGCAGGATTCCTTTCAACTCTCCATACTTTATGACCGGAAACATGAGCAATGTCAAAACATTCAATCAATGGGTAACCAGTGGGAGCGAAAACATTATTATTTTATTGTTTTATAGAAAACTACCAGAATCAAAGCAAATCAAAATACATGATGAATTCAAAGTATCATAAAACATATTTTTATTTACCTTCAACGAAACCCTAGTCTCCTCCACCGGAGTTCATCAGAGGTGTCGAAACCATTGTCGGAAAGCTGTAACAACCAGTCAAAATCGTCATTACACGGATCAATCTAACATCCAATGGAAGTGGAGAAAGACTTACCGGACCATCGTCTTCGCCGGAACCCTTGG
This sequence comes from Helianthus tuberosus, assembly GCA_030545235.1. Classification (NCBI taxonomy): domain Eukaryota; kingdom Viridiplantae; phylum Streptophyta; class Magnoliopsida; order Asterales; family Asteraceae; genus Helianthus; species Helianthus tuberosus. The sequence goes on along the minus strand of CM060353.1, from coordinate 174,042,440 downwards.
AATCTATCGATAATGTTTACGTGATTCTTAAGGACCACCATCGTCACCACCGTATGGAAAGTTCTAGCCGAATCATTACCTCCGTTTATAGCTTGCGCAATCCGTCTTCACCATCGGATTTCCTGCCTTCTGATTAACAAGTTGTGGTGAGAAAAGAATAAACTCAAGTGTTTTTAACCAGCAACACAGACTTTCCAAAGAATACAAGGTGCTAGCTGCAAGTACATAAGAGGACCAGTTATGATTGCCTCAACTAATATGTACATATATTACCTCCCTAAATAGATTCAAAGTGTGAGTTCTTGTCAGACAACCTCCATGCTAATCTGCATCACTTCATTCCAAAAACCTTAACGTTAACACAATTACATATAAATTGCATACATTTAAATTTAAAATAGCATACCTGTTTACCGGGTCAAAATGATGGCGTGGAAGCTGATGTGTCAGATTGTTTGGTGTCATTACATATCATCTTTAGCTTTACCTAGTGAGGGTAGTCTTGTGTTAATCTCTTCACCAATATACAGCCGTTTGAGAAGCTATGGTCGGCAAATGATGACATCATAGTAGCAGCCTGAATTCAACAAGTTTTCTCTAGGTATCCTAAGATTGTCAAACCTGAAACACATGTAGACTCGAGATTAATACTAACCCTGTCAAAACGGTCGGGTCGGGTCGTGTGACGATTAAACTATCTGAAAAATAATATATACACTACGGGTCAGCAGGACTTACTGTTAGCCACATTCACCCAGATACATTCATAATACGGTAACGACTCACTTATAAGACATCAAGATTATGTGGAGCCTGAAGGGTCAGCTGGACTTACTGTTAGCCACACTGAGCCATTATATCCAGTTTGTGGGAAGGATTTCCAGCCAACCATCTAAACGCATCCCCTAATAAAACAACGGTCACACCCCGAATTTCCACGTATTGCCGGTGGGCCCGGTGGGGAGTATCGTGACGTAGTTGATATCATCATGGTCAAACAACACAATATATAAATGCACAGCGGAAACAAAAGATAGATTTATTTCAACCGAATAAATTGTAATATTAAGTATCACAAAATAGTTGAAACAGATCCACATGCGGATCAAAATAAAAAGGAAACATTGTTCAACAGTTTTATGACATCCAAGCTTGCGAGACTTATTGTGGACGCTAGGAGAAAGCCAGCCTATTTCGAGTAGTACCTGCACTCATCCATGTTGGGAAAATACGTCAGTTTACACTGGTAAATACAATTAACTGACTCATTTTGAAAAGGTTTAATAAAATTGATTTGAATGCACGTGGCACAAAACTTTTATAACTTGGGATAATTATTTATATATATATAATCTTGTAAAAGAATTACACGTTTCTTATACGTTCAGTAGCCTGGTTTGATTACCGGGTTAAAGATTAATTGACACACCACATGATATAGTCCCGCGGCGGGTCATTCCCGAAACCAGCGGTTATACCTTATTATTTATAAATACACTAACGGGTGTACGCCTACACCCGTGTGTTAAGGTCGTGGCCATTTCTTTGAATGATGCCAAGGATACCCGGGACATGGTCATTAACCCCCCAAAGGCTTTAAGCAAACAAACATTTTCAAACGGGACATTTCAATGATTTAAACTTCATATAATTAAAAATTTAATGCCCGACCAAGCGGTATTTTATAAGCTTAGACCGGTTAGTTTTAAAAAAGAGACACGGTCCAAACGCATGATAAGGCGAAGACCGGTTTAGAATGTGGTTTTGACCCGATAAGCTTGTATGCTTGTTTAATATGGGTGACTTAAACACATTCTGGATTGTGAGACAAAATGATATGGTTTGACCCGTTTCGGCTAATATATGCAAACTAGTTACACAAGCCGATCCGAACGCGAAAAGTGCGTAACGAGTAACCATATGAGTCATATACAAGTTTACTAAGTTAATACGCCTTAAATATGTTGTGACATCAGTAGGATATCTTCCATTATGCCCAAAACGGATTTAAACTCAAATTACGCCCCGTAGGGGTATTTTGGTCATTTTAAAGGTTATAAAAGAGTTTAAATATAAATCTGAGTTTCGGGTCTGATGTAATCAGTAAAAATACTTAATTTACTAAGTTATATCAGTAGGGTATCACCTATATGTGAAATTTATTATTTCTAACCATACTATGCACCGAAGGGGCATTTTGGTAATTTCACTTAAGGTTCAAGGGTCAAATCTGGAAACCTGGGTTTAAATATTTCGCTTACTGTTAAAGTATAAAAATATACTTAATATATCAGTAGGTATCAATCCTTATATGTTCAAAATAGTTTTGTATACTTACTATGCGTTAAATATGCTTAAAAGGCGATTTGGAGCCATTTCCAGGTTTTTAAAGAAAAGCTGATATTTTTATATTTCCAGAAGGCTTAAAATATTCTATTTATCATTTAGAATCAGTAGCAAAAGGTTTGGGGTCAAAAGGATTTGTAAAACTCATTTTATAGCTTAAAAGGGCAAAACTGACAATTACCGGATCAAGCTTAGAACTCTATGTTATGCTTAGCCTAAAAATAAATAAAAATCTCCAAAAATCCCAAAATATTATTTTATATCAGTAGGTATAAAGTTTGGTATCAAAAATCGGGTTTAGGTAGGCTACATGCTAATTACGCCATTTAATTACTAAAAGCTTTCTAATTACGCTATTGAGCATAACTCCTAATCTAGACCTCAAACTGATGTCAAACTTTAGGTGCAAGTTAACAAATCACTAAACTAAGGTTTGTACTCTTTTATATTTTCAAAAATCACGTTTTAGGGTCAAAAGGGCATAATAGTCAACATATAAGCAATTAACGGGATCATGCATATGAATCGTATAACTATTGAACCAAGGTGTATAATCACAGAGGGTTATACTTATATAAAACCTGGTCCTAATAGGGCTCTAAGGCATTTCTAAAACATGCTACATTGGGTCAGAACTGAAAGTCAAAGCGAAAGTTAAACTATGCGACTTTCGGTTCCGAACCGAGCCTAAACTGAAAATTGTCGGGTTGAACATGTTTAGACATGTTCTTACATTAATTACCAAGTTATATTAATGATAAAACAGGTTGCATAGCTTCTACATTGCTAATTATGCATTTATTTGAAATTAAGCATTCTGTTGACTTTTTATGATTTAGTTTGACCCGACAATTGACCTAGTTATAGTGGGAATCAGAGAGTACCCTTTTAAGGGTTTATTACCCACCTAAATACCTACTTATAGGTATTTTTAATTTGAGATTTGACTGAACAATTATTGATTAATCTCGAAGTCAAACCTTAATTACGACGGTTTGACTTTTAGCTAATTAACTAAGCTAAACTGAATTAAAAAGGATTAAGGACACTTACAAGAGTCCTAAGTATGATTAGGGTTCCTAGGAAGACTTGTTGCTGATCAGAGGAGCTCCAGAGAAGTCCTTGAAGTGAAAATGAAATGAGCAAACCAAATGTTGCAACTTCAAGCTCCATATATAGCAACTTTGATGCCTCAAGATCACTCCAAATCAGTCTACAATTGTTGTAAGATGTTCCCAGGTGTTCCTATGATGCTAAAAACCAGTTATAGGGCCCCTGATTTCGAATACCACCCTTATAAGGCGGTCTAACTTGTTTAACAGGCAGCTGTCCAGTTTCTGCTGCCAGCGACTGGCTTACGGACTGTAAGCAGAAGTCCCTGCGGTCCGTATGCTCCTCTTGCGGACCGTATGCTTTAACAGATGCGGTCCGTAACCGACCCTTTCTTAAATCGCCCAGTTGCAGGGCTTGCGGACCGTAAGCCTAAGGCTATACGGTCCGTATCCGATGACCAGAATCCAAAAATTTGTAAACTTCCAAGCTTTGACCATGCATTTCTTACAAGTCTGAATCTTATGCTTTCCTTTTTAGTAGAGGGACCAAGTGCTCAGACTTTGCATGCACCTACACATTTTGGATCTTGTGGGGGTTTTAAAATGTCGAAAATACCGAGAATACACATTGGATCCATGTTTTAGGTTATAATCAATTTATTATTTAGGACAACCAGATTTATTTACATCATTTAGATGTTGATTAAGTATATCATGGTTAGGGATTTATTAATAGGTCGTTCAGAGGTATACATTAACATATCGACAGTTTAAATCCTACCGTACCTCTTTATCTGGATCCGTTTTTCATAACACGTTTGTATTACATGACACGTGTTCTTATTTTATTGGGTATGATTTTTACGTGGTGTTACATCCTCACCCCCTTAAAAGAAATCTCGACCTCGAGATTTACTGGAACAATTGAGGGTACTTTTCTTTCATGGTAGACTCTACCTCCCACGTGTATTCGGGACCTCTGCGGGCATCCCATTTGACCTTTACAATAGGTACATGCTTCCTTCGAAGCTTCTTAACCTGTCGATCCTCGATCGACAAAGGTTTTTCCACAAATTTCAAGCTCTCATCTATGTGCACATCTGTATGTGGTATGACTAGCGATTCATCAGCTAGACATTTCTTTAGATTGCAGATGTGGAATACATTGTGAATACCACTGAGCTCTTCAGGCAAGTTCAACTTGTAAGCCACTGATCCGACACATTCGATGATCTCGAATGGTCCTATGTACCTCGGGCTTAACTCACCTTTCTTACCAAATCGCATCACTCCTTTCCAGGGTGACACCTTAAGCAAAACTTTATCACCGGCCTCAAACTTTAGAGGTTTTCGCCTTTTATTTGCATAACTTTTCTGCCTATCCCTAGCAGCTTTCAGGCTTTCCGTGGACAAACACGTCAATATCACGTTTATTCCTGGAGCTGGACAACCTTGTAGATATCCTCTTGATGGCTTTAACATAATCTTCCTCAAAAATCCTATTAAGACATGGTTTTGTGAGAAAATATATTAAATATTATTCTTATGACATCATCATCAACAACCATAATTAATTACTCACATTTTGCCTTGTACTCACGACGAACTCTCCTGAGCTCAATGGTTTGAGGAAATGGACCAATAGTGGTGGTTGGGAGAATAGGACGATACATCATGGCAAGTACAACCAGAAATTGTAAAATTTGTAAGATTGACTCGTACATATCCATCTGAAGTTGTGTAATTAGGCATATCGCGCTACTGAAGCTCCATGTCATCGGGTATCAACTAAAACAAACAAAAAAAAGCAATGTAGTTGCGTACAATCAATCTGTGTCAAATATGATTAAAGAAGATGCAGTTTCAACAATAATCTAGTCTTCTTTATAAAACAACTATAAAAGGTTTTGTAACTTAATTATACAATTTGGACCAGCTTCCTTTTAAGCCCTTCTTTTTCACTTTGACCGCTTGACCCGTCATATATAAAACAAAACCTAGATCAATCCATTTTAAAGTTAAAAGTGTAAGCTACAGTTACCTCTTTAAACCCTTTGCTGAGAAGGAAACTTGAGGCTTTTTCACAGCGAATACCACCTGTACAATACATTGCAACATGAGGTGGAAATTTTTGTCCCTGATTTTGTTTGCCAGCTGAATCTTTAAATTCCGATTGGGTATCTGATGGAAAAAGTTGAAATTCATCATCCACCCATGATGGATAGAAAAACTCATGAAATAATGGACAAAACTAAAAAAGGCCATTGTGTGAACCAAAAACAACCTTCATTGATGTCGAGTGGATATAATCATATTAATTATGGCAGATTTGCTTACGAACAACACATTACAGGGCGTTTGGAAGTGTATTTTGAAAGCAAGTCAATGATATTAAATACTCATAATTAAAATACTCAACCATAAGAAAGCAGGTTGTAGAAGATAATGTGCTTCTTTCATTTGAAAACGTAATATTGTCCGGGGTGTTGGGCAAATTGCGACTATTTAAGGAATTAATAATAGATAAGATGGCCGAAAATGACATTCTTTGTGAAAACGATAGACGTTATGTGAAGTCGGGTCATAAAGTCTCCATCAGATTTTTATATACATTTTCATTTAAGATTAAGAGCATAGAACTTGATACAAACTCACTGTGGCACCACAACCCACTTTTTGTTCTCCACCAATCTCACCATCTTCATAGAAAGATTCGGACATGGTTAAGTACAACACTATCATCCTAATTACTTTTCCATAGTCCATGTTTGTAGTTGCTGTCATTTAGCAACCTGGTTGTTCCTATTTCATGCACATACACATAAAACATTATATTTGATCTACATATGGTTTGAACGATAATGATGAATCAATTTTACCTAATTAATAAAAACCATACCTTGAATCCGAGAAGGCTTGAATGACAAATCGATTTCTACCTAATCAACACAAATAAAAAAAATTAGAAATATAGCAACAATAAATGAAAAAAAATGAAATGAACAAATTTTCAACATTAAAAGCAAAATCATTAAAAAATTACAAACTAACTGGTTTATAGCTTGCGTTAACAAAACAAACCTTGAACTCTTAAAGAAAGTTACAAAACTAATTGGTTCTTAGTTTGCCTAAGCATAATAAACTGACACAAAATTTACTGTTTCCTGCAGTCAAAAGTAAGTAAACCATTAAAGTTTTGTCATTATAACAGTTGGATTATGTAGACCGGGAAAAGTTACACGAGTGGCGAAACCATTAAAGCTCCTTATCCAACGACCAAATAAAATTCCACACGCCGGATTTAAATGAGGAGCTTCAGTTATTACCTTGGTGTTTAGCAGAGATTCTGTCAACTTCATATTCTCATCCATCTTCGACAATTCTTTACTTAGCTAAGGTATACAAAAAAGAGATCACTATTTTGTAGATTTAACTCAATAGAGAAATCACTTCCAGCTATGGTCAAGACTATTAAATAAAGGAACATCTTTAAAAAAATTCTGGAATCATAAAATTTAATTGGATACAATAGGTTACTTTGTCATCTCTATGCAGGATAATAGCTGCAACTTTGCCCCTAAACCCAGTATTTTAGTAATGTAAAATGCTATTCACTTTTGAAATTACTGGTTAGAAACTTTCTAAAACTAATACAGATTAACCCATGCCCTTCTTTGTTAAAGATATCTAAAGGATGCAAGCAAACTTTCAATTTTTAAACTTCTTCATGTGCAATGTTACTGTGATAAATTAGCAAATAGAAAAAAAAACAAAGGTCAACCATACTTGCAAATCTTAATTTCTATGTAGTTCTATTTACTACAAAGTACAAATCCATAAGAAAGTTATAATCAAAGAACTATATAATCGAGAATAAGAGATGGATATTAGATATTTACTATGAAAGGAGCTTGATTTAAAATGGCACAATCTTAGAGCCAACATCAACCATCACCGCCTCACTTTGTCTTTCCTTTATCTGTTGGATGTTGAAAATTGTAGAATGATGAAGTTATAAAATGAACCAATAACAACATTCACTTTAAGATTCAGATTTTTGGTGTCTAATCAAGATTTCTTGCATCATAGTGTAGCAAGATCGTATGTTTTGCTGTTTGAATTGAAAGTCATACTTAAAAAGAGGTTTAATGTGTGTAAGATGCATAAAGCTTGAGAATTTGATCATTCACCTACGTTTTGATTCAGCTGGAATGAAGCTTGTGATGTGGCATGTGGGAATGACAGTGTTCATCTTCAAGAATGCATTCAAGTCCACTCATGGCAACTTATGGTTAGTATTTGAGCAATATAACATCTACAAAAATTCACAAAATCATTTTTTCATTAACTGAATTTCCAAATTGATCTGGTCATTTTGTCACTATGTAAGCTTAAACTCAAATCTTTAACAGTTCATTCAAACACTCAAAAACTGATTATTATGACATCAAATCACAATAATTGAAACATGAGATGATTTTAAGTGTGTCCAACACGACACATAAATATGTGTCGGGTTCGGGTTATCATTAAAAATGTCAACCCGAATCCTTCAATCCACCAACCACAAATCAAGTACTATTATTACTTATAATATAGAAAACAATACAGTTATACCTTTTGGTTTTAGCGCCTAAAGTAAAAAACGTGGTGTAAGAAAGGGCACACCTTTTCGTTTTAGCGGCTAAAGCAAAAAAAAATGTGGTGTAAGATGTTGAGACCTAGTAAATAAGAAGTTAATTTTGTAGTTAACCTGGTAAATTAGTAATTATTAACTTCTTGACAACATGAAAAATTTGGATCCGGTGACTTTTGAAAACATTATTCAGAAATTGTTGAGACCTGGTAAAATAGTAGGTTGATTTTGTAGTTAACATGTTTACGTGGCTTGCTATGTCTACATAGGTTAGATTAATTTCAACTACTATTTCAAGAGTTGTTTCTAGTTGTGGTGATCCTTCATTAAAAAGTATTTTGTGAGCTTTAGTGAAATTTGTATATAGATTAGTAAGTAGCTCACCATATTTAAATCAATTAAGTTGGTAAAATTACCTACCGAATAATGTTAGCCGAACAATTTGTGTGCCATAAATAGTTTTACTGTTACCAAATTGATCAATCTGCAAGTTAAATAAAGTGAACACCATTAACTAATTTAATATTGAAATTGAAAAATGATTTAGATTGAAAATAAACCAACCTTTGGAATGCTAGGGGAGTCATTTTCTCAGCAATTGACGGTTGTTTGCTGGTCTCATATTCAGTAACAAAGGATACATATCATCAGCCAAGATCTAAACAAAGCAAACGACATAAACCCAAAATCAGACCTTTTGATACCGAATGACAATAATGGAACATATGAGCTGCAAATAAAAGATACTACATAAGATTAGTGGGATTCTCCATCACCTGTTGTCATAATTTAAAATATACATATCGTTTAAAGACAATTTGAGACATGTGCATGTGTTATGAACTTAAAACATATATCTTATGCTTTATGTTAAGTCACAAATGAGGCTAGACATATACAAAATAAATACGACCATTCTACTTTAGTATCAAGTATAAACAAATGTCAATAAACATGTACACTATTTCACCCAAAGAAAAAAAAACTCCAAAGCTTACCAAAAAAGCTTCGATAGTGCCCACCATAAGTGTCTCATAATTGCATAATTGCAATATGTTGATTGTATATTTGTTACTTACTTCTTGCCTCAAGCGCCTTGTTGTTTGGGTTTTTTTTTTATAAAATTTGGCAGTTCAAAAAAAAAAAAAAAACTACAACTTTACTTTATTTCTTATTATATCGTGCACAGCCACAAACAACCAAGCATTAGCAGCCGACGCCCCATAACAGAGTATACCAACATTGCTATTCGAAGACATGAAATCTCATCCGTATGCATGTAAACCAAGCTGTTGAAAACTCTATTTGCTACTTTATAAAATCTTGTATGTAACCCCAAACCTTAAATCTAAGATACATATATAACTAATCTGTATAGGCATTTCGAATTATGAATGAAAATACTATATTTTCGTCCCAAAGTCTACTGTTTTATTATAATCTAACCTTCACCAGAAGCTATTACTTAACTCCATAGATTCTCTTGCTGATTAGAATAGATTATTGCTGAGCTCATCTTGCCTTAATCTAATTTGAGTATCACAAGGTTACACAAAAAAGCACATTATCCAATGAACTATTGCAATATTATAAAAAATTAAAATTATGAGAAACAACTTTACTCATTAACAAATGCCTTCACGTAGTAGTTCGGAATACTTGACGATTTAAACGCATTCATAAATCACAAAACCAATGCAACACAATGGTAAATCTAAAAAAAAATTCTTTAGGCATTTCATCGAACACCACATGTGCACTATACATCAATGGTAAATATCAAAAACCTACCCATATCAGTGTAACACAATGGTAAATATTAAAAATGTTCTTCAGGCATTTCATCGAACAACATGTATGAACTTTCCTAGTCACAAGATTTACCAAAATCCTATGTCCCCATCGCATTCCAATCATTAAAAAAAAAACCCTAATTTGAACAAAAAAATGATGGAGAAGAAGATAATTGAACAAAAATTGGGGAAACGCCTTACACTAATTGACATACCTTGATTTCATGAGCCAGAGAGAGCGATGACCTTCAAATCGACAACTTTGATGGTGCGATGACATCAGTGCTTCAACTTTCAGAGAGGTACTGGGAGATTTGAATACGAAAACAAAATAATTGTGAAAGATTATAACCTTGAAATTACCTATACCAAGAATAAAGCCGCAAAGGAAGAAGCAAAGGAAGAAACCTAGGGTTTCTGTACTATGAAAAGGGAAACAATAAGGAAAAAGGAAAGATTTATTTGATTGAAGAGAGAGACAGGGTGAAGAAACGTACGTGAGAAGGAGAAGAGAGCATTGAATACGAATTGAAGAGGAATTGAAGAGGAAGGAGAATAAAGAAAATTAGATTGGCGCTCATTCTCAATTATCAGCCTTTAGAGCATGTCCACATCATCAAAATGATTGGCTAAGAATAGCCTTTGTGGCCTAAGAGAATTCATTTAGTATAATAGATAGATTTAATTTTTAATTTATTGATTCCCATATTATTTTAGTCTTTTCATATTTTCTGAAAAGATACAATTATATTATTCGTCAGCTATTTTATGATGATTCAACATTAAACGATTTATTATTTTTATACTGGACCGTTTCCATGAATATAGTCGATGATTATTTGAAAACCCTAAGGTAATGTTTGGTATGCAGAAATAAGAGGCGGAATAGAATAGGTTATTATAAGGGAATGAAAAAAAATGTGTTTGGTTGGTAAAGGTAATGGAATGAACATTACATAGGGCATTCCATTCCTTCAAATTCATTCCATCCACACCCCTTGTTTTTTTTCCATTCCATTCCCTCTCTCACCTTCATCACCAACACCTCCCACCACTAGCCACCCACTGTCGCTACCACCACCCGCCGCCGCCGCCACCCTACGCCATTGATCACCAGCGCTGCCGCCGACCATCCTATCGCCGCCCGCCACGCCGCCGCCACCGGCGCCCTCCGCCACCACCTGTCGCTGCCATCACCACCCTACGTCATCAAACCCGTCGCCATCACCACTATCACCGAACACCACCGCCACCACAACCTACCGTCGTTGCCACCCTCAGCCACCACAACCCACGCCGCCGCCACCGGCGCCCTACGCCACCACCCGTCGCTGCCATCGCCATCCTCTGCCACTAAACACCGGCGGCATTGCCGACCACCGCCACCCTTCACCGCTTTTATTTCTTCTTCTTTTCCTAGCCTACCAAACACTACAAAGTAATGATTCATTCCATTCCCATGTGGTAACAAAATAAGATAATGGAATGGAATGATCCATTTCATTCCTTCGTCCATTCCATTACCTCGTCCATTCCATTCACTCATGCATTCCATTACCTCATACCAAACAGACCATAATAGTCGATGATTATTTGAAAACCCTAATTCTTGATGTCACAATATTAACTTTTGCTTAATTGAAGAAAGAGATCACAAAGGCAAAAGAATGAGTGGAAGTGATGTGTCAAATTTAGTGCTGAGTTCTGCAGATTTTGATAAAATTAAAAAAAAAAATCCTAATAAGAAGAAAAAATGATAAAAATAATTAGGCCGTTAATTTTAAACTTTCTTAAAATCCTTGTGTCCCCGGCAACGGCGCCAAAAACTTGGTGCGTGTCGAGTGTGATATGATTTTATAAATATTTTAAGTTCGTTTTACGCATTAGTCAAGTTTTAAATTTAAAAATTACAAAAGTCCTAGAATTAGATAGATAGGTCCTAATATGCAAGAAATTTAAACCATAATTAAGTTCTACCCTAGATGTTTACATGTTAAAAACAACAAAAACCCGAAAATGATTTTCCGGTGAATAAGGGCTCTTAGAACTTCAATCCGGAGGGTGTACCCCTCAAAAGTCATTGAGCATTTCCTCGATCTCCCTAGTGAGGAAGAGGAAGGGCTCATCTTCCGTATTTTCATACGGGGGGGGGGGGGTGCGACGACCACCGGAACCTCATGCAATGCGTATAGAGGAGGTTCCGGAGGAAGGTCATCCCATCTGGTTGGGTTAACAACTTCTTACGCAAGGTTCCAATCCTCTTGTGGGAAGATTGGTTCCATGGGTGGCATAGCAAGAATGTCCAACCTTTGGTGCAAAAGGTTGATTTCTTGGAAGATATTCTCTAGTCCCACCGTCAAGTAGTTGATACGGTCGATGAGGATCTCCTCCACCGATGTCATTTCGTCGATGGCTTCCCTTAATGCATACACATAGCAGACAAGGGTAACTTCGATTGATGGTCTTCTTCCTTTTCGATTGTTTCTTGAGTTGGTTGATGATGTTCCACAGTTTTGGCTCGACATACTAAGAAAACAAGACGAAAATATCAAAAAGATGAAGATGAAACTCTCGGCCACGACCCCATGCCTGCTGGGCACGGCCCCGTGGTGACACCTCTGCAAGATTTTTGAACCCAGAAACTCATTGTTTTAAATTATTTTTCTGTGTTTTAAAACATTTTTGAACATAAATAACTCAAAACAGTGTTGTAAAGCTTATGTTTATTAAGACTTCTTGGTTAAAAACCTTGCAATTTGTAACGCCCCAAAACCCGAATGTTTAATTTACGAACATATTTCCTTGCTTTATGGCGTGAAATGATTTAACTAGTTAAAATTTCCTTAGTTAATATATGGATTAAATAGTGGGGGAAAGAAGTTTGTGACAAGTATGGAAAGACGGTAAACTTGAGGGGCCAAACTTGGGCAACTTGTAAGATAAATTTATAAACTTAAAAATGCAAAACACATACATCAGACATATGTGTGTGTGCGGCGTGAAGAACAAAGAAGAAGAACAAACCCTTAACATCACAAAATCTGCCAAATTGATAGGGGAACTGAGGGTTAAATGGATGCATGAACTAAGATTTATGATCACTTAAGTGTTCTTAACACCAAGTAAGTTGAATTTTATGTTTTGGTGATGTTTGATAAAGTGGGTTATGTCTAATCCGTGAATGTATTATGAAATTGAATATGGATGTTAGTTAATATCAACGTGTGGAAGTTGTAATATGCTTAATTTTGATTGTATTGATGAGTTGGGATAAAACCCGCTTAGAATTTGTAGTAAGATGAAGTTTAGTGAAGATTAGTGATGAACTGTGTAATGTTGATGTTAAAGTAGTGTTGCAGAAAGTATTTAGATGGATAATTTGATATAAAACATATGATGTATGGTTATGAAAATGATTTGTGAAAGATTATGTTAATCCATGGTTGAATTAGGAAGAATGTGCTATAACTACTTGTACATTGTGTTTTATTGATGGTACGCACACCACGTGTTTGATGAAATGCATAGGTGAGATTATTATAAGAGATTTGATGAAACAGAATCTGTCCAGAAAGTTACATCTGAATTTAATCGCCTGTAACCGGGTCAAATCTTGTCAAAAACTGATGTTTATTAAGTTTGTGATGAACTTCCGGGAAAAACCTTTCAAACCTATCTGGAATTGCATTTTTTGACGAAAATTGAACGTTTTATGAATTTTTCCGTATCGAAGGTTCAGGCTGCGTTTTTTGGCAGAATTTGCAGCCCATTTTGAATGTTATAACTCAATTTAGGAATTGAGTTACGATCTCAAATTTTTACTGTAGGTAGCTTCAGGAGGTTATGAAATCCAACTGGAATTATGTCAATCGGATAATCGAGGATTTTTAAATGAATTTTTCCATAGGATGCAGTCAGAAAGTGTCAAATCTGATTGTTGCTTAGTAAATGATTTTTTATAATTTTTTTGTAGAGAGTTAGACTCTAAAAATTTAACACAAGGATAACCCCTCCTAGGGCACGTCACATAAAAAGATCGTAATTTTTGTAATCTCATAAGTACAGTAAATGGACGTCCCAAAACAGCCTATTTTCAGTGAATTGAGCTATGCAAGTTAGTGACTGAATTGACTAATGAAAGTCAAATGTGGAATATGAATTTGATATGATCGTTAATATATACAATCATGTATACTAAAAAGAATGTGAATGCGATGACATGAAAGTATAGGGATCATGTCAAGATGTCAAGATGGATGGACGCATGGAAGGCTAAAAGGCTAAAAAGGAAGCAATGAAACGGATACGAATGCGGACGTCTAAGGTAAGTGATTTCCGGAATCACTTCGTATTTAGTTACATGAATATATGTATATATATATATATTTGAATATTTGAGATCAAGGTGAAACGTGCAAATAAATGAGAAATGCCAAGGTAAGATTCGTTCAAATGGTCGATATGATGTTAAACCGGTAAAACCTCAATATAGGGGTAAATGGGTCAAAAACTTTAATCGAAATATTTTATGACGGTGAGTATGGGGTGATCAATGCATTTTAGATACACTTTATTTGGTACTAATTATAACAAAAATGCACCAATACAATTATAAAAGATATTAAGTTAAATGATTCTTATGGTTTGTAGGTTTTGGAAAAAAAATGATAGTAAAATGAGGTTTCCGAGCGAAGGTCTCGTGTGGGGGCAGTATGGTTTCCGAGCGAAGGTCAGTTTGCGCGGCGGCCGGGGCCCGATAGAACATCACGTCCTTAGGCAGGGCTGACGGGGGATTATCTTTGACAAGAATCCGGTGACCACTAGGTCCTGTACATAGAAAGCCACCATTCAAAAAAAAAAAAATAAGCTCAAAGTCATGAATGCATCTAAATGGGTTATGAAATAGTTTTAATTTATTTTTTTGTGAACCTATATGATGTAGGAAACGACAAAGAGAGGAAGGTTTATAGAATTGTATGGGTTATCACATTTAATAAATTAAGGAGTCAGTGGGCCGAAGGGTTTCAAGCTTTTGTGGTTGAGCTTTGGAATAATAAGAGGTACCTCAATTGAAAAGGGACACAACTTTTGGGAGGAGGCAGACGGCTGAAGGCAAAGAAGAGAGGGCACGCGCAGGGACGGCTGTGCATGGTTGAAGGCATGAGCAACTAGGTGAATTTCTTAAAGTGAACGGTTCGTAGGGTTTGACACTTTTCTTAGTTTTATTCATTATTGGATTTGTTTTTGACACTGAAAACGTCATATAAACAATTTGACGAGTTGGTTTATTTATGCTATTTGCATGTGTTTGAGTTCTTGCTTTACAACTTGCTCGGTTGATGACAAAACCTTGTAGCTTGTTGGGTGACATAGAGTAGGTTGACTCACATTAGTAAATAGCGTAATTAAACTGTAAAAGATCTGATGACAAAGACCTATTTTTTTATTACCACTTAAATTAACCGACTTTTCAGCACCATGTCTATGTGGTGTCCAATTAATGATTAAACTGAGTTTGGTGTGAACCTAGATTCTGAAACTTGGAGGACTTTACCTTTATCTTATGTGACTTTCCCCGGATGATTGATTTATAGATTTTCACATTAAACTTTGTTTTTCTGATTCTTATTAACTTCTAGATCTTGACCACTTGTGTTGATTTTGTGAAATGTTTATTATATTTGAATTGTTTGTCTTTTATCAAGCATATTGGCAACTTGCTTGCGTTGTTAGCGGGTTGGTAAATTGGTGGGTAATTGGTATAATTAAACGGGTTATTAGGTTGTATGGTGAATCTTAAAAACTATCCCTAATAATTAATCAAAGTCATTAATTCCGAGGCCATGTCTATGTGGTGTTATGAATCGGTAAACGGGTTTTTGTGTTAAAGTTGCAATAGGGATTCTGGGTGGGAGTTGCTTTTTCTTTAATATATAATAATTATCTAGTTAAACACTAACCATAAATTTCCTGTGGATACGATACCCTACTTATGCTATCTACGTAGTTTAATTAGGTTTTTGCATGACCCTTACGACAGTCATCATGGGGATGTGATAATGTTAAGGGAAGGTTTGGATAGAAGGAAAATCAACTAAGATATTAGTTAAATGTGTGTTGGGACGTATCGGGGCCGGTTTGATCGAAAAATATGTGAAACGGGTCAAATGAAGTTGCAAATGATGAAATCCAGCTAGTTGTTACTGGGCTCTATTGTAACTTACGGTAGCTACCGTAAGCTACGGTAGGCGCTGGTTTATTAAAAGCCACCGTAAGACAGTTATGAACCACCGTGGGATCTTTAAATGCCACCGTAAGCTACGGTGTAGTTAAATGTGTGTTGGGACGTATCGGGGCCGGTTTGATCGAAAAATATGTGAAACGGGTCAAATGAAGTTGCAAATGATGAAATCCAGCTAGTTGTAACTGGGCTCTATTGTAACTTACGGTAGCTACCGTAAGCTACGGTAGGCGCTGGTTTATTAAAAGCCACCGTAAGACAGTTATGAACCACCGTGGGATCTTTAAATGCCACCGTAAGCTACGGTGGATACCGTAGCTTACGGTGGAGGCCAGATGTTATTGGTTTGAGAACTTTGTTGCATTCCGAACTTTCATATCCTCTATGACTTATGTGAAGGCCCCGATAAACTTTCCGGGAAATTGTATAACCTACAAGAAGCTCGTAAGAAATTTAATTATCTTGTACGAATAAAATTAATGATTTTCAGGCCCACAAGGGATATGAAATCCATAGGTAAGAATGAATGGTATGAGCAAGAATGTAGGTTGTATGAATAAGACCTATACATATATATTTATGGATGTTCGTGTTTAAGCTTTTATAGTATGTTCACATGGGATTTGAAAGGTATATGAGAGTTTGGATATGGATGTATGTATGTGTATAAATATATGTGTGTATGTATGTATGTATGTGTGTATATATGTATGTATGTATACATGAAGTGGGATTGAATGTATACGAAAGAATAGGACATGTATATATATATACATAGTTTTAATACGTTTGAAAGTTAACGTTACTAATCATGTGTCTTGAGAATGAAATGAAAGTGCAGGTACGCTAATGTTGACCTTACGAAGATTTGACGTTGGGATGCAAGATTTTACTTAGAAAGTTAATTCGAAAGGATTAGTATGAATAGAATGAACCCAGCGTGGTCATCTAATTACGTATGTTTAGATTATGAATGATGTCACCAAATATTAATGATGTGCATGTATGTGGTGATTGCAGGTTGCACGGATTTAACATCATTATGAAGTCTAAGAGGTTGAATATCGAGTCAAAGAGCTAGGATTGTATGGGAGGAGTAGTCACATAGCTTGTATTTGTATAATGTTCTTGATACGTCAATTAATAATGAATGATGTCCCTCTTTGATAAGAATCGTTTTAAATGATGTTCAAGAATGTTAGAGCATTGTTGTGAAAGAAATTTTATGGTTCGTATTTCCGTTGCGTCTTTTTGGTTAAAACATGTTAGGGTCTTACACAATTACTTAGATAAAGCTTGAAGTTATGAAGCTTCAAGCTTTAATGGAGGTGGGAGAGCTTTAGAGAAGAAGGAAAGTGACAAAAGTGGCAAAGACAAGATGGTTTGAGTGAAACCTTTTTAAGATTTTACCTTTTTGGGTATGTGTGCAAATCAGGGAAAATCTTTATCTTTGGAATAGGTCCAAACTTGCTGCCCCAAAGCTGACTTTATAGAAAGTGATAGCACACTGACCACGGCCCCGTGTTGGCTGGACACAGCCCCGTGGCCAGCGATGGGTCAGACAATTTTGTCCGTATTATGAGCACGGATCTTGGTGGCCTGAACTCTACCCCATGGTGAGTTTTCTGGTGGGCACGGGCGTGTTGACCTGAGCACGGCCTCATGGCTAGAGTTTTATGATGTAACATCTATATTATTTTTAAGGTTTTTATTCGGATCGGGTGGTTCCTTACGGGAGGGGACAACACCGAAGTGCCTAAGGTACCTCAATTGCTCTTGATTTATGCAAGAATGCAAGAGGTTATCGGAAAGGGTAAAACCTAAACTACTTACCGGTGGGCGGAACCAACCTTTATTCCCCTTATCCGGGCTCTTGTTAAATAAGGTATATATCGAATCGCTCAGGTCTATGAGCGCATCAGTGGGGGCCGATGGAGAGTCCTTCACGGCACAATCTACACAGGGACGACTATCGTTATTGGTTTCACAAGAGGTTAAGGTGCTTGTGATGGCATCGATGTTGGTTATATCCGAATGTGATCCCAACATTTCTTCTTGATTGTTGTCTTGTGATGAATACCTCATTTTCACCATAAGCTTTATTTCTTTTAATTTTTGGAGAATCCTTTCTTCCATTTGACATAATTCATTGGAGGTTATGTCGGTTGGAAGAGATGGTTGGGAGTATTCGGGCAGGTAATAGTGATCGTTTTTACTTTCGCCCATCTTAAGGTGATTACAGGAAAACGATGGGTCTAAATAGTGGGGATCAAAATTTAGAATGTAACATTCTAAATCTTGATGAAATCCACCACATAGTTGACACCACTCACCGTAAGAGTGGCGAAAGTAAAAATAACCAATATCATCCATGCTTTTGGCAGATTTTACCAACCGTCGGGATCTGACGGTTCTGTTTTTATTAACTGGGTAATGGGCATGGCCCCGTGTTCGAGTGACACGACCCCATGGTCAGCTATTGTAACTCAGAAAACAAAAACTGCCAGTAAGGATGATGGGCACGGCCCCGTGTCTGACCGGGCACGACCCATGCTGAGTTCTGCAGATTTTGATAAAATTAAAAAAAATCCTAAGAAGAAGAAAAAATGCTAAAAACAATTAGGCCATTGATTTTAAACTTTCTTAAAATCCTTGTGTCCCCGGCAACGGCGCCAAAAACTTGGTGCGTGTCGAGTGTGATATGATTTTATTAATATTTTAAGTTCGTTTTACGTACTAGTCAAGTTTTAAATTTATAAAACACGATATTGTACTAAAACTAAACACACACTAGGGCAAGTGCACCCATCACGAGCGTAATATAGTGTTGGTAAGATACCGAGGTCGTCCAAGGACACAAGAGCTTTTAATACCGGTTTATCGTCAACGTCTAATCAATCTAAATTTTTGAAAAGAGTTTTTAAACATGAAAATTAATCTAAAAATTAAAAGATAAATAAAATGAAAAACAAATAGACAAGATAGAATCACTTGGATCCAACTCATCTTTAATGTACCCTTTGATGATTTTCGCACTTTCGGACTCTTCAAGAGATTATCTTAGTTATAGTAGTAGGCCCCTCTTTAGAAGGTGACGTTACCTTAAACCCAGTGGTTTGAGTCAGCAGGGATACAATCCCAAAGGGTCGGAATATTGAAAGATAATTAAATAAGTTATTAATGCGAAAAGTGGTAGGCCCCTCTTTTGAAGGTGACTTTACCCTCGGCTAAGTAGTTTGAGTCAGCAAGGATACAATCCCAAGAAGCCAGTTTAAAATTTTAATAGTAGTTTACATAAGAGGGGTTCAAGCTATTCGCACCCCCGCCATCCAATACCTTTGGGGCATTGAAGGAGGTCCTAGTAAGCTTGAACCAAGTCCTCGCAGGATCTATACACTAAACGAGACAAGAACTTTACCAAACCACCCTTCTAACCCCCTTCCGAGTAGTTAACGTGCTTTATATAGACCGTAAACACACGAATGAGCAAATCAATGACATCATGAAGAAATGGTAAAGAAAATTCACTTTCAACATAAGAAACTAGTTATTAAAGTAATTAATACATACCCAATTAAAAAGTGTTGAAAGATTAAAAATCAAAAGTAGCACATTAAAGACTTGTCTTCACCAAGTGAGGTAAAAGATTAGCCAAGCATGGCCTTTGATTAACAAGAACTCTTACAATCAATCTTGGATCCCGAGACTACTACACACTCTAAAGATGAAAGATGGATGATGGTGGTGGGTGTTGGTGTTGTAGTGGTGGTGGAGTGGTGGCAAAGTGAGAGAGAAGTGGTTTGCCAAGGGATGCCTTTGAAGTGAACCAAGCACCCCTATTTATAGTCAGAACAGTACCCCAGCCACGGCCCGTGTCCAGCTTCTTCTCTTGCTTCATTTATTGCAGCTGTCAGCAGAGGGCCCCACAGGACCCTGTGGCTTCTTGACACAGCCCCGTGGTCAACTCTTTGCTGTACTATCAAGATTCTGCAAATCTTAGAGTTGACCACGCCCCATGGTGAGCTGGGCACGGCCCCGTGGTTTGCGTAGAAGCTTCTGCAGTCTTTGTCTTTTTGTATGAGGTCTGACCACGGCCCATGCCTGGCTGGGCAAGGCCACGTGGTCAGCTTCTGTTTTCTTGTTTTTGTCTTGGGAGATGTTGCCGAGGGGTCGGGCATGTCACGTTATTCCTTCTTCTTGTATTTATGTTGGTTTTTGGCTGCTTATTTGTTTCTTTTGTTCTTTTAAGCACATTTGGTCCTGTGAATTCAAAAGGAAGAAAGAAACGCGTTTTTTTTCCAACATTAGTATTAAAAATGGTCGGTTTTATGCCTCTATTGTTGTACTTTATATGTTGCATTTTGTACACATCAGTACTCGGGGATAATTGTTAAAATGTATCACTAAATTTGATTATCATTCATTGTGTCCTAAGATTGTTTAAAAGGTTCGTTTTAATGTTGATCGTGTGATGTTTATTATTCTAACACTATGGTCTTGAATGTATAGTTTGCATATGCTCAGGGGCTATTGTGAAAGTATCTAGGGGCTGCGATCAACTTGGAGCTTTCTTTAGGGTTCTAAGTGTAAATTGTATGTGCGGTGATATAAAAGGTAGTTTGACTGCTTGTTCAGTCTTTCTCCATAAAAAGTTGTTCACACACCCTTTCTTCTTTCTCTGTGTAATCGTTGTTAGGGTTGTTGAAGATTGTTAGAGTTCTTGTTACAATCCCTCGTCTGTATCACTGAGAGATTGTTGTATTATGGTGGTTGATCATCTATTGATGATCATCAGTGTAGTGTTGTGCTTTGTATTGATTAGATCTCACTATTGTGAGATCTAGGGTTTACTAGGGGTAATCTCTTTTGGGTTGGCTTAATAAGATTTTCGTCACGTTTTGTCGCTATTTCTTGTGTTGTTGTTTGATCTTCAGTAGTTTATCATTGTTCTGTACCATTTTTACATGGTATCAGAGCTTGTTAGCTCCTGTTCTAAATTTCTTGGGTAATCCGTTGTATAATTTCTGATTGGTTGTTGTTTCTTCTTAGGGTTTCTGTTCTGGAAAACTGGAATTGGTGGCTGATCTTCTCAGATCTGTTATTCTGGTTGCGTACTTGTTGTTACCGGACGAAACCCTAAATTAGGGTTTGTTGGCTTCTGATTTCTTCTTCGATCTGCCTTCTGCGTTAGTCTCTGAAACCCTAGAAGGTTCAGGGAAAACTAACCGGAAGTGTTATTTTTGGTTGTCTGTATTAGATCTTGTAGTTCTTACAAAATACGGATCGGGTATTTGTTGAAGATATTTGCACCCGTTGTAGGATCGTTCCTATCCTCTCTTTTTCGTTTCTGTTGTTGATTAGTTATAGTCGGGGTAGTGAGGACCGGCATTTCTTAATTGTTGTTATTGTTGATTCTTGATTATTATATGTGGTTGTCTCTTCTGTGTTACTTGTTTTTTATTGTAGTGGCTCCTGAGTAAAGGCTTGTCTAGGCACCATTGAGTGACGAACCCGGAATCTGGTCCCTGACTCAGCTTCGCCCTTGTTTGTTATTTTCTGGTTGTATCTTCTTTTGTGTTGTCTGTTGATCTGTTGTTTGATTTGTGTATTGTTTGTGCATTGTTATCATGGGTGATGGTGAAGGTACTTCACATACCTTAATTAGTAAACTGGATATAGGTGATCCTCTGTATTTTCATCCGAGTGATTCTAGTTCATTAACTATAGTTGGTATAAAACTAAAAGGTACAGAAAACTACAGGGTTTGGTCTAGTGCTATGAAATTAGCTTTAGAAGCTTAAAATAAATTTGGTTTTGTAGATGGTAAACGTAAAAAATCTACTGATGATCCTGTTCTAAGTAGTCAATGGGATAGATGCAATTCAATTGTGTTTACTAAATTCTGTTTCTGAGGAGTTATATTTAGGTCAAGTGTTCTCTAAACTTGCATCTGAGGTTTGGTTAGATTTGAAAGAAACTTATGATAAGGTAGACGGTTCTATTGTTTATGATTTGTATAAAAAAAATTAATTGTATCTCTCAAAATGGGAGCTCTGTCTCTGAATATTATCATAAACTAAATACCATGTGGAAACAATTTGATGCTATGGTTCAGTTACCCACATGTTCTTGTAATGCTGCAAAGGAATATAATGATTTTTCAACTCTTATTAAGTTAATGTAGTTTCTTATGGGTTTGGATGATGTATACCAGCCTATAAGAACAAATTTATTAACAAGAGAACCGTTTCCCTCTATTAAAGTTGCTTTCTCGATTGTATCTAGGGAGGAGTCTCATAGAAACGCTAGTGGTAGTTCAAAAAGTCAAAGTGTTTCGTTTGTTTCTAAGTCAAACCAGCAATATGATTCAAAGAAAAAACCATTTAGAGGACCTAACTCTAATCTTAAATGCACTAACTGCAACATGCCAGGTCACACAGTTGACAGATGTTATGAATTGATAGGATATCCTCCAAGTTTTAAAAAAAATGGTTGGTCAGGTTGGGAAAAATGTATCAACTAATAGTAAGTCAAACTTGTCTTCTGGTTCTTCTATGTCTCCTTTCTCTTTTGGGCAGATTGCTAAACTGTTAAGTCTTGTGAGTGAGAAAACTGGGCCTGATCCTCAGAGTTCCAATATGGGAGGTAAGTCTAATTGTGTGTATGATGTTAATGGTGGTTTTGTTTGTTGTTCCAGTAGTATAAATTTTGGATTTGATTATAACTGGATTGTTGATTCGGGTGCAAATCAACACATGGTTAATACGGACAAAGATATATTTAATAGTATAGATGTTTCTGAGTTTGATCTACAAGTCTCTCACCCAAATGGCACTAGTGCCAAAGTGTCTAAAATTGGTAACATTAAGTTAGCTGATGGAGTTATTTTAAATGATGTTTTCTTTGTTCCTGATTATGGTGTTAACCTATTGTCTGTGATCTAAAGATAATCAAATCACTGTTATATTCAATGAGAATACCTGTTCTTTACAGGATTCGTAGTCAAAGAAAGTCCTGGTGATTGGTAACTAGGACAATGGTCTGTATTTTGTTAACAAAAGTGGTAATACTGTTAATTTTTGTTTTAATAGTTAAAGTAATAGTAATCTTTGGCACAGTAGGTTAGGACACCCTGCAAACCAAGTTCTAACTATTTTAAAAGATGAATTAGGTGTTAATAAAGTTGTTAATCATCCTTGTGAAGTCTGTCATAGGTCTAAACAAGTTAGAGAACCTTTTCCGTTAAGTGATCATAAAACTAAATATGTTGGTGAGTTAATTCACTTGGATGTTCGGGGTCCGTATAAGGTGACAAGTAGAAATGGTTATAAGTATTTTTTTAACTATGGTTGATGACTACTCGAGATCTGTTTGGTGTTATTTGTTAAAAAATAAAACTGAAGTTTATGAAAATATTCAAATTTTTTATGAGTTAGTGTTAACTCAATTCAGTAAAAGAATAAAGATGTTTCAAAGCGATAACGGAACTGAGTTTGTTAATAACCAAATGAGTTTATTTTGTAAAAAATAAGGGTATAATTCATCAAACTACTTGTGCTTATACACCACAACAAAATGGCGTGGTTGAAAGAAAACATAGGCATCTCTTAAACATGGCTAGGGCTCTTATGTTTCAGGGTGGTCTACCTCTTCGTTTTTGGTCTGGCTGTATCTTAACTGCCGTATATCTGATTAACAGGTTACCTTCATCTGTGCTGTTAGGAAAAAGTCCATATGAGTTGATGTTTAACTTTAAACCCTATTTAATGCATATTAGAAACTTTGGATGTTTATGTTTCAGTACTGTCTTAGATGATTTTGATAAAGTTTCTTTCTGTGCTGAAAAGTGTGTTTTGATTGGTTATTCTAATGTTAAAAAAGGTTATAAGTTGTGGAGTTTGGATAAAAAGGGGAGTTTTACTCTAGGGATGTAAAGTTTTTTGAAACTGTGTTTCCTTTTAAGTCTGAACAGTTGAATAACCAAGATTAAACTGTGTTTAACAAACTGAATCATTTAAATTTTTTTTTTGATAGTATTGAAATATCTTCATCCATTGTTCTTGTCACTCCCAATGATGAAGAGGGGAACACTGATTCTCACGAGGTATCTTGTGATGATCAGCAGACAGTCCCCTCTACATCTGCCACCACTAGTAGAGTTGATGAAACTCAACACACTGAATCTAGGGTAGAGGATAGTAGTGGAGGTGGATCTGGCGTGGCAGAGGACACAGAAACCTCAAATGTTGAGACTGTCCCATCTGAGGGAAACAATCAAACTGTTAGAAAGTCTTCTAGGGTTACATCTGTTCCTAAAAGGTTTGATGATTTTGTGTTAGATAATAAAGTTAAGTATGGGATACAAAAGTATGTGAATTATGCTTGTTTGTCGTCTGAAAATAAGTGTTTTGTATCTAAGTTGAATAAATATGTTGAGCCTTGTAGTTTTAGTGACGCTGTTACTGATCCTAAGTGGGTAGAAGCAATGAATCTGGAGATGGAAGCATTGCTTAGAAATAAAACATGGGATCTTGTAGATTTACCTGTAGGGAGAAAACCTATAGGACGTAAATGGATTTATAAAATAAAGTATAAATCCAATAGTGAAATAGAAAGGTACAAATCTCGTTTGGTTGCCAAGGGGTATATTCAACGAGAAGGTATAGACTTTGGTGAGACATTCTCATCAGTTGTGAAAATGGTAACTGTTTGATGTGTTTTAAGTCTTGTTGTTCAGAACAGTTAGACTTTGTTTCAATTAGATGTGAATAACGTTTTTTTGTATGGATCAATTTCTGAGGATGTATATATGACACTTCATGAGGGTTATTATAATGAAAATGAAAACAAAGTGTGTAAACTTGTTAAATCATTGTATGGATTAAAAAAAGCCCCTAGGAAGTGGAATGAAAAGCTTACAAATGTGTTACTAAGTTTTGGTTTTGTTCAAAGTGCTTGTGATCATTCTTTGTTTACATATTCTAAAGGTGTTGTGTTCATTATTTTATTGGTCTATGTGGATGATATAATTTTCACAGGGAACAATGAAACAGAGATTGCAAAAATAAAAACTTTACTTAGTAATACATTTCAAATTAAGGACTTGGGCGTTCTAAAGTATTTTTTAGGTTTAGAAGTTATATATGACAATTCTGGAATTTGTTTAAACCAAAGGAAGTACTGCCTTGAATTGTTAAATGAATTTGGGTACCTAGCTTGTAAACCTGTTTATACCCCTATTGAATTAAGTCATGTTGTGAATGCTAGAACTAGTACTTATAAAGCAAGTCTAAAAGATGTTACTAGCTATCAAAAGTTAATAGGGAAACTGATTTACTTGTCTTTGACTCGTCATGATATTAGTTATGTTGTCCAATATTTGAGTCAATTTATGCATTCTCCACTGGAAATACATCTTAAAATTGCGTTAAGGTTATTAAGATATTTAAAGTCTATTCCAAGTAAAGGTCTAATGTTTAAAAAGGGTTGTGATTCTGAGTTAACATGTTATGTCGATTCAGATTGGGCTAAGTGCTTAGTGACCAAGAAATCTGTCACTGGGTTCTATGTATTTCTAGGTGGAAATCTGGTTTCTTGGAAAAGCAAGAAACAGAGTACTTTTTCGAGGTCCACAGGGGAAGCTGAATACGGGGCTGTGTGTTCAGCAACCTGTGAACTGGTATGGGTTGTTAATGTGCTAAATGTAACATCCGTCAAAATCGGACCTCCGAAATCCGACCCGGATTGTAAAATCGGACCCTTGTCAATAAAATAAAAATAAGAATTATTATTGTTATTATTATTATAATTAATCGTCACGTTTTGCATTGGATTAAAAACCGAAATAAAAGCGAGACTCAGTTAACTCGGTTAATAGTTATAAGGGAAATAATTAACTACGTTAAAATTGATGGTTAACATAAGTTTTTAACTTAAAAGGATTAAAACCGTCAAAATATCAAAGTTACAAGTTAGGGGTTGTTTTTGCAATAAACAGAAACTATAAAATAAGCGAGTCAACTAACCGGGTTAGTTAACTTAGTTGGCTATTATTCTAAGAAGTTAGTTAACTAGGTTAGCTTGTATGTTAGTCTTATAAAAGTAATAACTAACTTAGTGTAATAGGATAAGTCAGTTTAGCAATGTATATAAACATGAAGGACCAAACTGCAATTATTGAATAATGGTAATGTTTGCATAAAAAAACACTGCGTTGAACGGGACTCGAACCCTCGTACACTGGATAAACAAACAACACGAACCACTGGATAACTTGTTTTTTGTTAGGTGAACATGAGGCACATTATATTTATTGATACACTGAAATGGTAATTCCTGAAACTACAATAAATAAGAAAAGAAAGGGAAAAAGAGGGAGGACGGGACTCGAACCCGGGGTCCTCTCGGATGCAAGGTAACGCGCAGACCAACTGAGCTATAAGCTGGTTGGTGATGAAATTCCACATAACTATCTTTTAAAACAACCTTGATCTTGAGGGTTTAATCCCATAGATCCAGAGGTGAAAGCTCCGATGGAGACGGGATTAGCCCCTGGATAAGCGCTGCTGAACAAATTCGTACGGAGACTCTGTAACATCTCCTCTCATTGCTGCTGCTGGAGTTGTCGTAACAAATCGGCGTTCGGTAGAAGGAAGGCATTGTCAAAATTTGGCAACGGCGTGGAGACTGGAGCAGTAACTGAGACCGTGGTAACAGAGCTCGTAATTACAGAATTTGCAGGCAGAGGCATTGTTGCCGATCCTACTTAGATCGCCGGGGCGACAACTGTCGTGGAAACAGCTGTTACAGGTGCAACTCTTCCCTCCCAGATATCGTTGTAAGACGGGAAGGTACTTGTGGAGGCAGCTGTTGTGGATTCCATAATTTTAAATGAACAGAATTGACAAAGTGAATTGTGTGAATTCGAGGGGATGGCGCCACTGAAGACTCAAAACCAGTTGGTTCGACCTGGTCTGAGCAGAACTTCAGATGACCTGGCAAGAACCTGCAAGATCACAAGGAAGAAACACACCGTTAGACTCGTCACAGGGAGGGGGGCCTCTCTATGACCAAGCTCGGGCGTGAGAATAAGTATTTGTGAGGAGAGAATAGGCCAGGAAGAGAGAGAGGAGAGTTTAGAGATAGAAAGTAGCGATTACCCTTAGTGAGGAGTTTTGGTGGGATATTTATACTTTTGGGGGATGCTGGCGTGGCGAGTTAGTTAGGGTCGGACCAGTCGCTATCATGGCAGTTAAAGCCGGGGGTCCCAGTTACTTACGACGCATCAATGTGTCTAATCGTTCCGTCTATGGAATTAGGTACGATCCGATCCTTTGAGCTTTTGGCTCGGCTCTATGTTTGTTGGATATTCGGTCCGACTAAGGATGTATCCTCATCAAGTCCCCCTAGTTCGTAGCGTTTGCTTAGCAAAAGCTTCGAACTAAAATGGCGAAATTTTGGTGAGTTGAAGCCTTTATTTGTCGGAGGTTTCGCTGATTTTTGAATTTCGAATTTTGGCGGTGACTTTTGTTATGTGACTGACGATCGTTTTATCTTCCCCTTATCTGACGCGACGCTTGACTTGCGTCAGTTATCATGACGTGTCGGCTCCCTATTGGAGGCCTTATGGCGGTGGAGAGAATCCTCTTATATATAGGAAAAAGTTATTTTTCTTTTTCACTTTTTACCTGTTTGGTCCTCTTCTTCTCCCTCTTCTTTTTTTTCCAAACCAGAGAATCTGATCAGGTTAGTGTCTCCTTTTTGTTATGGCGAACAAGAGCAACTTGTGCGGTTGCTTTAATATTGTAGGATCATTTTACCGACCAAACGAGTCGATCAGAAGAGTACTCAGATAGAATCAGAGGCAGAATTCATTGATTCGGTCTTTGTTTAGCTTGTATAACACTAGAATCACTATTAACTGTCTTGTTTATTGATCTGGTATCAATTTACAGCACGTAGACACTTCGACAGAGCTTCGCTGCCGGAAACAAGAAGATTACAACTAATTTCGCATGAATGGTATATATAGGCATGTGATTCCGTTTGAACATGTCTCAAACGGAATTACATTTCAAGCGGAATTACATTCAAACGGAATTAACTTCTTGATTTCGTTTGAATTACCAACTTGATTTCGTTTGAAATGACTCTGTGTCATTTCAAACGGAATTACCTAAAATCCCATTTCTCGTTTTTCATGCCCAGATCTATCAGTTCTAATCTAAGACTCGAACGAAGATGAAGTCGACAGACAACTGCACCAACAGACTCCCCCTTGAATGTTGACGGAATCTTCAGTGAGAGTCTTCATCATAACGACTCTTCAATCTTAATCGGTCTCCTTTCTTTCTTAGCATGTACCAGGATCTTCTCTTTGGCTCTAACCTCGTCAGACTCCCCCTTTCATCATGCTGGGATCGCTGTCTGGAATTAGCTATCACCTTGAGATCAAACCTTGGCTTTAACTCAGTTTAAGCTCTTATCAGGTTCTGAAACATCTCCTGGCTTCTCATAGCAACAGGATCAGAAACCTATCCTTCATCTACACATATCTCAAACACTCGTAAGATAAACAAATTTTGATATTTGAAGATTTTCAATTTTGAAACATTCAAAATTCTTATTCAAATTTAAGAATCATATAAACATTTCAAAATTTTATTCATCTCAAACAATCTTTCCCAAACCAACTATTCGTCATGTTTATCCTTTGGAATTTTGAAAATCAGCTTTTCAATATCAGTTGACGAAAATCTTTTTGGATTTTTCAAAATATGTAAACTAAACAGAAATTTAAATGCAGAAATAAAATATGTACAAACATTAATTTTGTGAGTTTGTGAAAGAGAATCATATCAGTGTATATGACACATCACTAGCACCGTTAAGCTTTAGACATTTTTAGTGCTAAACGATTCACATAGATTGACGATATTGTTGTCCGCTTAAACTCAATCTAAAAACTTTCGAAATGCTTACCGATACGTTTAGGTATATTAATTTTGCACTAAATTCTTATGGACCCCACGATCTCAGCATATCCCCTCATCATGCAATACACTGACTCAAGTAATGCCTTTAAACTTTTATCAACTGTGATTTGTGCGAAAACAACTCAGAATGTTTAAACATTAACAATCAGATCGATACTTTCGTATACGTAGAGAAAGTCCAATGTGTAAACAAAATAAGAAACATAAAACAAATTGAAATTGTTTAGGCTTTATCCACCAGTTCGATACTTCCGTATACGCAGAAGTGATCCAAAGCTTAAACGAAACACCAAATAAAATAAAGCAGAACGTTTAGGCACTAACATCCAGTTCGATACTCACGTATACGCAGAGGATGTCCAATGCTTAAACAAAATAAAGAAATAAAACAAGTTTAAATATTTGCAAAATGAAATACACAATCACAGTGTCATTTTCAGCAAAGTTGTGAAAGCTCACAAACTTAACCAGTTTTTATGCTTTTTGGCATTCAGCGATTACTGAGTAGGTATACAATCAAGAAAGACAAAACTAAGTACTATGCTTTCAACTGTGTTTCCCACTAGAACTAGGCTTTTTCATTTAATTTTGTATCGTTATCGCAAATCTACTAGTCTAGCTGAGCCTACCGTCACATCATTAGTGAGATCATTTATTACATTTGTCATTACATTTTTTTAGCATGCTGTGATAGTCCACTGATTTTCTATCATTTCCTCTTGTTTCAATAAAACTCATTTTTGAATTTTTCAATGTTTATGACATTTTCTAATTTTTTTAAAAAATTTTCTCCCCCTAAAATCAAAATATATTTCAATTTTGATTTTCTTGGAAAATTTGAAAACAAACTATACAGATAAAGTGACAACGTGATATCGAATCGCTTCAATTCGCCATCCACTTGGCATAAACAATCAGAACTCCCCCTCATAACAAACTATTTTCCCATTATGATTTCAAAACACTTAAGTTTGTTTTAATCAAAATGGTTTTTCCGGAAAAATTAGTTTGTTTTTAACCACTTGTAGGTTCAGGGTTATCACATCACCTTATCCTTTTTTTACCACTTGTAGATATAACATTTCCCGATTTTTATCAACAAATATCATTTGTAGAAAATCAAGTACAACTTAATGTCCCTGATTTACCACTTGTAAAACGAAATATCACAAACGTGAATTTCTCAAGAAATGTGCCGATTCCTGCTCCTGGCTCACCAACCTGGAAGCCCCGGCAAGTCAGGTTTTTCATTTAAACAGATTCACCCAAGCCTGACTGTCCTTGGGTGATTTTGAATTCTTGTTCAACAATGGTGGAAAATTTTCATCATCCATTGTTATGTAACATCTGTGCTTGTAATCATTGTGAACAGTTCAATTGTCAATAAAACAATGTTATTTGATCCCAATGTTTGTTTGGTTGTGTTTTACATTTTTCATGTTTTGACTTTTATGTAATTTCAAACTCTACATCGCTTTCTGGAGAGTTATACGCAAACTGATACGTAAACGTAATCAGTTTAATGCGACAAATACTCCGGAACATCAACATATACTTAACATACCTTAAATAACCTTCACATAACTTAGAAATAAGTTTTGAAGGCTTTGGTATGGCAAAAACAAGTTAATTCGCTTACAGGGACTAAACTTGACAAACTGCGAAAGTATGCCAATTTGAACAGTAACGAACATTCCAGAACATGACCATAAGTTAAACACACCTTAAATATCCTTTATATAGCTTAGAAATAGGCTTTGAGGGGTTCGGTGTGCTAAAATAAACTTTTGGGTCATTCAGGGACTAAAAGCGTCAAAAAGTGCACAAGTTTGCATTTTCGCGCATAACTTACGTTCTGAATACATCCGGACAGCCAAAAATTTATGTAAGCACTAAATATTTTATTTTAGTGTTTGGCATAAGAAAAATCCATTCGTCACGCAATTTAGATCGTTTTCCGCGCTTATGCGCATTCCGTCGTAATTAAGCGAACATCGCAACCGTACGGCCAAACGAACCAACATCCGACATATTTTTGAGCATGTTTCATGTCCACAATGTTTAGGAATCCTTGTGGATCCTTGAAAATGATTTAACGGGCCTTAAACACGTCGGAAATGGCCTTAATACGCAACGGGGACTGAAAGGTGAGCATTTGAAAGTGTTTGCTGATCAGGGGGACCCTAGCGTGACACCTAGCCCCCCTAGCGTCACGCTAGGCCCCTTCTGATCAGCAAAAGCCATTTTTAACACAAGTTAGCAGCCCCTAACACTCTCCAAAGGTCAAGTGCCACATGTTAAACTCTTATGGTGGCCAAAATCAGTAACCACAACATTACAACAAGTGTAGGGATGTGATCATTCCCTCTTCTCCAAGAAATGATCCTAACGGTGAACCGAAAACTATAAATACCCACCTCCACCCTTCACTTTTCCTCACAAGAATCTGATCTTATGTGCTCTAAGTTGAAACCTTTGTTTCATACCTGAGCTATTTTGATCTAGATTAGCATTCGGGGACCCTTTGTAAGTGTTCCTTCGTTCTTTTATTGCTTTTTGAGTCCGAAAGTCAAACTTTGTTTGACTTTCTGCATTGACCAGTTTATGGTCAATGCGAAGTTCGTTTGAACTTCGCAACGTGATTGTAATCACGATGGTTATAGTCCCTTGTGACTATGCCTACTGATTACCACGTTGTCTAGGGTCGTAAGGGTAAGCGATCTAATAAATCGCTTATACCTTCGAACCCGACCCATTTGGTCGATCATTAGGATCCGACCAAACACATTAGGTGACCATAGTATATAGGGAATAACCTTCCGAGGTTATACCTTATGGTCGCTTCGTTTAAGTAGTTGTATGATAGGTAGTTTATATGCCTTAGGTAAATTACCAAAATACCCCTTTGATGCCAAAATTCATTTTAAACATATGTAACATAACTTTTGACATCTAAACTGATTTGACAACCATATTAGACATGTTAAGGCACATTTTACTTGTCATAGGACTAGTTAGGCGTTCCGAACGCGTTTTACGCGAACGACGCGTTAAAGTAGCATAAGCTACCTAAACGGGTCGTAATGGGTCACAAACACTTAGGTTAAGTTTCGTTTTAGTATGTGGGCTTTGTTAAATCATATTACACGAGTCTCCATACTCGTTTGGTTTACGAACCCTCATTCTATCCGATCCTCCGATTTAGGTCCGGTTTATTAACATAGTTACCTATATTAGGTGTCGTTTGATTCCGAGATCTCTAGCATTGCTTGGTGGTTACCTTAGTACTTCTGAGCAATCTCAAGTGAGTACATAGACCCCTCTTTTACTGTTTTCAAACTGTTTTGGGGTGGAACACATGTGCCTACTTGTTACCTTCGTGCTTTCCTGTTTTCACATCATATACCTACTATGTTTGTTAGTACATTATAGTACATGATTTCATTACATTTCATGCTATGTATGCCCATTGTGTGCGTATTTAGTACATTGTTTTACATTACATTTCATGCTATGTATGTCCATTGTGTGCATACTTAGTACATTGTTTTACTTTACATTTCTGCTATGTATGTTGACTGATAGCATGCTAGCACATTGATTTACATGACTTTCTGCTTTGTATGTTAACTTAGCATACTTAGTACATTGTTTTCATATAACATGTTCACTTTTGCTATGACATTTGGTTTGCACAAACGAGACTATTATACGTTCATTAACATTAGCTACGCCGCTCGGTAGTAAGTACTGGTACCATAGGACTTGACAAATCCCATTCCTGACATCCCGGGTTTGTTTGGATGTAAGGAATGACTGAATCCGAAAACATTTCTTTTGATAACCTTGACTGAAAGGGTTATCCGACTGTCTCAAGGCTTGAATGTATGCGTTAACTTACCACATAAATGTTTGTATCAATGTAACATGCATTACTTTGCAAAACATAACTTTTTGATATATTCAAAATACTTTGTTTTGTACATTTCTACATTTGGGTCATGTGACAATACTTTACTTACAATACATAACATTTGTTACACATTACTTGACTACTTTTGGACTATTAACATTTGATATGATTTATACAAGGACTTTTGACGATTGGCTTAAACATAGACTTTATACATTGTTGGTTTGTTTAAGTGACTTAAGTAACGAGATGTGAGTATTATGATACAAGCATGGTGGATACGCCGCTGGTACTTCCTATATATAAGTGTTTGTATTATATTACATATCATAGCGTTATTTAAATCATTCCTTTTGGACTTATACATTTTACACAAGTAACACAATTTTCACAAGACTTTGGTTTACAAACAATTTACTTTATACAACTCATTTTACTTGGTTATACATTTAACCATATATTATTCTTTTATTTATACATATCATTCGATCTTATCGCTTTTCAAATGATTTACAAAACAAAACAATTTACAAGGTTCATGACTGACTTTTACTAAACAACAATTTCTTAAACTTAAGTCATGAATCCTATTTTTCACAAAACCTATGTATCTCACAGGCATTTTTATGCTGACGTACCTATTTTCACATGTGTTTTCAGGAGCTTTTCCGTAGGATGATGATCGTGACACTAGGGCGGACCTGTGCCTTAGAGACATAAAATGAAGATAGACTTAGTTTAATTATGTTCTGAACTCTTTATTTACTGTTTAAAACAATGTAATTCTTATGTTGATAAATAAAATACAACTTTGTATGCCATGGTTATGAAACAATTAATTCTGTTACAACACTCCCCGACATTTTCCGTCGCGTTTTGTATGTTATACGTGGTCGGGGTGTGACAGAAGAGTTGGTATCAGAGCCAATGGTTATAGGGAATTAGGTTATTAGTAATTCTTTGACCTAGACTATAACCTTTCTAGGACCCTAACACAAGTTATCTTGTGTTTAGATCTTAAAACATGTACATCACCTATCCTTAGGTGATTATCAAAACAAGAAACCAAATTTTTCGAAACGATTTTTGAAAAACAATCTTCTGTTTTTGAATAATTTATTACAAGGTTTTGAACCCTCTGTTATATGGTTTTGAACCCTTTTGAGTTTTCAAAATCTCGTCAAGGTTTTGGGTTTTAAATAATGTGAACACGTGCAAACTGGAAGGGTGAATGCATGTATTCTGGGTTTTCTGTCTAGGCAAGCACTTCGTATATATCTCATCAGACGCGAGACCAGTAGTGCTTACCTGGGAATTCTTGGGATGAGTGTTCACTTATAGGCGAGCATGTCTTCGCGATACATTATTTTTGATCCATTTACTTTGATTAATCACTGTGTGTCGTTTATTTGCTTGGTAATGCGGACAAATGACCACCATCTTTTCTTTTGTTGATTTTGTTTCATCTCATTCTCTTCATCCAATCATCTCACTCATTTCCTTTCATGTTTTCCTCTTTTAGAATGCCTCCTCGACGCGAAAACCAGATAGCGACTGCCGAACTGGCAGAAATCATTGCGCAGCAGATGGCTGCTCAATTTCCAAATCTCTTTGCTCAATGGCACCAAGCCAACAACAACAACGATGCTCCATGCAAATACAAGGATTTTAACTCGGCTAAACCACTCAAGTTTAGTGGTTCTGAAGGAGCGACTGGGCTTCTTCAATGGTTCGAGAGCATTGAGAATACTTTTTGCCACGTGCAGTGTCCTGACAATCGCAAGGTCGAGTTTTCTTCGAGTGTGTTTCAGAAGAGGGCTCTCACATGGTGGAATGGGGTTATGAGAGACCGAGGTGCAGAAGTTGCCCTAGCACAAACTTGGGCTGAACTTAGGGCCCTTATGATGAGGGAATTCTGTCCTCGTCCTGAACAGCGAGTGTTGGAGAAAGAGTTTGAGGACTTGAAACAAGACAGCGGCGAGCACAGGGCTTATACTGATAGGTTTGAGGAGTTGAGTCTGCTTTGCCCAACTATGGTTACCCCACTCGACAAGGCTATCGAAAGATACATCGACGGCCTACCTGACTCAGTGCAAGACATCATTACTGGTAGTAACCCTGCCACACTCCGTCAGGCGATTGAGTTAGCAGCGACATTGACTGAGTCGCAGGTTCGAAAGGGGAAGCTGCACAAAAAGGGCGACAAGGGTAAGAAGCAGGTGTCTGATAAGGAAGATAGCAAGAAAGGTCAAAACAAGAAGGGGAAGAATTCTGGAGGGTCTAGGAAGCGGAAGGCTTCCCAAAACTATGCCGTTACTGCACAAGCTCAAGCTGCACCAAATCAGCCTGCGCAACCACTAGCCAAGAAGCCATATCTTGGCACTGCACCTTTGTGCAACATGTGTAACGGCCATCATCCACCACACCTCCAGTGTCGTCAGTGCACCAACTGCGGAAGATCTGGTCATCTTGCCGCTACTTATCGCATTCCTGTTAACCAGAACCAGGCAGTTCAGAACCAAGCCCAACAAGTTGCTCAGCCTCTTGCTCAGCAACAAGGTCAAGCTGCACGACCTCATTTTCCTCCTGGTTCGTGCTACAATTGTGGGGATCTGACCCACTACAGGAACCGGTGCCCAAGGCTAGCCAACCAAAATCAGAATCAGAATCAAAATCAGGCTCCGGCTTGAGGTCGAGTCTTCAACATGAACGCTCAAGAAGCACAAGCAGACAATGAAGTGGTGAACGGTACGTTCTTTATTAATAATCAGCCTGCATCTGTTCTCTTTGATTCGGGTGCCGATAAGAGTTTTGTGTCATTGTCTTTTGAGCCAATGCTTCGCGTGTCTAGAACGAAACTAGGTAAACCTTTGACAGTAGAAGTTGCTAGTGGTGAACCCATTGTTCTTGATTCTGTTCTTCGCAACTGCCAGTTGAACCTTAACGACCATCTTTTTCCTATTGACCTCACGCCTATGCAACTTGGAAGCTTCGACGTTATTGTGGGTATGGATTGGTTATCCAAGCATCGTGCAGAGGTAGTTTGTTTTGAGAAGATTGTTCGTGTGCCGCTTTCGACAGGCGAGATCCTACAGGTTCGTGGTGAGAAGCCTGCCGGTGGTCTCAAGCTCATGTCTTGTTTTAAAGCTCGGAAGTATCTGCAGAAGAACTATGTGGCCTTCTTAGCACATGTTACAGCAGATAAAGGCAAGGGTAAGTCTATTTCAGATATTCCTGTCGTTCGGGATTATTCCGAAGTTTTCCCTGAAGATTTACCTGGTCTACCCCCAGCACGCCAAGTAGAGTTCCGTATTGATCTCGTACCTGGTGCAAATCCCATTGCCAGAGCTCCATATCGTCTTGCACCGTCTGAGATGCAAGAGTTGTCTAAGCAGCTTCAGGAGCTCTCTGACAAAGGTTTTATCCGTCCTAGCTTTTCACCTTGGGGTGCTCCTGTTCTTTTTGTCAAGAAGAAGGATGGATCCTTTAGGATGTGTTTCGATTATCGTGAGCTTAACAAGCTTACCATCAAGAATCGATATCCCCTACCGCGCATAGACGATCTCTTTGATCAGTTACAGGGCGCTTCTTATTTTTCGAAGATTGATCTACGTTCTGGGTATCATCAACTTCGGGTGCATGAAGAAGATATTCCCAAGACAGCGTTCCGTACTCGTTATGGGCATTATGAATTCACAGTCATGCCATTCGGTTTGACTAATGCTCCTGCTGTTTTCATGGACTTAATGAATAGGGTCTGCAAACCTTATTTGGATCAATTCGTCATTGTTTTTATTGACGACATCTTAATTTATTTTAAGACGCGAGCTGATCACGAGCAACATCTTCGTCTTACTTTGGAACTCCTAAAGAAAGAGAAACTTTTCGCCAAATTCTCCAAGTGTGAATTCTGGCTTAAAGAAGTTCAATTTTTAGGACATATTGTCAACGAACAAGGCATTCATGTGGATCCCTCCAAGATCAGTGCGATTAAGGATTGGGATACGCCTACTACTCCCACTGAGGTTCGTTCTTTTCTTGGTCTAGCGGGTTATTATCGCCGCTTCATAGAAAACTTCTCGAAGATTGCAGTTCCTCTAACTGCTCTAACTCAGAAGAACAAACCCTTTGATTGGGAATTCAAACAAGAGGAAGCTTTTCAACACTTGAAGCAGAAACTTTGTGACGCGCCTGTTCTGACTTTGCCTGAGGGCAATGATGATTTCGTCGTTTATTGCGACGCATCTAAATTGGGTCTTGGCTGTGTTCTGATGCAAAGGAACAAAGTCATAGCATATGCATCAAGGCAGTTGAAAATACATGAGAAGAACTACACCACTCATGATCTTGAGTTAGGTGCAGTTGTTTTCGCTCTAAAGATCTGGAGACATTATTTGTATGGTACAAAATGTGTGGTTTTCACGGACCACAAAAGTCTTCAGCATATCTTCAATCAGAAAGAACTCAACATGAGGCAACGACGTTGGGTTAAGCTTTTAAACGACTATGACTGCGAAATTCGCTACCATCCTGGTAAGGCGAATATCGTAGCTGATGCATTGAGTCGTAAGGAACGTACTAAGCTTCAGTGTGTTCGTGTTCAATCTGTTATTCAAGCTCGATCCGATATCCAAGCCCGCATTTCTCAGGCTCAACAATCTTGTGTTTCACAAGGGTTAATGGATAAGGAATTTCCCTATCACATAACACCTGCTCTGGAACTGAAGGACAATGGATCGTATTACTTCATGGACCGTTTGTGGGTCCCAAGCCAGGATGACCTTCGCACCTTGCTTATGGATGAAGCCCATAAGTCTCGTTATTCTATTCATCCTGGCTCGGATAAAATGTATAAGGATCTTCGTATTCACTATTGGTGTCCTGGTATGAAGAAAGACATTGCCTTATACGTATCAAAATGCCTTACTTGTCTTAAGGTTAAGGCTGAACATCAGCGTCCTTCTGGCTTATTGGTGCAACCAGAGATCCCAGTTTGGAAATGGGAAAACATTACTATGGATCTTGTTACCAAACTTCCACGCACAAAGAAAGGTCATGATGCCATCTGGGTAGTCGTTGATCGTCTTACTAAGTCAGCACATTTCTTGCCAATCCGTGAGGATTTTCCTGCTGACAGACTTGCTAAAATCTATGTGGATGAAATTGTGGCTCGACATGGTGTTCCTTTGAACATCATTTCTGACAGAGATGCTCGTTTCACTTCTCATTTTTGGAGA
Organism: Helianthus tuberosus; assembly: GCA_030545235.1. NCBI lineage: Eukaryota > Viridiplantae > Streptophyta > Magnoliopsida > Asterales > Asteraceae > Helianthus > Helianthus tuberosus. Next base: position 174,004,227 of record CM060353.1, on the reverse strand, counting down.
ACCATGCAATCTGCTATGGGAACCCAACTTAATCTGAGCACAGCTTATCATCCGCAAACGGATGGTCAATCTGAAAGAACAATCCAGACTCTGGAGGATATGCTTAGAGCTTGTGTGATCGATTTTGGTGGTAGTTGGGATTCACATCTTCCGTTAATTGAATTCTCCTACAACAACAGTTATCACACCAGCATCAAAATGGCTCCTTTCGAGGCTCTCTATGGTCGAAAATGTCGTTCACCAGTTTGCTGGAATGAGATCGGCGAGGCTCAACTTACTGGACCTGCCCTCATTTTAGAGACAACTGACAAGATTAAGAGAGTTCGTGATAACCTTCAGATAGCTAGAAGCCGTCAAAAGAGTTACGCAGACCCAAAACGCAAGCCCTTGGAATTTCAAGTCGGTGATCGAGTATTACTTAAGGTCTCACCTTGGAAAGGTGTGATCATATTTGGAAAGAAAGGAAAACTTGCACCAAGATACGTTGGACCATTCAAGATCGTCGAAAGAATCAGAAAGGTAGCCTACAGACTTGAGTTACCTCCTGAACTTGGAAATGTTCATCCAACCTTTCACGTATCCAATCTCAAGAGGTGTTTAGCTGATGAGAACCTCCACATACCACTTGACGAAATTCGTGTTGACAAAACACTGAAATTTGTTGAGAAGCCAGTGGAAATCATAGAACGTGAAGTCAAGTGGCTTAAACGCAAGCGCATTCCTTTGGTCAAAGTTTGCTGGGAAGCTAAACGCGGACCCGAGTTTACTTGGGAACGTGAAGATCAAATGAAGGCGAAATATCCGCATCTTTTCCCACGAGTTTCCTCTAAATAAATTTCGGGACGAAATTTCCACAAGTAGGGGAGACTGTAACATCTGTGCTTGTAATCATTGTGAACAGTTCAATTGTCAATAAAACAATGTTATTTGATCCCAATGTTTGTTTGGTTGTGTTTTACATTTTTCATGTTTTGACTTTTATGTAATTTCAAACTCTACATCGCTTTCTGGAGAGTTATACGCAAACTGATGCGTAAACGTAATCAGTTTAATGCGAAAAATACTCCGGAACATCAACATATACTTAACATACCTTAAATAACCTTTACATAACTTAGAAATAAGTTTTGAAGGCTTTGGTATGGCAAAAACAAGTTAATTCGCTTACAGGGACTAAACTTGACAAACTGCGAAAGTATGCCAATTTGAACAGTAACGAACATTCCAGAACATGACCATAAGTTAAACACACCTTAAATATCCTATATATAGCTTATAAATAGGCTTTGAGGGGTTCGGTGTGCTAAAATAAACTTTTGGGTCATTCAGGGACTAAAAGCGTCAAAAAGTGCACAAGTTTGCATTTTCGCGCATAACTTACGTTCTGAATACATCCGGACAGCCAAAAATTTATGTAAGCACTAAGATATTTTATTTTAGTGTTTGGCATAAGAAAAATCCATTTGTCACGCAATTTAGATCGTTTTTCGCGCTTATGCGCATTCCGTCGTAATTAAGCGAACATCGCAACCGTACGGCCAAACGAACCAACATCCGACATATTTTTGAGCATGTTTCATGTCCACAATGTTTAGGCATCCTTGTGGAGCCTTGAAAATGATTTAACGGGTCTTAAACACGTCGGAAATGGCCTTAATACGCAACGGGGACTGAAAGGTGAGCATTTGAAAGTGTTTGCTGATCAGGGGGACCCTAGCGTGACACCTAGCCCCCCTAGCGTCACGCTAGGCCCCTTCTGATCAGCAAAAGCCATTTTTAACACAAGTTAGCAGCCCCTAACACTCTCCAAAGGTCAAGTGCCACATGTTAAACTCTTATGGTGGCCAAAATCAGTAACCACAACATTACAACAAGTGTAGGGATGTGATCATTCCCTCTTCTCCAAGAAATGATCCTAACGGTGAACCGAAAACTATAAATACCCACCTCCACCCTTCACTTTTCCTCACAAGAATCTGATCTTATGTGCTCTAAGTTGAAACCTTTGTTTCATACCTGAGCTATTTTGATCTAGATTAGCATTCGGGGACCCTTTGTAAGTGTTCCTTCGTTCTTTTATTGCTTTTTGAGTCCGAAAGTCAAACTTTGTTTGACTTTCTGCATTGACCAGTTTATGGTCAATGCGAAGTTCGTTTGAACTTCGCAACGTGATTGTAATCACGATGGTTATAGTCCCTTGTGACTATGCCTACTGATTACCACGTTGTCTAGGGTCGTAAGGGTAAGCGATCTAATAAATCGCTTATACCTTCGAACCCGACCCATTTGGTCGATCATTAGGATCCGACCAAACACATTAGGTGACCATAGTATATAGGGAATAACCTTCCGAGGTTATACCTTATGGTCGCTTCGTTTAAGTAGTTGTATGATAGGTAGTTTATATGCCTTAGGTAAATTACCAAAATACCCCTTTGATGCCAAAATTCATTTTAAACATATGTAACATAACTTTTGACATCTAAACTGATTTGACAACCATATTAGACATGTTAAGGCACATTTTACTTGTCATAGGACTAGTTAGGCGTTCCGAACGCGTTTTACGCGAACGACGCGTTAAAGTAGCATAAGCTACCTAAACGGGTCGTAATGGGTCACAAACACTTAGGTTAAGTTTCGTTTTAGTATGTGGGCTTTGTTAAATCATATTACACGAGTCTCCATACTCGTTTGGTTTACGAACCCTCATTCTATCCGATCCTCCGATTTAGGTCCGGTTTATTAACATAGTTACCTATATTAGGTGTCGTTTGATTCCGAGATCTCTAGCATTGCTTGGTGGTTACCTTAGTACTTCTGAGCAATCTCAAGTGAGTACATAGACCCCTCTTTTACTGTTTTCAAACTGTTTTGGGGTGGAACACATGTGCCTACTTGTTACCTTCGTGCTTTCCTGTTTTCACATCATATACCTACTATGTTTGTTAGTACATTATAGTACATGATTTCATTACATTTCATGCTATGTATGCCCATTGTGTGCGTATTTAGTACATTGTTTTACATTACATTTCATGCTATGTATGTCCATTGTGTGCATACTTAGTACATTGTTTTACTTTACATTTCTGCTATGTATGTTGACTGATAGCATGCTAGCACATTGATTTACATGACTTTCTGCTTTGTATGTTAACTTAGCATACTTAGTACATTGTTTTCATATAACATGTTCACTTTTGCTATGACATTTGGTTTGCACAAACGAGACTATTATACGTTCATTAACATTAGCTACGCCGCTCGGTAGTAAGTACTGGTACCATAGGACTTGACAAATCCCATTCCTGACATCCCGGGTTTGTTTGGATGTAAGGAATGACTGAATCCGAAAACATTTCTTTTGATAACCTTGACTGAAAGGGTTATCCGACTGTCTCAAGGCTTGAATGTATGCGTTAACTTACCACATAAATGTTTGTATCAATGTAACATGCATTACTTTGCAAAACATAACTTTTTGATATATTCAAAATACTTTGTTTTGTACATTTCTACATTTGGGTCATGTGACAATACTTTACTTACAATACATAACATTTGTTACACATTACTTGACTACTTTTGGACTATTAACATTTGATATGATTTATACAAGGACTTTTGACGATTGGCTTAAACATAGACTTTATACATTGTTGGTTTGTTTAAGTGACTTAAGTAACGAGATGTGAGTATTATGATACAAGCATGGTGGATACGCCGCTGGTACTTCCTATATATAAGTGTTTGTATTATATTACATATCATAGCGTTATTTAAATCATTCCTTTTGGACTTATACATTTTACACAAGTAACACAATTTTCACAAGACTTTGGTTTACAAACAATTTACTTTATACAACTCATTTTACTTGGTTATACATTTAACCATATATTATTCTTTTATTTATACATATCATTCGATCTTATCGCTTTTCAAATGATTTACAAAACAAAACAATTTACAAGGTTCATGACTGACTTTTACTAAACAACAATTTCTTAAACTTAAGTCATGAATCCTATTTTTCACAAAACCTATGTATCTCACAGGCATTTTTATGCTGACGTACCTATTTTCACATGTGTTTTCAGGAGCTTTTCCGTAGGATGATGATCGTGACACTAGGGCGGACCTGTGCCTTAGAGACATAAAATGAAGATAGACTTAGTTTAATTATGTTCTGAACTCTTTATTTACTGTTTAAAACAATGTAATTCTTATGTTGATAAATAAAATACAACTTTGTATGCCATGGTTATGAAACAATTAATTCTGTTACAACACTCCCCGACGTTTTCCGCCGCGTTTTGTATGTTATACGTGGTCGGGGTGTGACATGTTAGACCAGAATTCTCATTTTTTATCTCAACAGATGGCTCTTCTGGCTTTGACAATCCATAATCATTGCCTGAACGTGGCTTGTCCGAATTTGATGAGCCAGATTCATCGCCAAAACGTGGCTCCTTTGTTTCTGAAGAAACAAATTCATCACCACCAACTTTCTTTTTCTTCTCTTTTGTCCTCAGATCTGCATCTGATGAATTCGTTTTACTTGACTTTGCAGTCAAGTGAATCGATTCATAAGAACTCTTATTTGATCCAACTGGTAAACCCGAGGACATAATCTTTTCGAGATACTCTCTTGCCTTCTTCCTCTTCTTCCTCAGTCTGTCTTTTTGCCCCTGTGAAAGCTTTACTTTCTTTTCTTCCATTTTCTGTTCTTTGGGCTTGACATTGACTGGTTTCTTTGCCAATTTCTGAGAATCAGCTCTCGATCTTTCATTTGATCTCATTGAGCAATCTTTGGCAATGTGACCTTTGATTTGGCAGTTATAGCATCTTCTCTTTTCAAAACTCCAACTTTGGCAGTTAACAGCAATGTGTCCTTTCACACCACATGTGTAACACACTCTGTTATCGTACCAATCACCACCATTAGTCCAAACATTCAGATCATAGCATTGTTTGGATTGGCGATAGTCATTTCTCCTCTTGTATGCTGGATTTGTCCTTTTAGCACTGTGGTCAAACCTGCACCACTTATTACCAACATGTTTTGAGTTTTGATTTTTCAATTTTTTTGATTTTTGATTGCGATTGGATGATTGATCTGATGAGCTTTCATTTTCTTTTTGAAAAACTTTTGAAATTTTTACTTTTTGTTTCTGTTTTGCATTCTTCTTCACAGGTTTCTGTGTTGAACATTCACCTGTTTCAGTAGATTGCAAAACAGTTTCTTGAAACTTTTCTTTTAATTTCAAAAATAATTTCTTTTTCTCAAGTTTTTCATTTTCATCATCAGATTTCTCATCACAATCTTCAACTATGACTTTGTCATAGTTTGTGACATTGTCACTTATTGGAACAACATTTATTGGCTTAGGACAGGGAATCGATGAAGTTTTTACAAACACTTTCAATTTATCTTCCCACTCCTTGATTTTATTTTGAGCACATTCAGCTTCATTTTCAAGTCGAATGATCTTTTCACGATGAGAATTTATTGCAAATTGGTTTTCAAGATTATTTTTACCAAAAATATCTTTCTCATCTTCTAAAATCTTTATTTGACTTTGAAAATCTTTTTCAATTTTTACTTTATCATTTTCTAAAATTTATATTTGATTTTTTAAATCATTTTCTGATTTTTAAAAATTTTTGTTTTCTAATGACAAACTCTCAACATTCTTCAAGAGTTTGGCATTTTCAGATGTCAATTTTACACAAGTTAAGCACATCTCAAGAATCTGTTTATCATCAGCTTTCGTCTCAACCTTCAAAGCTGAATTTTTTTCAAATTGTTTCTTCTCCACAAGAACACTTTCTTCAATTTTTACTTCATCAACCTGTGACAACTCAGTTATCTCATCTTGTTCAGATGTCTCTTGATGATCATTGTCACCTGATTTTTCTCGACTTGGACACTTTCATCAGGTTTGACTTCATCATTCTGTGACAACTCAATTGTCTCATCTTTTTCAGATGTCTCTTGATGAATACTGTCAACCTGATTCTTCTCAGGTTTTACATTTTCAATCACATTTGCTTCCTCATCAATCTTCATTTTTATAGCTTGTTTATTTTTAAGCTTTTCCAGTGTACCTGCATAAAACAATTCAAATAATTGAGGTCCAAACATCCTTCTAAAACCTTCAATTTTTTCAATTTCTGCACTGCCATCATCACTCTCTTCATCTGATGAGTTATCAAACACTGGAACTTTCTCCGGAATCGCTTCTGAATTATTTTTAGCTTTTTCTGAATCAACTTCTGAATTGATTTCAACTTTTTCTAGCTCAACTTCTAAACCCTTTTCAATTTTAACTAAAGCAGTTTCTGAATCCTATGTTATTGAAACTGGTTCTTTTGAAATTGATTCTTTCCGAGCTGGTTCTTCTTCAATCTTAAAATAACTCTCTTATTGAGATATATAGTAATACAACATTATATCTTCAGCAGATTCCATGCTACGAACACTTTCAAACGAAATTAGGTCCTTCAAACGAAATTACCTGCACACCAACTTCGAACGAAATTATCAACACAATAGTTTCAAACGGAATACCCAGTTCAAACGGAATCACAACTTGAAACGAAATCACTTATTTCGTTTGAACTTTCAAACTGAATATCACTTTGAAACGGAATCACTTATTTCGTTTGAACTTTCAAACGGAATACCTATTTGAAGCGGAATCACCAAACGAAATAATGTTTTCAAACGGAATTAACACCAACTTTCAAACGAAATCAGTAATTCCATGTGGAATTACTTCAACTTTTCAAACGGAATCAGGTGCACGTTCAAACGGAATTAACCTTTTGGTCCATTTTTGTCACTTTTAGTCTGAATTTAGGTCTGAATCTTTCAAGGGTTTGTTAAAACTATGTTTTACACGTTATATGTGAAAATTAGTCCATTTTAACCGTGAAATCTTGATTAATTTTGAAAAGAAGGTGTAGAAATCAGAATTTTCCAGCGAAAACGAGCTAAACAGTAAGAACTCTTCAACCTGGCTCTGATACCACATGTAGGATCGTTTTACCGACCAAACGAGTCGATCAGAAGAGTACTCAGACAGAATCAGAGGCAGAATTCATTGATTCGGTCTTTGTTTAGCTTGGATAACACTAGAATCACTATTAAATGTCTTGTTTATTGATCTGGTATCAATTTACAGCACGTAGACACTTCGACAGAGCTTCGCTGTCAGAAACAAGAAGATTACAACTAATTTTGCATGAATGGTATATATAGGCATGTGATTCCGTTTGAACATGTCTCAAACGGAATTACATTTCAAGCGGAATTACATTCAAATGGAATTAACTTCTTGATTTCGTTTGAATTACCAACTTGATTTCGTTTGAAATGACTCTGTGTCATTTCAAACGGAATTACCTAAAATCCCATTTCTCGTTTTTCGTGCCCAGATCTATCAGTTCTAATCTAAGACTCGAACGAAGATGAAGTCGACAGACAACTGCACCAACAAATATTCTGAATAAAAATGGTTTGAAGTGGTATGTAGAACAATACGTTATTCCTGCTTCCTTACATCCTGTTCTTCCCGAAAAGGATACACCTGTTTATCCTTTTGTTCCGGGGAAGATAGGGGTTTATACTCGTATGTTCGACTACTGCAATTATCGTCTTCCTTTGACGAAGTTCTTGGTTGAAGTCCTTCTGTTTCATGAGGTTCATCTCTCTCAAATGAACCCCTTTGGCCTTGCCAAGGTGTGTCATTTCGAGCTGGCTTGTCATGGTTTGGACTCCGGCCCGGATTTGAATGTGTTCCGGGCTTTCTATAAGCTGAATCGGTCCGGTAACTGGTATACCTTTGAGGTCAGGAAGATTACCACTAGTATAAAAGACTGGAAAGATCGCTTCTTCCTAGTGGATGACCGGTGTGTTCCACCCGAAATGACGTGGAGGCTGAAAAAATCCCGTCTTCCAGACCCTGTACCTGAAGATTTTGAGTTCGATAGAAATTTATATGCATCTCTGATCAGGGAAGCCGGACGTGTTCAGAAATACCCGGAACACATTTTAGTCATGGGACGGATAAGCACGATCTGGTCCGAACCGGCATGGTACCCTACCCTTAAGTGGAACGGAGAGGGTTAGTTATGTTTTTAAACTGGAGATAGTGTTTCTTGTATTATTCATCATTCATTTTTTTTGTATGTACCGGATGCTTTTGATCGTACGAGACTATGAATATTATCATTCGTTTGTTTTGTGCAGCTATGGGTTTGAAGGACGCCCTTAGATTGAAATCCTTTGACTCTACTGAGCTGGACGTTCGGGCCATGAAGACACCGAAGGGTGATCTGCCGTATCTGAGTGTCGTACAAGAAAATCTTTATCCAATTCGAGAGCCAACGGCCCCGGTTGACCAGGGAGGTTCAGCTGGCCAAGGAGGCTCGGGCTCAGCTCCTTCTGCTCGGACGGTAAACTTGGCTTTGGCCCAAGTGGAAGCGGCAGCTGGTGGTGATAAAGGAAAAAAGACTGGTTCGAGCGGAACGAAAGGGTCTGGCTCTAAGGTCATTTTGTACGGTTCGGAGCATCTTTCCATTGAGGACGAAGGAGTGAATGTTGAGGAGGAAGAAGAGGGTGATGATGACGGTGCTGAGGAGCGTCCTCAAGTCAATTTAAAAAGAGGACGGACTACTTCCTCCAAGGCTGATCCGAATCCAAAAACACTGAAAAAGAAAAAGTTGGATTTTAAGACAATCACGTTGGAGGACGATGAAGCCGATCAGATAACCGGGTTTTCTACTGCCGGAGGCTTATTGGATAACTTAGATGCTCATCTTCATGGGGGCAAGACTCCAAGGGATCAACCGGTCAATCTTCCCACGAGCCCGATATCTTTTGGGGGGCCGACCACCAAGGTTATTGAGGACATCCACATGCCCGATCCCTTATCTCTCAAGAAAATCGAACCTTCTCCCTCGGGTAAGCCCACAACGGGGGTCGCTTCTAATGTTTCGAGGCCAAGCCCTCAACCGATTGATGGTGGGGATAGCGCCTCTTCATCCCCTTTGTGGTATGAAACTGAAGCTGTTTTTATATGTCGGGAGCTAGGTTCGGGCGATGCTGTGGATGTGGACTCTGCTTATGCTCTGGAGAAATATATCCCTGATTGGTCGTTGGCGAATAAGGACAGGATCATGGATGCTCTATCGGCGAAGATGGCTTTGTTTCATCTCAGGACTCCTACTGAGCATGCGTATTACCGGAAGATGAGTGGTCCGGAGCTTGGAAATGCTCTGATGTTGAATCAAGCTCAGTCTAACTCTCTGGTGGTGGAAACCTATAAGCGCTGGGTTGAAGCAGAGTCCAATTGTCGCAGGTTTGAACGCGAGGTCGCCTCTTTGAAGAGTGAGGAGAGTATCCGGTCAAAGACTAAACAGGAGATCTTATCTCTTCGTTCTCAAGTGGATCGACTGAAAGAGCAAGTCTCGGAGGCGAAAGGAGTCAGCAAGGCTTCACAAGCCTCTACCGCGGCTGCCTACGAGGCTCGTGACAAGGCTACCCATGATCTTGAGGATATGAAGCTAATGTTTGGGGAGTTGGAGAAAAAATTATCTGATGTCGAGGGGAGGAGCAAAGCAGAGCTGAAGGAGGTGCAATCTTCTTACGACCAACTTCTGGTCGACCATCATCGCTTGATTAATGGTACGTTCGTAAAACACTCTTCACTTGTTTTCTTTTTCTACTCCTTTTTAAATCCTTTGTTTCTTTTGTCAGATAAAGCTGAGCTTGAGATGGCTCGTGACAGGGTCGTCAAGTCACATCAGACAACGATTGACGAAGCGAAGGGTATGTTAAGTCGTTGTGATGGTGAGATGGTCGAGTTGTACGCCCTTGTATCGGAGCTCATGCTTACCAAACAGTGGTTTTTGACGGACGGAGTGGCCTGGGTCGTGAAGTTGGTTCATCAAAGCCCTGAATTAGAGAAGGTTGTTGCGGATCTGGTGAATAGTGTTAATGCAGTTGTAGTGAACGAGGGAATTAAACAAGGTTTTCAGGCTGCCAGGGATTCGGCTCGTTCTGCCGAGGAGGTTCTCGGGTATGACGAGGGGGCCAAGGATGCACTGGAAGTTGCGATCAAAGCCTTTGATAATTTTCACATTTCGGTCCTTGACAAGGTTTCAGATTTGGTGAACGAGCCTTTATCTGTTATAAAGCAGAGGAGTGAGCTTCCCATCGTCAAGGAGGATTGAAAACCTTTGCGTCCTATTACTGTAATCGCACAATATTTTTACTTTTATCATGGCATGTAATCGTACAATTTAATTTTATGTTTATGATTTTGCTGAACATGTTCTTTTTGTTTCTATGAAATTGTATCTTTGATGTCGATATATGAGCCTGGCTGTTTTAGCTTTAGTTTGCATCCAAACTCTCGCTATTTAGCCGAACCTCTGTTCGGTTATCTAGGTGACCGGATCGTGGCTGGAACTTTTGTAAGTTTGTTCTCTTTTGCCTAAAATCTTTATGCTTTTTTATGGTCGGATCGTATCTGATCCGATCCTCTTGCTTAATAGATTTTGTTTTTTTTTAAAACTATTTAAGCCTTCTCGATCGGCGCGGGGCATGGGTCGAGGCCCGTTTGTGCACATTTTTATATCGTTCGAACTTATAGATATGTTATGCTTTGTATTTGCAAAAACACAGATCGCTTTATTTACTACTTCGATAATCATAGTTCCGGGGCAGACCCTCCCGGTTTACAAGAAAATGGAAATATGTTCGGGGCATTACCCTCTCAATTCTTACATGGAAAAAAGTAAATGCTTTAAAAATAAGAAATAGCGATCTTTCTAGGCCGTAGCAGAACGACGTCTACATAAAGCACTTTTTTAGGTGAACCCCATTCCATGTTCTAGGAACGGGGGTTCCGTCGATTTTCTCGAGCACATAGGAACCTTTGTCGCTCGCTTCTTTTATGCGATACGGTCCCTCCCACTTTGGGGTCAACTTCCCAGGAGCTTCGACATGGCTTGCATCGTTGTTTCGGAGCACTAAGTCTCCGACTTTAAATTTATAAAGCTTGGCACGTGAATTGTAGTATTTCTCGATCTTCTTCTTGTATCGTGCTTCTTTAATTGCAGCCACATTCCGACGCTCTTCCAACAAATCGAGATTGGATCAGAGCTCCTGTTCATTTTCCTCCCAGTTTTTACACCTCTGATTTGGGAGTCCAATTTCTGCGGGAATCACGGCCTCGGTGCCGTATGTAAGACTGAACGGTGTTTCTCCGTTACTCGTCTTGTGCAGGGTTCAGTGAGCCCACAATATGTTTGGCAATTCGTTTGCCCATCCATTGCCTTCGTAACCCAGCCTTCTTTTTATTCCATCGACGATTCGGCGATTTATCTGCTCGACTTGTCCATTCCCCTGGGGATGTGCAACCGAGGAGAAGACTTGGTTAATTTTTTAGACTCTCGCACCACCGCTTGAATGGGTTCTCGGCGAATTGTTTTGCATTGTCACTCACAATGTAGAGTGGAAGACCGAAACGACACACGATCTGCTCCCAGAAGAATCTCGTCACGTTATACCCGGAGATAACCGTGAATGGTCGTGCTTCCACCCATTTGGTGAAATAATCCACCGCTACTAACAGATACTGAGCGCTTCCGCTTGATCGTGGGAAGGGTCCGACTATATCAACGCCTCATTTCTGGAAAGGCCATGCGGCGGTTACTGGGATCATCTCGTTCTTCGCTCGGAGGCTTATTGGTGCATGCTTCTGACATTCGTCACATTGCTGGAGTTCTTTAACTGCACTCTCATGCATCCCGGGCCAATAATACCCTGCATTTTTAACCTTTGTTACGATCATTTTTGGCCCGGCATGGATCCCGCAAATGCCGTAATGTACTTCTCTAATGATATAGCTGGCCTGCTCTGGATCAAGGCATTTTAATAGAGGCTCGAGGAAGGTCTTTCGGTATAAACCCCCTTCCTGCATCTGATATTGAAGTGAGTTGATCTGGATTTTTCTGGCCTCTGCTTTATTAACTGGCAAAACATCCTGCACCAAGTAGTTGATTATTGGTGTCATCCATGTTTGTGACGGAGCTTCCACTTGCATGACTTGTGGAGTGGCAATTGAAGGGGCGGTCAACACTTCCACCCGTACCTCCTTAGCAAGATGGCTGAACGATACAGATGCTAATTTGCTTAGTGCATCAGCCTTCTTGTTTTTGCTGCGGGGAATATGTTCGACCTTACATGAGTCGAACAATGCCATAGCTTGCCTTACTTATTCCAGATATTCGATCATGTTGGTTTCCCTTGCTTCATATTCTCCGTTCACCTGATTCGCCACGAGTAATGAATCAACATGGGCCATGACGTTTTTTGCTCCGACTTTGGCTGCCAAACGTAATCCAGCTAATAGCGCCTCATATTCAGCTTCGTTATTAGACCTCTTGAATTCTAAACGTAGTGCGTACGTCATATCTATCCCATCTGGATTGATGAGAATCAAACCTGCTCCTGCACCTTCGGCGCTCGAAGCCCCATCCGTATATAACGACCAAGGTTTGTTTGGAGTTTGCTCTGTTCCTTCCGTTTCTTTGTCTTCCGGCATTTCGACTAGGAAATCAGCTATCACCTGTCCTTTTAGCGGACCTTTGGTTTTGAAGGTGATGTTGAAAGCACCCAGCTCGATCGCCCATTTTTCCATGCGACCTGACACTTCGGGTCGTCGGAGAACGTGCTGGATTCTTTGATCAGTTCAGACCTCTATTGGATGGGCTTGAAAATATCGGCGAAGCCTCCTTGAAGCATGGACTAGTGCCAAAGCTAGCTTTTCCAGATTTGTATATCTTGTTTCGTAATCCTTCAACGTTCGGCTTATATAGTAAATTGGAATCTGAGCTCCAACTCGGTAGGCGACTAACACCGCGCTAATAGCGCCGTGTGATGCGGCCAAGTAAACCGTGAGTACCTCGTCTTCCTTCGTTACGGTGAGGGTTGGCAATGTGCCAAGATAGACTTTAAGTTCTTCAAAGGCTCATGCAGCCTCTTCGGTCCATTTAAATTCCGATCTGAAACTTTTTCTAAGCACATCCATAAATGGGAGGGATCTATCGGCTGCTTTCGACAAGAAACGGTGGAGAGCGGCCAACCGTCCGTTTAAGGACTGAATTTCTTTAACCGAAGTTGTAGGTTTCATGGTAAGGACAGCATCGATTTTGTCTGGGTTGGCTCGTAGGCCTCGTGATCCGACCACGACACCCAAGAATTTCCCTTCTTCTACCCCAAACGTACACTTTTTAGGGTTTAACTTCATATTGATGCTTCAGAGTCGGGTGAATGTTTCGAGTATATCTTTCAACATAGCTGCTTCGTCGTGACTTTTGATCATGATATCGTCAACATATACTTCTAAATTTCGTTCGATCTGATCCTTGAAGGCTTTGTTCATCAGACGCTGGTACGTTGCGCCGGCGTTTTTCAGGCTGAAGGGCATCTTTGTAAAGCAGTAAACTCCTTCATTAGTAACGAAGGCTGTCTTGTCCTCGTCTTCGACTGCCATTTGTATCTGATGGTACCCCTTGTATGCGTCTAAGAAGCATTTCAGCCTGAACGTGGCAACGGAGTCGATTTTTTCATCGATTTCTGGTAATGGAAAACAATCTTTCAGGCACGCATCATTCAAATCGGTGAAATCGATACACATTATCCACGAGTTGTCCTTTTTTCGTACCATAACCGGGTTTGACACCCAGGTTTGATACTGGACCTCTCGGATGATCCTGGCATCTAGGAGACTCTTCACGTCTTTGGCAATAGCCTTGGCCCGATCTGGTGCCATGTGCCTTTTCCTTTGCGCTATCGGCTTGATTGATTCTTTTACGTTCAGATGGTGATGTGCCATGGATCTAGGAACCCCTTGCATATCGGAATGCTTCCATGCAAAAACATCAATTGAGTTACTCAACAACTCCCATAGGAGCTTCTTTGTTCGTTTTGGGAGCTGAGCACCAATAGCCACTTGTTGTTCCGGGAATTCTGGATTGATCGCCCAGAGTTCTGTAGGTACTTTAGATTTTTTGGAGCTCGTTTCTGCTGCGTGCCTTACTTCTGCGACGAATGAATTTGATTCTGAAAGGATAGTGGCAACCCCTGCTTCGATGGGGAATTTTATGGCTTCGTGTATTGTTGAACTAATTTCTCCGAGAGCTCGTAACCCGGGCCGCCCAAGTATCACGTTGTGTGATGAGTGAGTTCCGACGACCAAAAAGGTTAGTTGAACGGTCCTGCTTCGATCATTGTCTTTGAACGTGGTCGGAAGGGTGATTTGCCCTATCGGGCGAACTACTTCTCCCGAAAAGTTTATTAGAGGAGTAGATACCTCAATTAACCTCTTTCTTGTTTGGGGAGCCAGCTGCTGAAAACATTGCAAATACATTATCTCAAAGGCGCTTCCTCTGCCTACGTAAATTCGTCGGACCAAATGTCCTGCAATCACGGCCGATATTGTGATCGGTCCGTCTCGAGCATCTTCCGGATCGATCGGAGGAAAATATGTTGGTTGGTGCATCCAAGCTGCCATGTGCTGGTTCGATCGCTTTACCCCTCTTGGTTCAGTAGACCGAATCATATTGATTCCGGCCTCGGTGTTCGGATTGTCAGTCGCTGCTGCGGATTTCTTCCCATCCTTTACCTCTTTCACGTGATGGGAGAGTTTTCCGGATCGTACGGCCTTCTCGATCTCTTGTTTTAGTGCCCATCATTCGTCGGTCATATGCCCTTTGTCTCGGTGATACTCACAATACTTTTTGGAGTGCTTATCTGATGTAGGCCACTGCTTCGATGGTGTAGGAAAACGCGTAGTCTTTGTCTAAGGATCTCGCTCGGTGACTTAGTTAGTTCGGAGAAAGTGTTGAAACGTGCGTTACCGGTTCGGAAGCTGTTTCGATCAGATTTTTGATACGGGCCATGACTTCTGTTCCAATTGCTGCTTCTATCCTTTGGTGGTGACGCGTTCCGTCTCCATGATGCGGTTCGAGCCTTGGCATTCTTTGCTGCTGTTTCATTTGGTTGACCGCAGGCGCTCTTTCCTCGGACGAAGGGTCGGGCTCGTTCCATAAGTATCTCCATGGTTTTCGGGAGATCTTCGTGGAGTTTTTCTACGAGCTGATTGTTTCGGACTCCGTGACAGAATCCGGAAACACGGAGCTGATCAACTGCCCCGCTTATCTGCATGCTCTCTCGATTGAAATGATCGATGAAATCTTCTACGGACTCTCCGTCGTGGCGTTTTATGTGGTGAACTTCGGTGATGTCTTTCTTGCAGCGTCGCTGCTGACAGAAATTTTGCAGAAACATACGTCGGAAATCTTCAAAATGATCGATCGACCCTTCTGGTAAACCGTCGAACCACACCCTTGCTGACCCGGTGAGAGTCTGAGCAAACATGTGACACCATGCTGGCATGGGCCATTGTTCGACCTTAGCTGCTCCGGCAAAAGCAAACATATGATCGTCCGGGTCGGACGTGCCATCATAAAATTTTAGTGTCGGGGGCATCTTCAGCTTCGTCGGGAGCGGCGCATTAACGATCCTTAGCGTGAACTTCGACTGAGAAGTCATAGACGTAGGATGGTATGGCATGATTAACTCTTGATCTTGAGGGTTTAATCCCATAGATCCCATAGATCCAGAGGTGAAAGCTCCGATGGAGACGGGATTAGCCCCTAGATAAGCGCTGCTGAACAAATTCGTACGGAGACTCTGTAACATCTCCTCTCCTTGCTGCTGTTGCTGGAGTTTTCGTAACAAATCGGCGTTCGGTAGAAGGAAGGCATTGTCAAAATTTGGCAACGGCGTGGAGACTGGAGCAGTAACTGAGACCGTGGTAACAGAGCTCGTAATTACAGAATTTGCAGGCAGAGGCATTGTTGCCGATCCTATTGAGATCGCCGGGGCGACAACTGTCGTGGAAACAGCTGTTACAGGTGCAACTCTTCCCTCCCGGATATCGTTGTAAGACGGGAAGGTACTTGTGGAGGCAACTGTTGTGGATTCCATAATTTTAAATGAACAGAATTGACAAAGTGAATTGTGTGAATTCGAGGGGATGGCGCCACTGAAGACTCAAAACCAGTTGGTCCGACCTGGTCTGAGCAGAACTTCAGATGACCTGGCAAGAACCTGCAAGATCACAAGGAAGAAACACACCGTTAGCCTCGTCACATGGAGGGGGCCTCTCTGTGACCAAGCTCGGGCGTGAGAATAAGTATTTGTGAGGAGAGAATAGGCCAGGAAGAGAGAGAGGAGAGTTTAGAGAGAGAAAGTAGCGATTACCCTTAGTGAGGAGTTTTGGCGGGATATTTATACTTTTGGGGGATGTTGACGTGGCGAGTTAGTTAGGGCCGGACCAGTCGCTATCATGGCAGTTAAAGCTGTGGGTCCTAGTTAGTTACGATGGATCAATGTGTCTAATCGTTCTGTCTATGGCATTAGGTACGATCCGATCCTTTGAGCTTTTGGCTCGGCTCTATGTTTGTTGGATATTCGGTCCGACTAAGGACGTATCCTCATCAAGTACCAAACAACTTCTGGGAGTATTTCTTATCATTCCCTGTCATTAAATCTCTATCAACATCATCATAACTCACGGATTAAAACAAGAAAGGATTCTAGGGCTCGTAACTTGATCATACGATATCTCCTTCAATTCTCATCCAAATCAGGTGATTCCAAAGCCTAAACTTATTTATTTTTCGAGCTCTACAAGACACCCCCCCCCTATCAATTTCTGTGATAGAGGGTTTAATCTGTACGAATTATGTTTCTTCATTTCTAGGGTTCTTGAGTTCTTGAAATTAGGACTTTTAATCCTAGGAACATGTATTTGTGAAATTGACTTTAGGATACTGATTAGGGCCATGTTAGAATAGTTGGTGAATGACTATTGATTTTTGAGCATTAATTATATAATAAGAAATTGTATAAAAATTTGAAATTCATGGAGTAAAAATTCATGAATAATATTTTCTGAAATATTTGGAAGTTAAAGACAATATGGAATTCCTATACAAATCTCATAATTCTTGGTGATTATCTAGTGATAATAACTATTTGAATTATAGTAGACAAATTTTGATAAATGTATTTGTTTTAAAATAATAGGGTAGAACATAAATATATTTTCTTTGGATTTATAAAATTATGAAATTAGTCTTTTAATGATTTGGCTTTAACTAATATTTAAATATATACATGAACGTATTATTTGCATTACTAGGTTAATTATTAAATTTTTGACTTATTAATTTATAAGCTCAATAATAGGTCTAAAAATACAAATTTTGGTTGGACATAAAATGTACAAGTTTGACCTCGTCTACCTTTGATTATTTAAATTTTAGACTATATAAATATATACATATATTATAATCTCATCGTAATCATACTTGATTTATTCTTGACAATTAATATAACTTTATTTTCTTAAAATTATGATTTATAAATTAGGCAATACAAAAAGTCCCCAAATCAAGAACTCGAAGCACTAGACCCATTGTTATCGTTCTGTTTATTTAGAATCTTTTTTTTTATATATTCTAGGGTGATTTAGTCATTTGTTATACCTTATGTACTCGTGCGGTAATTCTCGTGGAATAACTCTACGCAACCTGTGAGTAATCTCTTCCACTTCCCCCTTTTTAATCTTTTACAAATTTTGGGGTGCATCATGTTACATTTTTTTGATTTACTTAACATGCTATGATCAAGTGTTATTATGTGAATGTCTTATGTGTATTCTATTATTCTATATGCTATTTGAAGTCAAGTCTATTGCATGTTATTGTGTCTAGTGGATTCACAGCTGACTAGGTTCCCCACGGCCATGGGTTGTAGCCTAGTATCGCCAACGGTATTAGACTCGCTCCCCGGGGCTTGAGCCTAATGCACGCTATTATCAGGAGTCTATTTATTTTGGTTGTTTGTGTTGTTATTTGATTGTGTATTCTTGTTTGGTAAATTTGGAATTATGGATATGTTGGCTATGTTGATGATATGAGACCATTTACTCACTAACCTTGAGGTGCATGTTAAAAATATTTTTTTAAGAAATAAATATAAAACTGTTTTCTATAAAACGGAGGAAATTATTCACCAACATATTTGTTGACCCAAAAATATATTTTTCTAACGTGGTGCAGGTTTTCAAAGTTGATGATCAGGTGATGTGGACATGTAGCATGGGCCTTAGGAAATTAAATTGAAATCTTGATATGTTTGTTTTGAACAGTGTATGAACAATTTTGATTATTATATGTTATGTGACTATTTAAAAGGATATGCTTAAAATATTGAAACAATAAGTAGTTTTCATGAGCTATGGGCAATCATCATGCACCGTACCATTCCGCTGCGGGTCGGGGTGTGACACTAAAAGAGTTGAAAGTTGATTGCAAATTACCAATAAAGTTGTTTTGTGATAGCAGTGCTGCTATTGCCATAGCTGCTAACCCAGTTTTTCATGAGAGGACTAAGCATTTCGAGATTGACTTTTATTTTTTGAGAGAAAAGGTATCAATTGGTTTTATATGTACAGAAAAAGTTGACTCAGAAAGTCAACTGGCTGATATACTTACTAAAGGTCTGAGTGTAAGTCAGCATGAATATTTTTGTGAAAAGTTGGGGTTGGTAGATCTGTTTAGGACAAATGAATGAAGGGGGGATGTTAAAAAGTATCACTAAATGTGATTATCATTCATTGTGTCCTAAGATTGTTTAAAAGGTCTGTTTTGATGTTGTGTGTGTGATATTTATTATTCTAACACTGTGGTCTTGAATGTACAGTTTGCATATGCTCAGGGGCTATTGTGAAAGTATCTACGATCAACTTGGAGCTTTCTTTGGGGTTCTAATGGGCTGTTTGTTTTTTTCAATAAGAGCTTCCTGACCTCTTATGTCTGCGCCACGCAGACCACGCGCAGACCTTTGGGTCTGAAGACTGTTTGTTTTCTCGAATACCTTTCATTAAAAAAGGTCTGCGCGCCCTCTTCTTGAAGCAGATGTGGACTCAAGTCTTCAAAGCTCTTCTCCATCTTTCTTTTTTCCCAGATACCATAGCTCACTTCTCCAAAACCCTAGCTCCTTCACACAACCGCCGCTGATTATTCCCCTTCACACATCCAGTTTACTCCACTCCACATAAAATCGCTGATTATTTAGGTATGTGATCCTTATATGCTTGGTGGGTATTTGTTCTTAATGAAAATCGCTGGGTATTTGTTATAGCAGTGACTGTGTGTGTGTGTTGTTTGTCTGGAAGGATTAGATTTGATGGAGGTTAAGATATCGGATGAGTTTTTGGGAACCGTGGCTCCGTTAGTGGTGTACTGGATTTATTCTGGATTTTACGTGTTGTTTGGAACCAGTGAGAAGTATCGATTGCACTCCAAGAAAGAAGAGGATGATAAGAATCTTGTTTCGAAGAAAACTGTTGTCAAAGGTGTGCTTCTTCAACAGGCTATACAGGTTGTTGCTTTATACTTTTCACTGTAAGTTTGTTTATCTTGTTATTTGATGATACTTTACTTGTTTTGATAATATGATTTCTTATTAATTATTTGATTGTAGTTTACTTCTTTTAGAATTGTTTAGTTTATTTTGTTTTGGAAATTAGGGAATTTATTGCTAGTCATACCGATAAGATAAGAAAAGTATAAGAGATAGGGATTTAATGTGGTTTTGTGTAAGTTGAGTCGTTGAACTACGTCCACGGGTTGCAACTACGGTTTTTTGTTTCTTGCAGAAGTTAAAAAACAAACAGTCTTCTTCTTGCAGACTGCAGAGGTTTGGTCCACCGCTTCAGCTACAGATGTCTGCAGATGTGGTCCGCAGACTGCAGACGTTTTACCTCTGAAAAAAACAAACGGCACCTAAGTGTAAATTGTGTGTGTGTTGATATAAAAGGTAGTTTGACTGATTGTTCAGTCATTCTCCCCAAAAAGTTGTTCACACACTCTTTCTTCTTTCTCTGTGTAATCGTTGTTAGGGTTGTTGAAGATTGTTAGAGTTCTTGTTACAATCTCTCATCTGTATCACTGAGAGATTGTTGTATTCTGGTGGTTGATCATCATGTTGATGATCATCAGTGTATTGTTGTACTTTGTATTGATTAGATCTCACTGGTTTACGGGGGTAATCTCTTTTGGGTTGGTTTAATAAGATTTTCGTCACGTTTTATCGCTATTTCTTGTGTTGTTGTTTGATCTTCAGTAGTTTATCATTGTTTTGTACCATTTTTACAATAATCTTCGGGGAATGGTACTTTGGGGAGTTGATAGAATTTTTCTGGCAGGTGGAGTTTTAGGCGGTCATAGGTACGCTTTTGCCAAAGAGAGGCGATGCAGTCATATGTTTCGATGACTACAAATGGGATCCCTTGATCCCTTAGGCTAGCCCTGATGGACCCGCCCCTATAATGACGGGTCCGTTAATCCAAACACATCTACCACCAAACAAGTTTTGCTCTGATATGCTAAACATTTTGGCAGAGATGGATGAAGGTTGGTTTTCTTAAGGTTTTTTTGGGAGTGAAATGGTGATGATTGTTGTTCAAGTGAGTTTCGAATGAACGGAGGTAGGAGATGGAGATGTGTAAATATAGGCTAGGGCCTAGGGGTGGGGTGGGTGGGTGGGTGGGGGGTGGCATGTGTGAATATGTGATAACTGATAAGGGTATCCGGGGCACCCTCGGTGACCCCGTGCGGGGACCAATTTTGCCGAGCAGGAACACCTCCGCCATCCAGGCGGGGAGCCATTTCGCGGAGCCAAGTCGGTGGGGAGACACCGAAGAGGGAGAGATGATATGGTGGGGCCAGCCGCATTTTCAACCAATGAAAACTTTTCTTTTTTTTTTTTTTTTTTTGAATAAAAAAACAAGTCACCTAATAGGGGAGTGCCGCCATCAAATTGAGGTGTTAGGGGAGTTTAAGAGGGGAGTTGACGTGGCACACGAGGATTGGTTATGCGTAAGAGAGGGGACTCCCCTCTTAGGGGAGTGCCCCGGACACCCTAAGGGTGGTGGGCGTAATCAGTGCGTCTTTGAAGGGTCACTAGAAATCATAAACTAACAATAATTTTGTATTGTTTTTAACGAATCATAATGCACGTCATTATAACATGTATGTATATCATACTTAAAATACATTATTTTAAGATGCATTGTAATTTTTAACTAGTAGTTTTAATCTTCAAGAAAGTAAAATTGGTTACCTAAACTGGTTATAAATTGGTTATGTGTATATATATTGTGTCAATGTGGAGTTAGTCCACCTGGTAGAGATACACGCATTTTAGAGGGAATGTCAAAGGCTTAAACGTGAGTAAAAATATTAATTTAGAATAACCGGTGTAAGGTCAGTGGCGAAGCTTGAAAATTTTCACCGGGGGGTCGAAAGTCATCGGACCTAAAAGTATATACCTAAAAAAAAATTCTATAAAACCGGGGGGTCGAAAACGTATATACCTAAAAAAATTCTATACGAAATGTACATACATAACACTACTGAGCGAAAAGTTCGGAGAGTCGGGCGCCCCTCCCTGCCCCTTCAATGCTTCGCCCTTGTGTAAGGTAGAGTAGGAGTAAAATTTGTCGTTCAAAAAAATTTATTACATTCAAATAGAGTTGAAAAGGTAGTTATTATACCAACACGGGTGTCTTATGATTTTACACGATCCGCTTAATAAATTACACAGTGAATTACACGTATGATCCTTATTGTATGTTTTGATTTTGGATTTGATCATAACTTGAGAAATTAAGGATTTGGTCCTAACATTTTTGGAGGCTTATAACACGTTTGGTTTCTAACATTAACAAATGTTAAAATTTATTCTATAATCTATGTATTCATTAAAAACAATAATGCTTGAAAAAAAAAACCCTTAATGAGAACCCTCCACCACTCTCATTAATCCATTCCTTTATCTGGTTTTAACATAAACTAGTTTTTTTTTTATATCGTGAACAAATGATAATTAAAACAAACGTGATTTGAAAATAAAGCATGTTGTTTAGAAAGTCAAATCATTAGAACGATTTAGTTTATCATCGTACCGTTTTATGATTTCCAAATAAATACTTTATTTTGAGTATAACCTCGTTTTAACAAAACTTATAACGAAATGTCAGGGGAAAAAATCAAGCACAACTACGTACTTAAGTTTTTAGAAAAAATTTATAAACGTAACTTATTAAAGAAATATCAAATTAATCGATAAATTAATATATGTTAAAAAAAGGAAAAAAAACAATTATTAAAAAAATGGTAAAGGAAATAGATGTTTAAAAAAAGAAAAATATGTTATTAAAAGTAAATATAATAATAAACTATTATAATATATTAAATAATAAAATAATAAAAAACTATATATGATTATAAAAATAAAGTTACTATTCATCGTCTCTCGAAATCAATATATATATATATATATAATATAATAATTAATAGTCTTAGTTTGAATTCAATTTTACTAATAACTAGTGTTATGCGCCGCCCGCGTTGCGGGGCGCTAAACCGAATATTTCTTAGTTTAATAATATGTATGCCTTTATTTCAGTTACTTATAACACGCTCTAAAAAAAGATACATCGAGTTAACAAATTAAAGCAAAACACTACTATAGTTTTGCTTAAAAAATAACTAAAACGATGGCAAGCATGTAATTTAGAGCTGGGGGCAAAAGAATAATTTGTCAGGACCAATTAGCGAGTGCTAGGCAGCTGTTTGGCACGGATAAAAACTATATTGAGTCAACCAAGTAAAATAAAACACTACCATAGTTTTGCAAAAAAAAAAACGATGCAAAATTGCAATTTTGAACTGCGGTAAAATCATAATTTTGGAATGGAGGCAAAATCATATTTTGAACTGGGGGCAAAACCATATTTTTATTATGAACCGAAGGCAAAATCGTAATTTTGAGCTTGGGGCAAAACCAAAATTTTATTTTGAATTGAGGGTGAAATCATAATTTTAAAATGGGGATAAAATCGTAATTTGGCAGGACCATAGCTATGGGGAAACCATAATTTTTTTTAAACTGTTGGCAAAATCGTGTTTTTTTAACTGAGGGCAAAATTGTAATTTTAAGCTGGGAGCAAAACCACAATTTTATTTTGTACTGCGGGCAAAATCGTATTTTTGAAATGGGGCAAAATCATAATTTTAAACTGGGGATAAAATTGCAGTTTGGCAGGACCAATGAAGAAGTGGCAGACAGCTGCTTGACACTGTTCCTCATCTTCCTTTTGTAGTAATAGATAACTATTATATGTTATTTTGAACTGTTGGCAAAAACGTATTTTTTAACTGAGTGAAAAATCGTAATTTTAAGCTGGGGCAAACCACAATTTTTATTTTGAACTGTGGGCAAAATCGTATTTTTGAAATCGGGACAAAATCGTAATTTTAAACTGGGGATAAAATTACAGTTTGACATGACCAATTAAGAAGTGACAGACAACTGCTTGGCAATGTTTCCCATCTTCGTTTTGTAGTAATAGATAACTATTATACGCCAAGTTAAAAAAAAAAAAAAGCAAAAGCAAGTTGGTTGCTTGCCGCCACTTTGGGCCAATAAAAAAACATAACTATTCCCCGTAAGGGAAAACGTATATGTAGTAACTAGGTTTTTACCCGGGATTGCTTCCCGGGCTTAGGAAACTTAGTTATATTAATTACTAGTTCTTATTAATACGACCACATTACATCAACCATCTCATTCGATTCAACAACAATGTTTTCAAATCACCGGATTAGATCATGAACCCATATTAGAGGTTGTTAGGATCTGAGTTTCTTTTTTATTGTGTTTTTGTTTAAGAATTAAGAACATGAACAAGTAATGCAACGGAATTAAAATGGAAATAAACTTTGCACACAATCAAAAGGGAGAAATGCTTTCAACACACATTTTAAGAAGATGAGTTTGGAGATGTTGGCCTGGTAATAACTGGCTGAGCAGTGGTTGAAACAGATTCAAGTCTTTCTTCAATCATCTGTTTAACCCCTTCTTTCACAAGGTAATCCTCTGCTTCTTTATCTGCTGCTGTTATTTTATCCATCTGCTTTTGTTTCCTTGTTTGGTAAAGGATGGCAGCAGGTGGAGCAGTGGATCTCCTGAATTGTTGCTTTTGTGGCTCAGCTGAAACCACTGCTTCAGGATAATCAGGCTTTTGTGGAATATTAGGATTTTTCTTCCTTAGTTCTTCCAACCTTTTGTAAGATCCAAACACTTTATCCTCTGTCCATCTTGACACTTGATTCCTTGACCCAAAATCAGCTGTAATTAGCTCTTCTTTCATCCTCTTCAGCTGCAGAGTCCTTTCTGGTACATTTTTTTAAACTTTGCCCAGATAGGAGGAGTGTGCTTCACCTTGTTTTTTATCATATCTTGAATTCTGGCTGCTTCACTTTCAAGCTCACTAATGGTCCATTCTTTGTACATGTACCTTTCTCCTCTATACTTTTTGTAAGCCATGATGTTATCAAGATAATCTTTTCTCAAGGTTTCATCTGCCCTTTCTAATAGTTGCTGATAAAGATTTTTTGCAAACTGCTCCAATGTTCTGACCTCAGTTAGCAGGTATTGATAGTATCTTTGTATTTCCTTATCAGATTTACCATGTGAATTCTGATGCGTGTGAAGTGTGTATATAAGTTTAAGTATATTTTTAAGCCCTTTTACACTTTCTTTAGCCAAGTTTTAAATTTATAAAACATGATATTTACTAACACTAAACACACATATGGGCAAGTGCACCCATCGTGAGCGTAGTATAGTGTTGGTAAGGTACTGAGGTCGTCCAAGGACACAAGAGCTTTTAGTACCGGTTTATCCTCAACGTCTAATCAAATCAAAAGTTTAGAAAAAGGTTTTAAACTAAGAAAAATAAAAACTAACTAAAATGCTGAAAAATAAAAATAAAAGAAAAACATATAGACAAGATGAATCACTTGGCTCCGACTCGTGTTTAGTGTAACCTTTGATTATTTTCGCACTTTTGCACTATTTAAGAGAATATCTTAGTTATTGCAGTAGGCCCCTCTTTTGGAGGTGACGTTACCCTCAACCCAGTAGTTTGAGTCAGCAAGGATACAATCCTAAAGGGTCGGATTATTGAAAGATAATTAATTAAGTTATTAATACATAATGTGGTAGGCCCCTCTTTTGAAGGCGACGTTACCCTCGGCTAAGTAGTCTGAGTCAGCAGGGATACAGTCCTAAGTAGCCGGGTTAAAGTTTTAAGAGTAGCTTAACTTATGAGGGGATCAAAGAGTTTGGACCCCCGCCATCCAATACCGTTAAGTATTGAAGGAGGTCCTACTAAATTTGACCCAGGTCCTTTGCAGGATCTATACACTGAACAATGGCAAGACTCTTACCAAACCGTTCCCTTAACCCCCGACCAGGTAGCCAACATACCTCCATATAGACCGTGGAGATATGAATGGTGAAAATCTTTTATTTTATATAGACAGTAAAATAATGCCAAGACACCACGGACAAACGATAAGGAAGAATCACCTTCAACATAAGAAACTAGTTATTAAAGTTATTAATACATAATCAATTAAAAAGTGCGAAAAGATTAAAAATAAAAAGTATTACACTAGACACTTTGTCTTCACCAAGTGATGTAAGAGACTTAGGCAAACATGGCCTTGATTGTCAAGAACTCTTACGATCAATCTTGGATCCCGAGACGACTCACACACTCTATGATGGACAATGGATGATGGTGGTGGATGATGGTGTTATGGTGGTGGTGGGTGGTGGGTGAAGTGTGAGAGAGGTGGTGTGCCAAGGGATGGTTTGAGCTTGAGCCAAGCACTCCTATTTATAGGCTGAACAGAAGCTCGGGCACGGTCCCGTGTCCAGTGGGCACGGCCACGTGTCCACATCCTTCTCTTTCTTCATTAATTGCTCTTGTCTTTATTAGTTGACCACGGCCCCGTGTCCGCTGGGCACGACCCCGTGTGCAGAAGCATATCTGTACTATCAAGATTTGCCTAGATTCTGCGAATCTTATAGTTGACCACGACCCCGTGTCCGCTAAGCACGGCCTTGTGGTGGGCGATGGAAGCTTCTACAACTTTGTCTTTTATGCTGACACTTGGGCACGCCCCCGTGCTCACTGAGCACGGGGCGTGTTCAGCCTTCTGCTCTCTTGTTTTGCTTGGGAAGATGCTTTCGGGGAGGTCGGGCATGCCACGTTTGTTCCTTTTCTTGTATTTATGTTAGATTTAGCTGCCTTTTTGCTTCTTTTGTTAATTTGAGCTCATTTAATCCTGAAAATACAAAAGGAAGACAAAAACACACTTTTTCCAACATTAGTACTAAAAAAGGGTTGGTTTTATGCCACAATTGATGTAATTTATATGTTGCATTTTGCACACATCAATTCCTTTTAGAGATATCCTCTGCTTGTTGAGCTTTTAACCTTATATATTCTTCAATGTTGTTTGGCCTAGGATATCCTTCAAGAGATAGCAAACTCCTTTTAGCAGGGTCATCTTCAGTGTAGAAGGATTTGATCTCCTCTCTAACTGCTATAAGCTCTAAAGGGTACTGAGCACTTGCAGGAGTGATGACAGTGTTTGGTTTTTGAACTTGAGCTGAAGAAAGATGAACAGGGTTTGGAATAGGTACAAGTGGCAGTGATTGTGTGGTTGTTTGTTGTGGTGAAGTGGCATCATCTAAGACAACATTGGTTACCCTTCTTCTTTTGGGTTTAGGAGAGGTTGGTGGTGTTTTGATGGATTGAGTGGTAGTGATTTGAGTGGAAGGTTGCTGACTAACAGTTATTGGAACAACTGGTGTTTCAACCACTGTTGTCATTACAACAGATGATGTGTCATCTGAAGTCTTCTGCTTTTTAGCAGGAGATGATGGTGGTGATGAAGTTGTTTTTGGTGGTGAGTTGATTTTTGGTGGTGATGATGTTTTTGGTAAGGCAGTGGTTGAAGTGGGAGCAGTAGTTGTAGTGTGTGTTGAAGTGGTGGCAGTTGTTTGGGTAACAGCTGTTGAAACCACTGAAGTACCAACAGTTGTTGATACAACAGGAGTTTTAACCTCTGTTGGTTTGGGAGATTGATGTGTGCAGTTTATAGGATTTTCTTCATCCTTTGGTTCTGAAGTACCCTGCTCATTCATTTCCATAAAAACTCTCTTCTCCTGTTCAAACCTTGCTTTATCCTTTGCCTCCATATCCCTTTTTACCCTTGCTTTTGCATCAGCAATGGCATTTGTGGTTACATCAATCTTTTTAGTACCATCCGGCAAGGGGATGTCTGCGAGCATACTTGACTTGACTTGTCTGGTTCAATGTACAGACCATCTTCATATCCCTTCTTTTTAAAATGCTTCAATTTCTCCCCCTTTTTGGCATCAGCTGGTGGTGGTTCATCCACAAAGATGATAGAGGGAGGAGCAGTGCCAGTGGTATTCAACAAATGGGCTTTGATTTCCTTGATATCTGCATGTGTGTCTTTAAACCTTGCTTCCATGAGATTTCTGATCTTTTGAACTTGTATCTCATGTTGCTAATCAG
Source organism: Helianthus tuberosus (assembly GCA_030545235.1). Lineage (NCBI taxonomy): Eukaryota > Viridiplantae > Streptophyta > Magnoliopsida > Asterales > Asteraceae > Helianthus > Helianthus tuberosus. The sequence goes on along the minus strand of CM060353.1, from coordinate 173,976,604 downwards.
CTAATTCTCTTTGGTGGTGTAGCAGAGGTTGAAACAAACTCCACAGCTCATTTGGAGTGGGAGCAGATGATGAAGCAGCTGTTGGAGTTGGTGCAGTAGGGGATGGTACCTTCTGTGCTTTCAACAACTGTTGCAGCATGTCTTTGATTTCTGCAACAGATGTATCAAGCTTGTCAACTCTATCCGTCAATTCTCGGTACATTAAACCATCACCCAACTTAATAGGATCATCTGATTTCCCACTAACAGTGGTTGTATCAGTGGTTGCCTTAGGAAAATTTTCCCAAAAGTCATCCAATGATGCCCCTTGTTGTAGGATCGTTGTCGGACCCGAAACGAGTCGATCAGAGGTGTTCTACTCAAAATGAAAGGTGGAAACAGACGTAATGAGTTGAAATCAGCAAGATATCACTTTAAACTGTCTATTGTATTGATCTGGTAACAATTACAAATCTGAAGACACTTCAACAGCGCTTCGCCGTCGGTAAACACCTAGCTAATTCCGTTCCAAATGACACGGAACACATCCTATTTATAGATGATCTAATTCCGTTTGAAACATGCTTCAAACGGAAATACAACTCACACGATATTAAGTGATTCCGTGCGGAATTATCACTCAAACGATATTACAAGTCTCAAACGGAAATACATGTTAATTCCGTGCGGAATTAACCTGAACCCCTTCATGCGGAATTAGTGTCTTCATGCGGAATTACTCTTTATTCTTGATTCCTCGAACTCCGTGCCATGTACAATGCAAGACTCGATACAAGACGAAGTCAGCAGACGTATGCACCAACAGACTCCCCCTCGGATGTTGACGAGTCGTAAGTGTCGAGTCTTCAACGTCTTCAGTCTTTATCAGTCTGTCTGCTCTCTCTGAAGTATCAGCACCAACATACTCCTCTCGAACAAATCTTCTAATAGGATGTCTTCAGACTCTCCCTCTCAACAAAGCCGGGATCACAGTCTGGCTTTTACAGGATCAAGATCGTGAACTGGCTCTTGTAAAATCAGAGTCTTCAGGTATCGACACCTGGCTTTCTATCACTCAGCTTCAGGATCTGAAACCTGGCATCCTGCACATTCTCTACCTCACAATAAATTTCACAAATTTAACATTTGAAAATTTTTATAATTACAGACTCCCTTTCAAACTTAACCATAATGATTTAACAATGTAAATCTCTGATGAACCACTTGTAAAAATATCCTTTTTTTAGTCACACATTTTTCACACAAACCTGTTCATCATGTTCAGCACTTGGAATTTTGAATTTCAGCTTTCCAATATCAGTCATCAAAAATCTTTTTGAATTTTTCAAAATTAAAGCTAAACTAATTGAAAGAACAGAAATGAAATGCAGTAAAGAAATATTTACAGACACTATTTTTGAGAGTTTATGTAAGAGGATCATATCAGTTTTTGACAAGTCACTAGTACCGTTGAGCTTAGTTACACAATAAGAATTAAACAATTCACTTAGATTGCCAATATACTGATCCACTTAAATTTTCACACAAATTTCAACTGATTCAGGATATGAATTAGGTGAATTAAGAACTTAAACTCATTTATGTGTCCCACCTCTTGAATATACTCCCGTATCCAGATCCCAATATTCAGTCTTACAGGTGAGTATACCACAGATGATATCTGTAAGGGGTTAAATGCGAAGAACCGTGAGAGCTCAGGTCAGAACTTCCGTTCAGCAGAGAGATGACGGCTTCGACTTTTAGTGGGTCCCCTTTAGAGGATCTTTTTTATAACAGCACATGATTAGCATTTTTCAATGTTTCATCATATTTTGTACTGAGGGCAGGCTTTTATTTCAAGTAAGCGTAAAGTATTCTCCGGGGACTAGGCCATTGCTTCCGCAAAATCAGAAGTCCCGGGATAATACCCCAGATATCACTGAGCATAAAGACCTAGTATCTCAGAAAGAGGGATCTTTCAAACGAAATTTCAGGGGTTACCTATATATCCAAGTAGTGTTCCCCACAAAATAAGCAAGTTTGAATTTAAGTTTATATCCCGAAAAAGCTTACTAAATGTGTAAAAACCTATCGGCATATCATCAGTGAGACCGTTTAACGCTATTTAAACATTACATTTTTTTAGCATACTGTAACTGTCTACTGATGTACTATCATTTCCTCTTTTTCACAACAAACTCATTTTTGTATTTTATCATGTTTTTGCCTTTTTCAAATTTTCAAATGTTTTTGGATTTTCTGAAAAAATTCTTACTCCCCCTAAAATTCAAAACCATTTAAGTAAATTTGAAAACAAACTGTACAAGAAATGTGACAACCGATATCGAATCACTTCAAATCGCCATCCACTTGTCATAAACAATCAGAACTTCCTCTTACAAAAAACTATTTTCTCATTATGATTTCAAAACACTTAAGTTTGTTTTAACCAAAATGATTTTTCCGGAAAATAAGTTTTGTTGATTTTACCACTTGTAGGTTAGGGGTTCATCACATTGTTTTTCTCAATCATTTGTAGAAAATCAAGTACAACCTGATTTACCACTTGTAAGACGAAATCATTTTCGTGAATTTCACAAGAAAGATGCCGATTCCTGCTCCACACTTACAAACCTGGGAGCTCCGGCAAGTCACACTTATCCATTAAAAAAAATTTAGAAAGATGCCGATTCATGCTCCGCAATTACCCACTTGGGAGCTCCGGCAAGTCAGGTTTTTTCAATGAAAGAAGATGTCCACCCAAGCCTGACCAGCCTTGGGTGATACTAATTCCTCTGCAGTTGGGGTGTAAGTTGCTTTCTTTGTAGCATAAAAATCTTTTAACCCTTTAACCTTCCCCTCAACCATTTTCCCAAAAAATTTCTTAACATTTCCATTAAATGCTTTCTCAACATCAAATTCTTTCTTCTCAGAATAGAATTGATTTGAGATTTCAACTTTTCCAATCTTTGATTTTAAACTCTCAGCCCGCAATGGTGGAAAATGAACATCATCCAAAGGTGGAACTGAGTTTTCACCAATTTTAACAATTTGTGGCTCCTCTGATTTTGTGGAATCAGATTTATCATCAGATTTATCACAAAACTTCTTAACAACCCACATTTGGTTGTCTTTGGCTCTCCTTTTGTAAAACCTGGCCTTTGAACACTCACCAACTTCATATGTTGAATTTTCAAAAACTTTGAATTTTTCAGTTGAAGGTTCAGTTTTATCAACAACAACTTCTTTGAGTTTTTCAGAAACTCCCTGTTTTGTTTTTGTAGTCTGAGAACAGTTCCATGCAATGTGACCAGCTTCATTGCACTTAAAACAGATTCTAGTCTCTTTGTTCTGATAAACTCCATTCTTTTTATCCTCTTGCTTCTTTGCAAGGAAATCCTTATTCGATTGCTTCCAGAATGAGCTTTTTGCTTCTTCTTCACAGCTTGTTCCTGAAACAAATGTCATTTTTGATTTAAAATCACGAACATATTTTTCATTTTTATAATTTTCTGGTGGAATAAATCCAAGACCTTTCTTTTTGAAATTACCATTATGGTTTGGTTTCTTTTGAAACCCAGAACCAGAACTGTAACCCTTTTTCTTATTTAAACGTTGTTGAACTCTTGAGATGTATTTTTTAGGTTTTTCTTTAAGATTTAAATCTTTTATTTCAGAAATATTGATTTCTGTCATTTTGAAAACCTTTTTGATCTTTTCAAATCGAACACTTCTTATTGGAAATTCCTCATCAAAGTATAATTTGTCTGAATCATTCAATGTATATGCAACTTTGAATAATTCATCATTCAAATTAGATTTTGATAACAAGAATTCTTTATTGTAAACCCGTTTTCCTGACGACTTTGTACTCTTGACCAACGAACTCGAACTCCTGACTGACAAACACGAACTTTCGGATTCGGACTTTGACTCTGACTCCTCATCCTTATCTAACACCTGATCGACCACCTTTTTTATTAATTCGGACTCATGATCTGTGTCAGATGCTGTGAATGTGATGTCAATATTGTCAGGTAACTCATCGGTTATTTCAGATTTTAGCTTAATATTGACTGCATTTTCGACTTGCTCCTCATTTGGTTTTCTAGGCGAATACCCTTCCCATATTGGAGGCGGACACTTATTGTACTGAACACTCGGTTTCTTACCAGTATCCTTCTTCTCCTTTGGCTTCTTTTGATCATCTTTAAACGCTTCAAAACCTGCAACAGTTGGATAGATTCGGTCAATCAAATAATCAGAACTAGAATAGCTTAGCAGCAATCGTCTAATTCTTTCATTTTCAATCTTTTCTATCTCCAACTCCTGCTTTAACTTGGCACACTCTTCGATGTAATGATTTATGGCTTTTTGCTTTTCCATCATTGTAGCATACATCATAGTCAAGGCATCCTCTCTCTCAGAATTCGTCTTTTGAAGACCAGTTACTGTTCGATTCAACACGTCATACGACTCTTTCACGTAATTCAGATTGAACAGTAAATTTTCTTTCATCTTTTCAAACTCATTCAATTTCTCATCTTTTTCCTCACACATCTTGCAAGTCTCCAAACACTTTTGGCACGGTTTGACGACTTTAACAATCTTTTCTATTTCAATCACCTTTTCTGTAGTTTTAATTTCTTCACTCTGTACAACAATCTTTTCCTGATCAACACTTTCTTTTTTCTTCATCTGTTCTTTTATTGCTTGTTTCTTCTTCAGCTTTTCCAAGCGATCTGCAAAATAAATTGAAAACTTTCAGGAGATAGATGAGTTCTTGCAACATTAATATGCATTTCTTCCTCATCATCACTACTGTTATCAGTTGGAGTTTTATCAATATTTATATCCTTTTCTGAACTATCATCTGAAGAACCAGAATCAGATGGTGTTTGATCAAAAACTGTTGTTCTTTCTGAACTTTCTTCTGATGAAACGGATTCTTCTTCCTGACTTGTCTCTTCATCAGATAACACTGCTATCCATTCTTTCATCAATTCTGGTTTTTTAACAATTTGTGCAATGAAAGCTTTAAACTCCCCATTCTCACCCACATAATCATCCCAGCTAAATCCTGGAGCCAGTTTCTCATCATCTTGATCAATGATGCCAAAGTAAGCTTTCTTATTTGCATCTTCGATCATTTTTCCATGTGCCGTTTGTGAATCCTTTTGTTTATACGGTTGATGAGCAACCTGTTGATATATGGCTTTTCGATAGTAATCATCTTTTCCAAAAGGATTCTTTGCTTCACTAGCTTCTGAATTTTTGCATTCTCTCTTGAAATGGCCTTTCTCCCTACATCGAAAACAAGTCACTTTAGATTTATCAAAACCTAAAGTAGAAACATGTGCATCCAAAAAATCATTTCTTCCAGTAATCATCTTAAACTTTTTTGCTCTCCTCAAGACACTAGCTAAACACCATTTGATGTCCATGAGTTCCATCTCTTCAGCGTCAATCTGATCGTAATCCTCTTTCGTAAGCATAGGATTTCCGATCCTTCCAGCAACCAAACCTTCATAGGATTGTAGCACAGTTGCAAGTAACGCCATGTGATCTTTTGCAATTTCTTCAGAAAAACTTTGACCATCAGGAAGATTCAATGCAATGTTGCACTGTATCACACAACCATTACCACCTTTTGAGCTTTGAGAATGAAAACTTGAAGTTGAACTCTTAGGATTAACACTTGGATATGAAGAAAAACCACTGCTACTGCTGTTTGGACTTTGATCAATATTTCCAGAAGAATTCCCAGCACTAAAAGCAGTTTGTATTTTAGGACTTGCTTCGATATCTGGAACACTTCCTTTATAGTACAATTTGACATCTTGTTGACTATTAGAATTAGTCATTCTTTCAATCTTTTGTTGCTCCAGATCTTGTCCCTCAATTTTTTCTATGAACTCAGAAATTGTTAACTCTTCATAAACTCCAGTATTTTTCAATATCATCAAAAATGTACCCCATTCTTTCTGAGGTAATGCATCAGCTAATTTGTCGACCCATTCTTCTCGATCTTTACTGATACCTACCAAATTCATTGAGCGAACTAAGTGACAATATCTTTCAATCAGTTTCTTAGTACCTTCACCTGGAAAACTTTTAAACAAATCAAATTCTTTCTTTAACAATGATTTCTACTCCTAATCATTTTTTCACTTCCTTTATATTTAGTTTTAAGTACTTCCCAAATCGATTTTGAAGTATTATCATGTTGGAGCAATATGAAGATGTCTTCTTTCACAGCTTGTTGGAGTAAGCTAATCATCATTTTCTCAGCTTTGTACACTTCTCGTTCTTGATCTGTGAATTGAAAGATAGTTTTTTCAGTTTCCAATTCTGTGCGTGGTTTAACATACTTTTTCTCAATGCACTCCCAAGATCTTAAATGATTTGCTTGGACCCAATTTTCAAATTGGTCTTTCCAACCATCATACTCTTCAATGCTCATTAGCTTCGGGGGGTTTTGTAGAGTTCCGGTTTCGTTTTCCATGTTCATGTTTTGAGTTATGGCAGCCGGAGTAGTCGGGGATGTGGCAAATGCATTGTAAAATTCTTCGTCAAACATTTTCAAACGGAATTAAGTTCTTCAAATGAAAATATCTTCAAGCGATATTAGGTTCCAAACGAAATTAACCTGCACACAAGTTTTCAAACGAGATTAGTTTATTTCAAACGAAATGTCACACCCCGGATTTCCACGTATTACCGGTGGGCCCGGTGGGGAGTATCGTGACGTAGTTGATATCATCATGGTCAAACAACACAATATATAAATGCACAGCGGAAGCAAAAGATAGATTTATTTCAACCGAATAAATTGTAATATTAAGTATCACAAAATAGTTGAAACAGATTCACAGGCGGATCAAAATAAAAAGGAAACATTGTTCAACAGTTTTATGACATCCAAGCTTGCGAGACTTATTGTGGACGCTAGGAGAAAGCCAGCCTATTTCGAGTAGTACCTGCACTTAACCTTGTTGGGAAAATACGTCAGTTTACACTGGTAAATACAATTAACTGACTCATTTTGAAAAATGTTTAATAAAATTGATTTGAATGCACGTGGCACAAAACTTTTTATAACTTGGGATAATTATTTATATATATATATATATATATATAATCTTGTAAAAGAATTACATGTTTCTTATACTTTCAGTAGCCCGGGTTGAATACCGGGTTAAAGATTAATTGACACACCACATGATATAGTCTCGCGGCGGGTTATTCCCGAAACCAGCGGTTATACCTTATTATTTATAAATACACTAACGGGTGTACGCCTACACCCGTGTGTTAAGGTCGTGGCCATTTCTTTGAATGATGCCAAGGATATCCGGGACATAGTTATTAACCCCCCAAAGGCTTTAAGCAAACAAACATTTCCAAACGGGACATTTCAATAATTTAATTTTCATAACATTAAAAATTCAATGCCTGACCAAGCGGTATTTTATATACCGTACCCCAAGCCCGTATAAGGGAAAATAAGTTAAAAGTATTTACCTGAGCTAAATATAAATTCAATCCCAGCCGTATATCAAATCAGCAAGTACAGATAGCTTTTACTGGGCTCCTAAATCTGGAACGAAGGTTTTTAATAACCTATTAGAATCCTAACGGGTCTTTAATTAAGCTTAGACTTAGACCGGTTAGTTTTCAAAAGGAATACACGGTTCAAACGCATGGTAAAGCAAAGACCGGTTTAGAATGTGGTTTTGAACCGACAAGCTTGTATGCTTGTTTAATATGGTTAACTTAAACACATTCTGGATTTTGAGATGAAAACGATATGGTTTGACCCGATTCGGCTAAATTATGCAAACTAGTTACATAAGCCGATCCGAACGCGAAAAGTGCGTAACGGGTAACCATATGAGTCATATACAAGTTTCCTAAGTTAATATGCCTTAAATATGTTGTGACATCAGTAAGATATCTTCCATTATGCCCAAAACGGATTTAAACTCAAATTACGCCCCGTAGGGGTATTTTGGTCATTTTAAGGTTATAAAAGAGTTTAAATATAAATCTGAGTTTCGGGTCTGATGTAATCAGTAAAAATACTTAATTTACTAAGTTATATCAGTAGGGTATTTCCTATATGTGAAATTTATCATTTCTAACCATACTATGCACCGAAGGGGCATTTTGGTAATTTCACTTAAGGTTCAAGGGTCAAATCTGGAATCTGACTTCAAAAACTTTTACTTATTGTTAGAATATAAAAGTTTACTTAAATTATCAGTAGGTATCAAGTCTTACATGTCTAATATGGTTTTAATATATACTATGCGTTAAAAATGCTTAAAAAGGCGATTTGGAGCTATTTCCGGGTTTTCAAAGAAAAGCTGATATTTTTATATTTCCAGAAGGCTTAAAATATTCTATTTATCATTTAGAATCAGTAGCAAAAGGTTTGGGATCAAACGGATTTGTAAAACTCATTTTATAGCTTAAAAGGGCAAAACCGACAATTACCGGATCAAGCTTAGAACTCTATGTTATGCTTAACCTAAAAATAAATAAAAATCTCCAAAGATCCCAAAATATTATTTTATATCAGTAGGTATAAAGTTTGGTATCAAAAATCGGGTTTAGAAAGGCTATATGCTAATTACGCCGATTAATTACTAAAAGTTTTCTAATTGCGCCAATGAGCATAACTCTTAATCTAGACCTCAAACTGATGTAAAATTTTAGGTGCAAGTTTATAAATCAGTAACTAAGGTTTCTACTCTTTTACATTTTCAAAAATCACGTTTTAGGGTCAAAAGGGCATAATAGTCAACATATAAGCAATTAACGGGATCATGCATATGAATCGGATAACTATTGAACCAAGGTATATAATCATAGAGGGTTATAATTATATGAAACCTGGTCCTAATAGGGCTCTAAGGCATTTCTAAAACATGCTTAAACGGGTCAGAACTGAAAGTCAAAGCAAAAGTCAAATTATGCGACTTTCGGTTCCGAACCGGGCCTAAACTGGAAATTGTCGGGTTGAACATGTTTAGACATGTTCTTACATTAATTACCAAGTTATATTAATGATAAAACAGGTTGCATAGCTTCTACATTGCTAATTATGCATTTATTTGAAATTAAGCATTATGTTGACTTTTTATGATTTTGTTTGACCCGACAATTGACCTAGTTATAGTGGGAATCAGAGAGTTCAATTTTGAGGGTTTATTACCCACATAATTACCTACTTATAGGTATTCTTAATTTGAGATTTGACTGAACAATTATTGATTAATCTCGAAGTCAAACCTTAATTACGACGGTTTGACTTTTAGCTAATTAACTAAGCTAAACTGAATTAAGGAGGATTAAGGACACTTACAAAGGTCCTAAGTATGATTAGGTAGCCTAAGGAGACTTGTTGCTGATCAGAGGAGCTCCAGAGAAGTCCTTGAAGTGAGTTGCAAATGAGTGCAAAAATGTTGCAACTTGTTCTTCTTATATAGTGAACCCCAAAGCACAAGATCACTCCAAATCAGTCTACAATTGTTGTAAGATGTTCCCAGGTGTCCCTATGATGATAAAAACCAGTTATAGGGCCCCCTGAATTCGAAAACCACTCATATAAGGCGGTGTAACAGGCTGAACAGGCAGCTGTCCAAATTCTGCTGCCAGCGACAGTCTTACGGACCGTAAGCCTTAAGCCTTGCGGACCGTAAGCGTCTCTTACGGACCGTAAGCTCTTGGTCTTGCGGTCCGTAACCGACCTTTGCTTAAATCGCCCAGTTGCAGGTCTTGCGGACCGTAAGCCTAAGGCCATACGGTCCGTAACCGATGACCAGAAGACAAAAATTTGTAAACTTCCAAGCTTTGATCATGCATTTCTTACAAATCCAAATCTTATGCTTTCCTTTTCAGTAGAGGGACCAAATGCTCAGACTTTGCATGCACTTACACATTTTGGATCTTGTGGAGAGTCTTGTCATGTATTTGAACAAAGTTTGATTCTTTTGAACGAGAATTTTATTTATAAACTTTGTTGTAACATTATTTAGATACCCAAATCTTTTTAACTGAATTTATTCATTATAGGAATAACCGGCTCTAACTAGATCAGATGTTTATCGTATCGATTAGGGTCTTGGGATTTATAATTTGGTCGCTCAGAGGTGTTTATTAACATGTCGACACTTTTTAAATCCTACCATACATCTTCCAAATTTTGACTCGGTTTCCTGACACGTTTATCTTACATGACACGTGTCTTTATTCTATTGGGTATGATTTTACGAGGTGTTACACGAAATCAAGTAATTCCGTACGGAAATACTCAGATTTCAAACGGAATAACGAGCTTGAAACGAAATTATAATTTCGTTTGAATGACTTCAAACGAAAATACTAATTCCGTATGGAATTAGCTAGTCTTTCAAACGGAATTATGCACAAACACGTGATTTCGTGCGGAATTATGGCACACTTTCAAACGGGATTATGTGATGTCATCATTTTCCGAACAAATTTCAAACGAAATTACAAGTTTTGTCAAATGTTGATAGAGTTATGGTCCAATTCTTTCAAGGCTTCTTTAAAACACTGTTTCGCTTGTAATATATGAAACTCAAATCATTGTGACCGTTAAAACTTATTCAAATCAGAAAAGAAAGTGTAGAAGTAAGAAAACAAGATGAAATCAGGCTGAAATCTGCAGAACTCCTCCTCCTGAGCTCTGATACCAATTGTAGGATCGTTGTTGTACCCGAAACGAGTCGATCAGAGGTGTTCGACTCAAAATGAAAGGCGGAAACAGACATAATGAGTTGAAATCAGTAAGATATCACTTTAAACTGTCTATTGTATTGATCTGGTAACAATTACAAATCTGAAGACACTTCGACAGCGCTTCGCCGTCGGTAAACACCTAGCTAATTCTGTTCCAAATGACACGGAACACATCCTATTTATAGATGATCTAATTCCGTTTGAAACATGCTTCAAACGGAAATACAACTCACACGATATTAAGTGATTCCGTGCGGAATTATGACTCAAACGATATTACAAGTCTCAAACGGAAATACATGTTAATTCCGTGCGGAATTAACCTGAACCCCTTCATGCGGAATTAGTGTCTTCATGCGGAATTACTCTTTATTCTTGATTCCTCGAACTCCGTGCCATGTGCAATGCAAGACTCGATACAAGACGAAGTCAGCAGACGTATGCACCAACACTTGTTCTCGGTACTGGGGACTTCTTTCCTCAGCAATTGATAACCTTTTAAATGTACCAGTGGTTGGAACAAACACACCAGTGGTTATCAGAGTTGCTGGAGAGGAAATTGCCTTCAAGGAAGTCTCATTTATCAAACAACTGGCCAGGTGTAGATCAGTGGATCCAACACCTGTAGTTGCTGCTTCGCTTGAACTACTGACAGGAAGTACTTGTACATCCTGCAGTGTAACCTCCTCTGGTGTTGTTGGTGGGTTAGCAATGATAGGGAGTTCAGACTCAGTCATTTGTGGTGGCATGCACTCACTGATAGGTAGATGAGAGGAACTGATTTCTGTCTGAGCTATATCAAGTGCGTCCAACAAAAGTTTTGTTTGTGCAGGAATTTGAGAGGTGAGTATGGGTGTGGAAAGAGAATTTGCCCCGGGCAGTGGGCTGTGGATGATAGAATCAAGTGATTCTAGAGCATCACAATTTGGTGTCCCGGTTCTTACAACCTGTTCTTTTTTAGAAGAAGCAGGAGGAGTTTGAGGCTCGGTTTGAGATCTTTCTACCATCTGCTGTGAGGAAGTAGCAGCAGTGGTTTCTGGTGACTTTTGTGTTGTCACTGGCAGTTGCTCTGGGATCTCATCTTCCAGAGTTGCCTTTGTTTTAGGTTTGGGGGGCTTTTGTGTTTTCTTTTGTCTTTTCTTTTGTCTTGGTCTTTTGGTGAATTTAGGTGTGGGTTTCACAACAGCTTTTTTGCTATTGTGATCACCTTTGGTAAGAAAGGCAAGCTAAGCCCGAGATACATAGGACCTTTTGAGGTTATCGAACGTGTCGGGTCAGTTGCTTATAAGTTAAACTTGCCTGAAGAACTCAGTGCTATACATAAGGTTTTTCACATCTGTAATCTGAAGAAGTGTTTCGCTGATGAACCACTGGTCATACCACATACGGATATGCATATAGATGAAAGCTTGAAATTTGTGGAGAAACCGTTATCGATTGAGGATCGACAGGTGAAGAAGCTTCGAAGGAAGCATGTGCCTATTGTAAAGGTCAAATGGGATGCCCGTAGAGGTCCCGAATACACATGGGAGGTAGAATCCACGATGAAAGAAAAATACCCTCATTTGTTTCAGTAAATCTCGAGGTTGAGATTTCTTTTAAGGGGGTGAGGATGTAACACCTCAAAAATTTACGTCCAATAATGTATTGACACGTGTCATAGGCTTTGAATATGTGAAAAAGCACTTTAGAGGGACTAAAGTTGACAAACAGTGAAACTATGTGAATATAAGGGTCCAAAGTGTCAACAATGGATAAATAGGGTCTACAATAACCCTACATGGTGTTTATAATCTTAAACGGATAAATCATGGATCATACGAAGAAGAAAATGAAAGAAAGTGAGGAATTACAAACTACAGGGGCTAAATGTGTCAACATGTTGAAAGTATACCTCTGAGTGACCTTTTGGCAAACCCGAAGTTTTGTAATGGTAAAATATACTCACTAGAATATGTGGTAAAAATTTCATAAAGTTTCGTGATCGTATGAGAAAGTTATGATCAAAACCGTGCACGAAGGGTTAAATGCGTTAACGTTGAAATTCGTGACTTTTCGGGTAAGCACAAAGTTAACCAAGGACCTACCCAAGTTTGTAGATGTCCTAAGGCCCTTAAAAATCAGGTTTGAGGGTCAAGTGTGCAAGATAAATAGCCAAAACCACGTTACAAAGGACCAAGGACTGAATTGCAATTCATGAAAACTTGTTTGGCTGGTTGCCAACATGTACGCGGCCCGCGTAAGGGGTCTCGCGGCCCGCCTACGACCTGCCAGCGACAGAAACTCGCAGATGTCAGTTTTTCAGGTCTGAATTCGATGTTAACAGCTGTTATCTGATACATGGGGCTCTCCAATGGTTTTACATGCATAGAGGGGCACCTGTAAACATCTTATAACAAGTGTAGGCTATTGTGGCATCATCTAGTAAGATCAAAATTGATATATAAAGTCCCCAAGGTTGTAACAATTGAACACTTGCATTTACAAAAATTCACAAGACCACTTCTGGAGCTCCTCTGATCAACCTCAGGCTTTCTAGTGATCTCTAAGCATAATTAGGACTCTTGTAAGTATTCATAACCCCTTCTAATTCGTTGTAGCTTAGTTAATTAATCAAAAGTCAAACCGTCGTAAATTAAGTTTGACTTCGTGATTAAATGAAACTGGCTCTGTCATTTCTCGAATTGAAAGTACCTACAAGTAGGTATTTATGTGGGTAACAAACCCTTAAAAGGGTATTTTCAGATTCCCACTCTAACTATGTTAATTGTCGAGTCAAAGCTTGCTTTAAAAAGTCAACAGAATGATTATTTGCAAATTTAAGCATAATTAGCAATGTAGGGTACATGCAACCTGTTTGATCATTAAAATAACATGGTAACTAATATAAGAACATGTCTCAACATGTTCAACTCGACAATTTTCAGTATAAACCCGGATCGGACCCGAAAGTCGCATAAATTGACTTTTGCTTTGACTATCAGTTCTGATCCGTTTATGCATGTTTAAGATCTGCCTTAGAGCTTATTTTGGACCAGGTTTCATATAAGTATAACTCTCTGAGATTATACAACTTGGTTCAATACTTATCCGATTCATATGCATGTTTCCGATTAATGCTTAAAAGTTGACTATTATGCCCTTTTGACTATAAAACGTGATTTTTGAAAAAGTGAAAGAGTAGAAACATTAGTTACTGATTTATAAACTTGCACCTAAAATTTGACACCAGTTTGAGGTCTAGATTAAGAGTTATGCTCATTAGCGTAAATTGGAAGCTTTATGTTAATTAAAAGGCGTAATTAGCGAATAGCCTATTTAAACCCACTTTTTGATATCAAACTTTTTACCCACTAATGTAATATAATATTTTGGGATTTTTGAAGATTTTTATTTAATTTTTGGCTGAGCATAACATAGGTCTCTAAGTTTAATTCGGTAAATACCGATTTTGCCCTTTTAAGCCATAAAATGAGTTTTACAAATCCTTTTGACCCCAAACCTTTTTCTACTGATTTCATTTGTCAAATAAAATATTTTGAGCCTTCTGGAATTATAAAAATATCAGCTTTCTTTTAAAAACCCGGAAATGGCTCCAAATCGCCTTTTTAAGCGTTTTTAACGCATAGTATGTACTATAACCATATTAAACATATAAGGTTGATACCTACTGATGTTTTTAGTATATTTTTATATAATAACAGTAAGTAAAAAAAATTTTGAACTCAGGTTTCCAGTTTTGACCTTTTTAGCCCTTGTGAAATTACCAAAATACCCCTAAGGTGCATAGTTTGGTTTTAAATGATAAATTTCACATATAGGTCATACCCTACTGTTATAACTTGTTAAATTAAGTATATTTACTGTATAAATCAGACCTGTAACTCATATTTCAAATAAAACTCTTTTATAATCTTTTAAATGACCAAAATGCCCTTATGAGGCATAAGTTGAGCTTAAATTCATTTGGGGCATAATAGAAGATATCTTACTGATATTATAACATATTTAAGCCATATTATCTCAGGGAACTTGCATATGACTCTTATGGTTACCCGTAACGCCCTTTTCGCGCTCGGTTCGGTTTATGTAACTAGTTTGCATAAATTGACCGAAATGGGTCAAACCTTATCATCTTTGTCTCAAAATCCAGAATGTATTTAGTATACCCATATTATAAAAGTATTCAAACTTGTCGGGTCTAAATCACATTCTATCCGGTCTTCGCTTAATCGTGCGTTTGAACCGTATCGTCCTTAAAAGCTAACCGGTCTAAGCTTAGGCTTAAATAAAGACCCGTTAGAAATCTAATAGGTTATTATAAACCTTCGTTCCAGATTAGGAGCACCAGTAAAAGCTACTTGCAATTTGCTTATTGTGAATTATACTTTACTCAGGTAAATACTTTTAACTTATTTTCCCTATACGGGCTTGGGGTACGGTATATAAAATACCGCTTGGTCCGGCATTGAATTCTTTAAATCGAATAGAGGTTAAATTTATTGATATGCTATGTTTTGAATGTGTTTTGTTTGCTTAAAGCCTTTGGGGGGTTAATGACCATGTCCCGGATATCCTTGGCATCATCTTACGAGATGGCCACGACCTGAGCACGGGGTGTAGGCGTACACCTTTCAGTGCATAACTCAATATTGTGGTGTGTCTATTAATCTTTAACCCGGTCTACGGATCGGGCTACTGAACGCATAAGTAACATGTAAATCCCTTACAAGATTATACTACATAATTATCCCAAGTTATAAAATGTTTTGTGCCACGTGCATTCAAATCAATTTTCAACCCTTTTCAAAATGAGTCAGTTAAATTGTGTTTACCAGTGTAAACTGACGTATTTTTCCCAAAAGGTTAAGTGCAGGTACTACTCGTACTAGGCTGACTGTCTTCTAAGCGTCCACAATAAGTCTCGCAAGCTTGGATGTCAAATAAACTGTTGAACAATATCTTATTTTATTTTGATCCGCCTGTGGATCCGTTTCAACTATTCGTGATATTTAATATTACACTTTATTAAAGTTGAAATGAATCTATCTTTGCTTCCGTTGTGCATTTATATGTTGTGTTGTTTGTCTATGATGATACCAACTACGTCACGATACTCCCCACCGGGCCCACCGGTGACACGTGGAAAATAGGGGTGTGACAGGTTGGTATCAGAGCCAACTCTGAGTGAATTAAACACTAGTCTTTTGTGTTTAATCTCAGTTACACAATTGCACATTCCTCGATTCTCGAGTCTAGACAAAGAACTTAGGAACTATCCAAATTTTTGGTTTTATTTCTAACTTTGTCTTATATATTTCTTGTTGTATCACTTGTTTGTTTTTGACATGTTGTGAAAAATGCCGCCGCGAATGAGAGGAAGAGGCAGGGGAAACGGGCCACTTACCGCCCCAAACGACCATGAAGCCGGACCTTCGCACCGACGAACACCTTCAGATCCCCATAACTCAGATGCTCAAGATCTTTGGAGGTCTTTTACTGAACCAGCTAGGCGCTCAGTATCACTGAGTACCTCCCCGTCTATCCCACACTCCTTCGGGCCTCATTCTGAAAATGAGCCCCACAACTCTCACCAGTCCTATATTCCTCTTCAAGTACACCAATCACCCTTTGACCACCTATCGCCTGTCTTCCAAGGCCAATTTAACCCTGCTGATTACCTTGGAGTGCCAATGGGTTTTAACCCACTTGGACCCGAAGACCACTTTTCTGGTGGCAACCCGATGGATATCGACGAGGACACCGATCCTGCAATGCCACCATCCGGGACCCCTAACCATCCCATCGAAATTTCTGATGGGTCACCATTTGTGGGATCACCTTACAATGGTCCCGATAGCTTTGAGGAGAAATTCAAGCAGTATGACTGGGTATTTACTCCCAGTTACCATAGCTCTCCCCTGCACCAGCCACACCATAGCTCTCCCCTGCACCAGCCGCAGCACAACTCTCCCCTGCACCAGCTGCAACACAACTCTCCCCTACATCAGCCACAGCAGCAGCAGAATCCTTCCGAGGATTCCCGACTTATCGCGGTCACTCCGCCAGCAGCACCACCTCAGCTTCAGCCTCCCTCGCCCCCGAGGCGAAGGAGAACGACCTTGCGGATATCCGCACGAGGGGGAGTGCGCATTTGCACCCCTCCACATTCAAGTGGCAGCCGGTACTCGCCTGTCCACGAAGAACCAGAGAGGGGAGAATCTTCACATCCCGTCTCTGAAGTAGTCTCTGCGCCTGTCGCGCCACAACCACCAATGGGTTTTGGAGACCCAATTCCCACTTACACTGGTGCGGCAGCGTACAACCCCTTCGAGCAGCCGATCCACACAAATTACAACTTTGCAGAGGATCCCTACTGGTTAGCTGCGAACTCTCTCCATTAGGAAGGTCCCTACGGAGGTCCCTGGGCTACAGGACACTCGACCTATGGATACCCACCATATGGGTATCAGCAACCGCAGCCTCCTCAACCTCCGCATTATCAGCAACCGCCGCCTCCTCAACCTCAGCATCTTCAGCAACCACCGCGGACACCGGTGATGTCACCGCCACAATTTCAAGAAATCCTTCATGAGATACATGAGGTGCGACAAGAGGTGCAACATGGATTGCGGGAAGAACGTAGGCATAACCGGGGGATGTTTAAGAAGATGGTGAATTTGATCAAGGGAAAAAGCAAGAAGGATCACTAAATCCTTTGTTTGTTTATTTATTTTAGTTGAAATCATGTCCCTGCGAGGACATTTATTTCTGTACTCTGCCCCTGCGTGGGCATTTTTCCTTTCTGTTCTGCCCCTGCGTGGGCATGTTTTTCTTTTTGACCCCTGCGTGGGTTTGTTGTTAATTTTGCCCCTGCGTGGGCGTGTTATTTGTGTAAAAGTCCCGTTTAGGGCAAACTCGTACTAGTTTAATTTTTGTTTGGAATGGTTAATTTAAGTTTTTCATTTTTAAATTATGCATGAATATAATATGTGAATAAATGAAAAATAACATATTTTGATTTACCATTTTTGATAATAATAAGAATCTTAAAAAGGTAAAACCTAGCTTGAATGTCATATTAAAGACCTGGCCAATATGGTAGAACCTGTTTAAAAAGATTAAAATCTCTGTTAACATCTGCAAACATGTTAACATTCTTGGCTAGTGTGATCCGCAAAATCACACATGTCACCCTTTTTAATAAATTACCCAAATTTATATTTTTATATATATTTGATTGTGACAAAATGCCTACGGGTTATAATTAATGTCATATAAAACAAAAGGCAGCCGTAGTTTATAGACTCCCTGCCAAGAAAGGGATTGATTTGTCTTATTTATTCAAACTTTAATCCTATAAGATCTAAATTTGTAATTTAGAAATTTGTCTACGTGACTAGGCTTATTATGCCAATATTATATTTCATTCTAAAAAGATTACTAGTAAAATCCCGAATGAAATTATTGAATAAATTAACTAAAATGGCTATTAAAACCATGGTTAATAAATCGTCAAGAACGATAATAATGTTTAGGCTTCTAAATAGACCTTGTCCTTATTTTTATGTAGCAATTAAGACTACATGGCTAAGTCTGAAGAATTAAACAGTCGTCCAGCAGAAAACCCTGAAAATGCTAAGATACTTGTAACTGGTGCGGAGTTACAAGCAATAGTGGAAAATTCTGTTAACAAAGCCATCGAGAGGCAATATAGTGAATCGAGTGGTACTCGAAGCAGGACCAGATCAACTCCTCACTCTAAGCCAAAAGTTCACTCTGAGGCTCATAGCAAACCGCCCTCTAAGAAAGATGAACCTAAGAAAGATGAGCTCAAGAAGGACGATGATCGACACTCATCAAATCAGAACAGTGTTCCCTCAAAAAGGATGGTGTATGATGCCAAACCACACACCAAGTCCTGTACTTACAAGTACTTTGTTTCTTGCAAACCCCGGGACTTCACCGGGGAGAAAGGAGCAATAGATTGTATGACTTGGTTGGACGAAATGGATACGGTTGAAGACATCAGCGGTTGTGCTGAAAGGGACGTAGTAAAATACGTATCCCAATCGTTCAAAGGAGAAGCACTGGCGTGGTGGAAGTCTCTCATACAAGCTGCTGGAAAGATCCCACTCTAGAATTTATCATGGGATCAGTTCGTTGCTCTCATTAAGGATAATTATTGCCCGCAGCACGAAGTTGAGAGAATCGAATCAGATTTCTTATCGTTGGTGATGAAGAATTTAGATTGCCAAGCATACCTCACCACTTTCAATACCCTATCTAGGTTGGTCCCGTACTTGGTAACCCCAGAACCTAAGAGGATTGCTCGCTTCATCGGGGGTTTAGCCCCAGAGATTAAAGCTAGTGTTAAGGCATCAAGGCCTGCAACCTTCAGATCAGCAGCTGATCTATCTCTATCTCTTACCTTGGACGTAGTCAGGTTGAGAGCGCTCAGGAATTCGGAGGAAGGTAAGAGGAAGCGTGAGGACGACACCTCACGAAGATCGAATAAAAAGCACCGAGGTAATGATGACCACAAGAAAGGGTCGGGATTTAAGAAAGATGGGCAACAATCGGGAGATAAGCCCAAATGTAAAACTTGTAAGAAGAACCATTTTGGGAGGTGTCGACTTGAGTCGAAATCCCAGTCTCATTCGAGACCCTGTGGAATTTGCAAATCCACAGATCATAAGACTTTGGAGTGTAAGAAGCTGAAAGATGCAACTTGTTACGGTTGCAATGAAAAAGGGCACATTAAGTCCAATTGCCCAAAGAGCACCAAGAAAACCGAGGATGGGAAGAAGACCAATGCGAGGGTCTTCAAGATGGACGCTAAGGAAGCTGTTCAGGATGACAACGTGATCACAGGTACTTTTCTCGTAAATGATGTTTTTGCTAGAGTATTGTTTGATTCTGGAGCAGATAAGTCTTTTGTGGATAATAAGTTTTGTGAGTTGTTGAAATTGCCTGTAAAAGCCTTAAGTGTGAAATATGAGGTGGAATTAGCTGATGGAACCATAGAAACCGCCTCAACTGTGTTAGATGGATGTGTTATATCCATTAGGAATCACTCTTTTCCTTTGTCCTTACTTCCCTTTAAGCTAGCCGGCTTTGATATAGTGATAGGCATGGATTGGTTATCGCATAACCAAGCCCAGATTGTGTGCAACAGAAAGCAAGTGGTAGTCAAAACTCCGTCTGGTGAGTCACTTACCATCCAAGGGGATACCCAGCATGGATTGCCTGAGCAAGTGTCCATGCTCAAGGCATCCAGATGTCTGCAGAAGGGTTGTGTCATTTATATGGCACAAGTTACTATTGATGAGCCAAAGCCCAAGATTGAAGACATCCCTATCATTTCGGAATATCCCGAAGTTTTTCCCGAAGAACTACCTGGGTTACCACCAGATAGGCAAGTGGAATTCCGAATTGACATCATTCCGGGTGCAGCACCAGTAGCAAGAGCACCATATAGGTTGGCACCAACGGAGATGAAGGAGTTAAGGACGCAATTAGATGATCTGCTAGCCAAAGATTTTATTAGACCTAGTTCGTCTCCTTGGGGAGCACCGATTTTGTTTGTCAAGAAGAAGGATGGATCGATGCATCTGTGCATCGATTACCGTGAGCTTAATAAAGTCACTATCAAGAATAGGTATCCTTTGCCCAGGATCAACGATCTGTTCGATCAATTGCAAGGGGCAAGCTACTTCTCCAAGATCGACTTGAGGTCAGGCTATCATCAATTGAAGGTCAAGGATGAAGATGTGCACAAGACAGCATTTAGGACTCGTTATGGACATTACGAGTTCCTAGTGATGCCTTTTGGGCTCACTAATGCACCGGCCGCATTCATGGATCTCATGAATCGCGTCTGCAAGCCTTACTTAGATAAGTTTGTCATCGTCTTCATTGACGACATTCTCATTTATTCGAAGAACCAAGCTAACCACGAGAAACACCTTCGTTGTATTCTTAAACTTCTACATCAGGAGAAACTCTACGCCAAATTTTCAAAGTGCGAGTTTTGGCTTCGAGAAGTCCAATTCCTTGGACATGTAGTAAGTGAGCATGGTATCCAAGTGGATCCCGCTAAAGTAGAAGCAGTTATGAATTGGCAAGAGCCGAAGACACCTACTGAGATTCGTAGCTTCCTGGGTTTAGCTGGATATTATAGGCGTTTCATCGAAAATTTCTCAAGGATTGCTGCGTCCCTAACTTCATTGACACGTAAGAAGGTTAAGTTTGATTGGGGCCCTAAGCAGCAGGAATCCTTTGACATTTTGAAGAAAAAGTTGAGCAATGCACCAGTGTTAACATTGCCCGATGGTATAGAAGAATTCGTGGTGTATTGTGATGCATCACACACTAGTATGGGCTGTGTACTCATGCAGAAAGGCAAGGTTATTGCCTACGCTTCACGACAGCTAAAGGTGCACAAGAAGAACTACACCACCCACGACTTGGAGCTGGGTGCCGTTGTATTTGCATTAAAGCTATGGAGGCATTACTTGTATGGAACCAAGTGTGTGATCTATTCAGATCACAAGAGCCTTCAACATTTGTTCAATCAGAAGGACTTGAACATGCGACAAAGACGATGGATGGAAACTCTAAATGATTATGATTGTGAGATAAAATACCATCCAGGCAAGGCAAATGTAGTTGCTGACGCCTTAAGCAGAAAAGAAAGAGTGAAGCCGATAAGAATCAATGCCAAGCGCATCGAAATCAGGAATAGTTTGAACGAAAGGGTGTTAGCTGCACAGAAGGAAGCTGTGTTGGAAGCTAACTATCCTGAAGAAAAGCTAGGAGTAACTGAGGAGCAGTTATCCTATGACAAAGACGGAATGCTAAGATTGAATGGACGAATATGGGTTCCAGTTTATGGAGGACTTCGAGATGTTATTCTCCAGGAAGCCCACAGTTCCAAATATTATGTTCATCCTGGAGCTGATAAGATGTACCAGGATCTAAAGGCCAACTACTGGTGGATTGGTTTGAAAAATTCTGTAGCTGCTTATGTAGCTAAGTGTTTGACTTGTACGCAAGTCAAAGCTGAACACCAGAAGCCGTCAGGTTTGTTACAACAACCTGAAATTCCCACGTGGAAGTGGGAGATGGTGACGATGGATTTCATCACCAAGTTGCCAAAGACGAGGAAGGGAAACGGTACTATATGGGTCATAGTAGATAGACTGACCAAGTCAGCACATTTCCTACCCATTAAGGAAACTTACAGCTCAGACATGTTAGCTCAATTGTACGTAGATAAAATTGTAGCATTGCATGGCGTGCCATTGTCGATTATCTCGGATAGAGATACGGGATACACCTCTCATTTTTGGAAAAGTTTCCAACAGTCTCTGGGCACGCGCTTGAATTTTAGTACGGCTTACCACCCACAAACAGACGGACAGAGTGAGCGTACCATCCAAACATTGGAAGACATGCTTCGTGCATGTGTGATTGATTTAGGTTGCAGTTGGGATAAGCATCTGCCATTGGTCGAGTTCTCCTATAACAATAGCTACCATACTAGTATTAAGGATGCGCCCTTTGAGGCATTATATGGTAGAAAATGCAGAACACCCATTTGTTGGGCGGAAGTAGGAGACGTTCAATTGTCAGGACCAGATTTGGTTTTTGAAACGACGGACAAGATTGTCCAGATTCGCGATCATTTGAAAGCTGCCAGGGATAGGCAGAGGAGCTATGCGGATCCAAAGCGTAAATCTTTTCACTTCGAAGTAGGTGACAAAGTATTGCTTAAAGTATCACCCTGGAAGGGAGTGATGCGATTTGGTAAGAAAGGCAAGCTAAGCCCGAGATACATAGGACCTTTTGAGGTTATCGAACGTGTCGGGTCAGTTGCTTATAAGTTAAACTTGCCTGAAGAACTCAGTGCTATACATAAGGTTTTTCACATCTGTAATCTGAAGAAGTGTTTCGCTGATGAACCACTGGTCATACCACATACGGATGTGCATATAGATGAAAGCTTGAAATTTGTGGAGAAACCGTTATCGATTGAGGATCGACAGGTGAAGAAGCTTCGAAGGAAGCATGTGCCTATTGTAAAGGTCAAATGGGATGCCCGTAGAGGTCCCGAATACACATGGGAGGTAGAATCCACGATGAAAGAAAAATACCCTCATTTGTTTCAGTAAATCTCGAGGTTGAGATTTCTTTTAAGGGGGTGAGGATGTAACACCTCAAAAATTTACGTCCAATAATGTATTGACACGTGTCATAGGCTTTGAATATGTGAAAAAGCACTTTAGAGGGACTAAAGTTGACAAACAGTGAAACTATGTGAATATAAGGGTCCAAAGTGTCAACAATGGATAAATAGGGTCTACAATAACCCTACATGGTGTTTATAATCTTAAACGGATAAATCATGGATCATACGAAGAAGAAAATGAAAGAAAGTGAGGAATTACAAACTACAGGGGCTAAATGTGTCAACATGTTGAAAGTATACCTCTGAGTGACCTTTTGGCAAACCCGAAGTTTTGTAATGGTAAAATATACTCACTAGAATATGTGGTAAAAATTTCATAAAGTTTCGTGATCGTATGAGAAAGTTATGATCAAAACCGTGCACGAAGGGTTAAATGCGTTAACGTTGAAATTCGTGACTTTTCGGGTAAGCACAAAGTTAACCAAGGACCTACCCAAGTTTGTAGATGTCCTAAGGCCCTTAAAAATCAGGTTTGAGGGTCAAGTGTGCAAGATAAATAGCCAAAACCACGTTACAAAGGACCAAGGACTGAATTGCAATTCATGAAAACTTGTTTGGCTGGTTGCCAACATGTACGCGGCCCGCGTAAGGGGTCTCGCGGCCCGCCTACGACCTGCCAGCGACAGAAACTCGCAGATGTCAGTTTTTCAGGTCTGAATTCGATGTTAACAGCTGTTATCTGATACATGGGGCTCTCCAATGGTTTTACATGCATAGAGGGGCACCTGTAAACATCTTATAACAAGTGTAGGCTATTGTGGCATCATCTAGTAAGATCAAAATTGATATATAAAGGCCCCAAGGTTGTAACAATTGAACACTTGCATTTACAAAAATTCACAAGACCACTTCTGGAGCTCCTCTGATCAACCTCAGGCTTTCTAGTGATCTCTAAGCATAATTAGGACTCTTGTAAGTATTCATAACCCCTTCTAATTCGTTGTAGCTTAGTTAATTAATCAAAAGTCAAACCGTCGTAAATTAAGTTTGACTTCGTGATTAAATGAAACTGGCTCTGTCATTTCTCGAATTGAAAGTACCTACAAGTAGGTATTTATGTGGGTAACAAACCCTTAAAAGGGTATTTTCAGATTCCCACTCTAACTATGTTAATTGTCGAGTCAAAGCTTGCTTTAAAAAGTCAACAGAATGATTATTTGCAAATTTAAGCATAATTAGCAATGTAGGGTACATGCAACCTGTTTGATCATTAAAATAACATGGTAACTAATATAAGAACATGTCTCAACATGTTCAACTCGACAATTTTCAGTATAAACCCGGATCGGACCCGAAAGTCGCATAAATTGACTTTTGCTTTGACTATCAGTTCTGATCCGTTTATGCATGTTTAAGATCTGCCTTAGAGCTTATTTTGGACCAGGTTTCATATAAGTATAACTCTCTGAGATTATACAACTTGGTTCAATACTTATCCGATTCATATGCATGTTTCCGATTAATGCTTAAAAGTTGACTATTATGCCCTTTTGACTATAAAACGTGATTTTTGAAAAAGTGAAAGAGTAGAAACATTAGTTACTGATTTATAAACTTGCACCTAAAATTTGACACCAGTTTGAGGTCTAGATTAAGAGTTATGCTCATTAGCGTAAATTGGAAGCTTTATGTTAATTAAAAGGCGTAATTAGCGAATAGCCTATTTAAACCCACTTTTTGATATCAAACTTTTTACCCACTAATGTAATATAATATTTTGGGATTTTTGAAGATTTTTATTTAATTTTTGGCTGAGCATAACATAGGTCTCTAAGTTTAATTCGGTAAATACCGATTTTGCCCTTTTAAGCCATAAAATGAGTTTTACAAATCCTTTTGACCCCAAACCTTTTTCTACTGATTTCATTTGTCAAATAAAATATTTTGAGCCTTCTGGAATTATAAAAATATCAGCTTTCTTTTAAAAACCCGGAAATGGCTCCAAATCGCCTTTTTAAGCGTTTTTAACGCATAGTATGTACTATAACCATATTAAACATATAAGGTTGATACCTACTGATGTTTTTAGTATATTTTTATATAATAACAGTAAGTAAAAAAAATTTTGAACTCAGGTTTCCAGTTTTGACCTTTTTAGCCCTTGTGAAATTACCAAAATACCCCTAAGGTGCATAGTTTGGTTTTAAATGATAAATTTCACATATAGGTCATACCCTACTGTTATAACTTGTTAAATTAAGTATATTTACTGTATAAATCAGACCTGTAACTCATATTTCAAATAAAACTCTTTTATAATCTTTTAAATGACCAAAATGCCCTTATGAGGCATAAGTTGAGCTTAAATTCATTTGGGGCATAATAGAAGATATCTTACTGATATTATAACATATTTAAGCCATATTATCTCAGGGAACTTGCATATGACTCTTATGGTTACCCGTAACGCCCTTTTCGCGCTCGGTTCGGTTTATGTAACTAGTTTGCATAAATTGACCGAAACGGGTCAAACCTTATCATCTTTGTCTCAAAATCCAGAATGTATTTAGTATACCCATATTATAAAAGTATTCAAACTTGTCGGGTCTAAATCACATTCTATCCGGTCTTCGCTTAATCGTGCGTTTGAACCGTATCGTCCTTAAAAGCTAACCGGTCTAAGCTTAGGCTTAAATAAAGACCCGTTAGAAATCTAATAGGTTATTATAAACCTTCGTTCCAGATTAGGAGCACCAGTAAAAGCTACTTGCAATTTGCTTATTGTGAATTATACTTTACTCAGGTAAATACTTTTAACTTATTTTCCCTATACGGGCTTGGGGTACGGTATATAAAATACCACTTGGTCCGGCATTGAATTCTTTAAATCGAATAGAGGTTAAATTTATTGATATGCTATGTTTTGAATGTGTTTTGTTTGCTTAAAGCCTTTGGGGGGTTAATGACCATGTCCCGGATATCCTTGGCATCATCTTACGAGATGGCCACGACCTGAGCACGGGGTGTAGGCGTACACCTTTCAGTGCATAACTCAATATTGTGGTGTGTCTATTAATCTTTAACCCGGTCTACGGATCGGGCTACTGAACGCATAAGTAACATGTAAATCCCTTACAAGATTATACTACATAATTATCCCAAGTTATAAAATGTTTTGTGCCACGTGCATTCAAATCAATTTTCAACCCTTTTCAAAATGAGTCAGTTAAATTGTGTTTACCAGTGTAAACTGACGTATTTTTCCCAAAAGGTTAAGTGCAGGTACTACTCGTACTAGGCTGGCTGTCTTCTAAGCATCCACAATAAGTCTCGCAAGCTTGGATGTCAAATAAACTGTTGAACAATATCTTATTTTATTTTATTTTGATCCGCCTGTGGATCCGTTTCAACTATTCGTGATATTTAATATTACACTTTATTAAAGTTGAAATGAATCTATCTTTGCTTCCGCTGTGCATTTATATATAGTGTTGTTTGTCTATGATGATACCAACTACGTCACGATACTCCCCACCGGGCCCACCGGTGACACGTGGAAAATAGGGGTGTGACATGTCAAGAGACCCAAGTAGTTATGGGGAGCTTTGTATGGAATTTTTATGGCCTCTTGAGTGGATTTCTCAGATTATGAAGACGGTGATTTTGCCATTTGAGGAAGAAGGATGATGAGGAATTTTGAGAGAAATGGAGGATAACTGCTTTGAGAAAGGAATTTTGAATTCGATTCGACAGTAAAAACCCTGTTTGGGGGTTTTGATCAGGGTTTTATAGGGGAAAAAGTGAATGCTGACGTGACAGCGGTTACAAAAGTTCTGAACGCTATGTACTGTCCACATGCCAACCCCTGATGAGTAATGGAAGACAGTTGTTTTATGAAGCCACGGATGGAATAATATCAGTGGTTGCAATGATTACAATGAAAACAGTGGGAGACTTTAAGCTATTTGTGGATAGCCTATCAGCCCTGATGGTGCAATATTGAGATTATTAAAATAAACTATTACAATGGATTTTTGATTTCCTGAAAACATTTTGATGCTTATAATTCATGAAAATTTTTCATTTTAACTATTTTTAAGATACATGTTGAGATTATTAAAATAAACTATTACATAGAAAAATAGAAAATTAATGAAATATTTATAAACTATTACACGCTGGAGTTAACACTTGTTAGGATTTCGTAGGTAAAATTGTAACAATTAGGTAAAATTGTAATTTCATTGTAATTCTATTTTTTAACTATCAGTGGATAGCCAACAGTGATTGAAACACAGATGTTTGGTCACTCATTGGTCAACATGAAAAATGAAGAAACAGAGGTTGTCTTTCAACAGTGGATAACATTTAACAATCAGATGTTTGAACCAAAACAGTGGTTGTAACAGACTTTTAAGGATTAATGAAAACTATCATTTTTAACTATTTTGAGGATGTTTAACGTTAAACAGATATTTGACCTTAAACATCTGTTTGGACATAAACAGATGTTTGCGCTTAAACAAATGTTTGACCTTAAAAAGAAACAACTGTTTGTCTTTAACAGGGCTTTGTCTTCAACAGTGGATAGGCCTCATCAATCATAAGTGCTTGTCTTTAACAGGGCTTTGTCTTCAACAGTGGATAGGCCTCATCAATCATTAAGTCCATCAGTCTTTATAAGGAGCAGTGGTTAATTATAACAGTCCTTAGCATGATCAGCTGTTATAACCACACCATAACCCTTTGAGAGGAAGCAAGTGTCCGTCTATTCATTTGAGAGGACTCATTGCATTACATCCCTGTTGAAAAACAGAATCCATAAATTTAGGGAAAATGGATTTGAAAGATGATAAACCAACAGTAGAGATTCTCATAAATTCAGGGGTATTCTCAAATAATGGTTCCTAGATGTTTGAAGAACGACAAAGACAGACAAATGTCCACAGTGCTACTTCTTTGAACATTTGTCGGTCTTCAAACATCTACGAATCTACGAAGCATTATCTCATTAGAATGTAACGATTAGGTAAAATTGTAATTTTATTTTAATTCTAGTTTTCATTTGATAATTTCATTCTATAATTAATTAACCACATCAACAATAAAAATGTGAGCAGTCGATGTTTTTTAGGAAAACCAATGATTGTCAATATCAGTGGATGTCAACAATAAAAATGTGAGCCGTGACTATTTTTTAACTATCAGTGGATAGCCAACAGTGATTGAAACACAGATGTTTGGTCAGTCAGTGGTCAACATGAAGAATGAAGAAACAGAGGTTGACCATCAAACCAATCCTTGACACTATTAAACCTCTGTTGACTTACCAAACAGATGTTCAGACACAATTCAACATCAACATAATCTAAATCTTACTCAAACACTAAATAATAAGTAAAAATAAAACACAACATAGATTCATAAAATTAAATTTATTCATGACCTTAAAACTAAAAGTCCAATAATTACATCACATACTGAACAATATTAAAGTTCAAATCTAAGAATAACAGCAAGAATTAAGAAACTTTAGTTTCAACTCCATCGATTACTGAACCTCTCGATGTATGTACTTCAGCATCGCCATGAACTGCACATCTCTATCACCGCACTCTATATTACTGACAACACAAAGCTCACGAACGGAAGTTGAAGGCTTCCGCATAAGATCTCTGGAAACCTGCTCTCTAGTGAACAGGCCAACTTGCAATCCATCAAATCATCTCTTCAGCTCTTGAAGAGTAGCCCTATCTTCATACACCTGTTCCTCGATTTGCCTGACAAAACGCTGCTTTAAATCATCTGATTTTGCATTTGTGAATGACGCCATTTGAATAAACTATATTATTCGACTTTCCTGAAAGTATGATATCTTCGTAGGAAAACTTGATGAAAACAGGAGAAGTGACTATAAGTATATATATTGAAATTTGTAATTGTGAAAACGTGTATATTTAATATAAACATATTAATGTATATTTCAAAACAGCAGTCCTTTAATGCACCAACCTTTTCAAACCCCAACTTTTATGGGAAAACTGTAAAATTAAATACCAAGAAACCCAAGAGACAAAATTTCGAGGTTCAAAGAACAAAACCAGATTATCACAATTACAATTAACCTCTTCATTTACCAAGTAGACGCGTTTTTAAACTCTATAAAAGACCGATGATTACTTTTGATTCAAAACATCAACAAATTGTCCTACAAATCACTTTCTATCAAAAATTGTTCCAAATCACAAAACCAACAAAAAATCTACATGGCAAACTTCAGCTTCTACCACTGGTCAGACACCAGCGATGTTAAAACACAATTCTCAATGTGGTCACTCATAGAACAAAGAACAGACGAAGAACTAAACAGGAAAGTTGACAACATCAATGACACTAATTACAACAAAACCTGGAACAGCATAGCATTGCTCGATGAAGTCCTCCACTCTCCTCCATCAGAGTTCCAGAAGAATGCTGAAGAGTTTCTGACACAACTTCTAAAACAGGATCAGAAAATCTGCCACATGCTAACTGACCTGAAATTCAAAAGAGAGCATGAAATCATATGGAGAAAGGCCAGAGTCTACGAAATCCTAGCAAGTGTTAACTCTAGCGTGTAATACTTTATAAATATTTCATTAAATTTCTATTTTTCTATGTAGTAGTTCATTTTAATAATATAAACATGCATCTTAACAATTTCTAAAATGTCAGTGTAAATAAAAACTCTCAACATCATCAACAGTTAATCAAAATAAGAAACAAACCTAAAATGCAAAGGTCTCTTCTCAACTGTTGTAGCACATCTGACTTTTCACGATATTGCACGAATCTATACTTTCTATAAAAGGAGAAAATCTTCCTGCGCAAGAAAACCTGACTTTCGATTTAACGAAAATCGAACAATGCAACTCTCCCATCAAAGAAGATAGCACATGCAACTTTTCACGATAGAAGATACATATCGTCCGTTCAAGTTGCAACTCTCCTATCAAAGAAGGTAGCACATGCAACTTTTCACGATGTTGCAACAATGATACTGCAACATCAATATTGAAAGGTTGATGTGTGATGGGAAGCTTCATTGAAACGACGATGTTGGAACAATGATACTGGAACGATAACATGTAAACAAAATCAACAAACATTCGAACAAAGAAGTGTAATTGGAGATTAGCGGCTGAATCACGAGAAAGATGCATTTGAGAGAGAGAGATACGCTCACATATATGGATTGAATTTTGAATTTTGAATGTGGGAACTCATAATTATATCGTATTTATTGGGAACTGATGTTTATTGGGAATCGACAGTAGTGTATATCCTTATATCCTGCTTTATTAAACTAATAAAATATTAGAAATGATATGCAAAGTAGGAAAAAAAAGAGAGAGAACGTCACATTTTAAATTACCATTTTGCATATTTTGAATTTCAAAATTACTGATATTATCAGTAATTACTGATCTTATTTAAAAGCAATTGTCATGATGACATTTCTAATTGTTATTTTAACTTTAATTAAGAGATAATAACCGTCAGTTTGAAATTCACATTTTGCATATTTTAAATGTCCAAAGCTCAAGAAATTAGCATTAATTACTGATTTGATTTGCAACAAATAGTCATCAAGAATTTTTTTTATTTTTTAATTTAACTTTAAATTTTATCATGAAAACAATGTTGGAGGAACTCTTATCTTATTGCAATGTAACGATTAGGTAAAATGGTAATTTCATTGTAATTCTAGTTTTTATTTGATAATTTCAATCTATCACTAATTAACACCATCAATAATAAAAATGTGAGCAGTGGCTGTTTTTTAGGAAAACCGCTGATGGTCAAAATCAGTGGATGTCAAAATAAAAAAGTGAGCAGTAGCTATTTTTTCCTATCAGTGGATACCCAACAGTTTTCTAAACACTGATGTTTGGTTAGTCAGTGGTCAACACGAAGATTGAAGAAACAGAGGTTGTATTTCAACAGTGGATAACTTTTAACAATCAAATGTTTCAACCAACACAGTGGTTGTAACAGGCTTTTAAACAGATGTTGGGGCTTAAACAGATGTTTCACCTTATATATCAGTTGTCTGAACTTAAACAAGAGTTTGACCTTAAACAGATGTTTGCCCATAAACAGAATGAGGAGCTTAATAATCATCCAAATGTACTTGATTTTTATTTATTAGTATAAAAATGAAACAACTGTTCAATTTATAGTACAGATCAAACCACTTAAGTGATGTGATAAATACTGTTACATATAAACACTGTTGTGATAAACACTGTTACATATAAACACTGATGTCATAAAAATTGTTACATATAAAACACTGAGGTGATGACATCTAACAACCTAACAGACTATAAAACACTGATGTGAAAAACACTGTTACATATAAACACTGTTAACATAAACAAAGGTCTAAGCTTAAATAGATGTTTGCCCATAAACAGAAGTTTGGCCATAAACAGATGTTTGCCCATAAACATCTGTTTGCAAAAAAAGACCAATTTCAAGAATACTATACCCAAACAATCAAAATGAGGAGCTTAATAATCATCCAAGTGTACTTGATTTTTATTTATTAGTATAAAGATGAAACAACAATGTCTTCAAATCACCGAATTAGATCATGAACCCATATTAGAGGTCAAACAAAAGCACCAGGACCACATGAATAATATCATTTCCACTTTTACTTCAATGCACTTAAATGATAGGGTGATTTGGGATTTTGTAAAAATGTTTGTTTTTGTACTTCTTTACAAAATAAGATGTTGACCAAAATTCAAACAGATGTTGACCAAAAGTCAATCAAATTTTGACCAATAGTCAAATAGATGTTGACCTTAAACAGATGTTTGGTTTAAGGCCAAACATCTGTTTATGGCCAAACATCTGTTTAAGGTCAAACATCTGTTTAAGTCCAAATATCTGATATAGAAGGCGAAACATCTGTTTAAGGCAAAACATATGTTTAAGGTCAAACATCTGTTTATGGCCAAACATCTGTTTAAGGTCAAACAACTATTTAAGTCCAAACCTCTGATATAAAAGGCCAAACATCTGTTAAAGGCCAAACATTTGTTTAACCCTGAACAGATGTTTAACTTAATAAGATCTACTGTCTTCTCACACTATTTTCCTCTTAAAAACACTGTTCAACCTAACATGGGTTTCCATTAACTATTGACCAAAATGCAAACAGATGTTCAAACCACTGTTTGTTATTGTACTTCTTTAGAAAATTACATAGAATTCAAGAAAACGAAACTAAGAAATTTATGAACCTAACAGCAAAAATTTAAAATCTAAGAACAACACAAAGAAATTTACGAACCTAACAGCAAAAATTTAGTGGTTTTAGCTTAAAATTTAGTGCTTTTAGCTTTAAACCCCATCAATGTATATCTTCGACAATCGCCATGAACTCCACGGAAGTACTCAAAGCACCAACATCAGGATTTATAGAAACCTAATCTCTCGTGAACAAACCAAGATGCAGTACATGAAAACACTTCTTCAGGTGTTGAATAGTAGCCATGTCCTCATATACTTAATCCTTAACTTTGTTAATAAAGAGCTGCTTTAAACCAAACTTTATGCTTCTTTTAATACAAAAAAGGCAGGAAAGACCATTACTCTAGTAAGATAAAATCTTATCTTACAGCTGTAGCAGATCCTTTCTTGCGTTTAGTAGGAACTACTGCGGCTTCTACATCATCATCATCTGCCCAAAGTCATATATAATCATCATTTAGTCATAAGCAAAAATTATTTTAAATGTACATTTAAAAATCTTTCTTTGTGTTTAATTTAACTTTATGCTTCTTTTAATACAAACCTATAATAACCGGCAGCAGATTGTATGAATTTCAAACAAATGTGATTAGACTGAAATATAAAGGGAGAATTAGAGTATATCACTTCAAAATGAAAAACTCAAAATTTCAAAACTGGAGTAGCAAAAAACACATACTTTAAACAATGTTGGAACAATGATACTGGAAACAACCGTATAACAATCATCTACAACAAATCATTCATAATCATCATTTATTCACAAATCAGATAACAAAATTTTAGTAAAAATCAAAAACAAAAACATATACCATGATCAAGGCAAACCACATATGACCAAAAAAATTTCTGAAAGTGGGTCAGAGACAGCTTCAGTTTTCTCTTATCCTTTATGAACAAATGCCAAGTATTGAGAAGAAGAGATTTGAGAGAGAGATACATATCGTTCGTTCAAGTTACAACTCTCCCATCAAAGAAGGTAGCACATGCAACTTTTCAAGATGTTGCAACAATTATACTGCAACATCGATATTGAAATGCTGATGTGGGATGTGAATTTACATTGAAACAACGATGTTGGAACAATGATACTGGAACGATGATTATATAAGGAGCAGTGGTTAGTTATAACAGTCCTTAGCACATGAAACTTTAACAGGGATTTGTCTTCAACAGTGGATAGGCCTCATCAGTCTTTAAGTCCATCAGTCTTTATAAGGAGCAGTGGTTACTTATAAACAGTCCTTAGCAAGATCAACTGTTATAACCATTCCATAACACTTTGAGATGAAGCAAGGGTCGGTCTATTTAATTGAGAGGAATAATTGCATTACATCCCTGTTGAAAAATAGAATTGATAAATTTAGGGAAAGTAAGGTTGAAAGAATATAACCCAACAGTGGAGGATCTCATTCTACAGCTTCAATAAATTCAAGGATATTCTCAAATAATAGTTCCTGGATGCTTCCAAAGAAGCAGCACTTGGGACATCTGTTATTCTTTAAACATCTATTATCTATTATCTATTCTATCTATTATATATAATAAATGAAAGTTATTTGGTCCACGTGGCCCAAATAACTTTCATTTATTATATATAATAGATAGAATAGATAATAGATAATAGATGTTTAAAGACAACAGATGTCCAAAGTGATGCTTCATTAGAAGCATCTAGGAAGAATTACATGAGAATACCGCTCAATTTATCGAAGCTGTAGAATGAGATCTCCACTGTTGGGTTATCATCTTTCAACCACACTTTCCCTAAATTTATCAATTCTATTTTTCAACAGGGATGTAATGCAATCATTACCTTATTTAAGATACCTTCAACTGCATCTTCTGATAAATCAACATTCATTTCACTCAAATGATAGCTTCAACTACATCTTGAGTACTCACCATTAATGTGATGACCAATATAAAATCAAACCCTAAAAGCATACAAATCATAATGAAATATGAAATCAGGTAGTTGTATAAAAGGATATCATACGCAATATTCAGGTAATTAGAATGGCCATTTTTACCTTACTTGACAACAATAGCAAACAACATCAAACAACAATAGCAAGTGACCAATCAATCAACCTCATAATCATATAGAAGCCTAAAAATAAAATGAAAATTAGATACGTGAACATCAAAATTGAACAGGAAACCTGACCAAAAATTAACCAAACACCTGATGTTGAATCCACTGTAGATGCTGAACCACTGCTGTTACAAACAGATCATCCCTCGGGAACTGGAAATTTAAAAGGATCGGCTTCAAAGGCTTCAACAATCGCAAGATTCAAATCTCAAGCAAATGAAACCCTAATTTCAAAAAGAATAATCGGTGAAAATATTCACAGATCAATAATCAACAGATGTTGTAATCATATCATCACCGTTAAGAAAAAAAACCCTTAGTTTCTGAACATATTCAAACATACCAGTTCATGGCGGAAATCTAGCGGCAGGTAAGCGAATCTGAACTTTGATGACCATCGATGACAACAACCTTGGAACCATATGATGAGATTAGGAGTAAAAATTAGGGTTTAATTAGAATCTTTGTATGAAAATAAGAAGAAATCAACACAGATCTATAAACATACAAATCAAACCTCAAATGGAAGAACCTTACCGACGAAGAAGATGAAAATTACAAAGGATTACCTGGTGATGCTTCGAATGATTCACTATGAGATGATTTGGTTTGATCTTTGATTCAGAAGGAAGAAGAGTACAGGAGAATGAGAAGAAGATTCAGATCTAGGGTTTTGAAAAAGAAAAAAAGGGGACGGAGGGAGTTTAAAAGGGATGGAAGCTTGGTACTGTTGGGCGGGAAAATGGGAGTGAGGATGCTTTAATCAAGTGACACGTGGCCCAAATCACTTTCATTTATTATATATAATAGATAAATGTAGGGACATGCATGCTATATGCTATGAAAGCAACAAAATTATCATAAATAATGCTATTTGATAATAAAAAAATTGTAATTGGATACATCATGTCCCTTGAACGCACTATCTACCGGAAAAGTTAAGCAGATTACCATGAATCAGAGTTAGGAAACTATTTAATAAATTCTTACTTGACATACATAATTTGTAACTTCAAGTTGAATTAAAACTTGTTAACACCACCCGTAGTGGGTTTTTTGGCGTTTTTTCTATAAAAAAAAACGCTCAACAACGCCCCTAGACCGCCCCTTGGGCGTTTAAAAAAAAAACCTCTGGAGCGTCCTTTTTTCCACCCCTTCTTCCTTATATTTGGCCAATAGCATTTTTTTATGGTTTATATTTTTATTTTTTATTAAATTCTATCATATTATAATGCCCCACAAGATTTCAAGCCTTACTACACCCTTTTTAACATAATGTCCCACAATGCCCGCATACGTTTTCGACCCCTCAGTCTGAAATCTCAAGTTTCGTCACTGCTTCCACTACACATGGTATAATAGAGGAAGAGGTTGTTAGAAATATTGGCATTTTTATCCTAAGTATTGGGACTATAAAAGTTAGGTTGAAAAGATGAAACAAGAAAATAAACATTTAGGTTATGATAATACATTATACATATTTTATTATTATTATTATTATTATATTATATTATATTATATTATTATATATATTTTCTCTATATTTCTCTACACTCAAATTTACTATTGAGTTTTCTTATTATCTAATTTGTCCACATGTTCACTTTTATTTCTACCTACTTGTCTCCTTCACTTTATCATTAATTCTTTTCTTTTCTTTCCTTATATTAATTAGTAAAATTTTATCTATACTCAAATCAGGGAATCAGGGTAAAAGTTAAGCGGTTGTTGGTTTTTTTTTTTTTTTTTTTTTTTTTGTCTTTGAGAGTCTTGGGATGATACGTACAAGTTGTGACGTGGAAGATCGTACGAGAGGTCTAACCCACTTTGTTCCGACGGTATATACGAGCTTTTTCTTGTAGCTTCTACTGTCCTTTGTTCTTGCATCTTCAATGTTGGACGACCACGGGTGTTCATTTGAACAACAGGAGGTTTTTTTGTATTGTTGCCTGATATGATGATTTGTTTAATTTTTTCAAAGTAGTTGTTTTTCACTTGAGGATGTCTTGGATTGATTTGTTGTTTCAGTTTTTCAAATTCTGCTTCTACATTGATATCTTCAATCTTACTCCTTGCCGACTTGAAGTCAAGGTTCTACCAGAACACGTCTATCGAATTGATTCGGATTTGCTGACATATGAACAAAGACATATGGTAGTAAATTAGGTAGTGAAATCATAAAAACCAAGAATCAATAGGTAAACCTACCGTTTTTTTTCTTTCTATTTTTTCCAGATGACAAGCACATGGCAAACCACAACTGGCAAAAAGTTGGCAACCACAAGTTGCACCATAGGCTCTCAACCCGTCTTCCTTACGTCGTAGCTCGAAAGCCATAAGCTCAATAGCATATATTGAAACCTTTCAATGTATATTTGCAAGCATGGGGTGAACCTTGTGGTGGTTCATTACTTTTCTAAGGCTTGTTTCAAAACCACTTTTAATCTCCGTATATTGTTTCTCAACAATATGATCAACGGACCCCACAAGTTTAACTAGCATATTACGATGACTTGGAATGTGACTTTTTAGTAATGCATGGATGCCCTCAACTCTGTTGGTTGTAGCCCTCAACTCTGTTGGTTGTAGTTTGGTGAAAGTTAAGTATTTTGTAAGTCCATGCAGTGGCGGAACTAGCCCATTAAATCAGGGGTATCCCAATTTTTTTTTACCGTCCAATCATACAATATAAAAAAAACGAACTAATTGGGCCACAATTTCAATCATATTATTAACAGTGCCAGAACCAGAAATTTTTAACCGGAGGATCAATATATATATATGTGTGTGTGTATGTGTGTGTAGTTCACTAGGGAAGGTTCATTTGAGAAGCAATTTAATGTGAGAAGAAAAAGAAGAAATGACATAATGGTAAAATATTAAATAATCTATAAGTTCTCCTATTAATTATGTTATCTCTCATTAATAAAGCAAAAAAAAAACATTTTATCCTACACATTTTCAAAATTTATCCCACATATATCTTACACTCACCGAAATTTACCCTACGCATATCTAAATTTATCATACACATTTAAGAATTTATCCTACACATACTAAAATTTATCCTACACATGTCGAAAATTATCCTTCACCCTAAATTATTTTATCTTGACTATAAATTTATCATACACATTTAAGAATTTATTCTACACATACTAAAATTTATCCTACACATGTCAGTAGGTCATTGACTATAGTAGCATTTCTCTCTTATTGGACATGGCTAATTACAAAAATGCCCCTCACTTACTAATATATTTACCATCTTACCAATTATCTTCCTCACCTCACATGACTCGCCTACTCTGCAACTCCGGCAAAGATAGAATGAAATTCCGATGAACTTAATTTGGGTTGTTTAGAGGTATCCTTGATATAAAACCGAAAAAAAATAAATGAAAATATACTACGAATACGCACTTGAGCCGTAGCCCGTGCTACGGCTACTAAGCTATTGGGTCCGCCCCTGAGTCCATGCAGCTACAAACTTTTCATGGTACAGATCCAACCAAGATTTCTTCATATACTCAAAAACCTCTGAAAATATAACCATAACTTGTCAGGTATGTATGTATATATGTATGTAAAAAAGTATTTAAATAATTATGTAAGAAATACTCACGTCCACGACCAACTTCTTTCGGCTGTGCTTCAATGTTTTCCAAATTATACTTGTATATTTCCTCTGTCGAAGACTCACACAATGTCGAAAATGAACGAAGAAATTCTTTCCACTCCTTCTCAGTAAATTTCTTCTTATTGTTCTTATTATATTTTGATGAATATGGAACCGATAAAGACACTCGTACGCTTTTGGGAAAACTTGTTCACACGCGTTCATTAGCGCCAAGTCCCTGTCTGTTAAAATGACCCGCGACTCCATAGTTCATACAGTCCACCAACATAGACTTGATCCTCTCCAACACCCATATGTAGTTTTCTACCTTCTTTGTATCCGTAATTCAAATAGCGGTGTTGTGCGTACGAGTCTTCCACATGGATATTCAAGTCCAGCTGCACCGTATTTTCACGATAACGAATGCCAGAAACAAACTCCTCCTCCCTCATGTTGGACGGGACAAGTTTCTCGTACGAGTAAAAAATAGCGGTCCACTCGTAAGAATCTGGAACAATGAACTCGTCAGAGTATTCACCAAAAAGGTAGTTGCTAAACCACGACATCGTATTTTGAAGAAATGCCACTAAAACAACAAAACACGTGTTTGTTTGAAACACTTTTTCAATTTAGAATTTGAATGAAATGTCGAATGCATGACCTGCGTTCTTAAAGCACCAGAAATCGAGACCTAAGCGCCGCGCTTTGGCCATAGCGCATCGCTTAGGGTTTCTCGTGACCCGACTGACAACATCATACCGAATCAAACCTCGTATCAAGTCGAATCAAGGTCACATCTGCTTTTGTCTGGAAATAAACCCTAAACTCTGCGCGACGCTTTAGGAGATGTGGAAATAAAGATGGGTGTGTGAATATCATGATCCAAAAAAATACAAAAAAATCCTCCATCCGTACTATGATAGTGAGGTGAGGTGTTAGATTGTAATCCAACTAGTTAATGCCCCGCCCGCGTTGCGGGGCGATGGCCGAATAATTCTCAATCAATTAAAAAAACACTATTATAGTTTTGTTAGAAAAAAAAACTAAAACAATGACAAGACCGTAGTTCTGAGCTCAGGGCAAAACTGTAGTTTGTCAGGATTAATGAGCGAGTGTTAGGCAGCTACTTGACATGGAAAAAAATTAAATCTAGTCAACTAATAAAAAAAACACTTTTATAGTTTTGCTAAAAAAAACTAAAATGATAGCAATACTGTAATTTGAACTGAGGGCAAAGTTGTATTTGTTG
This sequence comes from Helianthus tuberosus, assembly GCA_030545235.1. NCBI lineage: Eukaryota > Viridiplantae > Streptophyta > Magnoliopsida > Asterales > Asteraceae > Helianthus > Helianthus tuberosus. Next base: position 173,937,390 of record CM060353.1, on the reverse strand, counting down.
ACTTTGGTAAAATCGTAATTTGGCAAAAGTTAAAGTGATGGCAATACTATAAATTTGAACCAAAGACAAAATCGTAATATAACTTTGCACTAAGGACAAAATCATAATTTTAAGCTGGGGACAAAACTATATTTTTAATTTGAACTGGGGCAAAATCAAAATTTTGAACTGAGGGCAAAAGCATAATTTTGAGTTGGGGGGCAAAAGCATACTTTTATTTTGAACCGGGCAAAAACATAATTTTGAAACGGGGCGAAAATGCAAAATCATCATTTTTAGTTTGGGGCAAAAGCGAAAATATTTTGAACTGGGGCCAAGAATGTAATTGTAATCTGGGGATAAAATCATAATTTTGAACCGAGGGTAAAATCGTAATTTTGAGCGAGGGACAAAAACATAATTTTATCTTGAAGTGGGGGCAAAAACGTAATTATATTTTAAATTAAGGACGAAACCGTAATTTTAAAACGAATATAAAACAATAAAATAGTTGGTCGAATAGGGAAGTGTCACGCAGCTGCGTGGCACTATTCCCTCAATCTTCCTTTTGTATATGCAGCTGCGTGTCACTATTCCCTCAAAATCGTAATTTTGAGCGAGGGACAAAAACATAATTTTATCTTGAAGTGGGGGCCAAAACGTAATTGTATTTTAAATTAAGGACGAAACCGTAATTTTAAAACGAATATAAAACAATAAAATAGTTGGTCGAATAGGGAAGCGCCACGCAGCTGCGTGGCACTATTCCCTCAATCTTCCTTTTGTATGTGCAGCTGTGTGGCACTATTCCCTCAAAATCGTAATTTTGAGCGAGGGACAAAAACATAATTTTATCTTGAAGTGGGGGCAAAAACGTAATTATATTTTAAATTAAGGACGAAACCGTAATTTTAAAACGAATATAAAACAATTAAATAGTTGGTCGAATAGGGAAGTGCCACGTCTTCCTTTTGTATATGTAGGTAGCGTGGCACTATTCCCTCAATCTTCCTTTTGTATATGTAGGTGATAATCCAATAGATTTGATGCAATGCGTGGCACTATTCCCTCAATCTTCCTTTTGTATATGCAGCTGTGTGGCACTATTCCCCCAAAATCGTAATTTTGAGCGAGGGACAAAAACATAATTTTATCTTGAAGTGGGGGCAAAAACGTAATTATATTTTAAATTTAGGACGAAACCGTAATTTTAAAACGAATATAAAACAATAAAATAGTTGGTCGAATAGGGAAGTGCCACGCAGCTGCGTGGCACTATTCCCTAGCGTGGCACTATTCCCTCAATCTTCCTTTTGTATATGTAGGTAACTAGTTTTTGCCCCGTCCGCGTTGCGGGGCAATAAGCTGAATATTTCTCTCTCATAACATGTATGTCTGTACAGAGGGCAAAATCGTAATTATATTTTGAACTGGAGGCGAAATCATAATTTTAAACGGAGAGCAAAATCATAATTTTGAGCTAGGGGGAAAAACATAATTTCATTTTGAACGGTGGGCAAAAGCATAATTTTGAGCTGATGGCAGAATCGTAATTTTGAGCTAGAGGAAAAAACAACATTTTATTTTGAGCTGTGGGCAAAAACGTAATTTTAAACAAAGGACGAAAGCGTAATTTTAAACTGGGAATAAAATTAAATTAAAACTGGGGTGGTCCAATAGGGAAGTGCCAGACAAATTATGAACTGTGGGCAAAAACGTAATTTTAAACAGAGGGCGAAACCGTAATTTTAAAATGGGAACAAAATTAAAAGTGAGTTTTTGAACCGATGGCAAAAGCATAATTTTAAGCTAGGGGCAAAATTATAATTTTATTTTGAGCTGGGGGCAAAAACGTAATTTTAAACAAAGGACGAAAGCGTAATTTTAAACTGAGAATAAAATTAAATTAAAAATGGGCTGGTCCAATAGGGAAGTGCCAGGCAAGCTGCCTGGCACTATTCCCTAAAGTTGTGTTTTGTATATGTTTGCCTGGCACTATTCCCTCAAGTTGTGTTTTGTATATGTAGGTAATAATCCAATAGATTTGATGCAAGGAATATATGGAAAAAAACATTACCAAAAGTCATCCATGGTTTTAGGTGAAATGACAAACGACGTGTCACATAACGAGCCCAACCTCGTCAATCCACATAGATTTGATCCAAGGAGCAAAAACGGCCCAAAATGGGCCCACCAGTACATTACGATGCTACATATGTACTGTTCTGTTCCCGAACCAGATCTTTCTCTTTCTCTTTCTTCCCACAGAAACATGAGTACGGCAATATCTTCACCACCTGCATATTCCCAGGTTATTATTAGAACCTTCAATCCATCACTTACCCACCTCAAATCCGCAAATATTCATAGGAAAACAGCAGTTGGTGTGTTTTTGTACAAGAAATCGGGTACTTTAAGACGTGGGTTTAGGTGTAATTGTAGCAGCACACCTGGTGACCCTGCTCCAGGTAATATTATTAAGTTATTAAATTCGAATTTTAGGGTAATTTTGCAGGGGTGTGGTGTGGATTGGAATGCCTGTTTGTTTATGAGTGTATTTGTCGGTAGAATAATTGGTTGTTGTTATTAGGGTTTGTTTGTGTATGTTTTGAAATTGATTTATTGAATTCAGTTGTTATTCAAGTTAGATATGGTTTTAATTCTTTAGTCAAGAGTTTGGTTATGGAATTTGAGATTTTGTTTGTGATTTCATTTAGAAAATTTGATAAACATTTTGAGCCTTTTTAATTCAAAGTGGGTGGAATTTGTGTAGGTTTATATCGAATGTGTAGAAAACGCTGGCGAAAACTGTCTTCGGAGGTGTTTGGATTAGGGATGGGATTGATAATGTACCCGTACCCATACTCATATCGTTACCGAAATGCCGGTACCAAATTTGAACAAAAATGGGTACCAAATACCGTACCGAATATATTGGTACGGTATGGGTATTGGTACAGGTATTTCAGTATGGTACCCACTTTGGTACCATTTTGTTTTTATTTGGTTTTTTTTTATCACTCGTACAAGTACTAAATAGGTGAAATCGGCACGAGTACCATACAATACGAGTACCAAATAGGTAAAACCGGTACAAGTACCAATACGATATGAGTACCAAATAGGTAAAATCGATATGAGTACCATAAATACTATAATACGAAATAAAACAAAATATAAAAAAAACTTTTAAAGTTCTATATAAAATTCGGTACTAGTACCCGTTTTTACCCGTACTCGTACCGTTACCGAAAGTACCGAATACCAAAATCAATAAAACTGGATAGCAGGGTATTGGTGGGTCCTATGAGTTTTTGCAGACGGGTTCTCATGGTTACAAATAAGAGAACTTGAATAATTAGAATCGTATAAGTAGTTCTTTAATATGCTAGAACCAGTTTGAAGCATATACTTGGTTTATGAATGATTAGAATCATGGAATTACCACCCTAATTACGAAAAAAGTTTGTAATTTATAGGTGAAAATGAAAGTAAACAAGTTTTGGATGCATTTTTCTTGGGGAAGGCGTTTGCAGAAGCACTAAACGAACGTATTGAATCAACGGTGGGGGAGTTCTTGAGTACGGTTGGTCGGTTGCAAGCTGAACAACAAAAACAAGTACAGGAGTTTCAGGTACTAAAGATTTTAGTTTTTTAAGTTTCTAATATGGAAGGTTCTAGATACAAGTTTAGGGTTTGGAGTTTATGTTAATGGACTACGTGTTCTAATGTGGCAATTTTGACCCGTTTACTTATGAATAGGTTGATTCGATTTTGTGTTTTTAAAATTTTTGTTCATAATGGGTCAGACGGGTCGAATGTCATCTAAATGTGTTCTTGCTTTTTTTAGTGCAAAAATTCTTTTATATCATATTATCAAGAAATTGTATTGTTATTGAAATGATATAATTTATGTGATCACATTTGAGGTACTAGTTGGTTATAGAAATATTTTTATTTTTAGCTAAAAAGTGTTTTGGGTCAACCAGCTCGTACCCAACATATTGTTTTAACATGTTAGATGCATATATATGATCTGACCAAAATACCCTTGAGTTAACTAATATTTTTGGACGGAGTTAGTGGTTGAAACGGGCTCGGCCAGGTGACCCACCAACACTTTTTTTCAACAGATACATCATATACACATACATAAGTAAATTTATCTTTAGAATATTCTAAAAAGAATGCTACAATTCTTATCAATATATGATCTGAATTTATACTTTGGGCTTATATGCAGGATGAAGTACTAGAAAGGGCTAAAAAGGCCAAAGAAAAAGCGGCCCGTGAAGCGATGGAAGCCCAAGGTCTGGTTCCAAAGTCCACTGCATCATATAGCTCTTCACCAACTGTTGATGAACCTCAAAAAGCTTCTGCAGCTGTTCATGAACCTACGTCTTCTTCTAGCTCGGGTTCTAATGATCAGAGCCCGGATAATGGCAGCCCCGACCCGCTTTTAGGAATATCAATAGATGATTAAAATAGAACTGTGTGATTCAATATGATGAACGTGTTATCGACTGACTGCGGTTCGGTATCTGGTTACTAGTTTAGGCTGTTTGTGGAACAAATGAGCTGGGATATTGATATGGGTTGAGTTGATATTGTAAGAATGTTCGGTGAAGTGAAAATATAGTAGAGATTTTGAATAATGTAGATTCCTATATAGGAGTCTAGCTTGTGTTATTAAAGGGATCAATGTGATTTAATCATAGTTAATAATCATTTAAATTATTTTACATACGCACTTCTGAATGTATTTTTCATATTCACCGGTTATGTTTTGTTTTTAACGGGTCAAATAAGTAAAAAGCGTTTCGAACCAATGGAACTTATTGGAGTGGTTTAGGCTGTTCATGAGCCAAGCCGAGCCAGGGCAAGCTCGGGCTTGGCTCGATTATAAACCGAGTTGAAAATATAAGTTCGGGCTCGGCTTGGTTTTAAACCGGGTTGGCTCGGCTTGGAAAGAACAATTAATACATAGCTCTCAGAATTTAGTAGTCTAAAATATAATTTAATATTTCAAAAGAGCATATCCAAAATAGGTTCAAACTAATACGTTACAACTCAAAATCAAGTTCAATAACACAATATATAAGTTTTAAATTTCAACGAAATACAATATTAGTTTATAAGTATGGTAGTCAACCTTCAAATATGTAAGGGCACACGGGGTGGTCCGTTATACCACCCCGATCACTCGTTAATCCATCACGGAACACCGCCGCCGCCTATAACGCGTTATATTTGTAACGCGTGGAATTGTTAACGCGTTGAAAACTTGAAAAAGTTCGAACGTTGTTGTTTTTGACATGCAAACTTACTTCTGTTTTATTATTAAAACAGTATACGGCCGACAATTTTTAAAGCATTCTATTTTCTAATTGGACCAATTCTTGTGATGTGAGTCTGACAATCTTTTAAATCACATGCAAACATCATGAATTAACTTTTATCCAAATGGAATTTAAAATAAAAAATTAAAAAAATTAGTGAGTGATGGAATTGTATCACTAGTGATACCACCTCCCTACATTTCTATCACTAGTGATAGAATATTGGGTGATGACATGGCATGATTTGATTGGATAGTGGGAGTGATAGAATTCTATCACTAAGTAACCACCCCCCTCCCCTAATAGATATCAAATTACATGCCTAAATACATGTAAATAATAATAATTGTTTTTTGCTAACATATTATAGTGTATATAAAAACAAAATATATTATGAGTAAAATAATCCAAGCTAAGCCGAGCCAAGTTACCAAGCGAGCCAGACCGAGTCAATCTGGCTCGTTATGAGGCGAGCCAAGCTAGGCTAACTTTCTAACCGAGCCATATCGAGCGAGCTATTTCCGAGCGAGCTCCGAGCTTTTTGGACAACCCTAGAGTGGTTTGACTCATGAAGCCTTCAGAGTTAAGGGCGACAAATTCTAACACACCAGCGCAAAAAGAAAAATCAGGTTTAGGTTAACCTTTTTTATTAAACCGACCGTGTGTTTGAGTTGACATGTTTAATCAAACAAGACCTATCAACCTTTTTAATTAAACAAGTCAGACCTACTAATACATCTAAAAATAAAAGCATAAATACAAGTTAATAAATTAGTACAATGATTAAAACTTTAATACATATGATTCAGACTCCAGTAACATCAAGAGAGTTACACAGTCACCTCATTAGCTTATTTTAAAGCTTTCTTGCAAAGTATCTTGTGAGTAAATACACATTAAAATACCTAGTATGTAACTGGACATCACACAACTAAGAGAGTTAGTTCATTTGGTGCAAGCATGTTCTATGATATAGTTTTTTTGATGCAGCAAGACCAGTTTTCCAACACATAAGCATCCCCGACTTCGCGATTTAAACTTTTGTCTTACACATAATTACCGTTCGATTATGCATTCTTTAGTTGTTCATTACTGACATAAATCTAAAACCTTATACTAAACAGTGGAGATTATACCAGAACATACAAATGTAAATTATAAGTATAACCTCGTCCAAACAACGTTCAGTTCAATTCTCACGGATACACGACAAGATTTCCTAAGTTGAACCTCAATGTCAAAATTTCAAAATACTGCTAGGCGGCCTGTGTTTGATCAGTAGCTACACCATGATCAGAAGATTCTATTTTGTTTTCATTTTCTTCAGCCAAACCATCATCCGCATCATTGCCATCTTCGTCGTCACCATCATCACCCGTTGGTTCAGATTCCTTTTTCACATAATCAACCTTAAAATCATAATCATTCGACTCATCTTCTTCCATCGGAGTGGATTTCTTGGCTTTTTTCTGTTTCTTTTGCTTGGTGGTAAGAACACCTTCACCTTCAGCAGCATCGGGTTTATCATTTTCTGTTTCCGGTGCATTTTCACCTTCAGCCATGTCTTCATCTTCCGTGTTTTTTTCCACTGGAGTCGTATCGTCCTGTAAAACCCAAGAATGTACATAGTTAAGAATACAATTTTGGTTATATAGGAGCGTGACAGTTTGATATATTTGTTAAAGTTACACAAACCTTGAGCATTGACTGGTCAAGAGCGAGAGGGGCAGTTGGCGGAATCTCAACAGGAGTAAAATCGTTTACCGATTTAAGACTACCAATATATGACGATTCAGTGCCGTATATTTCTTCCACATTAAACTCCTTTCCTAGTTCCGATACAATTTTTGCCTCCGTATTCTCTCCTTCATTCCTAGTTGGAGGCATTGTATAGAATTCAATTTTACCTGCAAAAAATAAGCATATTTATTTCTCAAGATCATGGAGGGGAATATAGCTTTTTTAATCATCGTTGAGACGCGGATTTATAAATATATTTAAAACCTCTAATAGTTATGCAAAAGCAAAACTATTAGAAGCTTCTCTTTAAACGAACCTTCATTCCAATCATGCAAAACGATTCTTGCGGCAGCATCGGTGTCCAAAATGCCACCCTTTTTAAGCTTACCTCTGACAGTAGCTACCTTGGAAAGGAAGTCATCAACAGAATTAAAAGTAGGAATCTTGTATAAAGTTACCAACATTTCTGCGGGACATAACTTGAGAATTTCCTTCACTGCAATCCACATAAAATAGAGAATTTTGATTATGTTTCAATTCAAACAGGCCAAAAGAAGTCAAATAAAAAGATATAGGTAATAATAACTAAACAGGCACCAACAAGACCTTGTTCGTGTTCGTTTGTTAAGGAAATATGTGTGTTCACAAACTGTTCATGAACACTTACCGAACAAGATTTTATGTCTGTATTCGTTTGTTAAGGAAATGAACGTGTTCGTTTGTTCATTTTAGGAGCAAACGAACGTTCATGAAGTATGAACACAACCTAATATCCATGAACACAAATGGAAACAACGAACACAAACAACCGCTCATGAACATAATATTTTATTTGTCGGAATATTGAAGTATTTAAATAAAATATATAAACTCAAAACACTAATGAACTATTGAACATAAACAAACATCTTCACGAACATGACCTCTGTTCATGTTCGTTCATTTAACTAATCGAACGAAATTTCTTGTTCGTGTTCGTTCGTTTATTAAACAAACAAACTTCCCGCCGAACGGTTCATGAATTGTTCGTTGAGCGTTTCGTTCGTTTGCAGCCCTAGTAACAATGGGAAGGATCAAACGAATTGAACAGGTCAAAACTCATGCAATTGATATTTTAATGTATGCAACCTTTAAAACCGCTTTAGTAAAAAGTATAAACTATTAACGACACAGTTTTGATATTCACACAAGTTATTAAAATAAATGGAATAAAAGTGTTTGCAGTTTAATACTGCCCAGCCCACTTCAACGAGTACAAAAGGTTGATCACTTATTTCAATTACCTGGAGAAATGGGGTCCTGCAGCTTCTCGATTCTAACGCAATTTTTAAGGGTTACAGCAGCATCATTCTCACCGGATTTAAGCATAACAACACCAGGGCAGTCTAGTAATTTAACACTCCTGTCTAACTGAACTTCTTGCATGGTTCTTGTGAGACCCGGTGTAGCCCCCGCATTGACAACATGGCACCTCTTTAAGCTGTTTATTAAACTGCTCTTGCCTACATTAGGCAGCCCCACTACACCAACCGTAATCGATTTTTTAATCTGCAATAAACATCGTGACATCAATGTAAAATTCAAAAGTTTTAATAATCAAACTTAATACGTAAACTATTTATAATAAACCAACTAAATAAATGAACTGAAAATGTCACCTCTAAATAAAAACATCAAAAGTTTGATAAAAACATACCTCATGACTTCTTGAATAATTCTTCAGCAGCTTTAAAAGAGTTTCTGCTCCTAAACAGTCGCTTGTTTGCAAAAGAGTGCTCGTCTTTTTTGCAGCCTTTGCGGATTTCCAGCCGAGATTAGATTTCTGTTGTTGAGTGCTACACTTAAAAGCAACTGCTGGTAACTCCTCCCTAAGATACTTTAACCACTTTTCAGCAGCTTCACGAGGAACGAGATCTAATATCCAAATTCCAACACTTGTAAGCAAAATTTAGGAATATGTATCGTACACATTGGTCCATTTACACTAGTGGCGGTGAAATGTCGCAAAACTGTCCAAACCTCATGGACGAAAATGGCATTTTACTCTTTTAAAAATATATAACGTAATAGATACAACCAAAGAAAGATACTTTACTAAATTAATAATATTTTTAATAAAAGCAAAATTCTTTAGGGGTTTTAACTTTTAACTATTAAGCATTTGAATGCGTTTTAAACAACTTTTAACCCATTCAACACATTTGACCTGCTTTCCTGACAACTAAAATGTCATAAATCATAATTTAACCTTTATCCCTAAAACATAACCCAAAACAAGACCTGCTTTCTCGATAAGATTACCTATTTTATTGAGGAGCAACACGAGATGTTTTTCAGGGCCAGCTTTTAGTACCATCTTTTCCAAATCGGGGCAGCGGGTCCCAAGGGGATCCCGAGCATCAAGAATTTCCAAAATGACATCTGATGCTTCGATAACTTTGGTCAACTCCTTGTAAAATGTCCTCTCTGAAATGTCACGACAAAACCCAAAAATATTTTTAGAAAGATACATAATTAGATATGTATTGGAGTTCGAATAGACTATATATGAATATAAGATCATATACCCATGGTTTTACCTGTAGCAGTGGAATTACCGACCGGTTTTTTCTGTCCTAATTCATGTTCTTTTGCAGAAACCTGCTCGGCAAGATTGGTGATATCATCACCATCATCGTCTAATAGACCCAACTTCCTCTTTCTAGCCTGAAGAAAACAAAGTGTCATTTATAAAAAAAGATTTGTAGCAAAAAGCCTTCAACTGACAAATTTTTCTTACAAACAAAACAAAATGAAAATTCCCAAAATAACAAGGATGCAACTACAACCTATTACTAGAGGTGTAAAATTTGGCAGGTTATATAATGGGTAAAAAAGAATGGATTGTCAAAACAAGTCAACCAAACCCAAAAGAGCTTTCTTCCAAAGTTGAAACAGAAGGTAGAAGTAATTTATCTAAAAAAATAACTGAACTTATTGCAACATAATATATTTTTTAATACAACATAACCGATTCAACCTGTTTGTAAGCAACTATGTTAAAATCACAACCTTTACCTATGACCACAAAAGGTGCTCTCAAAAGAAGTTGCCAAAATGTGAAGTTTTAGACTCAGAATAAAAAAAACTAAGACCCTAGAAACTAATCATTAATTTGCTAACTAAAATAAGCGAAAGCTCACAAGTAATAAGGCAAAGTGTTGACTCTCGCTAAAATAACTACTTTAACAAGTACGGAATACAGACCATAGACTTCACATCTAGCGTTCTAACATATGCAAGATAAATAGATAACTATATCCAACTGTTTCTTTATCGGACGCGGGACGCCTATTAAAGATCTAACAAATTCAAGAAGATTCTGGGTTTTAAAAAGCTCAGAACCTTCTCCCACGACCCACAAAACCATATTCAAGTCATAAAACTAAAAAAACATATCTGTAATGAGTTAAGCACCAAAAAACAAAAGTTTTCGTCTTTTCCAGGTTACCGTGAGAACCTGTAAACCCCAGCAACACCCAATAAAACACGAATTGTGTTGAGCAGGTGGCCTTCAAGGAGGTTAAAAGCTAAAAATCTGTACAGCTAGATTCAACTCAAGGGCAGCGTTATTTCACATCAAACTTCAAATCTACGCAGTTAATACGGTAAAATATCGGATATCAGTCAAGGACTGATATTTGAGATATAGCCTATAGGTTATCTCGGTGAGATATCGGTGGGATACCGGTAATTTTAATATTGCAGAATTTATATATATAGCAATTTAAAACTAAAAATTCAGCGATATATCGGTTATATTGGTCAAATATCGGTGATATATCGATTATATCGGTCAAATATCGGTGATATAACGGTTATATCAGTCAATATCGCCGATAATATCGGTACCAATATTCTGACCAATATTTGACACTGATATTTTACTAGGGGACCGATATAACCGATATATCACCGATATTAACTGCATAGCTTGAAATATGATATTCCCATGTTACCGTGCCATTTTGTTAACGTTATCTTTTCTTTAACGGCAAACTAACCTACTCCTAAAACGCTCATGTAACACTATCTAACCAACTGAATGCATATTAAACCAGCCTTATAACATGCTAACTTTCAGATTTCAACACAAAGATTAACATTTAACAAATCCTCTAATTAACAACAAACAATCCAACAATCTCTTTCCAAACAACACAAATTAATTACCCGCTCTTTCTTCTCAGCCTTCTTCTGCTCAATCGCCTCAAGCGCCTTGGCCCTACGCGCCTCAAGCGCCTTAAGCTCCTGCTCCTTGAACGGCCAGTCGTTAGGGATACCAGGATCTTTTTCAACCCTGGGTTTCTTGTTCAAGCCTAGCTTTTTGGCCTCTTTGGCCTTCTTCTTATGGTGTTCTTTAACTTTCTTTATGACCTTGTGCTTCTGTTTTAACGATACTCGCTTGCTTTTACTCTCTGCACATTTGTAAACAAGTAATGGATTGATTTGAGTTTTAGTAAACAGTGATGGTGAATGTATACGTATAGATGTTGTACTTACTTTTGCTTCTTTTCGGCATGGTTGCGGTTGAGATGGAGGTTGAAGAAGAGGAAGAGAGGGGTTATGATGCAGATTAGGGTTTATGAATGAGGCGGCTATATGTATGTATGAGAATGTAAATATCTTGAAATTTCTTATATTTTAGTTCGGCTAAATTACACTTTTCATCTTTTATTTTTTAGCGGGTTGCATTGGATAACCTTTAATCATTCTTTATTTGGAAAACGCGTTACATCTTTTGTCCTTTAGCACTAACCAGGTTAATATTTTAAGTTATGTCTATCCACTTAAGGTTATTCTGGTCATTTCATGCTTTTATTTAAATAAAGAGTTAAATGCTTGGTTGGTCCCTGTGGTTTTCAAAAATTGCAGACTTGGTCCCAGTGGTTTACTAATTACACGGGTGGTCTCAAAACTTGTCAAAAATGCACTCGTTTGGTCCCCATCCCTAACATCAGTTAAATTTCTCAGTTAAGTCCATGTTAAATGACCAAAATACCCTTGCTTATTAACTCTCTTTATAATTTTTGTTTACTTTTACTTCCATCATCATCTTCATCAGCAGGACCAAGTCATCTTCATCACCATCATCATCTTCATCACAAACCCCTTCATTTCCCCTTTATATGTTCGGTAGAAACTGTTACCTTCTCCGATCGATTATCCGGCTACACCCACCCATCCCCTCTCTCTTCTGTACCGACACGCACACTCTCCTCTCACCTTATAGCCAACCATCACCATAGACGGTGGCGGCAAGGTGGCGGCAGGAAACGACGATTAGCAGAGGCGATGACAGCAGCGGCCTTCGGAGCTCCGACACAGCCCCGTAGCAATGGCAGCAGACGCCCCTCTTCGTATCACGGTCTCTCGGTCAGTTACACCTAACAGTATTTGTCTAAACACTCTTTGCGGGTTTTGATTTTTGAAATGGAAGTGAATGCTTTTACATGTGTTGATAATGAGAATGATGGTGATGAAGATGATGGTGATGAAGATGACTTGGTCCTGCTGATGAAGATGATGATGGAAGTAAAAGTAAACAAAAATTATAAAGAGAGTTAATAAGCAAGGGTATTTTGGTCATTTAACATGGACTTAACTGAGAAATTTAACTGATGTTAGGGCTAGGGACCAACCGAGTGCATTTTTGACAAGTTTTGGGACCACGCGTGTAATTAGTAAACCACTGGGACCAAGTCTGCAATTTTTGAAAACCACAGGGACCAACCAAGCATTTAACTCTTAAATAAAACCAAAAATATTATATAGAAACATCATCTTCCCCAGTTCCCCAACCCTAACCCTATAATCTCTTAGCCATCTCTCCCTCATTCTTCCTCCCTCTTTTGAATCTATGTAGCAACAAACTCACTGGAATCATTCTTGGTGAGGTCTGAAATCTTCACGCATTACAATTCTTGCGATTATACGATAATCAACTAGACTCCATAATCCCAAGAACGATGTTTCAGTTGAAGTCATTAACTGATTTGCAAGTGTCAAGGAATAACCTAACCAGGAATGTTTCTTCACAGATTTCTTCATTGGAATCTCTGAAGAGATTGACCCTTCATGAGAACAAGATTATTGGTCAAATTCCTGCATCCATATCTAGGTTAGTTAATTTGACTACCTTGACATTGAGCTCAAACTTTCTCATAGGATAAATTCCTTCAAGCATTAGGTCTCTTCATAATATCCAAAAGCTGCAAATTCAGCATAATTCTCTTTTCGGGCCAATCCCAAAATAAATTGGAAACTTAACTAGTTTGATGATGTTAGATATTGGGCGAAACCAGTTTTCAGGCACCGTCCCTATAGAAATATCTCAATTTCTCAAACAACTTTCTTACAGGAATGATCCCAAACGAGTTTGGTAATATGGAGATGGTGCGGTGCAAGTGATTGATCTCTCAAACAATAATCTAACAGGAAGTATTCTGTAACAGTTCAGAACTATAGAAAACGTGCAGAGTCTTGATTTGTCAGGAAACCAGCTTTCCGGTAGCGTCCCTGATGAAATATTCCCTACTCTTAACCTTCTTTCCAACATAAATTTCTCAAGAAATCAGCTGGAGTTATATGTATTTGTTTATTTATCTTTTAAATAAATGAGTAAAATTACCAATATACTCTCATGTGCAAGGCACATGCCATACTTAACTGAAAATTTTAACCAGATTAGGACTAAAGGACGAAAGATGAAATGCGTTTTCCAAATAAATGATTGTGACTGTAATTATTGAAGTTAAAGGTTATCCATTGCAACCGGCTACAAACATAAAAAACGAAAACTGTAATTTACCCTTTTAGTTTTGTTTAATGTGAATATGTTATTATATTATATAATTATATATATTATATATAATAATATATAATAATATATATTAAACCACAGCATATTAGTTACATGGTAGTTTTAGAATTTTTATTTTGACTACAATGTTTTATATGTTCTCCTTTGTTTTTATCAAGTTTCATTTTAACCACAATCTTTTCCCTATCCTTGTAATTTATATTTTTTTGGCTACAAATTACACGCATGGTGTTCTTATTATTATATTATAACTTTTATCAAATTACATCACAAAATGTAACGTAATGACTACAGTGTTAGGTGTTTTTTTTTTTCAAATTACCCCATGTACACTATAAATAATATGTGTTTATACCTCAATAGTTTAATTTTCCTTTTATAACTTTCGTTCGTTAGTTTTGTTTTTTACAAAACCTAAATACGTGACATAATTTTATAATTGTTATATTTTGTTTCGATTTTGGTTTTTTACACATTCGTATTTTGCGTATATTAAATTACATAACAAAAGGTACTATAGCGGCTACAGTGTTGGGTTTTTTTTACCCTATGCACTATAGATAATATACGTCTTTACCCGGTAGTTTTATTTTCCTTTTATAACTTCCGTTCGTTAGTTTCTTTTTACAAAAATTAATTACGTGATATAATTTTTACATTTTATTTCGATTTCGTTTTTTACACATTTATATATTGCATCTTCATACTGGTCTTTGGCGTTTGGTCCGTATGCGGATTCCCCGCCGCAAACGTGCAGTGGGGAAATCCTAGTTGAAATTAAATATCTTGAAATTTCGTTATATTTTAGTTTTGTTTTAGATAAAGAGAAATCTTAGAGGAAAAAGTTAAGAGTTAAATGCCTAGTTGGTGTATGTGGTTTGTAGAAATTGGAGACTTGGTTCCGAGTCTTTAATAATTACATACCTGATTTCGGTGGTCGTAATTTTTTGCACTCGTGTTGTCACACCCCAACCGATGGCGGAAACATCGGGGCGCGGCACTGAGCGAAACAGATTGTTCATGAGAATCACAACAACTATTAAATTAGCAAATCTTTAATGTTAATATCTCATACTACTAACAGATAAAGCAACCAAAGTTATTACAGATAATTGTCTAAAAAACAAGCAAACTGTTCCGACAACTCAGATTTTTATTAGGTTTGTTTCTAGACTCCATCCTAGCTTGATTCCATCAGATAACAAGCAATCATCCTAATCACCTGTCACATACGTTAAAATAGAGGTCAATACACATAGTGTAAAGGTGAGCATACAAGTTTGATAGTAGTAATAGAGTTCGAAAGCGTTTACGCATAACCAGCATGTACAACGTATAATGTGAAGCATGTAAGTTATCGACAGAGATCCTATCAATACCAATGACTGCGATTTGACCGCGAGTAGCGAGTGCGATCACATGTTCACCACTGCGAACATGTGAAGTATTGTCCTTAACTGTAACACCCCGAAATCGGGAATTTGGCAATTAAACCATGTTAATAATAATGAACGGGTAAAATACCGTTAGTGGTAAAAGTAAACCCGGTGAATATTAGGAATTTAATAAATAAACCTAATATTAAATAAAAAGTGAATAAAAGCTTTTGAGGAAATAAAGATTATAAGAGGCCCGATTTAACGGGACTTAAAACAAAACAAAGTAGTATCTCCCCCGAACCCGCTAAGTAAACTAGGAATGTTTAACCTAGTTAAAAAGGGGTAAATATTATTGAAAATAAGTAAGTTGTGGCCTACTTAATAACTAACTAAACATAAGGGACCAAAATGGAAAACTTGGAAGTTTAGTTATTAAAAAAAAAGAAACAAAACAAAACACACACTAAGTGTGTGTTCTGGAATGAACGACCAGGAGAAGCAAAGGGTGCCAAACCCTAGTTCATCGAATAACATCAAATTGAAGGGCTAATCGGGGCTCAAATTCATGAATGAACGCGGATTAATGATCACTCAAGCTAGGGGATCATAAGGTATGTCGAATTCTTGACATTCGTGAAGTTGGAAAATTTGAAGAAACATCATAATCTGCGAATTTTGTGTTAATCATAGAAGTTATGGCTGAACTATGATGTAAACTTGCTTAGGAACAAAACCCTAAGTGTAAATTATACATGTGTTGTCAAGATTTGAATGTCTAGATGATTTACCACACTTAGATAAGTGGGGTTCGAAATGATGATGATGATGATATATGTATGCTTAGAATCATCATATTGAATAGTAGAAGCAAGATACTTGATCAAATTATTAGTTGAGTGTATGTTCATACAAGAATTGAAATGGGTTTTGTATGTTATGATGAAATCGGTAATTTCAAATCATGTAAATAGATGAATGAAATCGTGTTATGCACTAGTTTATATGAAGAATTTGAATATATTAGGTGTTCGGATGAATGCTAGTGATATGATGAAACGGGTCTCACTTATAGATGAGAACCCTTAGTTCTTGCAAAATGAGTGAATAAATTAGTTTTGATAATCGTTTGAACTAGTTGAAGTGTTGAAAATGCAATGGACTTGGTTAGAACTTTAGTTAAAACGGTGGCCTAAAAATAATGCCTACCGGATAATTAATGAAATGCCTAAACTAGTTGCCGAGCTTGAATGTGCATTTATAAGCTAATGGGCGTTTGACTTTTAAAAGTCAAACTGACCTCCAATACGATGAATGATAATGTGATATGAAATGTGTAAGGTGGAATAATCGTATTAAATTATGGTTAATCTAACCACCTTGTGAATATTGAATAATAGTTTGGCTCTTAACAAGCTAGGTGGAAGCAAGGGGAAAAAGCGGGTCAAATGAATCAAGTATGAGAAGGAAAAGAGCATAACCGGATGCAAGGTAAGTAAAGCTTACACCTTCTAGAATAGAATACTTACTTGTATAATGGATAGCATTGTGAATAAGAAAATGGACATGGTTTTCGCGGACGTTTTGTCAACAAAATAGTTGTTGACAGCAAGCAGGTCCGTATTTGCAGAAATTGTTTCGATGTCTTAAACACTTAGTTTTGACTAAATATTTGGTCAGAATTGGTATAACAATATAAATGATGATTTGTAATTTTTGTAAACTTTTTGGAAGTTGTTTAACGTGGTTTTCACGGACGTTTTGTCAACAAAATAGTTGTTAACCGCAAGCAGGTCCGTATTTGCAGAAATTGTTTCGAGGCCTTAAACACTTAGTTTTGACTCAATATTTGGTCAGAATTGGTATAAGAATATAAATTATGATTGGTAATTTTTGTAAACTTTTCGGAAGTTGTTTAACGTGGTTTTCGCGGACGTTTTGTCAACAAAATAGTTGTTGACAGCAAGCAGGTCCGTATTTGCAGAAATTGTTTCGAGGCCTTAAACACTTAGTTTTGACTCAATATTTGGTCAGAAGTGGTATAACAATATAAATGATGATTGGTAATTTTTATAAACTTTTCAGAATTTGTTTAACGTGGTTTTTGCGGACGTTTTGTCAACAAAATAGTTGTTGACAGCAAGCAGGTCCGTACTTGTAGAAATTGTTTCGGGGTCTTACACACTTAGTTTTGACTCAATACTTGGTCAGAAGTTGTATAATAATATAAATGATGATCGGTAATTTTATGTATTGTTAAGTGTTACAAATACAGGCAAGCGGAATGTATGAGCATGTTTTGCCAAGGTTGGCGAAAGGTAATGCAATGTATTAAAAACGAGTCAATGTTGACCCGTGCCAGGTACGCACAAGGAATGATACTCTCGTGAAGGGTACATGTACCAACCATAATATGGATTATGGTTGGAGGAAATAAGAGTTTTTTTTTTTTTAGAGTTGATAAAATTATAGTTTTGACATAAATACCCATAACAGTCAAATAATTCGGTTTAAGAACCGGAAATTTGAATTTGAAGGAAACAAGAATTTTGAATTGGATAGAAATATGTTTATAACTTGTTGTGAAACTGTCAAAACTAACTTTTATGTTGGTTTTGATTTTATGAATGTCTTATGGAACTCCGGATGAGGATCAAGCAAGAAAGGAGAACCGAACACATGTCTTGAAGCTTCCGCAACGATCTTATTTTGTTCTAGTTTAAAAAGTGGATATTGTAAACACTTGAAATTATATTTTGGAATGTTTTTAAATTATGTAAGAAGTTAACTTGGAAAAGTTTTTGTAAGCTTGCATTTTCGTATAAAATGCCTGTTTAATATTATAATATTGACTAATAGAGACGGGTCTTACATTAACAACCCCTGAGTGAACAGGTGCTGAGTCCAAACTATAGTACTATCATTGCTAAGGCAGGTAGACAGTAACCAATGTGTAAACATAACAAACAGGCATTCATATTGTCACGTATAACATGCAATAATGGTCAGCATATAAATAGTGTTTGCGTTGTGTGTTCGATGTGACTTAGAATAAGTAACGTATGTAACACCCAAAAGTGCTTAAAGCAAAAAGGGATCGAGTATACTCACAGCGATGGAAGTTAATGGATTGAAGGGAGCGCTAGAGTGAGATTAGCCTGATCAACACGATAGCATAAGCGATGAGCGGCGCGTAACACGATGCAAGTGAAACAAGGTGACGAGCGGTCATCTGACCGGACGGCAATCCGAACGGATGGCCATTCGATCGGATGTCAATCCGTTCGGATGGCCATTCGGTCGGATTGACACCTCGTTTGGGATGGATGTGTTTGTGTATGATGGCTTCGAAGTTTTCGTTGTAGCATTTAGAAAACAGAGAAGTATCTCTATCTTTCAAGTCGTTCGATCGAACGGCAGTTTGATCGGAAGGCAATCCGTTCGGTGAGGTATTCCTCAGAGAACAAGTTCGCAGCAGGATCAACATCCAATCGGATGATCTACCGATCGGGTGACAACCCGTTGGAATTGACTATGCATTGAACATGTTGAAAATTGTTTAAGTATTGAACCTCAAGTGCAATCCGATCGGACGGCGATCCGTCCCGCGATCTGATCTTTTTGCATCTTGAAGATTTGTTAAGTTTGGAAAGTTTTGCGGTTGATCGAGACGGTATGACAACGTGCTAAACAACAGAAACCCCATCACGACCCAAGTTATCCGATTGAACAGGAATCACCCTAGTCTGATCAGTTTACTGGTTCGCGACGGTTGTTCATGTTTAACCTGGAATCAGTTGCCCCTTAGAGAGAAATCAGATCTTGAACCAACACTTCATTAAGAATGAGTAGAAGATCAGAACGAGCTCCGATTCTATCGGTTTTGAGTGCATTGAGTGTAAAAGAGTTGAAAGAAAGTTGGATAAGTATATTTCAATCCTTTTATCCTTGAAAATGTTCAGATCTATGCAAGATCTTTGTTTATTCATGTGGAAATCTCTCAGATCTAAGTCGTTCTTGGTGGAATGAGGCCAAAACTTGAGGTTTATAAGAACTCCATGATGACATCACCCTAGAACACCTCAAATCCACTGATTTCACGGTTAAAAGTGAAGATTCAAAGGTGTAAAGGATGAAGTAATGCGTGTAGATCATAGAAGTACAAGATTTAGGTTGAAAAACTTACAAGAATCGCGAGAAATCGAGAGAAAAAAAGCTTGAATGCGGCTGGTCGAATAGAGGAGCTGTGACATCACAAATGATGTGACAGGAGGGGTATTTATAGGGTTTCCAAAAGAGTAAAGGTGCACCAGGGTCGGAATGGCCACTGATCGGATGGCAATCCGACCGGATGTGTCACGGCCCCCGTCCCGGTTTTACCCGGTCCAGGAGCCTCGGGACAGAAACCCGTGGTATTTATTAATTGAGTTGACAGCGGAAGTTTAAACAGGATCTTTTAAGACTTGAAATTTCCCGATTATTTTATTTCATAATTTGGGATAAACCCGCAATTTACAATAGATGAATTTTACTAGGAAATTCCGTGGTTTACAAAAAATGTTTATTTATTTAATTGAGCCACTACTTCAAGCTTTATTAGTGCTCCGTAGCACTTTTCCTTGCTTCACAGCAGGTCACCTGAAACATGTTTTAAAAATATTTTATCAGCGGGGAAATACTGGCGAGTCATTCAAATTTGATAAAATGACACGTAGTTATAAATTACAGCATAAGAGCGATTACAATGGCTTCTATCTTATTTTTATCTGGCGTCGTGTCACCTTCTGGTGACGATGGTCATACCACTATTGGGTCCTTTCACCCAAGTAGTGATGATTATCACTGTTAGGTTAATGAACCTAACCATGAGAAATTAGTAATGTGCACAATACCCCACTAGCCAGTGATTCAAGATAACCACGACTTAATCCCTGTAATTATAACTTTTTGAAAATAATTTGAGGTATTGTAAAACAACTTTGATAAAAAGAGAATGACTCACATTGCAAGTTTAAACGGGCAGAGTTTAGCCTACTGATAAGCCTTGTAACCTAAATTAAATGACAATGCATACGAACTAGGTCAGTAACTTAATACAACATTTACGATAACTCACGAGATTAAAACCCTCACGACGAATGACAAAGTGCAATACTTAAACATCCATCGAATTCACGACGAATGACAAAGTATAGCCCGAGTTTTGAGAAGCACTTAAACATCCATCGGATTGGTTTCAATCGATCGGACATTGAATCGTAGCAGCGATCGAGTTAATACCCTGTATCGTAGCAGCGCCTTGATACCTTAAAACTTGTTTTCTGCAGAATTTGGTCGTTTTGAAGTGAAAATTTCGAGTGCAGATGAATGCCCCATGCACAGGCTACTTATAGCCTGATTTTGAGTTTTATGCGGCCCGCGTAAGCCTTAACAGGCTTTTACGCGGCCCGCGAGAACCCCCTAGTCTACGTGTAGGCTTGGTGTGTCACGAGTAGGTTTGCCAGGTGGACGACACGTGGCTTAAATACTTATCCGGAACAATTTTAAGTTGACGCGGCCCGCGTAAGGGTCCGCTTAGTGTTTACGCGGCCCGCGAGAAAACCAAATTTCATGTTTTCTTGGTTTTTCATGCACATTAGGGTTTCAGGGGTCCGGGTTTTCACTTACGGGTCGTTTTGGGACATTTTTGCAAGTCCTTACATCCTCCCCACCTTATTTAAAATCTCGTCCTCGAGATTTACTGAAATAAGTGAGGATATTTTCGCTTCATCTCAGATTCCAGCTCCCAGGTGTATACGGGTCCTCTTTTTGAATCCCATTTGACTTTGACTAGTATCAATATTTTGTACTTGAGAAACTTAATCTTTCTGTCTTCTATTTGAAGCGGTTTCTCCACGAACTTCAACTTTTCATTCACTTGTATGTCTTGAAGAGGTACCATTAATGATTCGTCTGATAAACATTTCTTGAGATTGGATACATGAAAGACGTCATGTACTCCAGCTAACTCCTCTGGTAGTTGTAAGCGATAGGCGACCGGTCCTATACGTTGGATTACTGGGAATGGTCCTACGTATCTTGGACTCAATTTTCCTTTCTTACCGAACCGAACTACTCCTTTCCAAGGAGAAACTTTCAAGAGTACCTTATCTCCAACTTGAAATTCTAGTGGCTTGCGTCGATTGTCGGCATAACTCTTCTGGCGATCTCGAGCCGTTTTCAGTCTTTCCTTGTTTTGAGTGATCTTGTCGGTAGTTTCTTGTACAATTTCAGGACCTGATAATTGACTTTCTTCTATTTCTGCCCAACACACCGGAGTTCTACACTTACGTCCGTATAGTGCTTCGAACGGAGCAGCTTCGATACTCGAATGATAACTATTGTTATAGGAGAAGTCAATTAAAGGTAGGTGGTTATCCCAGTTTCCACCAAAATCTATCACACATGCCCTGAGCATGTCTTCCAAGGTTTGGACTGTCCTTTCACTTTGTCCATCAGTTTGGGGATGGTAGGCTGTACTTAAGTTTAATCGTGTCCCCATGGCTTCCTGGAAACTTGTCCAGAAATGTGAAGTGAAACGACTATCCCGATCTGATACAATGGAGAGTGGAACTCCATGTAAGGATACTACTTTATCTACATACAACTTTGCCAACCTTTCCATGCTAAAGGTTTCTTTCATGGGTAGAAAATGAGCTGATCTGGTTAATCGATCCACAATTACCCAAATTGCGTCATTACCTTTTCTGGTTTTGGGCAACTTAGTGACAAAGTCCATGGTTATAAGTTCCCATTTCCATACCGGCATTTCTAGTTGTTGTAGTAGACCTGAG
Source organism: Helianthus tuberosus (assembly GCA_030545235.1). Lineage (NCBI taxonomy): Eukaryota > Viridiplantae > Streptophyta > Magnoliopsida > Asterales > Asteraceae > Helianthus > Helianthus tuberosus. The sequence goes on along the minus strand of CM060353.1, from coordinate 173,915,261 downwards.
GGTTTCTGGTGTTCTGCCTTAACTTGTGAACAAGTAAGACACTTAGAAACATATCTAGCTATGTCATTTTTCATTCCTATCCACCAGAAGTTATTCCTTAAATCTTGATACATCTTATTGTTACCAGGATGCATGGTATATCTAGATTTATGGGCTTCCTCTAAAATCTTATTTCTTAACTCCCCTTGCTTAGGTACCCAAATCCTTTTCTTGTGGAATCTCTAAATTCCATCACTTCCTTGCTCTAATTCCTTTATTTGTCCTTTCATACCTTCAGCATCATCCTTGATTGCTGTTTCTTGGATATTTTTCAGTTGTTCCATTAAATCTAACTGTAGATTTAATCTAAGAGCACGAACTCGTCGTTGTTTCTCATGATACTTACGACTTAAGGCATCAGCAACTACATTTGCTTTTCCTTCATGATATTGAATATCACAGTCGTAGTCACTTAAGATCTCCATCCATCTTCTTTGTCTCATGTTTAATTCTTTTTTCCCAAATATGCATCTTAAGCTCTTATGATCTGTATAAACAGTAAACTTACTTCCATACAAATAGTGTCTCCAAATCTTAAGGGCGAAAATTATGGCTCCTAATTCTAAGTCATGAGTCGTATAGTTTTCCTCGTGCTTTTTCAATTGCCTTGAGGCATACGCAATTACCTTCTTGCGTTGCATTAGTACACATCCTAATCCTAACTTAGAAGCATCACAGTAAACTTCAAAATCTTCTGTCCCTTCTGGTAAGGCAAGAATAGGGGTGTTGGTTAACCTTTGTTTTAAAATCCTAAAAGCCTCTTCTTGCTTAGGTCCCCATTCAAACTTAACTGTTTTACAAGTTAGCTTAGTTAATGGCACAGCTATCTTAGAGAAATCCTTAATAAACCGTCTATAGTATCCGGCTAACCCTAGAAAACTTCTAACTTCCATAGCTGATTGCGGAACCTTCCATTTGGTAATCGCTTCTATTTTGGAGGGATCTACATGAATGCCTTCTTGATTCACCATGTGTCCTAAAAATTGTACCTCTTGTAGCCAAAATTCACATTTCGAGAATATGGCGTAAAGCTTCTCTTTTCTTAACAAAGTTAAGAGTGCATGCAGGTGCTGACAGTGCTCGTCCTGACTTTTGGAATAAACGAGTATATCGTCGATGAAGACAATTACAAATTTATCCAAGTACGGTTTACAGATCCTATTCATCATGTCCATAAATGCTGCTGGAGCATTTGTTAGTCCGAAGGGCATGACTGTAAACTCGTAATGACCATACCTAGTTCTGAAAACAGTTTTAGGTATGTCTTCTTCTTGTACTTTCAACTGATGATATCCGGAGCGTAAATCTATCTTAGAAAAGTATCTAGCTCCTTGCAATTGACCAAAAAGATCATCAATCCTAGGTAATGGGTATCGATTCTTAATTGTAACCTTATTCAATTCCCTATAATCGATACACATTCTCATCGAACCATCTTTCTTTTTCACAAACAATACGGGCGCTCCCCACGGGGATGAACTAGGTTGTATAAATCCTTTGCTTAGTAATTCATCTAACTGCTTTTTCAATTCTAGCATTTCGGTGGGTGCTAACCGATAAGGTGCCTTGGCTATCGGTGTAGTTCCAGGAATTAGATGAATTCTAAATTCTACTTCCCTATTGGGTGGTAATCCAGGTAGTTCTTCTGGGAATACATCTGGGTATTCTGATACTACTAGAATTTCCTTAAGTTCCTTACTTTTAGTGTCAATGATTACCGAAATCATATACACTATTTCTTGTTTTCTTGAATAACTGGCCATTTTCATTACTGAAACGAATTTCAGTGGTTTACGTGGCTTATCTCCTGTAATCACCACTAATTCTCCTGTGGGTGTATGAATTTCTATGGAATTTTTATCACAGAGAATTCGAGCATGGTTGGCTACTAACCAATCCATTCCTAACACAATATCGAATCCGGCTAAATTCATAGGTAACAGGTTTGCAGAAAATTTATGGCCTAAGAGTTCTATTTTTCCTTCTCGCAAAACCTTATCTATGTTAACAGAATTCCCATCTGCCGCTTCGACTGTAAAAATCTGCCTAAGGTTGGTTAAGGGTAAGTTAAGAGCTTGGCAGAATGAAGTATTTATAAAACTTTGGTTTGCACCAGAGTCAAATAATACTTTTGCATAAACGTCGTGAACTAGGAACATACCAGCTATCATGTCAGGGATTAGCTCTGCTTCATGAGTAGTCAACTGGAAGGCTCTTGCATTTTTCTTGGTAGTTCCTTCTGCAGGTTTGGCTTTGTTATCAGCTGGTTTGACCAATTTTGGGCAGTCTGGCCTAAAATGTCCAGCTTCTCCACAGTTGTAGAAGATTGTTGATTTCTTCCTCCTGCAGTGTTCCTCTTGATGCCCCGGAATTTTGCAGAAATTGCAATACCCTTTGCATCTACCAAAATGCTTTCTTTTACAGGTATTGCAAAATGGAACAGTGGAAGATTGCCCAGTTCCCTTTTTCTTGAAATTACTACTGTTACCCACACGGAATCCTTGGGTAATCTTTTGGGCCACTTTATTTTTCCGGTTTTCTTCTCTTGTGCGTACCAGCCCGTCAGTTATTGTGTTAGCTAATTCCACAACATCGTCAATAGTGCGGGGTCTCGTAGCTTTGGCGATATCCCGAATCTCGCCAATCAATCCCCAAATATAGCGGGAAATAAGGACTGGTTCTGGCGAAGCCAGGGTTGGTACCACTCTCGCATACTCGAAGAATGTCGAAGTATACCCTCGACAGTCTACATCCACCATCCGGTGGTTCAAGAATTTATTCGCCATTTGTTCTTTTTCATATTCGGGACATAATTTTCTTTCTACTAGCCGCTTAAATTCTTCCCAACTCATGGCATAGGCCACATTACTTCCCTTGGCTTGAAGTACCGTATTCCACCATTCTAGCGCCCCTTCTTTAAAAAGATGCGACGCATACATGACCTTGTCTTCCTCGACACATTTACTTATTTTAATTACTGCTTCGGTTTTCTCTAACCAACGCAGTGCAGCAGTCGCCCCCTCATTGCCTGCAAATTCAGCTGGTTTACAGGCAAGAAATTCCTTACAAGTGCAACCAGGCGTTGCAGCTTTCATTCTTTTAAGGAATGAGGCTTGCATCCCATCATTATCATTATTATTAATGTTACCACCTCCATTTACGCTATTACTGAAGTTGTCTTCATGAGTATGTTTGCTCGGAATAATTTGTTGAGGTTCAACTGGATTTCGGGCAGCAGCAAGGATTGCTGGAATAGCATTGGCTATTCCTTGAGCAACGATATTCTCGATATCTTGCCTATTCAGAAATTGATCTTCATGGTTTTACTCAGATTGATTCACTTCATTAACGGGTTCATTACCAGCGTGTTCTATCTGGTAATTAATTTATATAAGTGATTAGCATAAAATAATTAACAACCAAACATAACAAAACAATCGCACATAATCATGTCAACACGTATAGCCAAAATTGTCGATTTTTCGACGTTCGATATTTTATATATTATAATAGGCATCCGTACACACTGGTTATCTTACAAAAGTTTTATTTTTAAGTTATTTCACATAATTATATTTTTATGATTATATTATTATTATTAAACACGCATTCCCACAACCACATACGATCCCGTCAGCTGGCACTTTAGAAACGACGTTCTCTTTCATCGTACTTCCATGAGATTCTTTCTCCCACATCCCTAATTCGGTTTCCCGCATCAATCAGCTCCTCGCCATAGTGGCGGAGTTCAGCCAAGTTCTCGGAGCTCATAGGTGGTTGTAGTGGAGGCTCCGGGTCAAATTGGGGGAAAAAAGTATTAGGGTTATTCAGGAGATTCTGAAACTGCCAGTCAGTGGTCCACCATTCTTCTAATTCTCCCAGAGGTCGGGGGTTAACAAGGGGATATGGAATAGCCGTTTCGAGGTTGACTGGAAGTTGGGCTTCAGCTGGGTAATTGAAAAGAGTCTCATCGGCAGGTCCGACGAGGTCGCTATTTGCTAGTTGACGGTCCAGTTCTTCCCAGGGTGGTATTTCTTGAGCTTGTCCTGAACTTTCCCCAATCTCTATTCCTTTGCCCTTATCTTTGGGATCCTCAGTCTTTATAACTTTCTGTGTTGCTGGCCTCTTCCTACGCACACGCCTCCAGCCTACAAGTCTTCTTCTTTTCTTCGGTTTAGGTTTTTCCTGAGGTTGGGCTTGGAATACCATTGGCTCTTCAGTGTCAGCCTGGTAGCCAGTAATGGTACTGGTAGTATCCATATCTGAGCTATGGATAGAAAAGTTTTGAAGCGCTTCTAATAGTTCATTCATGCTATTTAGCATACATGAAGAAACACACAAAAATTCTAAGTTAATATTTTGTAAATTAATTTTTTTTCACAGAATCACAGAATGGCAATCAGAAAAATTAAGTATTTCTAAATACTTAATAGGCTTAAATCAGTGGCTCTGATACCACCTTTTTCTGTCACGGCCCCCGTCCCGGTTTTACCCGGTCCAGGAGCCGCGGGACAGAAACCCGTGGTATTTATTAATTGAGTTGACAGCGGAAGTTTAAACAGGATCTTTTAAGACTTGAAATTTCCCGATTATTTTATTTCATAATTTGGGATAAACACCGCAATTTACAATAGAGGAATTTTACTAGGAAATTCCCTGGTTTACAAAACATGTTTATTTATTTAATTGAGCCACTACTTCAAGCTTTATTAGTGCTCCGTAGCACTTTACCTTACTTCACAGCAGGTCACCTGAAACATGTTTTAAAAATATTTTATCAGCGGGGAAATACTGGCGAGTCATTCAAATTTGATAAAATGACACGTAGTTATAAATTACAGCATAAGAGCAATTACAATGGCTTCTATCTTATTTTTATCTGGCGTCGTGTCACCTTCTGGTGACGATGGTCATACCACTATTGGGTCCTTTCACCCAAGTAGTGATGATTATCACTGTTAGGTTAATGAACCTAACCATGAGAAATTAGTAATGTGCACAATACCCCACTAGCCAGTGATTCAAGATAACCACGACTTAATCCCTGTAATTATAACTTTTTGAAAATAATTTGAGGTATTGTAAAACAACTTTGATAAAAAGAGAATGACTCACATTGCAAGTTTAAACGGGCAGAGTTTAGCCTACTGATAAGCCTTGTAACCTAAATTAAATGACAATGCATACGAACTAGGTCAGTAACTTAATACAACATTTACGATAACTCACGAGATTAAAACCCTCACGACGAATGACAAAGTGCAATACTTAAACATCCATCGAATTCACGACGAATGACAAAGTATAGCCCGAGTTTTGAGCAGCACTTAAACATCCATCGGATTGGTTTCAATCGATCGGACATTGAATCGTAGCAGCGATCGAGTTAATACCCTGTATCGTAGCAGCGCCTTGATACCTTAAAACTTGTTTTCTGCAGAATTTGGTCGTTTTGAAGTGAAAATTTCGAGTGCAGATGAATGCCCCATGCACAGGCTACTTATAGCCTGATTTTGAGTTTTACGCAGCCCGCGTAAGCCTTAACAGGCTTTTACGCGGCCCGCGAAAACCCCCTAGTCTACGTGTAGGCTTGGTGTGTCACGAGTAGGTTTGCCAGGTGGACGACACGTGGCTTAAATACTTATCCGGAACAATTTTAAGTTGACGCGGCCCGCGAGAAGACCAAATTTCATGTTTTCTTGGTTTTTCATGCACATTAGGGTTTCAGGGGTCCGGGTTTTCACTTACGGGTCGCTTTTGGGACATTTTTGCAAGTCCTTACAGGATGGCCACTCGATCGATTGGCCATTCGATCCAGGTGTCCGGCGTGTTGAGTTTTGGCGTTTCGATTTGCGTGCTGAGCGTTGCGATGCATTTTCGAGTGAGCGATGTGATAGCAATATAGCATTACCCATTAGTTACACTAATAACCTAACTGTTATATCTAACATACAATCACTATAAATAACTTGCGTTTAGTGTTTGCGATTTGATTGCATTGTGTTAGAATTGCGATTGCGATTGCGATTAAACACCTCAAGATAACCATAACATGCACAAGTAACACATAATAAGCACACACACGTAAAACAATATCCAGAACGCGTAATTCGGGTTGCGAATGCGATTAGCGATAAGTCGATTAGCGATTAAGTAGCGATTTATTAACATGTACGCCACATAATACAACTAAAGTAATTTAATTACAAAACTGATTATAAGTCAAGGTGGTCAAACCTGTAGTTAAGCAAGGAGTGACAGATCGCAATTAGCAATCTTCCTTTGACTTTGACTTTGACTTCCGTAACACGGGTTGTTACACGTGTGATCCTTGTCACTGTCTTATCTATTTTTTTATTTATTTGATCCGCCTCATGAACGAAACAGAGAATGATGAATGTTATATCACGATTTTAAGTCAGGAGAGAGATTTAAAGACGAAATTGCTTCGGGGAGGGAGTCAGGGAAGAAATGTTAATATCGTATTTTTCTTTTTTATTTAATTAAGTGTTTTCTTTTAAATTAATGAAATATTAATTTTATTCATTTTGTTAATTTTTAAAATAACTAAATATTTAAAGTAAAATGTTTGTTGAATAATCCATTTTCAAATAAATAAATGTGAAGTTTTCTATGACAAATAACTAGAGTTTTTTTTTTTTTTTTTTTTTTTTTTTTTCTAAAATGGTGTTGGTGGAAAAAATATTTACCAAAATGATGTTGTTTCAAAAATATTTACCAAAATAGTGTTTTAGTTGTTAAATACAAAGAAAATTTGACTATAGAGTTTCTCACTTCTAATCTTGTTGGTTAAGATTTAGTTTATCATAAATAATTATTGGTATTAATATTTTTTTAGGTGGGTAGGTAGAGAATACCTAGGGGCGCGAGACAACTCTCTCTAAGGAACTCGGCAAAATAGTCCCGTAACTTCGGGAGAAGAGGTGCCTCCTCACAAAGGGGGTCGCAGTGACCAGGCCCGGGCAACTGTTTACCAAAAACACAGGTCTCCGCAAAGTCGTAAGACCATGTATGGGGGCTGACGCCTGCCCAGTGCCGAAAGGTCAAGGAAGTTGGTGACCTGATGATAGGGGAGCCGGCGACCGAAGCCCCGGTGAACGGCGGCCATAACTATAACGGTCCTAAGGTAGCGAAATTCCTTGTCGGGTAAGTTCCGACCCGCACGAAAGGCGTAACGATCTGGGCACTGTCTCGGAGAGAGGCTCGGTGAAATAGACATGTCTGTGAAGATGCAGACTACCTGCACCTGGTTGGTTAAGATTTAGTTTATCATAAATAATTATTGGTATTAATATTTTTTTTAATAAAAGAACATTGTTAACCACAAATATTTTTACCATCATCGTTCTAAATAAAATTACTATTACGATTATTGTGAACTCAAAAATAAATACTTAATTATCAACGTTGTTTATCTAGTGTATATAAAAAATGATAAACAATAAATAACTAGATAATGAATAATATATATGTTATATTTAAATCTATAAATGTTTTTTTATAAAAGTATAAAAGTTGTATATTTTGAATAACTGAGCCGGTTCATAATTTACAGATTCGTATTCAATTAGAAAACTGATCATACAAAATAAAATATGAAAAGATTGTAATGAGTTGACTGAGAATAATAAAAATAAAAATAAAAGCTGGATTGGGTTGCTTAAAAAATAAAAAGAACTATAATTAATTGGGTGTTTATACTAATCAAATTCCGAATTCGAATTTTAAATCGATTACAAACCTATGAATTTCAAACCGGCCCGGTTATTTGGAAACAAAAAATTTAGTTTTTGTATTTTTTTTTAAAAACATGTATATATTTATTATTATATATGTATTTTTAATTTTTTTCTTATTGTTTCTCATTAATTTTATATAAATAAAACACTTGTAATTACATATTTAGTATACATTTTAGATGGGAATAATATTTGAGTTCTACAGTTTGCTTATTTAAAAGAATGCTTAAATTAATAATTATTTAATAAATTAAAGTTAACTAATAAAGTTAGGAGTGAGAAACTATAAAGTGAATTTTTCTTTGTATTTAACAACTAAAACACTATTTTGGTAAATATTTTTGAAACACCACCATTTTGGTAAATACTTTTCTCATCAACACCATTTTAGAAAAAGAAAAAAAAAACTCCAAATAACTATGCCGAGTCTATGAGCAATCACAAGGAAAGTTTTTGTAAAGTAAAAATGGAATAGTTCATCAAACTTTTTGTTCTTTACTCCGTAAACAATATGAAGTTGTAAAAATGAAACATAAACACCTGGCCACGTCTCTTTATATTTCGAAAGGGTGGGGGAATTCCTTTTTTCAGCTTCGGATTAGTGTGTTCTAACTTGTTGATACAACAAATGATCGACAAGGGATAGCATTGACGTCTCCTAGGCTCTGAGGGTTAAAGGGTTATGCAAAACAAAAATCGGTAGTCTTAACGCAAAAGGGGGTCTTCTGTGTTTGGACTTCGGCGTGAGAATAACTTAGATGTTCACGAGAATAACCAATTACTTACGTTTGCTTCTCTTCGGCATGGTTGAAGGGTGGTGTGCGGTTGAGATGGAGGTTGCAGGGATTATGAGAGCTTGTTAGGGTTTATGAGTGAGGAGGTTATATATACATGAAAATGTGAATAATGTTATTAAAATCAAATATTGGTTTATGTTTTAACTAAAGAAAAATCTAGAGAAAAAAGTGTATAAGATTAGATGTATCACTCAATGTTTTTAGATCCGGTTTTTAAATCATACCGGGTTAGGCTTAGAAATGGTTCAATCGGGTTGTATCAAGCGGTTCAACCGGGTTGTATCGACTGGTTCAACCGGTCGGTATAAACTGGTTTTTAAAACCTTGGTCTCACTCTTATGCGTTTAGTCCACGGGATATTTTGGAATTGGAATCGAAATTTGTAAAGGAATTAGAATTTGGAATTAAACATTCTTATAGGAATTAGAAATAGTTAGAATTGGAATCTAAATGTTGTCATTGATGTGTTTGGTTGTCAAATGATTTGGAATCTAATACCCGGCCCCACCGGCCCCGGGTCGAAGCAGATCGATTTGAAACGATTGGGTCGTGTAATACCCAAAATTTGTAAAATCATTTTGAAATTTAGTGCGAAAAACGGTCCCAACTTTTTCAACATTTTACTTACAAGATAACATGACTTTTTGTATTATTAAAACAATTGGACTCCTTTATGATCACAAACTTTTAATGCCTCATAATTTGAGGTTAAAATATAAAACAACGAGCCTTCTTTGAGATAGGCAATGAACCTTTCTTTCATAAGTTCGTAACATTATTAATGTGAATACTCGATCCCGAGACTCCGATCCATTCCTAGGGATTGATCATCACCATCCAAGTTGATTATCCGAAACTAACCTGAAGATACATATAACAATCATTATTAGCATAAGCTAAGTAAGTTTATAATAATTAACACCAAAATAGTACCTCAAATAAAGCTTTAGATAAAACGAAACATAAAGGAAACTAAAGTAAAGTTTCCAGCTCATGTCTGCAAATTTACGGATTCATACCGTAGCATTACGTTTCATTTTACACCCATATCGTAACTTTACAACGTTTTCAGGTTGCTCTATGCTTGTTTTGAGAAACAACTGTAACATAGTTACAGTTCCAACCGAAATTTTACGATTGCGTGCAACCACCTTTTTATTTACAACCAAAATTTAAGAAGGTTCTTGACTATATACTTACAAGTGAGAAATCATAAATACACCGATAACACATATTATAAGTATACGACTTACTCACCTTGGCCGCACAGGTTTTAGTTACCTTTGTTGCTAAATTTGACCCGTTTCTTTCACTCTCCATGTACTACATTCTTTACAAGGGAATCCAAGCATCATCCGGTTATAATACAGTCAGTCGCTCATCGGATTGATCCATACTATTTAAAGATTATATATATGCTTCTCTAATCGTGGTCACATAATCGACAAAGACTTATGACTTCAAACTAATTTCATTTAAGAATGCCATATATCGAAACAAGTTGGTCTTTTAATTTCAAACGAGTAGATGTCAAGATCCTTTCACAAGTAGTTTCTAATACACACAATAAGATATATCAACTATACATATATATCACGTAATGCATTCTAGTACTCATTTTAGCTATTTAATAATCATGATTCTCCCATAACATCTTAGACTCCTATTTTATGATTATACATTGAAGTATATTTAAACTTCATTATTTCATAAAATCAACTCACCAGCCCTATACTTCTCAAACATAGGTTTATTTAACAATCATACATGAAGAACATTATACCTGAACAACTGAGTAGGTGACATTTTAATAACAAAATGAAGTACAGAAACACTTACCTTATACCGCGTTACCTTGTTGGTCTTGATATATTGATCCTCTCTTCCACTTTCTTAAGTCATACCCATTCGTAGTTATTGTCCATTATTCCTATGAAATTAGCCATTTAACACACATACGGGTCAGTGTAATAAATTCATGGTTTCGTGTGGAAGTTCACATAACCTCCAATCTTATACTATTCCTTTTTGACCCGTTTACAAGAACTCCATCTAAATTTATAACTTCACATAGCTTTAGTGTCACACGATTGAATCGCTCATAGGTTCATCCCCTTTATTTGTTTCAACACAAGATTAAACATAAATTATAAAATTATTTGTGTGGGGCATTTCATCAAACATCTTGTGTGCATAAAAAATCAATCTCTGCCAAATATTATCATACTGAACCTCTTTGACCCAATCTATTATCTAAGATATATGTCAACAACAGAATTTATAAATATGACTATTCTAATCTATATATACTTCTCCATTCACACATAGATTTCATAGTTTATCACAAGTATCTCAAATAAACATCAAAACCATAACATGCATGGATAGATCTTTACTATAAATCATAAGCTTTCTTGATAATCCAACCATGAAAAGAAAATAACGATTCCATTTAAAGGTAGATTTCGGATTATACCTTCATTTCTCTTTTTTTAACATGAACCCACATTCAACTTAAAAATGAGGGTTTAGGTTCAAGAATTGCTTACCACTTGGTCTGATTCAATTAAAGAAGAATGCAGACTTTGTAATGTGGTCCTAACTAGATAAAAAAATGAAAAAAATAACATTGAACGAAAAACAGATGTAAAGTCGTTCAATCACGCACACCCGTTGCGGTGTGTTAGTGTGAAAAAAAAATAGACTGAAATGTAAAACATAGAAAGAAAAAATTAAGTCGATTTAGGACCCCGCGCATTGGAAACGAAACGGAAAATAATAGACGCGCTGCGATGGGCCTTTTAAATGGGTAAAACATACAAAAAACGTTGAACCACACACACGTTGCAGTGTGTTGACTCGCAAAATTTTGAAAGAAACATAAAACGAAAAACTTGCGAAAGATAAAAAGTATAGGAGACCAAAGATGAAAATAAAAAAAGTATTGGGGTTAAATTGCAAAACATGAAAGTCTTTGGGTTAAAAATAAAAAAAATCAAAGAGGTTAAAATGAAAAGATAAAAACCTTTGGATGAAAAATGAAAAATCAATTTTTTTTTGAAAGACTCCCAATACATATGATACAACAACATAATGCAACAAAATGTTGCTTATTTATATTATGAAAATTATTTGGGGGCGTTTGGGATTCCTTCTCAAAAACAACTTATTAACTTATATAAGTGATAAGTTATAAGTTACAAATACTAACTTCTCATTTTTAACACATAAAAACAACTTAAATAAGCTAACCCAAACACTATAAAAACAAGTTATTAACTTTTATAAGTCAATAAGTTATAAATTCCTTCAAAATAAGCTAACCCAAATACCCTCTTTGATTCCTTCAAGATATCAACTTCCCCTTCTTGGGTTCTTGCTCTCATCGATGTTCTAGCAGCCTTCTCACACCCATCTTTTGTTTTGACCAAAAATGAGATAGGTTACTCACTTTTGACCCTATTAAATGTTATTTGTATAAATGATAAAACCAATCCCTCAAGTATCAATATATTATTATTATTATTATTATTTTTGACCCAATCTAAAGGAATATAACCTCTTAACTTTGTCATGTTAATAATAATATTTTATTTAACATTTCTAATAAAATGATATTTAACTAAAGTGTTCAATGTAAATAGAACCCATCTTATGGTTCAAAAATATGTAAAACTTATATCCGAAAAATGGGATGTTATAGGTCGAAGCAGTTTGGGTTCGAAATGATACGGGTGAAAACACTATGAGTGGTACAGTGGTGGTGTATGGTTGTGGTCGGATGTGAGGTTGTGTGTTCCGATAGTGGTTACTTATGGTGGTTGAATGGTGGTGAAAAAGGTGATGGTGCACGTAGGTTAGGTGGTGATGATGGTGTACGATTATATTCAAATTTGGAGTCTACAAATTTTATTATGGAAAATTACAAACCTAGCCATTGACCAAAACCACTCTCAAAACTAGCCATTGACCAAAACCACTCTTAAAACTAGCCACCCCCGCTTCCTTGGAGCGACGGATCATGCACGGATGCGTTTTTGTAGCCACATCATTGAAACCCAATAAAAAATGGACACATGACGTTTTCAAAAGTTGCATAATCCTAGACGCATGAGGAGGACCCCCAGATTCATGAGGAGGGCCCGTAGAAGCATGAGGTGGACCCACAGACGCATAAGGAGGACCCCCAAACGCATGAGGAGGGCTTGCAGAAGCATGAGGTGGACCCACAAACACATGAGGAGGACCCACAGACGCATAAGGAGAACACATAGATGCACGAGGTGACACACATACGCACGAGGAGGACCCACAGACGCACGAGGAGGACCCACAGACGCACGAGGTGGACCCACATACGAATGAGGTGGACCCACGCTTCAGCTTCTTAAATCTTCCCAAAGACGCATCCCGTGCATGATGTGTCGCTTCAAGGACGCAAGAGATGACTAGTTTTGAAAGTGGTTTTGGTCAATGGCTAGTTTTGTAATTTTTCCATTTTATTAGCGATGATATATATCCAAACTAAGTATTTTTTGTCTCGTTATATCAAAATATACTTCATATCGGTGGAACTTAGTTTTCTATAACCTTTATATGGGAGTGTAGACAAAAAGTTTTAGATAAAAAACGTGCACTGAATAAAGGAAAAATTACAAGTTTTGTCCTTTATCTTTATACCACTTTTCAGGCGGTGTCCTTTTTAATGAATGTTGACAGACAGTGTCCTTTACTAGGTATTTTGTTGCAAGTTTTGTCCTTTACACCCAACCCAGTTAAAAAACCCTGTTAATTGTTGACAGGCGGGGTCCTTTACTAGGTATTTTGTTGCAAATTTAGTCCTTTACCTAGGTATTTTGTTGCAAGTTTAGTCCTTTACACCCAACAATTGACAGGGTTTTTTAACTGGGTTGGGTGTAAAGGACTAAACTTGCAACAAAATACGTAGTAAAGGACACCGCCTGTCTACATTCGTTAAAAAGGACACCGCCTGAAAAATGGTATAAAGATAAAGGACAAAACTTGTAATTTTTCCTTGAATAAAAAAGATCTAATTTATTAAATCATTGGGTAATGATTGAAGGACAAGAAAGGGACTTGAATAACTACACCTTTTTTTGCTAAAGATTTTCCTGGTGAGGTGGCGTCCACAAGGCAGAAATTGCCATGAAGGTGCTCGAACCATTACACATGGTTTTAACAATTTCACTAAAGCTTTACATGGTCATAAATTCCAGTTATTCAACTATAAATAAGTGAAAAAAGACTAATGAATCTAGCCGACCACAGGGTAAAATATTGCCCAAACACAATTTAGAGTAAACTGCAATTTGCGTCTCGGTGTTATAGTCTAAATTGCTCCGTGGATCCCTAAAACTTGTGATTTCTAGTTTGAGTCCCTTATTATCACACTTTGTAGTCAATAAAGTCCCCGATACTAGCCTCTATTACTCCACCTTTAGAATCAGGGCTATTTTCGTCATTTCGCATTGAATGGTATGGGGATTCTAGTCTTTGCATTATTATTATTATTATTATTATTATTATTATTATTATTATTCGTAGACAAACATCACTTCATCACCATACCACCATCGGCCACCATCACCGTAGCACCATTTTTATTTATGGTTCCTCCACCTGCTGCTGTCCCCTCACACCACCATGGGGACTCGCCTAACACCCTAGGGTTTGGTTTTAATAAAACTCACAGGTTTTTTCTTGAAGGTTCGTCTCTGCTAGCACCATAAAGCCATTTCCGGCGACCATCACCATCACCAGATCTGAAATCATAAGACCAATGACGTTAGCAATGGCGATTATGATTCGGGCATCTGGAGCGAGGTGCGAGATTAAAAACATAAAACCCGAATCCCTAGCCTTGTTCAATGGTAAGGTACGAGATCATCACCATAGCCTCATTCAGTTAGGTTTAACTTCAATCGGTGGATTGTAAGGCTAGTCGGTGTGGGGGACGTCCCCGGGCTGACTAGGTGCGGCGACGACCCTGCACATCCCGGGCGTCCTCGTCTTCTTCGTCACCCCAACGACGCTGCTGTTGGGCCTCCTCTTTCTTCTTTATACACACATACACACACACACACACACACATATATATATATATATGGGACCGCTAAAATGAGAACCACCTCGAGTTGTAAGAACCGTGAGAACTACACCGTACGGGGCGAGGTGGACCAAATTTTTTTTTCATAAACGTAGATGCGTGTATTATAAACACATTTGTAAAAAAAAATTCAAAAAAAAAAATGTCGTGTGTGTAGTTTTGAGCACCACAAGTTTGTGTTTACGGGTACAGTAAATTTAACCGGAAAATTTACGGTACCCGTAAACACAAACTTGTGGTGCTCAAAACTACACACACGAAAATTTTGGTCCACCTCGCCCCGGATCAAGTAGTTCTCACGGTTCTTACAACTCGAGGTGGTTCTCATTTTAGCGGGCACTTATATATATATATTGAGGCCCATCCCCACACCCAACCACTTGGGGTGTCCCAGTGGCCAGCCTCACCCATATCTTCCCAGAGGACCCGGGTTCGAATCCTGGCAGGCACATCTTCCAGGCTTTCGCTTCCGGTTGGGTATTAACCGCCAGACAGCTATGGGGCTAAGCTAGCTTGTGGAGTGGGATCACTCCAACGGTTGGGAGGACCGTGCTATATCCACCCCCCCCCCCCCCAATCCCCACACCTGTTTACGTGTCAGATCCTCCTTTGAGGACTACCCTTCTCCACACCCCATAGTCTAATGCAGGTTTGTAGTGGTGGTTGATGCAGTTGAGATGGTGGTTGTACTCAACTGTTCACTATTCTCTAGGGTTCCTTCTTTTCCAAAAATATATGATATTCATGATTTCATTCTTACACCGATGAGTAATTGTTGTTACTCTTTCATTTGGTTTATTTTTGTTTTAATTTTGCATATTGTTTAGGGTTTCAATGGATAATTAGTATGTATATGCTGTTATTAGAGTTATTTCGTTAATCGCTTTTAGGTTTTGAGTTGAGGTGAAAGGTGGTCGAGGGTGGATGGTGTTTTGGAGGTTGTAGTGGTGGTCGATGCGGCGAAGATGGTGGTTATACGTGGTAGGGATTTACAAAGGTGTGAGTGGTGATGGATGATGCATAAAAAATTAATAATATTTTTAAATCCAGGGGTATTTTGGACATGTCCCCTCAATTCTAACTGACGGAGTAACAGAGTCAAGGGTCAAGGACTCGATTGACTGAAAAGTGTGATGGTCAGTGACTCAAAGCAAAAATTGTAAATTTGAGGGATCGAGAGAGCAATTTGGACTAGAGCACAGAAATACAAATTACAGTTTACTCTACAATTTATATTTGTGTGACCACCAAAATCTCCATGAAGATGGCTGATTGAAAATGTTAGGTTTGGGAATTCATAAATGAATTAGGAGATTTCTGTGCACGTTTGATCACCCGGTGAAAACACACGGTCTCCGAGTAAGCAACCCTGAATTCAAGGAGGGACACACAACCAGAAGAAGTCGACGGCGATGGATATAAACCACAGACTGGTCCAACTTTATGTCCTTATGTCTTTTGGTACGACCTGTGTGCCTAGGGTGTATACAAGCCAAGCTGCTCATGAGCCACTCGAAATCGGCACACTAAAAGCTTGAATCGAGCCAAGATTAAACGAATGCGAGCCTAAACAAACCTATAATATAATTTATATTTAATCTATAAAACATATATTTATATTTTCCCCTAATTATAACTATATATACAAAAATTAAATATACAAACATAATTGATAATATATACAAAAATTAATTATAAATGTATATACTTAATTATAAATAATAAACGAGCTCAAGTTGAGCTTAAAAATATATTCATGAGCTTTAGAATCATAGCTCAAAACGAGACGAGCTTAACTTGAACTTCTAAGTTTACAATCTTGTTGTCCAATAAGTCCAACTCGTCATGTGAAACACTATGGTTTAGCTTGATTTGGTTTCAGTTACAACAATTTTGTTGTAGTTTACAATCATTAAAATTTTGAACTAAGAACACCTTTAAATAATTTAAATATAATATGTTAATAAATACATACGGGCTTTATTTTAATTGCGTTTTAATCTTTGATATGTTTTCATGGTTAGTAAAATCATGATCTTTTTATATATAATTATATATCTAAGTATCGTATACTTAGGTAGTGTTTGGTATGCAGGAATGAGAGGTGAAATGGAATGAACCATTGTAAGAGAATAAAGAAAAGAGTATTTAGTTGGTCGATGGAATGGAATCGTTCATTCCAAAATGCATTCCATTCCTTCAAAATCATTCCATCCATCCCCCCTGTTTTTTTTCCTTTCCATTCCCTTTTTCACCCTTCATTAACAATACCACAACCCACCACTGTTGCTACCACCCACCACCACCACCGTCATCCGCCGCCACCACCCACCTCCGCCGCCACCCGCCACCGCCGTTGCCACCACCTACCGCCGCCACACACCTCCGTCCCCGCCACCGCCATCGTCACCATCCATCGTCGCCACTGCCACCTCCGATCATCGCCACCACCCCCTTCGATCATCGCCGCCACCATTGCCATTGCCACCTCCGATCACCGCCGCCACCCATCGCCGCCACCGCTATCAACCGCCACCACCGCTACCACCTCCGACCACCGCTGCTACCACCTCCGACCACCATCGCCACCGCCACCGCCGCCACCTAACTCCACCTAACTCCACCTAACTCCACCACCACCACCACCACCGTTGTCACCATCCGCCGTCGTCTCCACCCACCACCACCACCAACCACTGCGGCCGCTACAACTGACACCTAGCACCACGCACCATCATTGCCCATCGCCATCTGATTTTATTCCCAAGTCTTTTTTCGCATACCAAACAACAAAAAGTAATTATTCATTCCATTCACACATGGTAACCAAACAAGACATGGAATGGTAATGATCAATTCCATTACCTCATTCATTCCATTACCTCGTCCATTTCATTCACCCGTCCATTCCATTACCCCATACCAAACAGAGCCTTAAGCTTTTAAAGGTTTATTAATCAGATACTTAATGAATAGGTCAATAAACATCAATTAGACAATTACGTACTCAACACTTCCAATTTAATAGCCGTTAACTTCAGTCACGGTTGACTTTTGTATCTCCAATGAAGGCTCAATTCAATTGATCAGATCTACAAATCTGTTGCTTATATTCTGTCCTTGCTCATACATACATACATACTCTCTTGGTCTAACTCATCTTGAGGAAACAACATTTATGGAAAAACCACGATTTGGAGCTTGGAGATATATCCATAATCCAAGAGTCATTCCAAAGTCTACTTGATCGCGTAAGAAATGAAGGGAACATTAACAATGCACACCAATTTACACCATCGATTTACATGGCACCGGGTGTATTACGCGACCTCAGCCCAAGCTCTTTCAACCCTCGGGTGGTCTCCATTGGGCCTTTGCACAGACACGACGAGAATGTCCAAGAATTTGAAAAGCAGAAAGCAACTTATTTGATTAAGATAATGAGTCATATCAATTCCTTGCTCCAAATCCCATTTAAAACCACATTTCCTTACACACGAGAAGGATCTTGCTCATGCCTCGGATGCAAAGAATAAACTAAAAAGGAAAAAGAAGAAAGATAACTCCCATACTTCCAAGAAAAAGGGTAGGCTTGAGCTTAAGGAGAACAAACAAAAGTCCAACAAGAAACCTGTATGCAAGACCTGCAAGAAGCGCCATCTAGGGAAGTGCAGGTACGAACCAAAATCCTAATTGCAGCCCAGAGCTTGTGGGATCTGCAAATCTAGTGAGCACAGAACATTAGAATGCAAGATGATAAAATATGCGACTTGTTACAACTGTAACAAGAAGGGGCATATCAAGTCAAATTGCCCAAAATATGCAAAGAAGCTTGAAGAAGTTAAGAAGACCAACGCTAGGGTCTTTCAGATGGGAGAAAAAGAGGCCATACAAGATGACAATGTTATAAATGGTACGTCTCTTATCAATGATGTATATGCAAGGGTATTATTAGATTTGGGTACAGATAAGTCGTTCGTGGATAATAAATTTTGTAAGTTATTAAATCTGCCCGTTAGAACCCTAAGCATAAAATATGAAGTAGAATAAATGCTAAAGAGTTCTATTTTGAATAGAATACCAATAAATCCTTCATGGATGGTAAGTATAACAAACTTTTAAAATCTTCCATAAGAACCTCAGATATTAAGCGTAAGGTAAAACTTACAGACGAAAATCTTAGGAACCATTTCTTCCGTTCCTGTCAGAAATCTCCAGTCATAAAATTCTAGAGTACCCTCTCTCCAGATGAAGTACGCCAAGATATGTTAGTTTGATATCTCATTGATTTCTATCAACTGCGAATGCTAGACTATGCTTGATAAAAGAGCCATATGAGGATTGGCGTATCCTAGTATGTTCCATAGATTGCTTCCATGCCTGATCAGTATGGAGGTTTAATGCATGGAACCACAAAGATATTCCAATGGTCATATGATACTAAAGTCAGCTAATAGTATTCAAAGAAGATATCCAGAATGGAATTATCCAAGTGAATGTCTCTGATTAAGGTATCCTTGGATTTGTAAAGCAAATGTGTCACTTATCGGACACAGGTAGTGATTGACGTGCTGTCGTGGTCACAATCAAATTTAATCCAATTACTACTAAATAGTTAGTGGCAAGTGGGTATCGAACACATGGAGTTTGTGGAATATGTGTTATTTAGAGGTTTATCTAACTTAACTAAAATTAAACTATTTGCAATAAAAGTAAATTTCAAGAGTTGGTTTGATTGATTTGATTTTTTAAAACTAATATTAATATTCTAATTGCAAAATGAAAGTTTTGGTTGTAAACAATTTAGAGACAAGTAACCATCTTTAGTTTCCGGTTTGCTTTGACACTTATGCTAATATTCCACTAGAAAGAACTACATAGACATAGTTCATATGTGATCAATTGCAGTGATGAAAGGGAACTAAGTACTCAGATTCCTAGAACGTGAGGTTGTTACCCGATGATCAATCAACCCTTACCCAAGCCTAACTATACCCATGATATCTTGATTGCCAACGGCACCAAGAACGTATGGTTTCTAATTAGTTCAACATAAGGATTAACAATTTACTAACAAACAATCACACACCATAACAAGCAATTCAATAAAGAGAAGATTGTTATTCTAGAAATTAGGAAATAAACATAAATGTCTTGCAAACCTTCCACCAAAGATAGTCACAAAGTGTTTAGCCACCCATGGCTTGAACAAACATCATAAACCAAGTTTTAATCTTCAAACAAGTTAAGAACATGAAAAACAATGATAGAGATAGTCTTCAAGCTCCAAAAGTTAGCCAAAATTCGTTTACAAGCAAGTGGTAACCGATTGGAAATGATAAGTCCTCTTTAATCTCAAGAAAATGACATTTAATGACATAAGTTACATCTTTGAGATCAGTCGGTGCCGTAACCTACGGCCCTCCGCCGTAGGTTACGGCGGTCAGTGAGTCAACAGGCAACATAAGCGCCGTAAGCTACGGCGCTTTGCCGTAGCTTACGGCACACAGCTCTTCTTTACGGCGATCAGGTCCTGAGCTACGGCAGGACATTTGTGTACAAGTGGAGGCCGTAACCTACGGCGAAGAGCCATAGGTTACGGTGCTGAGTGTGATTCTTTTCCTTGTTTCTCCCTCAACACTTGCTTTCTTCAACTCTTTGATTCCCCAACTTCTAGCATCCATTCGTACCTCCTAAAACCCGCATTTTGAGCACTTTAGCACCTGCATAATCAAACATAGAGTGGTTACCAAGTTCAACCAATTAACCGAATAAAGCATGGAATGTGCATATATTTAGACCTTTTAAGGGTTGTCCTATGGACCACCCGTCACATCCCCACACTTACCCGTTGCTTGTCCCAAGCAACCCATTCAAAAACTATTTTCACACATGTGCGATCAACATAAACCAAGCAAAAACATGTTGTCCTTTTACCAACCCTTCTTAACACCCAAACAACACACCCCTCGCTATATCTCTCCTCTCGGCAACAAGTAAGCACTAGCATTTGTAAGCTAGACACACAAAGGCAAACAGGTGATTGCACAACTATAGGCTTGTACCTAAATCGGTCCTCCTCCTACAAGTGCCAAACATGAATGCAAATCAAAGGGGCTTTTAAGGTTGTAACGAAGCTAGGCGCATGGGTAGGAAATGGAATATAAATGAAGTAGCGAAAACTTAACCCGGTCTTTTATTACACAATGAAACAAACTAACAAATACCAAACTTAAACTACTATGTACAAGACAACTAAACATCATTTCTTTTTTCTTTTTCATTGTTTTTTTTTCTTATTTTCTGATTTTTTTATATATATATAAACATACATTCAACATAACATCAAATAAGATTACATACTACTAAACAACCACTAACACTATAAGACCGGGTCAAGTCGGGTAAATTTTTAGGTAACTAGCTAAGGGGTAACAAACGATAGGCTTTTAGGCACAAAATTGGGCAACTAAATGTCCAAACCCCCGCCCCTCTCGCAACCATGCTCATATATATAATTAATGAGGTCCAACCCCCCAAATCCCACACTCGCACTCAACAAGATGAGGCTACCTAATTGCCCTTATCCTTTTTACATTCACATTCAACTAAGGACTCAAACCATATTAAGGCACAAGTTCTAATGCACCCCCACCCGTTGCCACTCTCATCAAAGACAAGTATTATTTATTTACATGTGTGGCTTCAACTCTCACCAAGAACAAAAAGGTATTAAGGGTTGCCGGTGCATCATTTGGGGTTAGTCCAAGGTGTTCAAATTCTCACAATGTTTTGCTTGATTTAAAATTTTTCAAAAACTTCAAAATTTCCCCCATCCCCACACTTGGGATACATTGACCCCAGTGTATGGTTTTAAGAGGATTTGATCGCTTAAATTCTTAAACACCAACTAAAAGCTTATACACTCAAACTACAATTTTTTTTTGGTATTTTTCATTTTATATTTTTCTTATATTCTTAAAAACATCAACACCACCAACTAGCACAACCCAACACAAAACATCAAACTAATACACCCCCAAACCTCCCAACCATAAACAAAAGCAAACAACTAACTACCAATATTTCAAAGCTAAAGAACACAACAAGACTAAGGAAAGAGTACATTGACCTGGTGAAGTTTGCCACAACAGATGTTGTAGATAATCCGACTTCCTATCACCACCTTCACCCAAATATTCGTACATCTTCCCCACACTTGAATGTCGCCATGGCCCTGAAACATAGAAAGATAAAAACAGCAAAATCAATATAAAACCCCGGGTTGCCTCCCGAGCAGGGCTAAGTTTCAAGTCTTCAGCCAGACCAAGCCACCCCCATTTATGGTGGCTCAAAGAATCGGTTCCTGCCACTTCCATCACTCCTTCGTGCCATTGCGTAGAATGCATCCGTCCCGTTTCGACTCGATGGGTAATCAAGTACACTCCTGCTTGAACCCATATGTTTTTCTTCACGGTCCGGTGGGTGCTTTTTTCTCATTCTTTGAAACACATTTTTCATACAATCACTAGACTCACCACCCTTCCCCTCAATGGACTCATAACTAATCACTCTAGTTTGAACATCAAAGGACAACTTACGGTTCTTTTTGGTCATGGTAATAATCCCGTCTCTACAATTGATTTGAGCATTTGCTGTGTATAGAAACGGTCGACCTAAGATTACCCTTTGTTGTGTTGCCATTTTAGTGGAAGCATGTAACACCCCGAAAACTGGTTTGGTAATTAAACCCCGTTAATACTAAAGACGGGGAAAGTACCGTTAGTGGTAAAAGTAAACCGGAAAATATTAGGAATTTAGTGAATAATCCTAATACTTATTTAAAGTGAATAAGAGCTTTCAAGAAGATAGGATGGATAAAAGGCCCGATTTAACGGGACTTAAAGTAAACGGGTTACGACTTCCCGAACCTACTAAGCTGACTAGGAATAATTCTAACCTAGTTAGATAGAGACTTATGAGTGGGTTAAAACACTTAAATTATGAACTAAGGAAAATGGAGGGGCCAAACTTGTTAAACTTGAAACTTGATTTATTAAAAACAAGAATTAAAACACCAAACACCCACTTTGAGGGTATCTGGTCGATTATGAAGCAGGGGGGGGGGGGGGGCGACATGGGTTTTCTTCAAACCCTAAAATCCTCACAAAACTCACAAATTGGAGCCTCTAATCAAGTCAAAATCGAATTTCAAGCACAAATTCATGAACACCTAGTTGAAAGGATCATAAGGTATGTAAAATTGTGATGTTTTGATCCATCTTAAATTCTAGGTTATTTGTAAGAAACTGAAATTTAGCTTGATTATGTCATGCATGGATGAATCTTGAAGTAATATGATGTCTAGGAGTAAACCCTATTCAATAACATGTTGGATTATTGGATAATCTATGAAAATCATGATGATCCATTGATAAGTTAAATGGGTTTTGTAAATTTAGAAGAACACAAGAATCATGACTACCAAAAGTGGTGTTACTTGATTACTATGAAATGATTTTGAGATTAGTATGCATGTTTGACATGACGAAATCGATATGTATGTTTATATTGGGCAAAATATCAAGTTATGAACTTGGTTTTAAAAGATGTAAAAATTATGCATATTAGGTGTTTGTTAAAATGTCCGAATGAATGTTGATATAATGAAATTATGAAAGAAACGCGTAATTGGCTAACTTGACTAACTACGTGTAATACGGAATAATATGGGTTCTAAACGTGATGTTGATTGAACTTATTGTGCGTATAATATGATTGAAGTTAGTTGACTATCGAAAGTCAAATAGACCAACGTTGAAGTCGAATAGTAGTTCCGACATAGAGTTCGTAAGATGGAATAGTCGTATGTGATAATGACTAAACTAACCGTCTTACGAATTATGATGATAGTTTGACGCTTGACAAGCTAGGTGGAGGCTTGGAAAGGAAGCGGGTCAAACGAAGCAAGTAAGAAGGAAAAACGTACTTCGGATGCGAGGTAAGTGAAACTTACACCCACTTGTAGTATATGTGTTTATCTTATAAGCGATGAATACAATAAAGGTTTAGGTTCGAATCATGGGTTCCGACACGAAACGAAATGAGTAGGAACCAATAAAAATGTTTTAAATCATGATTAATGGTGAAAGAGGCAAAATGGTAAATTAGTCACGAATTGGTTAAGAATTAGTGAGTTTTTCTTAAAGTTACCTTATAGCGTAACTAGTAATGGAAAAATGGGTAAAAATGGAAATTTAGTCAAGTATCGACTAAAGTAAAATAAGTTTCAAAGGACACCCATAGCGTAAGCCGAATGGGTTAAAAATATAAGAAATTGACTTTAGAAAAACAAAAGGATCTAGTGAGAAAATCCGAAATGGGTCGGATGTGTGATTGGTAATTAAAACCCATGTTTTGTTACATATGAAAATGTTGGGTTATGTAGGTCGAACGGGCCAAATGGTGGGAATAACGCCATTTGACAAAATCAACTAATGTGGTTGTCAAGTCATGTGTTTATAGGGGCGAATAGTAGTTTGGGTAATTGCGTCGCCATAAGAATATCGGTAATAAAAGCAAGGTGTCGAAACGGGTCACTAGGTTGACTCGAGCCAGGTATGTATAAATAAGATTGTGGTTAAACATACATTTTTGGATCAAATTAGTAGCAAATGCCCTTCGTCGTAAATGAGGGGCTAAAGTTGACTAAAATGCCCTTGATGGGTAAATCGGGCAAACGACCTTTAAAGGTTGTTGGAAATAAGTGTTTTGATAGATTAAATCCTTAAGATAAGTATAAAAGGGATGATATGGGACCTTAGTGCATATATACCCTTAACGGGTCAAAATAGAAGTAATAGCGAAACGGGTTAAAAATGTGTAATAACTCGTGAATTGAACCTTGTACAATAGGAAATAATCATAATAATATGTTTACAAAAGAAACAAGTGCCACAAACAAGTTTGTTAGATGAAACCGCGAACGGGTCAAAAAGTGTCGTAATTGAACTTCAATCCGAGAGCTTGAAGTCTAGAATTTTGTGAAGTTAGATGTTGTATTTTAACTCCATATGATGGAGAATTAAATTACGGTCGCGTAGGAAAAAGAATCGCGTAAAACGGATCAATAACGAAGAAGTTATGTCCGTTTTCGTAAAACTTGGTTTGGCTGGAAATATTCAGCAACAGGAATCAACATTCTGTCGAAGTGGGGGCTAGGCGTCACGCGACGCCCCTAGGCGTCACGCGACGCCCCCTAGTTCAAGGAAAAAAAATTAATTGTTGTTGTTTGACCCGTGTAACTTACTTAAACTATTTATTTAACTATCAAAACTAACTTTTAAGTTGGTTTTGATTATAGGTGGTCGCCAAGAGTGCCCGGATGAAGATCAAGCTCGATGAAGAACCGAACACGATAAAATTTAACACACGAGATTAAAGCTTCCGCACGGCGTTACGTCATAACTTTTAGATGGCGAACTTATTTATATTATGTTGAAAACTTTTAAGTTGTAAAAGTTTTAAATTACTCGTATTTTCTAAGGATACTTAATCGTAATTACATGTTTATTTTCGTTATTTATATGAAAAACTTAAAAATAATAAGAAGGGTGTTACAAAGCATAGTCTAGAACTAGAAAATCCACCAGGTATTCAAACTCTCCCAATTGAATCTTAACATTCCTAACCATTCCTCGTGGACGCCTCCAACTTTCATCCGCCAAGCTCACCATGGTGTCTACATCTTGCAGCGTGCCAAAGTCATACATGTCATACAACTCGCCTGGTAGCATGCTCATGCCCGCCCCATAGTCCAATAATGCATGAGGAATTTTTAGTTTTCCCACTCGGATAGGCACGAGTGGTGCTCCATGCTCTTTGTCAACTTCGGCATCCCTTCCTATACCTGCACTCACTTGACAAGAAGATGTTAGAAATGTTTCATTAAATTCACTATTAGGAACGGTGCTTACCACATTGATATTAACACTTTTAATGTTTTTGGGATTTATCACCGTGTCACTCGGTAGCTGGCCTTTTGCTTTCTTCAATATCGCCACTTCACTTGCAAGTTGACCCATTTGGGTGGTCAAAGTTTGAATCGCTTTATCACGGGCCTCGTCCTTTTGCATCCGAACCTCATCACGTTGATTCATTCATTGCATTTCAACTTGCATCGCCTTCAACATCTCCATTACTTCGTTTCCACCCGAAGAGCTTTGAACCGTTTGATATTGCCTTTGAAATCCTTGGTTTCCTTGGAAATTCGGGTTAGCTTGATTTGAAGGGTTCCCATACCGAAAGTTTGGGTGGTTTCTTAAACCGGGGTGGTAAGTATTAGAATTCATATTGTTGTAATTTCTACCACCCCCTCCTTGACCTTGTACTGCATGAACTTCTTCATATTGCCCTTCCACCATTCCTTGGCATTTTTTAGCCGCATGACCTATTTCATTGAAAATACCACAAACACCATAAATTTGATTAGAGGTTTGAACATTACCATCGTCAACTGCATGCACTTGTGTTCGGGTAACGGCCGGTCATGCTCTCCTTGATGCTTGAGCTTTCCTCTTTGATGTAATTGCCATTTGCTCCAAAGACTCCCAATCGTCTTGCTCATAGTTCGTACCAAAAGTGCCACCGGTAATAGACATTAAGTCGCGAGCGTCTTCGGCACTCAACCCCTCATGAAAAGCGTTCATCAATTCCCAAAGTTCAATCCCATGGTGGGGACAATTCTTAATCATCATGTTGAAACGCTCAAAGGCCTCATGGAACATCTCACCTTGTTGTTGTTGAAAACTCCTCAACCCCTTCCTAGCATCATTGGTCTTTTGAGCGGTGTAAAATTCATCCAAAAATATTTGTTGCTTTCCGCCCAAGTGTAAATGGATGCTGAAGGCAAAGTATAGAACCACTTCTTTGCCTTATCCTCTATAGAAAATTGAAACAATACCAACTTGACATCATCAGCCGAAAAACCTTGACTCCCAAGAGTATTGCAAATTGAGTTATAGGCCTCCAAATGAAAGTAGGGTTCCTCCGTTGCTAGACCCTTATATTTCGGCAAACTTTGCAAAGAATTTGTTCTCACTTCAAAAGTTCTTCCTTGATTATTGTGAGGAATAACCACCGGTGAAGGGTTGTGAGTAATTACCGGCCTAAAATGCGCTTCAATTCCCCTCGCATGTTCCCTAAGATGCCTTCTTGGTACACCCAACCGACCCCTTGGACGAATAGGACCCATTGGTCTTGGTATATGCCCTTGTGGTGCGAATGGTTGTTGAAATTGTTGTTGTGGCATCGGTGGGTGTTGAATTGGCCTTTGGAATTGTGGTTGTGCATGTTGTGGTCGAACTTGTTGCAATGGTATAG
This sequence comes from Helianthus tuberosus, assembly GCA_030545235.1. NCBI lineage: Eukaryota > Viridiplantae > Streptophyta > Magnoliopsida > Asterales > Asteraceae > Helianthus > Helianthus tuberosus. Next base: position 173,888,157 of record CM060353.1, on the reverse strand, counting down.
GGCGTTGCATTGGTGGCCCTTGTGGCCTTGGACTAATGTGTTGTGGTATGAGTTGTTGTTGTTGTGGCATTCCACCAACACTTGCTATTCCTTGAGATTGGCCATGCACATAAGCAAACTCCCCTTGATCACCATCACCCCCATAAGCATAACCGTCCTCATCATACCCTTCAAAATCTTCATATCCTTCCTCATATCCATCTCCCCCTATACCCGAAGATTGCCCAAACGGAAGAGTCGAATATTGAAAACCCGACTGGTTTGATGGTCTAAAGGTAGAAGTAGCATGAACGACAGTTGAACCTTGTGGTAATGTATAGGTTGAGGATGATTGTCCTGAAACTGGGAAGAAATGAGTGAATGGTGGAATTGTAGTAGAAAGATTAAAGGTGAGTGTAGGTTCTTCTTGAGTGGTAATGGGTTGGGTGGTGTTAGTTGGTGTTACATCATGATGTGAAATAAGGTTAGAAGTGGTGTTTGGAATGGTAGTGTTTGGTGAAGGTTGAGTGGTTGATGGTATGAAAGGTGGTACGAGTTCACCCGTGGTGGGTAGTGGTGGTGGTGGATCCATGTATCGAATTGGTGTAATTGGTGTAGTTGGTGTTGTTGGTGAACCGCTGATTCTGTTCTCTCTTAGCAAAATTCTGTTTCCTCTTAATGTTCGCTCAATTTCCGGATCAAACGCCAAAGGTGATAGCTTGTGAGAGCTTCTAGTACGCATGCACCTGTAAATACCTGCACACTAACACACCCAGCGTAAACCAGAAAAAATAACAAACTAAAAAGGATAAAAAATAACACACGTTGCGCACTACTCCCCGGCAACGGCGCCAAAATTTGACGTGCTGTCGTGGTCATAATCAAATTTAATCCAATTACTACTAAATAGTTAGTGGCAAGTGGGTATCGAACACAGGGAGTTTGTGGAATATGTGTTATTTAGAGGTTTATCTAACTTAACTAAAATTAAACTATTTGCAATAAAAGTAAATTTCAAGAGTTGGTTTGATTGATTTGATTTTTAAAACTAATATTAATATTCTAATTGCAAAATGAAAGTTTTGATTGTAAACAATTTAGAGACAAGTAACCATCTTTAGTTTCCGGTTTGGTTTGACACTTATGCTAATATTCCACTAGAAAAAACTACATAGACATAGTTCATATGTGATCAATTGCAGTGATGAAAGGGAACTAAGTACTCAGATTCCTAGAACGTGAGGTTGTTACCCGATGATCAATCAACCCTTACCCAAGCCTAACTATACCCATGATATCTCGATTGCCAACGACACCAAGAACGTATGGTTTCTAATTAGTTCAACATAAGGATTAACAATTTACTAACAAACAATCACACACCATAACAAGCAATTCAATAAAGAGAAGATTGTTATTCTAGAAATTAGGAAATAAACATAAATGTCTTGCAAACCTTCCACCAAAGATAGTCACAAAGTGTTTAGCCACCCATGGCTTGAACAAACATCATAAACCAAGTTTTAATCTTCAAACAAGTTAAGAACATGAAAAACAATGATAGAGATAGTCTTCAAGCTCCAAAAGTTAGCCAAAATTCGTTTACAAGCAAGTGGTAACCGATTGGAAATGATAAGTCCTCTTTAATCTCAAGAAAATGACATTTAATAACATAAGTTACATCTTTGAGATCAGTCGGTGCCGTAACCTACGGCCCTCCGCCGTAGGTTACGGCGGTCAGTGAGTCAACAGGCAACATAAGCGCCATAAGCTATGGCGCTTTGCCGTAGCTTACGGCATACATCTCTTCTTTACGGTGATCAGGTCCTGAGCTACGGCAGGACATTTGTGTACAAGTGGAGGCCGTAAACTACGGCGAAGAGCCGTAGGTTACGGTGCTGAGTGTGATTCTTTTCCTTGTTTCTCCCTCAACACTTGCTTTCTTCAACCCTTTGATTCCCCAACTTCTAGCATCCATTCGTACCTCCTAAAACCCGCATTTTGAGCACTTTAGCACCTGCATAATCAAACATAGAGTGGTTACCAAGTTCAAGCAATTAACCGAATAAAGCATGGAATGTGCATATATTTAGACCTTTTAAGGGTTGTCCTATGGACCACCCGTCAGTGATAAATGAACCAGAGCCAGAGATATGGATAATCTCTGTAATCTCGTTGCATCTTGATTACCTCCTCCAAAGACTGCCCTGTTTATCTCCTGAGATAAGTAGAGTTAAGATTAACATCCCGCTTAGGGTTGCAGTATTATGAAATCTCCGTGAAGATTAGTACCTCCAACTCGGGAATAATAGAAACCCTAATTAGATGAATCTTAAGATAAAGGTTCTTAAAGCCTAATTCGTAATTCTAAGAGTTCAATATCATTAGTTAGGAAAGACGGTTCTCTTGCTTATGCATTAGTTACCGCAACCCTATTTAGACAACGATTAAGAATCGCCATCAGCTGCCCAGGATCGTCGATTTGTTCGACTAACTGTAAGGATTAGCTATTCCTTAAGATTGGGTTTTAAGCTGTAATTGGAATAACCATCTCACCTTAAATAAGTTATGACTAATAGTCGATATATAAGTACCAAGGCTGCTCCCTTGGAAACCTTGTATTGATGAGCTGATAGGCATATGTTATTGGACAGAAGTTTGGTAAGTCCAACTATCAGGATCTGAATTTGCCTTGGAAACAACGAATAAGATCATACGAATTCGTAATCATCTAAAAGTTGCCAGCAATCGGCGGAAAATCAAGGATTGATGAAAGTCGCAACCTTCTTAAGTCCTTAATAAGGAATAAGGTTCAATTGAAAGTATCAACCAAGAAAGGTGTGCTGAATTTTTAATATTCGGGCTAGTTAAGCTCTGATGTATAGAATCATTTGAGGAAATCGAATATATCAAGATTGATAAACTATAAGCTAAAACTTACCTGAGGAGCTTGAAGGAAATCAATGTGTTCCACACTAGTGATTTAAGGATATTATGCAGACTAATGAAAATTTATGGGTTGATAAGAAACCTGTATAGATTAAGGATCGATAGGTTAAGAATCCCCGAAAGGGAGTGTGTACCTATCGTATAGGTCAACTGAGATGCCCTTAAAGGCCCAAATATGCTATGGAGGTTAAGTCCATGATACGTCAGAAAGTACTTCCATTACTTTAGCAAATCTTGAGGTCGAGATTTCTTTTAAGGGGGTGAGGATGTAACACCTCGTAAAATCACGTCCAATGATGTATTGACACGTGTAATAAACCCTAATAAAGTCAAACGTTGACTATGAGGGACTAATTTTGCGAAAGATCAAAAATTTGATTATAGAAGGACTGGAAGCGTTAACATTCTTGAAATAAGTTTCTGAATAACCTCTTACGGTATTCATATTCACAATTTATCCGCTCGTTGATCAAGTATAGCCGTTTGCGTAATTAATTGAAAGTTTGCGCAATGAAGGGTTAAAAGCGTCAACATGTTAATTCTTACCTCTGAGTGACCTTTTAACAAACTGGGAGCTTCATGATATTTGATTATACTCTCAGGAATGCTAGTTATTGGCCGTCTAAGGTTTTATGCCTTTAAGTGAAGTTACGCGCAACTTTGCAAGTTTAAGGGGTTAAAAGCGTCAATATGTTTAATTATACCTCTGAATGACCTTTTTATGAACCCGAAGCATTATGATGTTTTATAATATTCTCATGAATTCCTAATATGGATTAGATAAGACTTCGATGCTATTAAACGATGATATGCGCAAGTTTGCGCATTAAAAGGACTATTTGCGTCAAACTGCAAAAGTATACCGATTCGTATGGTATCGAACCTCCGGAATATGATCATAAGTTAAAAATGCCCCAAATATCATTTACGTAGCTTAGAAATAGGCTTAGAGGTGTTTAATGCACAAAAATAAACTTATTTGATCAACAGGGACTAAAAGCGTAAAAAAGGGCATAAGTTTGCATTTTTGCGCATATCTTACGTTCTGAATATATCCGGACATCCAAAAATTTATGTAAGCATTAAAACATTTTATTTTAGCGATTGGCATGATAAAATTCCATTCGTCGCGTAATTTGGATCGTTTTTCGCTTTCGTCCGTGTTTCGTCGTAATTAGCCGAACAACGTGATCGTACGACCAAACGAACCAACATCCGGCATTTTTTTGAGCATGTTTCATGTTCCCTATGTTTAGGCATCATTGTAGAGCCTTAAAAATGGTTTAACGGGCCTTAGATGTGTCGGAAATGGCATTTGGAAGTGCAGGGACCAAAATTGTCAACAAATGAAAGTATGTGTGTGATGTACTGATCCTTATGGAACGTATACCTGGACCCTTACGGTCCGTATACATTTCCCAGCTCCAGAAATCTGAAAACCAGCTTTGGTTTTGCTTCTTGTCTCACACATTTCATTCTAGGGGCCATTGTTGGTTTTGAAAGCTAGTATTACACCTGTTATGATCTTGTTATCCCTCTATAACACTTGTCATCATCCAATCATCCTCCAAAAACTATAAATAGGAGGTGGGTTTCATTGTTCAAGCTCACCATTTCATTCCAATCTTGCTATCTTCTTATTTCTGGAGGATCCTGAGCATTTGGAACCTCCTTGGAGTTCTTTTCAGTACTAAGGACCATTTGTAAGTGTCCTTAACCTCCTAATTTCAGTTTTGATTAGTTTAATGGCCAAAAGTCAAACTTATCGTAATTAAGGTTTGACTTAGTGATTAATCACTAATGGTCCAGTCATTAGTCAAATTAAAAGTAGTTATAAGTTGGTAATTATGTAGGTAATAAACCCCTAAGAGGGCACCTACTGATTATCACCCTAACTTGGTCAAAGGTTGGGTCAAACATAATTATAAAAAGTCAACAGAAAGCAATTTTTCAAATAAATTCATAATTAACAATGTAGAAGCCATGAAACCTGTTTTAACACTTGTATAACTTGGTAATTAATGTAAAAACATGTCTAAGCATGTTCAACCCGACAATTTCAAGATTAGGCTCGGTTCGGAACCGAAAGTCGCAAAAGTAGACTTTTGCTTTGACTTTCAGTTCTGAACCGATTTAGTTTAGTTTAGACATGCCTTAGAGTTTCATTAGGACTAGGTTATAAGCTAGTACAACCCTCTGAGGTTATGCAACTTGGTTCCTAATTATTCTGATTCATTTGCATGTTTCCATTATATGCCTAAATATTGACCATTATGTCCTTTTGACCTTAAAACGAGATTTTTGAAAATGTGAGAGGACAAAAACCTTTATTACTAATTTATAAACATGTCCATAAAATTTCACATCAGTTCGTGGTCTAAAATGGGAGTTATGCGCAATAGCGTAAATTGAAAGCTTTTATTAATTAAACGGCATCTTCGGCATAAAGCCTATTTAAATCCAAATTTTGACATCAAACCTTTTACCTATTGATGTAATATAATATTTTGGGATTTTTGGAAATTTTTATTAAATTTTAAGATAATCATAACATAGAGTTCTCGCATAGGCTCGGTAATTGACGATAACACCCTTTTTGCTAATAAAATGAGTTTTATACATCCTTTACATGTCAAACCTTTTTATACTAATTTTATATGATAAATAAGTTATTTTGAACTGTAAAGGCTGGTCAAAATCTCAGATTTCCCTATTTAAACCGAATATCGTCAAATACCGACTTTTATGCGATTTAGGCGCATAGTATGGTTTAAAACCATATTAGGAACCTAAATCTTGATACCTACTGATGTTATGAATAATTTTTTATACTTTAACAGTAAATAAAAGTTTTGAACTCAGATTTCCAAAATTAACCCTTAAAGCATATGTGAAATGACCAAAATGCCCCTACGGTGCATAGTTTGGCCATAAATGATAAATTTCACATATGTGAGATATATTGCTGATATAACTTATTAAAATAAATATTTTTACTGATCATTTTAGACTAGAACCTCAGATTGTCATCTAACCTCTTTTATAATCTTTAAAATGACCAAAATACCCCTACGGGGCTTAATTTGATTTTAAATTCGTTTTGGGCATAATGGAAGCTATCCTATTGATATCACAACATGTTTAAGGCATATTAACTTGTGAAACATGTTCATGACTCATTTGGTTACCCGTTATGCATTTTACGCGTTCGGTACGGTTTATGTAACTAGTTTACATGAATTAGCCGAAACGGGTCAAACCTTATCATTTTCACTTCAAAATCCAGAATGTGTTTAGTTTACCCATGTTATACAAGTATTCATACTAGTCGGGTCTAAACCACATTCTAATCCGGTCTTTGCTTAATCTAGCGTTTCAAGCCGTAAACCTTTCCTTAAAACTAACCGGTCTAAGTTACGACTTAAATAAGACCCGTTAGGAATCTAATAGGTTAATAAAATCTTCGTTCCAGATTGAGAGCCCCAGTAGAGGTACTTATGCTTACTGATTGATATACGGCTGAGGATAAAATTTTATTTTTGCTCAGGTAAATACTTTTAACTTATTTTCCCTTATACGGGCTTGGGATACGGTATTATAATAATACCGCTTGGTCGGGTATCGAATGTTTAATCGTATAGTGGTTAAATTATTGAGGTAACCCGTTTTAATCTGTCTTGTTTGAAATAAAATCCTTTGGGGGTTAATGACCATGTCCCGGATATCCTTGACATCATTATTAGGAAATGGCCACGTCTTAAGCACGGGGTGTAGGCATACACCTGACAGTTGCTTAAGGGAAACGGTATCTCACTCTCTTGTGGGCCTATACTTGTGGTGTGTCTGTTAATCTAGACTCGGTTTCTAACATCGGGCCCTGAATGTATAACGAACATATAAATCTGTATACAAGATTATTTTTATATAATTGTCCCAAGTTATAAAAAAATATTTGTGCCTTGTGCATTTAAACCAATTTTCATAAATGTTTTCAAAAGAGCCAGTTAATTGTATTTACCAGTGTAAACTGACGTATTTTCCAAAAAGGTTAAGTGACAGGTACTGTACGTAATTGGCTGGGAGCTCAGGGCGTTAATAGGGAATCTTGCAAATTCTAGATGCCTAAAGTCTGTTGAACAGTATTTATCTTTCTGTTTTAAGATCCGCCTGTGGATCCATCTTACAATCCGTTTGTAATATTGAAGTTACTTTTGAACCGGTTTGTAATATATTTACTTTAGACTTCCGTTGTGCATTGAACTGTGATTATTTGACTATGATGATATCAACTACGTCACGATACTCCCCACCGGTAATACGTGGAAATATCGGGGTGTGACAGCAACGTGCGCATAATCATGATGGTTATAGTCCCTAGTGACTATACCTACTGATTACCACGTTGACTAGGTGTAGTGACGAGTCGTAGTTTCGGTCAAAATGCGCATTTAAGCGTATTTTGCAACCCAACTACTCTTGGGTATCAAAACACTTTGTTTTGATATCAAAACCTATTTTCTAACTTAGTTAAACGTGTTTCAACATGTTTAGCTCGTCACTTTTAGTTTAGTGCTTGTTTAGAGTCGTAAGTCAAGCGGTCTAAACCACCGCTTAGACTTTCGAACTCGACCCGTTTGGTCCATCATTAGGATCCGACCAAGCATGATTAGTGACCATAGTTGCATAGGGAATAACCTTCCGAGGTTATACCTTATGGTCACCTAGTTTAAGTAGTTGTATGATAGGTAGTTTATATGCCTTAGGTAAATGACCAAAATGCCCTTTTCATGCATAATTGGATTTTAAGCATATGTAACCTAAACATTTGCCACTTAACTGATTATGCAACATAATTAAACATGTTTAGGCATATAATACTTGTTATAGGACTAGTTAGACGTCTCGAACGCGTTTTACGTGAACGACGCGTTAAAGTAGCGTAAGCTACCTTAATGGGTCGTAACGGGCCGAAAGCACTTAGATTAGGTTCCGATTTAGAATGTAGGCTTTGTTAAACCATATCACATGAGTTCCAATACTCATTTGGTTTACAAGACCTCATTCTGTCCGATCTTCCGATTTAGGTATCGATTTATTTACTAGTGATTCGATTATTAGGTGCTGCTTGAGTTTCCTTGGTTTGATTGAGCTTGTTGAGTTCTTTAGATTGAGGATACTTTGCACTTCATGTGAGTACATAGTTCCCCTATTTTACTGTTTTGAATTGTTTTGGGGTGATTCATATGTGCAAAATGATTTCAAGGTTTAAACGATGTTTTAAAAAACGATTAAGATGGTTTATATTAAACTAATAACAATTTCGAATAAGTGAACGAACTTGTTGGACGTAGTTACATAACGAATGACATTCATTTGCATTGATCAAGCCGACCAGTATTAGGTTATGGTACCATAGGATCTGACAAATCCCGTTATCAGACTACACCCATGGTTATGTGTCGGGGTTATGTAGGTAACGACCGAATCTGATGATTGTTAACTTACCCTTTGGTGGTTTGTTAATGCGAGAAGCGAGATAGTCGAGTCACGAAGGTTTGAATGTTATTAGCGAGACGACCATAAGTAGTTTCACAATTAAAAACGAAAATGATTTTGGGACGAGTTAAACGATTTGGAACGACTTAAACGAGATAAACGATTTGAACGAACGATTGGTTTGGGTTGGGTTGTGATTAGGTAATGGGATGGGTGTAACATGATAAAAGCGTGGTAGATACGCCGCTGGTACATCTTATATATAAGTGCTTTTATCATATTACATACCGTGTCATTATTTAGTTCACTTGGGAAACGATTTCGAAACGATGTCACACAACGAGGTTTTCTAAATGATATAAACCATACGAGTTTTATTAACGAATTTTTACGAGATATTTTACGAGTTGGTTTACTAAAACAAATGTTTTTGGGTTAACAATCATGGCTACGAGATTTTATAAACTATACCTAACTTGATTTGAGTTGGTTAATTATGTTGCAATACACTTTTCAAAACGAGGTTTGTACTTTTGACTCTTTTAGTCTAATGAGGTACTGCAACATATAAACGAGCCATGAATCCGACACTCTCACAAAACCTATGTGCTCGCCAGCATTTCTTTGCTGACTTTGTTTTTACATATGTTTCAGGTGGTGTTGCGTGATGTTGATTGCTAGGAAGCATGTTCACTTAGGATCTAGACGTGGCCTTAGTGACATAAAAACAATGATAGACGATATGTAACTTGTTGATTTGGTTTTAAGACAATGTACATTACTTAATGAATCAATAAAACGAAACTTTTTGTATCCATGGTTGTGAAACAATAATTCTGTTACAACACTCGCCGACGTTTCCGCCACGGTTTGTTGTTTTACGTGGTCGGGGTGTGACATTTCGGAGCTTGATGAGAAATCATATTCGGGGAAATTGTTGCTACATCAAAATGTAACGCGTGACTTGGTGTTGCTCGAAAATCAGATCCCTTTCTTTTTTCTTGATGAAATATTTCAATGCACTATATTGAAATTTGATCCTAATGCCTCTCTCACATCACTTATCTACCGAGTCCTAACTTTCATCAACTCATTTGAAACATTTATAGATGTATCCAACATTTCCAGTAACACTCACCATATTCTTAGCCTTCTACATGAATGCTACACGCCTCCAGATTATATTACATCACATCCCTCTAGCTCAACGATCCCTTCGGCTGTAGATCTAGACAGGGCAGGGGTGAACTTCAAACCTAACCATCGTCCAACATGGCTTATGGGGATGGACGTGAAGTTATCTACATTCATATGTTTTTTTGGGTCTTGGCGTAAGCCTACTATTAGAATGTCAGTACTGGTTGTCGGTGATTTCACTGAGTCAGTTCTAAGGAATCTCATTGCATACGAACAATCAGGTCAAACTCGTAATTATGTTACATCCTATGCCTATGCCATGTATATGCTAGTGAATAATCAAGAAGATGTTGCTAAGTTGGTAGACTCGGGAGTCCTTGTCAATTATATGGGCTCAAATGAAGAAGCTGCTAATATGATCAATGGCATATGTAAAGAAGTTGCATGGGTGGATTTCTTTTATGTAAAACAATGGAAAACAATAAATATGTACTGCAACGGTTACTGGCCAAAACATATAGCAAGAATGAGGAGTATTTATTTTAGTAGTCCATGGAATATGATTGCTCTACTTGCTGGAATCATCTTATTTCAGACCATCTTTACCATCAAGTCCGCTGGATACAAGTAATTTTTTTTACTACAAGTGTTACCTTATTTTGTTGTTCATCATTAGACTAGACTAACCCAAGTGTTATATTCTTTTGTTGAAATTGGAATGAAAATCAATTTCATTAAAAAAGTGTTCATTTGATTAGAGATGATAATGGAATTGAAGTTAATTTCTTCAAATTCCATCAATCAAAGGCAAGACTTCTTCAATTCAGATGAAAATTATAAATTCCAAATGAAATCAAGATCTAATTTAATAAATGTAGTATTTGGGTTCTTGTTTAATTTGTTTTTAAAAAATAGGTCAACCAGTCAATCCGTTAACAACCCGATTAACCTAATTAATACAACACACCAACTCATTTAACACATTTAAAACTTGTTACAATCTATTCACCACCCCAACCTCTTTGACTCGTTTTAGATAAATGAGTAAAACAAGTCGTGTTCGGGTTACACGATCAAGGTCAGGGTTCATGTCCTTGACACACACATATACGTAGTCTTGTTTTGGTTCAACACGCCAACAAGAAATCCATACACCACTGAATTGAGTCATTTAACCAGGCCAGAAACTCACAATCAGAGTATCAGACCCTCTAAGATTTTAAACCTTGGATTCGTTTTTTGTTAATATTATTTTAGTTATAACTTTACATAGTCCAAGTGAATAGTTTACTAACATTTTTAGCTTCGTTACTTTGATACAATAAAGGCTTGTCAGTAGCGTGGTGCGATGTGTATTTAAGGTAATTAATGTCTACTTGTCCGTAAGCTGACAATTTTTACCTATTTTCTTAGGCCTTGGGGTGTACCCTAACACCTAGGGCATTAAGGGTGACATTACATGTTAACCGGTGTTGCAGACCGCTCCCTTCTTGTGTTAAGGGGCGTTACAGAGGTTATTTGTTAACATGTTAACACGTTAAGAGATTGGATTATTTTTTAAACAAAAACCACTAAAAATAGGGTTAAGTGAAGTTAACAAGATTAAATCATTTCCTTGTGGTGAGGTGGAGCGAAATGAGGAAAAGTGGGTGATATAACACCTAAGTGGAATTGAGGAGGGTTAAGATTGTTTTTTTTTAATCTAAAAACGGTCAAATATTTTTTTAGCTGAATAAGAGACTATATTTTGAAACCAGCTTGAGCCTTGTCAAACCCAACCCGAATGGATTAAATCTTGGTTTCAGGAATGTCTAACCCGATCCTTTCCCCCTAAAAAGCTGGGCCATCCCGACCCAGTTTTGCCAGAACTTGTTTTTTTTTTTTACTTTTGTTGAGCCAACCCGACCCGATTTCAACTCGAACCAGTTTGGGCCCATAGCCCGATTTGTGAACATCTGCCCTCTACTATCTTTTCTGGATAGAATTTTGTTTTGTATTGTTGGGTTTGGGCCTTGCATGTTTGTTGACAAGTGACAACACTAGAATTTTGTTAGCTATTTTTGGGCTTTGTATTGCTCCTAAGGGCCAATTTTGTACATAGTAATATGCCGGCCCAAAGGTAATGTTCAGCTTTGGTGTTTTCTTCTTTTGGGTAGTTGCACAAAGTTTATTTTGTATTCTTTTATCTCTTTTATTAATCCAAACCGTTTTGTTGGCTACAATTTAAAGGAATTATACTATTTTGCTAACTCGTCAAACTGGTAAAACTAAAAAATCTTAGTAGAAAATGCACTGATTCCCAACTAGCGTAGGTTTCGAGTTCAAATCCAGTTTCACGCCTTAACTCCTTGGAGGCCACCTACAAGTTTAATTTGCACCCTAAGTGGTCCTTGTATTGGTGAGACCACGTGAGTTTTTTCGAATGCGTTCTCAAGGTTAACAAAAAAAAACCTACTATACCATTCCAGTTTTTTTAAAAGCTTGATCGTTATTTTAATTATAGTTTTCATATTTATATATATAATATAGTAATTCATTCAAAACAGATAAATAAGTGCTGGTACGTCAACCGATTTGTTATGACATCCCTAAAAATTAATCCGTTTTGACCCGAACCCGTTCTTATGGCCTCGTTCAGGCCGCTATTTATGGTTGCAAGAGTATATTTACTTTTTGAAAAATTGGATCATCATTTGAATAAAAGTTTACTACTAATGCCAAAATCAGCAATGAAATTATGAAAGTAAAGATTTTATGCGTTCTATTCTTACTATGTATTTCTTAATTTTGTGACAAATGTCACCCCAATTATTTTTCCATTATTTTTATAAATTATTATTCTAGCATTGCCTAATAAGATAAAAAATGCATTCCCATGATCAAGTTTTTCTTTCCTTAACCAAACAAAAACAACAACACTTTTATTGATTTATTTATTTATTCATTTTATCTATTTTTCTTCCCTTAACTAACGCAAGGTATTGTTAACATTCAAGGGGTGACGCATTGGTAAACGTCTGATTCCCTCTAGTAGATGTCTCAAGGTTTCAGTCCTGTTTATCCTGGTTTTTTTTGTCATAACCTCTTTAAGCCCACTTGCTCAGTGCAAGTTACGATTTATCTGATCACATTGGTTAGCATGGTATTATCGGATCCCATAAGTTTTCCAAAAAAAAGGTTGGGGTATTATTTAAGTAAAAGATTATTCATATTCTTTAACCAAAGTCCAAATACAAAGTTGTACATAAAACAAGTATAGTAGCCTAGCCTCTCCTTTTGACCAAAAAGCAAATTTGGCTAGAATCAAAGGATAATCTTGTATAACATCAAATGGGTATTATCATATTAATATCCGATCATCGACGTTATTATTTCTACATTTCAGATATCACTAAATTCAATGCTGAGCTTTTTAGGTTGACTTCGTTTATACATATATCTATCTATCATCACGGATCAACATACTCTAGTAGAAAAATGTGTACATTGTGTTGAATTATTGAAAGTGTGCTAATTAAGAAGATATATGTGTGGGCCACTGGGGCAGAAGTGAAAGTGTAGCAATTTTAATGTTATTTTACTAATTTCGTGAAAATAATATTAAAAAGCGAGGAAAAGTGTACTGATTTTAACATTATTTTACTAATTTCGTGAAAATAACGTTAAAAAACGAGAGACGTTTAATCATGCATCATGTGGGGGCGTTGATAGCCGAAAGACAAGGGGGTACATGCACTAATTGGCTTTTGGCCCAATTGCTGAGTGTCAGGTGACTTATGTCCAAGGCTTGATGCAAAACTACTACCGAGCTGGGGGTCTCACTGGAAGCAGCCTCTCTATTCCTACGGAGTAGAGGTAAACCTGTCTACATCTTACCTTCCTCAGACCATACCTTAGCTTTGCTATTGGTGAGATATACTGAGTATGATGATGATGTTCTAATTAAGAACATGATATAATTACCCAACTACAACATTAAACAAGCTGAGTTGCTCGTACGCTGCTTGAGACCATCTTGTTAAATGCTCGAATCGAGTCAAGCTTAAACAAGCCCTAACTAAAGTTGGAGCTCTTTAAATAAGTGAGCTTGAGCCAAAATTAGAGTTTATTTAATAAACGAGTTTGAGCCTAGACTTCACATACCAAGCTTGGCTTAACACGGAACTCACTATTTATATAAATACAATATTTTATTATATATAATATATAAGGGGAATGTTAATTTGAGAAAAAAATTTAATTAAGAAGAAAAAGAACAAAGGGTAATTTAGTAAAACATTAAATAGTTTTTCACTTATCTCATTTATTATCATCTTTGACTAATTAATTAGTCATAAAGACTATCATCCTCCACACTAACTTTTTTTGCCTACACACATCAAAAGTTATTCTACATATTTCGAAATTTATCCTACACGTTGAAATTTATCCTACACAACTCGTAATTTATCATATACACCTCATAATTTATCCTACATTTTAAATTATTTTATTTTATTTTTTTTGAAAAAATATATATTTTGAAGATAACTTACAAAAAATTTAATGTATTTAACTATTAAAAAGGAAGACTACAAATTAATGATCTATGTAGATTTACCAATATACCCGTATAGTAACATTAAATACTTATATTAAATGAAGTAAAATAAAACATTCTTATTGGTTGAAATATCTCATTTTTTCTTCTTACAAAAAATTTCTTCTCATTTGAACTCTCTACTAATATATAATTACATAATAAATAATATTATATATGTTAATATAAAAAAAGTAAATATCTAATAAAGAAAAACGATCTGAGTTTGAGCTGGCAAAAATTATTAGTGAACCGAGCTCGAACTTTAGACAAGAGCTCAAAACGAGCTCGGTTTGAGCTCTCTTAAATAAAATGGGCTAAGCCCGCACTCACTTAAATTAAAAGGGCCAGGTTCAAACTTAGACAAGCTCATGCATGACTTGACCTGTTTACACCCTTAACCATCTATACTATCTATTAAAGGGGATTAGAGGTTGACCTCATTTTGCTTACGTGTCAAACAATTGGATATGCCACATAGTCCAGGATGATGTCATAATTCGGATTTTTATATATTTATAGATTTATATTTATATATAGTAAAATACATTTAACCCTATCTAAGCATTTTGGCTCCATGTTTTCAAATTTCAAACCTATCTCTAAGCATTTTGGCTCCATGTTTTTCTACTTTTATAATTTGAAATAAACATTTGGGCAAACCATTTAAACACTTAAAAACCCTAAAACACTGCTTCATCCTCTAATTTCAAAATTCAAACCCTGCATTCTCTTAGCGTCTTCTCTCATCTTTGTTCTTTCATTCATGAGTGAGTGGGTGAATCGAAGATATCAATTAGAAGGAAGATGACGATGGATGTTAAATCTAAGATACGTTCTTTCATTCCAGGTATAAATCGTAAACGTGTTTGTTAATTTGTTTCATTGTGTGTGTGTAAATGTATTCGATTGTGTGATTTTCTATTGCAGCTTCACAAGCAGATTAATTTTTAGCTAAAGTTTTCTTATGTGACCGCTTCTCCACTTAGTGTTCTTCAACAGGTTAATTTTATCTCTACTCATGTGCTCTATTTCGCGTTGATTGTTGACAAATGGTTTGACACTATATATGCCAAGTGTTTGATGAAATGCCTCAATGATTTTGTTTGTTTTTTTCTGGTGGAATGTGTTGTTATTTCATGGTGAATTAGACTGTACATGCATTATTTGCTTGATCATTTTTGTTTTAATTCTAGAAGATGACATTGATTCTCTTCGAAATGCTATAAGAATTTTTAAGAGCCGCTTGGGAAGTTATGGTTATGTTGTAAGAATGTTTAGAATGGAACTACTTGTGACATTCAGGGAAGGCACTTCTTGTATACAGGTTGGTATGGCTGGAAAGGAGTTAAAAGTTAGAAGTCGTCCAACCAGATTTGGTAGATGTTCAGGTTTGTATTTATTTGCTCTATTGAAAACAATACGAATTAATATTTCATGTTTCCGGCCCGGCAAAACTATTGACAACTGTATTTTCGTATGCTTACAATTTGTTCGTACAGAGGCGATATTCTTCAAACTCACAAGGTAAAACACTATTTGAACTTCAATCGAACAAAGGCGATATTCTTCAAACTCACAAGGTAAAACGGATGACACCCTCATTTTGTGCCATTTTTTGTTTCGTTTGGGGTTAGCAAGTGTACAGTAAAGAAGAATCTTCAATCGAACAAAGGCGATATTCTTCAAACTCACAAGGTAAAACGGATGACACCCTCATTTTGTGCCATTTTTTGTTTCGTTTGGGGTTAGCAAGTGTACAGTAAAGAAGAATCTTCATACCAGCACATTATACAAATCACCAGCTACCTAACCTCTAGAAATTTCCATTTTTGCAGGCTTATATCTGTGTTACATTGATTTTCTTGATTTTTTTTTTTTGGCAAATATGGAGAGATATGAAGTGGTTAAAGAGTAGGGGTCTTGAAAGGGGCCAAGATTGGGCCTCAGGATGTGGTTGTTCTAAAACCGACCAAGGCCGATTTAAGCTCACCTGCACTTAGACAAGGAGTTGTTTATCGATTAATGGTAGATAGTATTATCTAAAAAACATTCACATCGTTAGTTATTCTTTTAGATTTTAAGAATTTTAATGGATTTTGGAGTTGTAAATGAGCTGGTATATATGTCATTATCATATGCACTACAATTAAATTTGTTAAGTTTTACAGTACTGAAAAATAATGTAAGAGTATATATGTCATTCGGTTAAGGGCCAAGCATGAGCTTGCCTAACCTCAAACAGTGTTTTAATCCGAGAAAAAGTGAAACCACTGTTTTGGTTTAAAATAGTGTTTTGAAACCACTCTTTTGGGTTAAAACAGTGTTTTGAAAGCATTTTTGGGTTAAAACAATGTTTGAAACCAATGTTGGGTTAAAAAAGTGTTGTTAAAACAGTGTTTTGAAAGCACTTTTGGGTTAACAGTGTTTGAAACCACTGTTGGTTTAAAACAGTGTTTGAAACCACTGTTTTAACCCAAAAGTGGTTTCAAAACAGTGTTTTAACAACACTGTTTTAACCCAACAGTGGTTTCAAAACAATGTTTAAGTGTTTACATCCATATAATTCATACATATTAACGTATCCTTTTATAAATTAATGTATGAACCAATAGATTGATAAGACCAAGACAAGGACGGTTAGAAAATATGTAGTATTTAAATCCATATAAGTTTCTCCATGCACATAAATTATGGGACAATGTGACTCGGTAAAAATGTATCATTAAACTTCAACTCCAAATATAAATTGGGTGGATCGCGTTATAGTAACTTCATTATAGGAACCAGTAGATTGGTAAAACCAAGACAAGGATGATTAAAAAATATGTAGTATTTAAATCCATATAAATTACGCTGTTTCAATTTAAGTTACTTATATGTTTTATACAAAAACCAGTATGTAAGGTAACTCATCCATAAAATCAGTACAAAATAAAATCAACCAAAGGCCCCTAAATTGGGCTGCCTTTTGCAATTAAATGATGTAAACCAAATCTCGTCATGGACAGCATGTCATACGCCCGCCAAGTTAGATCGAACATGTGTTAGTACGATTCCTCTGACTTCATCCAGTCTTGGTAAGGTTATAAATCTTATTTTTTACGGTATGATATCAGATTTGACCTTGTCACTTTGTTTCAATTTTAGGACAATCTGAAAATACTAATTATGTTGTTCATGCCTCTAGAAAGAGGAAACAAAGATTCAAAACGATGGATATAAATAAATTTGATTTATCTATTATAGCTGATGAAAGGAGGACATCTTCAATGGTCACACCGCTTGAATCGTCAAATCATAACATTGAGAGCAGCCCATTAACGAATATTACAAACTGTATGCTGTATAGAGTTTTGTTATTACTGTTAATCATTCATTGAATGTTGATTTATCTATTGTAGCTGATGAAAGGAGGACATCTTCCGAAAGAGTTGCTTATTACAGACACAGTTGATCCAATTGGTTCTCTCATATCATTCACATACCCTGATATTTCAAGAAAAGTTTCTAATCCTTCTTATTTTCACGATAGAGTTATTCAAGAAAAGTTGTAGATACAATCAATGACAAATTGCTGGCAATGATTCCAGGAACTCAAACCGTTTATCTTAGTTGTGATAACATTTCAGAGTGTGAAGACAAACGACAATGTTTCCTTAATGTTTCTTGTACTTTTGGATTTTTTCCTTATATTCATGAATATTTATATTATGTTCTCCATGGATACACTATAGATAATATATAGTTATATATAACACGGCCCAAGAAAATCGATATACCGAATTTAATTATATCTGTTACACATCCCAAAAACAAAATTACGATACCATCGTAACGGGACGTGACTGTTAAAGTTCTACTTAAGAAAACCAAATTTGTCCACCCAGGATAACTACCAAAAGATAAAGCATTAAATCCTAAAAACATGTTCATAAAACATATTAACAAACTTCAAAATGTACTTTGTCACCTGTCACACTTTTTTCTTCCACCAGCTCAAACCTCAATACTTTGTCCGCAGACATCCCCATTTTATCCAGTATATGCTGCCAGTCCGTAACCATTACCAGATGGGTGTCATCAGCAGGTTGTCTATCATCTGTCCTGACACGTAGGGGTACAAGAAACTTCACATGACCAAACGACAAGACTGCACAACCGTACCTATTTAGCCGGTTGTCTCTAACAAACTTCTTTGGTATCGTCTGTAAAAGTAAATCATTGATTTTATTATTCGTTCTTCATAACCCTTAGTTTAAGTAAAAGTTAAAGAAAAAATTATAATGAATTATGGTTTATAAAAAGCAAAGTTGTTATGTAAATACCAAGTAGTTTGTCTTTGTCACATGATATTCAATCTGTTTCTTGTATGTGGGACGCCTTTTGCTGTGTCGGTGGTTGGTACAGCTGCATTGATGTTCAGCCGTTACTTGCAGTCCTATCCCGTTTTTGTTGAAAATGTTAACATTGAAGTTAAAATGGTCTGCTGGGGTACTTCCCATCCATTGAAACAGCAACTGGCAGCCCTCCTCAATGTCATTCTCAAAGCAAAATGTGGTCCATCCTGACCCCATAAAACCAGCAGCTAAACCTTTTGGATTTTCCAGAGGGAAAACATAACACACATCAACCTTTGAACTTTGTTTAGGTCCGTGTACTTTTGCAAGTAAGTGATCAATCTTTAACCGCCTATCCAACAACAACCACAACAATCCATGCGGCAAATCCTACAATTTTGATACATTTCAGAAACATTATATTACATTTTACAAACAATCCAACATATATATTATAACTTTATTTTCCAAAAAATAGACACTGAAAAAATATAAAAACAAGATAGCAAACTTTAACCTGCTTATAGTATGTTTCCTCCGAAGCACGTACCAAGCAACCATGCACATAATCTTTTCCGTTGCCATCCTTTCTAATTTCAAAACCCTCATCGCTCAGAACAGACACTTCAAATTTGGCTTCTTTCAATTTTTTAAAACAAAGCTTCGCTATATTCTTGTGTTTGTGACATTCAAGAAACCGAATCCATTGAGAACCGTATATCTTTTTACTTCTATGACCCATGTTTTCTACAGAAACCTTAAACTTAACCCCCAAATAATCAACTAACTTTATCAATTGACAATCTCTCAGTATGTGGTTAGTTAATATCTTTGGTAACACCTATACATAGAATTCAATTACTGACATTTTAGTGTATTCTATAAATATAAACACAATTCTAAGAATGTATCTTACCAATCCATGTGTTACTTCCTTTAGTTCACTGACATTCACAATTATCATAAAATCCATCTGAAATAAAAAAAAAAAAATCAAACCGTTTAACAAAAAATGAGTTTTATCTGAAAAGCATACTATGTAAGCCCTAAAATAAGTTTTAACACTTTCTAGGACAAAGTCATATCTTTCTACTGCAACTCGGTCCCCACTACCAACTATATTACACTAAATTTCCAAAGATCCATCTTTCTCCCAACTTGAAACATCAATGTTTTTAAACAATCAACACTTTATTCGCTTACAAATAAGATATATCAACACTATAAACCGATTGCAGAAGTTTTACAGAAGAATTCCACAAGTAATCCGAAAATACACTTTCTATTATAATGCTTGAAATCACAAGCAATCTCTATTTCAACATCACCACATTATGATTTTTATCCATTTAATCGAAATCAAGAAACCAAAACCCAAATGTAAAACCAGGAAAGTAAAATACCGAAGATAACAAATGGTATTACCTGATAGAAACCTTCAAACCTCTGATCTCCAAGGATGGAGAAGAAAGTGAATAGTTGCCTTGTGAATGAGAGTTGCTGATGAAAGTTGTATTGGGATTGTTAATATTTGTTTATAAAAACCTATTTAATCAGGATTCTTAAAAAGATAAAGCTATCCACTGTTGTTATAAAATCAGTGCTTTCAACCACTATTGTTCAAAATCAGTGCTTTCAACCACTGATAGGCTATCCACTGATGGTTTAAAGTCACCCATTGTCTTCATTATAACCGTTGCAACCACTGTTATTGCTCCAATCAGTGGTTTCATTAAACAACTGTCTTCCATTACTTATCAGGGGTTGGCACGTGGACAGTACATAGCGGTTAGATCTTTTGTAACCGCTGCCACGTCAACATTCACTTTTTCTCCTATAAAACCCTGATCAAAACCCCCAAACAAAGTTTTTACTGTCGAATCGAATTCAAAATTCCTTTCTCAAAGCAGTTATCATCCATTTCTCTCAAATCACTCATCAGCTTCTCCCTCTCACACACATACTCAAATCCCTGTTTTCATTATCTCACAAATTCATTCAAATGGCCACAGAAATTCCATTCAAAGCTCCTCACACTTACTTGGGTCTACTCACAAAATCCAGTCACACTGAAACCTTCAATTCCATCATTGATACTATGTCGTCTTCAAAGTACAAAACTTTGTTGACTTCTGATGCTCCGATTTACCTGGCAACCCAGAGGGAATTTTGGAAGAATGCTAAACTTGAATCTCAAGATGAAACACCCATAGCCATCAATTCCTCGATAAAGGGTGTACCAGTTAAAATCACACCACAAACTCTATCAGAAGTTTTTGAACTGAATGATCTACAAGGTAAAACTTGTTTTCCTAAAATAGAGTATCAAACAGATTTTTTAGAAAGAGGGTATGCTAAGGAAATGAAAAAAGACACTTTTCAAAAAGACAGTTTTCCTCCTGCCACAAGGTTTTTGTTTCATACACTCTTAATGTGTGTTTCTAATAAGACCACTGCTTTCAATGAAATTCCATTAAAGATCCAGTACATGGGTTATGCTATCTTGCATGGGGAAAACTTTAACTACTCCCAGGAGATCTTTGATGACTTGGTAAAAAATGTTACTAACAAATCATTTTTACTATTTCCAAGGTTCTTAAGCTTTTATTTTCAAAAGAAATTTGCAAAGGATAATGCTCATGTGCTTATCTAAGGTGAACCTTTTCAAATAAATGGCCTTACATCTGAAACATTTACAAGGCTATCAAAAGTGTCCAAAACACAAGCAGAGGCTCCTGAGCAGACTTTAGCAGCTACCACTGCTCCTTAGGCACCTGCTGCTGAGCCCACTGCTCAAGGTGATCATAGCAGCAAAACAACTGCTGTGAAACCCACACCTAAATCCACCAAAAGACCAAAACAAAAGAAAACACAAAAGTCCCCCAAACCTAAAACAAAGGCAACTCTTGAAGATGAGATCCCAGAGCAACTGCCAGTGATAACATAAAAGTCACCAGAAACCACTGCTGTTATTTCCTCACAGCAGATGTTAGAAAGATCTCAACCTGAGCCTCAAACTCCTCCTGCTTCATCTAAAAAAGAACATGTTGTAAGAACATGGACACTAAATTATGATGCTCTGGAATCACTTGATTCCACATCCACAGCCCACTGCCCGGGGCAAATTCTCTTTCCACTCCAATACTCACTGCCACAATGCCACAACAAACAAAACTTTTGTTGGATGCACTTGATATAGCTCAGACAGAAATCAGTTCCACTCAACCACCTATCACTGAGAGCATGCCACCACAAGTGTCTGAGTCTGAGCTCCCTATCTTTGCTAACCCACCAACATCTGAGGAGGTTACTGTCACACCCTGACTTTTGTGGAAGCGTGGTTATTGGTGTGACTTACTTAATACCATAGCATTCAATCATAACAACGCTATATGATAAAAACCATAAGATGTTCATCCATAAAATTAAGTTCGAAAATACCACAACATTCTTGTCTGAAACATAGACACCAAATTTTAAGTTACAACCACAACATGTTTAAATGAGTTCACGAAGACTCAACAAAAGACCTTAAATAAAACCGGGTTTAGAAACATGTATCCCGTCCAGGAATAGGATACATCTCCTAAACCCTACGACCACGGATAACATCCTTTATTCATGACGCAACTTGACAACATGCAAACACCTGCCAGATCCACTTAGTTCCCTGAAATACATGTAATTTGAAAAATATCAACAAAAGTTGAGCGAGTTCATGTGTTTGTATAAGTATGTATAAACCTTTGTAAATAGTGTATGTAATTCCCGGTATGAAAGCAATCAAGGAAAAGATCACCAATGGTTTGCCAGGCCACTGATATGTGTGACAGTGTAGGAAGACTCAAACCTAGCAAATTTGTACCGGGCTTCCGGCTGGAAGACATAGTCACCCTATGGGCCACCCTGGTCCTCATGGGTGTGGGCTCGCTACACCCAAATAGATCTATCACTCATGCCCCTCGGTCCTTATACGAGGATTAATGGTCCCAAGTATCCACCTACCCATTCACATGATCTATGGTTCTTTCCTAGGCTAATCATACCAATAGTATTCGTATGTAATCCTTTTGTAACATGTATTTCACCCCCGAAGTTAATAAACAAAACAGTTTAAAGAAAAGGGGGACATGAACTCACGGTTTTGCGTCTTCTGTGCTCGTAACCCAAATCTCCTCAGCAAACACGACTCCCTACAAATTACTAGGGTCTATTAGACGAACGGGCTGTGCCTTGCCTTAGTATTTACGTTTTTGAGTTACGTTTCTTTTAATATTATCCCAAGTTATAATTTCTTGTTAAAATAATAATTATTTCAACTTAAATTATATTTAATTTTGGAATAATTGTTTAAACGGTATTTGTAATAATACTTCTCAAGTATATATTTTCGTATTTCCTTCCCAAGGATGGGGGTATCTTATACATGTATTTTCGTATGCTTGTATTTGTAATTCCAAAATAATATATTTCCAAGTCTAACTTTAGAAAATATATTTAACTTATTTTTATCCATAATTAATGTATTCCAAGAAAATATATATATTTTTACTTCCCAAAAATAATATTATCCCTTTTGTCAAAGTATGATATAACTTGTAATAATAATAAAAATCATACTTTCATTCCTTTTGTATCCAAAATATTATTTACCGAAAATATATTTATAATGGTATTTTCTGAAATATTTTGTAAGTTACGTTCTTGAGTTCGATTTCACAATATTAAGTGTGTAACTTACATATTTATTCCTTATGATTTTTGGTATTATTTTGGATTGTAAATTCTTGGTATTTTGTTAAGTTATATTACTTTAAATCCTAAAATAATATAACTATTACACCAAGTATACAAATAATCACACACAATGTGTTATTAATGAAAATATATATTCTAAATACATATTTATCCATTTTATTTATAAAAACCAACCTCCACTACTTGTATTTTTGTAACAAAATCTATGGCAAAGTTTATATTGAAAACCATAGTTAAAACACACTTATAAATATTTGTTTAGAAAATATTTTTCTAAGTGTTTGTATTTTTAGAAAATTTCGCCATAGTTTCCTTTAAAAATAGAGGTGTCCATGCTATTAAAGCATATCATTTTCTTTTCAAAATCAACACCAACAATCAACAATCATCCTATACTTACCAAGTGCCAAAATATTGCTATCTACGTAATAATCATGAACTTGAACTTTCATAAAAACTTGTAGTAACTTGGTAGTGTGTTTAATAGGTTTAGTTACCTTTTAAAGTGTGTTTATTTCTTTAAAAATCTCATTCTTGAAAGATTTGAGTGTTTACAACTTGTAAACATATTTTACAAAAACGTTTCTTTGTGAAATCTTCTTGTTTCTCAAGTGTTTCTACACTTGTTTTATCACCAAAAATAGTGTATATTTGAGCAAGAACCAAGACCTTCTAAAAATCACATTTTGAACTTGGTTCTATTGGAAAACCATTCATAAATCTTAGATCCATAAGATTACTAACTCACTTTGTTTATTATTTTTCAAGAAATCACTTTATTCTTCAAGTTCATGCTTATGTATGAGGATGATCATCTTGTTTTGTCCCATAATCATCCTCTCACTTGCTAGATCATGTGTTTAATCACAATCTAGAAAGCTCCTTATGATTATCAACATCATAATCTCAAGAATATAACAACAATCAAGCATCATACATATACTAAGCAACATTATTTCATCAAGAGTTCATCATATGACAAGCTTATGTTAGAGTTTTATGAATATGTCTTTTAATGTTCATCAAGATTAACATTGTTCATCATCTTTTAACCAACAATATATGAAGTAGAAACAAGATTTCATAAGTGTAGGTCCCTCTTCGGATGAGGTCAAACCTTATCCTTGTTATATTAACACACTAGCGAGTGCGGAATCCAAGCTAGCATGCAACCGAGTTAGAACACGCAAAAACACGACACACAAAGTTCACCGATTAACACCACTTGTATTAATACGAATGAAGGTTTCGGTTACAAGCTCAATGTTTACAGATGTATTCCGTAAACTCTCTCTCGAAGGTGTGTGTGTGTTTTCAGCAGAATGCTGCTAAGTGTTCTCCTATGGTGTCTCTCTCTGTCTCTTGTGTCTCTCCTGAAATGAACACAACACTTGGGTATTTATACCCGACACAGCAGGTCTGGTCGAAGGATAAGGAGATCTGATCGAAGGATCATCTATCGACCAGACTATCCACCGAAGGATCCATACATACCTCGAAGGATGATATCCTTCGAGGTCCACATGTATCCATCGAAGGTTGTCTTTCGAGGTCATCGAAGGATACAAACCATCCTTCGATTCCTCATCCTTCGACACACACAACATACAAACAATGTGCTAACTGTTTGGCCAAGTCAAACCGGAGGATGGTTGACTTGGTCAAACTTACATCGAACGCACATAAACAAATCTAACACAAGACATCGTTTTGTATCATGACACATTACAGACAAAGTACAGACACAAGCAGCTTTGTCTTGATCTTCGTGTCTTCAAGTCGAAACCAAGTCGAACTGAGCTGAGTTGAACCGAGCCGAGTCGTGTCCACAAAATATGCATCAACAAACTCCCCCTTGGACGCTACTCGTGAGGTTCAACGCTATTCGAGAGATTCAACTTCGATGTCTTCCACGTCGGAGGATCTTCAAAGTCTTCACGTGTCGTAAGTAGAAAGTGTATCAACAAACTCCCCTTTTTGTTTAGGTAGTGTGTCAATAAACTCCCCTTTAGATTGAACTCTCCATTGAGTCATGCTCGTGAATATTTAGACTTGTCAATGCTTCAGATCCTTGTGGTGTTGATGAAGGGTCAGCGGCAACTCGATCACTTTATCCTTTGAGTGCCTCCACTTCGTGTCTTCATTCCGAAGCTTGTCATCGACCATGTTCTCCTCGCCTTTAGCATCTGCACATGCAAGAAAGCTAAACGCATAATGAGAACAACCGCTTGGAATATAGTTTACATTTAAACAAATGACACATATGAGATCAAATCTCAATCAAACACCAACCGACAACAGTTTGAAAGTTTAGAAAATGTTCAATTTTAATCCTTTAACTTTCAAAACTTGTTAACTTTGACAGTTTATGAAGATGCAGTTGTTTTCCGGCTTACGATCAGGATTTTGAGTAGGATAGACTCGAGTTCCAACATCAGTCAATCAAAAATAAACTAGAAGCAAAATCTTTTTGGATTTTATAAAGTTTATATTAAAACACACCTAAAATCTTTTTGGAATTTTTCATTTGTAAAGACGGAAAACAATAAATAAATATACACAAGAATCATAAACTGAAAATAGTAAATAAATATCTACAGACATTCTTTTTGCGAGTTTCGAGGGTAAGAGAATCATATCAGTGTACGGTCAAGCCAAAACGCTCTTGTTGATCTTTTAGTTAACATTTTAGATAAGCATCCTATAACAATTATCGGTATTGTTGTCCACATAAGCTCAACTTATCATTAGTAATCATGGCGAGGGGATACGTTAAGGTATGATTTATACTTACCGACCGGTGTTCATCCACATCACGACATATTCCCGTATCAAGGTATGCACGAGGGTTCATCTTACCGGTGAGTATACCGATTATCATCTGTTTGACCGTATATGATGTGAAATTCTCACTTATTTTGATTGAAAACAAGCCCTATGTGATAGAATCACTTATTTATGAGGAACTTGATTTTCATATGCATGAGGGCACAGGAGCAAGTCCGTGAACAGGTCAGTACTTTCGTACAGCAGAGAGACGAACTTGACTCCCGGATAAATGTGATATTTTATCACTTATTTGTGAGGGACATGTGATTGTTGATCACTTATTGAGGTCGAATGCAGTATGTAATATGTACACGTATGTATAGTATCATGGAAGATCTAGACATGCGTCCCCGTTATTTTTCGGTAAAAGATACAACCATGATACCCAGATGATAAGCAGCATAAAGACCGAATATCTCAGAACCTCGGCAATCTCTCAAACGAAATTTCGGTACCAAGACCATATGCCAATGAATGGTTCCCACCCAGTCTTCAGTCGATTTAAGTTTATATCACCCTGCACACTTTAAAATGATTGTGAGCCTACCGATACATCTTATATAGAGCTGCTTATCGCTTTTTCATTTAAGGTTTAAAGAGGTTTAGACAGACCACTGATGTACTATCATTTTCTCTTTTTCTCGCCAGGAAACTCATTTTTGTTTTTCTATTGTTTTTGTGCTTTTGAAATTTTTCGATGTTTTTGGATTTTTCAAATTTGGAATTACTCCCCCTAAAATCAACAAACTAAGATAAAATTTAAAAACACAAAGGTATTTACAAAAATGACTTTCCGATGTTGGTTAACTCATGTTTTACCTCAATGCCGTTTACCAAAATTAATTTTTAATCTGAAAAGATTTATCAAATTTTGGAAAAATCAGTTGGCATGTCGGTTTGCGGTGCGGACCATGACAACAGTGTCTGGCCAAAGAGTGCTGCGAGATAATACAAATTCATAAAGTAGCTTAAATGAGGACAAGTAAAGGAGAGATTAGAATTTTAAAACCGTATCCTGCAACTGCGTCGTGCATTGCAAGGAATCTGAGCGCTCTCCCAAACTGGATATCCACCCGATGTGGATTTCAAAGTCGATTTACTGAGAAGTCTCTTGACAGCAACAAGATCATAAACCTTTGGGTCCGGCTGGTCTTCCACATTTCACCAGCGAAGGTTTTTGTCTTTCTCTTGAGAAGTAGTGTGCGGTTGTTCAACCCATGCCAAGGCATCCGCACACCCGGTTGGTTTGTTCAACAAACACATTTTCTTCAATCACACCGCGAAGAAATGTACACTGCACGTTCAACTTATTGATTGTGAACTTCAAACGTGCTGCAGGTGCGTACATTTTGATTTGAATCTACCCTGGGGACCCGATCAAAGCTTTTAACAATCACACTTTTGGAATGATTTGCATTTTTGTCGAAGCTTTTCAATCTCTTTCAACATACAACTCTTTTTCCCTTTCTCTTTCTCTCCATCAAAGGCAACAATTTCTTCTGTCGCCTATTTTGTGCATGGACACTCCACTATCAACAATCTTACGACTATCGAAAGTTCCTCCTGGAATATCCTACACACTCATTCAAAGATTAGACGGAGAGGGGGACCCAAGCCTTTGTGGACTTGGGTCGTCCTTGATCATCAAGGAAAGTGATTTCAATCTCCTGATGATTAGGAAAAAGAACCTGCGGTGCTCCCCCTGACTGAATTACCTGTTTGGGCTTCCAAGCTGTTTGCCCTTTACCAGTATTTGAATTTGTTGTTTTAGCGTTTACTGGTTTTACCGTTTTAGGTTTTGATTGAACAGGTTTTTCTTCTTTGACCTCTGATTTTAAGGCCTTCTCAATTACCTTTTGATTCTTTTGTTTTAACTTCTTTTCCTTTTCTTTCAAGACACGTGAGTCTTGTTTCGGGGAAACAGGTCGTTTTTGGTAATTGGTTTCTTGGGGAGCCTTCAACTTTTGCAGGTATGGGCAGTATCTTACAATATGCCCAATTGTGCCACACTCAAAACACATTCTCCGCTCTACAAACCTCGGAGAAACATGTTGATGACCAGACTGAGAACCAGACAATGAACTTTGTGATCTAGATGTACTTGGACCTAAATCACATCCGTTGGAGTGTTGGGTGTAATTATTCTGAACATTTCGTTTTAAAATTCTAACTTGTTTTATAAAATCAATGTTAGATTTATCCTGAAATGTTTCCAGTTTATCTGTACCCTTGGATCCAACAAAGTTCACTTTCTGTTCTCGTTTCTTAACAGGAGCTCTTTTGTTTTGCACCTTTTGCTGTTGAACTTTAGGTGCTTGAACATTCTTGTTCTGAGCCTTCTTTCCCTGTACCTTTCCCTTTCCGGAGTTAACTTGTTGTTTTCGCTCAATTGGTTGTTTTTGGTTTCCGTATTGTTTTCTAATTTGTTCACACGGAATTGGATCACATTGAGTGACGGTAACTTTTCCATTTTTGTTCCCCAAAAACTTATCAATACATCCTTCAAAAATTTGCTCAATTAAATCTTGATTTACATTTTTAATTGGAAAATCTTTGTTAGAGTAGATTTTGTCATCTCCTTTGAGCGTGTACAACAAGTTATTCCCTTCACTACTAGAAACAAGGGACTCCACTGCTTTTGACATTTCAGTCTTACTCGGTTCCACTGGTGGATCACACAAGATGTGATTCTCAATTGGAATATCTGTTGTAACCGAGTTAGACTGTTGATTCACAATTTCTACAGACTCATCATCCGATGAATCAGATTCATCATCCGAAGAATCAGTATCCTCAACAGTGGGAGGACTCTGTTCCTTAACACACGATGAATCTGTCACCTTCTCAGACTCAGATTCTGATTGACCCGAGGATGATGTACCAGTTGTGAACCCGAGGCCTGCTGCAAAATCATCTAGATTGAGTGGCACAGTAGGTTCAAAACGGGGCATATCCTCGTCATCAGGCAATTTGGAGTAATTGTGATTCATTGGGGGAGGACATGATTTGAATCCATTACACTTCATATCCCCCTTTTTCTTTTGAACGTCAATGATGTGATCCAATACATATCGGGAATTGGAATAGCTTTCCAATTTCTGCTTAATTGTCTCACACTCACATCGAGCTGTTGCTAACTCTACCATTTGTTTTTCAATTGTGTCAATTAAATCATTGTTAGCATGTTGTTTTCTCAAAACAGCCCTTTGTAATTCAGAAACATCATGTTTTAATGACGCAATTGTAGCTTTAAATTCCTTTTCATTTCTGGTAAAAAACAAGTTAGCTTCAGTCGCTTTAGAAAGATCAACAATCAATTCTTGATTGTGTTTGTTTGTGATTTCAAACTGCTTTTCCTGTTCAGCATATTTATCCTTTAAACTATCACAATTTTCACAGCTAACTACAGTGGGTTCATTGACACTTACCTGGCTTGATGAACTGTCGACATTAGCCGTAAAGGCTGAATGGAAAGAAAAAGATCCATCTTCAGAGAAGAACTTAGCAAGCTTCTCGGAAGTTCCAGCAGATTTCTGGCATAGAATAGATCTCCTTTTGCATAATACTTCAGCTTCAGCCAAAAGTTCATCAACCTTCGAATCTAAAGCATCACTTGATAAATCATCAGCATCAAGTGATTCTCCATCCATGCTCCCACTATAACCCGAACTATCTTCATCTTCTGAAGATTCACCAGCAGACGCGAGTTCTACAACCTTCTTAGTCACCTTAGCATAACATGCTGTTCCACCATTTCCTCCTTCTCCAAGCTGAAGCGACCAATCACAACCTTCATCCATTTGAACCACAAGTGCCCGGTTGGCATTTGACGACCCTGCTTGGCCTTGGTTGTTAACAGGTATCAACGTACGAACATTGTTCCTGTTTTGGTTCTGCTGGTTGCCTTGATTTCTGAAGGGATTTTGGTTTCCATGCTGAGCTGGTCTTGTGCATTCCCTTTTAAAATGACCACGTTCACCACAGTTAAAGCATGTTACAGCTTGCTTGTCGAACCCATACTTGGTGTCTTTCTTGCTTTCCAAGTTGGTTCTTCCCGTTCTTTCCATAAACTCCTTTGCTCTTCGAATTGCACTAGCAAGAGCCCATTTGATATCCATCATTTCAAACTCATCCCTATCCACTTGCTGATAATCTTCATTGGTTAGATTGATGTTCCCAATCTGACCTGCGATCAATCCGCAATAAGCACTAACCAAGGTATTCAACATCTCCATATGCTCCTTGGCTATTTCGACACTGACTTTGGAAAAATTGGAAGTGTCTAATCTGACAGTGTTTGGATTGGAAGTGGCTTGAAAGTTTGAAGAGTTTCCATAGAACCCTTGCTGTTGCGGTTGTTGCTGCTGAGGAGCTGTCGGTTTCACATCTGGTCTTGGATACATCAAGTATGCTGAAGGATCAAACTGATCTGTTGTTGATGGACCAGTGTTTGAGATGAAAGCTGTTTGAAGCTTTGCGTGTTGAGAAGCTGGTTTTTCTCCACTGATACCTCCTGCAATCCCAAAGTACATCTCAGGACTTTGAGGAGTTAGTGTTCTTTTTGCCTTCAGTTTTTCTTCTACATCCTTGTTCTCCAATTTTTGGATTAAATCATAAACGGTGATTGTGTCTAAAACACCATTTTCTTTAAGGATTTCAAGATAACCGCTCCACTTTGCTGGTAAGCTATCAGCAAATCTCTTCGTCATTTCTTGTGGAGTGGCATTGACTTTAAAAGCAAACATCTCGCTCAACAAGTGATGAAACCTTGTAGATAAATCTGCCAAAGTCTCATTCTCCATACACGTAAATCCTTCAAACTCTTTCTTCAGCAAATCTTGCTTGATCTTTCTTGATTGAGCATTTCCTTCACATCTTAACGTTAGCATATCCCACAAGCTTTTAGTAGTAGTGCAGTAAACAAACTGGTGGTAAATATCTCTGTTAAGAGCTTGTGTGAGAATCATGAATGCTTTCTTTTCTAACTCAATCTTCTTCTTATCTGCATCAGACAGAGTGCTGTAAGTTTCTGGATTTGATCCTGCAATTTCCAACTCGTTTTCAAATGGAGTGAAGAAACACATCCATAGATCTTGACCTTGCCCCTGAACATAAGTTCTCAACCTTTCTTTCCACCATCCCCAATCATTGATGTGATTCAGCTTTGGCGGTTTTGTGCTTGTACCAGTTTCAATGTCGTTCTGCATCATAGATTGAATGCTGCTGCTTTGATTTGTGACCAATGCCCATTGATTTGCAGTTATCATTGCAGCTTGAGTTGGGGCAATAGCTCGCATCCATGCAGATTTGTCGAATTCTGGCTCAGGTTGTGTAACTGATGATCGTGAAGATGTTAGAGTCCACGCGGTTGGATCCCACTGATCGTTTGTTCCCATTTTATAAAAATTAATATATTAAGTGAAAATTGATTTAAAATAAAATTATTTTTCACAAACTATATTAAAATTTCGAATGATAATCAAACAGCCGAAGGATCAAGGATCGAAAGACCTGAAAAACACAAACTGTTAAACATAACCAGAGTAAGGATCGAAGGATCAATACTTGTTCGAAAGATCAACAGAGTCCGAAAGATCACTGTTGAGTCTCGAACAATGGTTTCGAAAGATTCACTAACTCGAAAGATTCACAGTTTGACAGATCCTTATCTTTCGAATATATATCCTTATCTTTCGAATAACTATCTTTCGAATAGATTCCCTTGATCGTAGGATATGTCTCTGACTTCGAATGATGGGTCGAAAGATGATTATCTATCGAGCCTTCCTTGATCGTAAGATGATCTTTCGATGTCGAAAGATATCCTTCGATTGCAACTGACACAACTGACACAAAGTAGACAGGTTGGTGAGAAAGGTGACGGGTTGGTGCGCGACTTTCGGCAGAAGGTATGTTCAGACCTTACTTTCTGCCAAAATCAGATTTGGGTTGACAATTTTAACCACTTATCCCTTCCCAATGCACAAACACCTTTCGAAAATAATCAAACAAGATCAAAATATGCAAAACTTTGAAGAACACTTGAATATGTGAAGAACAACCCAGAAAAATTTGAATTTTTCGGTAAACCGCCAACTGCCGAACACGAGTTTTGGCCCGAAACTTCACTAAAAACCACCTTTTAACATGTGAAAATGATAAACAACAAGGTTTTTATAAAAGCTTCCAACAACACATGCAGATTTTCGAAGTCTAAACAGAAAATTTCCAGAAAATTATGAACTTCAAAAATCCGAAACACACTCTAAAACACTCGGTTTTGACAAGGAGAAGAGCCAAGGCTCTGATACCACTTGTAGGTCCCTCTTCGGATGAGGTCAAACCTTATCCTTGTTATATTAACACACTAGCGAGTGCGGAATCCAAGCTAGCATGCAACCGAGTTAGAACACGCAAAAACACGACACACAAAGTTCACCGATTAACACCACTTGTATTAATACGAATGAAGGTTTCGGTTACAAGCTCAATGTTTACAGATGTATTCCGTAAACTCTCTCTCGAAGGTGTGTGTGTGTTTTCAGCAGAATGCTGCTAAGTGTTCTCCTATGGTGTCTCTCTCTGTCTCTTGTGTCTCTCCTGAAATGAACACAACACTTGGGTATTTATACCCGACACAGCAGGTCTGGTCGAAGGATAAGGAGATCTGATCGAAGGATCATCTATCGACCAGACTATCCACCGAAGGATCCATACATACCTCGAAGGATGATATCCTTCGAGGTCCACATGTATCCATCGAAGGTTGTCTTTCGAGGTCATCGAAGGATACAAACCATCCTTCGATTCCTCATCCTTCGACACACACAACATACAAACAATGTGCTAACTGTTTGGCCAAGTCAAACCGGAGGATGGTTGACTTGGTCAAACTTACATCGAACGCACATAAACAAATCTAACATAAGACATCGTTTTGTATCATGACACATTACAGACAAAGTACAGACACAAGCAGCTTTGTCTTGATCTTCGTGTCTTCAAGTCGAAACCAAGTCGAACTGAGCTGAGTTGAACCGAGCCGAGTCGTGTCCACAAAATATGCATCAACAATAAGAGCCTTACTACTAGCACAAGGCTAGGGAAGAACACAAGATGATGGTGATGACAAAAGTGTTGGATAAAAGCAATCGGGAGAGGTCCTTCAAGATCCAAGACCACCAAACCTTCTTATATGGTTTCTTACACCTTGAGTACAACTTGGAATGAATGGATGATGGATGAAAGGTGGTGGTGGTGTTGGTGTGGTTCTCGGCTGAGAGGGAGGGGAGAAGAGAGGAGGAGGTGAGTTATGGTGAAGTGTGTGTGAGAATGAGGGCTCCATGTATTCTTATATCCATCTAATGATATTATCCAATGGGTCTTATATCCATCAAGTACCATACAAATCCTTCACAAAATCATGGAAGATTTAGAGAAATCTTGTAAGATTTTGGAGGTGGGGTCACATAAGTGGCCGTCCACTTAGGGGGGGGGGGGGTATTTAGTTGGGTTTTAATGTTAAGTTAGATAACTAGTTAGAATTCAAAGTGTATTAGTTAGTGCTCATGTGTATTAGATGTTATATAGTGTGTTAGGGTGTTCGGGGATCATATCTAGCTTAGAAACACTAAAACAATGTTTCTAGTAAAATTTTGGTGTTTCGGGTAGTGTCCGGTTGTTTGGTTAGATAATGGTTCGTTAAAGTGTCAAACTATTCCGTTTAGTGATCTTTAAGTACCCTTCTGTGACACTTTTAATTCCTGACACTTAGGAAAGCATTTAGGACCATCTTGCCATATTTTTGCATGTTACTAGTTTGTTAAAATGTTGAATTTTGCTGAAATGTGCTGAATTCAGCACTTTAAGTGGGGTTTAGGCACTTTCCGGCACTTAAACTATCACCTAGTGAAGCAGTTTTGTGATCCTTACTTTCCTACACACTATACTAGTGTAGTACCTTGTCTCTGGTCCATACTGGGTCTCAAAACACTGTTTATCTATGTACTGAACATCGTCAGCATTTTTCTGAGTTATCCGCTAACTGTGCTAGCTGTGCTTTATGCATCATTTATGTCACTTAAAGTTTGTAAGTAAAAATGATGTGACAATACGCAATATGTGATGCACATGTATGTATGATGCAGTAATCAGAAAGCAATTATTTGTAATTCAGCACAGTCATTAAGCACTAATCATGATTAATTAATTGTACGGATACCTAGATTTTTGACGGTTGTCACAGTTACACTGCAGGAAGTACAAGTATTTCATGTCAGTAGTTCAAGTGGAGCAGCAACTACAGGTGTTAAATCCACTGATTTACACCTGGCCAGTTGTTTCATCAATCAGACTCCCTTGAAGGCAATTTCCTCTCAAGTAACTCTGATATCCGCTGGTGTGTTTGTTCCAACCACTGGTTCTATCAAAAGGATATCAATTGCTGAGGAAAGAAGTCCCCAGTACCGAGAACAAGGGGAATCAGTGGATGACTTTTGGGAAACTTTCCCTAAGGCAACCACTGATACAACCACTGCCGGTGGGAAATAAGATGATCCCATTAACTTGGGTGATGGTTTAATGTACCGAGAATTGACGGATATAGTTGACAAACTTGATACATCTGTTGCAGAAATCAAAGACATGCTACAACAGTTGTTGAAAGGCCAAAAGGTACCATCCACTGCTGCACCAACTCCAACAGCTGCTCCAACATCTACTCCTGCTCCAAATGAGCTGTGGAGTTTGTTTCAACCTATGCTGCACCAACAAAGAGAATTAGCTGATCAGTAACATGAAATACAAGTTCAAAAGATCAGAAATCTCATGGAAGTAAGGTTCAAAGATACACAGGCAGACATAAAGGCAATCAAAGCCCATTTGCTAAACACCATTGGCACTGCTCCTCCCTCTATCATCTTTGTGGATAACCCACCACCAGCTGATGCCAAAAAGGGGGAGAAAATGAATCAGTTGAAGAAAAAGGGATATGAAGATGGGTTGTACATTGCACCAGACAATTCAAGTATGCTTGCAGACATCCCTAAGCCAGATGGTACTAAAAAGGTTGATGTAACCTTAAATGCCATTGTTGATGCAAAAGCAAGGGTGAAAAAAGGATTTGAGGCAAAGGGAAAAGCAAAGTTTGAACAGGAGAAGAAAGTTTACATGGAAATGGAAGAGCAGGGTGTTTCTGAGCCTAAGGATGAAGAAAATCATGAGCCTAAAAGAAAAAAGCCCACTAGACAAGTGAGGCAACCCAAAACCACACCTTCCAGAATCACAAAACATGTTCCCAAACCTCCCAAAAGCTCCATACATCAAACCTCCAAACCAACAGATGTTAAAACACCTATTGTATCAACAACTGTTGGTACTTTAGAGGTTTCAACAGCTGTTACCCAAACAACTGCCACCACTACTACTTCAACACACACTACATCCACTGCCTTACCACCACCACCAAAAATCACATCACCACCAAAAACAACTTCATCACCACCAACGCCTCCTGTTAAAAGGCAGAAGACTTCAGATGCCACATCATCTGTTGTAATGGCAACAATGGTTGAAACACCAGTTGTTTCAACAACTGTTAGTCAGCAACCTACACCTCAAATCACCACCACTCAATCCATCCAAACACCACCAACCTCTCCTAAATCCAAAAGGAGAAGGGTAACCAATGTTGTCCTAGATGATGACACTTCACCACCATAAACAACCACACAACCACTGCCCCTTGTGCCTATTCCAAACCCTGTCCCACTCTCTTCAGCACAAGTCTCAAATCCAAACACTGCTATTGTTACTGCAGGTGTTCAATTTCCATTCGATCTTCCAGCAGTTAGAGAGGAGATCATATCCTTCTACTCTGAAGATGACCCTGCCAAAAGGAACTTACCATCTGTTTAAGGATATCCAAGGCCTAATAACATTGAAGAATACTTAAAGGTCAAAGCTCAACAAGCAGAGGATATCTCCAAAATGAATACAGAAGAAAAGTCTGATATAGAGATTCAAAGATACTACCAATATCTGCTGACCCAAGTCAATACTTTGGAGCAGTTTTCAAAAAATCTTTGTCAGCAACTATCAGAAAGAGCAGATGAAACCTTGAGAAAAGACTATCTTGATAATATCATGGCTTACAAGAAATACAAAGGAGAAAGATACATGTACAAAGAATGGACCATTAAAGAGCTTGAAAGTGAAACAGCCAGAATTCAAGATATGATCAAAAACAAGGTGAAGCAGACTCCACCTGTCTGGTCAAAGTACATGAAAAATGTACCAGACAAGGTGCTAGAGCTGAAGAGAATGAAAGAGGAACTTATTGTTGCTGATTTTGGGTCAAGAAATCAGGTAACAAGATGGAAAGAAGACAAAGTCAGGGCCAGCTACAAAAAGTTGGAAGAATTAAGAAAGAAAAATCCAAATATTCCACAAAAGCCTGACTATCCTGAAGCAGTGGTTTCAACAAGGCCACAAAAACTGTCTATCAGGAAACCCACTGTTCCACATGCTGCCATCCTTTATCAAAGAAGGAGACAAAAGCAGATGGATGCAGAAACACCAGAAGATCTTGCAGCAGGGGATGCTATTATAAAAAGTGTTCTCAAGCAGTTGGTGGTAGAAAACTCTGAATTGGCAAACACTTCAAGCACTGCTCAACCTGTCATCACCAGGCCACCATCTCCAAACTCATCATCAATAAAATCTCTCCCAAGAAACCCACTGGATTCAAAAATACTAAAGTGGAAAACTGACAAACAGACCCACGTATTAACTCTGATCAAATCCAGTGGCGAAGTGAAGAAAATATCAATGGAACAAGCACTGGGCCTGAGTGTTGAAGATCTGCAAGATCTCCTTGATCTTACACTGTGCAGGGATGAGGATGATACAGATGCCCTGGACTTTGAGTTACAACTTAATGGACAAATAAGGGAACTGTTGATGAGACAATAAAGATTCACAATAACGAAGGGTTTTGACATCATCTGTTCCAGGGGGAGATTGTTGGGATTGAACCCTACCAAAGGAACAGTTGATTAAAGCCAAAACCGGATCAGAGCAGTGGATCCAGAATAAGCAGATGTTATGTATTCAATCTCTCCCCTTGAAAGTGACTAAACAACTAATGATCTCTATCTACTGTTTGTCTACAACAACTGTCCTTCAACAACTGCTGATGATTAAAGAACTGTTGAAGACTAACACTGATGCTCAATCTACTGATCTGGGTCAAGCACTGCTGAAGACATAAAGTACTGCTGGAGTCACAACAGTGGAATGGGAAGCAGTAGTTTTGTTTATTCATTGTATTGTAATGTAATCAATAGTTAGCAAGCAGTAGTTGTATTAGATCATTATTTTATAAAAATATGTAACTAAAAGCAAAAATTTAAATGATATATTATAATATGTTTTTTAGTATTTGATTTCGATCGTTATTAAAACTACCCGTGTGTTCACACGGGTGTTACTACTAGTTAATTATTAAAAAAAAACTTTCACATCAAGCCCTCCTAATATCCCACTAATTTTCTCAAATAACTGGCAATGACTTCTCAATTTCTATTAATATTTAATAGGGGTATTTTATTATTAACATTACTAGTTATTGGACTCATCGACTTTCACTTACTCGTTTAAATCTATTAGTATAGATAGTTCTCCCTATTTGTTTTCTTGTTTTTTTTCTTTATTATTTTCTCAAATGAAAAACTCTAGTCGTATTCTTTGTATATCATTGTTAATGTTAA
The DNA here is from genome assembly GCA_030545235.1 of Helianthus tuberosus. Classification (NCBI taxonomy): domain Eukaryota; kingdom Viridiplantae; phylum Streptophyta; class Magnoliopsida; order Asterales; family Asteraceae; genus Helianthus; species Helianthus tuberosus. The sequence goes on along the minus strand of CM060353.1, from coordinate 173,850,322 downwards.
TTACACATATATCGTTGTTTTTTTTAGTTTAACCCCTAAATTGTCATTAGTAGATTAGTTGAAGCGAAAATACAGTGACCCAGAAGTTGACAATACATGATCCGTGTGCCACGCTATACATAACAACTATAAATAGTAAAATGTGATGTTGACAAATGACAGTGAATAGTAATTTGATTTGATGATTAGGTAAATGTCTGTCTGCCTTAAACAACTTATTTGAAATTATCATGTTTGTTTATTGTTTGAATTAAAGTAGTGGGAACATAAACAGGGGTTTGAGAATGATAGGTGGATTCTACTTTTTAATATATGTATTTTAAAAGCAAAAGATGCATTTTAGAAGATCATCTTGTGCCCTACCATCTTTACAGGACTCAACTTTTTTATTCAACAAGACTTGTTACCATCACATTAATCAAATTTCAGTGACTTATCTTTTTATAAAGCAAGGTTTCCCACTTGACCCATTCCTTATTGCTTCTTTTTTCTGCAAAATTTATCTGAAAGATTCAGGTGACCATCTTAGGTTTACAAATAATCAAAGTTTATATTGGGTGTTCTTATGTCGTGCGACTAGACGGCTAATGTGCGACCTGTGGCCCACACTTCACACAAACCATATATTTATTTGTGTCAAAGACATTAACCCAATACGAACACATTTTCAATTGTGTTACCCATTTATCTAAACAAGTTAAACTAGTTGATGATTGTAATCAAGTTTTTAAATCGGTTGGCATATTGCAATAAATGATTAAATAAACAGGTTGACCTTAATATATATATATATAGTGGAGAGTTCAAATGAGAAGAAATTTTTTGTAAGAAGAAAAAAGAAGAAATTTCAACCAATAAGAATGCTTTATTTTACTTCATTTAATATAACTGTTTAATTTTACTATAAGGGTACATTGGTAAATCTACATAGGTCATTAATTCGTAGTCTTCCTGTTTAATAGCTAATTACATTAAATATTTTGTAACTTATCTTCAAAATATATATTTTTTCAAAAAATAAAATAAAATAATTTAAAGTGTAGGATAAATTACGAGTTGTGTAGGATAAATTACGAGTTGTGTAGAATAAATTTCAACGTGTAGGATGAATTTCGAAATATGTATGATAACTTTTGATGTGTGTATGCAAAAAAAGTTAGTATGGAGGATAATAGTCTTTATGACTAATTAATTAGTCAAAAATGATAATAAATGAGATAAGTGAAAAACTATTTAATGTTTTACAAAATTACCCATATATATATATATATATGGGAGGGTTCATTTGGGAACACTAAAAAAGTGGGGAAGGGGGGACACTCTTAAAAATTATACTTAACATGTTAAAAATTACTTTTTTCTAAATTTTTTTCGACGCTTTTTCTTATAAATACAAGTAGAAACATTTTTAATAAAAAAAATCAAAAACTAAAAACATAAAAAAATGTTTAAAAAACAGTTATATCTTATAGAATTAACTTTACATGTTAAAAATCAAATTTTTTTTAAAAAAAATTTTCAGCGATTTTCTTTATAAAAAGGAGGAGAAACTAGTCGAATAAAAAAATAATTTTTCTAAAAAAAATTAGCCTTTTTTAATTGTTTTTTTTTAATATTTTTAGTTTTTGATTTTTTTTATTAAAAATGCTTCTATAAGTATATATAAGGAGAGGCGTCGAAAAATATTTTTAAAAAATTAATTTTAACATGTTAAGTTAATATTTTAAGAGTGTTCCCCGGTTCCCCACTTTTTTAGTGTTCCCCAATGAACCTCACATTATATATATATATAGGGGATGGTTCAAATGAAAACCACTTTTATTATGAAAACTCGAAAACTAACAAAAAAAAGCCTAAAAAACACACCAAATTTTTTTTTTCAATTTTTTAATAAAAAATCGCAGGTTTTTTTGTGTAATACTACACATGTGTATGTGTACTACACATGTGTAGTATTACACATCTGCACTACAAAAAAAGAAACTTTTTTTTTTTGAAATTTTTTTTATATACTAGAAGTAGCGAAAATTATTATGCAAAAAACAAATAAAAAAATTTGGTATGTTGTTTTTTGGCATTTTTAATTAGTTTTCGAGTTTTCACAATAAGTAGTGGTTTTCATTTGAACCTTCCCCTATATATATATATATACACATATATATAGTGGAGGGTTCAAATGAGAAAAAAAAATTGTAAGAATAAAAAAAATAAATTTTAAACCAATAGAAATGCTTCATTTTACTTCATTTAATATGTGTATTTAATGTTATTAATAAGGGCATATAGGTAAATTTCTAATTGTAATTAATTAGCTAAACTTGTAACTCACTTTTAAATATACTTTTTCAAGATAAAATAATTTAGGGTGAAGGACAATTTTCGACATCTATAGGATAAATTTTAGTATATGTGTAGGATAAATTCTTAAATGTGTATGATAAATTTAGATATGCGTAGGATAAATTTCGGTAAGTGTAAGATATATGTAGGATAAATTTTGAAATGTAGGAAAAAATGTTTTTCGCTTCATTAATGAGAGATAACATAATTAATGAGAGGTGTTATAAACTATTTAACGTTTAACTTCTCACATTAAATTTCTTCTCAGATGAACATTCCCTGTATATATAGGGGAATGTTCATTTGAGAAGAAATTTAATGTGAGAAGAAAAAGAAGAAAAAACATAACGGTAAAACATTAAATAGTTTATAACTCCTCTCATTAATTATGTTATCTCTCATTAATAAAGCAAAAAACATTTTATCCTACACATTTCAAAATTTATCCTACATATATCTTACACTTACCGAAATTTACCCTACGCATATCTAAATTTATGATACACATTTAAGATTTATCCTACACATACTCAAATTTATCTTACATATGTCGAAAATTCTCCTTCACCCTAAATTATTTTATCTTGAAAGAATATAATTAAAAGTGAGTTACAAGTTTAATTCTTTAGCTAATTAATTACAAATAGAAATTTACCTATATGCCGTTATTAATAACATCTAATAAACATATTAGATGAAGTAAAATAAAACATTTCTATTGGTTGAAAACTTATTCTTTTTATTCTTACAAAATTTTTCTTCTCCTTTGAACCCTCCACTATATATATATATATATATATAGCGTTAGGTTCATTTGTGAACAACCGCCTTAATTGTGAACATTGAACTAATCATAACCATTGATTATCAATTCACACGTGTATACATAAGTGTAAATTAATGGTCAAGATTTGATAATGAAAATACACTAGTGTATTTTACGATTTGATAATGTAAATCAATGGCCAGAATTTGTTCACTTAGTTCACAAATAATCAATGGCCCACACACATATATATACTATGGACGTAGTTTTTAAAAGACTTAGTTTTGCTATTCAAAAAAAGGGTAGTGACGCAGCTTGTTGCCCGTTTACCATCTATCTCCATGTAAATTCATACACGATAATATGCAATGTAAATCATATGAGATGTGGTGTTTGCATTATTAAACTGGTTAGACATGATAATGTGATACCTTGATTATTTTCGTCTTTGTGTCATCAAGTTTTGTCAACTTTAAATTCTAACATGAAAATGCAAGTCACATGCGAGATGAGATTAACACTTGCTACCTTAAGCATGGTAAATTGTAGTGTACTAAAAATGGTAAACCTTTGTAATCATAATAGAGGGATGATTTTGATTATTGCCAATTATTGTAGAATATGCAAGAAGGAAAATATATATGTGGACCATGGCAATTTCCTAATCCATAATTTAAGCTCAAGCGTACCTATTGAAAACAACACCCCCTAAAAAGTTGAGACCAATTAGGTTTATGAGAAATGATTTGACAATAATATGTAGATCTTCATACGTATGTATGTAACTGTGTATATATATGCATTGGTCGTTCATCTAATTTATGTATTAGTCATGAACCAACATAGAGTTCTCTTTCCGGATGACTACAATTCGAGATCCAACTCAATTTTTATAAAAAAAAGTTATAAGAAATCATGGCGGTTAGCGGATCCTCTTGACCGTGTGCATCCATATGCACATGTATATGTATATGTATATGTATAAGAAGAGAAAATGTGTGAATCGATTTTAGTTAAGTATAGAACTGAAATAATCACATAAGTATTTATAAATAATTCATTCATGAAGATAATTAATTACATCTAGTGAGGGTGAGAAAGAGATGCACTAAAAAATCATTATATGTATCATATTTAAAAAAAAATATATATGTACAAGTGTCTATGTGGTTTTCACACTTCTCTACTTTAAGTATAAGAAATTCAACTTCCATTCATCACAAATACGAATGAGTTTAAAAATAATCTGACCTTTTTACATGCTTCCGATAAGAATATAAGATAGGAACTAGGGCTATTCAAAAAGCTCGCGGCTCGGAGCTCGCTCGGATTTTGCTCGCTCGATTTGGCTCGGTTTAAAAGTGAGCCGAGCCGGCTCGGCTCGGTTAGAAAGTGAGCCGGGCCGGCTCGGCTCGGTTAGAAAGTGAGCCTAGCTCGGCTCGTAACGAGCCGAGCTGGCTCGGTTCGGCTCGCTTTGTAGCTCGGCTCGGTTTAGCTCGAATTATTTTACTTATAATAAGTTTTAATTTTATATACATTATAATATATTACAAAAAAACTGATTATTATTTACATGTATATAGGTTTGTAATTTGATATTTATGGCATATTTGAAGATTGATTACCATACTAATGAACTAATATTGTATTTTATTGAAATTAAAACTTATTTTGCGTTGTTAAACTTGATTTTGGTTTGAATTGTATTAGGTTGAACTTATTTGAATATATTCTTTTAAATTATTGAATAATATTTTAGACTGTTAAATTTTAAGAGGTATATATTAGTTTTTTTTTTATAAAATCGAGCCAAACCAAGCCGAGCCGAGCTAGCTCGGTTTAAAACCAAGCCGAGCCCGAGCTTAGATTTTCAGCTCGGTTTCAAATCCGAGCCGAGCCGAGCCAGCTCGGTTTATAATCCAGCCGAGCCCGAGCTTGGCCTGGCTCGGCTCGGCTCATGAACAGCCCTAATAGGAACTATAACTAAAGGATATAAAATTTAAGATATGAATCCGTTTATAGATTATCGTATTTTAGGGTTAGGATATAATAGGAAGTTTATTTGAGTAGGAAGCCTAGGAAGTAATCTTGATCATCCATTTATTTAATCAAGGGCTAAGATTAAATGAGTGAAAATGAAGGAAAAAAAAAGAGGTGTGTGAGTTTGTTTAGGGGCATTCTAGTCAATCAAAGGCAATAGTTTCTCTCTCCTCCAATCCCCCCCCCCATTTTTTAAACGTTAATAACTCTTTCATACGACATTATTTTTTTATAAAAATTGCACAAAAAAAAACTAGCGTTTTTTTTTATCTTTAAAACGAGTATACTATTGCTATATTTTCGAATTTTTTTTTCGAAAACCCAGTTGCGTAAAACGCAATAGAAAAAACCCAGTTGCGTAAAACGAAATGAAAAAAAAAACATAAAAAATGACATTTTTGTAAAACGCAATGCACAAAAAACACAAAGAAATGTCTTATTTGTAAAACGCAATGGCCAGAAAACACAAAAGAAATTGTTCTTTCTAAAACGCAATGGACTAAAAACACATAAAAATGTATTTTACCTAAAACGCAATAGACTAAAAACACTTCAAAATGTGTTTTTCTAAAATGCAATGAACCAAAAAACACATAAAAGTGTGTTTTTTCTAAAACACAATAGACAAAAAACACCAAAAAATGAGTTTTTCCTAAAACGCAATGAACAAAAGCATTAAAAATTGAGTTATTTCTAAAACGCAATGTAAAAAAACATAAAAAAATGAGTTTTTTTTTTTTCTAAAACGCAATGGAATAAGAACACAAAAAAATGTGGTTTTTCATTTTTTATTAATTGCAATGGACTAATAACACAAAAATCTTGTTTTTTCATAGTGTTATAAAACGCAATGGATTAAACACAATGAATTTGGTGTTTTATAAAACAAATTTAAAACGTAATGAGTTAGTGTGTGCTATAAAACGCAACTAAAAAACAGAACGAATTAAACACAACTTCTTAAAGCTTTAAATAGTTTAATTGCCATTTATCATCATAGTTTAATCAAATAAATAAAAAAACATCACAATTTCTTGTTGGTATTCTCTAATTGCCATTCAGTAACTTTACAAAACAAATAAATAATAAAAAACAACAGTCATTATAAAACGCATTTCTTTATAAAACGCAATGCTTCTCTTCAAACCTGTATTTGTATGCGTGCTACCTCGAACTAATCATCTTCCTGCAAAAATTGCTCCAGAATCTATACTATATAATAAAGACATGAACGTAAAGGTTGGTTTTGACGGATTTCATAGTGAAAGGTATAAAGTGCAGTTTGGGGTATACATAAAAGTTGTTTTCTGCAATTTTGTCTATAATAAAAGAAACCAATTTTGGGACACATGTCCTTCATTGGAGCCATCTATTTTTTAGTTTTCTCATCTTTATCTCCTACTTAATTATAAATAATTAATATTAATTAAAAGATAATTATAAAATTAAATTTAAACAATTCTTATAGGAGATAATATAATCTTTTGAAATATTTATTAGATTTCAAAATTATTTATCTTGACATTAACAAAAGACGTACACTAAATATAAATTAATATAATGTAAATAGTTAAATGTCATTTTAGTCCCCGTGGTTTGGGCCATTTTGTCAGTTTAGTCCAAAAGTTTTATAATACACATGGTTTATAAAGATATAATAAGATATAACTTTTTATTGATTGGTATATAGAATTACATGTGGTCAACCCATACAATACATGAGTTTCTTAAAAATGTAACTTTTTTCATTATTAATATATAAAATAAAATTTACTCAACCAGTACAATACACAGAGTTCTTAAAGATATAACTTTTTATTATTTAATATATAAAATTACATTTATTCAACCCATGTAATAAATGAGATTTTTAAAGATATATTTTTTTATTATTTGGTATGTAAAATTACATTTATTCAACATGTGTAATAAACGAGGTTTCAAAAATATATTTTTTATTATTTGATATATAAAATTACATTTATTCAACCCGTGTATTACACGGGGTTCTAACATAGTTCAATATTAAAATATATTGAGGCCGAATTTCACAGACGCATAATAAAAATTCACATTTGATTCAGTTTCAACAAAATAGCCCGGAGATGGAGATCGAGATGGTGGCGAAATTGGGGTTGCATCGACAAAAGACGGTTGTCGTCGGCACCGACCGACTATTCTATTCCGGTAAGATGACGGAAGATGACGGTGAATGGGCATGAGTTGCAGCGCTATGAAGATGGATGATGATACGTTATTGCTTCTGATGGAATTGGGTTTTCTTAGAGATTAGGGTTATATGATATAAATTATGCTGGACAAAAATGCCCTTCCCTTTTATTTTAAATTTTTCTACATGTCATAATCTTATTGCTTCCTATCCTTCATAGGCAAAATAAACTTACTATTTGATTCTCACCCTCGTATTTTAATATAAAAGACAACAAATTACTAAATAATCAATAGCAAACATGTTAACTTTGTATTAGTGAGATCAAAAGTCTAAAGGTATAAGATTGGGGATAGAATATGAAATAAAATCGGTATTTTGGACTAATAATAATGATTTTATGCTTTTGGTATTCATTCTTTACATACTACATTTTAAGTGGGAACTTGACTTGGTAAACATATGGAAATGGGGATAAGTTAATATGAAGAAAAGAAACTATTCGATAGCATTTCTACTTGTAATATGAAACTGCATATTTATAATGTTTTTTTTTTTAAGTAAAGCATCGCTTTATAAACATTAAAACTAAACCTTTTATTATATACCTTAAAGATATTCTACAAATCCTAAAATATTTTTTTAATAAAGCATCGCTTTATAAACATTAAAACTAAGGCTTTTATAATATAGGTTAAGATATTTTATAAATCTTAAAATAAATAAAAAAGGTAAGAAGGTACAGAGTGACAAGCATCCAAGAAACGATAAACTGCAGTTTTTTTTTCTTTCAAAGTGTAGGTGAAAAAAGTATTTATCAAAATAGATGATTTAGAAATTATTTACTAAAATGAGTTTTTTCTTTATTTTTAACTAATCTATTATAAATCTTCTATTTTTAACTCAATTAACCTATTATCACTTTTGTACTTTTTTTCTTCAATCAACTGATTATTATTTTATATATAGCACTTATTATAATTTTATTTTTATTTTTATGATCAAACCCTGTTAAAACAAATTGAAATTGTTGAGAAATACATCTCACCTACTGTTTTTTAGATAATATTTCGTTTACCATTGTCTATGCACAGTTCCATACTATAAATTTTCAACAATTGTACGCATAGAGTGGGTGTACCTAATGCTTAGGGGGATTTAAAAAAAAAACTTGATTTTTCACCTTTAACCCAAACCTATTTGATTTTTTTTTTTTACTTTTAACCCAAAAGTTTTTGTCTTTCGCAATTTAACCTCACAATTTTTTTAGTTTCAACTTTGTTCCCTTATATTTTCCTTTTTACGCAAGTTTTTCGTTTTACATTTCGTTTCAAATTCTGCGAGTTAACATGGCGCAACGTGTTTGCGGTTCAACATTTTTTACGTTGTCTATTTTTTCTAGGTTGATAGGTTCGTTGCAACGCACGAGTCCTAGATCAACTTAGTTATTCTTTTCTACGTTTTACGTTTCGGTCTAAGCTATTCGTATTAACACGCCGCAAGTTCAGTGTTGATGGTCCCGCCGCAACGCGGGAGTGCTTAATACTAGTTATTATCAATTCAATACTCTAGTTATTTTAATTTTATTGAATTAGTGATGATAGTGCAAACTGTTTACATGATAGGAGTAAATATTACCGATATCTTTGTGTTCATTCTTTATATTAAAATTATTTATCTTACACAAATATAAAGGGAATATAAAAGAAGATCATTAAAAAAGAGTTATAATAAGTTAGGTAAAAAATAAAATAAAACGTTTAATGAGTTGTTTGGTAAAAAAAAAAAAAAAAAACGTCATATTGAATAAAAAATAAAAGCAAAAAATGCAATATATTAATTTGTAATAAGAAATAAATGAAAACACTCATCTTGGTAAAAAATAAATAAATTAAAATCACCTATTTTTGTAAATATTTTTTCTATCACCATAAAGGTAATTTGCACAAATGGTAATTTAAAACTACCTTATTAAAGAAACTAGGTTTTCTACCCTAATGGTAATTTGCATAAATTTTTAAGATGGCATACCAAAGGTCAAGAAAAAATCTAAATCAAATTCACATACTTTTGCCATGTTCTTCCATTCCTACCCCTTGCTCTCTAAAATTCACATATTAAGGTAATTTCCAAACAATATGTGTTTGTCTCGTGTCAAAAAGTTACCTAGCAGTTAGTCATGAGATGAGCACATAGAAACCTATAATATCCATTAATTAGGATTTTTTTTTTTATATTTTGACATTGTAGTTGACATGTCTAAAAATTTGACAAAAAAAAATTATCCATATTTTCAAACTAAACTAAACATGGCTAAACATGGGTGAATGTATAAACAACAATGTTTAATACAATATACAAAATTATAACTATAAACGATGTTTTCATAATACTGTATCGAAATCCATAGCATAAACTTCTTTAAGACTATGGGGTATGGGGCGGGGTTGGGACGTGGGTTGGGTACAAACGCCCACGTCATCACCCTGGGTGGGCTTGGGTTTCGGCGTGGCCACTTGGGCGGGGGTTTCAGCCCGGGCGTTGGGCGGGGCTACGAACATGAGGCGGAACCTCGTTGGCCAAGAGCACTAGCCCTTTGAAATTGGCTTTTTTCCACGCCACCCCAGCCACGCCCCACCATACCCCTTTGAAATTGGCTTTTGGTCTTGGGTGCCCCATACTCCACGTGTCGCACCATGCCCCAAATCCACGCCCCACCATACCCCACGGTTTAAACTTTGTTGTTCAATAAGTGGCGTGTAAATCCGTAAACATTGTACCTAAACACGTCAACAGTATTAACACAAACAAAACAAACACCATTTTTTTTAACAGCAAAAACACTTTATATATATATATATATATATATATATATATATATATATATATATATATATATATATATATATATATAAAGAGCCAGCAAGAAGCTGAGAAAACACATTACAAAACTGAAACAACAACCGCGAACAGAAACAACACAATTACAATGAATCCAGAAAATCAAAAACTAGCCAGTTCCCCCAAACATCATTACTCTTAATATCATAAATAGTTGAATACAATTCAAAAAGGGCATTTATACATTATCTTAGTTGACCCAATGACCATATCATCAAGCAGGGTAATAACCAAAGATAATCACCATGACAAAATCAAAATAAATGAGATTGAACAAAGATTAGATATACAACATGAATGTCACAATAACATATTTCAGCGAAATCAAAAATCAAACATGATTTAAAAAAGATTTATAAATTACAAAAACAAACTTATTTTATAAAACCTAAACACCTATGTTTTAGCGAAACTAAAAATCAAACCCGATTCAACAAAGATTTATAAATAACAAAAACAAACTTATTGTATAAAATCTAAATGTTTTCAGTCTCAACACAGGAATCGTCGAAATAATCATCAGACGTTCAAAACGAAAAAAAATCAAATAAACAATGAAAATCAAACTTATAGATGATTATTTGAAGGAAAGCTACTATAACAACTCTCCCAAAACCCTTATAACATCCCCATAGGTCCTAAAATATACCCCGTATACGAAAAGTGGGCCCGAAATACCTTTATTTTAACAAAAATCAAATAAAATAAGTTTTACCGGCCGCTCGCAGGGCGCGACACACTCTTGTGTCTCTGTCGCGGGCCGCGACCTCCTTGACACCAGGCCGAGCCTTGAGCTGCCACGTGTCCCTGTCGTGGCCAACCTATACCGTTGATTCGACAAAGCTAGAGCCTACCCTACCTCGCTCGCGGGCCTCGAAGCCCTTTCTTGTTTCTCTCGCGGGGCGCGAGCCGCCCCTGATCAGGCCCTATAAATTGAGAGTTCGGGCTTCAGTTGCAAACCGTTCACAAAACAACTTTGTCTCTCAATTCTCTAATATCAATTATAATTCTCGGGTATTATACCCACTAAAATAGCGAAGATTTGCCTCGATGTAAGTATTATAACCCCCGGTTACGTATTAGTTACGCTGCCCGATTGATCTGGTGCTCCGTAACGCATGTCGAGGCTCTGCCTGACTCAGTCGTTGGAGTTCTGTCTCGGGGAGGGTATAGCTAATGTAAATTTGGGTTATTATACTAACGCGAGTGCATTGTTTAAATTAATAGATTATAACCAGGAAGTCACAAGGAAATACCTAAATTAGCAATGTGATTAATCCTTCTTTTTGTAAACTGTTTTTACAAAACCTCAATTGTTTTACATTATAATTGACATTGATTGAGTATTTGTAATTCTACAATTATCGTCGGTATGTTGGGGTTTTGTATACAAAATTTGTTACTACACTATGAGTAGTAGCATGACCACAAGTCAGTATTGACAATACCGTGGGTGGTAATTAAAGTAGATGTAAACAAATGTAATTGCGGATTGCCCTCAATGCTGTAAACTGATAAAACTTGTTTTGATTAAACTGGGATTCACTCACCAGTATTTTCTACTGACAAAAATGTTTTAAACGCGTTTCAGGTAACAAAATGTGAAAGCCAAATAGAAGCCAGCTGGAGAGCACTGAATGCTTGGAAAAGTGGCTATAAAAGTTACATAAATAAAGAAGAAGTTTTATTTGGATAAAATAGGGTTTATCCCTATAAAAATATTATGAATGTTACCCATGTGGTTATTATTTATAAAATGAGGTGTTTTACTATAATAAAATATTTCCTAACTACGGTCCTGATGTAAATTCCGCTGCCAAATTAATAAACACCGATACCACTTAATGTGCGAGCTCGCGACCGCCCGCCTCCCGGGAAAAGGGTTCGGGGGTTGCGACAGGAGGTGGTATAAGGGGAGGGGGGTGGTTCACTAGTGATAGAAACTATCACTCACACTATCCAATTAAATCGTGCCATGTCATCAACCAATATTCTATCACTAGTGATAGAAATGTAGGGGGGGTGGTATCACTAGTGATAGAATTCTATCACTCCCATTATTTTATAATTTTTATTTTTATAGAATTTGCCACATTTTGCTTCCATGTACACGTGTTAAGTAGGGATGCTCCCATTTGCTTCCATGTACACGTGCTAGTGAGAGCATGCAACCTGCAAACATGCAGAGGTTACAGAAGATGCCATATTTTCTTCAACGCGTTATACAATTAACGCGTTCTAAATATAACGCGTGATGGATCAAGCGGCGGCGGTGTTCCGTGGCACTTCAACGCGTTATGGCCATGTATAACGGGACCGCCCCGAGTCCCCTAAGAGCTATAGCCACTAATTTCAGCTACATAAGTGTTCCGCTGATACCAAAATTGTCAATTCTGTTAGGAAATAATCTATGTGATTATGTGCATATCTGCGTATTATTGTTTTGTGTTATTTGACAATCTGTTAGTTTACAGTATAAGTGATCAAGGACCATCTGACGCCTATCGTCACCTCTCTAATTCTCCTAGAGATGAAGGAACTTCCTCCCAGCCTACTCCTTCAGGGTATTCAGCTGACACCGAAGAGGGGATATTCATCTTTAAGGCGCAATCCGCAGAACCATTCCCTACGAAAAAGAGAGGATGGTTCGGGGAGCACATGAGCGTAGGAAAAGAATGAGGAAATTACAGCAACAAAGGGCTTTAGCAGCAGCAAATAGGGAGATGAACGCCCAAACCCAAGACATAATCAATAGGCGATTGGCCAACTTTCACATATTAGCTACCACTGTCGCAGACCCAAACTTAGACCAGATACTGGCACCACAACCACTACCACTATTCCCAACTCAACCTATGGAAATAGAACCCAACCGAGAAGAACCAGTTCCCATACCAGCTTTTAACCCTGATGAAATACCTAGAGTCCCAGCACCCAATCCCTTAGCATATGATCCGTGGAATGATGAACATAGGGATTATCGATAACTCTACCCACAAGAGGAACCCATACCAAACCCATTAGCACCATACCCCAATCTTGACCCTCTAGATCCATATTGGGATGCCGACCAGTATGTTCGGGAAATAATAGAAAACCCATACTGTCACGGCCCCTGACCCGGTTTGACCCGTTTCAAGAGCCGCGGGACAGAAAATCCCGTGGTAATTATTTAACAGCGGAAGTTTTCTTCAGGATCTTTTTAAAACTGAATTTTTTCCCGATTATTTTATTTCACAACTCGGGATAAACCCCGATAATTTACAATCATATGATTTCACGGAGAAATCTTTATTTTTCCAAAACATGTTTATTTATTTTATACTGAGCCACTTCCTTAAGCTTGTAGTGCTTCGCGGCACTTTTCCTGGATCACAACAGATCACCTGAAACATGTTTGAAAAAGGTTTTGTCAGCGGAAAATACTGGTGAATCATTCTTTTTACTAAAAAGACACGTTTGTTATAATTTACAATATTAAGAGCGATTACAATGTTTCCTGATATCAACCAACTACCCACGGTATTTGTCACTCGAACATCCATCGGTAGCCTCTTAGCCCGATGGTGTCTGTGACTATGGTCATATCACCCCTTGGCTAACTCGTTGTCCAATGGTGAAGTTTATCAAGTAATGTATACAAAACCCCACATACCGGCTGTAATTTGGTGATTACAAAGACTTAATCCCTGTAATTATAACCTTGAAAATAAACATGATTTTGAAAGTAATTTGTTAAAAAGAGAATGACTCACATTGCAGATATATTTGAGCAGAGCCTAGCCTACTGATTAGCCTTTTTAACCTAAATTTAATAACATGCACACGAACTCGGTTAGTAACTAATACACCATTTACGATAACTCACGAGATTAAATCTTCACAACGAATGACAAAGTGCGATACTTAAACATCCATCGTATTCACGACGAATGACAAAGCATAAACCCTAATGTGGGCAGCACTTAAACATCCATTGGATAATTTAATCGATCGGACATTGAATCGTAGCAGCGATCGAGTTAATACCCGGTATCGGAGCAGCGCCTCGCTAATTATATATGAAATTTCGACTTCAGAGTACTATCAATTCGTTTTTACGAAAAGATTTTGACACCAGTGGATTGTGCAAGTGACGGGCTATTTATAGCTGAATTTAGGACCTTACGCGGCCCGCGTAACCCATCACCTATATCTTACGCGGCCCGCGTGGCCGCCCAGTCTACGTATAGGTTTGCATGGTCATGGGCTTAGGCTTGACAGGTGGTTGATACGTGGCCCGGATACTTATCCGGTCAAACTCAGGGTTGACGCGGCCAGCGTAAGACAAGCTTGTCTCTTACGCGGCCCGCGTGAAACCTATAAGTTTTGTTTTTCTTGATTTTTATGCAAGGTATGGTTTCAGGGGGGTCCGGGTTTTCACTTACGGGTATTTTTAGGACAATTTTGAGAGTCCTTACATTCTCCCCACCTTATTTAGAATCTCGTCCTCGAGATTCATTGGAATAAGTGAGGATACTTTCTTTTCATCTCTGATTCCAGCTCCCAAGTGTATTCAGGTCCTCTCTTTGAATCCCACTTGACTTTAACTAGCACTAGTCGCTTATGCTTGAGAAATTTAATCCTTTTGTCTTCAATTTGAAGAGGTTTCTCCACAAATTTTAATTTCTCATTTACCTGTATATCTTGGAGAGGTACTACCAAAGATTCGTCTGATAAGCATTTCTTGAGGTTGGATATATGAAATACATCATGTACTCCAGCTAACTCCTCTGGTAATTGTAAACGATAAGCAACTGGTCCTATACGTTGGATCACTGAAAAGGGTCCTACGTATCTTGGACTTAATTTTCCTTTCTTACCGAATCGAACTACTCCTTTCCAAGGAGAAACTTTCAATAGGACTTTGTCTCCAACTTGAAACTCGAGTGGCTTTCGTCTATTATCTGCATAACTCTTTTGACGATCTCGAGCAATCTTTAATCTTTCCTTGATCTGTGTGATTTTGTCAGTTGTCTCTTGCACAATCTCCGGACCTGATAATTGACTTTCTCCTATTTCTGCCCAACAAACTGGAGTTCTGCATTTTCGTCCATACAGTGCCTCGAATGGGGCAGTTTCAATGCTTGAATGATAACTATTATTATAAGAGAATTCAATTAAAGGTAAATGGTCATCCCAATTTCCACCAAAATCTATTACACATGCTCTAAGCATGTCTTCCAGAGTTTGAATTGTCCTTTCACTTTGTCCGTCTGTCTGAGGATGATATGCCGTACTTAGATTTAGTCGAGTTCCCATTGCTTTTTGGAAACTTGTCCAGAAATGGGAAGTGAAATGACTATCCCTATCTGATATAATGGAGAGTGGAACTCCATGTAAGGACACTACTTCATCTACATACAATTTTGCCAATCTTTCCATGCTAAAGGTTTCTTTCATAGGTAGAAAGTGAGCTGATTTGGTTAACCGATCCACAATTACCCAAATCGCATCATTACCTTTTCTGGTTTTGGGTAACTTAATAACAAAATCCATTCTTATGAGTTCCCATTTCCATACAGGCATTTCTAATTGTTGTAGTAGACCTGAAGGTTTCTGGTGTTCTGCCTTAACTTGTGAACAAGTAAGACACTTAGAAACATATCGAGCTATATCCTTTTTCATTCCTATCCACCAAAAGTTATTTCTTAAATCTTGGTACATTTTATTGTTTCCTGGATGCATGGTATACCTAGATTTATGGGCTTCTTCTAAAATCTTATTTCTTAAATCTCCTTGCTTCGGTACCCAAATTCTTCTTTTGTGGAATCTCCAAATTCCATCAGCTCCTTGTTCTAATTCTTTTATTCGTCCTTTCATTCCTTCAGCATCATCTTTGATTGCTGTTTCTTGAAATTGCTTTAGTTGTTCCATTAAATCTAACTGTAGATTTAACCTAAGAGCACGAATCCGTCGTTGTTTCTCATGGTATTTACGACTTAAGGCATCTGCAACTACATTTGCCTTTCCTTCGTGATACTGAATATCACAGTCGTAGTCACTTAGGATTTCCATCCATCTTCTTTGCCTCATATTTAATTCTTTTTGCCCAAATATATATCTTAAACTCTTATGATCTGTATAGACAGTAAATTTACTTCCGTACAGATAATGCCTCCAAATCTTAAGGGCAAAAATTACGGCTCCTAATTCTAAATCATGAGTCGTATAGTTTTCTTCGTGCTTTTTCAATTGCCTTGAAGCATACGCAATTACCTTCTTGCGTTGCATTAGCACACATCCTAATCCTAGTTTTGAAGCATCACGATATACTTCAAAATCTTCAGTCCCTTCTGGTAAAGCTAGGATTGGAGCATTTGTTAATTTCTGCTTTAAGATCCTAAAGGCTTCTTCTTGTTTAGGTCTCCATTCAAACTTAACTGCTTTACAGGTTAGCTTAGTTAATGGTACAGCTATCTTGGAAAAATCCTTAATAAACCGTCTATAATATCCGGCTAAACCTAAAAAACTTCTAATTTCCATTGCGGATTGTGGAACCTTCCATTTGGTAATTGCCTCTATTTTAGCAGGATCTACATGGATACCTTCTTGATTCACCATGTGTCCTAAGAATTGCACTTCTTGCAACCAAAATTCACACTTTGAGAATTTGGCGTAAAGCTTATCTTTTCTTAGAAGAGTTAAGAGTGCATGCAAGTGCCGACTGTGCTTGTCCTGACTTTTGGAATAAATAAGTATATCGTCTATGAAAACAATTACAAATTTATCCAAATACGGTTTACAGATTCTATTCATCATGTCCATGAATGCGGCAGGAGCATTTGTTAATCCAAAGGGCATGACTGTAAACTCGTAATGACCATACCTAGTTCTGAAAGCAGTTTTAGGTATGTCTTCTTCTTGTACCTTCAATTGATGGTATCCGGAGCGTAAATCGATCTTGGAAAAATATCTAGCTCCTTGAAGTTGATCGAAAAGATCATCAATCCTAGGTAATGGGTATCGATTCTTAATTGTAACCTTATTAAATTCTCTATAATCAATACACATTCTCATCGAACCATCCTTCTTCTTTACAAACAACACTGGTGCTCCCCAAGGGGATGAACTAGGTTGTATGAAACCTTTACTTAGTAATTCATCTAATTGCTTTTTCAGTTCTAACATTTCGGTAGGAGCTAACCGATAAGGTGCCTTGGCTATCGGTGTAGTTCCAGGAATTAGATGAATCCTAAATTCTACTTCCCTATCTGGTGGTAATCCTGGTAACTCTTCGGGGAATATATCTGGGTATTCTGAGACTACAGGAATCTCCTTAAGTTCTTTATTCTTAGTATTAATGATTACTGAAATCATATATACTATTCCTTGCTTTCGTTCATAACTAGCAACTTTCATTACTGATATGAACTTCATGGGTTTGCGTGGTTTATCTCCTGTAATCATGATTACTTTTCCAGTAGGTGCCTGAATCTCTATAGAATTCTTATCACAAAGGATTCGAGCATGGTTGGCTACTAACCAATCCATTCCTAACACAACATCGAACCCAGCTAGGTTCATTGGTAATAGGTTTGCATGAAATTTATGACCTGAAAGTTCTATATGTTCTTTTTGCAAAACCTTATCTATTTTAATAAAATTCCCATCTGCGGTTTCGACTGTAAAAATCTGCCTAAGGTTAGTCAAAGGTAAATTAAGAGCTTGGCAGAATGAAGTATTTATAAAACTTTGGTTTGAACCAGAGTCAAATAATACTTTTGCGTAAATGTTGTGAACTAAGAACGTACCAGCTATTACATCAGGAATTAGCTCGGCTTCCTGAGTAGTTAACTGGAAGGCTCGAACATTCTTCTTGGTAGCTCCATCGGCTGGCTTGGCTTTGTTGTCTGCTGGTTTGATCAATTTAGGACATTCTGTTTTGAAATGCCCATTTTCTCCACAGTTATAGCAGATCATGGTTTTCTTTCTGCAGTCTTCTTCGCGATGTCCTACAGTTTTGCAAAAGTTGCAGATTACATTGCATCTTCCATAATGTTTCTTTTTGCAATTCCTGCAGAATGGCGGAGTTGAAGATTGCCCTGTTCCTCTTCTCCTGAAACTGCTGTTATTACCCGTACGAAATCCTTGGGTAATTTTCTGAGCCAGTTCCTTCTTCCTATTTTCATCTCTGGTGCATACTAGTTCGTCAGTTAGGGTGTTAGCTAATTCCACCGCATCGTCAATAGTACGAGGTCTCGCAGCTTTAACGATATTGCGGATTTCGCTAATTAATCCCCAAATATAACGAGAAATGAGTACCGGTTCTGGCGAAGCCAGTGTTGGTACCACTCTAGCATATTCAAAGAATGTCGAAGTATAACCGCGGCAATCTACACCCATCATACGATGATTTAGGAACTTATTTGCCATTTGATCTTTTTCATATTCGGGACAAAATTTTCGTTCTATTAGATGCTTAAATTCTTCCCAATTCATGGCGTAGGCCATATTTCTTCCTTTGGCTTGAAGTACCGTGTTCCACCATTCTAGCGCCCCTTCTTTGAAAAGATTTGACGCGTATATAACTTTGTCGTTTTCGGCACATTTACTGATTATAATCACTGCCTCGGTTTTCTCGAACCAACGCAGAGCCGCAGTCGCTCCTTCATTGCCTGCAAATTCAGCGGGTTTACTAGCAAGAAATTCTTTGTAAGTGCAACCAGGTGTTGCAGCTTTCATTTTCTTAGGGAATGGAGCTTGCAGTGGTTCATCATTATGATTAGTATGATTACCGCCTTCGTTTACGCTATTACTGAAGTTATCTTCAGAAATACGTTTGCTGGGAATTATTTGTTGCGGTTCAACATGTTTTTGTGCAGCAGCAAGTATTGCTGGAATAGCATTGGCTATTCCTTGAGCAACGATATTTTCTATATCTTGCCTAGTCATAAATTGATCCTCTGGGTGTTGTTCCGAATGGTTAACCTCATTTACTGGTTCATTATTAGCGTTTTCCATCTGATAATTAATATATATAATTTATTAGTATCGAATAAATAACAATTATACACAATTAATCATATAAATTTCACAATACACATATAGCCAAAACTATTGATTTGATTTCCCATTTTTTTTTATATTTTATAATATGCGTTAATACACACCATTTATCTTACAAAGTTTTATTTTATAGTTATTTACAAACTATATTCTACTTATTTATTTTACAATCATAGTTCCACATTCTCACACCACACTATCCTTTGTCAGTTGGTATTTCAGTAACGACGTTCCCTCTCGTCGTACTTCCAGGAGATCTGTTCTCCTACTTCCCTGATCCTATTTCCTGCATCCACCAACTCTTCGCCAAAGTGACGGAGTTCAGCTAAATTCTCATTGCTCATCGGTGGATTTGGTATAGGTTCTGGGTCGAACTGAGGGAAAAAGGAATAAGGACTGTTGAGCAGGTTTTGAAACTGCCAATCATTAGTCCACCACTCATCCATTCCTAGAGGTTGGGTGTGAATTATAGGTTCTGGGATTGCTGGTTCTAAATTTATAGGGAGTTGATTTTCAATAGGATGAGAGTAAAAATTATTATTGACAAGCATGACTATATCACAGCTTGCCAATGCGCGATCCAATTCATCTTGAAATGGTAATTCCTGAACTTGTCTAGAGCTTTCCCCAAGTTCCATTTGATTTTGCCTAGAACCTTCCCCAAACTCTTTTTCCATCTGCCTAGAATCTTCCCCAAACTCTATTTCCAGCGGCCTAATATTTTCCCCGACTTCAACCCCTTTTCCTTTATCTAAGGGATTTTCTATTTTAGGGATCTTCCTCGTTGCAAGTTTCCTCCTACGCACACGCCTCCATCCCACAAATCTTCTCCTTTTCTTAGGCTTGGCTTTTTCCGGAGGTGGAACATTGAATTCCATAGGTTCTTCTATATCGGGTATATACCTATTGAAATCTCTGGAAACCTCTATTTTCACCGGATAGAGATTTAGATTTTGAAGAGCTTCAGATAAGTCGTTCATGCAGTTTATCATATATGCAAAATAAAATTGCTAAGTTAAAATTTTATAACGAAATTTCATAAATAACCTTTAAATATTATTGCATACCGTGTGACTAATTTAATACAAAAGACAACTAATAATTAAAACATATTAGGGTTTACGGTAAACTTATTTATTTACTGGATAAGGTCTCTGGCTTGTAGGTGATAAGGGTGCTAAAACTTGAATATTTAAAGATTTGCATTTACGGCTACAGTGGCTAGCATATAAAGATCTGCCCATTTTTCATCTAACTTGTCTTCCCAAGGCGGTTTACTGGTTAATTCCTGGGTTTCCTGAATAACTTTCTTTTCTCGGGATTTCTTTATTTTCTCCTGACTTTTCCTAATAATCAAACTTCTTTTATCAGGAGAAAGTGGTTCCTCATAGTGTGCTTTTCGAACAAATATTCCTTCATCAATATTTGTTGGGTATTTTGAGGATTTTGTTTGGGATGAACTTCCCTTCTCATTTGATGACCTATCTAATTTAAGATAGATGTTTGAAAGCTTTTGCTTACCCATACTGTACACAAATATTCAAATAATAAGACATATAAGCACATAATATCAATTAATAATATTAAGTATTTTCTAAATACTTAATTGGCTTAAATCAGTGGCTCTGATACCACCTTTTTCTGTCACGGCCCCTGACCCGGTTTGACCCGTTTCAAGAGCCGCGGGACAGAAAATCCCGTGGTAATTATTTAACAGCGGAAGTTTTCTTCAGGATCGTTTTAAAACTGAATTTTTTCCCGATTATTTTATTTCACAACTCGGGATAAACCCCGATAATTTACAATCATATGATTTCATGGAGAAATCTTTATTTTTGCAAAACATGTTTATTTATTTTATACTGAGCCACTTCCTTAAGCTTGTAGTGCTTCGCGGCACTTTTCCTGGATCACAACAGATCACCTGAAACATGTTTGAAAAAGGTTTTGTCAGCGGAAAATACTGGTGAATCATTCTTTTGACTAAAAAGACACGTTTGTTATAATTTACAGTATTAAGAGCGATTACAATGTTTCCTGATATCAACCAACTACCCACGGTATTTGTCACTCGAACATCCATCGGTAGCCTCTTAGCCCGATGGTGTCTGTGACTATGGTCATATCACCCCTTGGCTAACTCGTTGTCCAATGGTGAAGTTTATCAAGTAATGTATACAAAACCCCACATACCGGCTGTAATTTGGTGATTACAAAGACTTAATCCCTGTAATTATAACCTTGAAAATAAACATGATTTTGAAAGTAATTTGTTAAAAAGAGAATGAATCACATTGCAGATATATTTGAGCAGAGCCTAGCCTACTGATTAGCCTTTTTAACCTAAATTTAATAACATGCACACGAACTCGGTTAGTAACTAATACAACATTTACGATAACTCACGAGATTAAATCTTCACAACGAATGACAAAGTGCGATACTTAATCATCCATCGTATTCACGACGAATGACAAAGCATAAACCCTAATGTGGGCAGCACTTAAACATCCATCGGATAATTTAATCGATCAGACATTGAATCGTAGCAGCGATCGAGTTAATACCCGGTATCGGAGCAGCGCCTCGCTAATTATATATGAAATTTCGACTTCAGAGTACTATCAATTCGTTTTTACGAAAAGATTTTGACACCAGTGGATTGTGCAAGTGACGGGCTATTTATAGCTGAATTTAGGACCTTACGCGGCCCGCGTAACCCATCACCTATATCTTACGCGGCCCGCGTGGCCGCCCAGTCTACGTATAGGTTTGCATGGTCATGGGCTTAGGCTTGACAGGTGGTTGATACGTGGCCCGGATACTTATCCGGTCAAACTCAGGGTTGACGCGGCCCGCGTAAGACAAGCTTGTCTCTTACGCGGCCCGCCTGAAACCTATAAGTTTTGTTTTTCTTGATTTTTATGTAAGGTATGGTTTCAGGGGTCCGGGTTTTCACTTACGGGTATTTTTAGGACAATTTTGAGAGTCCTTACACATACCCATATGGAGACCCTTTACCACCGTACCCTGACCAATACCCGCACCACCACCACCCATGAGTACCGATAACGTGCAGGAACCCTGCATATTTGGTGAGGAGTTAGTAGATGAAGGAGAGAGAATAAGGAAAATAGGGGGAAAAGCTCGTTTGGAAGTATGACGAGCGAAATATGCAATACTGGATGAACCCCTAGAAATCTGAAGAAGTGTCTGTCAGATGAGACTCTCATAGTTCCTCTAAAGGAACTCACAATCGACGACTAGCTGCGATTCGTCGAGGAACCAGTAGAGATTACGGATCGAGATGTTAAGATCCTCAAGCGTACCAGGATACCTCTTGTCCGAGTTCGGTGGGATTCCCGTCGTGGCCCAGAGTATACCTGGTAACGAGAAGACCAAATGAAACTCAAGTATCCCCAGCTGTTTAAGAAAAGTGCAACCACTACTGAGGCTGAAGCTACTGCCGAATTTCGGGACGAAATTCCAAATCAACGGGGGGATGATGTGACACCCCAGGAAAACCAGGAAACCAACGCAACTTAACTAGCTCCCTCAGTAACCACGCGCTAAATTTCGGGACGAAATTCTCTTAACAGGGGGAGAATGTGACAACCCTCAAATTTACATGTAACCGTACAATCTATTAATGTTAATTAAAGTACTTGATGACTGTGCTGAATCATTTAACTGCTCTCTGATTTCTGTGTTATGCTTACATGTATTTGTTAACATACTAATAGTATACAGAAAAGTTACTAAATAGTCTGGTATGCCTTCCTGAGTGTTAAAAATTAAAAACGTTGCAAAAATATATATGTAGGACACTTTACGGATTAATTAAGCACTTTAACGGAACAGTGTCAAACCGAACAACCGGACTTTACCCGGAACACAAAAATATTGCAAAAAGTATTGTTTTTATTTTTCTAAGCTAGTCTTGGTCCCCGAGCACTATAACACACTACACAATACAAATAACACATAACACTAGGCTTTTACCACATAACCTCCCACTAACAAATTACTTACCATTTAATTTACAATCTACCCACCCCCCCCCCCCCTGTGTGTAACCGTCCCCAAGGGGACCCATAACACAAGATTGCTTCAATCTTCCATAATCTCCATTCTAATCTTTTCTTGGGATCTTGTATGATCATGTATGTACTACAGGGGACATTAAGTCCCTTGGACAACACAAGTTAGAGACTTTAAAAACTCACCATTTCATCATCTTCAACAACTCAACTTTTTTCTCTTCCTTCCCTCATCAAGGTCGGCTGAACATACCCCTACATACACCACCATTTTCGATTTCCCTTCCAAGCATTTCAAGTGTACATCAAGGTGCACAAAGCCGAATAACGGAGCTCGGTGCGTTCGGAAGTTGAAAGACCTTCTCTATTCGCTATTAACCATCACTTTTCTACACTCGAACTCCCCTAGCCTTGAGCTAGTGGTAAGAACTTAGATCCGTTCATTTTTCATGTTATTTAAGTGGTTAATAGTTATTTGATGATGAGAATCCATGAAACTCTAAAGAACCTTAAACAAGTCTTGAACATAAACTAGTCTAGTGATGAAATGATGTTAGAATGATGTTGTTTGGTGTATGATGATTATGTTGCTGATTACTTGCTGATTTACTTATTAATATTGATGTTTGATGTTGTTGTGATCACTAAACATGTTAACGGAATCAATCGAACATGCGTTAGAAGGTAGGGAACTAAAACAGAAAGCTGGTTGGTGTTTACAGCCAACTTCAGTTGGCTGTAACCAGACTGTAACTTAACGAAAAATGTATTTTCTAAAGTCTAGGTTTATGTATTATGAAATACGGTTCTAATGGAACCGGAATCATAATTTTTGAACTTCGTTTACTATTTTTAAAGTGTCATTTCGTAACAGCAGCTAGAGCTGCATTTTTCTGCTGAAAATATGCGTTTTGTTTTCTGCCATAACTTGAGTTCTGTGTAGAGTTAGATCATGAAACTTGTACTGTAGATGACCACCGATGTATTTGTAATTCTCTCACTGGAATTTCATAAATCGGACTATCGATGAATTTTAAATAAATTATTCCGTGGACTGTGGTCAGAAAAAGATGAATCTGAGTTCAGTTCGGAAAATGAATTTTTATAAAATATTAATAATGAACTGGAGCCCGATATTTTTACACAATAAAATTTGGAACGTTTTAGACATTCTGTAAAAATTTTGGAATTTTTGGAATAAGTTAACTATTTTATTAAAATGTCCGAAAACAGCCCGGTTTTGAATATTAATGCTGAAATGACATAAGTTGTAATTTGCATGTCTAAATGTCGGGTAGGTTATCTGTGAATGATATAACATGTTATATGTGTTATGTGTATTATCGTATGTTTGTTTATGAGTGGGAATGGATGGGAAACTTATATGGGCATAAACCGTTAAAGTGATGCATGTTATGTGATAGATACGTGTAGGAACTTTGTGCTCTATTTGAAACCACTAAATGACTAACTGGTAATCATACTAGGACGTGATTGACCAACTAGCTATTAGTGAGAGTCAAACCGAGCAACCGAGGTGAGTTCACACTTTTCTACAAAGCATGGTAAATTCCCGGTGGGAATGGGAATGGGTACAGGAATAGGGATTCCTCGTCCTTTGGGACGCGTTCAGGAATGTGAATTCCTCGTCCTTGAGACGTGTTCAGGAATGTAAATTCCTCGTCCTGTTGGGACGTATTAGACTTACTGTACTAGAACTCTATCAGCGAAGTCCCTCCCTTTTTTGTATCGACTTAATCGCCGAGGCTATGGCGAGCGGGTCATTAGTTAATAGCGCTATTAGGTTTAACAAACCTCACACCGTGCCAGTCGGACGGGTGTGTACTAATGGACTATGGCACATCGGTGACGATAGACACCGACGCTAGGGCACAATTGATTTTTGTTAGTAGTCGATATGATAAACGAGTCTGGTAGTTTAAAATAATGGGGTAGCTCCCCACGGCCGGAGTGCCGGGCTGGATAGCCAGGGAAGGTGAATATGGGATGGGTAACTAATAAACGTTTTCGAACTATGGGGTGACCCCCACGGCTAGATAGCTGATTAAGATTAAACTACGTTTTTGGAATCAACTCTAAAATGGACAACCAACTGTGAACTCACTCAACTTTGTTGTTGACTCGTTATTACATGCTTTGCAGGTCGTTAGATGCTATGGAGCTTGCACATGGTGGTGGTCGTTGTGGGATACGAACTGATATGTCCCGTACTCAATAAATAAACTTTATGAACTTATGAAACTTATGTTTGGGACTTTAAACTTATGAACTACGAACTTATGTTTTGGTTTCACGTTTTATGCTTCCGCTATTTAAACTGAACATGGTTAACTAGCTTTGGTCACCAATCGTATTGTGGTTGGTCTTATTTACTTAATTACGTTGTTCAATATGATTGGTGGCTCGATCCTGGTCATGTCACGCCTCCAGGAGGTAATACTCCGCATGGTGGATTTTGGGGGTGTGACAGATTGGTATCAGAGCCATTGGTTATAGTGAACTTGGTTTTAAAAAGGGGAAAAAGCTTTTTGATAAAACCAGACTATAACCTGTACAGTGCTCAACGATCCACAACGATGCTTCGCTCCACGTCAAGACTCAACATCCTAGGTGATACGGTTTATGTTTATATTACCTACTTGTTAGTTACATGGTACATTGTTCATGGTATGCATTAGTTAATGTGATAACTGCTATTTGAACCTTGTGTGCTTACTCTTTTCTGTCACTCCACACTTACGCATTTGCGACACCTTTCTTACGTGTGTCCCTTCAATGTGAAGATCATGAGTGGATGTCTCGACATGACCCAGGGTCAGCTGACGACCTTGATCAACGAACGGATTGCTGAAGCCTTAGCAACCCAAACAGGGAGTCAACCCATGCACCCTCAAACACGCATGGGCACCTTCAAGGCGTTCCTAGAATGCAAACCTCCCACTTTCGACGGCACTGAAGGGACAATCGGCCTTCTACACTGGATCCGGAGAATCGAATATACATTCGAAGAGAGTGAAAGCCCTGCCAGCAAGCGAGTAGAGTACGCTATTGGCATGTTGCAAGGGAAAGCGTATTCTTGGTGGAGCGCACAAGTTCAGATGCTCGGATTGGCAGACGCGAATGCCATTCTCTGGAGCGACTTTAAAGATTGGATTAAGGAAGAGTTCTGCCACCTGGACGACCTTCTGAAACTTGAGATAGAGTATTATAGTTTGAAGATGGAAGGATCAGAGATTGAGGCATACACAAAGAGGTCCAACGACTTGGCTGCCTTATGTCCTAACATGTCACAACCCATATCTAGGCGAATCAAGCTATACCTCAGAGGCTTAGTCCCGGAAATCCAAGGGTCTGTAAGTGCGGCCAACCTTCCCACAATCCAGCAAGTCATTCGTTTGGCACACCAGCTCACCGATCAGGCGGTGGAAGAGGGCAAGCTGCCCAAGCGTATTAACGCTACTACTACTGATGCTCCCAGTAACAATAAGCGCAAGTGGGATGGAAATTCGGGCGAGGGTTCTACTCTAGTTCAGTCTCCGTCCCACCAGCGAAGGACAGATGAACACAGGAACCCCAGTCAGCAGCCTTCTGGAAATCAAGGTCAGGGTAGATACAAGGGAAAACACCCTAAGTGCAATCGATGTGGTTTACACCACAGCAGGCCGT
This sequence comes from Helianthus tuberosus, assembly GCA_030545235.1. Classification (NCBI taxonomy): domain Eukaryota; kingdom Viridiplantae; phylum Streptophyta; class Magnoliopsida; order Asterales; family Asteraceae; genus Helianthus; species Helianthus tuberosus. The sequence goes on along the minus strand of CM060353.1, from coordinate 173,823,330 downwards.
GCAAAAAGGGTCGTTGTCAGAGATGTAACAAGTTTGGACACGAAGCCTAAGATTGCCGGAGCTCACGTCCTGCGAATCAGAATCGACAACAGCAGAACCAACAACAACACCAGCAGGGTAATAAGGGATGCTTCCAGTGCGGTGCTGAGGGTCACTTCAAGAGGCACTGTCCACAGCTAAATCAAAATCAGAATCAGAACAACAACCAAGGAAATGAGAACAACAATGGAGGCAAAAACGGGAGTAACAATAATGGCAATGGCGCCCTACGTCGCACCTTCGTGATTGGTCAGGCTGACGCAAGGAACGATCCCAACGTCGTGATAGGTAAGTTCCTTTTGAATGACTTCTCTGTTACTGTTTTATTCGATTCGGGTGCCGATACTAGTCATGTGTCCTTAAAAGTTAGTCAAATGCTTAAGCGCACCCCAACACTTTTGAACACCAAGCACATCGTAGAGTTAGCAAATGGTAAAAGTTTAAAGGCTACACATGTAGTTAAGGGATTGCAAGCTTGTCCTTGCCGATCAGACCTTTTCTATCGACCTCATTCCTATCGTTCTGAGTAATTTTGACGTTGTTATTGGGATGGATTGGTTATCCCAACACCAAGCGGAGATTATTTGCAAGGAGAAAATCGTCCGTATCCCTCGTTCTGGTAAAGAAACCCTCGTGATTCGTGGCGACAAGGGTGGTGCTGTTGTAGGCATCATCTCTTTCCTTAAGGCCCATAAGTGTTTGCGAAAAGGCCACACTGCCATTCTGGCACTCGTTACTGGCACATCAACGGAAGAGAAGAGAATTGAAGACTTTCCTATTGTGTGCGATTTTCCTGAGGTATTTCCTGAGGAACTACCTGGTCTTCCGCCTCATCGCCAAGTTGAGTTTCAAATCGAGTTAGCTCCTGGAGCAGCACCTGTAGCTCGAGCACCATATCGTCTAGCTCCATCAGAACTTGAAGAACTATCCACGCTATTACAAGAACTCTTGGAAAAGGGTTTCATACGTCCTAGCTCTTCACCCTGGGGAGCTCCAGTCTTGTTTGTGAAGAAGAAAGATGGTACTTTCAGAATTTGTATTGACTACCGCGAACTCAACAAGGTGACCGTGAAGAATCGTTATCCTCTTCCACGCATTGATGACTTGTTCGACCAGCTGCAAGGATCGAGCTTTTACTCTAAGATTGATTTGAGATCGGGATACCATCAACTGAGAGTCCGAGATGAGGACGTCTCCAAAACAGCATTCAGAACTCGCTACGGCCATTACGAGTTTCTAGTCATGCCTTTCGGGTTGACGAATGCACCAACGGTCTTCATGGATCTCATGAACCGAGTGTGCAAGCCTTACCTGGATAAATTTATCATAGTGTTCATCGACGACATCCTGATCTATTCTAAGAGTCAGAAGGAACACGAGCAGCATCTGCGACTTATGCTTGAACTTCTTCGAGCAGAGCAACTGTATGCTAAATTTTCTAAATGTGACTTCTGGCTTCGCGAAGTCCACTTTCTAGGCCGTGTGGTAAACAAGGATGGAAATCATGTTGATCCATCCAAGGTTGACTCAATCAAGAACTGGCCTGCACCCCGCACACCAACAGAAATCCGCCAATTCTTGGGTTTGGCAGGATATTACAGAAGGTTTATCAAAGATTTCTCCAAGATTGCGCAACCTCTCACTTCACTGACTCAGAAAGGTGTCACCTATCGTTGGGGTGATGCACAGGAATCTGCTTTTCAGCACCTAAAAGATAGACTTTGTAGCGCGCCTATCCTCTCATTTCCTGAAGGCACAGATGATTTTGTGGTTTATTGCGACGCTTCCATCCAAGGACTTGGTTGCGTGTTAATGCAACGTGATAAGGTCATTGCCTACGCATCACGCCAACTTAAGGTTCACGAAAGGAACTACACTACACACAACTTGGAACTGGGAGCAGTTGTTTTCGCCCTTAAGATATGGAGACATTACCTGTACGGTACCAAGTGCACCATTTACACCGATCACAGGAGTCTCGAGCATATCTTCAAGCAAAAGGAGTTAAACATACGTCAACGCCGATGGGTTGAGCTCTTGAACGATTATGAATGCGCTATCAATACCATCCGGGCAAGGCCAATGTTGTGGCCGACGCCCTCAGTCGAAAGGATACTCTACCTAAGCGTGTACGTGCGTTACAGCTTACCATCCAATCTAACCTTCCCGCTCAGATTCGCGATGCTCAGGTTGAAGCATTGAAAGAAGAAAACATCAGGGCTGAGTCCCTACGAGGATTGAGGCAACGGCTAGAACATAAGGAAGACGGCGCCTACTATGTTAACGGACGCATCTGGGTTCCACTTTATGGAGACCTACGCGAGCTTGTGATGAATGAAGCACACAAGTCTCGTTATGCGGTACATCCTGGTTTGGATAAAATGTACCAAGACCTTAAGACTACGTATTGGTGGCCTGGCATGAAGGCCCACATAGCAACCTACGTCAGTAAGTGCTTGACTTGTGCCAGAGTCAAGACTGAATATCAGAAACCATCAGGCCTACTTCAACAACCGGAGATCCCGAAATGGAAATGGGAAGCAGATTTCCATGGATTTCGTTACTGGTCAGCCCAGATCTCAACGCGGAAACGATACCATTTGGGTGATCGTAGATCGACTGACCAAGTCTGCACATTTTCTGCCAATCAAGGAAACGGATAAGTTTTCTACTTTAGCAGGCATCTATCTAAAGGAAGTGGTATCAAGGCACGGAGTGCCAACCTCCATCATTTCTGATCGTGACGCGCGTTTTACTTCTGAACTGTGGCAAGCTATGCACAAGTCTTTTGGCTCACGCTTAGATATGAGCACCGCTTATCACCCACAGACGGATGGGCAATCTGAACGCACCATCCAAACCCTTGAAGACATGCTTAGAGCGTGTGTAATCGATTTTGGTAATGGCTGGGAAAAGCACCTCCCGCTAGTTGAGTTTTCATATAACAACAGCTACCACACCAGCATCCAAGCCGCTCCGTTCGAGGCATTGTACGGACGCAAATGCCGATCACCTCTCTGTTGGGCAGAAGTTGGTGACAGCCAAATCACTGGCCCAGAAGTTGTGGTAGATACCACCGAGAGAATTGCTCAGATACGACAGCGAATGGCGGCAGTTCGTGACCGTCAGAAAAGCTATGCTGATAAGGGAAGAAAACCACTCGAGTTCCAGGTTGGGGATCGAGTGCTACTCAAAGTCTCACCTTGGAAATGTGTAGTCCGTTTTGGCAAACGAGGCACGCTCAATCCGCGTTATGTCGAACCGTTCGAAATCACCGAGAAAATTGGCAAAGTCGCCTACAGGTTGAATCTACCTGAAGAACTCAGCGGAGTTCACAACGTATTCCATGTGTCGAATCTGAAGAAGTGTCTGTCAGATGAGAGTCTCATAGTTCCTCTAAAGGAACTCACAATCGACGACCAGCTGCGATTCGTCGAGGAACCAGTAGAGATTACGGATCGAGATGTTAAGATCCTCAAGCGTACCAGGATACCTCTTGTTCGAGTTCGTTGGGATTCACGTCGTGGCCCAGAGTATACCTGGGAACGAGAAGACCAAATGAAACTCAAGTATCCCCAGCTGTTTAAGAAAAGTGCAACCACTTCTGAGGCTGAAGCTACTGCCAAATTTCGGGACGAAATTCCAAATCAACGGGGGGATGATGTGACACCCCAGGAAAACCAGGAAACCAACGCAACTTAACTAGCTCCCTTAGTAACCACGCGCTAAATTTCAGGACAAAATTCTCTTAACAGGGGGAGAATGTGACAACCCTCAAATTTACATGTAACCATACAATCTATTAATGTTAATTAAAGTACTTGATGACTGTGCTGAATCATTTAACTGCTCTCTGATTTCTGTGTTATGCTTACATGTATTTGTTAACATACTAATAGTATACAGAAAAGTTACTAAATAGTCCGGTATGCCTTCCTGAGTGTTAAAAATTAAAAACGTTGCAAAAATATATATGTAGGACACTTTACGGATTAATTAAGCACTTTAACGGAACAGTGTCAAACCGAACAACCGGACTTTACCCGGAACACAAAAATATTGCAAAAAGTATTGTTTTTATTTTTCTAAGCTAGTCTTGGTCCCCGAGCACTATAACACACTACACAATACAAATAACACATAACACTAGGCTTTTACCACATAACCTCCCACTAACAAATTACTTACCATTTAATTTACAATCTACCCCCCCCCTTGTGTGTAACCGTCCCCAAGGGGACCCATAACACAAGATTGCTTCAATCTTCCATAATCTCCATTCTAATCTTTTCTTGGGATCTTGTATGATCATGTAGGTACTAGAGGGGACCCTAAGTCCATTGGACAACACAAGTTAGAGACTTTAAAAACTCACCATTTCATCATCTTCAACAACTCAACTTCTTTCTCTTCCTTCCCTCATCAAGCTCGGTTGAACATACCCCTACATACACCACCATTTTCGATTTCCCTTCCAAGCATTTCAAGTGTACATCAAGGTGCACAAAGCCGAATAACGGAGCTCGGTGCGTTCGGAAGTTGAAAGACCTTCTCTATTCGCTATTAACCATCACTTTTCTACACTCGAACTCCCCTAGCCTTGAGCTAGTGGTAAGAACTTAGATCCATTCATTTTTCATGTTATTTAAGTGGTTAATAGTTATTTGATGATGAGAATCCATGAAAATCTAAAGAACCTTAAACAAGTCTTGAACATAAACTAGTCTAGTGATGAAATGATGTTAGAATGATGTTGTTTGGTGTATGATGATTATGTTGCTGATTACTTGCTGATTTACTTATTAATATTGATGTTTGATGTTGTTGTGATCACTAAACATGTTAACGGAATCAATCGAACATGCGTTAGAAGGTAGGGAACTAAAACAGAAAGCTGGTTGGTGTTTACAGCCAACTTCAGTTGGCTATAACCAGACTGTAACTTAACGAAAAATGTATTTTCTGAAGTCTAGGTTTATGTATTATGAAATACGGTTCTAATGGCACTGGAATCATAATTTTTGGACTTCGTTTACTATTTTTAAAGTGTCATTTCGTAACAGCAGCTAGAGCTGCATTTTTCTGCTGAAAATATGCGTTTTGTTTTCTGTCATAACTTAAGTTCTGTGTAGAGTTAGATCATGAAACTTGTACTGTAGATGACCACCGATGTATTTGTAATTCTCTCACTCGAATTTCATAAATCGGACTCTTGATGAATTTTAAATAAATTATTCCGTGGACTGTGGTCAGAAAAAGATGAATCTGAGTTCAGTCCGGAAAATGAATTTTTATAAAATATTAGTAATGAACTGGACCCCGATATTTTTACACAATAAAATATGGAACGTTTAAGACATTCTGTAAATATTTGGGAATTTTTAGAATAAGTTAACTATTTTATTAAAATGTCCGAAAACAGCCCGGTTTTGAATATTAATGCTGAAATGACATAAGTTGTAATTTGCATGTCTAAATGTCGGGTAGGTTAGCTGTGAATGATATAACGTGTTATATGTGTTATGTGCATTATCGTATGTTTATTTATGAGTGGGGAATGGATGGGAAACTTATATGGGCATAAACCGTTAAAGTGATGCATGTTATGTGATAGATACGTGTAGGAACTTTGTGCTCTATTTGAAACCACTAAATGACAAACTGGTAATCATACTAGGACGTGATTGACCAACCTTGATTGTTAGCTATTTGTGAGAGTCAAACCGAGCAACCGAGGTGAGTTCACACTTTTCTACAAAGCATGGTAAATTCCCGGTGGGAATGGGAATGGGTACAGGAATAGGGATTCCTCGTCCTTTGGGACGCGTTCAGGAATGTGAATTCCTCGTCCTTGAGACGTGTTCAGGAATGTAAATTCCTCGTCCTGTTGGGACGTATTAGACTTACTGGACTAGAACTCTATCAGCGAAGTCCCTCCCTTTTTGTATCGACTTAATCGCCGAGGCTATGGCGAGCGGGTCATTAGTTAATAGCGCTATTAGGTTTAACAAACCTCACACCGTGCCAGTCGGACGGGTGTGTACTAATGGACTATGGCACGTCGGTGACGATAGACACCGACGCTAGGGCATACTTGATTTTTGTTAGTAGTCGATATGATAAACGAGTCTGGTAGTTTAAAATAATGGGGTAGCTCCCCACGGCCGGAGTGCCGGGCTGGATAGCCAGGGAAGGTGAACATGGGATGGTTAACTAATAAACGTTTTCGAACTATGGGGTGACCCCCACGGCTAGATAGCTGATTAAGATTAAACTACGTTTTTGGAATCAACTCTAAAATGGACAACCAACCGTGAACTCACTCAACTTTGTTGTTGACTCGTTATTACATGCTTTGTAGGTCGTTAGATGCTATGGAGCTTGCACATGGAGGTGGTCGTTGTGGGATGCGAACTGATATGTCCCGTACTCAATAAATAAACTTTATGAACTTATGAAACTTATGTTTGGGACTTTAAACTTATGAACTACGAACTTATGTTTTGGTTTAACGTTTTATGCTTCCGCTGTTTAAACTGAACATGGTTAACTAGCTTTGGTCACCAATCGTATTGTGGTTGGTCTTATTTACTTAATTACGTTGTTCAATATGATTGGTGGCTTGATCCTGGTCATGCCACGCCTCCAGGCGGTAATACTCCGCATGGTGGATTTTGGGGGTGTGACACTGATAATTATTTATAAATCCAGATGGACAACGAAGAAAATCAGGAAAACCAGAATAATGATAACCAAATAAATAACAGTGCCATTCAACGCATAGTAACACAAGGAATTAGAGATGCTATGCCATATATCATCCAAACTGTTAAAGAAGCGGAAAATAATAAAAGTGATAGTGGAAGTAAACGACCACCTACTGAACCCAGTCACAGCGTAAACAATGGACCGTTACTTCAATTGCCTTTTCCAAAAAGAAGAAGGACCATGTCATATGGTTGTTCTTACAAAGAATTCTGGTCTTGCAAACCAATAGAATTCTCTGGCAATGAAGTAGCCATTGCAGCTCTACGCTGGATAGAAAAGACAGAGGTTGTCTTAAAAATAAGCAAGTGCGCAGAGGAAGACAAAACCATGTTTGCTTCCAATCTTTTTAAGAATGCAGCCTTAGAGTGGTGGAATACTATTCTCCAGTCTATGGGAAATGACTGAGTCTATAATATGGAATGGACTGAGTTTAAGAACATGGTTGAAAGAAAATTATGTCCTCCCAATGAAAAAGAACAAATTGCTAATAAGTTCTTAAATCTTAGAATGACTGGAATAGATTGTAAGGGTTACACTACCATATTCTTGGAATATGCTAGAATAGTTACAACCCTAGCCTCACCAGAACCAGTATTAATCTCCCGTTACATCTGGGGATTAATCAGTGAAATTAGACATGTAGTCAAGGCAGCTAGACCACAAACCATAGATGAAGCTGTAGAACTAGCAATTACCTTGACTGATGAATTGGTACGTACGCAAGTAGAGAACCAGAGGAAGAACCTAGTCCAGAAACTTACCTAGGAATTTCGCTACGGTAATTCCAACTGTGGGAAGAATATAGGTTCTACTTCTGCACCTTACTACAAGTCCTGCAAGAAAAAACATTCGGGAAGATGTTCTACCTACTGCAACTTCTACAAAATACCTGGACACAAGGAAGAAGACTGCAGGAAGAAACCCAGTAATGAAGTATGCTTCAATTGTGGAGAAAAGGGGCATATTAAGCCTAACTGTTCAAAATTAGCTCCAGCCATGAACAACAAGACTACTAAGAATGCTAGAGCATTCGTTCTGACAGCTGAAGAAGCCAAAATGATTCCGGATGTGATTGCTGGTACGTTTTTAGTTAATGATGTTTTTGCTAAAGTATTATTTGACTCTGGTGCGAACCAAAGTTTTATCAATACTTCATTTTGTAAAATTCTTAATCAACCATTAACTAAACTTCAACAAGAATGTTTAGTAGAAACGGAAAATGGAGAATCCATTAAGATCACTGAAGTCTTGCAGGGAGCAAGAATAGAAATTCTAAACCATAATTTTATTGCTAATCTTTACCCAATGAACCTAGCTGGATTTGATGTTGTATTAGGAATGGATTGGTTAGTAACTAATAAAGCCAGTATTTTATGTGATCAAAATTCAATACAAGTAAATTCACCAAAGGGTGAAAAGATCACGATTAAAGGAGATAAGCCAACTAGATCTACAAAATTCATCTCTGTGATGAAAACCGCAAGTTATGAAAGGAAAGTATCATTGGTGTATATGATTTCTATAATCATTAACACTAAAGGAAAAGAATTAAAAGATATTCCCGTAGTATCTCAATTCTCAGATGTTTTTCCTGAAGAGCTACCTGGACTACCGCCAGATAGGAAAGTCAAATTCAGAATTCACCTACTACCAGGGACAACACCGATTGCCAAGGCACCTTACCGTTTGGCACCAGCAGAGATGCATGAACTGAAGAAGCAATTGGACGAACTTCTGGAGAAAGGTTTCATGCAACCAAGTTCATCACCTTGGGAAGCACCAATCTTGTTTGTCAAGAAGAAAGACGGATCAATGCGTATGTGCATTGATTACCGAGAATTGAACAAAGTCACGATTAAAAAATCGGTACCCATTACCAAGAATCGATGATCTGTTTGATCAACTGCAATGAGCTCGATTCTTTTCTAAGATCGATTTACGCTCAGAATATCATCAACTGAAAGTACAGGAAGAGGACATTCCTAAAACTGCCTTCAGAACAAGGTTTGGTCATTATGAATTTACTGTCATGCCATTTGGTTTAACTAATGCCCCAGCCGCATTTATGGACATGATGAACAGAATATGTAAACCATATCTGGATAAATTCATAATTGTCTTTATAGATGATATTCTCATTTACTCTAATAGTAAAGAGGAACATGCAGTGCATCTGCATGCACTCCTTTCATTATTGAGAAAATAAAAACTTTATGCTAAATTTTCAAAATGTGAATTTTGGTTACAAGAAGTACAATTCCTTGGACATTTAGTCAATCATGAAGGAATTCATGTGGATCCCACAAAGATCAAGGCAATTACTAAATGGAAAGTCCCTGAATCACCAATTGAGATGAGAAGTTTTCTTGGACTAGCAGGTTATTATAGACGGTTTATCTGAGATTTCTCTAGAATAGCCATTCCTTTAACAAAACTGACTTGTAAATCATTTAAGTTTGAATGGGGACCAAAACAGGAAGAAGCCTTTAGAATCCTTAAGAAAAGATTAACCAACGCATCCATACTAGCGTTACCAGAAGGAACTGAAAACCTTGTAGTCTATTGTGACGCTTCTAAGTTAGGTTATGGATGTATGTTGATGCAAAGTCAAAAGGTTATTGCCTATGCCTCTAGACAACTTAAGAACCATGAAGGGAACTATACAACCCATGATCTAGAGTTAGGAGCCATAATTTTTGCCCTTAAAATTTGGAGACATTACCTTTACCGTAGTAAGTTTACCGTTTTCACTGATCATAAGAGTTTAAGATATGTTTTCGGGCAAAAAGAGTTAAATATGAGACAGAGACGCTGGATGGAAATTCTTAGTGATTATGATTGTAGTATCCAGTATCATGCAGGAAAAGCCAATGTAGTAGCTGATGCTTTAAGTCGAAAGTATCATGAAAAGCCAAAACGAGTACATTCTCTTAAATTAAATCTGCAGATAGATTTAAACGAGCAAATTAGAGAAGTACAAGAATCAGTAATCAAGGACGATACTGAGAAATTAAAAGGAATGATTAAGGAATTAGAACAAGGAACAGATGGAATTTGGAGATTCCATAAGAAAAGAATTTGGTACCCAAACAAGGAAACTTACGCCACCGAGTTTTAGAAGAAGCCCATAATTCTAAATATACGATACATCCCGGTAGTGATAAGATGTATCAAGACTTAAGAAAGAATTTCTGGTGGATAGAAATGAAAAAGGATACAGCAGCCTATGTAGCCAAGTGTTTAACCTGTTCACAAGTTAAAGCTGAACATCAGAAACCCTCAGGTTTACTGCAGCAATTGGAAATGTCTGTATGGAAATGGGAATTGATAACATTGGACTTTGTTACCAAATTACCGAAAACAAGAAAAGGTAATGATACAATCTGGGTGATTGTAGACAGATTAACCAAGTCTGCTCATTTCTTACCGATGAAGGAAACTTTCAGTATGGAACAATTAGCTAAGTTATATGTAAATGAAATAGTTTCATTACATGGAATTCCTTTATCTATTGTGTCTGATAGAGATAGCCGTTTTACTTCTCATTTTTGGACTAGTTTCCAAAAAGCAATGGGGACCAAGTTAAATCTAAGCACAGCTTATCATCCTCAAACGGACGGACAAAGTGAAAGAACTATTCAGACAATGGAAGATATGCTTAGAGCTTATGTAATTGATTTCGGAGGAATTTGGGACGATCATTTACCATTAAAAGAATTTTCTTATAATAACAGCTATCATACCAATATCAATGCTGCACCATTTGAAGCACTCTATGGACGAAAGTGCCGAACTCCAGTCTGTTGGGCAAAAATTGGAGAAAAACAATTGTCTGGACCAGAAATAGTGCAAGAAACAACGGACAAGATTATTCAAGTCAAGGAAAGACTAAAAGCAGCACGCGATCGCCAAAAGAGTTATGCTGATAATAGGCGAAAACCATTGGAATTTCAAGTAGGAGACAAAGTATTATTAAAAGTTTCTCCATAGAAAGGAGTAGTTAGATTCATCAAAAGGGGAAAGCTAAGCCCCAGGTATATTGGAGCCTTTGAGATTATTAGAAGAATAGGACCAGTAGCTTAGCAGCTACAACTGCCAGAAGAAATAGCAGGAATACATGATGTATTCCATGTATGTAATCTCAAGAAATGCTTAGCAGATGAATCGTTAGTGGTACCTCTTAAAGACATAGAGGTAAATGAGAAGCTTAAGTTTGTAGAGTGATGTGTGTAAAATGCAACATATAAATTACATCAAATGAGGCAAAAAACGAACCCTTTTTTAGTACTAATGTTGGAAAAAGTGTGCTTTTGTCTTCCTTTTGTATTTTCAGGATTAAATGAGCTTAAATGAACAAAAGGAGCAAATATGCAGCAAAATCTAACATAATTACAAGAAAAGGAATAAACGTGGCATGCCCGACCCTTCGACAGCATCTTCCCAAGCAAAAAACAAGCAAACAGAAGGCTGAACACGCCCCGTGCCCAGCGGACATGGGGGCGTGCTCAAGTGTCTGAAGAAAAGACAAAGTTGTAGAAGCTTCTATTTCCCAACACGGGGGCGTTCCTAGCTCAACACGGCCGTGGTCAATGCTAAGATTCACATAATCCAAACAAATCTTGATAGTACAGATACGTTTCTACACACGGGGTCGTGCCCAGCGGACACGGGGGCGTATGGAGCTAATGCAGACAAATTGCAATTAATGAAGAAGGAGAAAGTGGATGGACACGGGGCCATGTCCAGTGGACACGGAGCCGTGTCCGGGCTTCTGTGCAGGCTATAAATAGAGGTGCTTAGTTCATTTCAAAGACATCCCTTGCCAAACCACCTATCTCCCACTTCACCCACACTCCACCACCATCACAACACCCACATCATCCACCACCATCATCCATCATCCATCATAGAGTGTGTGTAGTAGTCTCGGGATCCAAGATTGATAGTAAGAGTTCTTGACAATCAAAGGTCATGTTTGCCTACGTCTCTTACATCACTTGGTGAAGACAAACATTTAGTGTAATACTTTTGTTTTTTAATTTTTTTGCACTTTTTATTTGGTTTTGTATTAATGACTTTAATAACTAGTTTCTTATGTTGAAGGTGAAACTTCCTTATCATTTGTCCGTAGTGTCTTGGCATTATTTTACTGTCTATATAAAATAAAAGATTGACACCATTCATATCTCTACGGTCTATATAGAGATATGTTGGCTACCTGGTCGGGGATTAAGGGAATGGTTTGGTAAGGTTCTTGCCTTGTTCAGTGTATAGATCCTGCAAGGACCTGGGTCAAGCTTACTAGGACCTCCTTCAATACCCACTGGTATTGGATGGCGGGGGTGCGAATGGCTTGATCCCCTCATATGTAAATTACTATTAATACATTAACCCGACTACTTGGGATTGTATCACTGCTGACTCAAACCACTTAGCCGAGGGTAACGTCACCTTCAAAAGAGGGACCTACCACATTACGCATTAATAACTTAATCAATTATCTTTCAATATTCCGACCCTTTAGGATTGTATCCTTGCTGACTCAAACTACTGGGTTGAGGGTAACGCCACCTTCAAAAGAGGGGCCTACTACTATAACTAAAGGCGAGTCAGATCCAAGTGATTCATCTTGTCTATCTTTTATTTTATTTTTATTTTTCAGCATTTTTAGTTTTTATTTTCATATTTAAACTTTTTTCTAAAATTTTGATTTGATTAGATGTTGAGGATAAACCGGTACTAAAACCTCTTGTGTCCTTGGACGACCTCGGTATCTTACCAACGCTATACTACGCTCACGATGGGTGCACTTGCCCATATGTGTGTTTAGTGTTAGTAGAATATCGTGTTTTATAAATTTAAAACTTGACTAAAGTGTTAAAAAGGGCTTAAAATATACATAAAAATATATTCACACCGACACACATCATAGAGAAACCACTACAGATTGAAGACAGAAATATCAAGAATCTCAAACACAAGAGATTAGTTCTAGTCAAAGTAAAATGGGATTCCAACTAGGGGTGTTCAAAACCGGATATCCGAAATCCGAAAGTCGGATATCCGAACATTTTAAATTTCGGATAGTAGATTTCACCATCCGAATCCGTATCCGAAATTTTGGATATCCGACTTTCGGATATCCGAAAGTTCGGATACGGATTCGGATAATGAAACGAATATCCGAAATTCTAAAGAACTAAATTTCAAAATAAAAGTTTCAACAAACCAAACAGCAAATTAAAGATCTGGTGTTCAACAAAACATAAACCAACATAATCCATTGTTCTAAATCACATAACATGTCCAAAATAACGTAAAACATTGTCTTAAAAGTCGAAATAAAAACATAATCTTCTAAATCCAAGCATCAGACTCCAATCCATCCTTCCAACTTTCAAGGCACCATACGAAACCTGCTACGGAAGAACATAAATGAGCTCAGTCTAGATAAAAGGTTGATATAACAAACTTGATACGGTTCATGAAACAACTTATTATATCTTAGAGTGAAACTCCAGGTTTTTAATTTCTTAGATACCACAATACACAATGTATTCTATGAATTTTTATGTAACTTATAACTTACATGTCAACAATAAACGAACATTAAGAAGAAAAAAACACACAATTGACGATCAAACAAATAAAAAGATCAACCTGTTTCAATTTTGCAGCTGTCTCAATCATGCGATCTTGAATTTCCACAAACGCCTAATAACACAAAATCAAAATCGACAATTAGTAAGGAAATTTCGAAAACATGCGTGTATTTGTGTGTATAATTTTTTATAATAATGGAAACATTACTGTTTTGTTTGTTTCATCAGCCATTTCAGTGATGAAACTCATGTTTTAACTTGTTTATACACTTTTTTAGACAACCAGTGTTGATAATTCCCTACAATGGTTTTCATAAACTATTCACTACAATGGTTTTCAAAAACTTTTTTAAACAACCAGTTGATAAACTTTTTTAAAAGGATCATAAACTAGATAAAAGAAAAAAATCTAAATAAACTATTTAATTATATCCTCTAAAATTAGTCTTCAGCCTTAAACAAACAAAGGCCATTCTCAATTGCCCATCCATCATCATCAACTTGTGAAGATGCTTTTATAAACTTAAACTGAATCCTTTCTTTTATATGCACTTCTAATTCAAGCATAACACTTAAATCCAGAAAATCATATGCAATAAAGATACCTTGAGCAGTTTCAGACGGTTCACTACTTTCATCAACCGTTTCATCAATAATAATTGTGGGTTGTTCCAACACCAACTCTTTCATACCTGTGACATAATAGAAAGGAACATATTATAAACGACATATGTATAAAAACATATACAACTAGAAAATAAAAATAATAATAAATTATAACCTTCTTCCAAGCGCTCGATATCAAAAATGGTATCTTCAATAAAAATTGGTTTATTAGAAGCACGTAACCAATCTTGTGCACATACCAACGCTTCCACCATTCTTGGAGTCAAGGAGGTTCGAAAACAATCAAGCACCCTACCACCGGTGCTAAAAGCCGACTCAGAAGCAACCGTAGAAACCGGAATGGCAAGAATATCCCGGGCCATCTTGGCAAGAACGGGATATCGGCATTGTTGAACTTTCCACCATTTTAAAATGTCAAAACGTGCATCCATGGGTTCGCGGTCTTCACTAAGATATTTATTTAACTCACTTTTGTTCAAAGATGTTTGCGAACTACCCATGGCCATTTCAAACCTCTTTGTCATGAGTTCATCAACATCCATTATGTCGCTGGAATTAGAACCTCCCATGGGCATTGATGTAGACGACGACACCTCAAATTCCTTCTCCTTTTGAGGCATAGATTTTTTATAAAATTCAAACAAAGAACGCAAGTTTGAATCTAGACTTTTTAGGATCCTCTCATCTACATATTTTGCTTCAACAACCCACTTAATATACTTCCATTTCCGTGTCGGGTCAAGAACCACGGCGATGAACAAAAAATGGTTTAACTTGGTAACATCCCCCCAATATTTTTGATATTTTCTTTTCATGTTAAGTGCCATTGAACTTATTGAATCATCAGAACTCATAGAAAAACCATCAATCACAGTGCCAATCCCAAGTATCTCATGCACATAAGAATTAGAAGTCACATAACGAGAACCTGAAAATCTCAATGTAGCTTCATAAAATATCTTCAAAAAAGGCAACAAGCTATTCACATTGTTCCAATCATCATCGTTAAGTAAACCACATTCACACTTCAAAACCTCTTTCTCACAACTAGAATCCTTTAACAATAAGTTAGAAAAAGCTTTCTTGAACTTAATAGCAGATTCTAACATTAAAAAGGTGGAATTCCAACGGGTATCAACCTCCATACACACTAAACTATTGCTTTCTATCTTCTTTTCTTCAACACAAGCTAAAATTTTTTGAAGTCTATCAGGAGAAGCCTTTACATATTTCACTATTGCACAAACTTTCTTGATTGATGAAATCATATTACTAAGACCATCTTTAACAACTAAATTGAAAATATGAGCCGCACATCTCACATGTAAAATTCTCCCTTCAGCACACCACATTCCCAATGGTTTAAAACCGTTTGCAAGTGTTTAATAGCTAAATTATTTGAGCTAGCATTATCTACCATCACACTTAAAACATTTTTTAAACCCCATTCTATTAAACACTTTTCAACTGCTCTCCCTATTAGGACCCCAGAATGACCAACGATTGGGCAAAAATTTATAATTCTTTTATGCAAACGCCAATCGTCCTCGATAAAATGTGCAGTTAAACACATATACGATAAATTTTGGCCCGAGGTCCAAGTGTCGGTGGTTAAACATATTCTAGAGGACATGTTTTTAAATATATCTACTAATCGCCTCCTTTCCTCAATAAAATAGCTATAGCAATCTCGTGTAGCAGTTGAACGTGAAGGTACAATAAAATGTGGATTAATAACCTTACAAAACTCACGAAAACCTTCACGCTCAACAAAAGAAAATGGTAATTCGTCAACAATCAACATTTTTGCTAAAGCCTTCCTAATAATTTCTTGGTTAAACTCCCATTACTTAGGTATTGTCCTTGTTTCAACCGAACCATCATCACTAACATGTGTCTTAGACTCAAGATCAAGTAACTTCTTTTTTTTTTTATCAATATTTGCCGGAAATTTTGGGCAAGCGCTAATATGGTTTTTCAAAGGGGGCGTCCCGATTTTTGACGCACAACCTATCAACCGACTGCAGTAAACACACTCAGCCTTATCAACTGCATCACTTTTAACAAAATGATCCCACCAACCAGATCTTTTTCTACTAGCTCGTGTAGGTTCAGATTCACTTACAGTACTGTTGGGTATATTTGGGGGTTTTCCTTTTCCATCTTGTTTCTTCTTTTGCTTTTTTTCTTTAGCCTTAGAAATCACCTCATTTTCCGACACTAGCTCCCAATCGGAGTTGTTTGCATTGGAGATATCCATTTAAAACAACCTGTAACAAATAAAAAATACAATGAATCTATGAACAAATCAGAACAAGATAACCAATCTATGAACAAATCTGAATGGAAATCGTTAGCAATCTCACTCGAACACACATTACAATCGGCTTGAACAAATCAGAAAGATAACCAATCTATGAAGTATGAACAAATTAGAACAGGATAACCAATCTATGAACAAAAATCGTATGAAAAATCTATGAACAAATCGATGAAACTGGAAACAAATCATATATAACTAATCGAAAAATCAGAAACATGGATTTGGAAGATAAAACAAATCGATGATACTGGAAACAAATCGATGGATTGGATCTTCGATTATTTCATAACTAATTGAACAAGATAACAAATCGAAATTGGTTATGATTGTTTGATTCTTCGTATGAAACAGAAACTTAGAACAGTTAGAAGTGGAAACAAACCTTGGATTGGATCTTTGATTTTCAGCTCGTGGAAACAGATCTATCTGGATTCTTCTGGATACTTTTTTGTTCGTGTGGTGAGTGTGAGTGAATGAGAGCCTGAGAGGTGAGAGCGGATGATTAGAAAAGATTAGGGTTAGGTTTTTTTTTCTATAGTGGTATTTATATATACGTACATATAAAAAAATCGGATATCGGATATCCGAAACTTTCTAAAATCACTATCCGAATCCGAAAATCCGGATTATCCGAATTTTGGATATCCGAAAATTCGGATATCCGAATTTTTGGATAATTCGGATTCGGATAATCGGATAAATCGGATTCGGATGATTTTAAACACCCCTAATTCCAAGAGAGGACCAGAATACACTTGGGAGTTTGAATCCGAGATGCAGAGAAAATATCCAGACCTGTTCCAGTAGACCACGAGGACGAGTTCTAAAACAAGGTGGGGAGGATATAACAACTCTCCCAAAACCCTTATAACATCCCCATAGGTCCTAAAATATACCCCGTATACGAAAAGTGGGCCCGAAATACCTTTATTTTAACAAAAATAAATTAAAAGAAGTTTTACCGGCCACTCGCAGGGCGCGACACACTCTTGTGTGTCTGTCGCGGGCCGCGACCTCCTTGACACCAGGCCGAGCCTTGAGCTGCCACGTGTCCCTGTCGTGGCCAACCTATACCGTTTATTCGACAAAGCTAGAGCCTACCCTACCTTGCTCGCGGGCCGCGAAGCCTTTTCTTGTTTCTCTCGTGGGGCGTGAGCCGTCCCTGATCAGGCCCTATAAATTGAGAGTTTGGGCTTCAATTGCAAACCGTTCACAAAACAACTTTCTCTCTCAATTCTCTGATAGCAATTATAATTCCCGGGTATTATACCCACTAAAATAGCGAAGCTTTGCCTCGATGTAAGTATTATAACCCTCGGTTACGTATTAGTTACGCTGCCCGATTGATCTAGTGCTCTGTAACGCATGTCGAGGCTCTGCCTGACTCAGGCGTTGGAGTTCTATCTCGGGGAGGGTATATCTAATGTAAGTTTGGGTTATTATACTAACGCGTGTGCATTGTTTAAATTAATAGATTATAACCAGGAAGTCACAAGGAAATACCTAAATTAGCAATGTGAGTAATCTTTCTTTTTGTAAACTGTTTTTACAAAACCTCAATTGTTTTACATTATAATTGACAGTGATTGAGTATTTGTCATTCTACAATTATCATCGGTATGTTGGGGTTTTGTATACAAAATTTGTTAATACACTGTGAGTAGTAGCATGACCACAAGTCAGGACTGACAGTACCGTGGGTGGTAATTAAAGTAGATGTAAACAAATGTAATTGCGGGTTACCCTCAATGCTATAAAATGATAAAACTTGTTTTGATTAAACTGAGATTCACTAACCAGTATTTTCCACTGACAAAAATGTTTTAAACGCGTTTCAGGTAAAAAAATGTGAAAGCCAAATAGAAGCCAGCTATAGTGCACTGAAGGCTTGGAAAAGTGGCTATAAAACTTACATAAATAAAGAAGAAGTTTTATTTGAATAAAATAGGGTTTATCCCTATAAAAATATTATGAATGGAAACTTGGGTTTTACCCATGTGGTTATTATTTATAAAATGAGGTGTTTTACTCTGATAAAATATTTCCTAACTACGGTGCTGATGTAAATTCCGCTGCCAAATTAATAAACACTGATATCACCGAATTTGTAAGCTCGCGGCCGCCCGCCTCCCGGGGCAATAGGTCGGGGGTTGCGACAGAAAAGGAACATTAAAAAACATTCAATCTTCACATAAAAACAGAGGAAAACAACGAAAGGATGAAAATCATAGAAATAGCAAACAAAATAAGAATTTCAAAAGTACAATGATACGGTGTTTAACGAAATCACTATTATTTGGAATCGCAAATTTCCCAACCGATCAAAAGCATAAGATACACAAAGTTATAAAAGGAACACATACAGAAAACATCTAATATGGAAGGGAATATACTGATCGGATATTTAAGAACTTGATGTTTCGATGATCGGAATCCTCTGAACACTAGATTGCGAGAGAAGATTTGTAAGAAGATAGAAGAAGGCAATGATGTTAATTAGGGAATCTATTACAAAAACTCGTAAATTAGCAAAGTAATAATAGTCGAGTCGGGTATTTTTTTAGTAACCGGGTAATCCGAAAAAACAAAGTTAGGAGATTGAGAGAGAGTGTGAAAAAGGTGGGAAAAACCAAGTGAGGAGAAACCAGGGAGTGACACGTGTCACCCAATGGTTTCTTTTATTATATAATATATATATATATATATATATATATATAGGGTGGGGTTCGACTACAAAGTCCATATTTCCTACAAAGTGTATAAAGTCATAAAACACCACAATTTCAGCCATAAAACACATTCAAAACCCACAAATAACAGAGTGAAGATCACTAAAACACAATATCTAAACCTTAACAGTCCATAAAAACTTCAAACACACAATCGTAGAACTATGAATATAAAACACAACATGACAATCAACATAAAACACAATAATATTAGTCATTCGATAATCAAAGCCTTATCATCCAAAATACAACACAAAACCCACAAATATGGTGTTTTAATAATCTCCACTTGGTCATTTACGGGTTTTGAGTGTGTTTTATGGCTGAAATTGTGGTGTTTTATGACTTTTTACAGTTTGTAGGAAAAATGAACTTTGTAGCCAACTCCCACCCTATATATATATACTAGTGGGAAAGCCCGCGCGTTGCGGCGGGTATCCCGACTGATATCATATTCATTTATAATATGTATTATAAATGTTAACTTTTGTGTATGAAGTTTGTTAGTTACAAAACCCAACATGTCACTCTTATCTTACAAAACGAAACATGTAAGTTATGATAAATTAACTTTAAATGCGTAACAATGGTTGGATGAAAGAACAAATATAGCATATCACCCAGGACTGAATAAAATTAACTGGAAATCAGTATCATAAATGAAATCTAAAGTTAAGGTGTAATCGTTGTTGGCCTGCAGTTTGCATGGTTTGTTTCACCTGGTTTATCTTTTAAAGTTTTCAACTCCACGAGGAGTTTGGTTTGGATCACTTGTTATATAAATATATGTTTGAAATATTATTAATTTTATACATTTATCTGATAATCATAAAATATTGATGAGTATTACTTATGAAAAATTTTATACATTTATCTTAATTATAGGTTACAAAGATGTCTAAGTCACTAAAATGCCCCTAAAGTGTCTTAAATTTTTGCGAAATGCGTAAGTTACCCCCTCTAAAATAGTTTGACTCTCTTGTACATGTTGCTTCAAATGTGTACACAATGTAAAATTAATAAAAGGGTAAAAATCATAGTTCTCTTAATAAGGTAGTATAGATTATTTATATTTATACATACTATTAAATCATGAAAATCCCAAAGGTTGCATGTCTAACCTTTAATTTAATCAATTAATACCTTTAATTATTATAAAATTTTTGTTTAATTCCTATATTTAATTCAATTAATGGAAGACATAAGTAGGCATGAATTCTATGGATGAAATGTCTAGATTGCCCTCAAAGTGTCTTAAAACTTTGGACAATGTCCAAGTTTCCCCCCATCTAAAATGGCTTGCTTCATTTGTACATTATGCTTCAAGATTTGTATCACGTCCATATAACTTGGTCAACACTTGTTGCAAAAGGCTTTAACAATCTCACGAAGTCACCTCCATTTACATGGTCAAAAGACCCATTTACCCCTGGATCATTTAGCTACTTGACCCGTGACCGGCTGACCCATACCCCTGAACTGTAAACGAATAACCAGTTGAACCATGACCAGATAACATGCCGACCCGTGACCCGCAAACAAAACCCGATTAACCCAATAGCTTGAGCATCATTATATATCTCCAATATAGACTTGTATTTGTACAAACCGTAACAACATAAACAAATAATATTAGACCATCTAGTTTAGAGAGGAACATATATAATTGTAACCCTACTTACCAATAGGAATGACTTGACATAGAATGTAAATTGTACCATTACTAAACAAAACATAAACTTGTAGAATTAACGTATAAGCACTTAAGCAATTGATATAACAAAACAATGCCAAATTTAAGAATAATAAATAGTCAAGACACGCTAAATCGATCTGGGTAAAGACCTACCATGTGTTTTACGGGCATTAGCTTGGCTTCAATTGGTGATTGGTGGTCTTTGGCGTCTTCATAATCTTCTGGTCTTCGTTCTACTTGAATAACAAAACTTCATAGATAAGTAGATGGTGAAACAAATATTTTGCCATAAATCGAACATTCATACAAATGCAACTGATGGGTTTACATAAAAATGTAATAAGAAAATTAAAAGACTTTTGAAGTAAAATTAAACAAATGAGAAATGTACCTGGTGAATGAGTTGAAGGTTTAAGCATTCCATCAAGCACTTGGTATGCATTTTACACCCACATCCAAATCAATAGTGAGTAGAAAAGAAAAACCAGGCCAATTAACATCAACACACATCATTAAACAACAAACAAAATGAAAAGCAAATTACAGGGGGAACAAGAAGCGAACCTGATATGTGAACTGATTTATGGGTGTTTGATTTCCATTGCGCAGATGTTAAAATGGGTGAGTGGAAACTGAGGGGAAACTTAAAAGACAAAGTAAAGGAATTAAAGAATTGAATTGAATCACAATGAATTGATTAATTTGTAACTGGTGACTACTTCAAGATTTCTATTATGGGGTTGTGTACGATGACATTCAATTTTTAATTGATGAAGGGTTACAAAGGTGCCATTCAATTTTTAATTGATGAGGATTTATAAAGGTGCTGGAATCCCTAAAATGCCCCTAAAGTGTCTTAAATTTTTGGACAATGCGCAAGTTACCCCCTCTAAAATAGCTTGGCTCTCTAGTACATGTTGCTACAAAATGTGTAAAAATCTCAAAGCTTGCATGTCTAACCTTTAATTTAATCAATTAATTCCTTTAATTATTATAAAACTTTTATTTAATTCCTTAATTTAATTCAATTAATGGAAGACATAAGTGGGCATGAATTCCATGGATGAAATATCTAGATTGCCCTCAAAGTGTCTTAAAACTTTGGACAATGTCTAAGTATCCCCCCTCTAAAATGGCTTGCTTCATTTGTACACGGTGCTTCAAGATTTGTACCTATAGCAAAATTACGAAAAGGGTAGAAAACCCAGTTCTCTTAATATAGTATTATATATATATATATGTATGTATATATATATATAGGGGAAGGTTCATTTGAGAAGAAATTTAATGTGAGAAGAAAAAGAAGAAATGGCATATTAGTAAAATATTATTTCATTTATAACTCATATCATTAATTTTTATCTCTTTAAGTAATTAGTCAACTAATCATTAATTATTCTACATATAATCTACAAAACCTACACATATCAAAATTTTCCTACATATACCCTACACATTATAGAATTTTATCCTACACAGCCAAAATTTATTATACACACCTCGAAATATATCCTACACAACTCGTAATTTATCCTACACAACTAGTAATTTATTCTGCACTTTACATTAAGTTGTTTTTTTAATTTGGAAAAAATATATTTTTAAAAGGAGTTGCAAATTTAATTTAGTTATTTATTAAAGAGGAAGAATACAAATTAATGTTTTATGTAAGTTTACCAATATACCCTTATATTAAAATTAAATACAAATATTAAATGAAGTAAAATGAAGCATTCTTATTGGTTGAAACTTCTTCTTTTTTATTCTTACAAAAAAATTCTTCTCATTTGAACCCTCCACTATATATATATATATATATATATATATATATATAGGGAGAGGATCATGAGAAAACTACATCTGAATGAGAAAACTAGAAAACTAACTAAAAAAGCCTAAAAAAAGCTAAAAAAACATACCAATTTTTTTTACAAATGTTTATAAAAATCGCTATTTTTTATATATAAAAAAAATTTCAATTTTTTTTTGTTGGACTGCACATGTGCATTATATGTGTACTACACATGTGCATTATATCCGTATTAGTGCACATGTACAATACAACAAAAAAAAATTTGAAATTTTTTTCCATACATAAAAAATTGCAATTTTTTATTAAAAAAATTGTATGTTTTTAGGCTTTTTTAGTTAGTATTTTGGTTTTCTCATTTAAACTAGTTTTCTCATGATCCATCCCCTATATATATATATATATATAGAATTAGGTTTATTTGTAAGCAACATTTTTATAGTGAACTGTGTGAACTAATCAGGACCATTAATCTCCTTTTTCGTTGTTAAGGGTAAGATTGTAATTATACAATAAATTAGTTTTAAATCTTTATTTTAATCATTGAATTTCAGTTACACTTTTAATTTTGGTAGTTTTTTTAAATTACATAATTATTTTCTCCATCTCTCTTAATTCAAAATAATGGATTTTTTAATTGCATAATCATCCAAGAATGAATTATTTATAGAAAGTTTAGTTACATATTTTTTTTATTTTTGGATTAAATATTCAAATTTTTTTTTTTACAATTGCTTATCCATGATTATTCTTCATGTACTCATCATTAATCTTATGTGATAATGTACACTTGTTCATAACATAAGTGTGATAATGTACATATGTGTACATACGTGTTAAGAATATGACTTGTTAATGTACATATATGTATACACGTGTTGAGACTGTTATGTACACATATGTATAATGCCGAACAATCATCTCAGATACTTGCTATATACATATGTACCATCTTGAACAGCCATATCATTAACGTTTTTAAGAAGTATATTATGAATGTATATATGTGCACATTACAAATCAGACATGTACACTTAAAGAAGATGATTGGATGGAATGATATTTGTTAATGTACATATATGTACATACGTTTCTAAATTGTGAATACGTATAATACATATAAGTATATTCACGTCTACACTGTTTTTAATCATGTTCTAGATGGAACAATATATTATATAATGGTTATATTTTTTAGAATTAAAAATTTAGTTAATTGGTGAGAGAAATAAATGAGAGAGAATGTAATTAATTATTTAATTGGATAGAGAAGTAGTTAACAATTTATCTTTATACACTTTTCATTTATTTTTTTACATATAAATAATTACAAAACTACCATTATTAAAATTTCAAAGATCTAAACAATTAATGCCCCAGATTAGTTCACACAGTTCACTCTCAACCTAATGTTCACTCAAGAACCCTACCCTATATATATAGGGGGAATGTTCAAATGAAAACCACTAGTTATTGTGAAAACTCGAAAACTAATTAAAAAAACCAAAAAAACATACCAATTTTTTTTTGCATACCAATTTTCGTTATTTTTTATATGTAAAAAAATTAAAAAAAAAAATTATAGTGCACATGTGTAATAATACACATGTGTACTACAATTTTTTTTTTGAAAAAAAGTTTTTTTATATAAAAAAACCTGTGATTTTTATAAAAAAATTGAAAAAAAAATAATTTTTTTTGGTGTGTTTTTTAGGCTTTTTTTAGTTAGTTTTCGAGTTTTCACAATAAAAGTGGTTTTCATTTGAACCATCCCCTATATATATATGGAGCCGCTAAAATGAAAACCATCCCCAGTTGCGAGAACCGCGAGAACTCCTCTCCACCAATCAGATTATGATACCTATACACTATTATTTTAAAACCTAAAGGTTATTTTAGTAAATTACACCAAATGTCAAATCCTCTATCTTTATAGTCCTTTTCACATAGAGATTTCCAAACCTCCAAAATTGAATCCATTCTCTCTCTCATATCAAAACCTCTCTCTTCTCTCATACCTAAATCAAGAACAATGTTTGATCGGTGGTGATTAATACCATCTCATCTAAAGTTTTTTCTTCATCAAACACCCACAACAAAGAAATGGCAGCGGTGGGGGTGACGGTTCCAGCAGCGGTGGGGTTAACAATGATGGCAAAGGCGGTGGAAGACGGTGGTATGGAGGCAGAGGTGGTAGAGCAGGTTGATGGTGGTCGCTGGAGGTGAGAAGGATGGTCGGAGAACGACGGTCATCGGCGGTGAACGATGGCCATCGGAGAAGATGACCGGAGTGACGATGAACGACAATGATATTTGTTTCGGATGTTGATGATGACCAGCGGAACTGGTGATGTTGATGAATGATCGGCGGTGATATGGTGATGGTGATGTTGATGGACGATCGGCGGTGATATCGGGGGGTCTTGCTGTCAAGCGATATCGGAGTGTCTTTTTCAACTCCGGTTACTGATCCCATGTCGTGTCAGGTTATTTCAGTGGCAACTTCTGTTAATATTAGAAATGGAACCGCAGTCTAGTTAATTTGTAATGTGGTTGGTTTGATCTGAGCTCATGGTTTGGATATTGGTAAAAAGATATTAATAAATCTGAAAGATCGTTAAGATCTTGATGTTTTCAGTAGCTAGAGTGGTTGGTTTTTATTCATACATCGACTAGTATTTTCCGGCGACCTGAGGTATCCCTGGGTTCAAGCCTTTTTTATTTTGTTGATTGTTTTGCGACGGTGACCAATTGCAAGTGGCGCCGATGGTGCCCGGTGGTGCCGATGGTGCCCGTTTGATGCCAGTGTATTTTATATTTTCAGTTGGGGTTGTGCCGGTGGTTCCGGTGGTCTCTGTGGCGCCGGCGGTGCCGGTGGTCTTTTGACCCGTTAAGTTTGTTATGTTGAAAACATTTGTGTCTTTTGGCAGTGATAGGTCAAAACATTTGTTTTCCCGACAGTGTGTCATTAAGACGTGGAATGAGAGTATGTTTTAATGGTGGCTCGGTGTGTAATCGGACTCTGATTTGGTTTGGTTGATTAGACTCCGGTTTGATTTTGATCTTGATTCTGCATAATGTTTTTATGCATAATGTGAGTTGCTTTTCATTTGGATCTTGGATTGATTTGTGTTTTTGATATTGGGTTGAGTTGGCAGTGATAGTTCGAAATCAATTTTCCAACAATTGGTGATGATGGTGCGGCAAGGATGGCAGAGGGTAGGTTTTTGAACCTGCAACCCCACTTTTTGCTGCCTTGATAATTGGAAACTTTGAGCCAAACCCCTTTTTTTTTTCAAGATCCACACATTGTTTTGATTTTTATTGTTCCTTTTTATTATTATTTTTTTAAAACGATGATGATAAGTTTAACTTATCTGAGACACCTACTGAGTCGTGATTTTTGAGTGTGTTCGTTTGTTAAGATTCTCAAATTTCGTAAACCCGAAATCGGGGTCGGGGGCGTAAAAAGATGTTTTGGCATAATTTTTTTTTGTTTTTTGTAAATTTTTTTTTTGTAAAAATCCTTTGTAAATTTTTTTTTTTTTGTTTTGATGTTAAAATTTTTATTTTTTTTTGTAAAAAAGTTTAAAACCATAAAAAAATTGTTTTGTTGTAAAAAAATCTAAAAAAAATTGATTTTTGTAAGAAAGTTTAAACCCGTAAAAAATTTTGTCGTAAAAAAAAGTTTTAAACCGTAAAAAAGTTTTTGTAAAAAAAGAGTTAAAATCATAAAAAAGTTTTTGTATAAATTTTTGTTCTTTGTAAAAAAAATTTGTAAATTTTTTTTGTAAAAAAGTTGTAAAAAAAGTTTAAAACCATAAAAAAGTTTTCGTATAATTTTTTGTTATTAGTGAAAAAACTTTTGTAAAAAAAATTATAAAAAAGTTTTTGTAAACAAAGTTTAAAGCCGTAAAAAAGTTTTCTTAAAAACGTTTAAAAACGTGTGTAAAAAATAGTTAAAACCGTAAAAAAGTTTTCATATAAATTTTTGTTCTTTGTAAAAAAAATTGTAAAAAAAGTTTTTGTAAAAAAAAGTTTAAAACCGTAAAAAAGTTTTCGTAAGAAACGTAAAAAGTTTAAAAACGTACGTGCAAAAAAAAATTGTAAAAAAAGGGTAAAACCGTAAAAAAAATTCGTATAAATTGTTGTTTTTTGTAAAATGTGAGTTGCTTTTCATTTGGATCTTGGATTGATTTGTGTTTTTGATATTGGGTTAAGTTGGCAGTGATAGTTCGAAACCAATGTTTCGACAATTGATGACGATGACTCGGCAAGGATGGCAGGCGGTAAATTTTTAAACCTGCAGCCCCACATTTTGCAGCCTTGATTATTGGAAACTTTGAGCCAAACCCCGTTTTTTTCAAGATCCACACATTGTTTTAATTTTTATTGTTCGTTTTTTTTAAAACGATAATGATAAGTTTAACTTATCTGAGACACCTTCTGAGTCGCAATATTTGGGTGAGTTCGTTTGTTAAGATTCTCAAATTTCGTAAACCCGAAATCGGGGTTGGGAGCGTAAAAATATGTTTTGGCGTAATTTTTTTTTGTTTTTTGTAAAAAAAACTTTTTTTGTTTTGGTGTTAAATTTTTTTTTGTAAAAAAGTTTAAAACCGTCAAAAAAATGTTTTTTGTAAAAAAATCTAAAAAAATTGTTTTTTGTAAAAAAATTGTTTTTTTTTGTAAAAAAATTTAAACCTGTAAAAAATTTTGTCATAAAAAAAGTTTAAAACAGTAAAAAAGTTTTTGTAAAAAAAGATTTAAAACTATAAAAAAGTTTTCCTATAAATTTTTGTTCTTTGTAAAAAAGTTTTTGTAAAAAATATTTGTAAATTTTTTTTTTTTGTAAAAGAGTTCTTGTAAAAAAGTTTAAAACCATAAAAAAAGTTTTCATAAATAAGTTTAAAAACGTGTGTGCAAAAAAAAGTTAAAACCATAAAAAAGTTTTCATATAAATTTTTGTTCTTTGTAAAAAAGTTAAAAAAAAAAAAAAAAATTTGTAAATTTTTTTTTGTAAAAAAAAGTTTAAAACCGTAAAAAAAGTTTTCGTATAAATTTTTGTTCTTTGTAAAAAAGTTTTTGTAAAAAAATTTAAAACCGTATAAACTTTTCGTAAAAAAAACGTAAAAAAGTTTAAAAACGTCTGTGTAAAAAAAATTTGAAAAAAAGGTTAGAAACGGCGTGTAAAACCGGGCGTAAAAAAACGGTGCGTAAAACCGGGCGTAAAACGGCGCGTAAAAAACGGTGCGTAAAAAACGTCGCGTAAAAACGACGCTTAAAAAATGGCTCGTAAAAAAACTGAGTGATAAAACGACGCGTAAATACGGGGCCTAAAAACGGCGCGTAAAAAACGGCGTATAAAACGGGCGTATAAAAACGACGCGTAAAACTGGGCGTAAATACGGAGCGTAAAACGGCTCGTAAAAATCGAGGCGTAAAAAATGGCTCGTAAAAAAACTGGGTGATAAAACGACGTGTAAATAAAGGGCGTAAAAACGACGCGTAAAAACGGGGCTTAAAAAACAGGGTGAAAAAACGATGCGTAAAAAAAAGCGCGTAAAAAAACGACTCGTAAAAACGTTTTTTTTTAATCCTGAATTTTTTTTATTTTTTTGTAAAAAATTCAGAGTTTAAAATGTTTTTTTAATTAAAAATTCTAATTTTAATAAAAAACAATTAATTTAATAAAGACAAAAAACGTAATAAAAAACAATATACAATTAGACAAAACAAGCAAATTTACTAAACTACCATTTTGACTTTAAAATATTAAAAACATAATAAGACAAAATGAATTTAATATTGTTTTTATTACTTTTAATCTCATCCATCCATCTCCCAAGATCAATGGTTGGAAAGTGGTTCTCACGATTTTCGCCAAAAACTTGGTGTGTGTAAGGTGTAATATGTTTTTATTAATATTTTAAGCCCATTTTACACATTAGTCAAGTTTTAAATTTATAAAACACGATATTCTACTAACACTAAACATACACATGGGCAAGTGCACCCATCGTGAGCGTAGTATAGCGTTGGTAAGATACCCAGGTCGTCCAAGGACACAAGAACTTTTAATACCGGTTTATCCTCAACGTTTAATCAAACTAAAATTTTTAGAAAAGGTTTTAAACATGAAAAATAAAAACTAAAAATGCTTAAATAAAAATAAAAATAGATAGACAAGATGAATCACTTGGATCCGACTCGCCTTTAATGTATCCTTTGATGATTTCCGCACTTTTACACTTTTTAAAAGATTATCTTAGTTATAGTAGTAGGCCCCTCTTTTGAAGGTGACGTTACCCTCAACCCAGTTGTTTGAGTCAGCAAGGATTCAATCCCAAAGGGTGGGAATATTGAAAGATAATTAATTAAGTTATTAATGCGAAAAGTGGTAGGCCCCTCTTTTGAAGGCGACGTTACCCTCGGCTAAGTGGTTTGAGTCAGCAGGGATACAATCCCAAACAGCCGGTTTAATGTATTAATAGTAGTTTACATATGAGGGGATCAAGCCATTCGCACCCCCGCCATCTAATACCGGTGAGTATTGAAGGTGGTCCTAGTAAGCTTGACCCAGGTCCTTGCAGGATCTATACACTGAACAAGGCAAGAACCTTACTAAATCATTCCCTTAACCCCCGACCAGGTAGCCAACATATCTTTATATAGACCGTAGAGATATGAATGGTGAAAATCTTTTATTTTATATGGACAGTAAAGTAATGCCAAGACACTACGGACAAATGATAAAGAAGTTTCACCTTCAACATAAGAAACTAGTTATTAAAGTCATTAATACAAAACCAAATAAAAAGCGAGAAAAGATTAAAAATCAAAAGTAATACAATAAATGCTTGTCTTCACCAAGTGATGTAAGAGACTTAGCCAAACATGGCATTTGATTGACAAGAACTCTGACAATCAATCTTGGGTCCCGAGACTACTACACACACTCTAAGGTGGATGATGGATGATGGTGGTGGATGTGGGTGTTGTGGTGGTGGTGGAGTGGTGGCAAAGTGGGAGAGAGGTGGTTTGCCAAGAGATGCCTTTGAAGTGAGCCAAGCACCCCTATTTATAGCCTGAACAGAAGCCCGGCCACGGCCCTGTGTCCGCTGGACACACCCCCGTGGCCAACCCTTTTCTCTTCCTTCATTAATTGAAATTGTCTGCATTAGGCTCCACACGGCCCCGTGTTCGCTGGGCACGGCCCCGTGTGCAGAAGCGTATCAGTACTATCAAGATTCTGCAAATCTTAGCGTTGACCTTGCCCCGTGCTGAGCTGGGCACGCCCCCGTGGTGGGCGTAGAAGCTTCCTCAGCTTTGTTTGTGACAACTGTCAAAATTCCAGGTATCCGTACAATTATTAAACAATGATTAGTGCTTAATGACTGTGCTGAATTACAATTAATGACTTGAATTGCTTTCTGATTATTGTCATCATACATACATGTGCATCATATATTGCAAATGACATATCAGTATTGCATGCAAACTTTGTTGATTCAAATGATGCACGAAACACCGTTAGCACAGTTGTCAGAAAAATCAGAAAAATGCTGACGGAGTTCAGTACATAGACAGACATTGTATTGAGACACATGATGAGACAGAAACCTAGTATTACAATAATATAGTTTGTAGGAAAGTAAGGATCACAAAATTGCCTTCCTAGAGATAGTTTAAGTGCCGGAAAGTGCCTGAAACTCACTTAAAGTGTTGAATTAAGCAAAAATCAGCAATAATCAGCATTTAAGCACTCTAATATCGTGCAGAAATATGGTTAAATGATCCTGAATGCTTTCCTAAGTGTCGGGAATCAAAACTGTCACAAAAGGTAACATAAAGCACACTAAACTGCATAGTTTAGCACCTTAACGAACCGGTAACCAACCGAACAACCGGACACTACCCGAAACACCAAATTTTCACTAAAAGCATTGTTTTAGCATTACCAAGCTAGTTATGGTTCTCGAACATCATAACACATCATATAACATCTAGTAACTAAATACCTAACTAATACTTGAATTCTAACTAACAAAACTAACTATTAGTTGAAACCTAAGCCTAGACCCCCCCCCCCCCATCTAGTAATCGGCCAACATCATGGCCCCACTTGTGATTTTATCTTATCATTAAAATGGATCATGTTGGATCTTTACTAAACACTTAGACCATGAGTTAAACAAGTGAAGGTGTGTTATAAGTTAAACTCCTAGATCATATATTCTCATTATCATCACACCACACCAACACACTTCTTCTCCTTCCTCCTCTTCACCTCTAGGCCGAACACCCACCTCCACACCATCATCATCATCTTTCAAGTCTCATCCATTCTACATATATACAAGGGTGTTAGAAGCCATACAAGGAAGCTTGGAGCTTGTAGAAGTTGAAGGACCTTTCTCTTGTGCTTTTATCCACTCTATTTCATCTAGTGATCATCCCTAGCCTTGAGCTAGTAGTAAGAACACTATACTCTTCATTTTACATCTTATTTTAGTGGTTAAAAGAAGATACAAGTTGATGATCATGATGAACACTAAGAATCTTGAACTTGAAACTTGAACATAAGCTTAAAAGCATAAGAAATCATGATGTTTATGTGTTGTTATGCTTGTTGATTGTTGTTTACTCATGTTTTTTATGCTGATCATCATATGATCTTGCTAGATAATGATTAAAAACATAATCTAGCAAGATGAAAGGATGAAAATGTTAAAGATCAAGAGATCATCCTCATGTGAATCATGAACTTGAAAGAATAAGTTGTTTTCTTGTTAAGTGATGATCAAAGTGTGTATAAAGTCTTGTAAATCTAAGATTTCAAGAATGTTTTTTCAAGAAACCAAGTCAAAAATACAAAGTTTACTTAATCTTGGTTCTTAAAGAAATAAACCACATTTTTGGTGGTTAATAAAGTGTAGGATCATGTATTTAACAAGAAAAATACAAGAAGAAACATTTTTAGAAAATTTAATTTCAAGTTGTGAAGATCTAATTTCTTCAAAAATGGAGTTTTTAAATAAACAACCACACTTTAAAGGGTAACAAGACTTACTAAATACACTAGTAAGTTACTACACATTTTTATAAATTTTCAAGTTCATGAGGTAATAGTTTATGCTTGATTTTGGCAAATTGGTAAGTGTAGATTGATTTGTTGTTGATTGTGTTGATTTACAAAAGAAAATGATATGCCTTGAAGGTATGGAAACCTCCATTTTTAGCGGAAACTATGGCAAAATTTTTCTAAAAATTAAACACTTAAAGAAATATTTTTAAACAAATATTTACAAGCATATTTTTAACCATGAATTTTCATATAAAGTTTGCCATAAATTTTGCTACAAAAATTATAAATATTGGAGGTTGGTTTTTATAAATAAAAGTGACTAAATATGTATTTAGGAAATATATATTTAGAAGTCACCATGTGTGTGATTATTTGTATATTATGTGTATTAGTTATATTATTTTAGGACTTGAAATAATATAACTCATCAAAATACCAAAAATTAAAATCCAAAATATTACCAAAATTCCAAGAGAATGAACATATAAATTATACCCGAAATATTGGAGAAACCAAACAAAGGAATATAACTTGCAAAATATTTCGGAAAGTTTATTCGTAAGTATATTTTGGTAAATAATATTTTGGACACCAAGAGAACAAAAATATGATTTTTACAATTATTACAAAATTACATCATATTTTTTACAAGGAGAAAATATATCATTTTTTGCAAGTAAAAAATATATATTTTTCTTGGAATTATTAGAAGATGTATTATTTTTGGAAGAAAATATATATTTTCTCAAACAAACATGAAATACATTATTTTTAGGTGAAAAATAAGTTTATATATATTTTCTAAGTTAGACTTGGAAATATATTATTTTTGAGACTTAAATGAGATTTATAAATATTTTAGCCAAGGGAAAAATTATGAATAATTTTTCTAAGTAATATTTCTTAAAATATATATTGATGTATTTTTATTAAAGATATTATTCCGAAAAGGTTAAGTATAAAATACTCAATAATTACAAGAAAATACGTATTCTCGTACGTATAAATACACACCAGAATACGCCACCGATACTTGGCAAAAATATACAAGGATAAGAATACGAATACTAACACACACATCCTTGGGGAAATATTCATGTACAATACATAAGTGTGACAAGTTAAAAATATATTATTTTAACTATTATTCCAAAATTTAATAAATATAATTTACGTTAAAATATTTATTATTTTGACAGATAATTATATAACTTGGGATAATATCAAAGACACAATGAAACGTAACTCAAAGACACTAATTAATACTAAGCCAAGTCACGACCCTCTCGTCTAATAGACCTTAGTATGTTGTAGGTAGTTGTGCACACGAGTTAGCAGCTTTGGGTTACGAACAGATACGAAGAACGCAAAATCGTGAGTTCATGTTCCCCATTTTCTTTTAACTGTTTTCAGTTTTATAACTTCGGGGGTGAAGTACATGTTTCAAACTGTTTACAAACGTTTATATGTGGTATGGTTAGCTAAGGAAAGGTACTGCTAGATCATGTGAGTGGTGGGTACAACGCTTAAGACCATTAATCCTCGTTGTAGGACTGAGGGACATGAGTCATAGATCTATTTGGGTGTAGTGAGCCCACACCCATGTGGACCGGGGTTTGGCCCATAAGGTGACTATGTCTTCAAACTGAAGCCCGGTACAAAATCTGCTAGGTTTGAGCCTTCCTGCATCACGTCACACATATTAATGGCCTTGCAAACCATTAATGATATGTTTTCCTTGTTTGCTTTCATACCAGGGTTTACAACTACATACTTACTTATAATGATTACAAGGTTTATTCGAGCTCACACATTAAACACATGAACTCGCTCAACTTTTGTTGATGTTTTCAAACTACATGTATTTCAGGAAACTAAGTATGGATCTGGCGGGCGTTGGAAGTTTTCAAGGGTTGTTTGGAATAAAAGATGTCATCCGGTGTCTTAGGGTTTGGGATTGTGTATCTTATCCTGGATAAGATACGTAGTCCAAAACCTAGTTTTTAGTAGTATCTTTTGTCGAGTCTTTATGGAACTCCAAAACAATTTGCATGGTTTGTAATTCGGATTCGGAGTCTGTGTTTGAATTCCAAAACAATGTTATGGTAATGTTCTAAAACTTAATCAATGGATGAACATCTCTAGTTTTATCATATAGTTGTTTGTTATGGTTGAATGCAATGATATTAAGCAAGTCACACATAATCACGCTTCCGCAAAAGTCAGGGTGTGACATTGTTCTTATCTGCAGACACCTGACCACGCCCCCGTGTCCAGTGGGTACAGGCCGTGGTCAGCCTTCTGTTTCTTGTTTTTTTTTGCTTGTGGAGATGCTGTCGAGGGGTCGGGCATGCCACGTTTATTCCTTTTATTTGTATTTATGTTAGTTTTTGCTGCATATTTGTTCCTTTTGTTCGTTTAAGCTCATTTGGTCCTGAAAATACAAAAGGAAGACAAAAGCACACTTTTTCCAACATTAGTACTAAAAAAGGTTTGTTTTATCCCTCATTTGATGCAATTTATATGTTGCATTTTACACACATCAAACCACTAACAAGAATAAAAAGAAAATGTAAAAAACAGTAAAAAATAATCAAAAGAAAATCAACAAAAAAAGTTGTATGTTAATGATATTGTTGGTATGAAACCCGTGGGTAGAGATGAACAAATAATACTGGGTACCGGTACCGAATTTCCTGAACAGAAGGATCCTAAGTACCAATTCGGTACCGACTTTTGGCGTTCCGAGTACCAGTTCGCTACCGATTTTTACCTTCATATACCGGTATTGTAACCGGTATTTTCGGTATCGATTGCCACCGAGCTCTGATTAGGGATGAGCAAATGGTACCGTCTTGCAGTACCGAATTTCCCGAACTAAAAGATTTTCAAACTCTATCAGGTGCCGAATTTTGGCGTTTTCTGTATCAGGCTGGTGCTGATTTTTACCTTCATGTACCGATAATGAACCGGACCGTACCGGTATTTTCGATACCAGTATTGATTGACACCAAACTTATCCAACTTAGAAAATAAAGAAAATAATAATAATTATTAATATATTAATATATGATTATCATATATTAAAATAACTGTTTATTTCATTTGCTTTATTAATATATTATATTATATTAATAGGGGATGGATCATGAGAAAACTAGTTTAAATGAGAAAACCAAAAAACTAACTAAAAAAACCTAAAAAACATACCAATTTTTTTTTAATTTTTATAAAAAAATCACAGCTTTTTATGTATGGAAAAAAAATTTCAAAAAATAAAAAATAAAATAATTTTTTTTTGTTGTATTGCACATGTGTAATACTACACATGTATAGTACACATACACATGTGCAGTACAACAAAAAAAAAATTTGTATATAAAAACTAGAGATTTTTTTTATAAAAAATTGTAAAAAAAAAATTTGGTATGTTTTTTAGTTTTTTTTTTTAGGTTTTTTTAGTTAGTTTTCTAGTTTTCTCATTTATATGTAGTTTTCTCATGATCCTCTCCCTATATTAATATTAATTATTAATATATAGTAATAATAGTAATAATTATAGTAATAAAGTAATAATAATATAGATTTACGATTATGATATTTTAACTTTTACAATTTAACTCATATACTATTAAACTAATTACCAAAGAGTCAACATTTATATACACATTATTGATATGTATCAAAATTGTACTCAAGGAAAAAGTATTATAAATTAAAAACGATGCATCAAATCAAACCGATAGAACATCGCGTCCGTAACACGGGACTGACGGGGGATTGTCTTTGACAAGAACCCGGTGACCTATAGGTCCTGTATATAGAAAGTCATCCTTCAAAAAAAAAAATCAAACATTTTAAGAAGTGTTAACTACTGATCTCAAAATTTAGTCACTTGTATGATCAACATTAATAATTGTAAAAATTGTCAAACCTTCTAAAGCAATGTTACATATATTATTGTCTACCTTTAAAAAAAAAACATATATTATTGTCTTTCATGCGTAATGTGGACCTACATGCTTTTTATCTTGATCATATATCAAATAAAATCATACCTTTCATACATAAACAAAAACCCACACACACACATTACATTTAACCACTCGTGCCGGCACCCGTTACAAACTGGTGTGGGCAGGTTCAAGCCCTGGTTCAACCAAAATGCCCACCCGGTAGGGTATTAACCGCCAGACAACATTGCTAAGTCGCTAGCTTAGGAAGGGGGATCCCTTCCGCGGTCAGGGGTACCGTGCATCTACCCTTTCACACACATTACATTTGAGAAGTCACATAATAATCAGTAGATAACACTTTTAAACCGTTTCTCTTATTTGAGTGATATAATTGGTCAAATCAAGTTTTTATTTTAATCTATTACATATTGAATATATATGACTCGTGTATTATATATTTTTTGTTTCTTTTTCATGCGTCTTAATCTTATTGCGTACCAGACATAATTATGAATCATCTTTATACTAAAAAAATTTAAATGAGCAAAACTTTCCCACTCATCATTAGTGCATCATGATAATTTGAAAGAAGGAAACGCCGAAATATAGTTATTCAAAGATTGTGACGACGACCTCAGAAAAAAAAGTTGGGTCTAGTTGATCCGTTATTGCTTTTTTTGTTTGTTTGTTCCTTTTATTATGAGCATGTTAAATATAATAATACTTTTAAAACTCTTTTTCGTGTGGAATGAACATTATAAGACTAAACGGTATGGGGGCCGGCCCTGCCCTGGCGCCGCACCACCACACCGCCCCCTGCCCCGTCCCGGCTTCTTCGTCTCCCCAGCGACGCATGCGACGGGCCAGCTTTCTCTCTCTCTAAAAAATCAAATCATTTATATTTTTTAATTGTTTTTATAAATAGTGTGGGGCCCCATCCTCCACCAACTTGGTCCATCCCCTTTAGACCCATCCTCACTCTCGATGACGTGACGGGTGACGTGGCGGCCCATCCCCTTGAGGATGAGTCTCACCATACTGATTAGTCTAATCTATTTATCCAAATAAGATGATTTATAAAAGTCTGTGTTAGAAAAAAACAAACAACTTTTAATATACGAATGATATAAATAACTAAAGTATGAACTTGGACTAGACCAATAATTATTAAGCTACATTAACGTAAAAATATTTATTTTAGTTCAAACATCATTGTTCTAGACTCTAGTTATTTCTATCATTTGTATGTTAACCCATATTTATACGAGATGTCGCCTTTATAAGTTAACTAGGTTATATACCCGTAAGCTTCACGGGTTATGGGTTGTGTTAAAAAAATTATATCTACAAAATAATTTTTTATATGATTTCTTAGAATAATATGCAAACTCCCCTGCAAAGCATAATATAAACATGTAACGGAAAAAACAAAAATATAAAACCTTTTTTTCTAAATAGTTAAACGGGTCAACCCGAACCCGACACATTTTTTTTTTAAAACGGGTTGTGTTAATTGACCCAAACCTGTTTCTTTCGTATCGGGTTTGTGGCTCGTGTCAAGAATTGCCGCCCCTAAAACACCTATATGTGATATATAAGGCATTTTATTCGACCGGCACTATGCACAGGTGCTTAGTTCTTGAACAATCACAACCAAAAAACTAAAAGCATTTAAATGGGTAAGAAACAAATGCAAATGTCAGTGTATTCCCAAATCTATATAGGCTACAAGTCAACCTAAAATCAATGCAACCAACCAAACACAATTACAAAAAAGACCAACATTTTAACACATCATACCCTCAGAATCTGCAGCTTCGACGCAAAAGCAATGGCAACCAAATCCGGTTGCGAAGACGACCACTACAACTGTTCAATCTCAGCACCCGCAGTACACGCCAAAATCGGATCCAACCCCCTTCAACCGGTTGCCCCATAGAACTCAAGTCCCAAATAAGTGCTTGCGAATCATTACCCGCGGTACAAATATGACACGAACTATGCGGCGCCCACGCAATCGCATTCACACTCGCCTGATGCCTCTGCAGCTCCACAACCGGCAACGTCAGAAACCGAATATCCAACACAGCCACCTTCGCGCTATCCATTATAATCGTCGCCATATACCTCGGATCCTGCTTATTCCACCCAAGCCGAACCAACGGCGTATCCGGCTCAAAACTCTCGTAAATAATCGTCGAATGCTCCTAATGTCGTAAATCGAACACCCTCACCGACCCATCAGCCGAAACCGATGCGAACACATCCACACCGCCCCACACAATATCGTACACCTCCTTATCATGAGCTATGAGTTGTGTATATATCCACCATTTCCCTTTCGATATCCCAAATCGTACATGTCGTGTCGATACTCGACGTCCCGATTTGCCTCGGTTCCGCTTCGTCCCAAATCGTACAAATCCAAAAACATCCTTAGTCACTAATGTTTGTTCAAACGGAACAACTAAAACATGCCTTAATTAAGAAAACAGAAAATAATACAACTAGGATTAAGAGAACCTGCCTTTATTTGATCTTTTCCATTCGTACCAAACTCCGACAAAAAATGTGCAACGTTTTCGTTAAGCTTCAGTTTCCTAAGATAAAAACGTATATTGTATATTTGACCCGTTTTTAATTTTTTTAAGAACAGTAGAATAAGCATAAGCAAAAGCAATGTCACCGATGGCTTGAAAGGTCCTCCAAACTTTCTCTTGTCCGGATACGTCTATTCCTACTTCTAATCCTGTTAGGGTGGTCCTTAAATCACCTCCGCCTGTTATATCATATTATACTATATCATAGCGCAATGACTAATTAGGATTTTAAAATGGTTGAAACTAATAATACTTACAAAGCACTTTAGCTATGGATAAGCGGAAGCCGAAGCCAATGGAAGAGTAAGCAAAAGACATGACCGCAGCCAGTATGGAGAGCCAAGAGAGATTGTGAAAACTTATAATTAGCCAAAGCTAAAGCCAAAGCCAAAGCCAAGATATAAATAGTGTAACTACCACCACCACCATGACATACATCATTAGGTACTACATCCCATAGACCATCACTTGCAAGAATTAGCATTTCAAGTTCTTCCCAAAGCTCTTGTTCCTAAAAAATAGCAAACAAAACCTTAGCCATGCACAACAATTCACCATTAATGAAACCAATTTTTTAACCATGAGAATAATATTAAAGTTATTATTAATGATAAATCTATACTGAAAATATCATATAAAAATGATAATTACAGTTGTGAGATAAAAATTATATATTACATTCAAAAGTCAAATAATCTCCATTTATCTTCCAAACAATAAATAAAAACAGATTTAACACAAGTTTTCTACACCTGTCCCTTCCACAATGGTTTGAGCTGGGGTTGGAATTTGAGTTCCAAATTCATCATCGGAACCAAGCATATTCACATGATTCCCATCGTCAATCTTTAAGCAAACGCAGAGATGTCTTTTACCACAAAGCCACTATAAAAATAGAGAGCCCTAGTAGTAAATTATCAGTGAAACCAACTAAGAATTCAAAAAATCATTTATCAAGCTCAAGTAGACAAATTATGTCACACCCCCAAAATCCACATGCGGAGTATCACCGCTTGGAGGCGTGACTGACCAGGATCAAGCCACCAATCATATTGAACATAGCATGTAAATAAGTATAAAACCCAACACAATATAATTGGTGTCTAAGCAAAACGTAGTTTAAGTTGTAAGCGGAAGCATAATGTTTAAAACCAATGTATAAGTTCAAATATATCAAATGTTTAACATGGCATAAGACTATCCATGTCCCACAACGACCACGCCTCCTCGTGCAAGCTCCAGAAGTACCTAACGACCTGCAAGGCATGTAACAACGAGTCAACAACAAAGTTGAGCGAGTTCACAGTTGATGTTCATTGTTAAGTTGTTTCAAAGACCAGGAGTTCATTTGTACGTCGTAAGTTAACCAGTTTACCCTGTTTCCCAAACATATCCATAATTAGTGGGGGCTTCCCTATGTGAACCACTAGACCCGTTAACCATATCGACCACTGACTAAAGTAAGTTGGTGCCCTGACGTCAATGTCTATCATCATTGACTAGTGCCCAGATCCATTAGTTCACGGCCGTCCTCTGCGGCACGGTGTGAGGCTTGTCAAACCTAAATAGCGCTATCTAACTAATGACCCGCTCGCCATTGGCCCGGCGATTAAGTCGATATAAAAGGAGGGACTTCATGATAGAAAGTTTTGGTCTAGTATCCGTGTTGTCACCCTTCAGTAAAGAGGGTGTGTACGTAATCTCCAAACCAGGAGATTACGCAGGTTCCGATTAAATACTTATCACAGGTTGTCACCCTTCAATAAAGAGGGTGTGTACGTGTTCCAAATCAGGAGATCACGCAGGTTCAGTTTCAATCCTTTACCCATTCCCAACCCTTGGGAAATCCCCTGCCTTGTGGAAAGTGTGAACTCACCTTGGTTTGCTCGGTATGCTAAATTACGTGCTTACAAATAACCAGTCAAGGCCTATAGTATGCACGTATACACAATCAGTTTAAGTTCGTAATGATTCACATGCAATCTATGTCACAAAGTGTGCTTAGGCAATCACTATCAAGTAACACATAACAGTTATCTCATGTTCATACAATTCGTGTTTCACATAGTTGAGTTTTCAGTCTATTCTAACATGGGTTATCAGTTAACAGAATTTACATACTAACAGAGTTAACATACTAACAGAGTTATCATACTAACAGAGTTAACATACTAACTTAACAGAGTTTACTGTATCAAAACATACGACGAAATCACCTTGTGGCGAAAACACCTGGGACGAAATCACTATGGACGAAAACCCCTAGGCGACGAAATCCCAAGGGTTTTCGTCGAGCTTAAGGTGTGACGAAAACACTAGTGTTTTCGTCTGGTCCTGTGTTTTCGTTTGGTCCTTGATTTCGTTGGACAAAGGTTTTCGTCTGGTTAGTGATTTCGTGAAGTAGGGTTTTCATCATCAACAGTTACGAATCACACAGAAATCCTAATGATCATCTAGCAGTTACATCGACTTCATCATACAATCATTCAGCCAGACCGAACATGACAATTCATACACTCGTTAATACTACCAGTCATCATAACAACAGTATCACAGTACTTAACATTTATCAGGAACCCTAGTTTATGCATTCATCAAATCGATTAACATATCACCTAATCAAACACTATTAGCAAGTTAACATGCTTTCAGATCCTGATCACATTCATATCATTCAAGATTAATCATTCAATCATATCAACCCTAGAACCCTAGATCAACATCAGGTTTCGCATACAATAATATAACTGATCATGTCATGCATATCGAAATCAGAACATCATAAACATCCATTTAGAACTAAAGTTAAATTAAATGTGGAAAACACTAACCGAACAAAGAATGATCAAACCAGGGGGGATCTGACTTCGAATGAAAGGAGGGCAGCCGTCGGGTTCAAAGAAAAGCGAGAAAGAGAGAGGGAGAGGTGATTAGGGTTCGCCGATTAACTTTCGCGTAAAGGCTGTGAACAAAATATTAAAACTGATCGATACTGGGCCTAAGGCCCACTAGATTTCTCTGGCCAGTTAGTTGACGAAAACACTAAGGGTTTTCGCCAAGGAGTGGGTGACGAAAACACTAAGGTGTTTTCGTGGGGAGGGGTGTTTTCGGATGTGGGTGTTTTCGACCAAGGCTCCAACATTTTTCCACAAGTTCTAAATTAAATGATTCACTACTATATTAAATAACACTAACATAAGTCCACATAAACAACTTATGAACTAATCACGATACATAGTTTCAATGCAACAAACCACAAAAGACAGTATGTAACAAGTAATGCATAAAGGAGAAACCTTGGAAACTCGAGTTGTCACATTATCCCCAACTTGAAAGAAATTTCGTCCCGAAATTTAGTACGTGGTTACTGAGGAAGCTAGTTGTGTTGTGTTGTGTTGTTTCCTGGTTTTCTTGGGGTATCACATCATCCCCCCGTTGGTTTGGAATTTCGTCCCGAAATTCCGTAGTAGCTTTAGCCTCAGTAGTGGTTGCACTTTTCTGGAATAACTGGGGATACTTGAGTTTCATCTGGTCTTCTCGTTCCATGGTAAACTCTGGGCCACGACGGGAGTTCCAACGAACTCGAACAAGAGGTATTCTGGTGCGCTTGAGAATCTTAACATCTCGATCTGTAATCTCTACAAGTTCCTCGACAAATCGCAACTGATCGTCGATAGTGAGCTCCTTCAGATTCGACACGTGGAATACGTTGTGAACTCCGCTGAGTTCTTCAGGTAGGTTCAACTTGTAAGCGACTTTACCAAATTTCTCAACGATTTCGAACGGTCCGACGTAACGCGGATTGAGTTTGCCTCGTTTGCCAAAACGAACCACACCTTTCCAAGGTGAGACTTTGAGTAGCACTCGATCCCCAACCTGGAACTCGAGTGGTTTCCTGCGCTTATCAGCGTAGCTTTTCTGACGGTCGCGAGCTGCCGCCATTCGTTGTCGTATCTGAGCAATCTTCTCAGTCGTGTCTACCACAAGTTCTGGGCCAGTGATTTGGCTGTCACCAACTTCTGCCCAGCAAAGAGGTGATCGGCATTTACGTCCGTACAATGCCTCAAACGAAGCGGCCTGAATACTGGTGTGGTAGCTGTTATTATACGAAAATTCCACTAACGGTAGATGTTTTTCCCAACCATTGCCAAAATCGATTACACATGCCCTAAGCATGTCTTCAAGGGTTTGGATGGTGCGTTCAGACTGCCCATCCATCTGTGGATGATAAGCGGTGCTCATGTCTAAACGTGAGCCAAAGGACTTGTGCATTGCTTGCCACAACTCAGAAGTAAAACGTGCATCACGATCGGAAATAAAGGAGTCGAAACCACTTCTTTTAAGTAAACGTCTGCTAAGGTAGAAAACTTGTATGTTTCTTTAATAGCTAAAAAGTGTGCAGACTTAGTTAATCGATCCACTATCACCCAAATAGTGTCATTTCCGCGTTGAGATCTAGGCAGACCAGTTACGAAATCCATGGAAATTTGCTCCCATTTCCATGTCGGGATCTCTGGTTGTTGGAGTAGGCCTGATGGTTTCTGATATTCAATCTTGACTTTCGCACAAGTCAAACATTTGCTGACGTAAGTTGCTATGTGGGCTTTCATACTAGGCCACCAGTATGTAGTCTTTAAGTCGTGGTACATCTTATCCGAATCAGGATGTACTGAGTAGCGAGACTTATGTGCTTCATCCATAACAAGCTCGCGTAAGTTTCCATAGAGTGGACCCATATGCGCCCTGTTACGTAGTAAGCACCGTCTTCTTTTTGTTCCAATCGTTTCCTTGATCCACGTAGGGACTCCGCCCTGATGTTCTCTGCTTTCAATGCTTCAACCTGAGCATCTCGCATCCGAGTAGGAAGACTAGATTGGATGGTAAGTTCTAACGCTCGCACACGCTTAGGTGTAGTATCCTTTCGACTGAG
The DNA here is from genome assembly GCA_030545235.1 of Helianthus tuberosus. NCBI lineage: Eukaryota > Viridiplantae > Streptophyta > Magnoliopsida > Asterales > Asteraceae > Helianthus > Helianthus tuberosus. The sequence goes on along the minus strand of CM060353.1, from coordinate 173,780,165 downwards.
AGCGTCGGCCACAACATTGGCTTTGCACAGATGGTACTTGATCGCGCATTCGTAATCATTCAAGAGTTCGACCCATCGATGTTATCGCATGTTTAATTCCTTTTGCTTGAAGATATGCTCGAGACTCCTGTGATTGGTGTAAATGGTGCACTTGGTACCGTACAGGAAATGTCTCCATATCTTAAGTGCGAAAACAACTGCTCCCAGCTCCAGATCGTGTGTAGTGTAGTTTCTTTCGTGAACCTTAAGTTGGCGCTATGCATAAGCAATGACTTTATCCCGTTCCATTAACACACAACCAAGACCCTGAATTGACGCGTCACAATAAACCAAGAAATCGTCTGTGCCCTCTGGCAATGAGAGAATTGGTGCGCTACAAAGTCTATTCTTTAAGTGCTGAAATGCCGATTCCTGTGCATCACCCCAACGATAGATGACACCTTTCTGAGTTAGTGAAGTGAGAGGTTGCGCGATCTTGGAAAAATCCTTGATGAACCTTCTGTAGTAGCCCGCCAAACCCAAGAATTGGCGGATTTCTGTTGGTGTACGGGGTGCACGCCAGTTCTTGATCAAGTCTACCTTGGATGGATCAACATGGATACCCTCCTTGTTTACCACATGGCCTAGAAAGTGGACTTCGCGAAGCCAGAAATCACATTTCAAAAATTTGGCATACAACTGTTATGTCCGAAGGAGTTCCAAAATAAGCCGTAGATGGTGCTCGTGTTCCTCCTGGCTCTTAGAATAGATCAAGATGTCGTCGATGAATACAATAACAAACTTATCCATATAGGGTTTGCACACTCTGTTCATAAGATCCATGAAGACCGCAGGTGCATTCGTCAATCCGAAAGGCATAACTAAGAACTCGTGATGCCCATAACGAGTTCTGAACGCTGTCTTAGAGATATCCTTGTCTCGAACTCTTAGTTGATGGTAACCTGACCTCAGGTCAATCTTGGAGTAGAAACTTGACCCTTGCAACTGGTCGAATAAGTTATCAACGCGTGGGAGAGGATAACGATTCTTTACAGTCACCTAGTTGAGTTCGCGGTAGTCAATGCACATTCTGAAGGTACCGTCTTTCTTTTTCACAAATAATACTGGAGCTCCCCAAGGCGAAGAGCTAGGACGTATGAAACCCTTTTCCAAGAGTTATTGTAGTTGCATGGACAGTTCTTCAAGTTCTGATGGAGCTAGACGATAAGGTGCTCGAGCTATAGGCGCTGCTCCAGGAGCTAGCTCGATTTGAAATTCAACCTGACGGTGAGGCGGAAGACCTGATAATTCCTCAGGAAACACCTCAGGGAAGTCACGTACGATCGGAATATCTTCTATCTTCTTCTCTTTCTTTGAGGTGTCAGTAACGAGGGCTAAGATAGTAGTGTGGCCCTTTCGCAAACACTTCTGGGCCTTAAGGAAAGAAATGATGCCCACCATAGCACCACTCTTGTCGCCATGAATCACTAAAGGTTCTTCACCAGAACGAGGAATGCTGACGATCTTCTCCTTGCAAAGAATCTCTGCTTGATGTTGAGATAACCAATCCATACCAATAACGATGTCGAAACTACCCAGAACGATGGGAATAAGATCCATAGAGAAGGTCTGACCAGCTAAGATGAGATTACAACCCTTAACTATGTGTGTGGCTTCAAGGCTCTTACCGTTTGCTAACTCTACGACATGCTTGGTGTTCAAAAGTGTTGGGACGCGCTTAAGCATTTGACTAACTTTTAGGGACACATAACTAGTATCGGCACCCGAATCAAATAAAACAGTAACAAAGAAATCATCCAAAAGAAACTTACCCATCACCACGTTGGGATCGTTCCTTGCATCACCCTGACCAATCACAAAAGCTCGGCCCCTGGCACCATTGCCACCATTGTTTCCCCCATTATTGTTTCCGTTCCCCTGGTTGTTGTTGTTCTGTCTCAGATTCAGTTGGGGGCAGTCTCTTTTGAAATGGCCTTCAACACCACACTAAAAGCATCCTTTGTTGTTACCCTGCTGCTGCTGACGCTGATTCTGTGGAGCTTGCTGCTGGTTCTGTCATCGCTGATTTGTAGGGTAGAGGCTCCTGCAATCCTTGGCCGCATGGCAAGGTTTGTTACACCTCTGATAAGTGGCCTTAGTACACGGTCCGCTATGATGGAAACTGTGACACCCCAGGAAAATCAGGAAAACAACGCAACTTAACTAGCTTCCTCAGTAACCACGAGCTAAATTTCGGGACGAAATTCTCTTAACAGGGGGAGAATGTGACAACCCTCAAAACCCCATGTATTCCGTACAATTCATTAATGATAATTAAAGTGTTTGACGACTGTGTGGAATTACTTAACTGCTTTCTGATATCTGTGTTACTTACATGTGCGTATTAGCATACTAGCAGTATGCAGAAAACTTGACTAAATGGTCCTGAATATTTTCCTATGTGTTAGGAATTAATTGTGTTGCAAAAATATATATATAAGACATCGTACGGAATAATTAAACACTTTAACGGAACGGTGTTTAACCGGACAACCGGACATTACCCGGGACACTAAATTTTTGTCAGACACTTTGTTTTATTTTTTTTGGCTAGTTGTGGTCCCCGTTTGCCATTATACCCACTAAAAACTCTATATCTAAAATAAAATACCAAGTACTTGCATTCTAACTATTACTTACACATTAGTTGAAATTTTGTTTCATTTAAGCCCCCCCCCCCCCCCCCCCAAAACGATTTTAGTTCCAAAGTTGGACCCACACAATCACAACTTGTTACTACTCCATACCTCTTTGATTTAGTTCATGATTTTATGAGATCTTGACTTGTAGAAGTAAACAAAATATTGAAATGATCTTATATAAGCATGGCCACTTGATTAGCATCCTTACTTCTCATCATTCACAAGATTCACCCTCACTTCACCTCACTCTCTCTTATTTTCGGCTGCCCCAAACCGAAACCACCACCCTCACTTAAACACCTCCATCTTCTTCACATTATGTGCCATTCAAAGCTTCAAGGTTGAATGCATGGATGTTGCTTCTTGAAGGACCATCAAAGGAGCTTGTTCTAGTCTTTTTCACCACCATTTTCTCATCACTTTGCATTAGATTCATCCCTAGCTATAAGCTAGTAGTAAGTCTCATTTTAACTTGTTTCATCTTGTTCAAAATTATGATTTGTAGTATGATGTGTTGTTTAAATCACTAAAAGAATAAAAGACTAGAAGATGTTAAGCAAAATTAAAGAATATTAAAGTTACATAAAAGTTTACTTATGTATGAATTATGAAGCGGAATCTTGTCGGTTGAGGGTTGGTTAAATCATACATGATAGTTGATTGTTGTTTTCTTGTGAAATCCGTTGTTCGGACACTCGTTGATGCGATTTAGTGATATTTAAACCACAAAACAGCAAGCTGAGTAATGATTTCAGCCGACTTCATCAGGCTGTAACAGGACCGTAACTTAACGAAAAATGTATTTTCTGAAGCCTAGATTTATGTGTTATAAAATACGGTTCTAATGGTACTGGAATCGTAATTTTTGGATTTCGTTTACTATTTTTAAAGAACTGATTCGTAACAGCAGCTTAAGCTGAATTTTGACAGCAATAAATGGGTGTCGTACTTTCAGTCATAACCTGAGTTTTGTGATGAATCGGACCATGAAATTTGTACAGTAGATGAAAACCGATGCATTTGTAATTACCCCACTGGAATTTCGTAAATCGGACACTCGATGTATTTTAATAAATTGTTCCGTGAACTGTGGTCAGAAATACATAAATCTGAGTTCAGTCCCGGAAAACGAATTTTTATAAAATCTTGGTAATAAACTGGACTCCGATATTTTTACACATTTAAATATGGAATGTTTATGACATTTTGTAAAAATTTGGGAATTTTTGGAACAAGTTAACTATTTTATTAAAATCCCCGAAAACAGCCCAGTTTCGAACATAAAAGCTGAAATGACATAAGTAGTGTTTTGCGTGTTTAAATGTTGGGTAAGTTATCCTAGAATGATATAACGTGTTATATGTGTTATGTGCATTATCGTATGTTTGTTTATAAGTGGGGAATGGATGGGAAGTTATATGGGCATGAACCGTTAAAGTAATGCATGTTATGTGATAGATATGTGTAGGAACTTTGTGTTCTATATGGAATCACTAAATGACTAACTGGTAAATCATACTAGGAAGAGATTGACCGACCTTGACTGTTAGCTATATTTGAGAATCTAACCGAGCAACCGAGGTGAGTTCACACTTTTCTACAAAGCATGGTAAATTCCCGGTGGGAATGGGAATGGGTACAGGAATAGGGATTCCTCGTCCTTTGGGACGCGTTCAGGAATGTGGATTCCTTGTCCTTGAGACGTGTTCAGGAATGTAAATTCCTCGTCCTGCTGGGACGGATTAGACTTACTAGACTAGAACTCTATATGCGAAGTCCCTCCCTTTTTATATCGACTTAATCGCCGAGGCTATGGCGAGCGGGTCATTAGTTAATAGCGCTATTAGGTTTAACAAACCGCACACCGTGCCAGTTGGACGGGTGTGTACTAATGGACTATGGCACGTCGGTGGTGATAGAACACCGACGCTAGGGCACAATTGATTTTGTTAGTAGTCGATATGATAAACGAGTCTGGTAGTTTAAATAACGGGGTAGCTCCCCACGGCCAAAGCGCCGGGCTGGAGAGCCAGGGAAGGTGAACATGGGATGGTTAACTGATAAACGTTTTTCGAACTACGGGGTAACCCCCACGGCTGGATAGCTGAGTAAGATTAAACTACGTTTTTGGAATCAACTCTGAAATGGACAACCAACCGTGAACTCACTCAACTTTGTTGTTGACTCGTTGCTACATGCTTTGCAGGTCGCTAGATGCTAGGGAGCTTGCATATGGAGGTGGTCGTTGTGGGATACGGACTGTTATGTTCCATGCTTAATAAATAAACTTTATGAACTTATGAAACTTATGTTTTGGGACTTTAAACTCACGAACTACGAACTTATGTTTTGAACTTACGTTTTATGCTTCCGCTGTTAACCTAATGTCGGTTTACTTTCTTATGGTCACCAATCGTATTGTGTTGGTATTATTTACTTAATTACGTTGTTGTTCAATATGATTGGTGGCTCGATCCTGGTCACGTCACGCCTCCAAGCGGTGGTACTCCGCATGGTGGATTTTTGGGGGTGTGACAGATTGGTATCAGAGCCATTGGTTATAGTGAACTTGGTTTTAATAAGGGAAAGGGTTTTTTGTTAAAACAAGTTTCTCTTAAAACCAGACTATAACCTGTACAGTGTTCAACGATCCACAACGACGCTTCGCTCCACGTGCAAGACTCAACACCATAGGTGAAATGGTTCATGCTTACATTTCCTGTCTATTAGTTTACATAGTACATTGCATGCTTAGTTAGCATAACAACTATTGCTTGGAACCCTGTGTGTTTGCTCCTTTCTATCACTCCACACTTACGCACTTTCGCGACATTTTCTCACTTACGTTGCTTCGTTATGAAGATCATGAGCGGACGCGGAGGACATGTCAACCTAACTCAAGCCCAGTTGACGGCTTTGATCAACGAACGAGTGGCTGAGGCACTCGCAGCTGTTCCTGCAGGAGGTCAACCTGCACAGCCTCCCGTGTGCACATTCAAGACCTTTATGGATTGTAGACCTAGTACCTTCAGTGGTACAGAAGGAGCTGCAGGTCTCCTCCACTGGTTTGAGAAGCTCGAGTCGGTCTTTGAGATGTGCGAATGTCCCGAGGCTCGTAGAGTGAAGTATGCTACTGGTATTCTTGAAGGTATAGCGCTCACGTGGTGGAACGCTCAGGTTCAGATGCTGGGGTTGGTTGCTGCTAATGCCACCCCATGGAACAATTTCAAGGAATTGATCAAGGAAGAGTACTGTAGTCGGGATGACATTCACAAGCTGGAAGTAGAGTTTTATAATCTGAAAATGACGGGGTCGGAAATTGAGGCGTACACGAGGAGGTCAAACGAGCTGGCCATCTTGTGTCCTACTATGGTGGACCCTCCCATCAAACGAATTGAGCTTTACCTCAAGGGCCTTGTACCCGAGATTCAGAGTCACGTGACTTCGGCTAACCTGGGTATCATTCAACAAATCATCAAGTTGGCTCACCGTCTCACCGACCAGGCAGTGGAACAAAACAGATTGCCCAAGCGTATTGGTACTGCTACTACTGATACCCCCAATGATCACAAGCGAAAATGGGATGGAAATTCGGGCAAAGGCTCTACCTCTGTTCAGTCTCAGTCTCAGCAACGAAGGACTGAGGACCATAGGAGCCCCGATCAGCAGTCTTCTAGGAATCAAGGTCAGGGTGGATACAAGGGAAATCACCCCAAATGTAATCGCTGTAACTTGCACCACAGTGGGCCATGTGGTAAAGGCAACTGTCATCGATGCAACAAGCCTGGTCACATGGCAAGGGATTGCAGAAATCAGCATCCGGTGAACCAGAACCGGCAGCAACAGCAAGCCCCACCCAATCAACGCCAGCAGCGGCAACAACAAGGTAACAACAAAGGGTGCTTTCAATGTGGTGCTGAGGGCCATTTCAAGAAAGACTGCCCCCAGCTAAATCAGAACCAGAACAACAACAATCAGGGGAACGAAAACGGCAATGGGGGAAACAACAATGGTAATGGTGCAAGGGGTCATGCTTTCGTGCTAGGTCAGGGTGATGCAAGGAACGATCCCAACGTTGTAATGGGTAAGTTTCTTCTGGATGACTTCTTTGTTACTATTTTATTCGATTCGGGTGCGATACTAGTTATGTGTCCCAAAAAGTTAGCCAAATGCTTAAGCGCACTCCAACACTCCTGAACACCAAACACACGGTAGAACTGGCAAACGGTAAAAGTCTTGAAGCCACACACGTAGTTAAAGGTTGTAACCTCGTCTTAGCTGGTCAGACTTTCTCTATCGATCTTATTCCTATCACACTGGGTAGTTTCGACGTCGTTATTGGGATGGATTGGCTATCTCATCATCAAGCGGAGATTGTTTGCAAGGAGAAAATTGTCCGCATTCCTCGTTCTGGTGAGGAACCCCTCGTGATTTAAGGCGACAAGAGTGGTGCAGTGGTAGGCATCATCTCTTTCCTAAAGGCCCAGAAGTGTTTGCGAAAGGGCCACACTGCCATTTTAGCACTCGTTACTGACACGTCAACGGAAGAGAAGACAATTGAAGACATTCCTATCGTGCGTGATTTTCCCGAGGTATTTCCTGAGGAATTACCTGGTCTCCCGCCTCATCGTCAAGTTGAGTTTCAAATCGAGCTAGCCCCTAGAGCAGCGCCCATAGCTCGAGCACCTTATCGCTTAGCCCCAACCGAACTGGAAGAACTGTCCAAGCAATTACAAGAACTTTTGGAAAAAGGTTTTATTCGTCCTAGCTCTTCGCCCTGGGGAGCTCCAGTACTATTCGTGAAAAAGAAGGACGGTACCTTCCATATGTGCATAGATTACCGCGAACTCAACAAGGTGACTGTGAAGAATCGCTACCCTCTCCCACGTATTGATGACTTATTCGACCAGCTGCAAGGGTCGAGCTATTACTCCAAGATTGATCTGAGATCGGGTTACCATCAACTGAGAGTCCGAGATGAGGACATCTCTAAAACAGCATTCAGAACTCGTTACGGCCATTACGAGTTTCTGGTTATGCCTTTCGGATTAACGAACGCACCGGCAGTCTTCATGGATCTCATGAACCGGGTATGCAAACCTTACCTGGATAAGTTCGTTATTGTGTTCATCGACGATATCCTGATCTATTCTAAGAGTCAGGAGGAACACGAACAGCATCTACGACTTATGCTGGAACTTCTTCGAAAAGAGCAATTGTATGCCAAGTTTTCAAAATGTGACTTCTGGCTTCGCGAAGTCCACTTTCTAGGCCATGTGGTAAACAAGGATGGGATTCATGTTGATCCATCCAAGGTTGACTCAATCAAGAACTGGCCTGCACCCCGCACACCAACAGAAATCCGCCAATTCTTGGGTTTGGCAGGATATTACAGAAGGTTTATCAAAGATTTCTCCAAGATTGCGCAACCTCTCACTTCACTGACTCAGAAGGGTGTCATCTATCGTTGGGGTGATGCACAAGAGTCCGCATTTCAACATCTAAAGGATAGACTTTGTAGCGCGCCTATCCTCTCATTGCCCGAAGGCACTGATGATTTCGTGGTTTACTGCGATGCTTCCATTCAAGGACTTTGTTGCGTGTTGATGCAACGTGACAAGGTCATTGCATACGCATCATGCCAAATCAAGGTTCACGAAAGAAATTACACTACTCACGATCTGGAGCTGGGAGCAGTTGTATTCGCGCTTAAGATATGGAGACATTACCTGTACGGTACCAAGTGCACCATTTACACCGATCACAGGAGTCTCGAGCATATCTTCAAGCAAAAGGAGTTAAACATGCGTCAACGCCGATGGGTTGAGCTCTTGAACGATTATAAATGCGCAATCAAGTATCATCCGGGCAAAGCCAATGTTGTGGCCGACGCCCTCAGTCGAAAGGATACCCTACCTAAGCGTGTACGTGCTCTACAGCTTACCATCCAATCTAACCTTCCTGCTCAGATTCGCGATGCTCAGGTTGAATCATTGAAAGTAGAAAACATCAGGGCTGAGTCCCTACGAGGATCGAGGCAACGGCTGGAACAAAAGGAAGACGGCGCTTACTATGTAACAGGGCGCATCTGGGTCCCACTGTATGGAAACCTACGCGAGCTTGTGATGGATGAAGCACATAAGTCTCGTTATTCAGTACATCCTGGTTCGGATAAGATGTACCACGACTTAAAGACCACATACTGGTGGCCTGGCATGAGAGCCCACATAGCAACCTACGTCAGCAAGTGCTTGACTTGTGCGAGAGTCAAGTCTGAATATCAGAAACCATCAGGCCTACTTCAACAACCGGAGATCCCGAAATGGAAATGGGAGCAAATTTCCATGGATTTCGTTACCGGCCTGCCCAGATCTCAACGCGGAAACGATACCATTTGGGTGATCGTAGATCGACTAACCAAGTCTGCACATTTTCTGGCTATCAAAGAAACGGATAAGTTTTCTACTCTTGCAGACATTTACCTAAAGGAAGTGGTATCAAGGCACGGAGTGCCAACCTCTATTATATCTGATCGTGATGCACGTTTTACTTCTGAACTGTGGCAAGCAATGCACAAGTCCTTTGGCTCACGTTTAGATATGAGCACCGCTTATCACCCACAGACGGATGGGCAATCTGAACGCACCATCCAAACCCTTGAAGACATGCTTATGGCATGTGTAATCGATTTTGGTAATGGCTGGGAAAAGCACCTCCCGCTAGTGGAGTTTTCGTACAACAACAGCTACCACACCAGCATCCAAGCCGCTCCGTTTGAGGCATTATACGGACGCAAATGCCGATCACCTCTCTGTTGGGCAGAAGTTGGTGACAGCCAAATCACTGGCCCAGAACTTGTGGTAGATACCACTGAGAAAATTGCTCAGATACGACAGCGAATGGCGGCAGCTCGTGACCGTCAGAAAAGCTATGCTGATAAGGGAAGAAAACCACTCGAGCTCCAGGTTGGGGATCGAGTGCTACTCAAAGTCTCACCTTGGAAAGGTGTAGTTCGTTTTGGCAAACGAGGTAAACTCAATCCGCGTTATGTCGGACCATTCGAAGTCATTGAGAAAATTGGCAAGGTAGCCTACAGGCTGAATCTACCTGAAGAACTCAGCGGAGTTCACAATGTTTTCCATGTGTCGAATCTGAAGAAGTGTCTGTCAGATGAGACCCTCATAGTTCCTCTGAAGGAACTCACTATCGACGACCAGCTACGATTCGTCGAGGAACCTGTAGAGATTACGGATCGAGATGTTAAGATACTCAAGCATACCAGGATACCTCTGGTCCGAGTTCGTTGGAATGCTCGTCGTGGCCCAGAGTATACCTGGGAACGAGAAGACCAAATGAAACTCAAGTATCCCCAGCTGTTTAAGAAAAACGCAACCACTACTGAGGCTGAAGCTACTGCAGAATTTCGGGACGAAATTCCAAATCAACGGGGGGATGATATGACACCCCAGGAAAATCAGGAAAACAACGCAACTTAACTAGCTTCCTCAGTAACCACGAGCTAAATTTCGGGACGAAATTCTCTTAACAGGGGGAGAATGTGACAACCCTCAAAACCCCATGTATTCCGTACAATTCATTAATGATAATTAAAGTGTTTGACGACTGTGTGGAATTACTTAACTGCTTTCTGATATCTGTGTTACTTACATGTGCGTATTAGCATACTAGCAGTATGCAGAAAACTTGACTAAATGGTCCTGAATATTTTCCTATGTGTTAGGAATTAATTGTGTTGCAAAAATATATATATATAAGACACCGTACGAAATAATTAAACACTTTAACGGAACGGTGTTTAACCGGACAACCGGACATTACCCGGGACACTAAATTTTTGTCAGACACTTTGTTTTATTTTTTTTGGCTAGTCGTGGTCCCCGTTTGCCATTATACCCACTAAAAACTCTATATCTAAAATAAAATACCAAGTACTTGCATTCTAACTATTACTTACACATTAGTTGAAATTTTGTTTCATTTAAGCCCCGCCCCCCCCCCCCCCCCCCAAACGATTTTAGTTCCAAAGTTGGACCCACACAATCACAACTTGTTACTACTCCATACCTCTTTGATTTAGTTCATGATTTTATGAGATCTTGACTTGTAGAAGTAAACAAAATATTGAAATGATCTTATATAAGCATGGCCACTTGATTAGCATCCTTACTTCTCATCATTCACAAGATTCACCCTCACTTCACCTCTCTCTCTCTTATTTTCGGCTGCCCCAAACCGAAACCACCACCCTCACTTAAACACCTCCATCTTCTTCACATTATGTGCCATTCAAAGCTTCAAGGTTGAATGCATGGAGGTTGCTTCTTGAAGGACCATCAAAGGAGCTTGTTCTAGTCTTTTTCACCACCATTTTCTCATCACTTTGCATTAGATTCATCCCTAGCTATAAGCTAGTAGTAAGTCTCATTTTAACTTGTTTCATCTTGTTCAAAATTATGATTTGTAGTATGATGTGTTGTTTAAATCACTAAAAGAACAAAAGACTAGAAGATGTTAAGCAAAATTAAAGAATATTAAAGTTACATAAAAGTTTACTTATGTATGAATTATGAAGCGGAATCTTGTCGGTTGAGGGTTGGTTAAATCATACTTGATAGTTGATTGTTGTTTTCTTGTGAAATCCGTTGTTCGGACACTCGTTGATGCGATTTAGTGATATTTAAACCACAAAACAGCAAGCTGAGTAATGATTTCAGCCGACTTCATCAGGCTGTAACAGGACCATAACTTAACGAAAAATGTATTTTCTGAAGCCTAGATTTATGTGTTATAAAATACGGTTCTAATGGCACCGGAATCGTAATTTTTGGATTTCGTTTACTATTTTTAAAGAACCGATTCGTAACAGCAGCTTAAGCTGAATTTTGACAGCAATAAATGGGTGTCGTACTTTCAGTCATAACCTGAGTTTTGTGTTGAATCGAACCATGAAATTTGTACAGTAGATGAAAACCGATGCATTTGTAATTACCCCACTGGAATTTCGTAAATCGGACACTCGATGAATTTTTAATAAATTGTTCCGTGGACTGTGGTCAGAAATACATAAATCTGATTTCAGTCCCGGAAAACGAATTTTTATAAAATATTGGTAATAAACTGGACTCCGATATTTTTACACATTTAAATATGGAATGTTTGTGACATTTTTTAAAAATTTGGGAATTTTTGGAACAAGTTAACTATTTTATTAAAATCCCCGAAAATAGCCTAGTTTCGAACATAAAAGCTGAAATGACATAAGTAGTGTTTTGCGTGATTAAATGTTGGGTAAGTTATCCTAGAATGATATAACGTGTTATATGTGTTATGTGCATTATCGTATATTTGTTTATAAGTGGGGAATGGATGGGAAGTTATATGGGCATGAACCGTTAAAGTAATGCATGTTATGTGATAGATATGTGTAGGAACTTTGTGTTCTATATGAAATCACTAAATGACTAACTGGTAAATCATACTAGGACGAGATTGACCGACCTTGACTGTTAGCTATATTTGAGAATCTAACCGAGCAACCGAGGTGAGTTCACACTTTTCTACAAAGCATAGTAAATTCCCGGTGGGAATGGGAATGGGTACAGGAATAGGGATTCCTCGTCCTTTGGGACGCGTTCAGGAATGTGGATTCCTCGTCCTTGAGACGTGTTCAGGAATGTAAATTCCTCGTCCTGCTGGGACGGATTAGACTTACTAGACTAGAACTCTATCTGCGAAGTCCCTCCCTTTTTATATCGACTTAATCGCCGAGGCTATGGCGAGCGGGTCATTAGTTAATAGCGCTATTAGGTTTAACAAACCGCACACCGTGCCAGTTGGACGGGTGTGTACTAATGGACTATGGCACGTCGGTGGTGATAGAACACCGACGCTAGGGCACAATTGATTTTGTTAGTAGTCGATATGATAAACGAGTCTGGTAGTTTAAATAACGGGGTAGCTCCCCACGGCCAAAGCGCCGGGCTGGAGAGCCAGGGAAGGTGAACATGGGATGGTTAACTGATAAACGTTTTTCGAACTACGGGGTAACCCCCACGGCTGGATAGCTGAGTAAGATTAAACTACGTTTTTGGAATCAACTCTGAAATGGACAACCAACCGTGAACTCACTCAACTTTGTTGTTGACTCGTTGCTACATGCTTTGCAGGTCGCTAGATGCTAGGGAGCTTGCATATGGAGGTGGTCGTTGTGGGATACGGACTGTTATGTTCCGTGCTTAATAAATAAACTTTATGAACTTATGAAACTTATGTTTTGGGACTTTAAACTCACGAACTACGAACTTATGTTTTGAACTTACGTTTTATGCTTCCGCTGTTAACCTAATGTCGGTTTACTTTCTTATGGTCACCAATCGTATTGTGTTGGTATTATTTACTTAATTACGTTGTTGTTCAATATGATTGGTGGCTCGATCCTGGTCACGTCACGCCTCCAAGCGGTGGTACTCCGCATGGTGAATTTTTGGGGGTGTGACAGAAACCACATTGATTGCATTTGGGGTGGTTCCCCTTGTACCCACTCTGCCCTTGACTACCAGAAGATTGTTGACCAGGGCTCTTGTAGTCGTCAGTCTTTCGCTGCTGAGACTGAGCTGATGTTGAACCCTTGCTTGAGACTCCATCCCATTTGCGCTTGTTTTCGCTGGGGGCATCAGAAGTGGTGGTAGTAATAGTAGTACCAATACGCTTGGGCAGCCTGTTCTGCTCAACTGCCTGATCAGTGAGACGATGAGCCAAACAAATAACTTGCTGGATCGTGGCGAGGTTCGCTGCTGTCACATGACTCTGAATCTCTGGCACTAAACCTTTGAGGTACAGCTCAATACGCTTGATAGGAGGATCTACCATAGTAGGACACAAGATAGCTAGTTCGTTTGGTCTTTTCGTATACGCTTCGATTTCCGACCCCGTCATCTTTAAGTTGAAGAACTCAACTTCCAACTTGTGGATGTCATCACGATTGCAGTACTCTTCCTTGATTAAATCCTTGAAGTCATTCCATGGGGTGGCATTAGCAGCAACTATCCCCAGCATTTGAACCTGAGCGTTCCACCACGTGAGCGCTACACCTTCAAGAGTACCAGTAGCATACTTCACCCTGCGAGCCTCAGGGCATTCACACATCTCGAAAACAGACTCGAGCTTCTCAAACCAGTGAAGGAGTCCTACAGCTCCCTCAGTGCCGTTGAAAGTAGTAGGTCGGTAGTCCATAAAAGTTTTAAAAGTACAAACAGGAGGCTGAGCATGTTGACCTGTCGTGCGAGTAAGAAGAGACAAGGTTAAGCACAAGTGTTGGTTTACGAGAGTATGATCTTAAGATCCTAGTGTAAGTTGCAATGGCAGGTTATACCTCCTGCCTGAGCGGCTGCGAGTGCTGTAGTAACTTGTTCATTGATCAAAGCCGTTAGCTGGGCTTGAGTTAGGTTGATTTGTCCACTCATGATCTTCATATCAAAGGAAACATGAGTGAGAAAGGTGTCGCGAAAGTGCGATGACAGAAGAGAGTAAGCACACATGTTTTTCAAACAATAGTTGCTACGTTTATCTAAGCATACCATGAGCAATGTACTATGTAACTAACAAGTAGGCAATATAAACATAAATCATATCACCTATAGTGTTGAGCCTTGCACGTGGAGCGAAGCGTCGTTGTGTATCGTTGAGCACTGTACAGGTTATAGTCTGGTTTTGTCAAAAAGTTTTTCCCTTTTTAAAATCAAGTTCACTATAACCAATGTCTCTAATACCAATCTGTCACACCCCCAAAATCCACATGCGGAGTATCACCGTTTGGAGGCGTGACTGACCAGGATCAAGCCACCAATCATATTGAGCATAGCATGTAAATAAGTATAAAACCCAACACAATATAATTGGTGTCTAAGCAAAACGTAGTTTAAGTTGTAAGCGGAAGCATAATGTTTAAAACCAATGTATAAGTTCAAATATATCAAATGTTTAACATGGCATAAGACTATCCATGTCCCACAACGACCACGCCTCCTCGTGCAAGCTCCAGAAGTACCTAACGACCTGTAAGGCATGTAACAACGAGTCAACAACAAAGTTGAGCGAGTTCACAGTTGGTGTTCATTGTTAAGTTGTTTCAAAGACCAGGAGTTCATTTGTACGTCGTAAGTTAACCAGTTTACCCTGTTTCCCAAACATATCCATAATTAGTGGGGGCTTCCCCATGTGAACCACTAGACCCGTTAACCATATCGACCACTGACTAAAGTAAGTTGGTGCCCTGACGTCAATGTCTATCATCATTGACTAGTGCCCAGATCCATTAGTTCATGCCCGTCCTCTGCGGCACGGTGTGAGGCTTGTCAAACCTAAATAGCGCTATCTAACTAATGACCCACTCGCCATTGGCCCGGTGATTAAGTCGATATAAAAGGAGGGACTTCATGATAGAAAGTTTTGGTCTAGTATCCGTGTTGTCACCCTTCAGTAAAGAGGGTGTGTACGTAATCTCCAAACCAGGAGATTACGCAGGTTCCGATTAAATACTTATCACAGGTTGTCACCCTTCAATAAAGAGGGTGTGTACGTGTTCCAAATCAGGAGATCACGCAGGTTCAGTTTCAATCCTTTACCCATTCCCAACCCTTGGGAAATCCCATGCCTTGTGGAAAGTGTGAACTCACCTTGGTTTGCTCGGTATGCTAAATTACGTGCTCACAAATAATCAGTCAAGGCCTATTGTATGCACGTATACACAATCAGTTTAAGTTCGTAACGATTCACATGCAACCTATGTCACAAAGTGTGCTTAGGCAATCACTATCAAGTAACACATAACAGTTATCTCATGTTCATACAATTCGTGTTTCACATAGTTGAGTTTTCAGTCTATTCTAACATGGGTTATCAGTTAACAGAATTTACATACTAACAGAGTTAACATACTAACAGAGTTATCATACTAACAGAGTTACCATACTAACAGAGTTAACATACTAACTTAACAGAGTTTACTGTATCAAAACATACGACGAAATCACCTTGTGGCGAAAACACCTGGGACGAAATCACTATGGACGAAAACCCCTAGGCGACGAAATCCCAAGGGTTTTCGTCGAGCTTAAGGTGTGACGAAAACACTAGTGTTTTCATCTGGTCCTGTGTTTTCGTTTGGTCCTTGATTTCGTTGGACAAAGGTTTTCGTCTGGTTAGTGATTTCGTGAAGTAGGTTTTTCATCATCAACAGTTACGAATCACACAGAAATCCTAATGATCATCTAGCAGTTACATCGACTTCATCATATAATCATTCAGCCAGACCGAACATGACAATTCATACACTCGTTAATACTACCAGTCATCATAACAACAGTATCACAGTACTTAACATTTATCAGGAACCCTAGTTTATGCATTCATCAAATCGATTAACATATCACCTAATCAAACACTATTAGCAGGTTAACATGCTTTCAGATCCTGATCACATTCATATCATTCAAGATTAATCATTCAATCATATCAACCCTAGAACCCTAGATCAACATCAGGTTTCGCATACAATAATATAACTGATCATGTCATGCATATCGAAATCAGAACATCATAAACATCCATTTAGAACTAAAGTTAAATTAAATGTGGAAAACACTAACCGAACAAAGAATGATCAAACCAGGGGGGATCTGACTTCGAATGAAAGGAGGGCAGCCGTCGGGTTCAAAGAAAAGCGAGAAAGAGAGAGGGAGAGGTGATTAGGGTTCGCCGATTAACTTTCGCGTAAAGGCTGTGAACAAAATATTAAAACTGATCGATACTGGGCCTAAGGCCCACTAGATTTCGCCGGCCAGTTAGTTGACGAAAACACTAAGGGTTTTCGCCAAGGAGTGGGTGACGAAAACACTAAGGTGTTTTTGTGAGGGGGTGTTTTCGTGGGGAGGGTTGTTTTCGGATGTGGGTGTTTTCGGCCAAGGCTCCAACATTTTTCCACAAGTTCTAAATTAAATGATTCACTACTATATTAAATAACACTAACATAAGTCCACATAAACAACTTATGAACTAATCACGATACATAGTTTCAATGCAATGAACCACAAAAGACAGTATGTAACAAGTAATGCATAAAGGAGAAACCTTGGAAACTCGAGTTGTCACAAATTAGCCTGTATGTCGTACGCGGAAACCTATATACAATATGCGGTTATTTAAAGAAGTAAAATTACCTTGATCGCCCGCAGTGTGGTAGAAATGGTGATAATCTTCTGAACGCAAGAATGATTATGCTAAAGGCAAACCTCGGTAATAGCGTGCCACCGAAATTGATTCACCGAAACCCAAGTTCCAGTAGCCACCGCCGCCATTCATCCATTGATGCAAATAACTTCAACAAAATAAAACAAAACAATATACATCTTCATCAATGGTCTATTTTTGTGAAACAATTTGAATCAATCATTACACTCAAATTCATCACTCTGCACATGAAACTAAAAAAATCAAATTAGGGCTCTGTTAAAAACAATAAACATAGACTAAGCATACATGAGAAATCAAACAATACTCGCAACAATTTGATTTGAAACAAATTAAATCAATTAACTATCATTAATCTTAAATTTATCAAATTGCATTGGAAAGTAAAAAAATCAAGCTGGTAAACTATATATTTAGTTTAATACTAAGTGAACTAAAGTTTTTATATGGTTAATACAGTTAGACACAATAAAAACTATCTTATCTTAATCAACATTATGCAAAAGAAGAAGAAACCCAATAGTTGGTTTGATATTAAAGAATAATATATAATACAAAATAAGAAATTGCATTGTATTCAACTATTCATATAATCTGAACAATCTAATAGTAGAGATCAACTTGGTACCAGTACCGGTACCGAATTTTCCACTGGTATCGAATTTCACCAAATATGGATACCGATACCAAATGACTCATAATTATGAAACTACTTTTTAATTAAATTCCAAATCAAGTGACTTTCAATTACTTTTACCCTCCACACTATTTACCCTTTCGACCTGCTAGAGGATCATCCGACCCAAATGACTCATTTGACCATTTGATTCATTAGAGATCAATCTAACTCAAATGCCTAATTTCACCCATATGACCCATTAAAGGCCAATCTAACCCAAATGACTTATTTACCCATAAGGGTTTAAATTAGAAAACCATCATATGTGCCTTATGGAACAGGGAGGAGTTAATCGAACAGTAGCACTATGTGTTGGTTTTGCAAGGATTAATAGTTAAATAATCTCATTTAAGATTAGAACAACGGTAGAATAGCCAATTTTATTTGACCCAAAATCATTAATAACCAAAATTTGTTTATCCAAACATTAAAGAACTTTTAATCTAAAAAACAGTTCCAATATATGACATCCAAACACCACCTACAATATTGAATTGTACTTCATCTTACCACTTTCTGGCATATATGATATGTTCACCATTTTATGGGTCCCATCTTCTTTTCTACTTGTATCAACTGAATGAAAAACCTTACATCTTTGTTTCATTTCACAATTTTTCGCAACGAAACCCGTTATCGGAAAACTCACGAAACCCCACCAATACCTTGCCAACCAATAGGATCATGTAAAATGCAGCTAGCACTTATAATTTGAACCCAAAAAATAAAAATCATCAATGGACAAAACAAATGTAATTTTGCTAGATGAAATTCTCTCAATTAGCTGAAGAAATCAATTCATGCTGTTAGTATATCATATAAGATTTTATTTTATTTCAAAATTCTTCCAAAAGCTAGAAAAATATAGAGAAGACAATATGTTTTATTGAGTAATATTAGATCTATAATCACAGATGCAGATTATTATTATTATTATTATTATTATTATTATTATTATTATTATTATTGTGCTAATATTAGATCTACAATCACAACAACACATTCCATTATTTAATAAAAATATGGGAAAAAAGTGTTATCGGGTCGCTAGGTCAAGTCAACCTGACCAAGCCTGTTTCGACATGCACGAAGGATGACCTGTTTTGACAGGTTAACCAACCCGGCAACCTTCCCATCTAGCCACCCCTCTATTATATTGTGTCATACAGACTAACCCAGTGTCCAAATGTAAGTTTTAAACAAAATATCTAAATAATTGCTGATAAGTTGTTTTGGAAAACTGAAAAGGCATAGATGTCTGTGGTTTGAACCAGATAAGCTGGTTTGGGAAGAAAGAGAAGGGTTTAATTAAAAAAAAAGAAAAATATGAGAAATTGACACATAGGATGAAATGAATGGGGGGCTTGATATGCTTACACGCGTCTATCTAAAGTTTTGCTTTATTATATAGGAAGACAAGAATTGATCCCCCCATATTACGAGGCGGGGGCGTAAAAATTTAGCACCAAAGGTAGGGGCGTAAAAACATGCTAAACAACAATCAAACGATGATCAAAACAGTGATAAAAATATAACAAAATCACGAACTTATAATACCAAGTGACTTACATGACGTATAACGGAGATGAATTCGAATTTATACCGACGGGGAGGAGCCAAACAACGACCCAAACCGCTAAAAAATATAAATTCGTAACACGAAGTGACTTAAAGTCGAGGGGTCAAAGTAATACCGTATAAGTTTTTAGAAAGCTGGGGTTAAAATCGACAACTTTAAAAGTTAACTAAAAAAATTGAAGGTACAACCTTAACCACCATCAAACAAACTTTATTTGGTCAAAGTCAAAAATCACAAAAGTGACTATATTTAAGAATCAACTACATTTGTATTATATAATAGTAATAATAATAAAATGAAAATCAATACAAACGTGGTCAAAATAAAAATCCAAAAACTTTCATGGTCAAAATAAAAATTCAAAAACTTTCTTGTAGCTAATGTTGTAGTTTAATAATAATAATAATAATAATAATAATAATAATAATAATAAATAAATAATAATAATTAACATTTAATTACTACTTGGGTGCCTTAAAATATTTTCCACCTCAACGATATGTTTAATTCGAAAGCTAGTGACTTAGAATAAAATAAAGTGGGAAACTGGGAGAATTATACATTTAACATGTTAAATGTATTATAAAAAAATTTAATTTAACACGTAAAAAATTGAGTTTTTTAAAAGTTTTTTTTTTCAGAGCTTTTGCATATAAATATATTTAGAAGCCTTTTTAATAAAAAAATTTAAAACTAAAAAAATCTTGAAGAACAGTAAAAAAGTAACTTTCTTTACAATAATGATTTTTTTTATTAAAATAGCTTCTATTTATACGTAAAAGCTCCAAAAAAATTTAAAGAAATATTTTTTTTACATATTAAATTAGATTTTTATGATATAATTAACATGTTAAATACATGGTTTCTCGGTTCTCTACTTTTTTAAAGATTTCTCATTGAACCTCATTATATATATGTATAGAAACGAGATCATGAGAATGGCAAAAAGTGTGAGAACGGTGAGAACGCATCCTGACCGAACACGTGGCGCGGGGCATGATCAGGGTCCGAGGGGTTTTTTTGTCTTTTTAGTATTCTTCTCCTTTCACGATTTTCGCGTTTGACATGCTTCTTTATTTTTTGCGTACAAGATAATTTTGGCGTTATGTAGATTTATTAATTATTTGGCGTTTTACTGTTTTTTCTCAGATTCTTCTCGTTGAATTAATTATTTTTGTGTCATATAGTTATTTTTTTGGCGTTATGGCTTTTTCCATGTCATTTTTTGGCGTTTTGTATCTTTTTGTTAATAATTCATTACCATAAATTAATATTTTATAAAACTACAATAACACGAAAATCAAAATAAACTAATAGTCTTCCGTAGGTGGGATTACATCAGAGATGTACCCATCGCTTTGTTCATCACTTTCTTCAGATTCTTCATCATCAAATTTCATTTTTGCGTATAACGCCATTAGCTCGTCTCTTCTTTGCTGCAGCCTATTCTTGAATATCATTGCATACTTGGATTTTGGATCGTTTGAAGGTGTTAAATCACAGAGTTGTTCAATGATAGATAGCAACATTGTCTTCAACATTTCTTCCATTGGCCTTGAATATTGCACCCCGTTTTTATAAGTCACTTCTAGTGTTCCTTCTTCCTCATGCAATACCCAACTGCTAAGTTTTGGTATGTGAGTATCTTCAATATCATCATCATCTTCATCATCTTCTGCTGGAAACTTTCTCTCCAGTCTTTTTATTACAGTTCTCGTTCTTTCACAATTGTTGTCTATTGGAACCCCAAGGGCCAGGATATCCTTCTGAATATTTTCATTCATTCCCATCATGGGTTTTATTGTACTTACCTTTACCCTTCTCATGTCAGAGAACTTTATGATGAATCGTTTCTCTTTCCTTTCAAACCTCCATGCAATAACCTTAGCCATTTTTTAAAATTTTTGGCGTTTTGGAGAATATGTGGCGTTTTAGTCTTTTTGGAGTGTTTGAGCTTGGGTTCTCATGGTCTTCTTTTATATTGACTTTTTTTTTTCCGCGTATGACAGGTAATTATGGCGTTTTGAAAAAGATAAATAAATTTAATATAATAAATGTTAGTAATTATGTTTTCCGTCGTTTCATTTTACTGTTTTTTTGCAGTTTACCGTGTTTTGTTTTCAGACTCAACTGTTTTAATGGTGTAACACGTCAAATCTTTTGACGGCTGTAATTATGGTTTTTTGTTTTCTAATGGCGGTTAGATAACTATTGGACTTCTTTTGTTTTATATTCTTTGCACATTGTTTCACGCTTTTTTTATAATATTAGTTGTTCAAATTAATTTTATTATAGTTTGGTAGTTTTTTGGGGGCGTTTTTATGGCATTATGGCGTTTTACAGGTATTTGCTAATTTTGGCGTTTTATTATATTTTTCATTATAGCATTAATATTATTTTTTTGTTTATTAACTGACATTACAAAACAAACAATAGATAAAGAAAAAAAAACAAAGTAGAAGCAATTTATGATTTTAAATCTTCAGTGTCACCAGTCTTTTTTTTTTCTTTTGAAACTACAAGAAATGTGACAAATAAATGGCATTTTGGGTTTGGCGTTGTTTATTTTCTTTGTTCATGTGTTGAAGTGTCTTTGTGGATGGTGGAGACATAGAGCGACCCCCTGTGGGTGGATGCTATCTGCCTGTGGTCTTCATTATATTCATTGAGGCCAAAGTAGCATTTACACTGGTATAGGTCTCTTCTTATCATCCAAATCTTCTTCAAGAACAAAGATGACAGTATGACATATGAGTGTCATCAGTCCCTCTTTTTTCAATTTTGTCCATCTCATGCAGCAAAATCTTACTACACTCACGTAACAAATCTTTAAATGAAGCTTCATGCAGAACAGTACTGAGGATCATAGAAAAGATGTTTGTTGTCGTTGTATTTTTTGGCGTTTTACATTGAGTTGTAAATTTTTTTAGCAACAACTGTGTGTTTTTTTGGTGTGATAAACGGAAGGTGGTGAGGCGTTTCTATTTATAGAATTTTTTTGGCGCGTAGTTTTGGCGGGATGTTATTTTTATAACAAAAAATGTAATTAACATTTATCTGGATGTAAGCTTTGGCGTTATATATAATGGCATTTCATATTTTATGGCGTTTTGGTAGCCAGAGAGCTTAAATAAAAACACAGAAAAAAGTACGCAGTGATAAAATTGGCGTTTTGTATTTATTTGGCGTTTTATTTTTCAATGGCGTTTTATGTGAGGAATGGTTTTTTCTTTTTTTTACCCTTAATGACGTGCGTCCACGTAATAAAATTGATGTTATTTACTAAAATGTCACCGCGCCAATCTAGTCCATAGATTATTTTGATCGGACGATCAATAAGCGTTCTCACCGTTCTCACACTTTCTACCGTTTTCTCTAAATCCTGACCCTATATATATATATATATATATATATAGGATTAGGTTCAAGAGTGAACACTAGTGTAGCTTGCGAACTGAGTGAACTAATCCTGGCCATACACGTGTGTAGATCAATGGCCAGGATTTGATGTTGAAATACACTAGTGTATTTTACGATTTGATGATGAGATCCTGGCCATACACATATGTATATCAATGGCCAGGATTTGTTCACTCAGTTCGCAAATACATTAGTGTTCACTCTATATATATATATATATATATATAGGGAATAGTTAAACTGAGAACTAGCTTAAGTTATGAGAACTGCGAGACCTCTTTGATACAAAGGTTTTTTGAAAAAAATTTTTGATGAAATTTTCTTTTTTGAAATTTAAAAAACAATCGTATGCGACTTCTTACGGTGGCGTAAATCGGATTTAATGTTCTCGGCTGATGACGCCAGCAATCATTTACACCAGCGTAAATCAAACTTATATGTCGAATGAAATGCCGGCTTGTAATTTTTTTTCTGGTTTTTTTTTTCACGGATGTTTTAGTTAGATGATAATCTACCTCCGTGCAATATTTGGTCGAAAAACTCACACAGGAAGTAGGAGTCCTTGTGGTTCTCACAACTCAGAGGAGTTCTCACATGAACTGATTCCTATATATGTGTGTGTATATATATCTCGGGTTAGGTTAAAATGAGAACCACTTTGAGTTGTGAGAACCATGAGAACTAGGCCATCCAAAAGGTTTTTCCAAATTTTTTTTTCTCAAAAATCTTAAAAAATCTATTGTTTCAACAAAAAAAAAAAAAAAAATTAAAAAATGCCGCATACACAAATTTACATGAGGTGTAAAAAAATATTTATCGTCGTAACAAAATTTACATCAAGCGCGTCAACAAAACTTACATCAGGCAAAACTACCGACTCGACAATTTTTTTTTGTTTACAGATGTGTTTATAATATTTTCATCTACGTTTGTGCAAAAAATGGTGGCCCAACTCGCGCAAAAAGCAGAAGTTCTCATTGTTCTCACAACTCGTAGTGGTTCTTATTTGAACCGAAGCCCATATATATATATATATAGAGAGAGAGAGAGAGAGAGAGAGAGACCGGTTATCATACAAATGCCCTTATCGTACATTACGTACGCTACAATCTCAGCCGTCCGATCATCTTCCCGCATTGAATTCGCATGTTGTTTTTTTGTAACAATTTCGCATGTTGGTTTTTTAACATGCGAATTCATCAAAAATTATCACATGCGAAATTGTTATAAAAAAAAACAAAATGCTATTTCATCAAAATTATCACATGCGAAATTGGTACAAAAAAATAACATGCGAATTCATTAAAAATTATCACATGCGAAATTGTTATAAAAAAAACAACATGCGATTTTAAAATGCGGGAAGATGATCTGACGGCTGAGATTGAAGCGTACGTAATGTACGATAAGCAATATTGTACAGTACTCTTTACCTATATATATATATATATATATATCAAAACCATCCTCTTAAAGGTCCACTCTATTGACTTTGTGACACTGAAAATGTTGTAGATCCATGTAAAAAGAAAAAACATAACATGAGGGGTTGGTTTCTTGTCTCCCTTAAAATGTGGAAAAAAAAGCTTTGATGAAGGATGTTTTCTTAATTGTTTTTTCTCTTTTTTTGGTCCCATTTCTATTGTTTTTTCACAATTTTAGAATTCTGTTATCATCATGACATCATTGGTGATTTAGTTCATCTTTAATTACTTGGTAGGATGATAATGAAACCTCACCAAACCTAATTGAAAAAAAGTTAATCGCGATTTTCTGATAGCGATAAGTATGCATCACAATTGTATTTTCGAGCAATTCATTTTAAGAAACATACTTTCGGCTTGGTTGTTCGATGGTTTTTAAAGTTTGCAAAAGTGGTTAACCGGATCGAAAGAAGTTAAAAAACCATTAACTATCATCATGATTCATGCCAATAACCATTTTAGTGTTAATTTTTGCCTTACATATTAAGGAAATTGAATGTAAATAAATATATGATAGGAGTGATGAAGGACGTGACGTGGTGTTCATGTAGTACCCTGTTAAGGCATCAATCGTTTTAAATGATATTTATTTATTATTTGGACTTTAATAGAGAAAAAGGACACAAAAGATGTGTTTATGAACCACTCATAAAAAGGTGTAAAGGACGGCTATGACTCAAATAGACAAATACATAAATATAACCTGAAATTACAAACTTGACCTTTACGTATACGTACCTTATTCACACCAAAACTATATTTTGTATAACTTTAACATAGTATTATTCAATCATACGTGGAATTATGGAGGTGGGGAGGTCCCATGCTACACCCATAATGGTAGACAAACTAGGCAAGTCATATATAGATATAACATGAATTATTAAAATTAAAACAAATATAAAAAACTAAGGTATCGCCTTTTCATTCTATTATATTTCTTTACTCTACGAGTCATGGTCAGGGGCGAAGCTTCTTGGGGGGGGGGGGGGGGGGGGGGGGCGCCCGACCCCCGGGATTTTTCGCTCAGTAGTGTTATATATGTAGTTTTCGTATAGAAATTTTTGGGTATATACGTTTTTACCCCCCCCCCCCCCCCCCCCCGATTCTATAGAAATTTTTGGGTATATATGTTTTAGCCCCCTCCGTTTTCTCCGGCAAGCTTCGCCACTGGTCATGGTCGTTCTCTTCTTTTATCTTGTCCATGACGAAAGGCTAAAAGATAATCCATTTTTCAACAACTATTTAGTGGTTGACATTTTGACTCCAAAATACAAGCCACATTTTTCATTTAAAACACAAATATGTTAAAGAAATACGTACAAATTGTTTCTTAACATACTATATGAAAATTGAATAAGTCACATAATGTATAAGTGCATATGTAAAAAAATGTTATATTAAATCCTAAACATGACTACCACACCTATTAAAAACTAAGCATTTGATGAAACCAACATAAATATAATAATTCAAAAGAAACACATACAAACTGTTTCTTTGTAACGACACGAACGACCACAAGGTTGTTAGTGGTGGTGCTACGATCATAGTGACTTAGATCTAGGGTTAAGTTACGATGATGTTTTAGTTGAGGGTTATGTTTACGTCATGAGCTAGAGTTATGGTGAGATGTGGAGTTGTGTAGTCGTGCTATAGGTCTTGGGTTACATCGATCGGTTGTGGAGCGAGTCACAAACAACATATAGTGGTTGTGGAGATGATTTTATTATTATGTAACAACGGAAGGTGAGAAAACAAATGATGTTTGTGGTTAACAAATGATGGTATGCATAATAAATTGTTGGGTAACAACAAAAGGTAGTTAGACCTAAGGCCGTGCATCCGTCATTGTGTAGCCACGAGGGAGAGCCAACTTTAGGGTGAGAAATCCTCCCACCCTCACCCAAACTAAATACTAAAAGCTAAACTCCAAAACCAAATGCTAATTTTTTATAGTTAAATCGCGACTTTTTGTAAAAAAAATCAATTTTTTTATTAATAAAAAGTTGCAATTTTAATGGATTTTTGTTTTAAATTGTGTGTTTTAAGCCCTTTTAAGTAGTTTTGGTTGTGTTTACACTGGTTCTCGTTATAAATGGTGGTTCCTAAATGATCTTCACTATATATATATATAGGGGTTGGTTAAAGTACAATTTGTGTTAACGTACGACGCGTACAAGATTGAGTTACAACATGCGGCTTTTTGTTTATAAAATGTGGGTTTTTTTAGAACATGTGGTTTTTTTTTTTTAACATGCGGATTTTTTTTCAACATGCGGTTTTTAGTATTTTACAACATGCGGGGTTTTAGTTATGGAGTTTGTAACGTACGGACTTCAAATCTCGTACGTTCGTACGATAAAACATATTGTACATTACATTTTCACTATATATATATATAGAGAGAGAGAGAGAGAGAGAAAAGGGGGTGTGGGGGGGGGGGGTGGGGGGGTTGATTGTGGGATGCGAATTGAAAGAATGAAAGAAGCAGATGCTTTGCTTTGCTTTGTGGGTTCTCTATTCTAAAGTATTCATTTGTTCACACGCATATATAGTACACGAGGGGTCCAAATATAAAAGGATGTTATTCTACTTATAGTTAAATTAAAATGATTTAAAAACTATAGTTGTTAAACACACTACCTAAAATGTGACAAAAAAACTTGCAACATTTGTAGTCAATATTTGTTTTATAAATCGCTTACTCTACAAACTTAACTTTTTTCAATAAAAGTATAAACATATCAATAATTAATGATGACTAACATATGCATCTATTGTAAGACCGCATGCATAAACCACTCACTATAAACGTATGCAATATATAGTAATTAATTAATACATTTTAAGAATGTATATCTTACATATTGTATTACATAACTATTTTTTTTTTTTTTTTGATTTAGACAAGATTGCTGTTACTACCGGCCACAAAACATGCGGAGAAGAATTGTTACAGTTTCAGTGGTTTACAAACAACGTAACTATATATTCGAATCTCTCAGCGACGACATATTCACCTTTACTTAGATGATTTTGTTCCACATAACAGCAGCTCCATCGTTGTTCTTGATCGCAACTTTGGAATCAGTTGATTGAAGGTTCTTTGTGATGTGACTATATATTCGAATCCCTCCACAACAGCATGTTTGGTTGTAAAAATACGGTCGTAGATTAACACTGGTCGCAAAATTGGATTAGCGACTGAGGTTTTTTTTTGACCGCCTTTCCGGTCGCAAACAAATCGCAAAAAGCGTTTAGCGACTGATTTTGTAACAGGAAATGCAGTCGCCGTTGGTCAGTTGTCCGGTAGTGTTCCCCAAAATTCGAAGGGCCGTACGTCGATGTAGTTTTTAGTTACCTTAAAGACTAGCTTAATTTGCCCTTTTAAAAAGGGCCAAACTATCTGCACACCTTGGTTGGCTATCTACACACTTAGGATTTACCTACACTGCGTATAGGTCTATACGTAACGTATAGGGTTACCTCTATACGCTGCGTATAGAGCTATACTCAGCGTATATAAACCATGGATTTCAGAGCCTTATCAGCAATCATTGCACAGAAAACAAGGGTTTATATACGCTGCGTATAGAGCTATACTCAGCGTATATAACCCATCAGTTTTTTTTCCTGCTATTTTGATGTGTTTGTGGTATAAATTCTCACCCGGTTCCAACGTTAAATCGCTTAAAATATATAATCATTAATGTTATACAAATAATATTATATAACGTTAAACTGTTTTGGAAAACGTATATACGGTTCGAATATACTACACTATACGATACGATATAACACTCGTATAGGCCTATAGGTGTAGTATATATCCCGTATAGGCCTATAGGCCTATACGATACGATACGATGCAACACGATACGATACTATAGGATACCATACAACACTCGTATAAGCCTATAGATGTAGCATAGGTCCCTTATAGGCCTATAGGTGTGGTTTAGGTCCCGTGTAGGCCTATAGGCATATAAAAGGCCTACATGGAACCTATACGAGACTTATACTATACACTATACGATATACGATACGATGCAATACGATACGATACGATACTATAGTATAGGTCGCGTATAGGCCTATAGGCAGATACAAGACCTAAACCACACCTATAGGCCTATACGGGTGTTATATCGTATCGTATAGTGTAGTATAAGTCTCGTATAGGTTTCCTATAGGTCTTTGTATATTCATATAGTCCTATACGGGACCTAAACCACACCTATAGGCCTATACGGGTGTTATATCGAATCGTATAGTATCGTATCGTATCGTATCGTATCGTATCGTATCGTATCGTATCGTATAGTGTTGTATAAATCTCGTATAGGTTTCCTATAGGTCTTTGTATATGCATATAGGCCTATCCGGGACCTAAACCACATCTATAGGCCTATACGGGCGTTATATCGTATCGTATAGTATCGTATCGTATAGTGTAGTATAAGTCTCATATAGGTTTCCTATAGGTCTTTGTATATGCATATAGGCCTATACGGGACCTAAACCACACCTATAGGCCTATACGGGTGTTATATCGTATCGTATAGTGTAGTATAAGGCTCGTATAGGTTTCCTATAGGTCTTGTATATGCATATAGGCCTATACGGGACCTAAACCACACCTATAGGCCTATACGGGACATATACTACGCTTAACGATACCATATCACACTTATATGCTTATACGAGGTCAATACGTGACATATACTATGCTATACGATACGATACGATATCACACTTATAGGCTTATACGAGGTCAATACGTGACCTATACTACACCTATATGATACTTTATCACATTTATAGGCTTATACGAGGTCAATACGGGACCTAAACCACACCTATATGATACTTTATCACATTTATAGGCTTATACGAGGTCAATACGGGACCTAAACCACACCTATATGATACGATATCACACTTATAGGATTATACGAGGTCAATATGGGACCTAAACCACACCTATAGGCCTATACGGGTGTTATATCGTATCATATAGTATAGTATAAGTCTCGTATAGGTTCCCTGTAGGTCTTGTAATTCATAATATTTGTATTATTTTTAATTTTTATAATTCATAATATTTGTATTA
The DNA here is from genome assembly GCA_030545235.1 of Helianthus tuberosus. Lineage (NCBI taxonomy): Eukaryota > Viridiplantae > Streptophyta > Magnoliopsida > Asterales > Asteraceae > Helianthus > Helianthus tuberosus. Next base: position 173,750,938 of record CM060353.1, on the reverse strand, counting down.
TTTTTAATTTTTATAATTTATATTTGTATTATTTACCAATAATATTGTTTTTTATAAATAAACATGGAATACCCCAAAATACACACAATTAATTTTTTTTATAAATAAACAAAGGAATACACAAAAAATACAAAAATGGAGCTTTATATACGCTGCGTATAGATCCATACGCAGTGTATGAAACAAAAATGACACAGCTACCCTTGTATTTGGCTTCGTATAGCCTCAACACAAGGGTATAAAGGACATTTTCTGACATTTATATACGCTGCGTATAGCTCTATACGCAGCGTATATAAACCTTGTGAAAAACTGATGCTTTAAACCCACCAAAATGACCCCAAAATTTCAGATGGTTTATATACGCTGCGTATAGAGCTATACGTTGCGTATATAAACCCTTGTTTTCTGTGCAATGATTGCTGATCAGGCACTGAGATCCATGCTTTACCTACGCTGAGTATAGGTCTATACGCAGCGTATAGGTGTAACCCTATACGCTGCGTATAGACCTATACGCAGCGTAGGTAAACCCTGATTCAACTAGGGTTTGGTGTGCCAATAGGCACACCCTTTAAAAAACACATATTATTGTGTTATAAATGTCGACAAAAGATCAAATACAAACTATCTTATCGTACAAAACGTAAGAATAGAATGAAAAAGTAAAAAAAAATATAAAAAAATACGGAGACATTTTGGTAATTATTTTACTCGTATGGTAATTATCAAAATTACTCTATAAATCATCTTGTAGGATAATTTTGATGTTGTAGGGTAATTTTATAAAATGATCTTGTAGGATAATTTTGATCTTATAGGATAATTTTATAGAGTATCATAATTACTCTACAAATAATCTTATAGGGTAATTACGATTAAAATAGTTACGAAAATGTCATCACATTTTTTTTTACTTTTCCATGCCATTTATACGTTTTGTACAATATAAGATACTTTGTACGAGATCTTTACTCTATAAATGTGTTTTTACTTTTTCATGCCATTTATACGTTTTGTACAATAAAATACTTTGTACGAGATCTTTACTCTACGAATATATACAATTAATGCAGTTTAATAATCGACATAATCATGGATAAAATAGAAAGCTTGCCGAATGTATTTATTTAATTTTCATTGCAAGACCATCTTGGAACAAAACAAAACAGAAAGTTGGATAATAATTAGAAGACTATTTTTAACAGCAAATTATACTCTTATTCAAAACCTCAAAAAATTGTTTCACATATTACATATGGTTATAGTAAGCTACTAAGTCAACTACCCAATACTTGCTTTTGCCTCACCAAACTACAAAACAGAAAATTGAGCAAATACAACAGTAAGAAAGAAAGAAAACAATGAAACTGTGGTTTTTATCTCATCAACTCGAATCGCACCCACTTGCTCCATTCCAAATTACTTCTCTTTACTCGGCCCCTGATACATAGAAACGTAGTTGCTTGTACCTCCCAAAAAATTGCGTCAATGTTTACTCTTTTCCCCCCGAATATGCTCTCATTTCTAGCCTTCCATACTCCCCAGCACGTTGCCAAAACGATGAATATATTTCCTTTTCCAGTCTTCGATCGATGCTATTTTGTGATATTCCAACAAGTCTTTCATTGAGAATGCGAATATTTGTTGTATTCTGCACCACATACTTACCTTGTTCCACAGTATTGCCACTACTAAACAGCATGTGAAGAGATACTACTAAACAGCATGTGAAGAGATGATCTGCATCCTCATCCGATTCCCAACACAATTTGCAAGTTGGAGATCCGAGAAGCATACCTCTCTTTTTTAACCCTCTCATCGTTGCTAATCGGTCTTGCACTCCACACCATCCAAATATATTTACTTTTTTGGTGCCCACTTAACCCACTCATACGGATAAAATGGAACTGCAAAGCTAAACTATATTCTTCAAAATTTATTTTATATACACAAATTAACTTTTAATATTAGAATGAAAAGAGTAATCTCTATATTTCACTTCTTAGTCTTGATTCTTGTGACAGTTAAAGTAAACTTATCAAATAACCCTTGTTTTCCTCATTCATTTTAATATTAGAATGAAATGAGTAATCTCTTTATTTCACTTCTTAGTCTTGATTCTTGTGACAATAAAAGTAAACATATCAAATTACCCTTGTTTTCCTCATTCATGTTTTCTCTTAAATAATTGTTTGTCTTTTTTAGTCTAAATCAAAAAGAAAGTTTTACTTATTTGTTTTTATCTTAAATCAGAAAGAAATTCAAGAACACAAAGTTAAATTCAAAAATATTAAAGACTTCATTTTTTACCCAAAAAAAAAAAAATTTAAAAATATTAAAGACTTCATTGTTTCTGTTATTGAAATCGAGTTTTAACACTAACCAAAATCAATCCCAAAAGTCAAAAAAAACCTTCATAATTCATTTTAATATAATAACTAATTAAACTCAATTTAACACCCAACACCCCCTTCTTGTGTTGTTATTCTTAGAGTTTTTCATATTCACTATAAGAGGAGGAGGGGCGGTGCGTTATTATTCCGTTATAAAGGAATGTTCACGCGTGGTGAAAATATTTGACCACCGCAACCTAAATATTAACGCGTGATAATATATGTTCCGTGATAATTTCAACGCGTTATGGGGTTAGCGTGATAAATGGTTGTGAGGGGGTGTGGGGGTTTATTGTTGGGTGTTGTGAGTAATGACCATTGCCACCAAAAAAGGTTGTGAGTGATGGAAAAATGGTTGATGACATGACGGAACTTGATTGGGTGCTTGTGAGTGATGGAATTCTATCACTAGTGACCACCCCCTAAAACAGAAGACTTTTACTGACGGATTAACACGTGTTTCAGTAGATTACTAACGAAAGTTACCAAGGGATATATACCAACTTAATTAAGATAAATATTTGCTCAAGCTGAAAGTTCAACTACTACTTTGCTTAAGATCCAAAGAGCAAGACATGAATACTTAGCTTTTCTACAAAAGCTCATCTTCTCCATAATCTGTGTGGATGGTACTCATACTAATATGAAATATCTTGAGTACCCATGACTCAATGCTCCGTTAATATGTAAAATATTGGGTCTACTTTGTGCGAAATTGTGTGAGAAATTCCTATTCTAATTATTGAGTGAGTCTATATTTGTTACTTTTGAATGTTACAATAATAACTTTGATTTTTTTTTAATCGTAATAGAGTTTCATTCCAATCAACAGGGCAAATTATATAACGATAGCAGTTAGACGGGTAAAGTACATTCTATATAATACTTCGAAAGTAAATTCACGTGTAAGTAAAACTCTTCCATACCGTTTAAGTTAACAAAATTTATATCTAAACGTAACTACGAAATATAATTACCATTATGCATTTTAGTTAATCAAAATAAGCAAAGATGATGTTATGGAGATGGAGTTACAAAGATGGATTTGTATAACAAAACCTTAATCTAGATAAAAAGAAAATGAATTAAAAGTCAAAAAGAGAGGTTTCTTGGGGGAAGCCTCCAAGCAAGGAAAAAGACACAAAAACCTCCTCCTCTTCAAATCCACCGGTCCACAATGCTTTCTTGCTTTCTGGTGTCACTCCTTTTATTTCTTATTCTTTCTTTATTGTATGCTTCCCTTTTTCTTTATTTCTTTTCAGACCCATTGCCCCATATGAGTGCATATTTCAGCTTTTTTTTTTTTTCCTAATTAGACAAATATACCCTTGTCCTATACTCGAAAATTCCAAGATGGTTTAAATATATGATTTATCTCAACATGAAACATAAGTATACTTGTAGTTAAATACAGTGTCATAAATAATAAGAGCATTATTCATATATTTGTGTATATGTATCTAAGATTCTAACATAACTATTAAAATGTATCATGATTATCAGTTATACTTAAATTGACATATGCACATATGCAGCTAAATTTATACGTATTTATATATTATAAGCCTCTACGCATGTGTATATTGACAGTGATTCTCTATTTTGTTACGGGAAGAGAGGGAGAAGAGATACACTACAAGAAACTGGAGCAATAGCGGCGACATGTCATCGCTAATGTGTCGCCGCTATTGCTTAGACGCTAAAAGCTTTTTTTCGTCGCTATTGTTTGTCACCGCTATTACTGTTTTCGTCGCTAAAAGTGTTTTTTAAGGTTTTTTTTTTCCTTAACAGTTTTGTCTTCTCCACAAGTTATGAAAATTAATTTATGGTGTTGAATGGTAAAGGCAAGATCACTAACATATCCGGCATGAGCCTCAATCTGAATGAAAATAACTAGTAATTAGTGATGAAAGGAAATATTAAGATATCATTAAGCTAAGTTACGAAGTTTATTGTAAGACACACCTCTAGGTACCTTTGTAACTCATGACCAGCACGATACAAATACATAAGTACAATATGCTTTGAGTATCCAACACCTGTACATATATAACCTGTAACAAATATGTAATCTACATATAACAAAATATATATATATCTGGTGCCATATTTTCTGGGGCCTTTTTTACCCTAAAGGGAAAATCAATTGTTTTGGACAAAGGAAAAGTGAGAATGAGACTTCCACAGATGCAAACATTTTCGCTTTTCTTTATTTGGTTAAATCACCAAACTAATTTGTTACATTACATTGCTTATGTTTGTACCATTTTTAGAGTTGGAATTTGAAATAACTAGTTTTGTAATTAACAAATAAATGATAAACAAACCTTCATTATTTCCTTAGATTTGTTTCAGTATCGTCGTTCTAATCAAAAGCCCTAAAAAATCTGTTTGTAATTTGGAAAAAAACTTAACTCCGTTAAGTTTTTTTAACGAGGGACCACTGTAGGAAAAATAGGTGAAAGGTGGGACTGGTGGGGGGAATATTTTGAGGTGGGATTATTAATGGCTAATAAGGTGTAGGTGAGATTATTACAGGCCAATTTCCCAAATTAATATTTCCTTTTTGTATTACTCTTAAAAGATATAGCCTTCTTATGTTTTCAATTATAATTATTAATTATATTATATTAATGATCAATAAATATATAACAGTAGCTATTTTTAATTCATTTAAATATTTTATCAATAACATTTTAAAATAAACTTTATGCTAAAGTTTGCATGTAGATTTCCTCATGAAAATACAGTAGGGATAGCCAAGTAAATTTCACCTACTACCACGTAGCTTTGCCCATCTCCTTTCCTATATACTTACATAACCACGTAGCTTTGCCCATCTCCTTTCCTATATACTTACATACCATTTGTTATTCATCAAATGTGTATTCAATTTCAATAATTCTTTTCCATCCACTTTTTATAACCTCTCTCTCTCTCTCTATCTCTCTCTCCTTGGGGTGGTGCTCAAGATTTAGTCATACGGTGTATGCAATTGGTTAATGGATATTGATCTCTTGTGGTCTTTTGGGGGGTGGTATTATATTTTATTCCCAGAAACAATCAACTACTGCATGGCTAAATTGAGATCCTCTTCACAAATCTCTCACTTCTCAAACCCTAGATCTTGTTCTTCACTTTTATATGTTGCACTTTTGATCTTAACTATCTTGATCACTATGCTTCAATCCTCTAGTTCCATGGAAGTTGCATCACTTCCAACTCATCAAGCAACCTCTTCAAATTCCCATGATGAATCCTCAAGATCACCAACAACCACCACCGATTTTCGTCACCAAAGAACCCGTCATCAATCACATCCAAAGCCTACAAGATCATTTGAAGCGGCTGCTCATGAAGTTCCAAGTGGACCAAACCCTATTTCCAACAGGTAAGAGTTAGATTGATGGTTTTTTGATTGATGATTGAACGGATTGGTATACCCATGAAAGGATTTCAAGAAATGGTGACCTATGGTGGCTGTGGTAAAGATACAAACACAAAGCTAGCTTTTTCGTAATGGTGTTATGAATGGTATATGATTATATGATTATTTTAGCAGTTTGTTTGGGATTTACTATCATGATTTTATCCTCATCTACATCATCTTCATCTTCTTTTGTATCAACTACTGCTACTTTGTGTTTTCAATTTAGAGAAATGTGTATAGCAAGAGACACTTTTAAATTTTCTACTATATATGTATATGTAAACTCCTTTCATATATATGTTTTTTATATATTAAGATGAGGATGAAACTAGCTACCACTTCTTTTTTAGTTAATTTTGAGGGTTTTGGGTAGTTTCTTCTTGTATTTTTGAACTTATGTGATTGGTTTGTGCTTTATATTTAACTTTGAGGGTTTTGGGTAGTCTATTCTTGTATTTTTGAACTTGTGTGATTGGTTTGTGCTAAGTTGGTTTTTCTCTATATTACGTTATTGTTTAAATATCTTTTTTTCCTTTTAAACGCGTGTAAAGAATTCGCTCGAACAACACGGCTTACTAGCATCCTGCCTATCATTTATCTTAAAACGTTAGTCAATTTTCCAAGAGAAGAAGAAGGCTAGAGTTTTCTTGAGGTAAATGGTGGTAGAAATGAGCATAAAATCTTGAAATATATGAGAAAAGAGAGGGTACTAGCTAGGGTTTTGTTAAGGTCACAACTATCCATTTTATTCGTATTTGGAAATTGGGGGGGGGGGGGGGGGGTTAGGGTTTTCTAGATATCAGGAATGATTAGAAGAGGATCTTAGGCATTTGCAGAAAAGGGTAGTATTGTCAAATTATGACAGATGACAATATATGTGGAGGAGGAGAGAGTAAAGGGTAATATATTGACCAAGACACTTTGATTATTGTAATTTGCAGAAGGCTTTGCAGAACGAACACAAAATCCAATAAAGGTCAATTACACACAATCATCATGGCTACATGATTTGCTAATGACAACATATTTGATGTCTTGGAATCATTTTGATAGTTTAAGTTCATTATTAATTGCCAATGATATTTTGGTGGAGCGGTGGGTAGGCTGGTTTCCACGCAAGTGGTGCCGGTTCGATCCCCGTTCCCACTAAAATTGAGGCAGCCCCGGTTTTACCCATGGTACCCGAGTTCGACTCCCAGTTCGCTGGTGTGCTATCAACTCGTCACGCCCTCTTGTGGGCAAGGTACCTGTGGGGTTTCCGGGTGAACGCCGGCAACGCTCTGATGCCAGCTGGGGCACTGTTCAGACACCCACGTCTGGCCGGAGTGGGGCTACGGGCTCCCCGGAATGGAGGGGTGTAAGGTATCCCGCACCCAAAAAACTGTATGATACTTTGCCGTTCAAAAAAAAAAAAAAAAGTTCATTATTAATTAAAACATTTATAAACAATCGAGAGGCTTACAAACATTTGATCCTTTATTCTTTTCTTATGTTTAGTTCTGATATTATCAGTCTTAATCTTATTGTTAATTTGATTTCAATCCTCCTAGTTAAACATCTTAGTCATTTCTCGTTAACTAAATAATCTGTTAATTAGCATATATAATGTTTTTCCTTTATCAAATTCATCGTCTTCTGAATAAAAAATATTTTATGTTTTAAGAATTAGTGATTTTAAATAACTATTGAAAAGCAGTTATTCATTGTTTACTTAAAGAAGTGCTCTATATATTATTTTCTTTTACTTAAAGAAGTGCTCTATATATTATTTTCTTTTTTACATATTACATATGTACAAGAGAATAAATAAAATTTCAACAAATCTCAAAATTGGTTACTTAAAGAAGTGCAATATTATTTTCTTGTCACATATGTAAAAGAGAATAAATAAAATGTCAACAAATCTCAATAAGAAGTGCATTATTATTTTCTTTTTACTTATGTAAATGAATATATAAAATGTCAACACTTGTCAATAAATTCAATATGCTATATGTTAATATATTTTTAAGTTAATGTTCATTTCTAGTAAAGAATAAGTATAATAATCATAAAACTAAAAAACAGTAAATAATCCGTCAACGAGTAAAATATTCTTCTATTAAATAAAGCACCATCTGGGTGGTGTTGATCATAAAGTAATTTTTTTATAACTAATTAATTATATTATTTACGTTTCCGCTTACAATTTTTTTATCCTACAGGTTCCAAAATAAAAGTTTTAACAACATTCCATTAAATAATTAAACACTAATTAATGGACAACATCTGTTAGTAACTTTAGTTGATTCTGCTTACAAATTTTTATCATACAGGTTCCAAAATAAGAGTTTTAACAACATTCCATTAAACAATTAAACACTGATGGACAACATCTGTTAGTAACTTTAGTTGATTCTATTCTAAATAAATATGATCTTATTTTGCACAAAAGTACCTCTCTTTTTCTCTTTTATCCGTCCCTTATGCTCAATTATTAACTAACAATTATATATATACTATGTTTGTCATCTTTTAATAATTTTGCTTGTTTGGTTTATTTCCATTCCATGTTTACTTATTTATTAACTGATCATTATATCATCCGATATGATGAAACCGGATTTAGTTTACAAGTTTATTCAATCTTATTTTTTAAATACTTAGATTACATAACAAAACAGCAGAACTGGTATTAGCCCTTAAAAGTCAGTTGCAAAATTGGTTACTAACTAAAACAGGTACTAAATTAACACGGAAATAATTTTACGGCTGATTTTGATTGGTCAGAAATATTGTGAAGCTAATTTATAACACAATTATACATGTTGCAAATCGTTTGCAAAGTTTCAAAAAAAAATATATAACTGGTAGCTGATTCTTTAAAATTTAAATAAAGTATTAAAACAGTTGCAAAGTTGTTAAATTGTTTGAGAACAAAATTAGTCACAAAGTTAAAAAATAGAAATTGAAATTGGTTGTAAATTTAATGACAAGTATTTGAGTCGCTAAATCTGTCGTAAAATAGTGAGCGACAAAGCTTTTGCGACAAAAATTGGCCGTAAACTCCATATAATGTACCAACTGATCACTACTAGAAAACTGGCCAGTTTGTGACAACCAAATTTGTAGCAAATTTGTAGCAAATTGGCCTTACCCACAAATTTCCTACAAAAAAATTCGTAGGATATAAACTTGTGGGTAACCGGATTAGCTACAAAAATACGACAAAATCTGCTACAAAATTCCTACAAAATCTCTGGTCGCAAAATTTGCTACAAAATACTGACAAAACTCTCTTCTTACAAAATTCCGACAATTCTTCCACGTTTTTGCCTTTTTTGTATATTATTTTATGATATTTTATTTTTAAAATTAATAACATTATTAAAAAAAATATTCATAATTTTTTATTTTCCCGACAAAATTCCTACAAATTATAAAACGTTTTTGCGACAAAATTCCTACAAATTATAAAACTTTTCTGTGACAAAATTCCTACAAATTATAAAACTTTCTTGCGACAAAATTTCCTACAAATCATAAAACTTTCCACAAGTTTCCTACAAATTTATAAATTTTCTCTAAACAATTTGCTACGAATTATCTACAAAACTAACGGTTTCCAACAAATTTCTTACAAAGTTTTCAAAACAGTTTGCGACAAATTTCCTACAACTAAAAAATATATTTTTTAATGTAGCTACAAATTTGCCACGACTTGTTTCGACAAATTTGCTACAATTTTTTTCGACAAATTTGCTACAAATTTTTTAGACAAGTTTGCTACAAATTTTTTCGACAAGTTTGCCACAACTCATTTCCACATATTTGCTACAAATTGTTTGAACAAAGTTTGCTACAAAATTCCTACAAAATTACAAAAATATATAAAAAAAAATTATAAAAATAACCAAAATTTTCTACATAAAAATTTACAAATGATTCATAAAAACCTGTTTAAATCATAAAATAAAAATACCAAGAAATCCTAATCAAAATTAAAAACTAATACGATCGTTAACAATTGTATACAAAACAAAAGCTTTTTACTCTTATCCTAACTTTTTCATCATTTTTCCACCTTCGATTTCCATGTCGCATCTCCGGCCCGCTCTCGTTCACGTTTGACCCGATCTTTGTTCAAATTGTTTCAACCTGGCTTCTATGTTTAGTCGAGCCTCTCGTTCTTTTTCTTTTCCGAATCCAACTTGAAGTTTTTGGAGCTAAAAAAAGAATAATTAATACATATTAACATAAAAACTGTAACCTATTAATGGACATATGTTAACTTAACGGGTCGATCTAAAAATTCTTTGTGATATCTAAAAGAACCTATAGAAATCTATCATATTGAAATGCTCTTTGTTCTCGATATGACCTAGTTGATACCGTTCAATCTAATCTGAAGCATATCGCTTCACGTCCTGGCATGCTATCTAAGCGTTACTGTTTGGTTCTTATGTTTCAAGTACAATTAATGTAACTAATAACAACATCAACAGAAGTTAATGAAACATGTAACTGGCATTAAAAAAAGTAGCAATGACTCAGATTAAGTGTCAATACATATTAAAGAAGCCCTACTAATTCAAAATTCAAAGAAAACATTTACCATTCGATGAAGTAATTTCAGTAAAAGAAGAGCTCAAATTCCAGATTCAAAATCAAAGAAAACGTCTACTAATTCGTCAAGTAATGTAAGAAAGTTCAAAAGTAAAGCAAATGAACTGTTAAAATCACTTTCATAATAAACTAGTGGGAAGGCCCGCGCGTTGCAGCGGGTGTCCCGACTAATATCAGATGCAATGCAGTATACATCTTTAACGTCTTTAAAATGAATGATACTTTCAAGTCATGTTCAAGTTCACATACTTGAAAAATTTTGGTTTACCTAAGAAATAAATTATTGGAATTAAATAAACTGAAACTTGTAAAAAACAATTGCAGTCCATGAACCAAAGATTGATAATTAGTAAAATTGTATGAGCCCATGGGCCAGTTTAGATTTCTAAGGTTTCTTATAATCCCTATATATTGTAAGACAATCTTTACTAATCAAATATCAATTCAGGATTGCACCCTCTTAACAGAAAGTAGTATGTTAAGCTTTGAAAAAATGAGATCATTGCTGAAAAAAATAAGATACAACAACCACAAAATTGCTGAAAAAAATAAAATACAACCACCACAAAATGCAATTTGCTACTTTCTAGAAATAAAATATGCTACTTTCTAAAAATACATAAGAAGCATAGTTTATACAAGTTGTTTTCTCAAATACTTGAGCTCCAAATATCCACCTAAATAAACTGTATAATCAAATGTCCATGTCATTTGAATAAAATTTCTAAAATTTTCTCTAGTATTATCACCACAAGTGTAGGTTGGAACAAGTAAGCAAGTTGAAGAAAAGGTATGCAGAAAGAAACAAACCTCGTATGGAGCAAGACCAGTCTCTCCATCGACATTAAAAGCCGAAATGCCCATTATCAATCTAAACAAAGGCTCAACAGCAGAGCATAAAGCCAATAACCCGAGCCAGTAGTTGTAGATATTTGACCTCAGTTTAAACCTTTCCACCTTAATATCCTTCTTCCTGACCCATATCTTGTATATACAAGCCCCTAGAAGAACCAAATGGGAAATGCCAGTAACTATAGAATCTGCTGAACCAATTGCCAAGTAACTCCAACCTAGGAAGAAAAGCATAATAAGAACTAATGTAGAAAAATCAAAATAAGGTTATATTAATATGCATCAAACGAATAAACCCACCGCTTTCTATGATTTACACTCTCGAAACTACTCATATGAATCGCAAGATCTCTTAACACATCGTGTTGACAAACCGAGATCTCATAGTAGCTACTATACCTATCTCCAGCCATAAAACATTTCAACACAAAAACTAAAATAAAATATAAATCAAAATTTATATTTTAAGATTTAACATTTTAACATACCTTGAATCTTTCACAAGTGTGAGAAGATTCTTGCTTGAGAGCTCATCAAGAACGGCGTAACCTTCTTCTTCATTGATGTCGTGAAGTTCGGTCCATATGTTGATCAGAACATCTAAAGGGATCTTTTTGTCTTCTGGGAAAGATCCCAAATCCAAAAAAGAATTTCTTACCTTTTCGGAAAGGTACTCGATGCTTAGTCTCATTCGGTTGAGTAATTCGGCTTCGTGGGAGTCGTTGATTGGTTGCGCTCGTGATAAACGCTTATTCGCACCGCTCCAGTAATTTTCGGGCTGGTCTCGTAGTGAAGCCCCGATCACTTTCATCGCCATTGGAAGCCCTTTACATTTTTCAACAATCTATTAAACATTAAAACGGGAGAACTTATTAATTTACTGCATCATAGTTTAGCAATTTATTTGAAAGATATGACGTGATATGATTACCTGTTTGATTAGATTCTCATCCATACCGGGAGGTATTGATGGTCTTCCGAACGCAGTGTGATAGAACAGTGACACTGCATCGTCTTCCCCGAGTAACTCCAACTCATAACTCGAGTTTAAAACATCCAGACATTACATCAAACACTTGGTAGACATCATACTTCCAAACTAACCAATCTCTCAATTCCCAAAAAACAAGCTGCTAATATTGCACACTTGTTGAAGACAGAAACACCAACCCACACCCATGGTTTCAACGAGCGTAGATTCCAAACGAATAAAAGTGCATCCGGCGCTACCAGGTTACATAATGCATACACCAGATGCTATATTTAATCGGATTCTATTATACAATAATCTTAGAAAACAGGTCATATGTATAACTAAAAAAGTGCTTATCAACATTGATTAATAAACTTAAAAAAAATGAACAGCTACTAATCGATTGCAAAAATCTTCGTAGATGATCACCTATTTGTTAATCTTCTTCAAAGTGTTTACATATGTATAACTTGAAAATGAAACAAAAAGCTTCCTAAACCTGGAAATATATACAAATGTTAGTAAGACACAAAGATTTGGATAACCTGCAGGTTGAGCATAACCATTTTGTTCATCAATATCATAGTATATCATTTCTGGCAAAATTCGTTCTGTCGTAAGGAAAATTTCATTTCTTTAAGCTCAAATTTTCAATCACTATGCTAACACGAACCACCAAACCCTTAGTAATCCATTTGTCTCTTCTTAAATCTATATAGTTCATTGTATAACATCCAATTTTATGGTTGTAAAAACCACGCCTAGCCTCCTAATAGTCGCCAATTAATCGCACCTACTGCTCTTTCTGTTTCCAAACCAATATTTCTTTGAACTCTTTTTACCAGATTTTTATTTCATAAAAAAATTAAAACTTAAAACCCACATTGTCATTTCATCAAAAAACTTGTGTGCAAAGAAAAGAACTTAAACAAACTTTGTCTTTCTGCTCACTGGAATCAGAATGGCTTAGAGGCTTTTTTACAGCAGATAACCAACCACCTTTCTTTTGATCAAATCATCTTCAAACAAGAAACTATTAACTTAACAAAACTACAATGATAAAACATTAACACTATAAAAGCAAAAAATGCAAGTGAAATACCTGCAATCACTAGGGTTGAGACATGAGTGGCCACATCAGAAGTAATCTTAGCAAAGCCTAAAATCAACAACCTAAGTTAATTGAGGTTAGTAAATGCAAGTTTCAAAGAAATAACATGCATCTGAACATTATACAGAAACAATAGGTTACCATCGCTTAAAATTAGAAATCAAGAAGTATATTAGCAGCTTCAATTATCAACAAATCCACTCAAATTACAAAGAAACGCAGAGGGTACGGACCGTTTCGAAAAACCCAATTCATCCCCAACCCACAATTTAGTCTCAAGACTAAAGAGGAAGAAGAAATTACCTAGTGGTTCGGCGTTGCTGAGGAGGTGGTCCAGCGACTGGCAGAGAGGAGGCGGCGTCAATCGAGGATTTGGAGAGGCAACTGGTTTGTGATTTGGGGGGAACGAAAAAGTGTCTAGCCTGCCAAAGGTTTTGATAACCTTTATGCTTTACTATAAGTTCAACCGTTGGATTGTGTGATGATCGAACGGCCATTGATCTGTTTTAAAGGTTGGACACGGATTGAAGGGCCAAGTTTCATATAAAACGTGATTTTTTTTTAAAGTAAATCTATATATTCTATTCTATTCTATATTCTATATATAATAAAATTCTATATATAATAAAAAGGAAAGTGAATGTATATTATCTAGGGTATATTAGAATATAAGGTATGGAGTGGGGGTTATGGCGTGGGTTGGGTACAAACGTCCAAGTTACCATCCCGGGTGGGCTTGGGTTTTGGCGTGGCCCCTTGGCCGGGGGTTTTAGCACGGGCGTTGGGCGGGGCTATCAAGATCACATGGCGGGATCGTTGGGCTAGCCGTTGGCCAACGACTATGTGTTTAAAAAAATTATTTTTTCACTATAAATACTCACATTTCTATTCATTTTTTTTACCACAACTACTCCACTTCTTCTATAATCATCTCTATCTTATTTTTTTTTTTTAAAATCTCATCCAACCACAATACGAAAAATGAATCCTCATAATCGTGGTTTTGACCCGAACAATCCATGGGCATTCCAATAAACACCTAGCCCAGCATCCAATCGTCCAATTGCTCCCTTTTTAATACACTCCACGATGCCGGATATGGTTGGTTACGCATCGTTTATCTCGAATCGTTTGAAGAATTATGTCGGTCAAAACACAAATGCCTTTCGCGCAACGCGCGTCATTGAAAAACACTAGTTTCATTCAAAACACAGCAGCCCGGCCCCAAAAAAACGTGATTTAGTTATATTCAGTAAACTCAAAACATGGAGCATCTATCCGTATAAATTTTAGTTATATAATTAAGAGTAAATTATGATTTTGGCTTATTTGTTTATATCACTTTTACCCTTTTAGTCAAAAAAAAAAATTAACATCTGAGCCCCCAACGTTTTAGAAAAAAAAGACGTTAGGTATGGTATACGATAATATCGCATCGTGTTGTATAGTATATTATCAGTGGCGGATCTAGGATTCCGACCAAGCGGTAACGTTTTAAAAATAAGCGGTAACGAAATCGGAAAAACGTCAAATTTTTCCAAAATTTACACTAAAAACGTCAAAATTTTTCCGACCAAGCGGTAGCGGAGGCTACCCCTTGTTGGCTGGTAGATCCGCCCCTGTATATTATAGTATGATATAGTCTAGTATAATAAAGTCTAATATGGTATATACTATGGTATGGTATACGATAGTATAGTCTAATATAGTATAATGTAGTATAGTATAATATCATAGCGTATCGTATAGTATAGGTACTAGTATATATAGACATATAATTAGTGGCGGACTTAAAGTGTTCGTAGGGGTAGCAAGGGCTACCCCTCAACCCCGTCTACGTAGTGTAAAAATACCCCTTAACTTTATTTCGGTAGTGTAAAAATAGCACTCAACTTCGTTTCTGTTATATAAAGGATACCCCTGATCCTAAAAAAAATTAGGATATCCCTAACCTTTTTTGCTAGTTCCGCCACTGCATATAATAATAGATATATACACAACCATTTTCTATTATGAAACCATATTCATTTTGATATTATTATTATTTTCTATAATATAGTATTGTATTGTGATGTATCGTATCGTACAACATCAGCATAGCATAGCACATCAGCATAGTATACTATATTGTATAGCCTGGTAAGATATGGTATAGTATGGTACGGTATGGTACGGTACGGTACGGTACGGTATGGTACGGTACGGTATGGTATGGTATAGTATGGTACGGTATGGTGTGGTACGGTGCGGTACGGTACGGTGTACGGTACGGTATGGTACGGTACGATATAGTATGGTATGCTATGGCATCGTATAGTATACTATAGGATCGCATCGTATAATATAGTATCGTATAGTATAGTGTTGTGGCATATTGTATAGTATAGGATCGTATGGTGAAGTATAGTATGGTGAACTTATCATTTTATTTTTAAAAATTATCTATTTTTTTAAAATTGATAAATAACAAATAAAATTACTTTTGTTTGTAGGAAACTTGTAGCAACTTATACCGCTCAATGAACATACCGGTAAGCTAAGCATTTTATCGAGCACCTGGTTGACACGCGGAGTAAACGACATTACATCAAACCCTACATAACATCCTTAAGCCCGTAAAATTGCTTGCATATATCCTCGTGTATGTTAAACATGATAAACATCAGTTGCGATTGCGAAGATGAGAAATTGCAGGCGATAGAGGTTAGAGTCGACTAGATCCAACAATAATACATCCTGACCCGTTCCTTAATTACGTCGGCCCATCCTCACCCATTGGCCCATTGGGTATTTTTTAATAATTCAAAACTTACCCATTCTGACCCCTTAACTATAAAACATAATTCAAATTAACCCACTACTTTGAAAAAAAATAGTGTATTTTATAGGCAAACTTCCCGATCGCACTCATTAAAAGTTTAGTTAAACCATTAGTTCGCACGCCCAGACAATAAAATTAATACGTAGCTTTCAAAATTTAATAGTCTAAAAATACCATCAATCACTACCCACACGTATAGTATGGTATCATATAGTATAAAAATTGTACAGTATCATATAGTATTGTGTAGTATGGTATCGTATTGTATTGTATAATATAGTTATAGTATAATATCGAATGGTTTCAATATAGAATGCTTTCACATGTAAGTCGATATTAATCATGTGAGTTTCATATTGTTTCCTTACATTTTACACCAAACATTAGTATGGTATGGTATGATATGGGCATGGCATGGCATGGGTATGGGTATGGGTATAGGTATGGTAAGGTTATGCATGGCATGGTATGGGTATAGGTATAGGTATGGTATGGTTATGCATGGCATGGCATGGGTATAGGTATAGGCATGGTATCGTATCGTATCGCATCGCATCGTATCGTATCGTATAATATAGTGTAGTATCGTATCGTATATTATCGTATCGTATAGTATAGTGTAGTATGGTATCGTATCGTGTAATATGGTATCGTATTGTGTCGTCTCGTATGGTATGGTATGGTACGGTATGGTATGGTATGGTATGATATGGTATGGTATGGTATGGTATGATATGGTATGGTATCGTATCTTATCGTGTGGTATGGTATGGTATCATATTTTATCGTATGGTATGGTATGGATGGTGTTGTAAGGTATGGTATGGTATGGTATGGTATGGTATGGTATGGTATGGTATGGTATGGTATGGTATGGTATGGTATGGTATGGTATGGTATCGTATCGTATCGTATCGTATTTTTCGTATGGTATGGTATCGTATCTTATCATATGGAATGGTATGGTATGGTATGGTGTGGTATGGTATGGTATGGTATGGCATGGCATGGATGGTGTTGTATGGTATGGTATGGTAAGGTAAGGTATGGTATGGTATGGAATGGTATGGTATGGTATGGATGGTGTTGTATGGTATGGTATGGTATGGTATCGTATGGTATGGTATGGTAATATGGTATGGTATCGTATCATATCTTATCGTATGGTATGGTATGGTATCGTATCATATCTTATGGTATGGTATGGTATGGTATGGTATGGTATGGTATGGTATGGTATGGTATCGTATCGTAAGTGAGTAAATGACCTTTTTATTTATTATTTGTCGTAAATGAGTAAAGCACTGCACATAGTTTGTCGGTCCCCATCAGCGTATTTTTTTGTTTTACGCCCCCGTAACTATTCCTCAGCCAGGGTCATTTGCTACAAATTATTGACAAATGTAAAAATTTATTTTCAAAACTATATGTTTTTTATAATCAATATGTTTTTGTAGGAAATCTGTAGCTACTGGTGTGTTAGTTTGCTACAAATTGCCGACAAGTTTAACATTTTATTTCTAAAATTGATAAATTAACAAATAAAATAACTTTTTTGTAGGAAATCCGTAGCAACTTGCTACAAATTTGCTACAACTTAAGTTTTAATTTTTTAATTTATTTATTTTGCAAAAATTTAGACATTACAAATATAATAACATTTTTTTTGTAAGAAAATTGTAGAAAACGAGGTCAATTTGCTACAAATTTTCGACAAATTTAGCATTTTATTTTTAAATTTTTTTTATTTAACTAAGTTAAGAAATAACAAATAATTTGACCCTTTTTTGTCGAAAAACTGTAGCAAATAAGGTCAATTTCCTACAAATTATCTACAAATATAAAATTTTATTTTCAAAACTATATGTTTTTTATAATCAATATGGTTTTGTAGGAAATCTGTAGCTACTGGTGTGTTAGTTTGCTACAAATTGCCTACAAAATATAGTTTTGTAGTAAATCTGTAGCTACTGGTGTGTTAGTTTGCTACAAATTGCCGACAAAATATGTTTTTGTAGGAAATCTGTAGCTACTGGTGTGTTAGTTTGCTACAAATTGCCGACAAATTTAACATTTTATTTCTAAAATTGATAAATTAACAAATAAAATAACATTTTTGTAGGAAATCCGTAGCAACTTGCTACAAATTTTCTACAACTTAAGTTTTAATTTTTTAATTTATTTATTTTGCAAAAATTTAGACATTACAAATATAATAACTTTTTTTTGTAAGAAAATTGTAGAAAACGAGGTCAATTTGCTACAAATGTTCGACAAATTTAGCATTTTATTTTTAATTTTTTTTATTTAACTAAGTTAAGAAATAACAAATAATTTGACCCTTTTTTGTCGAAAAACTGTAGCAAATAAGGTCAATTTCCTACAAATTATCGACAAATGTAAAATTTTATTTTCAAAACTATATGTTTTTTATAATCAATATGGTTTTGTAGGAAATCTGTAGCTACTGGTGTGTTAGTTTGCTACAAATTTCCTACAAAATATGGTTTTGTAGGAAATCTGTAGCTACTGGTGTGTTAGTTTGCTACAAATTGCCGACAAAATATGGTTTTGTAGGAAATCTGTAGCTACTGGTGTGTTAGTTTGCTACAAATTGCCTACAAATTTAACATTTTATTTCTAAAATTGATAAATTAACAAATAAAATAACATTTTTGTAGGAAATCCGTAGCAACTTGCTACAAATTTGCTACAACTTAAGTTTTAATTTTTTAATTTATTTATTTTGCAAAAATTTAGACATTACAAATATAATATCTTTTTTTTTGTAAGAAAATTGTAGAAAACGAGGTCAATTTGCTACAAATTTTCGACAAATTTAGCATTTTATTTTTAAATTTTTTTTATTTAACTAACTTAAGAAATAACAAATAATTTGACCATTTTTTGTCGGAAAACTGTAGCAAATAAGATCAATTTGCTACAAATTTTCGACAGAGTTAACACTTTATGTTATTTAATTAATTATTTTATTGAAATTCAGACTTGGAAAATAAAATAAATTAAACCTGTCGCAAATTTGTAGCTAGTTGCTACAAATTTCCGACAAATTATGAAATTTTATTTTTTAAATTATTTATTTTGCGATAGTAACAAATAATTTAAATTTCTTATTTATTTTGTAGGAATTTTGTCACAAAGATAATATAGTTTGCTACAAAATTGCTACAAATGCTTGTTGTGTGGCAATTTTGTAGGAAAATTGTGGATAAGTTTTGGGTTTTTTTTTGTTTTTCTTTTTTGTCAAAAAATTGTAGGAAAATTGTAAAAAAAATTGAGTTGTGGGAAATTTGTAGGAAACTTTTGTAGGAAAAAATGTAGTTTTCTAGTAGTGGATTTACGAGTGTTTTACAATGTACCAACTAATTTACGTCTGTATATACACTGACAAATAGCTGTCACATACTACTTGTTGAGTTCTAAACAACCTTTTCTTTGGTATTTTTACCTTGATTAAGTGGCATATGTACTCTCCTACATGTAATATCCTTTTATTAACTTATAGGAACATATTCTTAAGTATTAAGATATGAATATTTATCATCTTGAGAATGTAGTTTCCCCTCAACCTCCACTGCCTTCGGTCATACTATCGGGCGAAGGTGGGTCCAGACGATAATCCTTCAGTGAAGATGAGCCTCGTTGATAACTTGTCGACGAAGGTGGGTCTTGTCGATAAGCTGTCGGTAATACACTTCAGCGACGGATATATTACCATGATACTATCAGAGACAAAATCTTCACCGAAGGTTACCAATAGGTTATTGACGTTAATTTCTGTTGGTAATTTGTTTTGGTTATTAAGTCTATTTCTGTAAAATTAATAAAATATTGTTAGTTGTCTATATATGGAAATAAAATGTACATATAACAAAAGATACTGTGAACCAAATACTAATCTAATTAGAATAAGTTTTTTTTTAACGGCAAATGACTTTTATTCACTGCTTTCTGTGGGACTTGAACCCTTCTTTTAAAAAAAAAGTTAAATTCTGTCAAAAAATTACCATCTTCTTCCGATGTTGTGTCTTACTGATAGACCCCTAGTGTGTCGGGTGACACCCCCTAAAGTCGGTATTACGATTCATCCTAGAAGTCTTCTACTTGGCTTTTTTTTTGTTGTTGGTGTCCACCTTTCACAAAAAGACTCATAATTAGTATAAAACAAAATAGATTAAAGTTAAAGTAATACATACATTGTCAATTATCTCGTGCCAAATGGTAATGATAGTGAAGTCATCATTATTAATATCGTATACATTGATGTGGGCTGCCTATCTAGTGGCTAAATTATGTGCATCTCCCTCACAAAGGTTACTTTATCGATTACACAAGCTCTTCCTCCATGTTTTGTTGATAGACTATGATCTCACTGATACAACCCATGCGCACACACACACGCAGTCAACATTAGTTTTTTTAACGGTAAATTTGGATCACTGACGGACCACTAGAGTATCATCGTGTCACGAGCGAAACCACTCGATCATATCCATCTCCACTAGGCATAATGTCTATACACCAATTCAGGATGAAACCTAGTAAATATGAGAAAACCCCCTTTGTGGGAATCGAACCCGGGACCTATTGGTCCCGAGGAGTTATTAATTTAGTAACATTAAGGACAATAGAGTATATGTATTCATTTGTTATGCAAAAAAATGTCAGTGGTCGAGTGGAAAAAAAACATCATAAAATAATGCAGAGGTCTTAGGTTCAAGTCTTGGCTCCACCACTAAGTTTTAATTTTTAATTCATTTCTCCTTAACCACAATTTTGGGCCCAATTCTTTTTGTCGTCCGAGGCCGGCCAGATTTTTTTGTGAGTTCTTAGGGACGACTCTTGCCTAGCATACAACGCTCATGTCATTAAATATGCAAAATTAGGCAAATAGGTCATAGCATATATTACCAATACAATACAAAAGTTGCAAAATACTTTCCTACCTCCCAAAATAACATGTATTCACGTATCCAAGCTTTGTTCAATAGTCAAGATATATAGGAGGTTGTATCGTAGCAATAAGGCCATGCCCTAACACTGAACTGGTGTGCTCGAAGCCAACACAATTTTCAATATCTTCCGGACCAAAATCTAGAATGGGACTCCCTTCGACGTGCTAATTAATGTGCAAATCATCACGCTTAGTGAAGTTGTTGGTGCCCTAAAAAAATACCGAGGGAGTTCTATCATCAGTGCTAAGCCTGCTGCTCCCACCCCTAACATGTGCCATCGTACAAAAATGAATTAAAACATGGTGAAATTAGGCCAAACATGGTCATATTAAGTCAATTATGGTCAATTCAAGAAAATTACAAATACAAGTCCCAAGTTCAAGTTACATAAACTATTGAATTGTACCCATTAGCAAATGTTAGTTAAAAAATTCAACATGATGGTGGTTATATCAACCAATCCAATCAGTGTTGTATATAAATTCAACATGATGGTGATGGTGTCATCACAATGGGGTGTGGGGGGGGGGGGGGTGGTCTACATTGGTTACGGTGCAACTGCTAAAGAAAGTTGGAGTGGTGTGAGGGTGGTGCAATGAAATGGAGATGAGGTGGGGGCAAACGATTGTGTTACGGTAATCGGTGATGATGCGAAGGATGGATGGTTCGAGTGGTGCTCAAAAGTTGGTGAAAGAAAGGAGTGATGGCTCAATCAAGGGGGTGATTTTAAACAACTAATGAAATTGATTTGACCTAAAATTACCGATAACTTTACAAACTACTTTTATGTCGCATTTCCCTTAGCAATTCATCTGTGATTACCAATGGATTAGCAACAACTAACAATGGTAACAAAATACATTGGATGTTAATCGGTTGGGTCTTGTTTAAATAAGGTGGTTCAGGTTATACAAAATCACATTAGGCCAATAACAAGTAAATTTTGTGTTAAAGATGTGTAAGTTTAATTCATATTAGGTCATTACAAGTTAATTTTGTGTTAAAGATGTTTAATGTACACTAATGACCCTTATCATGTATTTGGTTGTTGTTTGAGGTTACATTTAAAAGACTAGGTAATGAGAAAATTCTCTATGTTATCACTACTAGAAAACTACATTTTTTTCCTACAAAAGTTTCCTACAAATTTCCCACAACTCAATATTTTTTACAATTTTCCTACAATTTTTTGACAAAAAAAGAAAAACAAAAAAAAAAAACTCAAAACTTTTCCACAAATTTCCTACAAAATAGCCACACAATAAGCATTTGTAGCAATTTCGTCACAAAATTTATAACCTTTTCGACAAAATTCCGACAAAAATTATAAAATTTTATATTATTTGTAACTACAACAAAATAAATAATTTAAAAAATATTAAATATTAAATTTGTCAGAAATTTGTAGCAAATTTACACCAGTTGCTACAAATTTCCTACAAAAAAACTATTATTCAACAAATTAAGAAGAAAACACAATTTTAAAAAATAAAATATTAGATTTGTCGGAAAATTGTAGCAAACTGACACCAGTTGCTACAAATTTCCTACAAACAAAAGTAATTTTATTTGTTATTTATCAGTTTTAGAAAAATAGATAATTTTTAAAAATAAAATGATAAGTTTGTCGGAAATTTGTAGCAAATTGACAACAGTTGCTACAAATTTCCTATAAAAAGGCTATTATTCAACAAATTAAGAAAAAAAACATAATTATAAAATATAAAATATTAGATTTGTCGGAATTTTGTAGCAAATTTACACCAGTTGCTACAAATTTCCTACAAAAAAGCTATTATTCAACAAATTAAGAAGAAAACATAATTTTTAAAAATAAAATGTTAAATTTGTCGGAAAATTGTAGCAAACTGACACCAGTTGCTACAAATTTCCTACAAACAAAAGTAATTTTATTTGTTATTTAACAATTTTAGAAAAATAGATAATTTTTAAAAATAAAATAATAATTTTGTCGGCACTTTGTTGGAAATTGACAGCAATTGCTACACATTTCCTACAAAAAGGCTATCATTCATCAAATTAAGAAGAAAACATAATTTTGAAAAATAAAATGAAAAATTTGTTAGAAATTTGTAGCAAATTAACACAAGTTGCTACAAATTTCCTACAAACAAAAGTAATTTTATTTGTTATTTATCAATTTTAGAAAAATAGATAATTTTTAAAAATAAAATAATAATTTTGTCGGCACTTTGTAGGAAATTGACAGCAGTTGCTACACATTTCCTACAAAAAGGCTATCATTCATCAAATTAAGAAGAAAACATAATTTTGAAAAATAAAATGAAAACTTTGTTAGAAATTTGTAGCAAATTAACACAAGTTGCTACAAATTTCCTACAAAATAAAAGTTATGTTATTTATCAATTTTAGAAAAAAAAATAATTTAAAAAAAAATAAAATAATAATTTTGTTGGAAATTTGTAGCAAATTGCTACAAATTTCCTACAAAATAGTTGTTTATAGAAAAAAAAAACTAAGAATGTTAAGTTTGTCAAAAATTTGTAGCAAATAAATATTAGTTGCTACAGATTTCCTACAAAGGTTATTTTAATTTATCAATTTATAAAAAAACATATAATTTTAAATTATAAAATGACAAATTTGTCAAAAATTTGTGGCAATTGACCCTACGATTCTGTACTATACTATATCATACCTCATACCATACTATACCATATATTATACGATACTATACTATGTTGTACCATACGATACAATCTTATACAGTACCATACGATACAATCCTACACTACATGACACGACGCAACATGACACGACACAACACTATACGATACGATATAGTATGGTATACTATATTACATTGTGCGATACGATACGGTCCTATGCTATACAACACTACACTATACTATACTGTACGATGCTATCATACATACTACACTATAATATATTATACCTTATAGTATACGATACTATACTATACTATATTGTAAGATACGATATGATCATATACTATGCTACACTACACTATACTATATTGTACGATACGGTACGATCCTGTACTATGCAAAACTACACTACAGTATACTGTACTGTACCGCACTATATTGTATGATACGATACGATACCGTGATGAACTACCGGTATCCGCTTTTAATCTAAAAGGCGTACAAACATATCATGATTTTAAACCGAGTGCAGGTCCTATAACAATTCCGAACGTTACCACCCCCGAATCCCTTACATAACGAATCGAACCGATACGGACGATTTCTCACCGCATAGCACGGGCAAATCCCGTTAGTTGTATTAGACGATTCTATACTATATTGACACTTTTTTTCCGCACGTTACCTAAAAAAAGTTCCAATAAATATCATATAAAATAGAAAAAATATCGTAAACTGTACAATATCTATTTCATCTTTTCATTGGTTTAGATTTGACGTCATTTTTGACCGAAAGTACTAATTAATGATCAAACATTTTTTTTTCCAGATTTTGTTAGCTACACCAATATGTGAAGAGTATAAAATCAATTATTAAAATTTGGGGGCGTTATGCGACACGTGGCGAAATGCATAAGAGATGGGCTTTATGGGGCGTTATATCAAAATAGGGTGTAGTGGTAAGGGGGTTATATAACCCCTTCAATTTCACATACATATGTATGTATATATATGTGTGTGAGTGGGGGGAAACATGCTGGAGGATATCACGCCGCGAAGGAGATCATGCTGGAGGATATAACTAAATATTGATTAAACCTTTTTCTATTTATGATTAAACATAATGTCATCCGTCTCTCTCCTCTCTCTCTCTCTCTCTCTCTCGACCCAGACCCAAACCCTTTTACTCTCTCATCTCTCCCACTCTTTCTTTATCCCAAGTCTGCAAACCAGACCCAAACCCTTTTACTCTCTCATCTCTCTCTCGACCCAGACCCAGACCCAAACTATTAGTACCTAAGTATGTTACTTTATGCAAACCACAGGGACTAACTATGTAATTAACTAAAATATTTATAAAAGATAAAGATTTAATTTAATTGGTAGTTTTAATTGTTTTTATATTTGATGATAAGGACAAGGATAACTGATAATCGCATATTAAAATAAAAATATTTATTTTAATCAACTGTTTCGTTAAAAGGATTTATTCAATACATGTAGAACATATATATTTTATACATGTGGTATAATTAGAATCCTACTTTTAATAAAGGATCCCATTATCCCGTTTTACACTCCAATGAAATAATAATATTACATCATAATATCCAACTTATCTCTTGTGTATTTAATATTTTTTTACTAAAATATTTCTTTTTTTTTTCCTGCTGATTATCCAACATCAAGTAATACGTAAGTTTCTAACCTAATAATAAATAAAAAAACAAAGTAAAATGTTATAAACGATGTAATACACAACTCTCTAACCTAATAAAAAATAAAGTGAGATGTTTCAATAAGTAAATAATACCTCAAAGTTTATTTTGTTAGAAAACACATCTTGATGACTAAATGTGTTAATGAATTACATTATTCGTGTAAGACATGTGTTTATTCAAATCGTACAACACATGAGTTTTTAAAAGATGTAACTATTTTATTACTTAGTATATAAAGTTATATTTATTCAACCCGTGTAATATACGGGGTTCTAATCTAGTTAGTCTATATAATTAATTTGAAAATAATTCACATCCCCCCTCTCCCAAATTAATTCCCGCTCACTCGCTCCCTCCCTCCTAATATTTGGATTTCCCAGTTCCCACACCAGAGATTAACTTCCCTCTCCTTCTCCCTGACCTAATCGGATGACGTCACCCAATGACTTGCGGCGGTTCATCGATGAAGGGGATTCTAGAGCAGAAAAGACATCTCTGCTTCACTTTTGCTACTTCGTAAGTGGTTATTATTGTATTGATTGTTCCTTGTTTTCATTTTGATCAATATAATCTAACTTAGAGGACTTTGTAGATGATGTACAGAAAAATCTTGGTTACTAATAACATGCCCACCAAGTGTTCGATGATTTGTTTACCACCTGGGACGTGATTTGTTCGTTTCTAACCCTAAACCACTGATGGTCCATGAATTTTTATTTTGATTTGCAAATTGCAACTCAAAATTTGTATGTTTTCTTTATCAGATAGTTTCATTTATTCCTAATTGTAACTGTGTTAAGGTTCCTTTTCAATGCTTTCGATTTGTCTATCTAGAACTCTAGGCGCTGATTTTTGTTCTTTTAGGTTTGTGGAAGGTTGTGGGTTTCTTTTCTATTTGAAAATAGCCACCTTGTTAAAGCACTATGTTTTTGCGGTACTGGTGTGCAATAAAGTTGGCAATACATGTTCTGGACCTTTAGGGTTGGAAGAAGCACAAGTTGGAGATATGATTTCAAGTGTGGAGCCTTAAAGTAACCGAACGGACCCGATACCCAATGTTATATAAAAACCAAACTTGACTCTTGTACCTTACTTAGAGTACAGGTATCGCGATCGGTTCTAGTCTAATTTGGGTTTCTTGGTTTACTCCTAAAAAATCGACCTGACTTTTCCATGGGAATAGGGTCTTCCAAATAGCTCCAGGATGTACAAAATGAGAACATATTTCACATGGTTCAGATTGATTTTTGGTTCCGTTTCAGTTTTTACATATCAAGTTATACTGGTTTCATTAGAATTCCTTTTTAGGTCTAATAATAACCTTTATTGAATTAATATCTTAATTGTTATTTTTCTTTTTTTGTAATATTATGATCTCTTGTTGCCATTCTTTTGATTAACTGCTTATACAACCTCAACATAATTACAAAATTCTTTGTTATGCAGGCTAGAAAAAACTAAGTTTTATGTCACTGGAGCCGGGATATTCACCAGGCTTACGGTTGGATTTTACCCTATATCAGTCGTAAAGACTCGTATGCAGGTTACAACGAAAGATTCTGTGGAGAAGAGTGCGTATGCAGTTATTAGAGGGTTATTGAAAGCACATGTATCCCTGGGTTGTAACGAGGGTTTGGGACGATCATCACAGGAGTGATTCCAGCACGAGTTATATTTATGACGGCGTTGGAGACTACGAAAGTGGCGGCTTTTAATATTGTTGAGCCGTTTAAGCTTTCGAAGCCTACGAAAGCTGCTATTGCTAATGGGATTGCTGGAATGGCTGCCTCGCTTTGCTCTCAAGGTGTCTTTGTTCCAATATAATGTCAGATTTATATGTATGTTTGGATGTTTGAAATATTGAAAGTCAACAGATTAGTCAACGGTTGATGGTTCAAGGATATTCCGGCCATGCTAGCTATAATGGTGGCCTAGATGTTGCCCGTAAAGTTCTGAAACAAGATGGTGTTAGAGGGCTTTACAGAGGATTTGGTCTGTCTTTTATGACGTATTCCCCTTCTAGTGCTGTTTGGTGGGCCAGCTATGGTTCCAGTCAACGCGTTATATGTAGGTGGATAGCTTTTGTTCTTTTTTTTTAGTTTGTAATTTCTAGCATTATATAAACGTGCATGTTTTATGTAGTATGTTAGGTCATGGAAATGACGGCGATGGATCTATTCCTAGCCAGGGGACAATAGTTATGGTTCAAGGTGCTCGAGGAATATCTGCTGCGACTGCAGCATCCTTAATTACAACTCCACTTGACACTATAAAGACCCGACTACAGGTTCATCTTATATTTTCATTAAATATTGCCATTGAAACTATTACCATATGATTCCATATTTCCATGACAAAGACATAATATAAAATTTGTGTTAAAAAAAGGGAATTGTGTTCTCCCTAAGTCCCATGGATTACTTTCCATTTAGGATGTCTCCAGTGAAGATTGTAACCTAATTAATAGGTATGAATGATTATGATTCAATGCAGAATGTTTATACTTACTGTTAGTTTAACATATAAATCACTACAAAAAAGCACATCAACAAGTAACTCTTTTTCTTTCTAAGGTTACACTAACCACTGATCTCAAAACTCACAAACTTTATTTTGTTTTCGTGTCTACATTTTAATGGAGTTGCAAGTTTGCCAACTTTACGCAGCTCAGGTAATTCAAAGGCTATTATCGTCTTTCTGCCATATTTGTTTTGGTCAATGTTTTGTTCTTGACTTAATAATATTTTGACACTCTTGCTCTCACAAACTTATACATTTTTTTCTTGTTGAATTTGTTCAGAGTGCATAGCTCACCTAGAGCAAGCATTGAATTTGTTCATGGAAATTGGAAGACTCAACATGTCTGCCAGATATTGCAAGGTACATCATATGTTTGCAGGCGTTCTATCATGTTACTATAAATCAACTTTTCTCATGATTTAAACCCTCTCAATTTCAAAATATAAGTCAGTTCATATGATTTATTGATTCTTCCTTTTCTTTAGGTTTAGCCAACATAGTTTATACATTATATATATTAAATATCAACTTTCTTATGCATTAGAGCTTGAATAATGTGCTTTGTTTAATCTTTTTTTAATGTTTCCATTTTTTTTCTTTTTAACCCTTATGCTTTTCATCTATTACAAATTTTCCGTTTAACGTTTCGGTCTAAATTTGCGAGTTAATACGCTGGTTCCACGTTTTTACGTGGTTCAACATTTTTATGTCTATTTTCCCAGTTTAAAGGTCCCGTCGCAACACGCGGGTTCTAAGTCGACTTAGTTATTATTTTTCATGTTTTACGTTTCGGTCTAATTTTTGCACGTTAACACGTCGCAACAGGCATGCGTGGTTTTTTTTTAATGTCTGCTTTCCATTCTGTTTAACAATCTCGCCGCAAAGTGTGGTCCGATACCCCCTTCAACACACAGATTCGATAAAACGTTTCAACATTACTTTTTTCACGGTTTTACACCTCGCCGCAACACGGTGGCTTAATGCTAGTGTTGTATTTAAATATCAAGAAATTTAAAAATCTGAAAGTAAAGGTAACTAGTAAATTGTCATCACTCTTTGCAGGAAATTGCTGAATTATACGAACAGGAGCAAAATTTGGAGCAAGCCATAGCTTACTATGATAAAGAAGCCGATTTTTTCCAAGGTGAAGAAGTGACACCTTCTGCAAACCAGTGCAAACAGAAAATCGAACAATTTTCAGCTCAACTGGAACAGTAAGTCGTACCTTTTATCTGTATGGATCCTCTTATATTTTTAATTGAATTACTTAGATAAAAATAAGCAAATCGCAAGAGTTAAAGTTTGATGTTTTAGTTAAGGGGCTAAACATGTCATTATTAAAGTTGAGGGGCTAAAGTTGTTTATTATTTAAGTTGAGGAGCTAAAGCTGTTTAGTTAAGGGGTTAAACATGTCATCACTAAAGTTGAGGGGCATGGCCGGCCCTGGGGGGTGGACGGGGAGGACCACCGGCCAGGGCCCGATATTTCGAGGGCACGTTTTTTTATGAAAAAACCCGATGTTTAACAAATCTGCAAATTATGCTAGTGTCCTTAATTCATCAAAGTTGTTTGGTTAACAAATAAGATCTGCATGCTTAAGGGATACACATACATACTTCATTATAGACAAAACTTAAAAACTACTTCTGCAGCGTAGTGTAATTACTTGAAGAATAGGAAGTCCTTGAAATACCTCACTGCAAGCCTTGGTACAATTAATTGGAAGATCCTTAATATACCAATTTTTTTTCTCAGATTAAGGTGACATATTTTATAAATAACCAGAAAAGTCTATCAAATACCCACAAACCACCATGACACAAATGCAGAGCGCCTAGCATCACACCCTTAATAGTGTTGATTATCTTGTAACACATATTAATCACTTGAGGTAGTAATGATTCATAATCATGTGGATTTTCTTATTTAGATCTCCTTAACACTAACAAGGGAATGTCATTTGTGTGTGACTTATAATCCAGAATCATGCACAGATGCATTTAACAGGCACTTTAGTGTTTTTCGGTTTTGATCTGTTCTCTAGGTAACTGTTTTAGCTTGAGTCTTGACGTGTTAGCTTCTGACCCGCTGACCCATATGCTGAACCAGATGACCCGTAAACGAACCCGAATAATCCAACAAACATGACATAAAAACCTTATGAACCGTCGCCGCCCAGGTTGCCAGATTTCATATGCGGTTACTGTAGATAAGAATCGACGTTCTTTGTTATTATTGAGTAATATACTTATATGTTTTTTTTTTCAATATTGTAGGTTTACAGACAAAACGGTAAAAAAACGTGTGAAGGATATATTTGACCAATGAACGCGTGAAACTTCACATGACCTTAACATTTTCCCCTTATTTATAGATGAAAACATTAGCGGGTTGGTTAGCGAGTCAAAATGAGTGATATGGTGCTCGATTTGATGCAAATTATTTTTTTCCCAGACTCACCCCTAATTTTTATCATTACAGCATTGGAACACCAAAAAATGGCAAAAAAAGTCAATAGCCGGGAGAGCAAACCGCAAAAATGACTTGTGCCGTCATACAGGCGGGTCAATACGATTTGACCAACATCGTATCAACTTGGTAAGCTAATCATAATTATAAATATTATTAACTATCTCTATATTTAACACTTATAATTTACAATACTCCTTTTTGTGTAGGACAAAAGAGGGTAAAACAGTTAGATACAAGAAAGTATTGTTACAGACCCACACCACTAAGAGGTGCAAAAAAATGTTACAAGATAGGGAGATAAGTGAAAATGATTTCGATTCGTTGGAGTTTTTTACCGACCGTGCAAAGCATTTATATGTAAGCTCTCTTCTATCAATTTATTTATAATTATGGTGTCACTTTTACCGGTTGATAACTTTCACTTGATAAAATTATAGGTCGCGTACTCGCAACAACTTAAAGATTTGTATGGGGACGTTGATTGCGATGGTTTAGCCTTGTGGAAAAGTTTGCATCCTAAGTGTAAGGGTCGCAAGATGTTCGGGATAGGATCTTCTGATCCTGATTTTCTGGTGATCGGAAAAAATCATCTAGAATTTGCGGTTGTAACGATGATGCCCGACAATCGCAAGAGGTATCATTATTTATTCTTGTTATTTAGATAGCATAAACATTTTAAGATAGTCCCATTAGTGAAGGTAATAGGTTAGGCTTTAAATGGGAAGAATGAGTTTGCTGATATGGGTTCCAGGTGGTATTGAAGGTAGCTTGTTTGTGATTGATTGAGTACATTGCTGGTTGAATACGTTTGTTATGGGCGGGTTTGGGTCACGAGTTAGAATGGCTTCAGCCGTGTGGGTCAAAATGGATCCGGTCAGAATAGGTTATTTTTAAACAGGGTTAATTTGATTCGGGTTAGAACGGGTTCATGTCAATTTTGATTTGGTTCCTTTTCAAGGTTTATTTGGTTTGTGTCGGGAGTTTTTACAAAATAAGCACGAGTCGAGACGAGTTTTTATAAAAATTAATTAAAGACCACTCATGTATAAATATGTTTAATAAAAGTAAAATTGCAAGAAACATAAAGAATTGCGTACTTATAAATACTTTTTAATAATTCATTAAAATAATTAAGTACAAATAAATAACAACATTTTAATATGATATTTCATTTTTTAAGATGTATGTGTGTTTGTATTTTGTTATAAGGGATTTTTACGTTGTTAGTTAGATTTTTTTAGGGTTGTGTTGATCGACCTGTTCGGGTTGATATGTGATGATTACAATTTTATAATTTTCAGCTTCAAAAAGTTCAAGCGGAATTAGAAAGAGAACGAGAGGCCCGACAAAACATAGAAGCCCGTTTCGAAAAAATTTCAACAAGAGCGTGAAAGATCGGGCCGACCAAGACGCATGGCGAAAAAATATAGAAGAAATGGTGAAAAACATCGGAAAGAAGTAAACAAAGCTCTCGTTTTGTTAAGTATTGGAATGTTGAATTAGTTTTGAATAAAAAACTTGCTCTTAATTAGGATTTTTTGTGTGTTTTGGAATGTTTTCGAACTTTTGGAAGGTTTTAGAAGTTGAAGTTGTTTTGGAATTATCTATAATTTTGCTTGCTGCAATTTTTTTGGAATGCTTTATATTTTGCTGCATTTTTTATATAAAAATGGTTTTCTAAAATATATTGTTAATTTGTCACAAATCTGTCGCAAAAAATTTGTAGTAATTTTGTCGCAAATCTTAATTTCTAAGTTGTAGGAAATTTGTAGCTACATTAAAAACTGTATTTTTTATTTGTAAGAAATTTGTCGTAACTGTTTAGAGAAAGTTTAATAACTTTGTTGGAAACCGTTAATTTTGTAGATAATTTGTCGCAAATTGTTTAGAGAAAATTTATAAATTTGTAGGAAACTTGTGGAAAGTTTTATGATTTGTAGGAATTTTTGTCGCAAGAAAGTTTTATAGTTTGTAGGAATTTTGTCGCAGAAAAGTTTTATAATTTGTAGGAATTTTGTCGCAAGAACGTTTTATAATTTGTAGGAATTTTGTCGCAGAAAATTTTTATATTTTGTTGGAATTTTGTGGCAAGAACGTTTTATAATCTGTAGGAATTTTGTCGCAGAAAATTTTTATAATTTGTAGGAATTTTGTCGCAAGAACGTTTTATAGTTTGTAGGAATTTTGTCGGGAAAATAAAAAATTATGAATATTTTTTTTAATAATGTTATTAATTTTAAAAATAAAATATCATAAAATAATATACAAAAAAGGCAAAAACGTGGAAGAATTGTCGGAATTTTGCAAGAAGAGCGTTTTGTCAGTATTTTGTAGCAAATTTTGCGACGAGAGATTTTGTAGGAATTTTGTAGCAGATTTTGTCGTATTTTTGTAGCTAATCCGGTTACCCACAAGTTTATATCCTACGAATTTTTTTGTAGGAAATTTGTGGGTAAGGCCAATTTGAGACAAATTTGCTACAAATTTGATTGTCACAAACTTGACAATTTTCTAGTAGTGTATTGATAATGAGAACTCCTTTATATAGGGAAAAATACAAACTAACCCTAAACTATAAATAAGGAAAAGATACACCCAAATAATTACAAAGGCTATCTCTAACATATATACACTATTTATCTAAATAATAATAATAACAATAATATCCACTGAGACTCCCCCGTAGTTTGAACGAAAGAAGGTCCAACGCTCAAACTGGATCTGAATGACTGAAACAACTGCTTAGAGAGCCCCTTCGTGAATATATCCGCATACTGTAGAGCAGATGGAACATGCAATACCCGAATGTGTCCGATTCGAACCTTCTCACGGACGAAATGAATGTCAATCGCGACATGTTTCGTACATTGATGTTGCACAGGATTATCCGAGAGGTAGACAGCCGACACATTATCACAATATACGACGGAGGCCTTTTGCAAAGGTGTATGCAGCTCGGGCAATAAGTCGCGTATCCAAGTGGCTTCCGCAACTGCGTTAGCAACCCCACGGTACTCACCTTCAGCAATTGAACGTGAAACAGAGGTTGCCATTTCAAAGACCAAGACAATAAATTATCACTCAAAAACACACAATAACCACTAGTAGAACGTCTAGAATCAGGACAACCCCCCCCCCCCCAATCAGCATCGGAGTAAGCAACAAAGTCATGACTCCTAGATTTAACAATACGAATCCCGTAATCAAGCATACCCTGTATATATCGTATGATGCGCTTCATGAAAGCATAATGGGGTTCCCGTGGGTTATGCATGAACAAACAAACCTGTTGGACAGCATAGGAAATATCTGGACGAGTGAAAGTCAGGTACTGTAAGGTCCCCCGCAAGACTGCGGTACAAAGTGGGATCCTATACAGGAGGACCGTCAGAGGCACTGAGTTTGGCCGAGAGGTCCACAAGTGTGTGACAGGGCTTGCAAGCCGTCATGTTAGCACGCGAAATGATTTCCTTTGAGTACTGATGCTGTGATAAAAAGAGACCTGTAGAAAGTTGATCAACTTTGATGCCAAGAAAATGATGAAGACGTCCTAAGTCGGTCATAGCAAACTCTCGTGAGAGGGTGCCAATGATATCTCAAAGCAAAGTGTCATTAGAAGCTATTAACACAATATCGTCAACATATAGCAATAAATAAGCAACATTTGCGGGATCCCGTTGATAGAAAATAAAGAGTGGTCACATGCACTACTAGTAAACCCCTGCGATGTGATGAAAGTGGCAAACCGTGTATACCATGCCGTGGCGCCTGTTTGAGACCATATAAAGACTTTTTAAGGCGACATACAAACTGAGGATGATGTTGATCAACGAAGCCCGGGGGTTGGTGCATGTAAACTGTTTCATTTAGATGTCCGTGTAAGAAAGCATTTTTGACATCTAGTTGATGAATCGGCCAATTCCTGATGACAGCTAAAGATAAAACAGTCCTGATAGTCGCTGGTTTAACAACCGGACTAAACGTGTCCTCACAATCAACCCCGACAGTCTGAGAATTCTCGTTGACAACCAAACAGGCCTTACAGCGTTCCAAAGAACCATCAGACCGAAATTTATGTCGAAACAGCCACATGCAACGTATAACGGGGCAGTCTGTCGGTCTGGGAACTAGTTCCCAAGTATCATTATCTTGTAAAGCAGTAAATTCGGTCCTCATAACACTCAACCAATTAAAATCATCAAAGGCCATGGCATAGGTTTTGGGAATCGGTGAGATGGTATTGGGAGTGAGATGGACAGAAGTGGATGTGGAACGGGATTTTGAACGGGTAGTCATGGGATGTTGATTAATAGGAGGTGGGCCAGATTGGTGTGAGGCTGTGGGTTGTGTGGGAGGAATTTGGGCTGTGGAAGAATGCGATTGGGAGTTTGGATGGGCCGTGGGGGGTGGGACAGATGATGTAGGTGGAGGCCGAGGGCGAAGACTGTAAGTGATTGGATATGGAATGGTAGGTGAGGGGCGAGTAGGTGGAGGAGGGATGAATGAAAAACCGAGAGGGGGTGAGTCATCGAGAAAGTGATAAGTGGTTGGCGTTTGTGGAATGTTATAGGGAAAGGTGGTTTCGTCAGAAGTAACATGACGGGAAATATGGACCTTACCGATGGTAGGGTCGAAGCACCGGTATCCTCGAAAGTCCAGAGGATAACCGAGGAAAATGCAACGGATGGCTCTAGGGTGAAGTTTATGTGGTTGGGTGGCGGAAGTATTGGGGTAGCAAGCATACCCAAAAACGCGTAAATGCTCGTAATCGGGGTGACGAAGATAGAGGGCGAAGGTAGGTGTGTAGAAATTTAATCGTTTGGTGGGTAAGATGTTATGGAGGTATGAGGCGGTGTGAAGGGATTCTACCCAAAAAATGGGGGGTAGGTTTGCGTGGATGAGGAGGGCGCGTATGATGTCGTTAAGACGATGAATCATGCTTTCAGCCCGTCCGTTCTGTGAAGATGTTTGGGGGCAAGAGAAGCGAAATAATAGGCCATGGTGAGTGGCAAAGCTTTTGAAGGCATGATTATCGAATTCGCCCCCAAGGTCACATTGAAAAGTTTTTATTTTACGTTGAAATTGTGTAGGAATTAGTATATGGAATTTAGCAAAGGTGGGAAAGGCCTCAGATTTAAATTTAAGTGGGTAAACCCAAACGAAGTGGGAGAAATTGTCAACGAGCACCATGTAATATTTGTAACCGGTTTTGCTCGTGACTGGTGAGGTCCATAAATCACAGAGTACAATGTCAAAAGGGGCAAAAGTAAAAGAACTGGATACTGAGAAGAGTAAACGTTTACTATTTGAAAGTTGACATGAGTTGCAAACATGAGACAAATTGTCTTTATTACAAGAGAAATTAAAGTACGATGTAATAAATCTAAAACTTGATTCCAGGGGTGGCCGAGACGCTCGTGCCAAGGTAGTGTTGCAGTTGAAAGAAAACATGCTTGCGGAGTGAGTTGTGGTGGAGTTAAATGATAGAGGTCCCCGGTACTGTTGTGTCTTGAAAGAGTCTGTTTAGTGTAGAGATCCTTCAAAGAAAAACCAAACGGGTCAAATTCAATAGACACATTATTATCACGAGTGAAACGTCGTACAGAAATAAGATTTCTAATGATATGAGGGCTGTGAAGGATATCGGGTAAAATGTATGTTCGATTTGGTAAAGAAAGGAAGCCAGTGCCCATGCTTTTAATTGGAATGCAAGTACCATTACCGACCATAATTGACCTGCGTACAGGAAATGAGTTGGGAAGAATTATTTTACCTGGATCTCGTGCCGAATGGGAGCCTGCTCCAGTATCCATGATGTCATTAGTCCAGGAGTTGTTCGGGTTCATCTGCATATTGGAAAATGCTGCACTTAGATCTGAAGGGCTCAGGGCATCGTACCCATATTGTTGCGGCCCAAACTGAGGAGAAGAGTACTGGCCCGGAGCAGCAAAGTGGGCTGGAGCATGAGGGGAGGCTGACTGATTAGAGGGCCACCAATTGTTTTGTGTTGGGTAGGGGTGTAACAACTCTCATTAAAAATACTATTTCTTATTTTAATTTGCGCAATAGGAAACCCTAATTGAGACCCCAAGTAATCTTGCATAACCCCTAAAATTTTCAGAACAATCGAAATCAGGATAAGGGCCCCTAAAACTCAGGGGGGGTATTCCCCCATTGACGATTATCATCACAGTTTGCTGTAAAAGTTGAAATTCGTTAAACCGTCGACTCACCCAGGCTACAAACAGACGTGGCTACCCTATGCTAAAAGGGTACCCGTCGCGCCACGCGACAGGGACCATTTTCAGCATATAAATCAAGGCATTAGCACTTGAATTTTGGCGTTGGTTCGACGTAAAAATTCGTTTCGTACATTGAGATATCGTCTGTTTACTTCAAAACACACACACAGCACGAAATTCTACCGCAATAACAGGGTAATAACTCGATCACTGCTACGATTTAATGTCCGATCGATAAAAACCAATCCGATGGATGTTTAAGTGCTGCCCGTATTTGGGCTATACTTTGTCATTCGTCGTGAAGGTTTTGATCTCGTGAGTTGTCGTAAAAGTTGTATTAAGTTACTGACCTAGTTCTCGTGTGCATTGTTATTTGAATTAGGTTAACAAGGCTAAATCAGTAAGCTAAACTCTGCCCGTCTAAATTTGCAATGTGAGTCATTCTCCTTTTATCAAATTGTTTCCAAAACCTTGTTTGTTTTTCAAAGTTATAATTACAGGGATTAAGTCTTTGTAATCTTCAATTACAGCCGGTATGTGTGGTTTTGTATACATTACTTGATACCCGTCACCATTGGACAACGGGTTAGCCAATGGGTGATCTGACCATAGTCACAGATACTGTCGAGTGACAAATACCGATTTGGGGTAATTGGTTGATAGAAACAATGTAATCACCCTTAATACTGTATATTATAACAATGTGTCGTTTTGTGCAACTTGAATGACTCGCCAGATTTCCCTGCTGATAAAATCTTTTTAAAACATGTAGCACTGCAAGCTTGAAGTGGTGGCTCAGTAAAATAAATAAACATGTTTTATAAAACAGGGAATTTCTTTGTGGAATTCCTCTATTGTAAATTACGGGGTTTGTCCCAAATAATAATAAAATAATTGGGCATTTTCAAGTTTTAAAAGATCCTGTTAAAATTCCGCTGCCAACATAATAATTACCACGGGTTTCTGTCCCGCGGCTCCTGGAACGGGTAAAACCGGGCCGGGGGCCGTGACAGAAAAAGGTGGTATCAGAGCCACTGATTTAAGCCCATTAAGTATTTAGAAATACTTAAATTTTTTGATTGTCATTCTGTGATTATGTGAAAATCCAATTTACAAAATTTTAACTTAGAATTTTGTGTGTTTCTTCATATATGCTAACAGCATGAATGAACTATCCGAAGCACTTCAAAACTTTACTATCCATACCACAGAATGGATACCACCGGTACCTTCACTGGCTACCAGGCTGATACTGAAGAGCCAATGGTATTCCAAGCCCAACCCCAGGAGAAACCCAAACCGAAAAAGAGAAGAAGATTCGTAGGCTGGAGGCGTGTGCGTAGGAAGAAACCAGCAACACAGAAAACTATAAAGACTGAGGATCCGAAGGATAAAGGCAAAGGAAATGAGATCGGGGAAAGTTCAAGGCAAGCCCATGAAATGCCATCATGGGAGGAGCTGGATCGTAAACTGGCACTTAGTGACCTCATCGGACCTGCCGACGAAAATCTTTTCAATTACCCAGCTGAAGTACTACTTCCAGTGAATTTAGAACCTGCTATCCCAGATCCTATTATCCATCCCCGACCTTTACCAGGAGAAATGGAAGAATGGTGGACAACTGACTGGCAATTTCAGATTCTTTTAAATAATCCTAATACCTTTTTTCCCTCAGTTTGGCTATACATGTTGACATGATTACGTGCAATTATTTTATTGTGTGATTGTTATTTATTTTGTGGAAATAACTTATATATATTAATAACCAGATGGAACACGCTGGTAATGAACCAGTTAACGAGGTTAACCAATCCGCGCAAAACCATGAAGATCAATTTCTGAATAGACAAGATATAGAAAACATCGTTGCTCAATGAATAGCCAATGCTATTCCAGCAATTCTTGCTGCTGCCCGAAATCCAGTTGAACCTCAACCAATTATTCCTAGCAAACGTACTCATGAAGACAATTTCAGTAATAGCGTAAATGGATGCGGCAACATTAATAATAATGATAATGATGTAATGCAATCCCCAATTCTTAAGAGAATGAAAGCTGCAATGCCTGGTTGCACTTACAAGGAATTTCTTGCCTGTAAACCTGTTGAATTTGCAGGCAATGAAGGGGCGACTGCTGCACTGCGTTGGTTGGAGAAAACCGAGGCAGGAATTAAAATAAGTAAATGTGCCGAGGAGGAAAAAGTCATGTATGCTTCTCATCTTTTCAAGGAAGAAGCATTAGAATGGTGGAATTCGGTATTACAAGCTAAGGGAAGTGACATGGCTTATGCCATGAGTTGGGAAGAATTTAAGCGTCTGGTGGAAAGGAAATTCTGCCCTGGATATGAAAAAGAACAAATGGCGAACAAATTCCTGAGCCACCGAATGGTGGATGTTGATTGTCGAGGGTATACTTCGAAGTTTTTCGAATATGCTCGAATTGTGCCTACTCTGGCTTCGCCAGAACCGGTACTTATTTCTCGCTACATTTGGGGTTTAATTAGCGAGATCCATGATATTGTCAAAGCTGCGAGACCCCGCACGATCGATGATGCGGTGGAATTAGCCAACACCTTGACTGACGGACTGGTGCGTACGCAAGAAGAAAATAGGAAGAAGGAATTGGCTCAGAAAATTACCCAAGGATTTCGTGTGGGTAACAATAGCAACTTCAAAAGAAAGGGAACTGGATCATCTTCCACTCTGCCGTTCTGCAGGAACTGTAAAAAGAAACATTTTGGAAAATGTAATGAAACCTGCAACTTCTACAAAGCTATAGGACATCGTGAAGAAGATTGCAGAAGGAAAACAAAGATCTGCTACAACAGTGGAGAAGCTGGGCATTTTAGACCAGAATGCCCTAAATTGGTCAAACCAGCAGATAACAAGGCCAAACCTGCTGAAGGAACTAACAAGAAAAACGCAAGAGCCTTCCAGTTGACCACGCAGGAAGCCGAACTGATTCCTGACGTAATAGCTGGTACGTTTCTAGTACACAACGTTTATGCGAAAGTATTATTCGACTCTGGTGCAAACCAAAGTTTTATAAATACTTCATTCTGCCAAACTCTTAATTTACCCTTAACCAACCTTAGGCAGATTTTTACGGTAGAAACAGCAGATGGGAATTCTGTCAACATAGATAAGGTTTTGCAAAAAGGAAAGATAGAACTCTTAGGCCATAAATTTTCTGCAAACCTGTTACCTATGAAATTAGCCGGATTCGATGTTGTATTAGGAATGGATTGGTTAGTAGCCAACCATGCTCGAATCCTCTGTGATAAGAATTCCATAGAAATTCGTGCACCCACAGGAGAAGTAATTATGATTACAGGGGATAAGCCGCGTAAACCAATGAAGTTCATTTCAGTAATGAAAGTTGCTAGTTATGAACGAAAACAAGGGATAGTGTATATGATTTCGGTAATCACTAGCACTAAGGGTAAAGAACTTAAGGAAATTCCTGTAATATCAGAATACTCTGATGTATTCCCAGAAGAATTACCAGGATTACCACCAGATAGGGAAGTAGAATTTAGAATTCATTTGATTCCTGGAACTACACCCGTAGCAAAGGCACCTTATCGGTTAGCACCCACCGAAATGTTAGAACTGAAAAAGCAGTTAGATGAATTATTAAGCAAAGGATTTATACAACCTAGTTCATCCCCGTGGGGAGCTCCAGTGTTGTTTGTGAAAAAGAAGGATGGTTCCATGCGAATGTGTATCGATTATAGAGAATTGAATAAGGTTACAATTAAGAATCGATACCCATTGCCTAGGATTGATGATCTTTTCGATCAACTTCAAGGAGCTAGATATTTTTCTAAGATAGATTTACGCTCCGGATATCATCAGTTGAAGGTACAAGAAGAAGACATACCTAAAACAGCTTTCAGAACTAGGTATGGTCACTACAAGTTTACAGTCATGCCCTTTGGACTAACAAATGCTCCGGTAGAATTTATGGATATGATGAATAGAATCTGTAAACCGTATTTGGATAAATTCATAATTGTCTTCATCGACGATATACTTATTTATTCCAAAAACCAGGAAGAGCATTGTGAACACTTGCATGCACTCTTAACTTTGTTAAGAAAGGAAAAGCTTTACGCCAAATTCTCGAAGTGTGAATTTTGGCTACAGGAGGTGCAATTTTTGGGTCACATGGTGAATCACGAAGGTATTCACGTAGATCCTGCTAAGATAGAAGCGATCACCAAATGGAAAGCCCCGCAATCAGCTACGGAAGTTAGAAGTTTTATAGGATTAGCTGGATACTATAGGCGCTTTATTAAGGATTTCTCTAAGAGAGTTGTGCCATTAACTAAGCTAACCTGTAAAACAGTTAAGTTTTAATGGGGACCTAAGCAAGAAGAGGCTTTTAGGATTTTAAAACAAAGGTTAACCAACACCCCAATTCTTGCCTTACCAGAAGGGACAGAAGATTTTGAAGTTTACTGTGATGCTTCTAAGCTAGGATTAGGATGTGTGCTAATGCAACACAAAAAGGTAATTGCGTATGCCTCAAGGAAATTGAAAAAGCACGAGGAAAATTATACGACACATGACTTAGAATTAGGGTCGATAATTTTTGCCCTTAAGATTTGGAGACACTATCTGTATGGAAGTAAGTTTACTGTTTATATAGATCATAAGAGTTTAAAATACATATTTGGGCAAAAAGAATTGAACATGAGACAAAGAAGATGGATGGAAATTCTAAGTAACTACGACTGTGATATTCAATATCACGAAGGAAAAGCAAACGTAGTTGCAGATGCCTTAAGTCGTAAGTATCACAAGAAACAAAGAAGAGTTCGTGCTCTTAGATTAAGTTTACAATTAGACTTAATGGAACAACTGAAGAACATTCAAGAAACAGCAATCAAGGATGATGCTGAAGGAATGAAAGGACGAATAAAGGAATTAGAGCAAGGAGCTGATGGAATTTGGAGATTCCACAAAAGAAGGACTTGGGTACCTAAGCAAGGAAATTTAAGAAATAAGATTTTAGAAGAAGCCCATAAATCTAGGTATATACTATGCATCCTGGTAATAATAAGATGTACCAAGATTTAAGGAATAATTTCTGGTAGATAGGAATGAAAAAGAACATAGCTAGATATGTATCTACGTGTCTAACTTGTTCACAAGTTAAGGCAGAACACCAGAAACCTTCAGGGTTACTCCAACAATTAGAAATGCCTGTTTGGAAATGGGAACTCATAACCATGGATTTTGTTACTAAGTTGCCCAAAACCAGAAAAGGTAACGACGCAATTTGGGTAATTGTGGATCGATTAACCAAATCAGCTCATTTCCTACCCATGAAAGAAACCTTTAGCATGGAAAGATTAGCAAAGTTGTACGTAGACGAGGTAGTATCCTTACATGGAGTTCCGCTCTCTATTGTATCAGATAGAGATAGTCGTTTCACTTCACATTTCTGGACAAGTTTTCAAGAAGCAATGGGGACCAAACTAAACTTGAGCACTACATACCATCCCCACACAGATGGACAAAGTGAAAGGACGATCCAAACCCTAGAAGACATGCTCAGGGCATGTGTAATAGATTTTGGTGGAAACTGGGATGACCACCTACCCTTGATTGAATTCTCCTATAACAATAGTTACCATGCAAGCATTGAAGCTGCCCCATTCGAAGCACTGTATGGACGAAAATGCAGAACTCCAGTTTGTTGGGCAGAAATAGGAGAAAGCCAATTATCAGGTCCTGAGA
Organism: Helianthus tuberosus; assembly: GCA_030545235.1. Lineage (NCBI taxonomy): Eukaryota > Viridiplantae > Streptophyta > Magnoliopsida > Asterales > Asteraceae > Helianthus > Helianthus tuberosus. Next base: position 173,708,421 of record CM060353.1, on the reverse strand, counting down.
TTGTACAAGAAACCACTAATAAGATCACTCAAATCAAGGAAAGACTGAAAACGGCTCGTGATCGTCTGAAGAGTTATGCAGACAATAGACGCAAGCCGCTAGAATTTTAAGTCGGAGATAAGGTAAGTTTCTCCTTGGAAAAGAGTAGTTCGGTTTGGTAAAAAAGGGAAACTAAGTCCAAGGTACGTAGGACCATTCCCAGTAATCCAGCAAATAGGACCAGTTGCCTATCGTTTACAACTACCAGAAGAGCTAGCCGGGGTACATGACGTATTTCATATATCCAACCTCAAGAAATGTCTATCTGACGAATCCCTGGTAGTACCTCTTCAAGATATAGAGGTAAATGAAAAGTTAAAATTTGTTGAGAAGCCACTGCAGATAGAAGACATAAATGTCAAGTTTCTCAAGCACAAAAGACTAGTACTGGTTAAACTCAAGTGGGATTCTAAGAGAGGACCTGAGTACACTTGGGAGCTGGAATCAGAGATGAAGCGAAAATATCCCTACTTGTTCCAATAAATCTCGAGGTCGAGATTTTTATAAGGTGGGGAGGATGTAACAACTCTCATTAAAAATACTATTTCTTATTTTAATTTGCCCAATAGGAAACCCTAATTGAGACCCCCAAGTAATCTTGCATAACATCTAAAATTTTCAGAACAATCGAAATCAGGATCAGGGCCCCTAAAACTCGGGGGGGGGGGGTATTCCCCCATTGACGATTATCATCACAGTTTGCTGTAAAAGTTGAAATTCGTTAAACCGTCGACTCACCCAGGCTACAAACAGACGTGGCTACCCTATGCTAAAAGGGTACCCGTCGCGCCACGCGACAGCGACCATTTTCAGCATATAAATCAGGGCATTGGCACTTGAATTTCGGCGTTGGTTCGACGTAAAAACCCGTTTCGTACATTGAGATATCGTCTGTTTACTTCAAAACACACACACAGCATGAAATTCTGCCGCGATAACAGGGTAATTGTCACACCCTGGCCACGTAAAACAACAAAACGTGGCGGAAACGTCGGGGAGTGTTGTAACAGAATCATTGTTTCACAACCATGGATTAAACAGTTTCGTTTTATTAAATTAAACGCATTACATTACATTGGAATTAGAAACTAAACATGAACAATTAGACTTTCATTGTTATTAAGTCACTAAGGCCTCGTCCATTCCTATGTGTGCGAACACAGATATCATCATCAAACGTCATCGACTATGGTACCTGAAACACATGTGAAAATACGTCAGCATAAAAATGCCGGCGAGTACATAGGTTTTATATGAGTGTCAGTTTCATGGCTCGTTTTACATGTTGCAATACTTATTTAAAAACCTTGTTATGAAAAGTATAATATTGCGACATAATTAACCAACTCAAATCAAGTTGGTTATAATTTGCAAAATCTCGTAGCCATGATTCTTAACTCCAAAACATTTGTTTTATTAAATCAAATTGTAAAATATCTCATAAAAAAACTCGTTAATAAAACTCTTATGGTTTATATTATTCAGAAAACATCCTTGTGTGACATTGTTTCGAAATTGTTTACCCAAGTGATCTAGATAACGCAACGATATATAATGTGTTAAAAGCATTTATATATAGGAAGTACCAGCGGCGTATCCACCATGCTTTTAACACATTACACCCACCCCGTTACCTAATCACTTCCCTAACCCAATGGCTCAAACAGTTACAAATGGTTCACATAAATCAAATGGTTATAAACGGTTCACATAAATCCAATGATTTCAAATGGTTCACATACATCAAATGGTTATAAATGGTTCACATACATCCAATGATTTCAAATGGTTCACATACATCCAATGATTTCAAATGGTTCAAAACATAAAACAATTGTGCTAGCGTGTTAAGTGAACATACATAGCAAGACATAATGAAATCATGTACTAATAGTGTACTAATGAACATAGCAAGTATATGATATGAAAACATGGAAATCATGAAAATAACAAGTAGGCACATGTGTTTCACCCCAAAACGTTTGGAAAATAGTAAAAGAGGGGTCTATGTACTCACTTGAGGATGCTTAGAAGTCTTGAATAACAACCAAGCAAAGCTAGAGGGATCACGGAATCAAACGGCACCTAATATAGGTAATTATGTAAATAAACGGACCTAAATCAGAAGATCGGATAGAATTAGGTTTCGTAAACCAAATGAGTATAGGAACTCATGTAATATGGTTTAACAAAGCCTACATACTAAAATGAAACCTAACCTAAGTGCTTACGACCCATTATGACCCGTTTAGGTAGCTTACGCCACTTTAACGCGTCGTTCGCTTAAAACGTGTTCGGACCGCCTAACTAGTCCTATGATAAGTAAAATATGCCATAACATTTCTAATATTGTTGCCAAATCAGTTTAGATATAAAAAATTATGTTACATATGATTAAAATGAATTTTGGCGTAAAAAGGGCATTTTGGTCATTTACCTAAGGCATATAAACTACCTATCATACAACTATTTAAACGACGTGACCATAAGGTATAACTTCGTAAGGTATTCCCTATGCAACTATGGTCACCTAATGTGTTTGGTCAGATCCTAAAGATCGACCAAATGGGTCGGGTTCGAAAGTATAAGCGGTTGTTTAGACCGCTTACCTTACGACCTTACATAAGCACTAAACCTAAAGTGACGAGCTAAATATGCTAAAACATGCTTAACGAGGTTTGAAAACAGGTTTGGTATCAAAACAAACGGTTTTGATACCTAAAAGTAGTTTGGTTACAAAATACGCAAGAATACGCATTTTGGCCGAAACTACGACTCGCCACTATGCCTAGATAACGTGGTAATCAGTAGGTATAGTCACAAGAGACTAAAACCATCGTGATTACGCTCATGTTATGAAGTTCAAACGAACTTCATGTTGACCATAAACTGGTCAAAGCAGAAAGTCAAACACAGTTTGACTTTCATGCGAAAAAGAACGAAAGAGGACTTACAAAAGGTCCAAGAACGGAAGTTTGACCCGATTATTCTCAGGTATGAAGTGAAAGCACCTCAACTTAGAGAAATATCAGATCAAATATGAGTTGCAACAATGAGATGGATGGGGTATTTATAGTTTTTGCACAACCGTTAAGATCGTTCATCGTAAAACGAGCTTCGATCTCATCCGTACACATGTGCCCATGGTTTTGTGAAACCATGGGAGCCCCTAGTTTCATTAAAACCATGTGAAAATGAGGGGAACAGCTAAAATAAGCTGGAATTTAGATTTTCCATTTTGGTCCCTTCCTAAGATAACTATGGCAGATTGTCAATTTTGGTCCCTGAATGTGCAAAACATGGTTTTTGATGCATTTTTGACACGTTTAAGCCCCGTTAATCCCATTTCCATGCTCTAAAATGAAGTTAAAGTATAGGGAACATGAAACATGCTCAAAAATATCTCGGATGTCGGTTCGTTTGGTCGTACGGTTGCGTTGTTCGGTTAATTACGACGAAACACGAACGAATGCGAAAAACAATCCAAATCACGCGACGAATGGAATTTTAGTATGCCAATCACTAAAATAAAATATTTTAATGATTACAAAAAGTTTTGGATGTCCGGATGTATTCAGAACGTAAGATATGCGCGAAAATGCAAACTTATGCACTTTTTGACGCTTTTAGTCCATGTATGACCAAAAAGTTTATTTTAGCACACCGAACCCCTCAAAGCATATTTCTAAGCTATGTAAAGGATATTTATGGTATGTTTAACTTATGGTCATGTTCCGGAATGTTCGTTACAGTACAAATCGGCATACTTTCGTAGTTTGTCGAAATTAGTCCCTGTAAGCGAATAAACTTGATTTTGCCACACCAAACCCTCCAAAACTTATTTCTGAGTTATGTAAAGGTTATTTAAGGTATGTTAATCCTATTTAACTATTCCAGAGTGTTCGTTGCATTAAACTGGTTATATTTATGCATCAGTACGCGTATAACCTTCCAGAAAGCGATTTAAAGCTTGAAATCGAACAAGAATTGATATGTGCAAAAGATACACATATTTATACAAATCCCAAGTATGAAATACAATATTTCATTGGTTTGGTATTTTTTTGATGGTCGCAGGGGCACAGGTGTCACAGTCTCCCCTACTTTAGGAAATTTCGTCCCGAAATTTATTCGTAGGAGTCTGTCTGTGACGCTGTGTTAAATAATTGCCTTGCATGGAATCTAGGGTGTTTATCTATTTGAATAGAATAACCCATCAAAGATTATGCAAGGCGTAATCCTGTCATTTCTCTCAACGGACAATCTTTAAAAATGAAGGAAAAATCAAGGATATTCATTTCCCTCGATGGATATTCTTCAGAAACGAAAATGAACGGAATGAGTCATTTTCCTCAATGGGTATTCTTCAGAAACGAAAACGAACGAATAATCAAGAATATTCATTTCCCTCGATGGATATTCTTCAGAAACGAAAATGAACGGACCTCAATGGGTATTCTTCAGAAACGAAAATGAACGAATAATCAAGAATATTCATTTCCCTCGATGGATATTCTTCAGAAACGAAAATGAACGGAATGAGTCATTTTCCTCAATGGGTATTCTTCAGAAACGGAAATGAAGGAAAAATCAAGAATATTCATTTCCCTCGATGGATATTCTTCAGAAACGAAAATGAATGGAATGAGTCATTTTCCTCAATGGGTATTCTTCAGAAACGGAAATGAAGCAAAAATCAAGAATATTCATTTCCCTCGATGGATATTCTTCAGAAATGAAAATGAACGGAATGAGTCATTTTCCTCAATGGGTATTCTTCAGAAACGGAAATGAAGGAAAAATCAAGAATATTCATTTCCCTCGATGGATATTCTTCAGAAACGAAAATGAACGAAATGAGTCATTTTCCTCAATGGGTATTCTTCAGAAACGGAAATGAAGGAAAAATCAAGAATATTCATTTCCCTCGATGGATATTCTTCAGAAACGAAAATGAACGAAATGAGTCATTTCCTCAATGGGTATTCTTCAGAAATGGAAATGAAGGAAAAATCAAGAATATTCATTTCCCTCGATGGATATTCTTCAGAAACGAAAATGAACGGAATGAGTCATTTTCCTCAATGGGTATTCTTTAGAAACGGAAATGAACTGAGTCAACTCTAGACACATGACAAAACTTGCTGTGGTTTCTGTACACTGAATTCCATAATTATGTATGCATCCATAATTACGTAATTCCTTGCACAGTCCGCACAGTTTGTTTTGTAATGTGAAGGGGAAGAAAATCAAACCTGTGATGAGTGTGACTAGACTATCATAGGGTCCTTTTAATTAGATCGACAAATGATCTCTTTAATTAGACCACCAAGGAGTCTTTTCAGCTATATCGTCACATGATATTCCTAACCAGATTTTTGGATCAATCTGTTTAACTAGGCCACTCAAGGGGTCTAATTATGGAATAGTACATTATAATCCAAGGGTCTTTACTATTACGTAGAAGCCCATTAAGGATTTAAGGTAGTACCTTTGGATATCCTACTATGAATCCCTTATACGAAGACATGGAAGATTCTACGAGGATTTGGATAACAAAAACTTGGATCACACAAAAACATAAAAGGGAACACATAAGCACATAATCACATATTTGTTTAATTTGACCTTTAATTTGTTATCTTTGGACACGAATATTTAACGCACACCAGGAATCCAATCCGTGGATTTCATTTGGCACTTTAATCATTTTCAAGAATCTATCTATGAAGATAGGATGATCTTCCGAAAATTTGATTTTGTTTTCAAAGAAACGTAATATTCGAATTAAGGCACACAACAATTTTAGGATTTGTGGAAATACCATTAGGTACCCTATTAAGGATTTATAGTGGTACTTTGGGTATTCGCCCAGAGTTGTAACTTGCGTCTTGTACTTCGTTTCTTTGGAAGAAATGCGTACTTAGGATTTTCGTGGAAAACGCAAGAGATCATAAAATGGAAGAATTTTGGGGGTAGTCTGTTCTTCAAGGAATACGATTCCCTGATTGTCGGTATTGTAGGGGATATGTTGTTTATACATGCAACCACATTAATACATTGCACTGTAAATAAAAGATTTATTTATAAACAACGATAACAACTGTTTTCATGGACCTTGACAACAAAAGAAAATAATACATAAGACGTAATTATTTCTAAACGGTGTTGTCTTCTAGTCGGTCAGATGGTCATCCCTGGGCTGGATTTGCATTAGCAAGCTTTGGGAAATTTCTTTGGAAATGACCCATCTCGCCACAGTTGTAGCAAGAGCCTGGTGGAAAACGAGCTTGAGCAGGATTGTTGTCAGCTTGATTTGGTGCAACTGCAGCTCGGCAAACTCTTGCTGTATGACCTATAAGTCCACAAATTTGGCATTTGCGGCACTTCACACTAGCATGATGATGAAGGTTACATTGGTTGCACAAGGGTGCAGTTCCGTTGTATGGCTTCCTAGCAGGGGGTTGAGCTAGTTGGTTGGGGGCAGCTTGATCATTGTGAGCAACCACGGCGAAGTTCTGGGAAGCTTTTCGCTTCCTTGACTTCTTGGAGGATTCAGTCTGCTCATCTTTGGGTTTCGATTCCTCGATTGGTTTCTTATCACCTTTTCGGAAAAGTTTACCTTTCCTGATTTGAGATTTAGTCAAGGTAGCAGATAGCTCAATGGCCTGCCTAACCGTAGTGGGGTTACTACCAGTCACAATGTCTTGTACTGGGTCAGGGAGGCCATCAGTGTACTTTTCGATTACCTTATCCAAAGGCGTAACCATATTCGGGCATAACAGACTTAACTCCTCATAACGATCCGTGTAGGCTCGATGCTCACCGCTATCTTGCTTAAGATCATCGAATTCCCTTTCAAAGGCCCTGATCTCGTGACGATGACAGAATTCTTTCTTCATCAGAGCTCGAAGCTCTTCCCACGTTTGAGCCAGTGCCACATCGGCACCCCTGTCTCTCATCACACCATTCCACCATGTCAAAGCTCGTTTCTCAAAGACACTAGATGCAAATTCTACCTTTCGCTCATTTGGGCATTGAACATGCCTGAAGGTGCTCTCTAGACTCTCGAACCATTGCAGAAGTGCAGTCGCTCCTTGAGACCCAGAAAACTTTGATGGCTTAGCCGAGTTGAACGTCTTGAAGTTGCAGGGGACATTATTGTTGTTGAGAGCTTGGTTACATTGGGCAACGATGTTCCGGATTGCAGGAGTCATTTGCTGCATAATGACAGCTGCCAGTTCTTCAATAGGTACCTGATTTTCGCGTCATGGAGGCATTCTAAAAAGGGGAAACAAGAGAGAAAACAAATGAAATGGCATTGGGTAAGAATAGGATGTTACAATTACCGACCAAAATCATGGGTGATGGTCATTTGTTTGAACCACGAAGCAAACAAACGACACACAAAGGCTGAATCAAAGCAAATAGGTCCTCATAATGTATCGCGAAGACATGCTCGCCTATAAGTGGACACTCACCCCAAGAGTTCCCAGGTAAGAGTGACTGGTCCGATATTGCGGATTTGTACGAACACTCTAGCCTTAGACAGAAAGCTCAGGGTACAGGCACCCACCCTTCCAGTTTACACGTGTTCACATTTTGTAGCCCTAAACTTTGACGAGAATTTGAAAACTTTGAAGGTTCGAAACCTTATAATAAATCATCCTGGAACAAATGATTAGTTTTCAAAGCAGATTCGAATTTTGTGTTCTTATTGTGGTTGTTGCCTAAAGATAGGCAACGGTATTGTTTTATGACTAAACACAGGTAAACTCGCGTTAGGGTCCTAGGAAGGTTATAGTCTAGGACAAAGCATTACTAATAACCTAATTCCCTATAACCATTGGCTCTGATACCAACTTTTCTGTCACACCCCGACCATGTAAAACAACAGAACGTGGCGGAAACGTCGGGGAGTGTTGTAACAGAATCATTGTTTCACAACCATGGATTAAACAGTTTCGTTTTATTAAACTAAACGTATTACATTACATTGGAATTAGAAACAAAACATGAACAAATGGACTTTCATTGTTATTAAGTCACTAAGGCCTCGTCCATTCCTATGTGAGCGAACACATATATCATCATCAAACGTCATCGACTATGGTACCTGAAACACATGTGAAAATACGTCAGCATAAAAATGTCGGCGAGTACATAGGTTTTATATGAGTGTCAGTTTCATGGCTCGTTTTACATGTTGCAATACTTATTTAAAAACCTTGTTTTGAAAAGTATAATATTGCGACATAATTAACCAACTCAAATCAAGTTGGTTATAAGTTGCAAAATCTCGTAGCCATGATTCTTAACTCCAAAACATTTGTTTTATTAAATCAAATTGTAAAATATCTCATAAAAAAAACTCGTTAATAAAACTCGTATGTTTTATATTATTCAGAAAACATCCTTGTGTGACATTGTTTCGAAGTCGTTTACCCAAGTGATCTAGATAATGCAATGATATATGATGTGTTAAAAGCACTTATATATAGGAAGTACCAGCGGCGTATCCACCATGCTTTTAACACATTACACCCACCCCGTTACCTAATCACTTCCCTAACCCAATGGCTCAAACAGTTACAAATGGTTCACATAAATCAAATGGTTACAAACGGTTCACATAAATCCAACGATTTCAAATGGTTCACATACATCAAATGGTTACAAATGGTTCACATACATCCAATGATTTCAAATGGTTTACATACATCCAATGATTTCAAATGGTTCAAAACATAAAACAATTGTGCTAGCGTGTTAAGTGAACATACATAGCAAGACATAATGAAATCATGTACTAATAGTGTACTAATGAACATAGCAAGTATATGATATGAAAACATGGAAATCATGAAAATAACAAGTAGGCACATGTATTTCACCCCAAAACATTTTGGAAAACAGTAAAAGAGGGGTCTATGTACTCACTTGAGGATGCTTAGAAGTCTTGAATAACAACCAAGCAAAGCTAGAGGGATCACGGAATCAAACGACACCTAATATAAACGGACCTAAATCGGAAGATCGGATAGACTGAGGTTTCGTAAACCAAATGAGTATAGGAACTCATGTAATATGGTTTAACAAATTCTACATACTAAAATTAAACCTAACCTAAGTGCTTACGACCCATTATGACCCGTTTAGGTAGCTTACGCCACTTTAACGCGTCATTCGTGTAAAACGCGTTCGGACTGCCTAACTAGTCCTATGATAAGTAAAATATGCCTTAATATGTCTATTATTGTTTCCAAATCAGTTTAGATATCAAAAATTATGTTACATATGCTTAAAATGAATTTTGGCGTAAAAAGGGCATTTTGGTCATTTACCTAAGGCATATAAACTACCTATCATACAACTACTTAAACGACATGACCATAAGGTATAACCTCGAAAGGTTATTCCCTATGCAACTATGGTCACCTAATGTGTTTGGTCGGATCCTAAAGATCGACCAAACGGGTCGGGTTCGAAAGTATAAGCGGTTGTTTGGACCGCTAACCTTACGACCCTACATAAGCACTAAACCTAAAGTGACGAGCTAAACATGTTAAAACATGCTTAACGAGGTTTGAAAACAAGTTTGGTATCAAAACAAACGGTTTTGATACCTAAAAGTAGTTTGGTTACAAAATACGCAAGAATACGCATTTTGGCCGAAACTACGTGTAACAACCCTCGGTAAAACCGACACCCTCATAATATTTTTGACACTTTAGTATATTATAGAATGTCCCAATATGTCTTTAATTACACCCCGAATGTGAAAACCGAGCCCGAAATATGTTATAACATATAAAATAAATAAAAAACATGAAATATAGGGCTAAGGCGGGCCGCGTAGACCCACCCCAACATCTCACGCGGGCGGTATCAGGGTTTAAACCTGATATTGTTGATTTCTTTAGTTGAAACGGGCCGCGTAAGAGTTCTCGATAGTGTACGCGGGCCGCGAGAGACCTACAACGCGGAGACACCAGATGCCGACACGTGTCGACATCGTGGCAGGTCTAGATCATGAGCCGGACAAGCTATAGGGTTGACCAGTGTTGACGCGGGCCGTGTAAGCAGCCCTTGTCTTTCACGCGGGCCGCGTGAGAGTCCAATATCAGCCCTATATAAGAAAGCAACGGGTTTTCGTTTTCCGTCGCTCACATTTCAATCTCAAATCACAATTTATGTAGGAAAGTTATAATACACGGGTATTATACCCCTAATTAGCGAGGTTCTGCTCCGTTGTAAGTATTATAACCCCAGTTTCGTAATAGTTACGCTGCCCGATTGATTTAGGGTTCCGTAACAACTGTCGTGGTTCTGCCCGATGTACTTGTTGGAATGCCGTCTCGGGGAGGGTATCATTAATATTTTCAAAGGGTTATGAAACTAACCAATGTACATTTGTATAAATTATAGATTATATCCAGGAAACCCTTACGAAAAGCCTAAGACAGCAATGTGAGTTTATCCTCTTTTTGTTAATCTTTTTGGTAATGTTTTACCAAACCTTAAATGTTCTACTATGAAATTTAGCAGTGATTGAGTCTTTGTAGTTCTTCAATTACTGCCGGTATGTTGGGGTTTTGTATATAAAATGTACTACATTGTGAGTAGTAAGTCGGGATGACAATATGTTACCATTGGACAATGAGTTAGCCAATGTGTAATATGACCCACAAGTCAGGTCAGATAGTACCAAATGGAGTAATTGTGTAGACATAAACAATGTGATCGCTCTCAATACTGTTCACTGTGACTTTTATTTAAACTTGATTAAACTGGGATTCACTCACCAGTATTTCCGACTGACAAATGTTTTTAAAACACGTTTCAGGTAACCCAATGTGATAGCCAATAAGTAAAAAGTCAGCTGGAGAGCACTGAAGGCTTGGGAAAATGTGGCTATAAAAGTTACCAAATAAACGATGTTTTAAAATTCAATAAAATGGGGTTTATCCCTATAAATGTATTGTAATAAGAAACTTGGGTTTTACCCATGTGATGATTAATATTAAATGAGGTGGTTTTACTCTGATAAACATTTCCTAACTACGGTCCTGATGTAAATTCCGCTGCAAGATAATTAAATAATCCTGATACCACCGAAACTCTGAGATCGCGTCCGCCCGTTCCCGGGACAGATAGGGATCGAGGGTTGCGACAGAAGGTGGTATCAGAGCCTAGCCACTGGTCTGAGCCAAAGAAGTGTTCTGCTGACACTTAAATTTTAAATTGTGTGTTAGGAAATAAATTATGGAAATACATACATAACTGTATTTATGTGTTATTTGACTATTTGTTAGTTTACAGTATGAATGATCAAGGACCCTCAGACATGAATCGTCTGTTGTCTGAATCACCTAAGAGTGAAGGTACTTCGTCACAGCCTGCCCTTTCTGGGTATTCTGCTGATCAGGAAGAAGGAGTGTTTGCTTTTAGAGCTCAGTCAGAAGAGCCATTCCCTAATAAGAAACGAGGATGGTTCAGTAAGGAAGCTTTTGCTTGTAGGAAGAGAATGCGAAAGTTGCAACAGCAAAGAGTTCTAGCAGCTGCTAAGCGTAGAACCGATGCCCATACACAGGATATGCTTAATAGAAGCCTAGCTAATTTTCATATCCTAGCTATAACTGCTGCTGACCCGAGTCTGGAACAACTAGTAGCCCCACAACCACAAAACCCAGATCAACCCATGGAGATAGAAAACCAGGAAAACCAAGTAGAGATGCATGATTTTAACCCAGAAGAAATCCCTATGGTACCTGCGCCCAACCCTCTAGATCCAAATTACGACCCCTGGTGGGACGATAATAGGGATTTTGTGCAACGTTACCCTATCCAGGAATACCCACCCATACAGAATATAGAAGCCTACCCAGGTATGGACCCTTTAGATCCCTATTACCAAGATGAATATATTAGGGAAATCTTAGAGGATCCTTACCGATTTCAGGAACTGTCACCCCCATATCAGGAACCCGCACCTCAGATTCCAAACCCAGTCCGAGAACCTGCACCCCCAATGAGTGCAGAAAACGTTCAAGAACTTAGGACTTTTGGGGAGGAAATTTTAGAGAGCAGTGAGAGAATGCGTCAGGTGGGAGAGCGTCTCGTATGGAAATACGATGAGCGCAATATGGATTTTTGGATAAATCCATATCCATGAATGTGAGAATAGAGGAAACGGTAGTAATAATAATATAATATGATAAAAATAAAATAAAATATGTGTGTACGGATGCATATTACTATTAGTGTAATTTTCTTTCTGTTGGTATTGTAATCTTTATTTCTGTACTAGTGTGTAACAGACGCATAGTATATGAAAATAGAGTACAAGTCGCAATGATCGACGGTTTTGGTTAAATTGCGTGTCATGTGATTAACTATATTACCTATTATTTGTGATATTAATATGGGGTAAATGTTTAAAATTCAGATGGCCGGCGAAGGAAATCAAGGAAATCTGAATAACGATAACCAGAGTAACATTAACGTGGTTAATGAAAATATGAGTATCAATAACAATGGAAATCAAGTGGACAATAGTGCTATCCAACACATAGTGGCACAGGGAATTATAGATGCAATGCCATTTATTCTTCAAACTGTTAAGGATGCTGATAATAAAAGTAAGCATAGCAGTAAGCGACCAAGTGAACCAGAACACAGCGTGAACAATGGACCTATACTTCAAATACCCCTTCCCAAAAGAAGAAGAACCATGCCTTATGGTTGTTCTTATAAGGAATTCTGGTCTTGTAAACCAATGGAATTCTCGGGCAACGAAGGGGCCATTGCAACCTTACGCTGGATAGAAAAGACTGAGGCAGTCTTAAGGATAAGTAAGTGTGCTGAAGAAGACAAAATACTGTTTGCTTCTAATCTGTTTAAGAATTCAGCGTTAGAATGGTGGAACACTATCCTTCAATCAAGAGGAAGTGATAGAACCTATAATATGGAATGGGAAGAATTTAAAAATAAGGTAGAAAGGAAATTCTGCCCATCCAATGAAAAGGAACAGATAGCAAACAAATTCCTAAACCTTAGGATGACTGGTGTGGATAGTAAGGGATACACTAAAATATTCTTTGAATATGCCAGAATAGTGCCAACTCTTGCTTCACCAGAACCAGTGTTAATTTCCCATTATATTTGGGGATTAATTGGAGAGATTAGACACATAGTCAAGGCAGCTAGACCTCAAAATATAGAAGAAGCTGTAGAACTAGCCAATACCTTGACTGATGAATTAGTCCGTACCCGAGAAGAGGATCAAAAGAGGAACCTAACCCAGAAGTTGACCCAAGAATTTCGTTCTGGAAATTCTAATCGTGGGAAAAATATAGGTTCTGCCTCTGCACCCTACTGTAGGTATTGCAAAAGAAAGCATTCCGGAAGATGCTCCATATATTGTAACTTTTGCAAAATATCGGGACACAAGGAAGAAAACTGCAGGAAGAAAGCTAACAGCAAGGTATTTTACAATTGCGGAGAACAAGGTCATATCAAGCTAAATTGTCCGAAATTAGCTTCAACTCCAGACAACAAGAATACTAAAAATGCTAGAGCATTTGTTTTGACTGCAGAAGAAGCCAAAATGATTCCAGATGTCATAGCTGGTACATTTTTAGTTAATGATGTTTTTGCTAAAGTATTATTTGACTCTGGTGCAAACCAAAGTTTTATTAATACATCGTTTTGCAAATTTCTAAATCAGTCATTAACTAAACTACCACAAGAATGCTTAGTAGAGACAGCCAATGGAGAAACCGTTAGGATTTCTGAAATCTTGTAGGGAGCAAGAATAGAAATTTTAAATCAGAAATTTATTGCAAACCTTTATCCTATGAATCTGGTAGGATTTGATGTTGTTTTAGGAATGGATTGGTTGATAGCCAATAAAGTCAGTATTTTATGTGATCAAAAGTTAATTCAAGTAAATTCACCAAAAGGTAAAACGATCACAATTAAAGGAGATAAACTTTTTAGGTCCACTAAATTTGTTTCTGTGATGAAAACTGCAAGTTCTATAAGAAAAGGTTCTATAGTGTATTTGATTTCCATAATCACTAACACTAAAGGAAAAGAACTAAAAGATATTCCAGTAGTATCTCAGTTTTCAGATGTCTTTCCAGAAGAATTGCCAGGGCAACCTCCAGATAGAGAAATTCAATTCAGAATCCATTTGATACCAGGAACAGCACCGATTGCCAAAGCACCCTATCGTTTGGCACCCGCAGAAATGCAAGAATTGAAGAAACAATTAGACGAATTGTTAGAGAAGGGATTCATACAACCAAGTTCGTCGCCATGGGGAGCGCCGATACTCTTTGTTAAAAAGAAGGACGGATCAATGCGTATGTGCATTGACTACTGTGAATTAAACAAGGTCACGATTAAGAATCGGTACCCATTACTGAGAATCGATGATCTGTTTGATCAACTGCAAGGAGCTCGATTTTTCTCTAAAATCGATTTAAGGTCAGGATATCATCAATTAAAGGTACAGGAAGAGGACATTCCTAAGACCGCATTTAGAACAAGGTATGGTCATTATGAATTTACTGTCATGCCATTTGGTTTAACCAATGCCCCAGCTGCATTTATGGACATGATGAACCGAATATGTAAGCCATATTTGGATAAATTCATAATTGTTTTCATAGATGATATTCTAGTTTACTCTAAGAGTAAAGAAGATCATGCAAAGCATTTGCACGCACTTTTAAGTTTATTAAAAAAAGAAAAACTTTATGCTAAGTTTTCAAAGTGCGAGTTTTGGTTAGAACATGTACAATTCCTTGGACACCTAGTCAATCATGAAGGAATTCATGTGGATCCAACAAAGATCGAGGCGATTACTAAATGGAAAACCCCTGAGTCACCAACCGAGGTTAGAAGTTTCTTAGGATTGGCCGGTTATTATAGAAGATTTATTAAAGATTTCTCTAGAATAGCCATTCCCTTAACTAAGCTAACCTGTAAATCTGTTAAGTTTGAATGGGGAGTAAAACAAGAAGAAGCCTTTAGAATTCTTAAGCAAAGATTAACCCATACACCCATACTAGCATTACCAGAAGGAACCGAAGACTTCGTAGTCTATTGTGATGCTTCTAGATTAGGTTATGGATGTGTGTTGATGCAACGCCAAAAGGTTATAGCTTACGCATCTAGACAACTTAAGAATCATGAAGAGAATTATTCAACCCACGATTTAGAATTAGGAGCTATAATTTTTGCTCTTAAGATTTGGAGACATTACCTTTATGGTAGTAAGTTTACCATATTTACTGATCACAAAAGTTTAAGGTATGTTTTTGGGCAGAAAGAGTTGAATATGAGACAAAGACGTTGGATGGAATTTCTTAGTGATTATGATTGTGATATCCAGTATCATGAAGGAAAAGCAAACGTAGTGGCAGATGCTTTAAGCCGAAAGTATCATGAAAAGCCAAAAAGGGTACGTTCTCTTAAATTAAATCTGCAAGTAGATTTAAATGAGCAAATAAGAGAAGCACAAGAATCAGTAATCAAGGATGATTCTGAAAAATTAAAAGGTATGCTGAAAGAATTGGAACAAGGAATAGATGGGATTTGGAGATTCCATAAAAAGAGAATGTGGATACCTAAATTAAGAAACCTGCGCCATCGTATATTAGAATAGGCCCATAAGTCTAAGTATACGATGCATCCAGGAAGTGATAAAATGTACCATGATTTAAGGAAAATTTTCTGGTGGATAGGAATGAAAAAGGACATAGCAGCCTATGTTTCTAAATGTTTAACTTGTTCACAAGTTAAAGCTGAACACCAGAAACCCTCAGGTTTGTTACAGCAGTTAGAAATGCCAGTGTGGAAATGGGAATTAATAACAATGGATTTTGTTACTAAATTACCCAAAACAAAGAAAGGAAATGATACAATCTGGGTGATTGTAGATAGGCTAACCAAGTCAGCTCATTTCTTACCAATGAAGGAAACAATTAGTATGGAACAATTATCTAAGTTGTATGCAAATGAAATTGTTTCTTTACATGGAATTCCTTTATCTATTGTTTCTGATAGAGATAGTCGATTTACCTCTCATTTTTTGTCAAGTTTCCAAAAGGCAATGGGAACCAAGTTAAAGTTAAGCACGGCTTATCATCCACAAACGGACGGACAAAGTGAAAGAACAATTCAGACAATAGAGGACATGCTTAGAGCTTGTGTAATTGATTTTGGAGGTAATTGGGACGATCACTTACCTTTAATAGAATTTTCTTATAATAATAGCTATCACACAAGTATCAATGCTGCACCATTCGAAGCACTTTATGGACGAAAGTGCCGAACCCCGGTCTGTTGGGCAGAAATTGGGGAAAAGCAACTATCTGGACCTGAGATAGTGCAAGAAACAACTGAAAAGATTATTCAAGTCAAGGAACGACTGAAAGCAGCACGTGATCGACAGAAGAGCTATGCCAATAACCGACGCAAACCGTTGGAATTTCAAGTAGGAGATAAAGTATTGTTGAAAGTCTCTCCTTGGAAAGGAGTGGTAAGATTTATCAAACGGGGAAAGCTAAGTCCCATGTATGTTGGACCTTTTGAGATTATTAAAAGAATAGGACCAGTAGCCTATCAGCTACAACTGCCAGAGGAAATGGTAGGAATACATGATGTGTTTCATGTATCTAATCTCAAAAAAGTGTTTAGCTGATGAATCACTAATAGTACCTCTTAAGGATATAGAGGTAAATGAACAACTCAAGTTTGTAGAAAGACCTCTACAAATTGAAGATAGGAAAGTCAAGAATCTCAAGCATAAGAGACTAGTTCTAGTCAAAGTGAAGTGGGACTCCAAAAGAGGACCTGAGTATACATGGGAGCTCGAGTCAGAAATGCAAAAGAAATATCCGTATTTATTTCAGTAGATCTCGAGGACGAGCTCTAAATAAGGTGGGGAGAATGTAACAACCCTCGGTAAAACCGACACCCTCATAATATTTTTGACACTTTAGTATATTATAGAATGTCCCAATATGTCTTTAATTACACCCCGTATGTGAAAACCGAGCCCGAAATATGTTATAACATATAAAATAAATCAAAAACATGAAATATAGGGCTAAGGCGGGCCGCGTAGACCCACCCCAACATCTCACGCGGGCGGTATCAGGGTTTAAACCTGATATTGTTGATTTCTTTAGTTGAAACGGGCCGCGTAAGAGTTCTCGATAATGTACGCGGGCCGCGAGAGACCTACAACGCGGAGACACCAGATGTCGACACGTGTCGACATCGTGGCAGGTCTAGATCATGAGCCGGACAAGCTATAGGGTTGACCAGTGTTGACGTGGGCCGCGTAAGCAGCCCTTGTCTTTCACGCGGGCCGCGTGAGAGTCCTATGACTGCCCTATATAAGAAAGCAACGGGTTTTCGTTTTCCGTCGCTCACATTTCAATCTCAAATCACAATTTCTGTAGGAAAGTTATAATACACGGGTATTATACCCCTAATTAGCGAGGTTTTGCTCCGTTGTAAGTATTATAACCCTAGTTTCGTAATAGTTACGCTGCCGGATTGATTTAGGGTTCCGAAACAACTGTCGTGGTTCTGCCCGACGTAGTTGTTGGAATGTCGTCTCGGGGAGGGTATCATTAATATTTTCAAAGGGTTATGATACAAACTAATGTACATTTGTATAAATTATAGATTATATCCAGGAAACCCTTACGAAAATCCTAAGACAGCAATGTGAGTTTATCCTCTTTTTGTTAATCTTTTTGGTAATGTTTTACCAAACCTTAAATGTTCTACTATGAAATTTAGCAGTGATTGAGTCTTTGTAGTTCTTCAATTACTGCCGGTATGTTGGGGTTTTGTATACAAAATGTACTACACTGTGAGTAGTAAGTCGGGATGACAATACGTTACCATTGGACAATGAGTTAGCCAATGTGTAATATGACCCACAAGTCAGGTCTGATAGTACCAAATGGAGTAATTGTGTAGACATAAACAATGTGATCGCTCTCAATACTGTTCACTGTGACTTTTATTTAAACTTGATTAAACTGGGATTCACTCACCAGTATTTCCGACTGACAAATGTTTTTAAAACACGTTTCAGGTAACCCAATGTGATAGCCAATAAGTAAAAAGCCAGCTGGAGAGCACTGAAGGCTTGGGAAAATGTGGCTATAAAAGTTACCAAATAAACGATGTTTTAAAATTCAATAAAATGGGGTTTATCCCTATAAATGTATTGTAATAAGAAACTTGGGTTTTACCCATGTGATGATTAATATTAAATGAGGTGGTTTTACTCTGATAAACATTTCCTAACTACGGTCCTGATGTAAATTCCGCTGCAAGATAATTAAATAATCCTGATACCACCGAAACTCTGAGATCGCGTCCGCCCGTTCCCGGGACAGATAGGGATCGGGGGTTGCGACACTACGACTCGCCACTATGCCTAGATAACGTGGTAATCAGTAGGTATAGTCACAAGAGACTAAAACCATCGTGATTACGCTCACGTTATGAAGTTCAAACGAACTTCATGTTGACCATAAACTGGTCAAAGCAGAAAGTCAAACACAGTTTGACTTTCACGCGAAAAAGAACGAAAGAGGACTTACAAAAGGTCCAAGAATGGAAGTTTGACCCGATTATTCTCAGGTATGAAGTGAAAGCACCTCAACTTAGAGAAATATCAGATAAAATGTGAGTTGCAACAATGAGATGGATGGGGTATTTATTGTTTTTGCACAACCGTTAAGATCGTTCATCGTAAAACGAGCTTCGTTCTCATCCGTACACATGTGCCCATCACAAAACCATGGGAGCCCCTAGTTTCATTAAAACCATGTGAAAATGAGGGGAACAACTGGAACAAGCTGGAATTTAGATTTTCCATTTTGGTCCCTTCCTAAGATAACTATGGCAGATTGTCAATTTTGGTCCCTGAATGTGCAAAACATGGTTTTTGATGCATTTTTGACACGTTTAAGCCCCCTTAATCCCATTTCAATGCTCTAAAATGAAGTTAAAGTATAGGGAACATGAAAAATGCTCAAAAATATCTCGGATGTCGGTTCGTTTGGTTGTACGGTTGCGTTGTTCGGTTAATTACGACGAAACACGAACGAATGCGAAAAACGATCCAAATCACGCGATGAATGGAATTTTAGTATTCCAATCACTAAAATAAAATATTTTAATGATTACATAAAGTTTTGGATGTCCGGATGTATTCAGAACGTAAGATATGCGCGAAAATGCAAACCTATGCACTTTTTGACGCTTTTAGTCCTTGAATAACCAAAAAGTTTATTTTAGCACACCGAACCCCTCAAAGCCTATTTCTAAGCTATTTAAAGGATATTTAGGGTATGTTTAACTTATGGTCATGTTCGAGAATGTTCATTACAGTACAAATCAGCATATTTTCGCAGTTTGTCGAAATTAGTCCCTGTAAGCGAATAAACTTGATTTTGCCACACCAAACCCTCCAAAACTTGTTTCTAAGTTATGTAAAGGTTATTTAAGGTATGTTAAGCCTATTTCACTATTCCGGAGTGTTCATTGCATTAAACTGGTTATATTTACGCATCAGTGCGCGTATAACCTTTCGAGAAAGCGATTTAAAGCTTGAAATCGAACAAGAATTGATATGTGCAAAAGATACACATGTATATACAAATCCCAAGTATGAAATACAATATTTCATTGGTTTGGTATTTTTTTGATGGTCGCAGGGGCACATGTGTCACAGTAATAACTCGATCACTGCTACGATTTAATGTCTGATCGATAAAAACCAATCCGATGGATGTTTAAGTGCTGCCCATATTTGGGCTATACTTTGTCATTCGTCGTGAAGTTTTTGATCTTGTGAGTTGTCATAAAAGTTGTATTAAGTTACTGACCTAGTTCTCGTGTGCATTGTTATTTGAATTAGGTTAACAAGGCTAAATCAGTAAGCTAAACTCTGCCCGTCTAAATTTTCAATGTGAGTCATTCTCCTTTTATCAAATTGTTTCCAAAACCTTGTTTGTTTTTCAAAGTTATAATTACAGGGATTAAGTCTTTGTAATCTTCAATTACTGCCGGTATGTGGGGTTTTGTATACGTTACTTGATACTCGTCACCATTGGACAACGGGTTAGCCAATGGGTGATCTGACCATAGTCACAGATACTGTCGAGTGACAAATACCGATTTGGGGTAATTGGTTGATAGAAACAATGTAATCACCCTTAATACTGTATATTATAACAATGTGTCGTTTTGTGCAACTTGAATGACTCGCCAATATTTCCCTGCTGATAAAATCTTTTTAAAACATGTTTCAGGTGACCTGTTGTGATCAAGGAAAAAGTGCCATGTAGCACTGCAAGCTTGAAGTG
This sequence comes from Helianthus tuberosus, assembly GCA_030545235.1. Classification (NCBI taxonomy): domain Eukaryota; kingdom Viridiplantae; phylum Streptophyta; class Magnoliopsida; order Asterales; family Asteraceae; genus Helianthus; species Helianthus tuberosus. The sequence goes on along the minus strand of CM060353.1, from coordinate 173,687,971 downwards.
GTGGCTCAGTAAAATAAATAAACATGTTTTGTAAAACAGGGAATTTCTTCGTGGAATTCCTCTATTGTAAATTACGGGGTTTGTCCCAAATAATAATAAAATAATTGGGCATTTTCAAGTTGTAAAAGATCCTGTTAAAATTACGCTGCCAACATAATAATTACCACGGGTTTCTGTCTCGCGGCTCCTGGAACGGGTAAAACCGGGTCGGGGGCCGTGACAAGGGGCAGGGGGGTTGTCGCGGCGACCGCCTCCTCGATAATTATTTCTGCCACGTCCGCGGCCCCTCCCCCTCGATTGGCTACTGGTATTAGACTCGGTGGGGTGATCAGATGGAGTGGCCGTAGGGCCGGCTGTGATGTAGAGGAGTTGCTGTTGTAGTTCGTTGCTACCATAACAGATGAAGTGGTCCCTTTTTGTGCTTCAATGTGAATGGCCTCATATTGAAGGAGAGAAATAGCAAGATCCCAATCGGCTTCCTTGTTATTAATAAAGGAGGCGGTGGTGTTGTATTCAACAGGAAGACCACGAACCAGTTGTAAAACTAGTTGTGAATCTGTGACGGGGTGATCGACATCTACAATTTGAGTTGCAAGGTTTTGCAATTGTTGACAGTAATCATCCAATGATGCACAGGCGGAGAGGGACAGATTGCAGAATCGAGTTTCGAGTGCGACGGCTCGGGCTTTCTTATTGCTGAGGGAAATTTTTTCAAGTTTATCCCAAGCCTATTTAGCCGAAGTTGTATTGGGCAGGATCCTAGGCAGGATGTTGTCCGAAACAGTGCTTAGTATCCACTGCAGGACAAGGGTATCAAGCTCTTTCCATTGAGCATAGGAAGGGTCGGCCTTAGGTGGAGGAGACATATCGCCGATGTGATCGGCAACCTTATACGCAACGACGTGGAGTTGGAATAGCTGGACCCACGAGGAGTAAGTGACCGTGTTACCGTCCAAAGTACGAATCTTGGACTGGATATTTGTGACGGAATAAGCTGGGTGTAGGGTGTTCGGTTTGGTGGTGGCAGTAGAGGGTTCAAGCTTGTCACCCATGGCTGAGAAGAGAGAGAAAAAAACAGGTGATCAGGGACGATGAAAGAAGGCTGCCTCAGGGAGGGTTGAAACCCAAGGATCGAGAGAAACAGAATTTGGTTAAGGCTGTGATACCATAAAAGACTAGGTAATGGGAAAATTCTCTGATGATGTTATTGATGATGAGAACCCCTTTATATAGGGAAAAATACAAGCTAACCCTAAACTATAAATAAGGAAAAGATACACCCAAATAATTACAAAGGCTATCTCTAACATATATACACTATTTATCTAAATAATAATAATAACAATAATATCCACTAAGAACATTGAGCTTATTGGAGTGTCGCGCCCCGGCCAAAGATAATATTTAGAGTAAAATGCATGAATGGTCCCTGTGGTTTTGTAAAGTAACACCTATAGTCCCTAACTTTTGGAAATTACACCGGTGCTCCCTATGGTTTGACAGTTTGTTACTCGGATAGTCCCTGGAGTGGATGACGGTTAGTTTTCTCTATTAAGTCTATCTGAAATTACTTATTGGCAAATTGGATTTAAATAATCCGAACTCACTGTTATTGGCCAATAACAGTGAGTTGGGATTATTTAAATCCAATTTGCCTTACTTATTTACCCCTTATTTTTATTAAAATATAAAAAAATCACACACACACACACACACATATATATATATATAAACACTCTGACACTCTCACTATCTCTCTCTCAAGAAAAGCCCCACCACCACCTACCGTCACCAGCACCACCACTGCCACCATCCATTTCACCCATTAATTTCATTCAACTTAGAGACAATTAAAAAGAATCTAGCGAGAGACAAGAGATGTAGGTGTGTGTGTGACCGGCCATTGTCGTTGACGACTCCAATCAACTAAAGGCAATGGCAGGGGTGGCCTCAACAGGTGGAACGGAGACGGGGTGGTGGTGTTAGGTGGTGGATGGTGTGTAACGGCTAAGAAGGGAGGCGTTAGGTGTGTCAGGTGGCAGCGAGGGGAGGCGTGGTGATGTCGTGGGAGGCAATGTTGTAGTGATGACGGGGACGGTGGTGCTGTGGTGGTGTTTGATGGCGTGTTGAAGTCCGACAGGTAGTGGATACTAGTGGTTCGAGTTGAAGTCCGAAAGGTGGTGGATACCGGTGGTTCTATTTGTTTTCTGTAATCATTTTTTTGGTGCATCTTGTTCGTTTCTGTACTTAGATTATAACCCCCCAATGTAATTCACAAGATCATTCATTGTACATGATTTATTTGTGGATCAAAGGAATTAGGGCTTGAATTTGGGAACAGGGGTGGTGGTGGTGTGGGGTGTAGGGTAGGTGATGGTGTGGGGATGGGTGGTGGCAGATGGTGGTGTCAGGTTGGATGGTGGCTAGTGGTTGGTGGTGCTGGCCACAGTGGTGGTGCTGGTAACGGTAGGTGGTGGTGGGGCTTTTCTTGAGAGAGAGAGAGAGAGTCAGAGTGGTGTTTATATTTTATAGAGTGGAGAGGATGAAGGGTAATTTTGTCATTTTACATCTACTTAACGGAGAAAACTAACTGTCATCCACTACAGGGACTATCTGTAACAACTCTCATTAAAAATACTATTTCTTATTTTAATTTGCCCAATAGGAAATCCTAATTGAGACCCCCAAGTAATCTTGCATAACCCCTAAAATTTTCAGAACAGTCGAAATCAGGATCAGGGCCCCTAAAACTCAGGGGGGGTATTCCCCCATTGACGATTATCATCACAGTTTGCTGTAAAAGGTGAAATTCGTTAAACCGTCGACTCACCCAGGAAACAAACAGACATGGCTACCCTTTGCTAAAAGGGTACCCGTCGCGCCACGCGACAGGCTGTCGCGCCACGCGACAGGGACCATTTTCAGCATATAAATCAGGGCATTGGCACTTGAATTTTGGTGTTGGTTCGACGTAAAAATTCGTTTTGTACATTGAGATATCGTCTGTTTACTTCAAAACACACACACAGCACGAAATTCTGCCGCGATAACAGGGTAATAACTCGATCACTGCTACGATTTAATGTCTGATCGATAAAAACCAATCTGATGGATGTTTAAGTGCTGCCCGTATTTGGGCTATACTTTGTCATTCGTCGTGAAGGTTTTGATCTCGTGAGTTGTCGTAAAAGTTGTATTAAGTTACTGACCTAGTTCTCGTGTGCATTGTTATTTGAATTAGGTTAACAAGGCTAAATCAGTAAGCTAAACTCTGCACGTCTAAATTTGCAATGTGAGTCATTCTCCTTTTATCAAATTGTTTCCAAAACCTTGTTTGTTTTTCAAAGTTATAATTACAGGGATTAAGTCTTTGTAATCTTCAATTACTGCCAGTATGTAGGGTTTTGTATACATTACTTGATACCCGTCACCATTGGACAACGGGTTAGCCAATGGGTGATCTGACCATAGTCACTGATACTGTCGAGTGACAAATACCGATTTAGGGTAATTGGTTGATAGAAACAATGTAATCACCCTTAATACTGTATATGATAACAATGTGTCGTTTTGTGAAACTTGAATGACTCGCCAGTATTTCCCTGCTGATAAAATCTTTTTAAAACATGTTTCAGGTGACCTGCTGTGATCAAGGAAAAAGTGTCATGTAGCACTGCAAACTTGAAGTGGTGGCTCAGTAAAATAAATAAACATGTTTTGTAAAACAGGGAATTTCTTCGTGGAATTCCTCTATTGTAAATTGCGGGGTTTATCCCAAATAATAATAACATAATTGGGCATTTTCAAGTTTTAAAAGATCCTGTTAAAATTCCGCTGCCAACATAATAATTACCACGGGTTTCTGTCCCGCGGTTCCTGAACGGGTAAAACCGGGCCGGGGGCCGTGACAGAAAAAGGTGGTATCAGGGCCACTGATTTAAGCCCATTAAGTATTTAGAAATACTTAAATTTTCTGATTGCCATTCTGTGATTATGTGAAAATCCAATTTACAAAATTTTAACTTAGAATTTTGTGTGTTTCTTCATATATGCTAACAGCATGAATGAACTATCCAAAGCACTTCAAAACTTTACTATCCATACCACAGATATGGATACCACCGGTACCTTCACTGGCTACCAGGCTGATACTGAAGAACCAATGGTATTCCAAGCCCAACCCCAGGAGAAACCCAAGCCGAAAAAGAGAAGAAGATTCGTAGGCTGGAGGCGTGTGCGTAGGAAGAAACCAGCAACACAGAAAACTATAAAGACTGAGGATCCGAAGGATAAAGGCAAAGGAAATCAGATCGGGGAAAGTTCAAGGCAAGCCCAGGAAATGCCATCATGGGAGGAGCTGGATCGTAAACTGGCACTTAGTGACCTCATCGGACCTGCCGATGAAAATCTTTTCAATTACCCAGCTGAAGTACTACTTCCAGTGAATTTAGAACCTGCTATCCCAGATCCTATTATCCATCCCCGACCTTTACCAGGAGAACTGGAAGAATGGTGGACAACTGACTGGCAATTTCAGAATCTTTTAAATAATCCTAATACCTTTTTCCCTCAGTTTGCCCCGAGCCTGCACCAAACCCACCTATGAGCAATGAGAACTTGGCTGAACTCCGCCATTTTGGCGAGTAGCTGGTGGACGCAGGGAATCGAATCCGGGAGGTGGGAGAACAGATATCCTGGAAGTACGACGAGAGGGAACGTCGCTTTTGAGATGCCAGCTGACGGTGATGGTGTGACTGTGTGGTTGTGGTTGTATAATAACAAAATAATAATAATAATAATAATAATAGTAATAAAAATATAATCCTGTAAAATAACTTAAAAATAAAACTCTTGTAAGATAACGGGTGTGTAATGATGCATATTAATATATAAAACATGGGAGTCGCAAAGTCGACAATTTTGGCTATACATGTTGACATGATTACGTGCAATTATTTTATTGTGTGATTGTTATTTATTTTGTGGAAATAACTTATATATATTAATTACCAGATGGAACCAGTTAACGAGGTTAACCAATCCGCGCAAAACCATGAAGATCAATTTCTGAATAGACAAGATATAGAAAACATCGTTGCTCAATGAATAGCCAATGCTATTCCAGCAATTCTTGCTGCTGCCCGAAATCCAGTTGAACCTCAACCAATTATTCCTAGCAAACGTACTCATGAAGACAACTTCAGTAATAGCGTAAATGGATGCGGCAACATTAATAATAATGATAATGATGTAATGCAAGCCCCAATTCTTAAGAGAATGAAAGCTGCAACGCCTGGTTGCACTTACAAGGAATTTCTTGCCTGTAAACCTGTTGAATTTGCAGGCAATGAAGGGGCGACTGCTGCACTGCGTTGGTTGGAGAAAACCGAGGCAGTAATTAAAATAAGTAAATGTGCCGAGGAGGATAAAGTCATGTATGATTCTCATCTTTTCAAGGAAGAAGCATTAGAATGGTGGAATACGGTATTACAAGCTAAGGGAAGTGACATGGCTTATGCCATGAGTTGGGAAGAATTTAAGCGTCTGGTGGAAAGGAAATTCTGCCCTGAATATGAAAAAGAACAAATGGCGAACAAATTCCTGAGCCACCGAATGGTGGATGTTGATTGTCGAGGGTATACTTCGAAGGTGGATGCCGATTTGGGGTAATTGGTTGATAGAAACAATGTAATCACCCTTAATACTGTATATTATAACAATGTGTCGTTTTGTGCAACTTGAATGACTCGCCAGTATTTCCCTGCTGATAAAATCTTTTTAAAACATGTTTCAGGTGACCTGCTGTGATCAAGGAAAAAGTGCCATGTAGCACTGCAAGCTTGAAGTGGTGGCTCAGTAAAATAAATAAACATGTTTTGTAAAACAGGGAATTTCTTCGTGGAATTCCTCTATTGTAAATTACGGGGTTTGTCCCAAATAATAATAAAATAATTGGGCATTTTCAAGTTTTAAAAGATCCTGTTAAAATTCCGCTGCCAACATAATAATTATCACGGGTTTCTGTCCCGCGGCTCCTGGAACGGGTAAAACTGAGCCGGGGGCCGTGACACTATCCGAGTAACAAACTGTCAAACCACAGGGAGCACCGGTGTAATTTCTAAAAGTTGGGGACTATAGGTGTTATTTTGCAAAACCACAGGGACTATTCGTGCATTTTACTCTAATATTTATAAACCCAAATTACCTTAACTAATAGCTAGTGATAGTCAGGGTTTGAACCACGAAAAGTGTGGTTTGTGTCAAATTTGATTGATTATGAAATTGTAACACTTTATGAAACTTCCTACGTTGTAATCTTGTATGTTTGTTTAGTAAAAGGTGTCGGATTGGACCGAAAAAATGACTAATAATTATGAAAACAAATCACTCGAACTGTTGCAAAAATCGCTTTCTTGATTGTAAACAATAATGGACAACAAGGTTCACACCCGGTTCGATAAATGCAAGTGCTAGGGTTCCCACACGTTTTAACTTGATTTAGTTGCATTTGATGATTAATGAATTTAGTGTCACGTGGTTCAGGTACCAAGAGCTATCAACATTTCTAGAATGGACTGCAATGCATTTTGTTACCAAGAACATGTAAATTCTAACCTAAGACAAGGCATAATTGCACATAAACATTTCGCAACGTCAAATTTAATATTCACTCGACAATTTACGAATTCGATACAAATGCAAGACAATTATCAAAAGTTTCAAATATCACAATCAACTGGTCACAAATCAAATTAAGCACGATGTTTGAAACCTTAGAAATCTTACAAAAATCTACACCAGGGTGAAACCCGGGGAGACTAGCCGCTCATGATCGAGGAATCTTGAACACCGGATGATGAACACGAACACCGAGCCATGATCTTGATCCTTGGAATAATGATGAAGGTTAGGGTTAGATTTTAGAGAATGATTGTGGAATGGTTGGAGAGGTGAGGATATGATGGATTGAATGATTGGAATGGTAGTGGATTAGGGTTTTAGGGTTGGATGGATGAAGATGATGATGCTTGGTGGTATGAGATGGATTGTGGTTAAGAGGTTTTGTGTTTTTGGCTCTAAGATAATGATAATGTGTTTCAAAACCCGTAACTCATAATATCCCCTTCAATTGTCGGTTAAAGAAGGTCAAAAACCAAAATTCAGCGCTGCAACTTTAGAGGCCGCGTATGCGACGTTCAACCCTCGCGTAGGCGACTCAGCGCTCTGATCCGACGTGTTGGGTTTCTGTCTACGGCCATTTCTGGATGACGTGACGCGTCATTAGGCCGGCCAAAGCAACATCTATGTTTGGCTCCAGTATTTTTCGTTTCGCATGTTCGGATGGTCCTTATCGCATCCCGATGCTCCGTAAAGCTCGCAAATAGCAACTTAAACTTTGTTAGACCTGCCAAACACAAATCATATCAAAGTAGGCCATTCGAAACTCAAATGCATGTATAGACACAAACTTTAATACGATTAAACAACGGGTTTTCAACCACGTATCAGGAGCCACATTAGGTCATAACAAGTCATTTTGGTATTAAGGACCTAAGCATGATGGTCAGTACACTTATGAGCCTTAATAGGTGTTGACATATGCTAGTGAGTTGTTTTATGTTTACATAAAGTCACATTGGGCCATAACAGATCATTTTTGTGTTAAAAGCCCATGTAAGATGATCAATACACCAATTGGCTATGTCATGTGTTGATTAGTTGTTTAAGATTAGATAGAGTCGCATTAGGTTAGAAGTCATTTTGATGTTAAAGACTTGTGTATGATGACTGATACGCTAATAGGTTGGGCCATGTGTTATTAAGTTATTTTAGGTTACACATAGTCACATTAGCTAGTCTTTTTGGTGTTAAAGACCCATGTACGATGATCGATACTTCATGGTCCTTGTTATATGCTATTGATTGTTTTAGGATCCACTATGTCACATTAAGTTATAACAAAACAATTTAGTGTTGAAGTTACGTGTATGTTGGTGTAGGTTACATAATACAACTATATTGGTTTAAAGTACATGTCTAGATCGAACAAATACATAGGGACTACACATAACCAAGTGTGCTAAAATACATTTCCAGATAGAAAAAAAATATATTTTTTTTGTAGTAAACCATATAAATAGACAGATAGGCTGACACATTATGATGTTGGGACCTTAGACATAAGAGGAGGGTACAAGGGATAGATTTGGTAATATTTTTTGGGATCGCATTAAGGATAGAAATGACGAGGAAATGTGTTTCGCAAGCGGGCGTACAAAGGATCAAATATTTTCAAAGATGTTGAGGATATCTTCAGTGCTTGAAAGATTTTACATACGATCAAAACAATGAAGATGTTGTTGAAGAATCATATGTCGAATATACACGAGTTAATGAAAGGTTGTTTTGTTAAGACAGAAATTTGGAAGCTTATACTTGACACCAGTTTTAATTACTTTTCTAATATTTATCCAAGTTTTCAAGTATTACCAAATATGATTTTAGGTATTTGTATGTTTAAAAGTTTTTAAGTGATAATAGTGAAGTGTTTTTAGTTATTTGAAGTTTATAAGTGATAATAATGAAGTGTTTTAGTTATTTGAAGTTTTTAAGTGATAATAATGAAGTGTTTTTAGTTATCTGTATTTGTTTTAATTTAAAAAAAAAAAAAAAAAAAACCCTTTTTTGGATTTAGTTTAGGCTAAACCAGTTTTAGCCCGACCCAAACGGACGTTTCTCCTAGTAAGACTAGGTTTAGCCCATAATGAAGAAAACTGATTCAGATTGGTCCCAAACTTGCATTTGTACACCACTAAAGAAATGTTACTTTGAAAAAAGAAAAAAAATGTAAATGGGAGCGCGGCTTAGGCCCTATAGAGTAGAGGTGCACAAAATAACCGGTTAATTAACCGTAACCGGTTATTAACCGAAACCGTAACCGGTTAATAACCGATTTAGGAATAACCGGTTCAATAGGTTATTTAACCGTAGGTTAGTAACCGGCTATAAGTGTTTAGTATAATAACCGGTTATTAACCGGTTTTTTAACCGATAGACTGGTTAACCGAAAAAATAACCGAAAAATTCAAAAAAAAGGCAAAAAAACCGGTTAATAACCGAAAATAACCGGTTAATTAACCGAACCGGTTAAAGTAATTAACCGGACCAGTTAAAAAAATAACCGGTTAAAGTAATAACCGGTTAAAGCATTAACCGGTTAAAGTCAAAAAGTCAAATTAACCGGTATAACTGGTTAACCGAACCGGTTATTAAAATTAACCGGTTTGTGCACCTCTACTATAGAGGACACATCTAGAACTTTATACCACTAATAAAACAATGACAATTGGGCTTTTGCATTAAGCCCTATAAATTATAAGATTAACCTTTATTATGTCAATTAGGTGAGAAATGTAATAAAAATAAATAGTTGAGTATATTAAAATTAGAGAATTTTAATACTAAACTAGTATGTTTTATTTGTCATCCAATTTCTTAAATCCAACCCAATCGGTTCGACCAGTAAACCAGTAAGACGTCCAATTAGCTAACGGTTATAAAATATTGACATAGTTAAAAAATATGTTTTTTAACAAATTGACATAGTTATAAAATATTTTATAAATAAATAAGAAAATATTTCTTGATACACCTAACTTCTACTGTAAAATACACGTTTTAGCCGGCTATCCAACTCATCATTTACTAACAAATATTTCTATAAACAAAAAAAAAAATGCCACCCAAAAATCTGAAATCTTGAGACTTTTTTTATTCCTCATTGACTTAAAAGTTGTAAAAATGACTAAAAAATACATGCCAAATGGTTCCCACGTTTCCTTCTTCCCCTTCAAAATCTCCTTCGCTTTCTCTCCACATCCTTTGGGATCTTCTCTCTTTCAATCTTTGTTCATCCCATATCTCTATCTATTTGAAAGATTTGATGATCCATTTCTTGTGCTTAAAAAATTATAAAATCTATGGTTTTATTGTATGTTTTTTAACAAATTGATGTAAAAAATTATAAAATCTATGGTTTTATTGTATGGTTTTTAACAAATTGATGTTAGAGTTTGCTTTTTTTTTTCATTGAGACAATGGGAATGGATGGAAGGATTGAGAAATCTTGATATCATAATGTGTTGTTAAGAATCTTCATACATCTAACTTGACCGAAAAAATGAGTTGTTTTTCGTGTTTTTCATCAAAAGGAAAGAGAAGATCAAGGAGACATGCAAGTCGAATAGCGAAAAGCCCAATTGTACATCGTGAACCACCTCCCGCTGGTAAGTATTATTTTGTTTGTTAGTTGGTCGTATAGAAAAAAAACATATGATTTATCGTACATTCACTCTTCTTTTTAAATTCTCAGTTGTATCATATTAATCATCAAACTTTAATGTTCGTCCCTTCTTTTTTATCATGATCATCACCTGCCGGAGATGATTTGTACACCATCAAATTTATCTATATATCACTAATTTATGTTTAAAACTAAAACCCTCGTATAAACAATTCCATACAACATAAAAGGGGGTCAGGGGCCCCCTGGCCCCTTCTAACCTTCGCTCCTAGGGATGTTTGTGATCGTGTAACATGTATGAGAGATTACTTAATTATAATTTCTACAAAAACATAAGTAATCAGAGTAACACATTCAACAATGAATGTGTTTTTATAAGAGAAAACATGATTTTGAAAGAAAAAAAAACATCAAATGGTTGGAAAACAAATAAATTTTTAGAGCAGGATCAGAGTTGGTCCTCCATCCTTTTTAAAACCATTTAACAATTTATTAATATAGTAATAAATATAACTATAAAAAATATTTAAAATTTCAAAATAATGACATGTGTTCTGTCACATGAAAATATTTATGTAAATATGGCAACCTTTTACATTCAACGTTTATAACTGTACTAGAAAATACATGTCAACCCAACATTAATCCTTTGGAACCGTTAACTGTAAATATAATCCAACATTTTTTGTGTAGAAAACAAGAATCATAAAGCTGTTACACCAAATAGAAGAAGCAAAGAAAGTGGCAATAATCCTGCTGCCATAAAAACAGCCACCGGCGACAAAATTGCAGCTCAGACTTTTACTTTCCGGGAACTAGCTGCCGTTACAAAGAACTTCCGGCAAGATTCCCTCATCGGCGAAGGTGGATTCGGGAGAGTTTACAAGGGAAAACTTGCTAAAACCGGCCAGGTAAATTAGCAAAGACGCATTTGGCAAATATGTAGGCTAGACATGTTAGATAATAGGTTAACAAACTAGGCGGCGTGTTAACCTATTTAACTAAACATGTCGACCGGTTAACTAGTTTAAAATTAGAATAGCAGATATATTTTATAAGGTAAACCTGCCAACCTGTTTAGTGCTCGTCTAACCCATTTATTGTGACTCCTCAACCCAATTACAACTTAATTGTATCTCATTTACAAGCCGTCAACATGTTTGTAACTCGTTTAGATAAATAGATTACATAGGTTGTGTTCAGGTTACATGATTTTAGGTATGTCTAGCTTAGGGTTAAGGTCTTTGATTTGAATTATATGGGTTGTATTCAGGTACACCATTTCAAGTACGCATTAACATGACACCATTGCCACCTCTGATTAAAACAAGTTGGGGACGAAAGTGATTATTAGAGTATACATAGGTCAAGCGACTTTAGTGATGATATAGTTCAAGCGACTTTAGTGATGATATAGTTCAAGCGACTTTAGTGATGATAAGCGAATTTAGTTATCACTAAAGTCGTCTTGATCCTTCATCATCGTCATCATCGTCGTCATCGTCATCGTCGTCATCATCATCATACTCGGTAGATCCCACAAATAGCAAAGCTAAGGTAGGGTCTGAGGAGGGTAATATGTAGACAGCCTTACCTCTAGCCCGTAGAGATAGAGGGACTGCTTCCAGTGAGACATCCGGCTCGATAGTAGTTTTGCATTAAGCTTTGAACATAAGGCACATAACACTCAACAATCGAGACAAAGACCGATTAGTGCATGTACCCCTTGTCTTTTCAGCTATGAACGCCACCACATGATGCATGATTAACCGTCTGCCGCTTTTAACGTTATTTTCATGAAATTAGTAAAATAACGTTAAAATTAGTGCACTTTCACTCCCCCCCTGGCCCACACATATACATTATATGTGCATACCGCAAACAGGGCGTAAAGTCGCCTTCGTCCTTGTATATACATATTGAACACATAGCTTATATTCTAATCAACTAAAAGCATATGAGATTGAGTATATATATATAGGTCAAGCGACTTTAGTGATAATGTAGGTCAAGCGACTTTAGCGATGACAAGCGAATTTAATTATTACTAAAGTCGTGTTCATCTATATCATCACTAAAGTCGTGTTCATCTATATCATCACGTACTAAAGTCGCTTGACCTATATATACTCTAATACTGATAAAATATAAAACATGTAACACTATGTCACTATAAGAGGGCGTTGTCACCAGTACGTTAAATAATTCAGTTTGATATATTTTTACAAGACAGTTTAATAGTATTTCAACTATTTTTCTTTCAGGATGTGGCTGTGAAGCAACTGGATCGAAACGGGTTGCAAGGAAACCGTGAATTCCTAGTCGAAGTTTTGATGTTGAGCCTTCTTCATCATCCGAATCTGGTGAATTTAGTAGGGTATTGCGCAGATGGTGATCAAAGAATTCTCGTGTACGAGTATATGTCTGCAGGTTCACTAGAAGATCATCTATTCGGTAATTAATATTTGTTTTCTTTTCTTACTATCATAGGTAGTTTCTCATTAGTCACCATAATTTTTTTTTTTTTTTTATAAAATCAGAAGTCTTTTAACACTACCAGAAAACTAGCATTTGTGACGGAAAAAATCATCGCAGCTTTTGAGACTGAATGGTTGAAAAATTAGCGAGTACAACTAACTATGTCGCAAAACAGTCGCAAATTTGGCATCCGTTTCGCAAATCATACGCAAAAAAAAAGTAATTATAATAAGACCTTTTAAGAATGCTAAGTGCTAGCCTCTCTAGTCTTCATCAAGGCGTTCACGTTGCGGTTTAAATTTTTAAAAATAGGTTGAATCAGTCATCGGTTTGGTTTCAAAAATGATATTTTTTTTAACTTTCTCATAGTGGATTGAACGGTTTGGTTTATAGATTGGTTTAAAGACCATTCGATATCAAACTCGACCTAAGTGGCTACTCAAATCATTAAAAATAACACAACCAATAATATTATTGTATCCAACTCTAACCGTTATGGAGGAGTAGATGCATTTGCTCGATTGAAGCTATTTGAAGGTATCTCAGGATGCTTATCCGATGATTTAGTTGGCCGTTCAAAAAGCTAATATGTTACAATATTAAATAGTTAAATTTTCTGGTAGTTATAAAAAATCAATACCATTAAGTAATATATTACATACTTCTATAAGTTTTAGGTGAACCTAACCCATAACAAAAAGTTTTTTTGAAGGGTAGTAAGCTTAAAATATTTTAAGACCATGTATAGTGTAAGACACAAATAATGCCTTTACCTTTGGGCGTTTTGTGTCATGTGTCAGTCTAGTCAGTAATGGGGCATTATGGGTGTTTTTCTAAAGGGTGTAGTGGGGATGTGGACATTGTGGAGCATTATGTTAAAGGGGGTGTAATAGAATTTAAATAAAAAAACATCAAAAATTGTTATTGGCCAAACAAAAAGGGATGCATAGTCATTGGCCAAAGAATTAGAACTTCGGCGTCGAAAAAAGGACGCCTCTTGCAATTTTTTTTGTGAAAAACGCCCGGGGGTGGTTGACTGGCATTGTGGGGCGTTTTTTTTTTTTTGGGAAAAAAACTCCTAAAAACCCCCCACTACAAGTGGTCTAAGTTTGGTTTGACTCATTTTCAGTTTTCAATCCTTTGTTCTAGTTTAAAGAGATTAAAACGTTACTAATGACTTAGCTTATTGTTTGATCCAAAACCGACAAAATCTAACTACCCCTTTAATTGGTGTAGCTACTTATGATGGATTGCACAATCAAATATGCAGATCTTCCTCCAGGGAAAGCACCACTACCTTGGTTCACAAGGATGAAAATCGCGTTAGACTCTGCAAAAGGTCTAGAATACTTGCACGATAAGGCTAACCCGCCAGTTATTTATCGTGACTTAAAATCTTCCAACATCTTACTCGATCAAGATTACAATGTCAAACTCTCCGATTTTGGGCTAGCCAAGCTTGGCCCAGTTGGGGACAAATCGCATGTGTCAACAAGAGTAATGGGCACATACGGATATTGTGCGCCCGAGTATCAAAGAACTGGCCAATTAACAACTAAATCTGACGTTTATAGCTTTGGAGTTGTATTGCTGGAGCTCATCACAGGACGGAGAGCCGTTGATACAACAAGGAGAAATAAAGACCAAAATCTAGTTACTTGGGTAATTATGATTTTGCTACTATTTCATTTATTTTTACTTATTAACCTAAAAATAAAAATACAAACATTAATGTGTCCACCTAGCTCATTTTGCAAGGACTAAATTTTACCCTTTTAACTCGTTAGATACCTCATTTAACCGACCTATAGTGTATTTGAATAATTTTAAAAACTATATTTGATGTTAGATTTATTATTGAACAGGCAGACCCAATTTTCAAGGACCCACAAAGGTTTGGTGAACTTGCTGATCCACTATTAAAAGGAGACTACCCAGAAAAGGGTTTGAGCCAAGCAATAGCGGTTGCAACCATGTGTCTAAACGAGGACGCATCGATTAGACCGTTGATCAGTGATGTGGTTACTGCCCTTACTTTCCTTGGAGACAAAACCGACACGATAGAGTTAATTGATTCTCCAACTGAACCATCACCATCTCGACCTTTCTCCTATATGAATGAACAACATAAGGCGTGTGTTAGTGATCATCGAGAACAAGAGGTTGCAGAAGCTAAGGAATGGGGTATGACTGTAAGGACGGGTGCGATGTCAAATTCAACACGTTAAATTATTTGTTACAAAAACTATATTGTTATAGAAATAGTATGGCATTTTTGTTTTTCCATGTTCACTTGTTTGATAACTTCTTTGATGGTTTCATTTTTAGCAAAAGTCACCACTTAACCGATAAGTGTGACAATGGTGAAGATGGTTTTCTAGGTGGTAAAATTGGTATTTTTATCTAGTTCTCTCATTTTCTTTTTGTAATTTTGCTCTTTCTTGTAAGGAACAATGGGGAAGGAAAACACTAGACTTAAAATACACGGGTTAAAGTAAATTTTCATTATGAGGAAAGTTCTTTACTTCATGTTTGAAAATGAAAGGGCATTTGGATTAGTAATACTAAGGTGTATGGGAGAAAAGGTGCCCCTCCTTAAGTGGTGAGGGTTTTAGTCTAGCGGTGGACAAACATACGTAGACTTAAAAGTAGGATTAAAGGTATGTGTGTGTGTGTGTGTGTGAGAGAGAGTTAGCCACTCATAAAAATCATGTTTGCAAGGTCGTTAAATGACAAAAACCGATTTCTATATTTTACACAGCTAAAAAACTCGAAGAGGATGAGTAACCAATTTGCTAAAGAGAGCTAACAAAGACGGAAGTGATGTCAATATCATAAATTGCTTGTACGTAACACCCACATTTTGTAAACTCTTTTTATTATATATATTAGACCATCCCATAAACATCCCAAAATTTTGAAAATATTATATCAGAGCGAGAATATTTTTTTTCAAAATATTAATTGACAATCATAGTTGGGTACATGTAGTGATCAAATCCTGGTCTAGAAGACACTATAGCTAATTACAATATTTGCAAGGCTGAATCGCATTCGGTGTAGGATTCTTAAAACTTTTGGAACCATCTATACCCGAAGACTCACCAACGATTGGGATGCGGGAATTGGACCCACACTTTAATAATATTTGGAATTTTTAAGAGATTCATGTCTAAGCATGGTTGTGCCTAGCATAGGCATAACGACGCTCTACCAAGCACAGTAGTGCCTAGGATAGGCAAGGTCATGTCTCAACAAGCACAGTTGTGCCTCACTTGTTTCAACTAGAAAAATCTACGGGTTTGAGTTTTACCAATCGTGTAAGCATCTTTGACCCACTAGAGCAATTATACTCGATTTAAACCCACGGTTTGAGTCCCCCCCCCCCCCCAATCTCTCTCTCTCTCTAAAACCCTATAGATCACAAGCCTTATCTTTCTAGTCATATCTTTCTAATATCATGAAGCATGAAGGTTTGCTAGGTAACAAGAGGTTATATACCACTTGTGGAGGCCATCATAAGCTAAATCAACATACTCAAAATATGTTAGTTTGACATCCTAAACCTGAATCTATGTAAATCTGATGTTTAATGTCACACCCCAGCCTAAGGCGAAAACACCGGGGTGTAACGAAACACTTGGATAAAGAAGTGCTTAAATTTTATTAATAAAAAAATATTTCAAACATCATCCAAATAAACAATAAACCCCAGAACATCCCATAGTTTTACGCTAGCTAAGTCTCCATCCTTGAATCCTATGTGAGCACGCACAGTGTTTAGTTTCCATTACCTGAAAAACATGCTAAAATATGTTAACTATAAAGTTAGTGAGAACATAGGTTTGAATAAACAGCATAACATAGCACAAAATAATAAACAAGTTAAAACCATACAAGTAATTAAATTCCATATATGTTGTCCACAACCAACCCTAGTGCCCGACTACCTGACATGAGGACGTCATGATATTGTTGTTACTGTGTGTCGGGTTTTGAGCATCCAAACCCACCCGAGAATACTGGATGTGTTTGTCAAACCAATAGATCTATCAACGTACTACCGTTGGCTTCGCAAAATTAATGGTTGTGTATTGTTATAATGAGGACGACTTTTAAAAGTGTGTCAAATGTACCTTAGAACATGTAAATCCGTTTTAATCATTTAAAAATATGTGAGAACCGTTATTTGATTTTGATTGGAAAAACATATCTCGTTGTTAAGAGTATGTTTTCCACCCCAAAGTTGTAAACAATGTAAAAGATGGGCTATGAACTCACCATGATACTTGACTTGTTTTCTCGTTGCGTGAAATGGTTATGGATGCCCTATATTATTGTTGTTATATAAGTTGTTTAAGAAACAACTTTGATACCAACTACATGAGGAGAGTTGAATAGAAGGTTGAAAATGTGGCTTTAAGGGGTTTAAACATCAAACCCTAATTTGTATATTGGCTGAATAACGAGCTTCTTAGAGTTTAAGAAGGCATATGAGATTGAGGGATTTTTCCATGATTTAGAACATATTTTTACGGTTTCAATTACAAAAAAAAAATTGTTTAATCGATGTTTATGATTCTGAAAAGATGGGCCGAAGTTGTATTTTGACAGCTTTGCGCACTTGTTTTGTATTGTTGTTTTGGAGATTAAAAACTTAGTATTTTGAGGTGATTTTGATATGGTTGGGTTCGTCTTTCAATGAACTTGATTTAACAAAAAATTATATTTGGATTTGTATTGAATAAGTTAGGAGGGTTTGAAGTTAGATCAGTGTTGTCCAAAAATAAAAATTACATATGTTACATTACAAACATTTGAATATGCTAGTGTTTTGATTTGAAACGGTAGTAAACACTTACCACAACAAGTTACATAACTGAATTTAACATACAACAATTTACAAACTCAATTACCACAACAACCTAAATAATAGAAGATTCAGCATGCAACAACAAACATTGAATGCAAGCACTTACCACAACAACCTAAATAATAAAATTTTGCACCTAAATGAATCCAGCATGCAACAACTTCCATAACTTACTAACAAACATTGAATTTATATATAAAAAAGAACTACGCCCATACCATTTAGAGGCAACATTGACTGCAAACATAAATATGTTTCAGTTAGCATCCTGCATATAGAGAACCAACAATACGACACTGACTATAAAAAAACAATATTTTGACTTTCCAGGTCAAATTTGTTACCTTATAAATGCAAATAAGTTAGGGACTTGTTACCTTATGTTTAGTCTTTTGTATATTATGTTTCAGGATAATGACAGTATAAAACCATTGACTGTTTCAGGTTAGTCTTTTGTATAAATGCAAACCATTGACTTACAAATATCAACATTTACTTTTTCACAAATGCGAACCATTGGCTTACATATATCAACATTTACCTGATTCATTCTAAATATAAACACATCATTGTATAAATGCAAGTCATTGACTTACCAACCCATATCTGATTCATCATCCATATCTTATTCTTAGATTGATTACAAAAACCCATGATGGGTAAAACTAATCATTACAATTAAGGGAAAACTGATCAACGAAAAATCCGATCTAGTTAGGCAACAAATACATTTACAATATGATCTAGTCAGACATCAAATATATGTGTATATATATATATATACCTTATCATTACAAACTACCCTTATTGTAGCAGCCCCCGACCCCCTACTTTGGGAGGCGGGCGCCGCGAGAGCACGCAGAGCGGTGGTATCGGTGTTTATTAATATGGCAGCGGAAAACTTTCATCAGGACCGTAGTTAGGAAATGTTTTATCAGAGTTAAAACACCAAACTTTTTATAATAAACAAATGGGATAAAACCTAAGTTCCATTACAATATGTTTATAGGGATAAACCCTAGTTTATCAAAAGACAAAACTCCTTTTTATTTAGGTAACTTTTATAGCCACTTTTCCAAGCCTTTGGTGCTCTCCAGCTGGCTTCTAATAGCTTCACATTAAGTTACCTGAAACGAGTTTTAAAAAGTTTTATCAGCAAGAAATACTGGCAAGTGCATTCCAGTTTAATCAAAACAGTTTTATGGCTTCACATCTTTACAACTTTACAGTATTGAGGGCATCCGTAATTACATTTGCTTATATCTATCCAATTATCCCTTTCTGGTATTGTCAATCCTAACTTGTGGTCATGCTACTATTCCAATAGTAACGAGTTTCAAGTAATGTATACAAACCCCAACATACCAGTAGTAATGTTAGAATTACAAATACTCAATTACTGTTAAGTGTAATTTTAAAACATTTGAGGTTTTGGTAAAACATTTTGACTCACAAAAATAATTTACAAAAGATGGCAAAAAGCAGATGTACTCACATTGTTTACTCACGTAAAACTAAGGCTTCCTGGTGTATCTTCTGGTTATTATCTATTAAAATTAACAATGCACACGTGTTAGTAAAATAATAACCCAAATCACATTAACCGTACAACTCGAGACAGAACTCCAATGACTGAGTCAGGCAGAGCCTTGACATGCATTACGGAGTCCTAGATCAATCGGGTGTAACACGAGACAGAACTGCAACGACTGAGTCAGTCAGAGCCTTGACATGCGTTACGGAGCCCTAGATCGATCGTGTAGGGTAACAAATAGGGTTATAATACTTACAACGAGTCAGAGCTTCGCTTTATAGGGGTATTATACCCGAGCAATAATTCTACTATATGTTGAGAGAGAAAAGAAAGTTTTGAACGGTTTCAAATGAAGCCGATCGCCCTTATTTATAGGCTGGTCGAAGGGGGGCTCGCGGTTACGCGGCCCGCGAGGAGGGTAGATTAGGATCTAGCTTTGACTAGTCAGCAGGCTAGCCTTGACACGCATGGGACACGTGGCGAAATGCCTTGACCAGCAATCCAAGCCAGTTGCGGCCCACGATAGACATAAGGATTCCGGGTCGCGGCCCACGAGACCCTTATCTATTTGTTTTTATTTGATTTTTATAAATATAAAGGTATTTCGAGCTCGTTTCTCGTATACGGGGTATATAAGGAACGTTTAGGGGGGTCACGTTAAGGATCTTAGGAGGGTTGTTATACTTATACCCCTATTTGATTCTATCACCCCTGACTTATTCAATGTGGATGTCGAAGTTCACATTGTTCCAGAATTCAAAACGACATTCTAATGCACGACGAGGTAGCGTAGGGTAGCATTCAACCTAATTCCGGCTACACCATTTCAAGGTCAAGTTCAAAGGTTGATAATTTTTGATAAATTTGGAGTTACAAACTCAAGAAATAACGTTTATTCCACTATCACATCAAATGATAAGCTAACCATGATCGTCGGAGATGATGATGGGGGTTTTTGGTGGGTTGGGTAGACGACAAACAACAAGGATGCAAGTGAGTGGTTTGTTTGTAAAAAAGGGACACATTTGGGTATTTAGCGCATGAGTTTAGGTAAATAAAAAAAACCCACCCCTAATAGTCGTCATTCACCATCCAATAGAATATACTAGTTTTGATACATCGAGGGACTTAGAATGCATAAAAATGCAACTACGGGGGCTCAAGAGGTCAATTTTAGACTTTAGGTACTCAACGTGTGTTTTCATATAAACCACATGGACTCAACTTGCATTTAAAACCACAAAAGATGATTTGATCGTCTCCCATGTGAGTTTTAAGGTTGAAACATACACATAGGAGTAAAATTGATCATTCAAACCAAAGCCCGACCACTTTTTTCAACCAATCACCAAATTCTCATTTCATATCAGTTTCAGTCAAAATCACCGTTTACACCCAAATGAACAATTACACAATGGATTTTCAATCCATTTCTTTTTCAACTTGAGGCTTTAACTTCTTTTAATCAACGACTAAGATTCATAACATAAAACTTCATATAAGTCCACTCTTGCGCCTTTTTAAAATTAAATTTCACCAATAATTTAAGATTCATAACATAAGACTTCATTTAAAGCAACTCTTGCCATCTTTTAATTAAATTTCACCAAATAAATTACGTACCCATATTGATAAACGTGTTCAAATCATCATAACAAACGTTTCTAATCTATTTAACAAGATCATATGATTAATTTATGGAAATAGGAATGTGGTTAAAAACTTATTCTAAACTTTATCAAATTATACATTTTGGTTGAAGAAGCTTACCCAAGATGTGTCACCACTTCTAAATCCTAATTAGTTGGAGATGGATAAATATCAACTTGCTTCACTAATCCATTCTTCAATTTCTTTAGCATAGATCCCTTCTCACATTGGCATGAAAACACATATGATCTCACTCTCGACCTTGCAAGAACCAAATTCAAGAAGATAATATATTTAAGGGGTCAAGCCATGTCAAAGGGCTAAGGGGAGTGGGGGTGGTTCGTGATGGAGCCCCCATCACGAGTGATGAAGACTTGCACACCGCCGCCACCCACAAAAATAACGCGTGGAATTATACACGCGTGGAAAGGATCACGCGTTGTAAAATTGTTGGTTGTATGTGTATGACTTGTACGTTGTGTATTAATACTTGTATGTTGGAATCCCATCACTAGTGATGACCACCGCCACTAAAGAATGCTTGTGAGTGATAGAATAGTGGTTGCTGACATGACAGAACATGATTGGATGTTTGTGAGTGATGGAATTTCATTACTTGTGACCACCCCCACTCCCCTAAGAAAAGCCTCTCAGTCCATTTACAGGTACTTTAGACACAAGTACTTAATATTTACAGTTTTAACCCTTAATTTAACATTTTTATGACATTTTTTTCTAAACATATAACTCATATCATCAAATACTAAATGACAATTTATCATTACTATATATAATTAAATATTTTTGAGGATGTACATTAAAAGTTTGTTTGAGAAATTACAACATATACTAGGAATAGGAATGAATATTTGGTACCAAGTACCAGTATCGTACCGATAGATTAGATGCGAGATTCGATATGGTATTCGGTACTCACATTTTGAGAAATTCGGTACCGGTACGATACCGAATTACCAATACCATAAATAGATGAACATTTTGTAATGAATACCGGTACAGCGGTACCGTACCAATAACTTTGGTACGGTATTTGGTACCCACTTTTTAAAAACTTGAGTATAATTATTTTGAAGTACCCATTCTCATCCCGAGCGTATACCGATAAATGGATATTAAGTGGAAAGTTGGAATAATCTACAAAATAGTCTTAAAAACAATATTCGATCAATCATTTCAGATAAGGACCATTGAGAGAATGGTACCAAACGAGTGAATGGTAATGGTGTGAAGGAGGTCATGGAGTTGTTGACATATTACACTCTTGGACGAATAGGGTGCAATTGCTTGAGTGAAGTGTGAGTTGTTAACATTCGTAATAAAGATGCTTGATGGTGTTGACATCAAATGTCGATTTAGAATTGTACATTTTCATTTTATTTTAATCTATTAATATTGTAATTTATTCATGTCCTATTGACATTTTTTCTGTCACCAATTTTTTAAAATTATTAAATAAACTCAAATCAGTTTATAGAATTTACCAAAAATCATAATTTTCAAAGTGCATTATAACTAAGTTTTCCTAATCATTGATTAAAATAATTTTAAATTAGTTTAATAAAGTTTCTTTCTATTCAGAGTTAAAAATATTTTATGACACTTTAAAAAAACAACTAAACTAGGTTTAAAGAAGTTCGCCGCGTTGCGGCGAATTTCTTTTGTTATTTAGTCTGTGTTTACATGTGTTTTGAAATCACTACGAGCGTGTTGCGAACAGAACTGCTGACAAGAATAAAAAGAAAATGTAGAAAAAAACACTAAAAGATAACCGAAAGAAAATCAACCAAAAAAGTTGTATGGTAACGATGTTGTTCGTATGAAACTCGTGGTCAGAGATGAGCAAATTGTTCTGGGTACTGGTACCAAATTTGCCGAACCGAAAGATCTTAAGTACCAATTCGGTACCGACTTTTGGTGTTCCTGGTACCGGTTCACTACCGTTTTTTACCTTCATATACCGGTACCGTAACCGGTATTTTCGGTATCAGTACCGATTCTGTATCGGTTGGCATCGAGCTTATCCCTACCCCTGAAACTAAAAAAGAAAAAAAATTAAAAGTTGAAGAAAATCAACAAAAAAAGTTGTACGATACCGTTGTTCGTACGGTAACCGTGATCAGGGATGAGCAAATGGTACCGGGTAGCCGCACTAAATTTCCCAAACAAATAGATTTCCAATATCAGTTCGGCACCAACTTTTGGTGTTTTCTGTATTAGTGTCGGTTTTTACCTTCATGTACTGATACCGAACATTACTGTACCGGTATTTTCGATACCAGTATTGGTTCAATACCGGTTGACACCAAACTTATCCCAACCCCTGATATTAAAAAATGATTAAAGTTAAAATGTAAAGAAAATAACTATTATTATAATATTAAAATAATAAAAGTATTAAAAAAACTATATATTATTATAATATTAAAATCACTATTTATTTCAATTCGTTTAGTAATATATAGTCAAATATATAGTAATAATATATAGTATATATAGTAATAATAATAATAATTTATACCTTGGTTACAGTTAAAATATTTTATGACACTTCAAAAGAATAACTAAATTTATGCTTTGAATACTTTATAAGAAATCTTTTATGTTTAATTTAAATTTATTAAATTGATATATATGCGGTAAAAACAATTAAACAGGACGAGTTAACACTCAGCTGCTTAGGACCCGAAGCTTTAAAAACATGAATTGCTACAACCGAAAAACCAGATCATTAATTTATGTACTAGTTTGGTGTGGGGCCAATGTGGTCTCGAACATGTCGGTTACCGAAAAGATAGAAAAACATTAGAATGTCATCAACACTTGTAAAACATCCGTATTGTCAATGCCCCCCACAATAATTAGATGTTAGTTACAAGTTGTAAGAAAATAACCCATCATCTTGAATTTGTAATAAAATGTAACTTTTTGTTTAATGTTCTTAATAGTTGGGAGATTAAAGAAAGTTCTTTCGTTTGGGTGACGTGTAGATCGAATTTAATAGTGAGTTTAAAATTAGAGATATAATCATGTAACTTGTTGTTTGTATGGGTCAACACAAGTTTTTCAAAATCTCACCGTTTCAAAAAAAAAAAAAAAAAAAAAAAAAAAAATCTACAATTTGTAATCCCATTAAAAAAAGTCTACAATTACTTGTGAAGTTAACACAGTTTATTTCAGATATCCAAAGGAACACCTATGGGTTGGTCACCGACATTTCTTTAGTTTAGCACATATTTTACAAATCAAAACAAGCTCATAAAATAATTTCCAGTGAATTTATAACAAGTTTCCAATCTAAATTTTAGTAGTATTCAAGTGAAAATTCTATGAGAACATCAAAACTAAACCCGATCGATAAACATGCTAGTAAAAACTCTATGACAACATCAAAACTAAACCCGATTAGTCTACATGCTATCATGTCTAACTCATTTAATAAATATGTCGTTTTCGAATTAATATTAAATTAATTAAATAGTATGGATCCGCATTAACCTGTTTAAAATCTAACTTTACTATAAAAGGAGAAAACTCGATGACATAAGAAAAGCTGATGTGGCAGCGAGAGAGACTGTCCAACAATGTTTTTTATGTCATTACTGCATCATAAAGCCTAATATATAAAACCACTTTAAAATCTATCTAAAAGTCTGCCTCATTCCAAAACCTCTGCCCATATATATATATATATATATATATATATATATATATATATATATATATATATATATATATATATATATCATTTAAAGCCAGCAGAGGTTGAAAGTCATTCCTTTGGCAGATGCTTTGAAAGTGCCGGTAATTTCAAATTCAAATTGTCTGAGGATATGTAATTTGCAATTAATGCATGTCACTCACTCACTTCTGTCAATTTTCTTCTTATATAAAGGTTTTTTTCTCATTTCAATCTTCATATTTACACTCTCGTGTTCTCTGCTTTTGTATTTTCAATCCACACTTCCAATGTATCTCTTCCTCAAATCCCTTCTTCTCAATACTCGATATTTGTTCATAAAGGATAAGAGAAAACGGAAGCTCTCTCTGACCCACTTTCATAACAAATTTTGGAGATATGTGGTTTGCCTTGATGATGGTAATGTCATATGTACAATTATGTTTGTTTTGGTTTTTGATTTTTCCTAATTGTTTTTTATCTGAGTTATGACTAAATGATGATTGTGAATGATTTGAGCAGATGATGATGATGATGATTGTTCTACAGTTGTTTCCAGTATCATTGTTCCAACATCGTTGAAAGTATGTTTTTTTTTAATTTTGAAATTTTCAATTTTGAATTTTCAACCGATCTACTCTAATTCTCGCTTTATATTTCAGTCTAATCACAGTTGTTTGAAATTCATACAATCATCTTCGAGTTATTTTAGGTTTGTGTATTTTAAACTGTTTAGAATATGTTAATATGGATATTGATGGTATTAAATTAAACACAAAGAAATATTATTAAATGTACAGTTAAATTGATATGGGTTATGACTAAATGATGATTATGAATGACTTGGGCAGATGATGATGATGTAGAATCTGCAGTGGTTCCTACTAAACGCAAGAAAGGATCTGCATCTGTTGTAAGATAAGATTTTATTTAATAAGATATATAAGTAGATTCAGTTTGTTCTTTCCTGCCTTTTTTGTATTAAAAGATGCATAAAGCTTGGAATTTTGGCGTAGAAGATGCATACACTTCTGCAGGCTCCAATGATTTAAAGCAGCTCTTTATCAAGCAAGTTGAGAATTAAGTATATGAGGATAGGGCTACTCTTCAAGAGCTGAAGAGGTGTTTTGATGGACTGCATCTTGGTTTGTTCACAAGAGACCAGGTTTCCAGAAACCTGATGTTGATGCCTTCATGTAACACCACGTAAAAACGTGTCCAATTATGTAAAGACACGTGTCCTAAACTCTGGATATGTGAAAGATTGAGTTTGAAGGGTTATATTTGCCAAACGATAAAAATATGAAACCACAGGGACTAAAAGTGTCAACATGCCAAACTTGAACCTCTGAATGACCATACGTGAAGAATATATTCTTAAACGAGTGATCAATTGGATATAAGAAGCCGTTTGTGAAAGTAATCGGAACAAGGGTTAAACGTGTCAACATGTTAATTCTGACCTCTGAGTGACCTTTTAACAAACCCGAGGCTTCTAAATATTCAAATATACTCTCAAGAATAAGTGGTATAAATTTCACGTGGTTTCGAGATCGTTAAGCAAGTTTTCAAGACTTTGGGTGAAAAGTGTCAACTTGGTGAAACTTGCATTTATAGTGATATTTAACGAAACCGAGCCTAACGAAGTTTGATCATACATCCTTGAGCCTCTACAAACTAACTACAAGGGCCTTATATGTCAAAAATCAAGTTATATAAGGTTTAAATTGGCCAGGGACCGATTCTGCCATATTAGAAACTTGTTTAACCTGAACCCAGGGTCCAGGCGGGCCGCGTAGCCCGTGAAGAACCCTTACGCGGGCCACGTAAAAGTCCCCAGCTCAGAAAAGTCAGGACAGGTGCGGGTTTTAGCTGCTGCACCGCCTTAAACTCGTTTGTATCGATCCTAGGGACTGTTAAATGGTTTTATTAATCCACTAGGACACCTGGGGTGATCCTAGGAGGTCCCATAACAACTGTAAGTAATCCATGAACTTGGAAACCACTATATAAGAAAAGCTAGTTCATGTTTCATGAACACACATTTGCAACAACTTTCAAAGGACTCACTTCTGGAGCTAGCAAGGATTAGGAGAAGGATTACAAGTGTAGAAAAGATAGCAAGGACCATTAGTAAGAGTCTTATTACCTGCTTAGTCCTTTTAATTAGCTTAATTACCGAAAAGTCAAACTTGTCGTAATTTAACTTTGACTTTCGGTTTAATCTCAAACGGTCTAGCCACTGACCAAAACGAAAGTGGTTATGGAACCATATTAATGTAGGTGATTAACCCTTAAAATGGCACCCCCAAATTTTTTCGTTTGACTAGTCAATTGTTGGGTCAAACTAGTTTGACAAAAAGTCAAACTGGACAGAAAGTTTTAAAATGAATTAAATTAATAAAACAGAGGTTCTAAATTATATTTTAACATTCTAATGACTTGGTAATTAATATTAGAACATGTTTTATCAGTCCTAACCCGACAATTATCAGTCTAAGGTCAGTTTATAACCGAAAGTCGCAAAAGCTTGACTTTTGCTTTGACTATCAGTTCTGACCCGTTCAAGCTTAATTCTCCCATATTTTAAGCTTCCATTAGGACCACATTACTCAGTAGTATAACCCTCTGGAGTTATAGTGCATGGTTCATAATGGTTTGAATTATATGCTCTTGATCGTTAATATGCTTATAAATGCCATAAATGCCCTTTTGACATAAAAATAAGATTTTTAGAAATGAGTGGACAAAAACTTTTGTTACTGATTTATAAACTTGTCCTAAAAATTCGACATCAGTTTGAGGTGTAGATTAGGAGTTATGCTCAATATCGTAATTAAGAAGCTTTTTATTAATTAAACGGCATAATTAGTATAAAGCCTATCTAAACCTAAATTTTGACACCAAACTTTTTAACCACTGATGTAATATAATATTTTGAGATTTTTGAAGATTTTTATTTATTTTTAAACCGATCATATCATAGGGTTATAGCTTAAATTCGGTAATTGCCCGATATACCCTTTTCTTGAATAAAATGAGTTTTACATCACATATTGATACCAAATCTTTTGCTACTGATTTTATATGATAAATAAAATATTTTAAGCTTTCTGGAATGATAAAAATATCAACTTTTCTTATATAACCCGAAAATCGCTAAAAATCGACTTTTATGCGTTTTTAATGCATAGTATGAGCTAAAACTATTTTAAACATATAAGACTTAATACCTACTGATGTTTTTAGTAAATTTCTATACTTTAACAGTAAGCAAAAGTTTTAAACTCAGATTTCCGAAATTGACCTTTAAAGCTTATGTGAAATTACCAAAATGCCCCTTCGGTGCATGAATTGGTTATAAATGATAAATTTCACATATAGGCAACACCCTACTGATATAACTTATTAAATTAAATATTTTTACTGATTTCAAAATACCAGAACTTCAGTTGTTATAAAATCTATTTTATAAGTATTAAAATTACCAAAATGCCCCTACGGGACTTAAATTGGTTTTAAATACTTTTTGGGCATAGGTGTTAACATCCTACTGATGTATTAACATGTATTAAGCGTATTAACAATTAAGACCTGTATATAATTCATTTGGATACCCGTTACGCGGTTATGCGTTCGGATCGGTTTATGTGACTAGTTTACATAAAATAGCCGAAACGGGTTTAACCTTATCATTAAATCCTCAAATTCCAGAATGTGTTTAATTTACCCATATTATACAAGTATCCAAGCTTGTCGGGTCTAAACCACATTTCATTCCGGTCTCCGCTTAATCTAGCGTTTAGAACCGTAAGGTTTCCTTTCTAGCTAGCCGGTCTAAGTCCTTGACTTAACTAAAGACCCGTTAGCATCCTAATAGGTTATTAAACCTTCTATATAGATTAAATAGCATCCAGTAGAAGGTACCATCATAAAGCTTTAGGATTTACGGCTGAGTTATCTTCACTTTTAAGCTCAGGTAAATACTTTTAACTTATTTTCCCTTATACGGGCTTGGGATATGGTATTATAATAATACCACTTGGTCAGGTATGAAATCATTTAATCGGATTGTGATTAATAAATTTACATAACCCGTTTTAATCTGTCTTGTTTGATAACATAAACATTGGGGGTTAATTCGACTGTGTCCTGGATATCCTCGGCTCATTTCATTTGAAGATGGCCACGACCTATGCACGGGGTGTAGGCATACACCTGACAGATGCAAATGCTAAAATATAAACCCACATGTTGGGGATAACTCCTTTGTGGGTTCTATAAGTGGTGAGTCGGTTAATCATGACCGGCTTCCAACCGGCCCCAATTGTAAGACAAACATGTAAATCTGTATACAAGATTATAATTAATAATTGTCCCAAGTTATAAATGATTTGTGCCGTGTGCACTTAAATAAATTTTATAAATGCTTTTCAAAAGAGTCAGTTAATTGTATTTACCAGTGTAAGCTGACGTATTTTCTAAAGATTGATTGACAGGTACCTCTCGTAATAGACTGGAGCTATTAGGTGTCGTATAAGAGGATCTTGCAATTCCCTAAGATGCCTGAAGTCTGTCATTTTCTGTTTCTTGTATTTTATTTATGATCCGCCTGTGGATCTTATTACAATCCAGTCTGTATATTCTTTCGTTGAACACTCAGACATTATGGTTTGTAATAGTTATTTACCAAGCCTTCCGCTGTGCTATTATATTGTGTGTATTGACAATGATGATATCAACTACGTCATGATACTCCCCGCCGGGCCCACCGGTAATATGTGAAAATATCAGGGTGTGACACTTCAACTTCCGTGGAGTTCATGGCGATTGTCAAAGATATACATTGAGAGGTTCAGTACTCGATGGAGTTAAACCTAAAAGCACTTAATTTTTGCTGTTAGATTAGTAAAATTTCTTGGTGTTGTTGTTAGATTTTAAGGTTTCGTTGTTCAGTACTCGATGTAATTGTTGATCTTTTAATCTCATAATTAAATTTTAATCCTATTAATGTTTGTGGAGCATTTTATTTTTACTAATTTTAAGGTGCATAAGTATTATTATGTAATTTTTAATATCATCAGAGTATTGCAGATCGATATTGATGTAGATGTGAAATTGTCTCTGAGTTTGATTTAGATTATGTTGATGTTGAATTGTGCTTGAACAATTTTTTGAAGAATTACAAAGAATCAATTTTTGTTACTGTATAGATAGATCTGTCAAAGTTAAAGTTTGCCAAAAGAGAACATCTGCTCGAAATAATCATCTGCTGATCTAACGGCTGTTTGACTTACTACTCAACATCTGTTACTTTAAATCTCTGTCAAAGTTAAAGTTTGCCAAAAGAGAACATATGTTTAGTAGTGATCATCTGCTGATCTAACGGCTGTTTGACTTGCTACTCAACAGATGTTACTTTAAATCTCTGTCAAAGGTAAAGTCTGCCCAAAGAGAACATCTGTTTAGTAGTGATCATCTGCTAATCTAACGGTTGTTTGACTTGCTACTGTTGCCAACATCTGTTGTTGCCTAACAGAGGTTTACAACATCTGTGTCTGCTGAAGTTGTAGAAGCATGTGTTTACTATGTAGAGTATTGTTGGTCTTTAAATGAAGAGTACTGTTGGCAACTTCTGTTGTTGCCTAACAGAGGTTCGCAACATTTGTGTCTGCTGGAGTTGTAGAAGCATGTGTTTACTATGTAGAGTATTGCTGGTCTTTAAATGAAGAGATTTTTTTTATTATTTTTTATGCCAGAGGTTTGAAATTTTATTATTTTTTTATTATTTGGTAAGTCAATAGTTTTCAGAAGAATTTCCTCTCAATTACAAATGCACAACATTTGTTCCTCTAAATGTCTGTTAGAGGTAAATTCTGCCCAAAGAGAACATCTGTTTTAAAAGACAATTGTTGAAGTTTTGAAATGCGGATAATGGTAAATAATCCCGATGTGGCATAAGAAAAGCTGATGTGGCAGCCACAGAGGCTGTCCAACGATGTTTTTCTTATGTCATTACTGCATCATAAAGCCTAATATATATAAAATCACTTTAAAATCTATATAAAAGTCTGCCTCATCCCAAAACCTCTGCCCATATCTATCCTTTAATGCCAGCAGAGGTTGAAAGTCCTTCCTTTGGAAAACGTATAACTTAGCAGATGTTTTGAAATTGCCAGTAATTTCAAATTCAAATTGCATGGGGATATGTAATTTGCAATTAATGCATGTCACTCACTCACTTTTGTCTTATGGTAAATGCGTCTTATGGTAAATGAAGAGGTTAATTGTAATTATGATAACCTGTTTTTTTTAAGGTTTAAAATTTGTCTTTTGGATTTTTTGATTTTTAATTTTATACTTTTCCCATGAAAACGCACGTTTGAAATGTTTTGCATTAAAAGCCTAACCATCGTCGCATCATATTCTTTAACAGTAAGTTAGTCTGATGATCTATTTAATCATAACCGCCTTCATTGGGTATATAAACTACATTGGGAAACAGCTCTCGGGAAAGGGACCAATGCGAGGAGGGCCATCAGGCCACGCGGGACCATCCCATCGACGTACCCCATCAGCGACCTTCTCCAGTTCCGACTCTCGGGACCATTGGAGTCATAACTTCGAGCCGGCGAGACATTCTGTTTCGCTGGGATCCTCACCATCTGACCCTCCATACTTTGGACAACCCATTCCCGATGAACCCCAACATTCCCAGCATTCTATAGAATCACACCATTCGAACCAATCTCACCACTCCCATCATTCCAATTCCATTTATTCCCCAGGTCAATTCGATCCCAATGAATATGTCAACAATCTTTTTGGTTTCAACCCTTTAGGACCTCAAGATCACTTCTCCCAAGAGATTGAAATGGACGATGACCCCGACCCTGAAATGCAAACTGGAACACCGAGCCACCCTATCAGTATCTCAAGTGGTTCTTCGTACCAAGGATCGCCGTACCATGGGCCCGATCCATTTAAGGAATGGTGGTCAATGTATGAATGGGAATTCACCCCTTCATATCATAACTCTCCTGCTCAACCTTCTTTAAATGATCCGCAACTTCAAGCAGTTACCCCACCACCTATACCAGTTGAGGAACCACCTCAACCGCCTCCCGAGCCGCCAAGGCGAAGGAGAAATGCTCGAATGTCTGTATGTGGGGGACCACGGTTCGTATCCCCTCATGGTTCAAGTTCTTACCCTCCTATTCCCGAGGACCCCCAAATGGGTGGACCCTCGCACGCGGTGCCGGAAGTCAATCCTCCGCCAGTTTCTCATGCACCACCGCCACCGCCAATGGGTTTTGACAACCCGATACCAGCATACCCAGGTTCGTCTGGGTATAACCCATCTGGGTATCCAACCACTGCGGAATATGGAGCCCATGACCTATACCTTACTGCAGCACAATCCAATGCACTTTATCCTTCTTCTTACCCACCAGTTTACCCAACTGGATATCCGGTGCAAGGGTATCAATACCCACCATATCATCAACCTCCTCCTCCCCAACAGGAGCAAACTCAGGAGATTCTGCAAAGGTTAGACCGGGTTGAACGTGAAGCCGATGAAACTAAGAAGAAGCATAATGGCTTTCTCAAGGGCCTTGTGAACCTTATTAAAGGCAAGAAGAAGTAGGAAGTTGTTATTTTATTTTGCATTGTCTTTTAATCAAGTCCCTACGAGGACATTATTTTATTTCAGTACCCAAGTCCCTACGTGGACTTACTTTTTATTTCCGTAGCCCCTGCGTGGGCAGTATGTTGTTTCAAGTCCCGTTTAGGGCATCGTTGTACTAGTTTCGTGATTTAATGAAGTTATTTTCGATTTTCAAATATGTATTTTATTACATCATCATGCTATATCATTTCAAATTTAATTAATCTGCCAAAGAAATTCTTAGAGGTATAACCTAGCCAAAAATATTAATGGCTATGATGGTACAACCTTTTTAAGAAAATAACTCCCTGTTAACATCTGAAAACATGTTAACATTCCTGGTTGTACGGTACGGAAAACCACACAAGCTTCCAAATGTACTTGGACTTTCCCAAGTCACTATCATAGCCTATATGATCTATATGAATCATGGCTAATAAACATCAATATGATGTATACACCTAAAACATCCATTTGAGATGTACGCTTACAAGCAAAGGTGTAATAATGACAATGACAGTTCTACTCTATAAACTTCTTGTCAGTAAGGAGACGAACTATGTTTGACCATTAAAAGATCACTGATCCAGGAGATCATTAATTATAGTTTAATCGTCCCTATGACATGGCCTTTTGTGCCGTCTAAATGTCCTTCGAGACGAGCCTTGTGCTAAATTAAAATGTCTTTCATGACATTGGCAGTTGTGATTTATATTCCCCTGTCTAATAAAATATAAAGAGTTATATCTCATTTATTATTATTATTTTCTTAAAATGGTCTATATGGTTTAATAATACCATGACCATCTAATCATCAATATGATGATTTATTTCATAATTTAAATATAGCATTATTGTTTAATATAGTACCCAAATCATCGCTGGATCTGATGAAGTAAACAGTCATCCACGGGAAGGAAACAATAATGAGGCCAGAATAAATCTTACAAACGCTGAACTGCAAGCTATGATTGACACCACAGTTGCTCAAGCGGTAGATAAGATATTCAAGGAACCGAGTAGTGTTCGGTCCAAAACTCACTCAAAACCCTTATCACAGTCACATGCATCTAGAAGGGATGAATCTCAGCATCCATCCAATAAAAAATCCGAGCCTCAAAAAGTGGTGCCAAACCAGACTCCTAAGTACAAAAAGAGTTGTACTTATAAGTACTTTGTCTCCTATAAACCGAGGGATTTTACAGGAGAAAAGGGAGCAACTGACTGCATGAAATGGTTAGAAGAAATGGAGACTATAATTAACATCAGTGGATGTGCTAAGGAAGACATAGTTATGTTTGTGTCTCAATCTTTTAAGGGCGATGCCCTCATTTGGTGGAAAGCGTTAGTACAGTCCACTCGAAAGGTTCATCTGTATAACCTTTCATGGAGCAAGTTTGTAGATCTTGTAAAAGATACATATTGTCCTCAGCATGAAGTTGAGAGGATTGAAACCGACTTCCTCACCTTGGTGATGAAGGATTTAGACTGTAGGTCCTATGTGACCAGTTTCAACTCGATGTCAAGGCTTGTACCATATTTAGTCACTCCTGAACCCAAACGCATTGCGCGTTTCATCGGTGGTTTAGCCCCTGAAGTAAAAGGAAATGTCAAGGCTTGTAAGCCTACTGCGTATAGATCTGCTGTGGATCTATCTTTGTCTCTTACTCTTGATATTGTGAGGAGTAGAGCCAAGAGAACTACCGATGACGGGAAGATGAAGAGGGAGGAAGACAAGTCCTCTCAATCAAACAAAAAGAACAAAGGGAACTTTGGTTTTAAGAAAGGGCAGTTGAATGACAAACCCAGGTGCAAGACCTGCAACAAAAGGCACTTTGGAAGGTGCAACCAAGACCCACAAGCTAAACCATGTGGGATTTGCAAAAAGAAAGGGCACAAATCTGTTGAGTGCCGAAATATCAAAGATGCAACCTGCTATGGTTGCAATGAAAAGGGGCACATCAAGACCAATTGCCCCAAGAATGCTAAGAAGCCCGAGGAGGCGAAGAAAAACAATGCGAGAGTTTTTCAGATGAATGCAAGGGAAGCGGTGAACGACGAGAACGTCATAACAGGTACCTTCCTCATTAATAATAATTATGCTAGAGTCTTATTTGATTCAGGTGCTGATAAGTCTTTTATAGACCATAAGTTTTGTAAGTTACTGAATCTGCCTATTAAGACTCTAGACATAAAATATGAGGTAGAGCTTGCCGATGGTACCTTAGAAACAGCTTCAACTCTTCTTGATGGATGTTTCATATCCATTAAGAATCATTCTATCCCGCTATCCCTCTTGCCAATGAAATTGGCTGGGTTTGATATAGTTTTGGGCATGGATTGGTTATCGCATAACCAAGCCCAAATTGCCTGTGATAAAAAGCTAGTTATTATCAAAACCCCTTCTGGTGAATCCATCACTATCCATGGAGACACACAGTATGGGTTGCCCAGCAATGTGACCATTCTCAAAGTATCAAGGTGTTTGAAGAACGAATGCGTCATTTACATGGCACAAGTATCAGTAAACGATCCGAAACCCAAGATTGAAGACATTCCTATTATCTCTGAGTATCCTGATGTCTTTCCTGATGATCTACCTGGATTACCTCCTGAGAGGCAAGTTGAATTCAGGATAGATATTCTCCCAGGATCCACACCAATTGCACGAGCTCCTTATCATCTAGCGCCTACCGAAATGAAAGAGCTCAGGACCCAATTGGATGACCTATTGGAGAAAGGTTTCATACAACCTAGCTCTTCGCCTTGGGGAGCCCCAATATTGTTCGTAAAGAAAAAGGATGGATCAATGCGCCTATGCATTGATTACCGTGAACTAAACAAAATAACAATCAAGAACCGATATCCCTTACCCAGGATCGACGACTTATTTGATCAGCTCCAGGGGCAAGTTTCTTTTCAAAGATTGATTTGAGGTCTTGATATCATCAACTTAAGGTCCAAACTGAAGATGTGCCTAAAACGGCGTTCAGAACAAGGTATGGACATTACGAATTTTTAGTGATGCATTTCGGGCTCACTAATGCGCCAGCAGCTTTCATGGACCTCATGAATAGAGTCTGCAAACCATACCTAGATAAGTTTGTCATTGTCTTTATAGACGACATACTTATCTACTCTCGTAATCAAGTTGATCATGAGAAGCACCTTTGATGTATCTTAGGATTACTTCGACAGGAGAAGTTGTATGCTAAATTCTCCAAATGCGAATTCTGGCTTCGTGAAGTCCAATTCCTTGGACAAGTTGTTAATGAACATGGCATCCAAGTAGATCCCGCCAAGATAGAAGCCGTTATGAATTGGGAAGCACCGAAGACGCCAACAGAAATTCGCAGCTTTCTGGGTCTAGCTGGATATTATAGAAGATTCATTGAGAACTTCTCAAGAATAGCTGCACCATTGACTTCTTTAACCCGTAAGAATGTAAAATTTGATTGGGGTCCAAAACAACAAGAATCCTTTGAGATTCTTAAGCAGAAGTTGAGCAATGCTCCAGTGTTGACATTACCCAAAGGAATCGAAGAGTTTGTCATTTATTGTGATGCATCACACACCGGTATGGGTTGTGTACTTATGCAAAAAGGCAAGGTGATTGCCTATGCATCACGACAACTAAAGGTGCATGAAAAGAATTACACCACCCACGACTTAGAGTTGGGTGCCGTTGTATTCACACTAAAGTTATGGAGACACTACTTATATGGAACAAAGTGTGTGATCTATTCGGATCACAAAAGTCTTCAACACTTATTTAATAAAAAAGAGCTCAATACGAGTGTAGGATCGATTTGACAATGAGACAGCGCCGCTGGATAGAAACTTTGAATGATTACGATTGTGAAATTCGCTACCATCCCGGCAAGGAAAATGTAGTCGCCGATGCCTTAAGCCGAAAAGAGAGAGTTAAACCTATCAGGATTAATGCTAAGAGCATTGAACTGAAGAATAGCCTGAGTGACAGGCTATTAGCTGCACAGAAAGATGCTGTTTTGGAAGCTAACCTTCCAGATGAAAAGTTAGGTGTAACTGCTGAACAGTTAACACCTGGCAAGGATGGAATTCTCAGACTGAATGGAAGAATCTGGGTTCCCATTCATGGAGGACTTCGAGATGTAATTCTCCAGGAAGCTCACAACTCCAAATATTCAGTTCACCCTGGAGGTGACAAGATGTATTAGGATTTGAAAGCTAATTATTGGTGGATAGTATTGAAGAAATCTATTGCCACCCATGTAGCTAAGTGCTTGACCTGTGCTCAGATTAAAGCTGAACATCAAAAGCCATCAGGTCTGCTTCAACAGCCAGAACTTCCCACATGGAAATGGGAAATGGTAACTATGGACTTTATAACCAAGTTACCTAAAACAAAGCACGAAAATGATACCATATGGGTTATAGTTGATAGACTGACTAAGTCAGCACATTTCTTACCCATCAAGGAGACTTATAGCTCCGACAAGTTAGCCCAGTTGTACGTGGATAAGATTGTGTCTCTACACGGAGTGCCGGTGTCTATTATCTCTGATAGAGATACTAGATACACCTCACACTTTTGGAAAAGTTTCCAACAATCTTTGGGCACACGTTTGAATTTTAGTACGGCCTACCATCCTCAAACCGATGGACAAAGTGAACGTACAATTCAAACTTTGGAAGACAAGCTTCAAGCATGTGTGATTTGGGAAGTAGTTGGGATGATCATCTACCCTTGATTGAGTTCTCCTATAACAATAGCTACCATACTAGCATTCAGGCTGCGCCTTTTGAGGCATTGTATGGTAGGAAATGCAGAACGCCTGTTTGTTGGGCAGAAGTAGGAGAAGCACAGTTGTCAGGACCCGGTATAGTCCTTGAAACAACGGACAAGATTGTCCAGATTCGTGATCGCCTAAAGGCTGCCAGGGATAGGCAGAAAAGTTATGTTGATAAAAGGCGAAAACCTCTAAAGTTTGAGGTTGGTGATAAAGTTTTACTAAAAGTATCACCCTGGAAAGGTGTGATGCGTTTCGATAAGAAGGGCAAGCTTAGCCCTAGATATATCGGACCATTCGAGATTATCGAATGTGTTGGCTGTCGCAACCCCCGCCCCCTATCTGTCCCGGGAATGGGCGGCCGCGAACTCAGTGTCGGTGATATCGGTGTTTATTAATTTGGCAGTGGAAATTACATCAGGACCGTAGTTAGGAAATATTTTATCAGAGTAAAACACCACATTTTATAGAAATAAACGCATTGGGATAAAACCCAAGTTTTCATTACAAACTGATTTATAGGGATAAATCCCATTTTATTGAATTAAAACGCCTTATTTATTTAGGTAACTTTTATAGCCACTTTTCCAAGCCTTCAGTGCTATCCAGCTGGCTTCTAATTGGCTTTCACATTGTGTTACCTGAAACGCGTTTTAAAAATATTTGTCAGTGGAAAATACTGGTGAGTGAATCCCAGTTTAATTAAGAAACATTAATTTAATTTAAACAGTATTGAGAGCGATCACAATGTTTTTATCTACCCAATTACTCGTTCAGTACTGTCAATCCTGACTGATGGGTCATATTACACATTGGCTAACTCTTCGTCCAATGGTAACGTGTCTCACATTTTGTATACAAAATCCCAACATACTGGCATTAATCGTAGAATTACAAAGACTCAATCACTGCTAAATTGCATTGTAAAATAGTTAAGGTTTTGTAAAAACAGTTTACAAAAAGGAGATTACTCACATTGCTGTCTTAGGTTTTCAGTAAGGGTTCCCTGGGAATTATCTATAAATTACACAAATGCACACGTGTTAGTATAATAACCCATTTTAACATTAGTAATACCCTCCTCGAGACGGCATTCCAACGACTACGTCGGGCAGAACCACGACAGCCGTTAGGAACCCTAGATCAATCGGGCGGCGTATCTAATACGTATCCAGGGGTTATAATACTTACAACAGAGCAGAAATTCGTTATTAGGGGGTATTAGACC
This sequence comes from Helianthus tuberosus, assembly GCA_030545235.1. Lineage (NCBI taxonomy): Eukaryota > Viridiplantae > Streptophyta > Magnoliopsida > Asterales > Asteraceae > Helianthus > Helianthus tuberosus. Next base: position 173,649,767 of record CM060353.1, on the reverse strand, counting down.
CGACTATAGCTTATACTATCAGAAATTCGTTGAGTGAGAATTGAAATTGAGCGACGTAAACTGAAGGCCCAAGCTCCAGCTTTATAGGGGCTGAGTTTGGGTTTCTCGCGGCCCGCGTAAGAGTAGCCAAGGGGCTACGCGGCCCGCGTCAAAGGGGGTCAACGGCGTAGCTGATCCGGGTCAGCTAGTAGGTTCAACACGCGTCGGCCACGTGTCAGCACCGGAGCTTGCCTGGTTTTTAAGTTGTCGCGGACCGCGTAAGGGTTGAGGTGTGGCTCACGCGGCCCGCCTCAAACCCAAAAATTCCATTTTTAATTTATTTTAATAATAATTATGGTATTCAGGGCCCGTTTTCACGTATGGGGTCTATTTTAGGACATATTGGGATACTTTAAAATATATTAGGGTGTCGAAAATAATTCGAGGGTGTCGGTTTTCTTTAGGGTTGTTATATTGGCAGTGTAGCTTATAAGCTAAACTTGCCTGAGGAGCTCAGCGGGATTCATAATGTATTCCACATCTGTAACCTAAAGAAATGTCTAGCTGATGAATCATTAGCTATGTCCCATAAAGATGTACAAATTGATGAAAGCCTGAGGTTTGTTGAAAGACCTATATCGATCGAGGATCGACAGGTTAAAAAGCTCTGAAGAAAGCACGTGCCTATAGTAAAGGTCAAGTGGGATGCCCGTAGAGGTCCCGAATATACGTGGGAAGTCGAGTCCACTATACGACAAAAGTACCCTCACATATTCCAGTAAATCTCGGGGTCGAGATTTCTTTTAAGGGGGTGAGGATGTAACACCACGTAAAAACGTGTCCAATTATGTAAAGACACATGTCCTAAACTCTGGATATGTGAAAGATTGAGTTTGAAGGGTTATATTTTCCAAACGATAAAAATATGAAACCACAGGGACTAAAAGTATCAACATGCCAAACTTGAACCTCTGAATGACCATGCGTGAAATATATTCTTAAACGAGTGATCAATTGGATATAAGAAGCCATTTGTGAAAGTAATCGGAAGATTATAAAACAACAAGGGTTAAACGTGTCAACATGTTAATTCTGTCCTCTGAGTGACCTTTTAACGAACCCGAGGCTTCTAAATATTCAAATATACTCTCAAGAATAAGTGGTATAAATTTCACATGGTTTCGAGATCGTTAAGCAAGTTTTCAAGACTTTGGGTGAAAAGTGTCAACTTGGTGAAACTTGCATTTATAGTGATATTTAATGAAACCGAGCCTAACGAAGTTGATCATACATCCTTAAGCCTTTACAAACTAACTACGAGGGCCTTATATGTCAAAAATCAAGTTATATAAGGTTTAAATTGGCCAGGGACCGATTCTGCCATATTAGAAACTTGTTTAACCTGAACCCAGGGTCCAGGCGGGCCGCGTAGCCCGTGAAGAACCCTTACGCGGGCCGTGTAAAAGTCCCCAGCTTAGAAAAGTCAGATTAAAACGGGTTTAACCTTATCATTAAATCCTCAAATTCCAGAATGTGTTTAGTTTACCCATATTATACAAGTATCCAAACTTGTCGGGTCTAAACCACATTTCATTCCGGTCTTCGCTTAATCCAGCGTTTAGAATCGTAAGGTTTCCTTTCTAGCTAGCCGGTCTAAGTCCTTGACTTAACTAAAGACCCGTTAGCATCCTAATAGGTTATTAAACCTTCTATACAGATTAAGTAGCATCCAGTAGAAGGTACCATCATAAAGCTTTAGGATTTACGGCTGAGTTATCTTCACTTTTAAGCTCAGGTAAATACTTTTAACTTATTTTCCCTTATACGGGCTTGGGATATGGTATTATAATAATACCACTTGGTCGGGTATGAAATCATTTAATCGGATTGTGATTAATAAATTTACATAACCCGTTTTAATTTGTCTTGTTTGATAACATAAACATTGGGGGTTAATTCGACCGTGTCCTGGATATCCTCGGCTCATTTCATTTGAAGATGGCCACGACCTATGCACGGGGTGTAGGCATACACCTGACAGATGCAAATGCTAAAATATAAACCCACATGTTGGGGATAACTCCTTTGTGGGTTCTATAAGTGGTGAGTCGGTTAATCATGACCGGCTTCCAACCGGCCCCAATTGTAAGACAAACATGTAAATCTGTATACAAGATTATAATTAATAATTGTCCCAAGTTATAAATGATTTGTGCCGTGTGCACTTAAATAAATTTTATAAATGCTTTTCAAAAGAGTCAGTTAATTGTATTTACCAGTGTAAGCTGACGTATTTTCTAAAGATTGATTAACAGGTACCTCTCGTAATAGACTGGAGCTATTAGGTGTCGTATAAGAGGATCTTGCAATTCCCTAAGATGCCTGAAGTCTGTCATTTTCTGTTTCTTGTATTTTATTTATGATCCGCCTGTGGATCTTATTACAATCCAGTCTGTATATTCTTTCGTTGAACATTTAGACATTATGGTTTGTAATAGTTATTCACCAAGCCTTCCGCTGTGCTATTATATTGTGTGTATTGACAATGATGATATCAACTACGTCACGATACTCCCCGCCGGGCCCACCGGTAATATGTGAAAATATCAGGGTGTGACACTTCAACTTCCGTGGAGTTCATGGCGATTGTCAAATATATACATTGAGAGGTTCAGTACTCGATGGAGTTGAACCTAAAAGCACTTAATTTTTGCTGTTAGATTAGTAAAATTTCTTGGTGTTGTTGTTAGATTTTAAGGTTTCGTTGTTCAGTACTCGATGTAATTGTTGATCTTTTAATCTCATAATTAAATTTTAATCCTATTAATGTTTGTGGAGCATTTTATTTTTACTAATTTTAAGGTGCATAAGTATTATTATGTAATTTTTAATATCATCTGAGTATTGCAGATCGATATTGATGTAGATGTGAAATTGTCTCTGAGTTTGATTTAGATTATGTTGATGTTGAATTGTGCTTGAACAATTTTTTGAAGAATTACAAAGAATCAATTTCTGTTACTGTATAGATAGATCTGTCAAAGTTAAAGTTTGCCAAAAGAGAACATCTGCTCGAAATAATCATCTGCTGATCTAACGGCTGTTTGACTTGCTACTCAACATCTGTTACTTTAAATCTCTGTCAAAGTTAAAGTTTTCCAAAAGAGAACATCTGTTTAGTAGTGGTCATCTGCTGATCTAACGGCTGTTTGACTTGCTACTCAACAGATGTTACTTTAAGTCTCTGTCAAAGGTAAAGTCTGCCCAAAGAGAACATCTGTTTAGTAGTGATCATCTGCTAATCTAACGGTTGTTTGACTTGCTACTGTTGCCAACATCTGTTGTTGCCTAACAGAGGTTTGCAACGTCTGTGTCTGCTGAAGTTGTAGAAGCATGTGTTTACTATGTAGAGTATTGTTGGTCTTTAAATGAAGAGTACTGTTGGCAACATCTGTTGTTGCCTAACAGAGGTTCGCAACATATGTGTCTGCTTGAGTTGTAGAAGCATGTGTTTACTATGTAGAGTATTGCTGGTCTTTAAATGAAGAGATTTTTTTTTTATTATTTTTTATGCCAGAGGTTTGAAATTTTATTATTTTTTTATTATTTGGTAAGTCAATAGTTTTCAGAAGAATTTCCTCTCAATTACAAATGCACAACATCTGTTCCTCTAAATGTCTGTTAGAGGTAAATTCTGCCCAAAGAGAACATCTGTTTTAAAAGACAATTGTTGAAGTTTTGAAATGCGGATAATGGTAAATAATCCCGATGTGGCATAAGAAAAGCTGATGTGGCAGCCACAGAGGCTGTCCAACGATGTTTTTCTTATGTCATTACTGCATCATAAAGCCTAATATATATTAAATCACTTTAAAATCTATCTAAAAGTCCGCCTCATCCCAAAACCTCTGCCCATATCTATCCTTTAAAGCCAGCAGAGGTTGAAAGTCCTTCCTTTGGAAAACGTATAACTTAGCAGATGTTTTGAAATTGCCGGTAATTTCAAATTCAAATTGCATGGGGATATGTAATTTGCAATTAATGCATGTCACTCACTCACTTTTGTCTTATGGTAAATGCGTCATATGGTAAATGAAGAGGTTAATTGTAATTATTAGGGGTGTAAACGAGCCGAGTCGAGTCGAGTCCGAGCTCGACCAGGCTCGAGCTCGGCTCGTTATGTTTTTATGAAGCTCGAGCTCGAGTTCGGCTCGATTTGAGCCTACTTCTTTGAGCTCGAGCTCGGCTCGCGAGTAAAACCCAAAGCTCGAGCTCGGCTCAAACTATTTTGAGAACAACCTTAAACGAGCTAAAACTCGGCTCGAGCTTACTTCATCATCGCTTAAACGAGCAAAAGCTCGGCTCTAGCTCGGCTCATCAATGTTATCATCATTATTAATATATTATATATTAAAAAATTAAAATTTTGTATGGGCTCGTTTAGGCTCGCGAGCCTAAACAAGCTTTGTATTTCAGGCTCGAGCTCGGGCTCAGGCTCGTTAAGGCTCGGCTCGTTCGAGCTTTTAACCGAGCCGATCACGAGTAGCTCTCGAGCCTCTGGGCTTGTTTATACCCCTAGTAATTATGATAACCTGTTTTTTTTTTAAGGTTTAAAATTTGTCTTTTGGATTTTTTGATATTTAATTTTATACTTTTCCCATGAAAACGCACTTTTGAAATGTTTTGCATTAAAAGCCTAACCATCGTCGCATCATATTCTTTAACAGTAAGTTAGTCTGACGATCTATTTAATCATAACCGCCTTCATTGGGTATATAAACTACATTGGGAAACGGTTTTCATCATTACCGATTTCATCCATCTACTCAATCATCTTCAAGGTTTTTTGTTTACAGTCTCTTTGGCTTTCAAGCACGCATTTGTTCACCGCAAAATGGAAAACATTGGGTTTCAAATGATCGTTGACGAAATTTTCACGAGGCTCCCTGCAGAAGATATTGGTCGTTTGAAATGTCTTTCCAAAATTTTTTATAGGGAACTGTCAAGTCATGCATTTGAGATGATGCATGCTCTCCGAAGTGGAGATTCACTACAAAAGAAACTACTATCCTTTAAAGACACGGCAATTTTCGTTGACAACATAGTAGCTGGTAATTTGGATGTTGTTACAAGCAAAATCTTAAGTTTTCCTAACAATGTCCACCCTACCTTCTTACGTATTCTATCGTCGTTTAATGGGTTGTTGTTAGTTTGCAATGAACGGATTTGCTGTGAGCTGATCCTTTGGAATCCAACAACCAGGCGCTATAAGTTTTTGTCTGACGACTACTTAAATTACATTCATGATCGAAACTCTGATACAGGTGGAATTTATTTTGATCAATCCAATGATCTGAAAGTGTTTCACATCAGATGTTACCGTAATGTGGCTACTGCTCGTCTTTACTCATGACGTCGTGAGTCATGGAGAACAATAAATTTCTCCACCGTAAATAATTATGGTTCAAGCAGTTATTCATGGTCCCGGAATTTATGCTGGTAAAACCATATATTTCATGGTTTCAAATTATTGGTATCCACTAGGTGAGAGGAACATCGTTGCTTTCGATGTTCTTTCTGAGACTTTCAGAATACTTCGTTTTCCTGAGAGTATCGTAGTCAATCCTTGCCAAGGGCATTTTTTGAACTTCGCAAAGAGGCTGCATTTGATTGTTATTGGAAAGTCTGCTGACCTAACTGCTGATTTGCTTAGATATGAAGAAGAAGGCTGGATAAAGGTGTTTGCTTTCAATAATCCTCGTGTAGTTGATTATGTAGATAGGCGCCGAAGGACTAATATAATTGAAAACAACAAGTGGCTGATAACAAGCATTTGGTAAGATATGGTTGAACTTGATCTGAGCAATGAAGTTTTGAAATACCTCCAACATGTTGACAACTACAATGGTTTGAAAGGAGCTTTATTTATCGAGACTACTGTTTCGCCCATTGATTAGGAATTATTATGTTGTATTTTACTGTATAGTGTTTGGTGTTTCGAATCTTGTTTATTATATAGTTACCTCTGTTTGACACTTTCGTATTTTATATAATTAGTTGTGTTAAAATTATTAACCATGTTTGTTATTTAAATTAATTAAATAAATATTTAGGTTTGAGAGTTTAAAAGTTTGTAATATTGGCAAATGCCTGTTTAAATGATGAAGGCTCTGTTGTTGTGAACAGATGTTTGAAAATAAAACAGTGGTTGATACATCTGTTGACTTTGGTCAACAGATGGATGAAAACAGATGTTTGAAACCACTGTTGGGTTAAAGCAGAGTTTTGTGGAGAAAACAGTGGTTGAAACCGTTGTTGGGTTAAAAAGGTGGTTTAAAATCACTGTTGGGTTAAAATTGTGTTTTGTGGAGGTTTAAGGGGATTGAAACGACTGTTGAGTTAAAACATTGTTTTGGAGAAGGAACATGCTTGAATGCAAATATTATTTCGTTCACAAAAGATTAATAAATTGTATATTTTTGTATTTTTTATATTCTAAACTTTAAGTATTTATCGACTGACTTATCTATTTATAAGTCTATAAATATAACCATATTCATCATTTATATGTGTTATGCATGGTTTTTTTAATAAACCACCCGTATTTGCACACGGGTCTTACCGCTAGTTAGAATAATAATAATAATAATTATTGTATAAGATTAACTCTTTTATACTCATGGCCTCATTTTAACTTTTTTTTACAATTTAATTAAAAAAATATTAATTAATTTATTACAACAAAGGGTGAAAAAAAAGACACTAATTATATATTATAATTATAAATTAGCAAGTTTTTACATAACAAGTTGTACATTTGTGCTTTGGACATTTAAAAAAAAAAACTTGATTTTTTTACTTTTAACCCAAAGATTTTTACCTTTTGCAATTTTAACCATACATAATTTGTTATTTTAACTTTAACCCAAAACTTTTCATTATTTGCAATTTAACTTCACAATTTTTGTCACTTATACTTTTTGTTTTTCGCAAATTTTCGTTTTACGTATAGTTCTAAATCTTTCGAGTTAATACGACGCAACTTGTATGTGTGGTTCAACGTTTTTACCTCTATTTTTCCATGTTTGACAGGTTCGTTGCAATACGCATATCCTAGGTCGAGTCAGTGTTGGTGGTCGATGACGGTTGTGTGGCATTAGTACTATTTGACACCGTTTTACGCCCCGTCGCAACGCGGGGTGTGCTTTGGGGGTTTTTCAAAGAAAAAATGGTTATGCATATGGTTGTCGTAACGTTGGTTTTGGGGGTTTTTAAAAAAAATGATTTTTTTTTACTTTTCACCCAAAAGTATTTCATAAATTACTTTTAACCCAAAACTATTTTTTTATTTAGTTTTAACCCATAACTTTTTATCTTTTACAATCTATCCTCATAACTTTTTTTACTTTCAACTTTGGTCCTTTATAGCTTTCATTTTCCGCAAATTTTTTGCTTTATGCTTGGTTATAAATTTTGTGAGTTAACACATCGCAACGTGCGTCTTTGGCTTAACGTTTTTAAGTTTCGTTCTAAATGTTGCGAGTTAACACGATGCAACGTGCGTGTGTGGGTGAACATTTTTACGTCTATTTTTCCCCGTTTGACAGATTTAACATAACGTGCGGGTCCTAGGTCGACTTTAGTTATAACTAAAGAATCTCCTCCGCATTGCGGCGGGTCGCAATCCTAGTTAAACAAAAAAAAATAAAAAATTAATAGTTTTTTTTTTTGAACGGCCAACAGAATCAATCCCGAGCACTCTCGGGGCACCCACTGGACAAACGGAGTACTCCGAGAGTAACCCGAGTCCACCACCAATTCCGGGGAAAACCCGGTAACCCCACCCGCCCGTAGGCGTGACAGTGAAATTACCGGTAAAACCCGTTTGACTCAAGGATCTAACCCATGTTTCCCTGAGTTTTCTATCATTGTCTACCAGTACCTTACTCTGCACCAAATGGAGTTGAAAATGCATCTCTCAAGAGACATGCAAACTTTTCACCACTTGCTCTAGAGATATTGACAATTAATAGGCTTTTAAATTTGAATTTAAATGATCATGACAGCTCACAACACTGGTTAGCCTTCGTCATCCCACCTCATCTTCCACATTCATATCTCCCCCGTCTTTCCTCTTCTACCCCTGGCCCACAGATATTAAATCTCCACTCCATACCTCACTCTGAACCTACCGCCACTCTCCTCCAAACCTCTTTCTGAACCTCCTTTCCGCTTTCCGAACCACGCCTCAAGGTTTCATCTTCCTTGATCATTTTATTATTTTTTTATCTCATCATGTGAAACAAACAACTTCTGTTGTTCCAGTTCACTCTGATTTGAATATTTTTCGAGAATTTTCGTTGAATTTGTTTGAAATTGAGGCTGAATCGTTGAACTAGATCCTGATCGGTAAGTTTTGTTAAGATTTATGAATTCTGATTTGTTATCCGCGAATTGAACTGTTAAAGTTAGGTTTTCGAAGAAGAAATTGAAGTTTATTTGAGAATTTTCGTTGAATTTGTTCTGTTTGAAGTTGAATCATTCAATTAGATCTTGATCAGTAAGTTTTGTTATGAGTTTTGATTTGTTATTCTTGAATTGAACTGTTGAAGTCAGGTTTTCGAAGAAGAAATTGAAGTTTATTCGAGAGTTTTCGTGGTTTTGTAATGAATTTTGATTCATTTCGCACGAATTGAACTGTTTTAGTTAGGTTTTCCTTCATTTTGTTTCAGATTTTGGAGTTTAGAATCCGTTTTTTATTCGTCACACACAAACTGAACTATTTTTAGCTTTGAATGCTACTATTGTTAATTCGATTTTGTTGAATTCATCTAATATTAGTTGTTAATCGTGAATTAGATTTTGAATCGTGACAGTGGATCTAGAACGTTCGTGTGTTTGAATTTTCATTGATTATTATAATCAGCGATTGAAGTTGAATTTTGTATTGTTTTTGTTCTGAACTGTCCGATAACGTTAGGTTTGTATAGAATTGATTCGAAGGTACAGATTGCTATCAGAAGTCTTAATTACGGTTATTACGGTTAGTGAAGTTTTTGATCGTTTTTAGGTTAGAATTTTACTCATAACTCTTTAGTTTTTTGTTGAATTAAGTTAATATTGGTTGCTGATTATGAATCAAGGTTTGGAGTTAACGTCGTTGTTCGTTCGGTCATCAATGCTGGAGTTATTGTGATGGACTTTTGGTAAGCATTAACCGCTGTTTTTGTTGATTATGGTATGATTAACTATTAATATTCTAATTTGTAATTCAGAGTTCTAGAATTGATTTTAAGCTGTTTTTATTTTTCTGATTTGTAGAGGTGATTGCAGAAAATAGTTGAGATTGACCTTATTTGTGATCGAGGATTCGGAACGAAACATGGCGCAGAGTAGCTGGGAAGCTGATAAGATGTAAGCAATCTTCATCTGTTTTGTTCTGGTTATTATTCATTTATGGAGTATTATTCTACTGTTCTAAAGATTTGCTTGTGAATTTAAGTCTAAATTATTTTTCCAAGATGATTTGGATTATCAGAGTTTTTACGTTTAAGCTATTTAAACAACTCAGTTCCTCTTCACTTCCAATTAAAAGTACTCAATTCATTGCCCATGGCTTTATAGCCTAGTGGCATCTTGGGGGTGTGATAAGGCTTTGGGACCAATAGGTCCTGGGTTCGATTCCCACAAGGGGGTTTTTCCCATATTTATTGGGTTTCCTCCTGAATTGGTGTATAGGCATTATGCCTAGTGGAGATGGATATGATCGGGTGGTTCCGCTGGTGGCACGATGATACTCCAGTGGTCCGTCAGTGATCCAAATTTGCCGTTCAAAAAAAAAAAAAAAAAAAAAAAGTACTCAATTCAACTTCTAAGGGTCTGATCCCTGAGGAACATAATTTATTGCAGGGAGCATCATTATGTCTGCAGTAATTGCCTTACTGTGTAAGGTGTTATAGTAGTCTGTACCGGTTTTTAATGTATTCGTCCTTGATTGCTTCCAAATATCTTCTATCATATCTGATAATCTTTTCTGGGCAGTGTTTTGAGTTCAGTTCTGATCTTTGAAATTTAAACCTTATAATTCCTATGCTAAAATTGGCATATATGTTTTGTATTATTATTTCTCTTAAAATACTTGAATACAGTTATTAAACTTCAATCCATTTGAAACTCTGAATGCCAGAGTGGAAATATGTTGTTATTTATTAATTATTTTTTGTGGAGACGGAGGGTGTACTTGTACGATTGTAATTGCAGCTTGTAGCTATTACTTTGATTGTGGATGACTTGAGTAATTTTTTTACGGAGATTAACACTGATCTAGATAGCATTCATGTAGACACTTTTTTTTTCTTCTTTATTCAAGAACGTCATTTGTTCACCTAAGTGATTAAATGTTTTACTAAAGTTGGAATAGATGGATATTAGTTTTTTGTTCACTTGTGGTTATTCTTGGATGGTTTTATACTTTTATTCTAATCTTGAATTTACCCTTTATGCTAGGCTGGATGTTTACATCCATGACTATTTATTGAAACGGAAGTTGCACGAATCTGCAAAAGCTTTCATGACTGAAGGCAAGGTCGCCACAGATCCTGTAGGTACGTTGTCATGGTTCCATTAATGATGTTTTTTTTTTTTTCAAATTGATTCCCTGTGTGTGGATCTTGGAATATGAGTCAGGTGGATTGAGGCCATCCGAACGTAAATTTTTATTTAATCTTATGCACTAAGAAGGCAATTAGCATCGATAGCAAGTTAATTAATACTTAGATATCCTGTTTTCGGTTAATGTGCAGCTATTGATGCTCCGGGTGGATTTCTGTTTGAATGGTGGTCTGTTTTCTGGGACATTTTTATTGCAAGGACTAATGAGAAACATTCTGAGGCGGCTGTAGCATACATCGAGGTTTTTGATGATGCTTGAACTTATATGTTTATTTGTTTTTATTAGGCCCGCAAACGAACCGAACGTTCATGAACAGTTCGGCGGGAAGTTCGTTTATGTTCGTTTATTTAAATAATTTTGTTCGTTTAATTGAATGAACGAACACAAACGCACGTTTTGTTTCTTCATTGATGTTCATGAGCGTCCGTTTATGCTCGTTCAATTATGTTCATTTATTTACGTTTGTTTATGTTTGTTCATTTAAATTTTAAACAATTACATAAAAATATTTATTTAAATATAAACCTAAAAAGGGGCTTTCTAACAACTTATATAAATATAACTAATTAGTAATCGAGCTTTCTAGCAATAATAAACGAACATGCTTTCAAACTGAACGTATGGTAATTGATCACCAATTTATATATAAAAAAACAACATAACTGAATCACGTACATTTAAACCACTAATTTAGATGTGTTTTTGGATGAAATGTGATGTATTAGACTTGTTCGTTTGTGTTCATTAATGTTAATTTATGTTCGTTTAGATTTTAAACGAACGAACATGTCCATTTTCTTAATATGAACAAACCTGAACAAAAAAATGTGTTCGATTACATGTTCGTATTCGGTTAAAGTTAAATGAACGAAAACTATCATGCTCATATCCGTGTCTGTTTGGTTCGTTTACATGCCTAAATTTTTATGGTCCCTGGTGTCCACTTTTTTTATTATGTTTATTCCCTCTTTTGTGTTTTTCATTCTCTCCTTTTTGAAACAAATAACAGACACAACAAATGAAAGTAAAGGAACACCAGCAACAGCTTCAAATGCAGCAGATGCATCTCATACAACAACGGAATGCTCAACTGCAAAGAAGGGATCCTAATCATCCTCCAATTGGTGGGCCAGTTAACGCTATAAATACTGACGGAATGATGGGAAAACCATCACCCAGCACACATGGTATGAAAATGTATGAAGAACCCATGAAGCCTGCTCATTCTATGGATTCAGAAACATCCCCAGCTCTTCTTGATGCTAGTAGGATGTCCCTTCTTAAATCAGCCACTAATCATCAAGGGTATAATCACTTCTCTACTATTAGTTCCCGTTTTATTCTCTCATTCAAAAGTTTTCGAATTATCATATTCTTTTCATCCAGACAATTAGTGCAAGGAACTTCTTCGAATTTGTCGACAAGTTTGCAGCAAATTCAAGGGAGGTCTCAGTTGAATGCGGTATATTCTTGCCTTTTTCAATTTTTTGCATGCAGATTTATGTAAAAAAAATTTTGATCACGCTTGGGCTCACGAAATTGTGTATAAATTGTAGGAAGTTAAACAAGAAGTTAACATGGGTAATACACCAAAATCTTTGGCCACAGATCCTTCATCAATTTATGGGCAGGCCATTTTGCAGTCAAAGTCTGGATTGGGTACTGCAGGTAATCTTTCCACATATCTCTTCTGGTGAATGAATTAGCTTGAAATAAAGCGCTCTTAAACTAACCGGTTAATGCGGTAAAAATTGGATACGGTCAAGGACCGATATTTGAGATATCGGTAATTGCGTTGGATATCCGTAATTTTAATATCATGCTGAATTTATATATATAGCAATTTAACGCTAACAATTCAGTTTACTCCTACTATTAACAAATTAACCTTTTGTAACTTGCAAAACACTAACAACTGTAGCAAGTAGGAACTGATTAAGACTTAAAACACTAACAATTAACAATTAGGACTTAAAACACTAATAGCAGCAATAAGAAGAAAGACGAATGGTAGAACTAAGAAGAAAGGTACTGATATCAGGAAAACCGGTGATATATCTGTCCAATATCGGTCAAATATTGGTCAATATGGCCGATATCGGTACCGATATTCTGACCGATATTTTGCACTGATATCTCACCAGAGGACTGACTGATAACGGATATATCACCGATATATTGGCGATGTTAACTGCATAGCTCTTAAATTTACTAGGAATATGATTTTTTTTTTCTACTGCAAAGGGACACATGGCTTGTTAGACAGCTTAAAAATAATGGGACTATCTTCTGTCTTAACTTATTTTCATAGCTGTTATTCGATGTTGATTATGTTGGCAAGTATTACTCTATTGTTTTGCTGAACTTATCTTGAATGAGTAGTATTACTCTATTTGGATGCTTTAAACAATCTATTCTAAAAGGAAGTTTACTTATTTTTTAATACTTTTTTTCAGGATTAAACCAAGGTGTTACTGGGCTACCGTTGAAGGGTTGGCCTCTAACTGTAAGTATTTCACAGTTATTTTCTGCTATATACTGTATTTTTTTATTTTTTCTTTTTCGTATTTGACCTGTGACGTTGGAATACATTGCAGGGGATTGACCAACTACGCCCGGGTTTAGGTTTGCAAGTACATAAACCCAATATCCAAAACCCCAATCAGTTTTATATGTCGCAACAACAACAGGTATTGGCGCAGGCCCAGGCTCAGGCCCAAGCCCAAGGCACACTTGGAACTTCACCAAATTATGGATTTGTAGGTGGATTGCCAAGGGGTAATTTAATTATGAAAGATGGTCAAGCCACACGAAACGAGGGATCTGTAGGTTCCCCTGGGCAAATGACTTCACCCAAGGTTAAAATTGCCGTTGATTATTCCACAGGCTAGGTTTTCCATGACCCGAATTGGGATATTTTTTTTTATTTCAGACGGGCCAAATGGGTAAGAATAAAATTAGCTAAAAATAGATAATTCTCTCAAGGTTTATTTTTAATGCATACAAACTACTATCTACTTAATTAAAAACTAGGTTATAGAGCCCAATTATTATATAAAAATTAATATAAATTCAATTGTATATATTATTATATTATATTATATATATATAATATTCTCTACGAGATAATAGTAGATATTATATATTAATAATATGAGAAAGTGTAAAATACAATAGTCCTTATCGTGCTATGTGTACGCGAGCAGGAGATTGAGACGCGTGTCATTCCTTATTTTTTTATAACGTGCGTGATTATGTATATAACATGCATAATTAGGGTTTGGAACAACCCATGCGTAATTTTGAGTTTAACATGCGTAATTTTCATGTTTGGTGGCATGTGGGTCTTGTTTTTTCATAACGCGCATATTTATGCAAATAACTTGTGTGATTAGGGTTTAACCCAACCCATGCGTAATTATGCAATAATGTGCGTAATTATGTCAAGTCAATTACTAATGTGCAACCACGTTCAATTGAAGGCCTAGGGTAGGCAAGGTTTAAAAAGGCGTTTTGAGGCGCGCCTCAAGGCGTACGCCTCAGGTGAGGCGGTGAAAAATCGCAATAAAGGCTTAGCCTCACAGGGGGAACTGAAACCTAAGCCTCAGTCATAACGAGGCGGTTTGAGGCGGTCTGAGGCGGTGAGGCGTTGAGGCGAGGCGGTGAGGCTTAAGCCTCACTAGACATGTGCAAACTGATCAGTTTATTGTTTTCTGGACTTTTTTTTCGGCCCATTTAGTTTTTATTGGGCCTAATTGGTGGCCAAGTCCAACAGGCAACTTAAAAAAACATCCTAGGTTATAAAAAAGCCTAATCGAAGAACAGAATGCAGCCAAAAAACTGTGGCCCACGCGGACCTGGGCTTTATAAAAAACATCTTAGCTTATTTTCTCGTCTGGGCTTTAACACAAAAAAAATAAAGGTTAAATTGTGCAAAAACTGGCCCACGCGGACCTGCATTCGTGTCCGCAGGACGTGCGGGCATGCACGAGTTCAATTAAATTTCAATTCAGAAACTCATTTTTTGCACCCCCCCTGCGCGCGGGTAGGACTTTTGGTAAAACATGTCATAAAGCTACAATGGAGTAGTAAAGACTTTACCTTATAAACAACCACTAACTTTGTTAACACACCGATGTGGGACAAAGTATTTACCACCTTTTGAGGCTTTCATTCACACACCCAACATATAAGTCCTTTGCTACTAACTATTAGTTTTTGTTAAATATACATGTAAAATAGCATATATACAAGGGTACTTTGAGGATGATGATGATGATGCGGAGTGGAACGAGTTCTATGATATTTAGATGTCATAACATTACTAGTTTAAGTTGTTTGAGCTATTTTATGATGTTTGTTTTATGTTTAAACCTTGTTTGTTGAAATATTTTCTATTTATGATGTTTGTTTTATGCTAATTTGTGATTTTTATGAGACATCTATATATTTTTTTAATTTTTTTTAATAATGTTTTGAGGCTTACGCCTCGACCTGCCTCGAGGCTTACGCCTCGTGAGGCTAAGGGAAAACGCCTCGATACCCGTTTTAGCCTTTTTAAACCTTGAGGGTAGGTCAATCGTGTGGCTGAGATACTCACCGCACGATAACCAATAATGTACATTAACCGGTCTCTTAATAATATTAGGTATTAGATATTAGTGAGAATATTAATAAATTGAAGGAGATATTAATATAATATTATTAAGTTGGAATATAATTTGTTAAAAGTAGAATATATATATTAATAAATTGAAGTCCTCTATTAGAAGTTAGATATTAGATTACTGTTGTAATAATATATCTTTCATTATATCGATACAAAAAATACCTTTCTAGTTTTCATTTCCTAAAAAGTGATCTACGTCAACTGATTCGACCCATTCGTATATTACCTGTTACACACCCACCCATTTTTCTGTCTCTAATATTAATGTTCACAACTTCACATGATCTTTAAAATTTCAAGATCATTTATATTTTCTCAACTATTTCTGAAGCAATAAAGCCTTAATTTTGACCATATATGTTTCTAACAGATGAAGTTACCACAGATGCAACAGTCTTCTTCCCAACAACAAGACCAGCTGCAACAGCAACAGCAACTCCAGATGCAACAGCAACAGGTGGTTCTTATTTTTTTTTACCTGTTTTTATTCTTGCAATGCTTTTGATTCATTTAATTACCTTTTTATTAAATTTGGAGCAGAACAATAGAAAAAGAAAACAACATTCTTCGTCTGGGCCGGCTAACAGCACTGGTACAGGGAATACAGTGGGCCCATCAGTACCAAGCTCTCCAGCATCAACTCATACACCTGGAGATGGTGTAACCACATCAAGCAGTATGCAGCATGTGAACAATGTGCAGAAAAGTATGATGATGTATGGTGCAGATGGAACAGGTGGGCTTGCTTCATCAACAAATCAGTTGGTAAGCCCGTTTTATTTTCTGCATAAAGCTTTTGATCTTACTAGATGACTGCAATGACTATAGAATAAAATTTGCACAGGATGACATTGAGCACTTTGGTGATATTGGTGCCCTGGATGATAATGTGGAGTCTTTTCTACAGCAAGATGCAGGAGATTATAGCACATTAAAACAGACACTTACAGAGCCCAAAACAGGGTCTTCTAAGGGTATTTAATGATAAACATTTCGTTTACAAAAAGAATTACCATTTCTGCCCTCGTAATATCTAAACTCTATCATACAGGTTTTTCTTTCGGGGAAGTTGGGTGTATACGAACAAGAAATAAGGTTACATGCTGCCACTTCTCTTCGGATGGGAAGTTGCTAGCTAGTGCGGGCCATGACAAAAAGGTAAGAAACTAAGAATTAGAATTTTGACGATGTCAACCCATGGGATGTAAAAATGGGTTGATTTGGTCTTTATTAATGCTAACTGGTCAAATGTGTAAATCTATAAATTTAAACAAAATGGAAACGGGTTAAGCGTACCCATTAGATAATCAATTGCTTTGAAGTTGTATCCCCCATTCCCCCTAAATTGTTTTAGTTAAGAAAATTGACCATTGTAATTTTACAATCATATTGTTAGTTATGAATAAATTGACCGTCTTCCAGTCAACCGAACTAGGGTGTGAATTTATGACACGACACGAACCTAACATGAAATTATCGGGTTTGGGTAAAGTCTAAATGGGTTCGGGTCAGTTTCAGGTTGAACCCGCGGACCCGTTTAGCTAAACGGGTTGGGTTCGTGTCAACCCGATCAGGTTGGTGGGTCGACCCATTTATATTATATTATATTATATTTTTTACATTATGTTTTATGTCATAAATTAGGGTGGGTGTTTTATGGCATTATTATAACTTAAAAAGAGAAATTGACATTAAATTTTAGAATTAAAATGTCATTGTACTATATACATTTGTATTTTTTATAGTAAATTTTAATTTTAATATATTATTTTGCGAAAAAAAAAATTAAAAAAATAAAAACTTCGGGTTGAACGGGGTCGTGTTCAGGTCAACCCAGGAATATTCGGGTCGTGTTTGCGTTCATATGCATGACACGAATTCCGGGCTCGGTTTTGTCTAAAATTTCCGGGATCGAGTCTGGTTGAACCCGCCAACCCACGAACACGACCCGTTTAGCACCCCTAAACCGGACCCAACCCAACCTGTTTGACATGTCTAAAAGTTTTACCCTTTTGACCTTTAATGCTACCCACCAGTCTTGCCACCCATAGTATATGATGATTATACTGCAAGCTACCTGTTTTATTGTTTAATTATTTATTAAAGGCTTCTGCTTTCTGTAACTTATCATAAATCAAGCGTCAAGGCTGTTAATAATTCATTGTTCTGTTTAGGCTGTTTTGTGGAACATGGATACCCTGCAAACCGAGAACACCCCTGAAGAACATCAATACGTAATAACTGATGTTCGATTTAGACCAAATTCAACTCAATTAGCAACTGCTTCCTTTGATAAGTCTGTACGGATATGGGATGCTGCTAATGTAAGCCTTGTTTTTTAGCTTATTTAACGCGATGTACACTATTAGAGTATGATGTTTCTATAAATATTTGTTGGGTTCTGAGATGCATTATGTTTTGAATATAATGTTGCAGCCAAGCTATTGTTTGCATGCACATACGGGCCATACAACACATGTTATGTCCTTGGATTTTCATCCAAAGAAGAACGATCTTTTCTGCTTCTGTGATAGTAACAGTGAAATCCGATATTGGAATCTCGGCCCGTTTCACTGTACTCGCATCTCTAAGGTTGGTCTGAAACTTGGTTTTAAAATGCGCGCATTATGCGTGATGCGCCCGATGCACTAATGAGAGCGCATCGCAACAGCTGATGCGATGCGTTTACGTGATGCGAGAATATTGTGCGCATTTCGCATAATGCGCTCATCGCATAATGCGCTCTGATGCACGCAACATTGTTTCTTATGCTTTTTTTCCAGATTTTATGAACTGTGTTCGGTTTTTTCCATAATTAACATCTTAGTATGCTTGATTTGAACCAAAAAACACAACTCTTATCTTCTAATTACGTCAGTTGTTTTACTTTAAGTATGTTTTATAAGTTTTTATGTATAAATAATTTTTAACTATTTTTTTATAAAGAACGCATCACATACGTGATGCGCTCGCATCGCGCATCACGCATCAGATTTTTGGACTAAACGCATCGGAGCGCATCATGCAATTTAAAACCAAGGTCTGAAATTGCATATAGCTGATCAGAACTGGTCAAATGAGTTGACTGAGTCGAAAGTCGCCCACAGTCAGTTTATGCCTAAAACCGCTTACAAATTTTGTCCAAAAACTGGGAAAAATTCAATATATTATGTATAAGATATCAAAACTTTTTTCTAAAGAAATCAAACAATCAACATAACATCAAATTATAATGTTCATCATTGCATTGATGAGTTTATTTTAAAGTTTGGTGAACTTAGCCATAAGAAACAGTTTGAAAGTGAACCACTTTTTTAGGAGAAAAAATTAAGCCATATAATATAATCATTTTGTATTATATAAAACACCTACCACCAATTAATTATTTCAAATCTAAATCAAAACTTATAATTCATCTTCATCCTATTGAGTTTTACAAGGGGTGTGTGTACAGAAGAAAAGAATGTAATAAAAAGTGGTTTTTGCTAAAAAGCTTCCTTCCGCTCAAAAAATTATGCATCCTTGCACTTTTTAGCGAAAATCACTTTTTATTACATCCTATTCCTCTGTACAGACACCCCTTGTAAAACTTAATAGGATGAACATGAAACTATAAGTTTTGATTTAGATTTGAAAATGATTAATTGGTGGTAGACGTTGTATATAATGCATAGTGATTGTAGTATACGGCTTTAATTTTTCTCCTAAAAAGCGTGCTTCACTTTCAAACTGTTTCTTATCACTAAGTTCATCAAAAGTTCAAATAAACTCTTTAATGAAATGATTAATTGATGGTAGACGTTTTGTGAAGTCAACTCATTTGGCCAGTTCAAGTCGTGGAAACATCAGGCCCAAGTTGGCATTAGGGGCGTTCAAGATCGGATATCCGAAAATTTCGGATAGTGAATATAATACCCGTATCAAAACTTTCGGATTCGGATATCCGAATTTATAAAAAAAGAAAATCCAAAATATTTTTCGTGCATAGATTAAAACGAAACCTGCATTTGATTTTCCAACCTTGAAAACAAAACACATTCATAAATCCGAATCCGATTAGTTACTGTTTTTCCTACTATATTAAACTAAACATAGTACTCATGTAATATATATATTTACTATTTCTTTAGTTTTTGGATACTCCGACTATCCGAACCTTTTAGAAATACCCATCCGAAATTTCGGATTCGGATATTTTGGATCTGGACTTTTTTAAACAATCCTAGTTTGCGTGACACCCTCCGAACTCTGCGCGTGTGGGAGCGTCAGGGTTGTATGTTTTTAATTGATTTTTATCCAACCCATTAAGAAGGAAATGGGTCAAAATTACCACCTCTATTACATCGTTTTTTTTATATCTCAACACCATTCTTATTGACGAGTGTAGCAACCCGGCAATGCACAAGTGAGGTTCCAGCCAGTAACCGGACATTTACTCGCAGCAGCATCAGATAAAATTGTCTCCATCTTTGATGTTGAAACCGATAGACAAACACATTCCTTCCAGGTATCAAGCAACACATTTTCTAGTCAAACATGGTAATTATATAAACGAGTTTATTTATAATTTCAACCCTTTACTCGTTATCAGGCACATTCAGGAGTCGTTAACTACGTGTGCTGGGACTCGAACGGAGAGTTTCTGGCTACTGTTAGTGAGGAATCTGTGAAAGTGTGGTCATTGGCTTCTAGAGAGTGCATTCATGAGCTCACTTCAAATGGAAACCAGTTCCATTCATGTGTTTTCCATCCAAGTTATTCTACTCTTTTGGTTATTGGTGGAACTCGGGTAAGTAACTCTTTTCTTTTGTTGCATTTATTATTATTCCCAATGCATTCTTGCACCAACCTTTTCTTTTTTAAATTGATACTTTTGCCTGAAAAATCCTTAACGGGTGAGAGCGAATTTGAATATATCAATAACCGATTGTATATGGTTTTCAATGATGTAGATATGACATAAATTAGGGAGGGTGGGTAAAGGGTCCACGTGTGTAATATTTATTGGGGTATTGCCGCGACTTAAATTTTCAATGGCTTGTTATACGGGGAAATTTCATATGTACCCCTACAAACTTGCAAAATATCATATATATACCCATGCAAAATTATAAATATCATATCATATACCTTTACGAAGTAGTTGAAATATCATATATACCCAGTTCATTAAAAACAATTTAATAAATGATGATTTTACCCTTGTTTTTCTAAAACTTTGAAATCTCATATATGACATTTAACTTCAAATAGCATTATTTATTTAGCTTAAATATTATATATGGAGTATACTATTGTTTATGGGTAAAAATAAATTTAAGCTAAAAATGTGTTATATAAAAATATGAATTTAAAAGATGAGCATATATGAAAACTTGAAGTTAAAAAAATAAGAGTAAAATAATCATACTAATTATTTGGGTATATTTGATATTTTAACTACTTTGTAAGGGCATATATGATATTTTTAGTTTTGGTTGGGTATATATCAAATTGATCCTTTTGTATTTCATAAAAAAATAATGTACAAAGCGTATATAAATGCTTAGTATTCAGAACAGTTTTGTTTGATTGATGTAACTTTTTAATAGTTTACTCTTTGTAATCATGTATATAATATTTAATATTATGAGGCCGGTTATTGTACAAATTGCCTTAACGTACGCTGCGTACAAGATGCAGTATCAACGTGCGATTTTTTTTTTGAACATGCGATTTTGGTTTTTTTTTAACATGCGAACTTTTTTTTAACATGCGATCTTTGGTTTTTTGCAACATGCGAGATTCCTTTCTGGGGTTATAACGTGCGAACTTGCCATAGCGTACACTCGTACGTTAAGGCAAAATGTACAATACACTTTCACTAATATTATATATATATATAGAGAGAGAGAGAGAGAAAAAGTATATCGTACAATATGCCTTAACGTACGCTGCGTACGCAATGGCAAAATTGCACGTTATGTTTACCAAAAATGAAAATCGCATGTTGTGAAAAACCAAATATCGCATGTTATAAAAAAAAAGTTCGCATGTTATAAAAAAATCGCGTGTTAAAAAAAATCAAAATCGCATGTTAAAAAAAATCACATGTTGATACTGCATCACGTACGTTAAAGCAATTTGTACAATAACCGGCCTCTCTCTCTCTATATATATATGAAAGTTAAAAAGAGCAAAAAAGGTTGGTGGATTGTCCCTACCTGGTCCATTATGTTTTAAAAAGAGAATGTGTGTTGATGTTGACCCATTATTCAACCCGTCCGACCCAAATTGACCTTTTTTTACGGATCAAAATTGTCATCTCTCTAAAGTATAAACCACTCAAGTGCGTAATTCTTTCAGATCCGTTTTCTTATAAAATTAATTTAACCTTTTTGGAAGAATGGGTCTTTTTGACATTCTCGCCACTGATGGAACGATTACTTAAGTTGTCCTTTTTTTTGCTTACAGTCGTTGGAATTGTGGAACATGACCGAGAACAAACGCATGACGGTTCAAGCGCACGACACCATTATAGCTTCTTTAGCACAGTCACCGGTTACTGGAATGGTTGCTTCTGCAAGTCATGACAGTTCTGTTAAATTATGGAAATAAGTTAAAAGGCGCAACATACCCGTATTCGTGTTAGGAGTTATGTTTAAGCCTTGTATAACAGTCTTTTATGTTCCATCGTTGATTTTGCACTGTCGATAGATAATAGCCGAGTTAGGAGTAATGTCAAGTGTAGCATGTATATCTTTAGTAACTGTTCTCAAATTTGTAATAATTTTACCATTCAGTTTTCCGTGTCATTTCACTATTTCTAGAAATGACAAACCCGTTATTGAAGACCCTGGATTCATGCTTGTGTTAGATGTCTTGTTAGTGTGAAACCATATGTTGTTTTAGGTTTTAGGCAAAATGTTTTAGATTCTTTGGACATGGTGAGCTCTTGATTACCGTGAGCTCGGACCTTTAGATAATAGTCTGCAAAACTAAACAACACCGTGAGCTTTATGAAAAGGAGAAAGGGGGTTTTTTCTCGTAACCACCATCCGACGTGAGAGCAAGTAACGTTCTCTCTAGAGAGGAGAACAAGTGTGTTTTAAGAGTGAGAGTGGAGAGATCGGAATCTTTAAACCTTTGGTGGAGGTTGGTACTTATAGCTGAAGGGTTGGAGAAGGAGAGGGACTGATTGGACGAGAGGTCACTTTCATGGAATATCCTTTTGATTCCCATTGTCGTGGCAATTAGTGCCCACAAAGGTGGGAGTATGATTGCACGCCAATGATCGCCACACGTCGTTTTCAGGATGTACTTCATGTTTCATCTGTCGTTAGTGGAGGTTAAGAAGAGGTGAAATGGCGTACGCTGATTGGTCACACGTCGCTGTCGTCTATACTGTTTGTCTCCTGCACAATTGTGCATCATGGGGGGGGGGGGGGAGGTGGAGGGATTCTCTTGATCACCGTGAGCTCGGACCTTTAAATAATAGTCTGCAAAACTAAACAACACCGTGAGCTTTATGAAAAGGAGAAAGGGGTTTTTTCTCGTAACCACCCTCCGACGTGAGAATAAGTAACGTTCTTTCTAGAGAGAAGAGAACAAGTGTGTTTTAAGAGTGAGAGTGGAGAGATCGGAATCTTTAAACCTTTGGTGGAGGTTGGCACTTATAGCTGAAGGGTTGGAGAAGGAAAGGGACTGATTGGACGAGACGTCATTTTCATGGAATATCCAATGATCGCCACACGTCGCTTTCAGGATGTACTTCATGTGGAGGTTAAGAAGAGGTGAAATGGTGTACGCTGATTGGTCACACGTCGCTGTCGTCTATACTGTTTGTCTCCTGCACAATTGCGCATCAGAGGGAGGGGGGTGGAGGGAGTCTCTTGATCACCGTGAGCTCGGACCTTTAGATAATAGTCTGCAAAACTAAACAACACCGTGAGCTTTATGAAAAGGATATGGGGGTTTTTTCGTAACCGCCCTCCGACGTGAGAATAAGTAACGTTCTTTCTAGAGATAAGAGAACAAGTGTGTTTTAAGAGTGAGAGTGGGGAGATCGGAATCTTTAAACCTTTGGTGGAGGTTGGTACTTATAGCTGAAGGGTTGGAGAAGGAGAGGGACTAATTGGACGAGACGTCACTTTCATGGAATATCCTTTTGATTCCCTCTGTCGTGGCAATTAGTGCCCACAAAGGTGGGAGTACGATTGCATGCCAATGATCGCCACACGTCGCTTTCAGGGTGTACTTCATGTTTCATTTGTCATCTATCGTTAGTGGAGGTTAAGAAGAGGTGAAATGGCGTACGCTGATTGGCCACACGTCGCTATCGTCTATACTGTTTGTCTCCTGCACAATTGCGCATCATGGGGATCGTCTGGCATAGAGCCCAGCGGGCGCTAATTGGTTGCACATCCTTTTCACCTTGTACTGACTATAACCTTCGTGCTTGCATAGTTCCCCGCCCACAGGAGTATCCCACGGTGAAACGTTGAGATCAGTTGAGTGTTTTGGATTGTGGGTATGGTCATGCGCACGCGGGGGCTTGGTTGTGGCCCGCACAGCAGTTGGTACCACACTCCTTCATATATAGTATATCACAAAACTTTTACCTATTGACAAATTGTAAGTACTAGCAAGGGGGGTTTATGTCACGGCCCTCGTCCCGGTTTTACCCGGTCCAGGAGCCGCGGGACAGAAACCCTTGGTATTTATTATTTGAGTTGTCAGCGGAAGTTTTAGCAGGATCTTTTCAAACTTTAAAATGCCCGATTATTTTATTCCATAATTTGGGATAAACCCCGTAGTTTACAATAGAGGAATTTTACTAGGAAATTCCCTGTTTTTCAAAACATGTTTATTTATTTATTTGAGCCACTACTTCAAGCTTGTTAGTGCCCCGTAGCACTTTTCCTTGATTCACAGTAGGTCACCTGAAACATGTTTGAAAAATATTTTATCAGCGGGGAAATACTGGCGAGTCACTCAAGTTTAATAAAACGACACATAGTTATAAATTACAGCATAAGAGCGATTACAATGGCTTCTATCTTATTTTTATCTGGTGCCGTGTCACCTCCTGGTGACGATGGTCATACCACTATTGGGTCCTTTCACCCAAGTAGTGATGATTATCACTGTTAGGATTTATTAGCCTAACTGTGAGAAATTAGTAATGTGCACAATACCCCACTAGCCAATGATTCAAGGTAACCACGACTTAATCCCTGTAATTATAACTTTTGAAAATGATTGGAGTATTGTAAAACATTATTGATAAAAAGAGAATGACTCACATTGCAGATTTAAACGGGCAGAGTTTAGCCTACTGATTAGCCTTATAACCTAATTTAAATAACAATGCACACGAACTAGGTCAGTAACTAATACAGCATTTACGATAACTCACGAGATTAAAATCCTCACAACGAATGACAAAGTGCAATACTGAAACATCCATTGAATTCACGACGAATGACAAAGTATAGCCCTAGTGTGGGCAGCACTTAAACATCCATTGGATTGATTTCAATCGATCGGACATTGAATCGTAGCAGCGATCGAGTTAATACCCTGTATCGTAGCAGCACCTCCCTAATGTAAATTATGATTTTGAGCAGTGAATCTTCGTTTTTGATCAAAACTATCGACACAGAATGAAAGCCAGATGCCCAGGCAATTTATAGCAAAAATTTGAGGTTAACGCGGCCCGCGTAAGCCTCCTCTTGATCTTACGCGGCCCGCGAGGGCCATCTATGCGTAGACTAGGGCATCCGTGTCACACCTAGGTCTGCCACGTGGCCCTGAACGCTTATTCGGTCAACCACACTTTGACGCGGCCCGCGTAAGCTTCTCTTATGGCTTACGCGGCCCGCCTGAAACCCAAAAACCTTGATTTCTTAGTTTTTTTATGCACGTTAGGGTTTCAGGGGTCCGGGTTTTCACTTACGGGTCGTTTTTGGACATTTTTGCAAGTATTACTGGGAATGGTCCTACGTACCTTGGACTCAGCTTTCCTTTCTTACCGAACCGAACTACTCCTTTCCAAGGAGAAACTTTCAAGAGTACCTTATCTCCCACTTGAAATTCTAGTGGCTTGCGTTGATTATCGGCATAACTCTTCTGGCGATCTCGAGCCGTTTTCAGTCTTTCCTTGATTTGAGTGATCTTGTCGGTCGTTTCTTGCACTATTTCAGGACCTGATAATTAGCTTTCTCTTACTTCTGCCCAACAAACTGGAGTTCTACACTTTCGTCCATACAGTGCTTCAAATGGGGCAACTTCAATACTTGCATGGTAACTATTGTTATAGGAGAATTCAATTAAGGGTAGTTGGTCATCCCAATTTCCACCAAAATCTATCACACATGCCCTAAGCATGTCCTCCAGGGTTTGGATCGTCCTTTCACTTTGTCCGTCTGTCTGAGGATGGTATGCAGTGCTTAGATTTAGTCGGGTTCTCATGGCTTCTTGGAAACTTGTCCAGAAATGGGGAGTGAAACGACTATCTCTATCCGATACAACGGAGAGTGGGACTCCATGTAAGGATCCTACTTCATCTACATACAACTTGGCTAACCTTTCCATGCTGAAGGTTTCCTTCATGGGTAGAAAATGAGCTGATTTGGTTAATCGATCCATAATTACCCAAATCGCGTCATTACCTTTTCTGGTTTTGGGTAACTTAGTAACAAAGTCCATGGTTATGAGTTCCCATTTCCATACAGGCATTTCTTATTGTTGTAGTAATCTTGAAGGTTTCTGGTGTTCTGCCTTAACTTGTGAACAAGTTAGACACTTAGAAACATATCTAGCTATGTCCTTTTTCATTCCTATCCACCAGAAGTTATTTTTTAAATCTTGGTATATCTTATTATTTCCCGGGTGCATGGTGTACCTAGATTTATGGGCTTCCTCTAAGATCTTATATCTTAACTCTCCTTGCTTAGGTACCCAAATCCTCTTCTTGTGGAATCTCCAAATTCCATCAGCTCCTTGCTCTAATTCCTTTATTCATCCTTTCATTCTTTCAGCATCATCCTTGATTGCTGTTTCTTGAATGTTTTTCAGTTGTTCCATTAAGTCTAATTGTAAACTTAATCTAAGAGCACGAACTCCCTTTTGCTTTTCATGATACTTACGACTTAAGGACGTTTGCTTTTCCTTCGTGATATTGAATATCACAGTCATAATCACTTAAAATTTTCAACCATCTTCTTTGCCTCATGTTCAATTCTTTTTGCCCAAATATATATTTTAAGCTTTTATGATCTGTATAGACAGTAAACTTACTTCCATACAAATAGTGCCTCCATATCTTAAGGGTAAAAATTATGGCTCCTAACTCTAAGTCATGCGTCGTATAGTTTTCTTCGTGCTTTTTCAATTGCCTTGAGGCATACGCAATTACCTTCTTGCGTTGCATTAGCACACATCCTAATCCTAGCTTAGAAGCATCGCAGTAAACTTCAAAATCTTCTGTTCCTTCTGGTAAGGCAAGAATTGGGGCGTTTGTTAACTTTTGCTTTAAGATCTTAAAAGCTTCCTCTTTCTTAGGTCCCCATTCAAACTTTACTGCTTTACAGGTTAACTTAGTTAACGACACAGCTATCTTGAAAAAATCCTTAATGAATCATCTATAGTATCCGACTAACCCTAGAAAACTTCTAATTTCCATGGCTGATTGCGGGACCTTCCATTTGGTGATCGCTTCTATTTTGGAGGGATCTAAGTGAATACCTTCGTGATTCACCATGTGTCCTAAAAATTGCACTTCTTGGAGCCAAAATTCACATTTTGAGAATTTGGCGTAAAGCTTCTCTTTTCTTAACAAAGTTAAGAGTGCATGCAGGTGCTGACAGTGCTCGTCCTGATTTTTGGAATAAATGAGTATATCGCCGATGAAGACAATTACAAATTTATCCAAGTACGGTTTACAGATCCTATTCATCATGTCCATAAATGCTGCAGGAGCATTTGTTAGTCCGAAGGGCATGACTGTAAACTCGTAATGACCATACCTAGTTCTGAAAGCAGTTTTAGGTATGTCTTCTTCTTGTACTTTCAACTGATGGTATCCGGAGCGTAAATCTATCTTGGAAAAGTATCTAGCTCCTTGCAATTGATCAAAAAGATCATCAATCCTAGGTAATGGGTATCGATTCTTAATTGTAACCTTATTCAATTCCCTATAATCGATACACATTCGCATCGAACCATCTTTCTTTTTCACAAACAACACAGGCGCTCCCCACGTGGATGAACTGGGTTGTATGAATCCTTTACTTAATAATTCATCTAACTGTTTTTTCAATTCTAACATTTCGGTGGGTGCTAACCGATAAGGTGCCTTGGCTATCGGTGTAGTTCCAGGAATTAGATGAATTCTAAATTCTACTTCCCTATCGGGTGGTAATCCAGGTAGTTCTTCTGGGAATATATCCGGGTATTCTGATACTACTGGAATATCTCTAAGTTCCTTACCTTTAGTGTTGATGATTGCTGAAATCATATACACTATTTCTTGTTTTCTTGAATAACTGGTCAATTTCATTACTGAAATGAATTTCATTGGCTTACGTGGCTTATCTCCTGTAATCACCATTAATTCTCCTGTGGGTGTATGTATTTCTATGGAATTCTTATCACAAAGAATTTGGGCATGTTGGCTACTAACCAATCCATTCCTAATACAACATCAAATCCGGCTAAATTCATAGGTAACAGGTTTGCAGAAAATTTATGAGCTAAGAGTTCTATCTTTCCTTCTCGCAAAACCTTGTTTATGTTAACAAAATTCCCATCTGCCGTTTCGACTGTAAAATTTTGTCTAAGGTTGCTTAAGGGTAGGTTAAAAGTTTGGCAGAATGAAGTATTTATAAAACTTTGGTTTGCACTAGAGTCAAATAATACTTTTGCATAAACGTTGTGAACTAGGAACGTACCAGCTATCACGTCAGGAATTAGTTCTACTTCCTGAGTAGTCAACTGGAAGGCTCTTGCGTTCTTCTTGGTAGCTCCTTCTGCAAGTTTGGTTTTGTTGTCAGCTGGTTTGGCCAATTTCGGGCAGTCTGGCCTAAAATGTCCAGCTTCTCCGCAGTTGTAGCAGATTGTTGCTTTCTTCTTCCTGCAATCTTCTTCTTGATGTCCCAGAATTTTGCAGAAATTGCAATACCCTTTGCATCTTCCAAAATGCTTTCTTTTGCAGGCATTGCAAAATGGAACAGTGGAAGCTTGCCCAATTCCCTTTTTCTTGAAATTACTACGGTTACCCATACGGAATCCTTGGGTAATCTTTTGGGCCACTTCCTTCTTTCGGTTTTCTTCTCTTGTGCGTACCAGCCCGTCAGTTAGAGTGTTAGCTAATTCTACCACATCGTCAATAGTGCGTGGTCTCGCAGCTTTAACGATATCACGGATTTCTCCAATCAATCCCCAAATGTAGCGGGAAATAAGTACCGGCTCTGGCGAAGCCAGGGTTGGTACCACTCTCACATACTCGAAGAATGTCAAAGTATACCCTCGACAGTCTACATCCACCATCCGGTGGTTTAAGAATTTATTTGCCATTTTCTCCTTTTCATATTCAGGGCCGAATTTTCTTTCCACCAGCCGCTTAAATTCTTCCCAGCTCATGGCATAGGCCACATCGCTTCCCTTGGCTTGTAGTACTGTATTCCACCATTCTAGCGCCCCTTCTTTAAAAAGATGTGACGCATACATGACTTTGTCTTCCTCAGCACATTTACTTATTTTAATTACTGCTTCGGTTTTTTCCAACCAACGCAGTGCAGCAGTCGCCCCTTCGTTGCCTGCAAATTCAGCCGGTTTACAGGCAAGAAATTCCTTGTAAGTGCAACCAGGCGTTGCAGCTTTCATTCTTTTGAGAGTTGGGGCCTGCAGTACATCATTATTATTATTAATAATGTTACCGCCTCCATTTATGCTATTACTGAAGTTATCTTCATGAGTACGTTTGCTAGGAATAATTTGTTGAGGTTCAACTGGATTTCGAGCAGCAGCAAGGATTGCTGGAATAGCATTGGCTATTCCTTGAGCAACGATATTCTCGATATCTTGCCTATTCAGAAATTGATCTTCATGGTTTTGTTCAGATTGGTTAACTTCATTAACGGGTTCATTACCAGCGTGTTCCATCTGGTAATTAATATATATAAATAATTAGCAGAAAATAATTAACAACCAAACATAACAAAATAATCGCACATAATCACCTCGACACGTATAGCTAAAATTGTCGATTTTTCGACGTTCGATATTTTATATATTATAATAGGCATCCGTACATACTGGTTATCTTACAAAAGTTTTATTTTTTTAGTTATTTCACATGATTATATTTTATTATTATATTATTATTAAACACATATTCCTACAACCACATAACCACAGTCACACCATTCCTGTCAGCTGGAATCTCAGAAACGACGTTCCCTCTCGTCGTATTTCCAAGATATTCTTTCCCCTACTTCCCTAATTCGGTTCCCTGCATCAATCAGCTCCTCGCCATAATGACGGAGTTCCGCCAAGTTTTATGCGCTCATAGGTGGGTGTAGTGGAGGCTCAGGGTCGAATTGAGGGAAAAAGGTATTAGGGTTATTTAGGAGATTCTGAAACTGCCAGTCGGTAGTCCACCACTCTTCTAGTTCTGCTGGTAGAGGTTGGGAGTGGATAATGGGATCTGGGATATCAGGCTCTAGATCAACTGGAAGTTGTGCTTCCGCTGGGTAATTAAAAAGGTTTTCACCGGCAGGTCCGATGAGGTCACTAAGTGCCAGTTTATGATCCAGCACTTCCCAAGATGGCATTTCCTGGTCTTGCCTGGAACTTTCTCCAATTTCTATTCCCTTGCCTTTATCTTTGGGATCCTCCGTCTTTATAACTTTCCGTGTTACTGGTTTCCTCCTACGCACACGCCTCCAGCCCACTAATCTTCTTCTTTTCTTTGGCTTTGGTTTCTCCGGAGGTTGGGCTTGAAATTCCATAGGTTCATCATTATCGGCATAATAACCGGTAAAGTTTCTGGAAACTTCCACATTAACAGAATAGAGATTGAGATTCTGAAGAGCTTCAGACAACTCATTCATGTTGTTTAGTAGATATGAAGAAACACACAAAATTTTAGGTTAAATGTTGTAAATTGAATTTTCACATAATCACAGAATGGTAATCAGAAAATTAAGTATATATATAAAAATATGACATATTGCGATTATATATATATATATATATATATTACAAATTACAACTGAAATTCGAAATACACTAGTGGTTATGCACCCGTAAATTATTTTAGTTTAGCTAGGTTATGGGAATATTATGCTTAGCATGCGTTTATTATGTCTCTTTCTTCTACTAGGTTGTTATCTTATGGATGAAATTCTTTTAAGTTTCTGGCTCGTAGGTGGCATAGGTGCTGGTACTGGTTAGACGATTCAACTATAAGTTAACATTTACTGCTGTAGTGGCTAACATGTAGAGATTTTCCCATTGTTTGTCTAATTCATCTTCTCATGGTGGGTTATTATCTGTTTCCTGAGTCTCCTTATTACTTATCACTTCTTTTATTTGTGACTTCCTCATTTTCTCTTGACTTTTTCTAATAATCCAACTTCTTTTCTTAATGGTAAGTGGTTTCTCAAACTGTGCCTTACGGACAAATATTTCTTCCTCAGTATCTGCTGAGTATCTTGAGGAATTTGATTGGAATGAGGTTTCCTTATCTTTTGGTGAACTATCTAATTGATGATAGATGTCCGAAATTCTTTGCTTACCCATACTGTAAACTAACAAATAGTCAAAAAAACACATAATCACAAAATGATAATCAGGAAAAATTAAGTATTTCTAAATATTTAATTGGCTTAAATCAGTGGCTCTGATACCACCTTTTTCTGTCACGGCCCTCGTCTCGGTTTTATCCGGTCCAGGAGCCGCGGGACAAAAACCCGTGGTATTTATTATTTGAGTTGTCAGCGGAAGTTTTAGCAGGATCTTTTCAAACTTTAAAATGCCCAATTATTTTATTCCATAATTTGGGATAAACCCCGTAGTTTACAATAGAGGAATTTTACTAGGAAATTCCCTGTTTTTCAAAACATGTTTATTTATTTATTTGAGCCACTACTTCAAGCTTGTTAGTGCTCCGTAGCACTTTTCCTTGATTCACAGTAGGTCACCTGAAACATGTTTGAAAAATATTTTATCAGCAGGGAAATACTGGCGAGTCACTCAAGTTTAATAAAACGACTCATAGTTATAAATTACAGCATAAGAGCGATTACAATGGCTTCTATCTTATTTTTATCTGGCGCCGTGTCACCTCCTGGTGACGATGGTCATACCACTATTGGGTCCTTTCACCCAAGTAGTGATGATTATCATTGTTAGGATTTATTAGCCTAACTGTGAGAAATTAGTAATGTGCACAATACCCCACTAGCCAGTGATTCAAGATAACCACGACTTAATCCTTGTAATTATAACTTTTGAAAATGATTGGAGTATTGTAAAACATTATTGATAAAAAGAGAATGACTCACATTGCAGATTTAAACAGGCAGAGTTTAGCCTACTGATTAGCCTTGTAACCTAATTTAAATAACAATGCACACGAACTAGGTCAGTAACTAATACAACATTTACGATAACTCACGAGATTAAAATCCTCACAACGAATGACAAAGTGCAATACTGAAACATCCATCGAATTCACGACGAATGATAAAGTATAGCCCTAGTGTGGGCAGCACTTAAACATCCATTGGATTGATTTCAATCGATCGGACATTGAATCGTAGCAGCGATCGAGTTAATACCCTGTATCGTAGCAGCACCTCCCTAATGTAAATTATGATTTTGAGCAGTGAATCTTCGTTTTTGATCAAAACTATCGACACAGAATGAAAGCCCGATGCCCAGGCAATTTATAGAAAAAAATTGAGGTTTACGCGGCCCGCGTAAGCCTCCTCTTGATCTTACGCGGCCCGCGAGGGCCATCTATGCATAGACTAGGGCATCCGTGTCACACCTAGGTCTGCCACGTGGCCCTGAACGCTTATCCGGTCAACCACACTTTGACGCGGCCCGCGTAAGCTTCTCTTATGGCTTACGCGGCCCGCCTGAAACCCAAAAACTTTGATTTCTTAGTTTTTTTATGCACGTTAGGGTTTCAGGGGTGCGGGTTTTCACTTACGGGTCGTTTTGGGACATTTTTGCAAGTCCTTACAGTTTACCATGGAAATTTTTAATTCATCCTAAGCAATACAATAATGTATGTCCTTGATGCGAAGTAGCCATCCATGAGAGAAGGACGCCCCTCTTGAAATCGGTCTATTAGAAGTTTGCAACTTGCACTATCTTCTCTTGATGATGGTGGTGTGGCTCCAACGGAGCTTGTCATGAGTCCAAAAGAAGTTCAAAGTAAACACACGTCTATTTGCGTTACATTTTATCTTTATTTACATAAATTATTCGAATATCTACGTAGGAATAGAACACCGCGGTTGATGAATTAGATAAAGTTTTAAGATAACGAGTCAAAGTAAACACATGTATATTTGCGTTTTATCATCAAATCGTAAATTACACTAGTATATTTCATCATCAAATCCTGGTCATTGATCTACACATATGTATGGCCATGATTAGTTCGCCCAGTTCGTAAACTACACTAGTGTTCACTCTTGAACCTAATCATATATATATATATAATGGAAGTATCTATAGAAAACCCTTATAATTTATAAAACTTGGGAAACTCTAACCTCCCGATTAAAAAAAAATTACACATGTTATATACATGTTTTAAGGGTTTTGGGCAAAAAAATAAAAAAAACGCCGAGTGAATATTTTTTAAAAAAATAAACAAATTTCTGGGGTAACATATGTCAGACGAATGTAACATATGTTACACCAAAACTTGTTTATTTTTTAAAAAAATATCTACTCGGCACTTTTTTGATTTTATTTTTGCCTAACACCCTTAAAAACATGTATATAACATGTGTAAATTTTTTCAAAAAAAATAAAATAAAATCGGGAGCTTTGAGTTTCCCGGGTTTTCTAACCACAAGTGGGTTTTCTATACATCCTTCCCATATATATATATATATATATATATATATAGGGAGAAGATCATGCGAGAACCACCTCTTATTGCGAGAACCGCGAGAACCAATGTGAACACAACCAAAAATGCCTAAAAATAGCTAAAAATCACACAAATTTTTTTTTTTTTTTTTGTATTTTTATAAAAAAATCGCTACTTTTCGAAGCAAAAAAAAAATTTTTTTTTGGCTTCTAAAAGTAGCGATTTTAACATAAAAAATATTAAAAAAAAAAAATTTTAGATTTTTTTTTTTTAGATTTTTTTTAGGTTTTTTTGGGGTTTAGTTTTTAACATTTTAGCTTGGGGGTGGGGGGGGGGGGGTTAGGTTTTTGGGGGGTTGGGGTGGGGGTTAGGTTTTTTGGAGGTTTTAATTTTTAGCATTTAGCTTGGGGGGGGGGGGGGGGAGGTGGGGGTTAGGTTTTTTTTAGCTATTTTAGGTTGTGTTTACATTGGTTCTCGCGGTTCTCACAATAAAGGTGGTTCTCGCATGAGCTCCTCCCTATATATATATATATATATATATGACAAAGATCCGTTAGGAACCACCTCTTATTGCGAGAACCGTGAGAACCAATGCAAACACAACAAAAAATGCCTAAAAATAGCTAAAAATCACACAAATTTTTTTTTATCAAAAATTCGCTACTTTTCGAAGCAAAAAAAAAATTAAAATTTTTTTTTGGATACTAAAAGTAACGATTTTAACATAAAAAATATTAAAAAAAAAATTTAAGATTTTTTTAGGTTTTTTGAGGGTATAGTTTTTAGCATTTTAGCTGGGGGGGGGGGGGGTGGGGGGGGGTTAGGTTTTTTTTTGGGGGGGGGGGTTAGGTTTTTTTTTTTGGGGGGGGGGGGTAGGTTTTTTTTTTTTAGGGGGGGGGGTGGGGGTTAGGTTTTTTTTAGCTATTTTAGGTTGTGTTCACATTGGTTCTCGCAATAAGGGTGGTTCTCGCATGAACCTTACCCTATATATATATATATATATATATATATATAGTGTATTTTTTCATTGTATTAGGTAATAAGTCACTAAAGATTATCTTTTATAATATAACTAGATTAGAACCCCGTGTATTACACGAGTTACATAAATGTAATTTTATATAATAAATAATAAAAAGATATATCTTTAAAAAAACTTCTATATTGCATGTGTTAATAAAATATAATGTCATATGTTAATACAAATAGCTATCAAAATTTATCTTTTAAAAACTAACATTGATGTATATTTACGTATTATAACATTTTACTTTATTTTTTTTTATTTTGCATAAATCTAATTGTATATAATAAATAATAAAAAAAGATATATCTTTAAAATAACTCGTATATTACACGTGTTGAATAAAATATAATTTCATATGTTAACACATACAGTCATCAATATTTATCTTTTAAAAATGAACTTTGATGTACTATTTACTTATTATAACATTTTACTTTGTTTTTTTATTTATTATTAGGTTAAAAACACATGTATTACTTGAGGTTGAATCCCGTTTTTATGATACATTCAAATTATGAGATACAATTATTTTAGTTAGTTTTATGCACCTTCGTGTTTATTTATTTATTTATTTTATTCATAAAACACTCGTCTTAAATTTGTATTCAAGAGAGTTTACGATACAAAAAGATGGAGATTGATCCCCACGTTTTTATTTATAATTTTTTTGTTTAAAATTATTATTATTATTTTCTATGATAGTAATAAAACAAATGTTTATATTCTTATCTAATTTTTTGTTTAAAATTATTATTATTATTTAATATGTTCATAATAAAAACAAACTTTTGGCTTTATCTAAATATTTATTCATATATAATAATTTGTATAAATTATTATTATTTAATATGAGAGATAAATAGAAAAATAAGGTGAGAAAGAACCAGAAAGTGACAGTGTCCAAAAAAGATTTTCATTCGTATTTGCTTTTGTATAGCTTCTATTTCGTATTATTGTTTTGTATGGCTAACTATGTATTTCGTATTATTGCTTTGTATAAATTGATTAATATGCAGCGGGAGTTCTATTAGTATTAGTTCGGTTCTTTATGACGTCGTTACTCGCTATAGCAATTGAAAAAGAAAACCTAAATGTATAAAATAATATGAACACATATATTACAGCGATAAAAAATCATACCAAAGACTTAGTCGGGTGTTTGAATTTGGCTTCTATTTCGTATTATTGTTTTGTATGGCTAACTGTGTATTTCGTATTATTGCTTTGTATAAATTGATTAATATGCAGCGGGAGTTCTATTAGCATTAGTTCGGTTCTTTATGACGTCGTCACTCGCTATAGCAATTGAAAAAGAAAACTAAATGCATAAAATAATATGAACACATATATTACAACGATAAAAAATGGCAATGTTTTATTTATGATTGTACCATATCAAATAATAAGCTACGTAACTCAAAAAGGCATTTGTTGATGTATATAAGTAGCTAGAACCTTTTAAGTCTTTTAATTATATATTACTATATTAATGTTTATCTTTATCTAAGTAATTATTTTTATTTAATATTTTGTTTAAAATTATTTTATTATTATTTAATATAAGAGATAAATAGGAAAATAAAGTGAGAAATTATCAGAAAATGACATGCGGCCAAAATGATATTCATTTATTAGTATAGGAAGATAATAAGTTTGTCTTGATTATTACATAATAGAAAAAATAAAATAATTTATAAAGCTTGATCGTAATCAAAGCGGGTCCCTTCATGTGAAAATAAAAGAAATGAAATGCATTAAATGACATTAGATACATAACCATTTTTATTGTAGGTTCGATTAGTATAGTTGGTGAACGATGCTGCACTTTCATATTATAATATGAGGTGTGATAAATATACTCAAGATAAAGATTAATATACCCAAAAGTCAAATTTAGTAATGACTAACTAATTTATTATATTATTTTATTATAAAGTTAAAAGTAATAATTATGTTTTATTATAAAAGTCAGCGCCACCTAGGATCCACGTCAGTGCCACCTAGGATCAAACTCAGCCATGGAGCCCCCTTTAATTTGCATGGTGTGGATGGAGCCCCATATTAAAGAAAATTAAAAAAAAAATTTCATTGGTGCAAAACAAGTGGGTCCCACCTATTGAGCCCCTTCGAGCTCGTTACCATGGTGGCGGAGCTTCAATGGCGCCCCGGCATAGCGCCGGGGGTGTGGACGATGGCGGAGGGGGGGCTCTATAGGTGTCCAGCTGGCGAGGGTGGCGCCCCCACACCCTCGAGCCTTATAGATGAATATTATAGGGTTGTGTTAAATACACCTAAAAATCAACTTTTATTTACTTTTTTTCCCACAAGTCAATTGACTTTTTTAATAATCTATATCTCTATTTTCAAGATCTATACAAATCCTATAAAATTAGTCAACTAATGATTGACTACTTTAATACATTATGTTTTTTTTATATTATTTTATTTTATAATACCTTTATTACTGTTTTATATTTTGTTTCTCTCACCTCTCTCTTGGCTCTCTTTCTCTCTCTATATATATTTTTTTGGTTGTGGTTTCTTGTTATAAAGTTCATCTCTCTGCATATATATTTTTTTTACAGCAAAAATGAAGTTCATATAAATATGCATATAAAGTCAATATAAATATGCCTATAAAGTCCATCTCTCTGTATATTTTTTTGGTTGTGATTTATTAATCTGCACATTTTGTAATACTTTTTTTTATCGTAAATATAATAGGTGAGTAATTAATTTTTTTGATCGTTTATTTTTTTTTGGCCGAGTATGAATAATTTATTAGTTTTTTAGTGTATCATTTGATTGTATTTATGCTTACAACGGTCATGAAATGAAATTTTATTAACCTTCAACGTAAACTACTAGTAATATTAGGTATTCTTTAATTGACGTAAAAACAAACTTCCATCTATCCGAAATACCAAAATGATGACGAGGGAATAATATTTAAAAGCAAAATGGATCACTTTTGAGAGTTTGAAACAAGCGTGAGATGTTTGCTTAGCAGAGTATAATATATTTTGTGTGTTGATTATTTATTTAGAAATATTGATATTAATACTAATAATAGTATAACAAAATATAAAAAAGTAAAAAAAATAACAAAAGATTTATAAAATTTATTATTGACTCGTTATTTATTTATTTATGATGAACTTTTTCACTTACGTGTTTATAATAAAGCGTCTTGATTATTTATTTATTAATATTGATATTAATACTAATAAAAATATAACAAAATATAAAAAAGTCACAAATGTATTATAAAATAAAATAAAATAAATTAAAAAACATAATTATTACTTTTGACTTTATAATAAAACATAATTATTACTTTTAACTTTATAACAAAATAATATAATAAAGTAGTTCATCTTTACTAAATCATTACTAAATTTGACTTTTGGGTATATTAATCTTTATCTTGGGTATATTTATCTTTTTTTTTTTGAACAACGACTATATATAAATATAGCGGCCAGCCAGAAGCTGAAAAAAAACAAGAAGGTTCAAACAAACAACAAACCGACAATCATACAAAGATGTCAAATTCTAACCATTTTTTCCAATCCAAGGCGCCCCCAGCGGCTCTACTTTTCACCCACATAAATGTCTCCTCCTTAATAAGCTCCAAGATCTTCTGCACCGGCATCATGTTATCATTGAATTCCTTTTCATTTCGAGCAAGCCAGAGTCTCCATAAGCATCCGAACGTCACCATTTGAGACATTTTTTTCCATCTTTTTGAACCCACTTGAGCATTCACATGTTCCAGCAAACTGTTAACTGAAGTGTCATCGTATATTGTCGTGATTTTCAGCCACCTAAAAACATTCCACCAAACGCTTCTTGCCCAAAGGCAATTGACGAAAATATGGTCAGTTGATTCTTCAGCGAGACCACATCTACTACATAGAATATTCGGTATCGGCATGCCCCTAGCGCCCAGAGCCAACTTCGAAGGAAGCTTTCCCAAATCTGCTCTCCAAACCAAATAGTTCACTTTTTTCGGCGCCCAAGAGTTCCAGCGAAATGGACCACAATCACTCGGTACCACTACTTTTTACGCCATCTCCCATCGAATGCTTTTTGTAGAAAATTTTTGCCCATCATCATTTACCCACTGCCATTTATCTTTGCCGCCCTTCAAATTAATGTTTTGGAGAATCCGCATCAGGTTCCCAACTTCGACCCATTCCGCATCCGAGTTGGGATTTTTCAGCCAACTACAACTCCATAACGAGGTGCTTCCTGCTTTCGTTACACAAGAATAAACCAGTTCGTTTTTATTAGCCGAAATCCTGTACGCATGCGGAAATACATTTTTGAGACTTCTGTGACCCGTCCAATTGTCATGCCAAAAAAGGATTCCTTTCCCATCCCCAATCTCCACTTTTAATTTTTCGTTCACACAAATCCCCATTTTTTAAGGCCAGTGTCAACGTTTGCTATGTCTTTCCACCACCCCGATATCGATTGTTTGATCGGGATAAGTTTGAGCCCTTTGTTCGGGCCATGAATGGCTGCCACGACCCGCGCCCATAACTGATCTGGCTCTTCTTTTATACGCCACCACCACTTAGCAAGGAGTGCTAAGTTGAAACCTTCCAAATCACCAATCCCAATTCCGCCTTGTTTTTTTGGTTTGGTCATTTTTCCCCATCGCACCCAAGCCATTTTATGTCTTTGACCCACTCTGCCCCAAACAAAAGATCTCCTCATTCCTTCCAGCATTTTTATAACCCCCTTGGGAGCCTTAAAAACTCCCAAAAAGTATGAAGGCAAGCTGCCCAAAACGGCCTTTGCGAGGGTGACCCGTCCCGCAAAAGAGAGGGTTTTGGCTTTCCACGCATTTAGCTTACGTTGGAATTTCTTTATGACAGGTTCCCAGAATTTTTTACGCTTCATATCGGCTCCTATCGGCAGCCCCAGGTACACGAATGGAAGTTCACCGACACCGCACTTAAGAGTTTCAGCCATTCTATTAACCTGCGCAGCTTCAACTCCGACCCCCATGAGTTTGCTCTTGTTTAAGTTTACCTTCAGTCCCGTGAGGAGGTTGAAACCTCTCAAGAATTTATTGAGGTTGCCAGCGTTTTGCTCAGACCATTCACATAAAAAAATCACATCATCCGCGTAGCTAAGGTGTGTTATAACCGGGCCGTCATTTGGCAATTTGACACCTTTTATCAGTCCTATGTCGTTTGCCTTTCTCATAAACATATCTATAACCTCCATAGCCAAAATGAATAACGAAGGAGACAACGGGTCTCCTTGGCGAAGACCCCGTTTATAAGCGAACTCCCCCGTTGGCGACTCATTTAATAAAATCGACCCTTTGCCTGATTTTAGGATACTGGAAATCCATTTAATCCACGTCTCTGGGAATCCCATGCAACCGAGCACCCTAAAAAGGAATTTCCAATTGAGGGTGTCGTACGCCTTTTCGAAATCAACTTTAAAAATCATAATCTTTTTCTTGCTTTTTTTCGCCCAAGATACGATCTCGCTTACCAGTAACGGACCATCTAAAATATTTCTTTCACCCACAAAAGCGGACTGTGAATGTGAGATCAATACTTTTAGAGTAGGTTTAAGGCGGTTCGCGAGCACCTTTGAGCTTAAGGGTGGAGGGTATAGTCAATCACCCTAGGGTGTTTGAGTGAAATCCTACCCAATAATATTATGCCATGTCAACTCCCCATTCTACTTCCCATTTTACACTCAATCACTAGGTATAGTCAAACACCCCTCAATTAAAAAAAAACTTGATTGGTCTCTCCTCTCTCTCTCCTCTCCTCTCAATCACACTCAATCCAATTCGGTGAACAATCACCGATTTTTATTGCCTCTCTCTTGGTCACCACTCACCTTCAAACCCACGGTATAGTCACCGCTCGGTGATATCCGTTCCCCGCACATGTCCCCGAGCCCTATACCCTCCACCCTAATTAAGCAACGCAGTTATTTGTCAACACGTCTACTTTTTATAAGTTTACATAGAGGTTGTACAAGGTACAAAAGATTTTTTTAAAGCATCGTAAGAAGGTGTACATGTATATGCTCGAGTTTTATGGGTGAAAGTATTTACACTTATTTATACGTGCATGTTTATGACACACATATCCACACCATGTAAATTGAGTAAACGCGTCATGTAATGTGTAATCAAAACTTATACCTGAACACATTCACAAAGTGTAAGTATAAATATATATAGAGGTCGTACAAGGTACAAAAGATTTTGTTAAAGCATCGTAAGGAGGTGTATATGTGTATGCTTGAGTTTTATGGGTGAAAGTATTTACGCTTATTTATACATGCATGTTTAGGGCACACATATCCACACCATGTAAATTGAGTAAACGTGTCATGTAATGTAATGTGTAATCAAAACTTATACCTGAACACATACACAACGTGATGCACCGTTTGTCACACAATGTAAATAAGATAAAGCTTTTAAAAAATATAAAATTAAAAATATAAAAATTTTATGCTCCTATAAAAGATAATAAAATTTCTGATTTTGTAGTATATTTTTTCTTCAGTAAACGTAATAAAATATATAAAAGATACTTAAATTTTAAAAGTTTTAAGCACTAAATTTTATTAGAAAAAGTCAATAAAGATATCAATTGTCTTATATCAATTTCATTATAATTAGTAACTTCTAATTTATAAGGAAGTATAACAAAAAAAAAAAAAAAAAAAAAAATCCTAACCGTTAAATTAAATTCATCAAGTAACACCATAATTCTTACTTGTATTTAAAAACTTGACTTTGTGTTCAAGTAGTGGGATTTCTCGCACTTTGCATCGGGTTCTCAGTCGGTATTGATTTGATTTGTTCCAGTACTGGTATGATTACGGAACTAGGTATAGCAACTGAAAGAGATATG
The DNA here is from genome assembly GCA_030545235.1 of Helianthus tuberosus. Lineage (NCBI taxonomy): Eukaryota > Viridiplantae > Streptophyta > Magnoliopsida > Asterales > Asteraceae > Helianthus > Helianthus tuberosus. The sequence goes on along the minus strand of CM060353.1, from coordinate 173,608,415 downwards.
TCCAAGAGGATATATTGACACGTGTTTTACATCTATCGAAAACCAAAAAAATGAATATCAGCACCGGTACCGATTTTATTCGGCTGGTATTGGTTCGGTTACGGGCATTCGTTATAGCTTAAGGTACAAAAAATACTCTATTGCAATACACTGAAAAAACATAAGGTAAAGAACAAAAAAAATCAAACTATATTTAACTCCGTTCGAATTAAACTTTTGTTGAATAATAAATAAAGGATAAGCACATCGCAACGATATATTTTATGTTGCTAAAATAACAAAAAAGTAAACGACGTCACCTTTATTTATAAATAAACTAAATTGCGAGTCAACTTTGAAGACTTTTATGTTTATATTCCATTCGGTTTGAAGACTTTTATGTTTATATTCCATTCCTAGGATGACCTGCATTTCTGCCCTCTGTATGGCCTATGGGTAAACCCATATAGCCGGCGCGAGGTCCAGGAAGTGAGGGTTTTCATCTGGGATGCTAAGTGTAGAATCTGAGCTTGTCTTTGTTTTGTCCTCAGGCGACCTAGATTTTATCTAATTAGTCGGCGCGGGGTCAAGAAAGTTGCCAGATTGGTGTAGTAGGAGTATGGTCCTGTACGCGGCCTGATTGGTCAGCGCGGGTTTTCGGGACCATACCCCTTCATCGGGTGTATCGAGCGGTTCAACCAGGTGTACTGGATGGTTTTACCGGATGGTTCAACCGATACAACTGGCCGGTTTAAACTGATTTTTAAAACATTGATTCAGACATAATACCCCAAAACAATTATTCGTGTGTTGTGATAAAAATTAACACTCCTTACACGTATGTAAACTAAAATAGTGATTTTTTGTGTAAACTAATATCATTATTCTTTTTAGAATAATTCAGAACAATTTTTTTTTTATTTAGCTTTCAATTTTGAGTAAATTTTTTTTATGTTTTTTTAACGGCCAACAAAATTAATCCTAAGCATTTTCAGGGTATCCACTAGACCAAACGGAGTACTCTGAAAATAATCCGAGTCCACCACTAATTCCGAACCCGGTAATCCACCTGCCTGTAGGCATGACGATGAAATTACCGGTGTCAGAAACTTATAATTCCTTTATTCAGAATCAAATCAAAGTGTTTACAACTCTAAGAACATTAACTTGATACAAGATCTGAGAAAAAAATACAACTAAACAACTCTCTAGCGGATGATCATCAATGTGATGATCATCTAACAACTCTAATACGTTCAGGATTCACGAACAACGTGTGAAAACACTGAGAAAGATGATAGAAACCCTAGCGTGACAACTAAGCGAAAGAACTTTCTGTACGTATATTTTGCAAATGTGAGAGAGACTCACTTTATATAGTCAACGCTAGGGGTGTAAACGAGCCGGGCTCGAGCTCGGCTCGTTAGGTTTTTATGAAGCTCGAGCTCGAGCCCGGCTCGGTTCGAGCCTACTTCTCTGAGCTTGAGCTCGGCTCGCGAGTAAAACCCAAAGCTCGAGCTCGGCTCGACTCGGCTCGAACTATTTTAAGAACAACCTTAAACGAGCGAAAAGCTCGGCTCGAGCTCACTTCAACATCGCTTAAACATGCCAAAGCTCGGCTCGAGCTCGTCTCATCAATGTTATCATCATTATTAATATATTATATATAAAAATAAATAAAATTTTGTATGGGCTCGTTTAGGCTCGCGAGCCTAAACAAGCTTTGTATTTCAGGCTCGAGCTCGGGCTTGATAACAAAACGAGCTCTATTTCAGGCTCGAGCTCGGGCTCAGGCTCGTTAAGGCTCGGCTCGTTCAAGCTTTTAACCGAGCCGATCACGAGTAGCTCTCGAGTCTCTGGGCTTGTTTACACCCCTAGTCAAGGCACTTCCAGTATCTTCGTATCTTCTGTTAGATATTCGCAACCCATTTGCTCCATTTGTCCAGCCCAAGTGTCCTTTATAAGTCCAGCCCAAATGTTCTTATGAGTCCATCAGCAGCTAATGAAATAAAGCCGCCCATTTATACCTCACACAAAACAAACAAACAATTTTATTTTATTAAAACCTATATAAATTAGCAAACTTTTTGTTTATAAGGACTTATAAGTTGTGCTTTGGGTGTTTTTCAAAAAAAAAAAACTTGATTTTTTAGTTTTTACCCAAAGGTTTGTACCTTTTTCCAATTTTAACCCTACATAATTTGTTTTTTTTAACTTTAACCCAAAACTTTTCATCATTTGCAATTTAACTTCACAAGTTTTGTCACTTATACTTTTCATCTTTCGCAAATTTTCGTTTTACGTATAGTTTTAAATTTTTCGAGTTAATACGACGCAACGTGCATGTGTGGTTCAACGTTTTTACCTATATTTTTCTATGTTTGACAGGTTCGTCGCAATACGCATATTATAGGTCAAGTCAGTGTTGGTTGTCGATGACGGTTGTGTGACATTAGTACTATTTGACACCGTTTTTTTCACCCCGCCGCAACGCGGGGTGTGCTTTGGGGATTTTTCAAAGAAAAAATTGTTATGCATATGGTTGTCGTAACGTTGGCTTTGGGGGTTTTCCAAAAAAAATTGATTTTTTTTTTTTACTTTTCACCCAAAAGTATTTCATAAATTACTTTTAACCCAAAACTATTTGTTTTTTACTATTAACCCAAAACTTTTTATCTTTTACAATCTATCCTCATAACTTTTTTTACTTTCAACTTTGGTCCTTTATAGTTTCCATTTTCCGCAAATTTTGCGCTCTATGCCTGGTTCTAAATTTTGTGACTTAACACATCACAGCGTGCGTCTTTGGCTTAACGTTTTTACGTTTCGTTCTAAATTTTGCGAGTTAACACGACGCAACGTGCGTGTGTGGGTTAACGTTTTTACATCGTTTATTTTTACCCCGTTTGGCAGGTTTAACATAATGTGTGGGTCGTAGATCGACTTAGTTATAAATAAAGAATCCCCGCCGCAATTGCGGCGTGTCGTAATCCTAGTTAGAATTAAAACACAACATGACAAACAAAAAATATAAAACTGATAATCGATTATATATTTTTACCAAAAAATCCGTGTGGCTCAAGGATTGAACCCAGGTTTCTCTGGATCTTCTATCATTGCCCACGAGTGCCTCACTCTACACGAAGTGAGAGATTGAACCCAAATTGTTTTTTATTTACCTTGTTTTTTGAATCTAATTTTCAATTTCAATTTCCCCTGTCGTATATATTTTTGGCAAATTAAATTTCTTCGTTTGTAAACTTTAAAAAAACTTGAATACATAGGTTTGCTTAATTTTTTTCAACATTCCGGTAACTTTTTTTGAACACTTAGAAAAATTGTATACGCAGGCATGCTTAAAAAATGTAAAAACATTTGTTCATTAACCATTTTTTATTGAAAGCTAAGTTGAATTCGAAATAAAGTCATTTTTTTATCGTAAGCTATATAGAGTGTTGTTATGTACCGTTACTATGATGAACGAAACTGATAACGACCAAACATCGGTACTATAACCAGTGGCGGATCTAGGATTCCGACCAAGCGGTAACGTTTTATAAATAAGCGGTAACGAAATCGAAAAAACGTCAAATTTTTCCAAAATTTACACTAAAAACGTCAAAAAATTTCCGACCAAGCGGTAGCGGAGGCTACCCCTTGTTACTACATACATCCGCCCCTGACTATAACCATATACTAGAATAGGTATTGATATCAATTTTTATGGTTTTCGATCAAAATAAAACGCTATTTTTATTTTTAGAGTTACACAACTTTATATTTTGAGTCACATAAGATAAATTTTGTGTAATAAAACCAATGTGAATAACCTATTTTTTTATTGTAAACTATACCGGGTATAAGTGTTGTAACAAACCGAGTTTTGTTCAGAATAATGTATGTTGTGTCGTATATTGTAACAATTGCTGGTATAGTACCGGTGATGAAACGAACGAAACCAATACTAATGGAACAATGTTGATACATGTATTTTTTTGAAACATGAACTTCAATAACACACACGAACCCACTAAACGGAGAGGCCAAAACAACCATAATTACATATTTACAAAGTTACACCAATCATCCCAAGACACAGATCTATTTTTCGATCTATTACTAAACCAAAGGAAACTAGTAGCCTTCATGTCCTTGAAAATCTCTTACACCCGAGCCTGTTTGTTTTCGAATTTAACTTTATTCCTTGTATGCCAAATACACCAACACCCGACTTTGATAATGCCTTCAAAGGCTTCCTTCGCACCAATTGATAAACCAACTGTCTTCTAGAGATCTAAAAGATCTCTAGCCGACGAAGTAACAAAGGGAGCAACCTTGCATCAGTTTCCCACATAATGCCATACCCGAGAAGCGATGTAACAAAAGAAGAACATATGCCTAGCAGTTTTCTCGCCTGAATTGCATAAGGGACATGAGTCATCTTCAATGTTAATATTCCGCATCTTCAAAGCAACCGCAGTCGGAATATGTCGCAACCCTCGACCCCATCCTGAGAGCGGGAGCCGCGAGCACGAGCCGGTGGTATCAGTGTTCATTAACTTGGCAGCGGAAATGATACATCAGGATCGTAGTTAGGAAATAATATCAGAGTTTGCAAAACACCATACTTTTATATTAAACAAATGGGATAAAACCCATATGTAACACCTCGAAAATTTACGTCCTATGATGTGTTGACACGTGTCATAGGTTTGAACGTGTGAAAGAATGTTCTTGAAGGACTAAAGTTGACAAACAATGAAACTATGTAAATATAAGGGTTCAAAGTGTCAACAATGAATAAATATACTTTACAATAACCCTACATGATGTTTGTAACCTTAAATGAATGGATCATGGATCATACGAAGCGAATTGTGAAGGAAAGTGAGAGATTACAAACTACAGGGGTTAAATGTGTCAACATGTTTAAGATATACCTCTGAGTGACCTTTTAGCAAACCCGAAGCCTTGTAACGATTAATTATGCTCACTAGAATGCACCATAAAAATTTCACCAAGTTTCGTTACCGTATGAGATAGTTATGATAAAATTCGTGTGTGAGGGTTAGAATCGTCAACATTGAAAATTAGGGCTTTTCGGGTGATCACAAAGCTACCCGAGGACTTGACAAAGATGGTATAAACCTTAAAGCCCCCATATGTTAATATTGAAGCCTCATAATGCAAGAATTGTAGTGAAAACGACCTTTCGGGGGACCAAGGACCAAAATGCAATAAAAGGAAAGTTTAAAACCTGAACCCAGCCTCCAGGCGGCCCGCGTAAGGATTGCCAATACCTCAGGCGGGCCGCGTCCGACTGCCAGATGCAGAAAAAACAGGCAGGTGCCTGTTAAGCTCTTGTAACCGACTTTAAACTCAGGTTTTCGATTCTATGAGCTTCCTATACTGGTATATAGCCTATAGAAGACACATGTATCAATCTTGGATCATCCTAGACCCATTTGGCATCAATTTAGAAAGATCAAAGTTCATATAAAAGTCTCATGTTGCAACATACAAACACATTTCAACTTCTGGACATTTTGAGGAGCTCAAGAACTGATACAAGACTTCCTAATCATCCATTAGACTTATGTAAGTACCCTTAACCCTTCTTAATCAAGTTTTGTTTAGTATTTAGCTTAGAAGTCAAACCGTCGTAATTACGGTTTGACTTAGCGATTAAACACAAATGGTCCAGCGATTAGGCAAAGTTAAGGTTGTTATAAGTTGGTAATTATGTGGACTTTAAACCCTTAAAAGGGTACTCACTGATTCCCATCCTAGCTAGGTCGGTTGTCGAGTCAAACGTTGTCCGAAAAAGTCAACAGAATCATTAAACGCGTAATTAGCGATATAGAAGGCGTGTAACCTGTTTAATCATTCATATAACCTAATAATAAGTATAAGAACTTGTCTAAGCTTGTTTGATTCGACAACTTTCTATTTTGAACCGATTCGGAGCCGAAAGACGCATAGTTTGACTTTCTGCTTTGACCTCGATTCTGACCCGGTTTGGATAGGTTTAGACATACCTTAAAGTTCCATTAGGACCTTGTAACATGTTAGTATAAACCTCTGTGGTTGTTACCTTGATTGTCCAATTCGTTGCACGTTTCCGTTAAATTGCCAAATGTTTACCATATTGCCCTTATGATCATAAAACGAGATTTTTGAAGATATGAAAGGACCATAACCTTTGTTACTGATTATTAATAATGTCCCTAAAATTTCACATCAATCGGAGGTCTAGATTAAGAGTTATGCTTAATGACGTAATTATAACGATTCTTAGTAATTAAACGACGTCATTAGCGTAAAGCCTATCTAAACCCAATTTTTGACACCAAACCTTTTACCCACTGATGTAATATAATATTTTGGTATTTTTAAAGATTTTTAATTATTTTTAAACTGATCATAAGCTAGGATTATCGCCTTGATCCGGTAAATACCGAATATGCCCTTTTAGGCCATAAAATGAGTTTTACAAGTTCTTTTGCTACAAATCCAATTGCTACTGATTTTAAATAATAAATAAAGTGTTTTGAGCCTATTTAACTGATCAGAAAACTCATAATCCTATTTTAAACCGTACGTCGCTTAAAACGGCTTTATACGCGTATTATACGCGTAGTTTGAGTTTAAAACCATTTTTGTTACATAAGACTTAACATCAAATGTTATAACCTGTAAAAATAAGCTATTTTACCGATCAACTCAGACCCGGATCACAGGAGTTTATTTAATCCCTTTTATAATTTTTAAAATGACCAAAATACCCCTACGGGGCTTAATATGAGATTAAACTCGTTTTGGGCATAATGGAAGGTATCCTACTGATATCACAACATATTTAAGGCATATTAACTTAGGAAACCTGTTTAGGACTCTTATGGTTACCCGTTACGCGTCATACGCGTTCGGTTCGGTTTATGTAACTAGTTTACATAAATTAGCCGAAACGGGTCAAGACTTATCAGTTTCGTCTCAAAATCCAGAATGTGTAAGAAATACCCATATTAAGCAAGTCTTCAAACTTGTCGGGTCTAAATCACATTCTATCCGGCCTTCGCTTAATCGTGCGTACGAACCGTATCTGTAAAACTAACCGGTCTAAGTCAAGTCTTAATTTAAAGACCCGTTAGGATTCTAATAGGCTATTAAAAACCTTCGTTCCAGATTTAGGAGCCCAGTAAAAGCTATCTGTACTTGCTGATTTGATACGGCTGGGATTGAATTTATATTTAGCTCAGGTAAATACTCTTAACTTATTTTCCCTATACGGGCTTGGGGTACGGTATATAAAATACCGCTTGGTCGGGCATTGAATCTTTAATTGTATGATGGTGGTTAAAGTATTGAGATGTTCCGTTTAATTTGTTTTGTTTGCTTAAAGCCTTTGGGGGTTAATGACCGTTGTCCCGGATATCCCTGGCATCATTTTACGAAATGGCCACGACCTTAGCACACAGGTGTAGGCGTACACCTGTCAGTGTCTCATCTAAACAAAGTGGTGTGTCTATTGATCTTTAACCCGGCTCGATCCGGGCTACTGAACGCATAAGAAACATGTAAATCCTGTACAAGTTTATATAATTAAATAAGTATCCCAAGTTATAAAATATTATTTGTGCCATGTGCATTCAAATCAATCTTTTTTAAAAACCTTTTCAAAATGAGTCGGTTGATTGTATTTACCAGTGTAAACTGACGTATTTTCCCAAAAAGGCTAAGTGAAGGTACTAATCGGAATTGGCTGGCTACTCCTAGCATTAATAAAGAGTCTCGCAAGCTTAGATGCCTAAAGTCTGTGGAACAGTGTTATTTTATTTTTGATCCGCCTGTGGATCCCTTACTTCCGTTGTAATATTGTGATGTTACATTATTTCGGATTATAATATATTTATCCTTTTGCTTCCGCTGTGCATCTATATATTGTGTTGTTTGACTATGATGTTGCCAACCACGTCACGTTACTCCCCTACCGGGCCCACCGGTAAAGCGTGGAAATATTGGGGTGTGACAGGTGTAACAACTCTCATCAAAAGTCATAATTATTAAATTAATTAGTCCAAAAGGAAACCCTAATTGAGACACCCAAGTGATTCTGAACAAACCCTAAAATTTTCATAATTTTCAGAATCAGGATTAGGGCCCCTAAAACTCAGGGGGGGTTAAACCCTATTGACGATTATCCAAATTGTGAGCTGTAGAAATCAAATTTTCGAAATCCACCAACTCAGCAAGCCTACCCATGCACGTAGCTACCCTATGAATATAGGTTGGCAGTCGCGTAGCGCGACGACTAAGGGGTAGGCAGTCGCGCTACGCGACGGTGTAAAATTTTCAGTATAAATAGGTGGGTTTGGGACTTGAATTCTGGTACTGAAACGACGGAAAAATTCGAAGTATACTCTAAGTTATAGCAGGAATACTCTAAATAACACACACGGGTCTCGAAATTCTGCTGCAAAACAGCGTATTAGCACAATCGCTGCTACGATTCATTTATCCGACGATCAATATATCCAATGAATGTTTAAGTGCCACCCACATTAGGGTTATACTTTATTATTCGTCATTAATTTGACGGATCATCGTTAATTCGATAGATAAAGTATTATACTTTGTCGTTCGTTGTTAATTCAACGGATCATCGTTAATTTGATGGATGAAGTATTGCATTTTGTCATTCATTGTGAGAATTGGATCTCGTAAATTATCGTAATTGCTGGATTGATTACTAACCCAGTTTTGTGTGCATTGTTAATTATATTAGGTTAACAAGGCTAAATCATAGATTAGACTCTGTCCGTATTAAATCAGCAATGTGAGTCATTCTCTCTTTTTATCAAATCTATTTACAAAATTATGTTTATTTTCAAAGTTATAATTACGGGGATTAAGTCTTTGTAATCACCAAGTTACAGCCGGTATGTGGGGTTTTGTATACATTACTTGATAATCGTCACCATTGGGGCAGCCAATGGGGGATATGACCATAGTCACAGATTCGGTCGAGTGACAAATACCGTGGGTAGTTGGTTTGATAATAGAAACATTGTAATCGCTCTTAATACTGTAAATTATAACAAATGTGTCATTTTAGTAAATAGAATAATTCACTCAGTATTTCCCGCTGACAAAACTTTTTTCAAACATGTTTCAGGTGATCTGTTGTAATTCAGGAAAAGTGCTGGGAAGCATTTCAAGCTTAAGATAGTGGCTCATTATAAAATAAAGAAATAAGTTTTGTAATATCACTATTTCATAATATTGTAAATTATCAGGGTTTTATCCCGAATTGTGAAATAAAACAATCGGGGAAAATTTTAGCTTTAAACGATCCTTTTAAATAAACTTCCGCTGTTAAACTCAATTAAATAAATACCGCAGTATTTCTGTCCCGCGGCTCCTGAAACGGGTCAAACCGGGTCGGGGGCCGTGACAGAAAAAGGTGGTATCAGAGCCACTGGGTTAAGCTAAATTAAGTATTTAGAAATACTTAATTCTTCCTGATTACTATTATGTGATTATGTGTTTTATTAACTGGCTATTTGTTAATTACAGTATGGGTAAACAAAAGCTGTCAAGCATCTATCTTAAATTAGATAGATCATCTAATGAGAAGGGAAGTTCATCCCAAACCAAATCCTCGAATCAGGCTGAAATTCCTGAAGAAGGAATATTCGTGCGAAAGGCACAATACGAGGAATCACTTTCTCCTCAAAGGAGGGAAATGATTATTAAGAAAAGTAAAGAGAAAATCCGAGAAAAGAGGATTAAACGGGAAACTCAGGAATTAATTGATAAATCACCTTGGGAAGATAAACTAGATGAGAAATGGGCAAATTTATATATGCTAGCCACAGTAGCAGAAAATATAAATCTTTAAAAATTTAGCACCCTACCATCACAATCTAGAAACTCTGTGTGATAAATAAAATTTGAAACCTAAGTGTGTTTTTCAGTTATCTTTGTAATCAATTAGTACACAGTATGTAATAAATTACAAAGTTATTTGTAAATTTTAACTTAGTATTCTATGCATTTTGCATATATGCTACATCAGCATGAGTGGGATATCCGAAGCTTTTCAGAACCTTAATCTTTACCCCGTAACTATCGAAGCTTCCAAGGAATATACTAGCTACTATCCCGATGTTGAACAACCAGTAGAATTCAAGGTTCCACCTTTGAGCAAGCCAAAACAAAAGAAAAGGACTTATGTAGGATGGAGAAAAATACGTAAGAAGAAGCCAGCTAAAAAACTGCCCAAAATAAACAACAGGAAATGAAAACTGAAGACAAAGAGGAGGGTAAGGAGATAGAAATACAGATGGAGGAAATTACTAAAGAAGTAGTAATGGAAGTTGGGCAAGGGTCTATATCAGCTCAGAGAGAAATCGGAGAGAGTTCCAATCCAACCCAGGAAAGAACTTTTCAAGATGAGATAGATTTCCTATTGGCAAGCTGTGAAACCATTCAGCCTGTCAATAATAATAATAATAATAATAATATTTTTAATTATCCTCTTAGAAACCAACTCCCTATGAATTGGGAACCAGCAATTCCAGATCCAATAGTCCACTCCCAACCCATAGGAATGGACGAATGGTGGACAAACGATTGGCAATTTCAAAATATTGTCAACGATTCTTACTCTTTTCTTCCACAATTCGATCCAGAACCATTACCTAATCCACCCATGAGTAATGAAAACATGGCTGAACTTCGCCACTTTGGTGAAGAGTTGTTTGATGCTGGAACTAGAATCAGGGAAATAGGAGGACAGATTGCTTGGAAGTACGATGAGAGGGAAATGCGTTTTTAGAACGGCAAGTGACGAAAGATAGAAGGATGGTAAAACGGTGTTTGTATAATAGTACTAGTAAAGTTAGTCTGTAAATAACCAATAAAACTCTGTATGATATCTGTGAGTAATGATGCATACTATGATAGATATAAAATGAAATCGAGAAATCGATTGTTTTGACTATATCTGTATTATAAAATTTTCTGATTGTTTGTATATAATTATTATTTGTCCGTTACTAATAAAATTTATATATATACATTATCAGATGGCAAACAGTGATAATGAACCTATTAATGAAGTTAATCATTCTGAACAACATTCAAGAGATCAATATATGACTCGGCAAGATATCGAAAACATTGTTGCTCAAGGGATAGCCAATGCTATTCCAGCATTCGTTGCTGCTATAAAGAATCCAATCGAACCGCAACAGATTGTTCCTAGTAAACAAATTACTGAAGATAACTTCAGTAATAGTGTAAATGGAGGCAATAACCATAATAAGGAACCACATCAAGCTCCATTACCCAAGAAAATGAAAACTGCAACGCCTGGTTGCACTTTCAAAGAATTCCTTGCTTGTAAACCCATTGAATTTGCAGGCAATGAAGGAGCAACTGCATCACTGCGTTGGTTAGAGAAAACCGAAGCAGTCATTGCAATAAGTAAATGTGGTAAAGAGGATCAGGTCATGTATTCATCCAATCTGTTCAAAGAAGGAGCACTCGAGTGGTGGAACACTGTGTTACAATCAAAAGGAAGAGTAATAGCTTATGCTATGACTTGGGAAGAATTTAAGGGTTTAGTAGAAAGAAAATTCTGTCCCGAGTATGAAAAGGAACAGATGGCGAATAAGTTTCTAAATCATCGGATGATGAATGTAGATTGTCGTGGTTATACCTCGACATTCTTTGAATATGCAAGAGTAGTACCAACATTGGCTTCGCCAGAACCGGTACTCATTTCTCGCTATATTTGGGGGCTAATTAGCGAAATCCGCAATATTGTTAAAGCTGCGAGACCTCGCACTATTGATGATGCGGTAGAATTAGCTAACACTCTAACCGATGAATTGGTACGCACAAGAGATGAAGATAGGAAAAAGACACTAGCTCAGAAAATTACCCAAGGATTTCGTGCGGGTAATAATAACAGCTTCAAGAGAAAAGGAACAGGGCAATCTCCAGCTCCGTCATTCTGCAGGAAATGCAAAACGAAGCATTATGGAAAATGCGATATCACTTGCAATTTTTGCAAAGCTATAGGACATCGTGAAGAAAACTGCAAAAAGAAGACAGTAATCTGTTTTAACTGTGGAGAAGCGGGGCATTATAAAACAGAATGTCCTAAACTGGTCAAACCAGCAGATAACAAACCCAAAGCGACCGAAGGCACTACTAAGAAGAATGCTAGGGCATTTCAGCTGACCACTCAAGAAGCAGAACTCATTCCAGATGTGATAGCGGGTACGTTCTTAGTCCACAACGTGTACGCAAAAGTATTATTTGATTCTGGTGCAAACCAAAGTTTTATAAATACTTCATTCTGTCAAGCTCTTAGTTTACCTTTAACCAATATTAGGCATATTTTTACAGTTGAAACCGCAGACGGAAATTCAGTTAAAATAGATAAAGTTTTGCAAGAAGGAAACATAGAACTTTTAGGACATAAATTCTCTGCAAGACTATTGCCGATGAATTTAGTTGAATTTGATGTTGTATTAGGAATGGATTGGTTAGTAGCCAACCATGCTAGAATCCTTTGTGATCAGAATTCCATAGAAATTCAATCACCTACTGGAGAAGTGATTAGGATTACAGGAGATAAACCACGTAAGCCCATGAAGTTCATATCAGTAATGAAAGTTGCTAATTATGAACGAAAACAAGGAATAGTGTATATGATTTCAGTAATCATTAGCACTAAGGGAAAAGATCTTAAGGAAATACCAGTAGTATCAGAATATTCTGATATATTTCCAGAAGATTTACCAGGATTACCTCCAGATAGGGAAGTAGAATTTAGGATTCATCTAATTCCAGGAACTACACCGATAGCCAAGGCACCTTATCGATTAGCACCCACAGAAATGTTAGAATTGAAAAAGCAATTAGATGAATTACTAAGTAAAGGATTCATACAACCTAGCTCATCCCCTTGGGGAGCACCAGTGTTGTTTGTGAAGAAAAAAGGATGGTTCAATGAGAATGTGTATCGATTATAGGGAATTGAATAAGGTTACAATTAAGAATCGATATCCATTACCTAGGATTGATGATCTTTTTGATCAACTTCAGGAGGCTAGATATTTTTCTAAAATAGATTTACGCTCTGGATATCATTAATTGAAGGTACAAGAAGAAGACATACCTAAGACTGCTTTCAGAACTAGGTATGGTCATTACGAGTTTACAGTCATGCCCTTCGGATTAACGAATGCACCTGCAGCATTCATGGACATGATGAATAGGATCTGTAAACCGTACTTGGATAAATTTGTAATTGTCTTCATAGACGATATACTTATTTATTCCAAAAGTCAGGACGAACATTGTCAGCACTTGCATGCACTCTTAACTTTGTTAAGAAAAGAAAAGTTGTACGCCAAATTCTCGAAATGCGAATTTTGGCTAAAGGAAGTGCAATTCTTAGGACACATGGTAAATCATGAAGGTATTCATGTAGATCCTGCTAAGATAGAGGCAATTACCAAGTGGAAGGTTCCACAAACAGCAATGGAAATAAGAAGTTTTATAGGTTTAGCTGGGTATTATAGACGGTTTATTAAGGATTTTTCCACGATAGCCGTACCATTAACTAAGTTAACCTGTAAAGCCACTAAGTTTGAATGGGGACCTAAACAAGAAGAAGCTTTTAGGATTTTGAAACAGAAATTAACCCATGCACCAATCTTAGCCTTACCAGAAGGAACTGAAGATTTTGAAGTATATTGTGATGCTTCAAAACTAGGATTTGGATGTGTGCTTATGCAACGCAAGAAGGTAATTGCGTACGCATCAAGGCAATTGAAAAAGCACGAAGAAAACTATACGACTCATGATTTAGAATTAGGAGCCGTAATTTTTGCCCTTAAGATTTGGAGACACTATCTTTACGGAAGTAAATTTACTGTCTACACAGACCACAAAAGTTTAAAATATATATTTGGGCAAAAAGAGTTAAACATGAGGCAAAGGAGATGGATGGAAATCTTAAGCGACTACGACTGTGATATTCAATATCACGAGGGAAAGGCAAATGTAGTTGCAGATGCCTTAAGTCGTAAGTATTATGAGAAACAACGACGGGTTCGTGCTCTCAGATTAAATCTACAAATAGATTTAATGGAACAATTGAAGAATGTTCAAACTACAGCAATCAAGGATGATGCTGAAGGAATGAAAGGAAGAATAAAGGAATTAGAACAAGGAGCAGATGGAATTTGGAGATTCCACAAAAGTAGAATTTGGGTACCTAAGCAGGGAGACTTAAGACCTAAGATTTTAGAAGAAGCTCATAAATCTAGGTACACTATGCATCCAGGAAACAATAAAATGTACCAAGATTTAAGAAAGAACTTTTGGTGGATAGGAATGAAAAAGGATATAGCCAGTTATGTTTCTAAATGTCTTACTTGTTCACAAGTTAAAGCAGAACATCAGAAACCTTCAGGACTATTACAACAGTTAGAGATGCCAGTATGGAAATGGGAACTTATAACAATGGATTTTGTTACTAAGTTACCCAAAACCAGAAAAGGTAATGATGCAATTTGGGTAATTGTGGATCGATTAACCAAATCAGCTCATTTTCTACCTATGAAAGAAACTTTTAGCATGGAAAGATTGGCTAAATTGTATGTAGATGAAGTTGTATCCTTACATGGAGTTCCACTCTCCATTGTTTCGGATAGAGATAGTCGTTTTACTTCCCACTTCTGGAAAAGTTTCCAGCAAGCCATGGGAACTCGACTAAATTTGAGCACTGCATATCATCCCCAAACAGATGGGCAAAGTGAAAGGACGATCCAAACTCTAGAAGACATGCTCCGAGCATGTGTAATAGACTTTGGTGGAAGTTGGGATGATCACTTACCATTGATTGAATTCTCATATAACAATAGTTATCACTCAAGCATTGATACTGCTCCATTTGAAGCATTATATGGGAGAAAGTGCAGAACTCCAGTTTGTTGGGCAGAAATTGGAGAAAGTCAATTATCAGGTCCTGAAATTGTGCAAGAAACAACTGATAAGGTTACTCAAATCAAAGAAAGGCTGAAAACGGCTCGAGATCGTCAGAAGAGTTATGCAGACAATAGATGCAAGCCGTTAGAATTCCAAGTTGGAGACAAAGTACTATTGAAAGTTTCTCCTTGGAAAGGAGTTGTTAGATTCGGTAATAAAGGAAAGCTAAGTCCCAGATACGTAGGACCATTTCCAGTAATCCAACGTATAGGACCAGTAGCTTATCGTTTACAATTACCAGAAGAATTATCTGGGGTACATGATGTATTTCATGTATCCAATCTCAAGAAATGCTTATCAGATGAATCACTGGTAGTACCTCTTCAAGATAAAGAGGTAAACGAAAAGTTAAAATTTGTGGAGAAACCTCTTCAGATAGAAGACAGAAAAGTAAAGTTTCTCAAGCATACACGACTAGTTTTAGTCAAAGTCAGATGGGATTCAAAGAGAGGAGCTGAATATACTTGGGAACTGGAATCAGAAATGAAGAAAAAGTATCCTCAATTATTCCAGTAAATCTCGAGGACGAGATTTTTATTAAGGTGGGGAGAATGTAACAACTCTCATCAAAAGTCATAATTATTAAATTAATTAGTCCAAAAGGAAACCCTAATTGAGACACCCAAGTGATTCTGAACAAACCCTAAAATTTTCATAATTTTCAGAATCAGGATTAGGGCCCCTAAAACTCAGGGGGGGTTAAACCCTATTGACGATTATCCAAATTGTGAGCTGTAGAAATCAAATTTTCGAAATCCACCAACTCAGCAAGCCTACCCATGCACGTAGCTACCCTATGAATATAGGTTGGCAGTCGCGTAGCGCGACGACTAAGGGGTAGGCAGTCGCGCTACGCGACGGTGTAAAATTT
Organism: Helianthus tuberosus; assembly: GCA_030545235.1. Taxonomy (NCBI): domain Eukaryota; kingdom Viridiplantae; phylum Streptophyta; class Magnoliopsida; order Asterales; family Asteraceae; genus Helianthus; species Helianthus tuberosus. Next base: position 173,592,493 of record CM060353.1, on the reverse strand, counting down.
TCAGTATAAATAGGTGGGTTTGGGACTTGAATTCTGGTACTGAAACGACGGAAAAATTCGAAGTATACTCTAAGTTATAGCAGGAATACTCTAAATAACACACACGGGTCTCGAAATTCTGCTGCAAAACAGGGTATTAGCACAATCGCTGCTACGATTCATTTATCCGACGATCAATATATCCAATGAATGTTTAAGTGCCACCCACATTAGGGTTATACTTTATTATTCGTCATTAATTTGACGGATCATCGTTAATTCGATAGATAAAGTATTATACTTTGTCGTTCGTTGTTAATTCAACGGATCATCGTTAATTCGATGGATGAAGTATTGCATTTTGTCATTCATTGTGAGAATTGGATCTCGTAAATTATCGTAATTGCTGGATTGATTACTAACCCAGTTTTGTGTGCATTGTTAATTATATTAGGTTAACAAGGCTAAATCATAGATTAGACTCTGTCCGTATTAAATCAGCAATGTGAGTCATTCTCTCTTTTTATCAAATCTATTTACAAAATTATGTTTATTTTCAAAGTTATAATTACGGGGATTAAGTCTTTGTAATCACCAAGTTACAGCCGGTATGTGGGGTTTTGTATACATTACTTGATAATCGTCACCATTGGGGCAGCCAATGGGGGATATGACCATAGTCACAGATTCGGTCGAGTGACAAATACCGTGGGTAGTTGGTTTGATAATAGAAACATTGTAATCGCTCTTAATACTGTAAATTATAACAAATGTGTCATTTTAGTAAATAGAATGATTCACTCAGTATTTCCCGCTGACAAAACTTTTTTCAAACATGTTTCAGGTGATCTGTTGTAATTCAGGAAAAGTGCTGGGGAGCATTTCAAGCTTAAGATAGTGGCTCATTATAAAATAAAGAAATAAGTTTTGTAATATCACTATTTCATAATATTGTAAATTATCAGGGTTTTATCCCGAATTGTGAAATAAAATAATCGGGGAAAATTTTAGCTTTAAACGATCCTTTTAAATAAACTTCCGCTGTTAAACTCAATTAAATAAATACCGCAGTATTTCTGTCCCGCGGCTCCTGAAACGGGTCAAACCGGGTCGGGGGCCGTGACAACAGGTTGGTATCAGAGCCAACATTGAGTGAATTAAACACTATCTTTTTGTGTTTAATCTCAATGACACATTAGCACATTCCTTGACCTTCTGAGTCTAGACTTAACATAGGAATATTCTAAATCCTCATCTGGAAATCTTGCTTCCAATTTTTATATATTGGATACGTCGCCAAGCGAAGAAGCCGTAATAGGGATTCTCCACACTCGGAGCCTTAAATTGCTGACCTTCGTACAGCGGCTAGGATGAAACGAGCAACCAAGGAGAAAGCATTCAGAAATAAAAATGAAGAAGAAACTCCTTTTTGCTGAAGATCGTTTCCTTAAAAGTCCTTATAACGATATTTATCTTTTAGTCCCTTCGAGGACAACATTATTCCTTCCAAGTCCCGTTTAGGGCAACCATATACTTGTTTAAGTTTTAAAGGAACGATTATGTTTAAAATGTCATTCCTATATTATAAGATCTACCATTATAATAAAATGGCAAGATGGCAGATCCTTAATTTAGGTTCAGATCCTTATTAACATCTCGATTTAAAAATTTTCTGCGTTAAGTATTAAAAAGAATCTTAAAGGTAAACCTAGCCCGTATTACAAGGCCAAGATGGTAGAACCTATTCAAGAGATTCAAGTCCTTGTTAACACCTGTAACGTGTTAACGCTCCTGGCAGACGTGATTCGTTAAAAATCACACACGACATTTTATATAGGGATTCTTTAAAAGATCCCTAACCCAACTTAATGATCTCTGAATCATGGGTTTAGATCATCAATTAAGATGATCATATTTTAACCATACATTGGTAAAATAATGCCTACGGGCCTTGCTCATTTCTACATGAGCCAAAAGACAGTGGTAGCGATGACCCCCTGTCTGAAAAAGGTAATGAACTATGTTCAAACCCAAACACCTCGATTCTCTGAAATCATGGCTTATAAATTAAACTTGTCTACGCGACTAGGCCATTTGTGCTATTATTAACTTGTAAATCAGGATTTATGATAGAAATCCTGAATAAAAATAAATATCATTCCTTTCCTGCCAGTATAAATATTAAAAGAGAATCTTAAAAGGTTTGACCTAGCTTGAATGTCATTGAAGACCTAGCTAAGATGGTAAAACTTGTTTAAAAAGAGATTCAGATCATTGTTAACATTTGAAAATGTGTTAACACGCCCGACAGCAGTGATGCGATAAAATCACACTAGTCATCCTTATATTAGGAATTTTTCCACATCCCTTATTTAGCCTAAATGATCAATAGGAATCATGGCTGGTAAACGTCGAGCATGATGTACGCATCAAAACATCCATTTGGGATGTATACCTACGGGAAAAGGTGTATACATGAAAAGATAGTTTTAATTCATAAATTCTTGTCAAGACAATGAACTATGAAGTTTTCCGATCCAAAGGAATCATCGATTATGTTTTAGATTTTTCCCTAGTGACAAGGCCCAGTGCCATCAAGAGTCCTTGGGAACAAGCTCTTGTGCTATATAAAATGTCAGTACGACATTTGACAGTCGTGATTTATGTCCCCTGTCTAATAAATATGAAGGATTATATTCTGTTTACACGCCAAGGATTGGTTTATTTAAGAACCTAGGCAGAACATAATCAATTAACTTAAATACTATCTTTTGGACTATATGGTTTATTTACACCATAACTATTTAATCAACAAATTCGACAATTCACCATATAATTAAATCAAATATTACTACTTGGTTTGTAGCCTTCAAAGCTTCACCATGGTTGACTCCTCTGAAGCTCACAATCATCCAGTTAATCAGAATGATGATACAAGACTGAATTTAACGGGCGCTGAGTTACAGGCTATGTTATATACAACCATAAATAACGTTGTGGATCGAGTACTGAAGGATCACAAACGAAAGAGCAATAATACCCCAATTCAAGGTTGTAAAAAGGGTAAGACCGGTTCAAACTATAACCAGTCCAAGCCAAAGGAGGCTAAACCCGAATGTAAGAATTGCGGGAAGAAGAGGCACTTCAGTATATGTATACATGAACAGATTAGGGGATGTGGTATCTGTAAAGAGATGGAACACAAGACCCATGAATGCAAGGAATTGAAGAACAACCAACAGTCGGGTGAAAAACCCAGATGTAAGATCTGCAGGAAGCAACATGTTGGAAAATGCACAATCGACCCACGTGCTAAATTATGTGGAATTTGCAAAACCAAGGGTCACAAGACCTTGGATTGCAAGAAATTAAAAGATGCGACCTGTCATGGCTGCGGCAAAAAGGGCCACATCAGTACTAATTGCCCTAAGGCTGCCAAGGGAGAAGCAACTAAGTCTGGGAAGGATTTAAAGGACAACCAGCAGTCATGTGAAAAACCCAGATGCAAAATCTGCAAGAAACGGCACTTCGGGAAGTGCAGGTATGGATCGAACTCGCATACACCGACGAGAACTTTTGCATGTGGGATATGCAAGTCCAAGGGGCATAAGACCTTGGACTGTAAGAAGATGGAGGACGCAACCTGCTATGGTTGCAATGAAAGAGGGCACATTAAGATCAACTGCCCTAAATACGCTAAAAAGCTTGAGGAAGTTAAAAAGATCAAAGCTGGAAGCTCTCAAATGGATGCTCAAGAGACTGTTCAGGATAACAATGTCACAATAGGTACTTTCTTTACCAATAACGCTCATGCTAGAGTATTAATTGATTCAGGTTCGGATAAGTCTCTCGTAGACAATAGATATTGTAAATCATTAAATCTGCCTGTTAAAAGTCTAAGCGTTAAGTATGAAGTAAAATTGGCCGATAGTACCTCAGAGACTGCTCCAGCAATATTAAATGGATGTTTTATATCCATTTGGAATTACCCTTCTCCGCTGTCCTTGTTTCGTTAATAGGAGGACTCGATATAGTAATAGGAATGGATTGGTCGTCTTGAAAATCAAGCCCATATTGTGGGTGATAAGAAGCGATTAATTATCTAGACTCCTTATGAGACAACCCTCATAATTACATGTATCCGTACGATTAATTAATATTAAAAAAATGGTGGAACCGGCCGTCCCCGGAATCGAACCTGGGTCTAGGCCGCACCCTTTCGCGCGCCTAACCAACCGAGCTAGGTGCCTAGTTTGTGAAATTTCCATTTTGATTAAATATAAGCACATGTACAATAACTTACTTACTTCTTCTATAAGTCACCTACTTATCCTCATTATGTTGACTAAGTATTAGAATCCAAGATTTTACCTCTATGTTTTAGTTAATCTTGGCTTGCTTATGTTGACTAAACACTAGAAAGGATGAAGTAGAAACCATTAAGTATATCAGTGGTTATGCTAGAAAGGACATGGTAAGGTATACATCACAGTCATTCTATGGCAATACTCTTAATTAGTAAGGACATTAATGAAATCCTCATGAAGGATCCACTTATACATTGTGGAATGGTCCAAGTTTTAAGTACCTTATTAGAAAAACTTAGTATCCGTTTCGCGAAAAGGGAAAAGACGGAATAAGAATTTTCTGACTCTCGCCATAAAAGTTATAGACTGCCGACAGTATGTCACAAATTTTAATTCATTGGCTGAGATAATACCCTATTAAAGCACATAATTATTAGTGGTTAGCATTGGCAATAAGAGGGCACACTAACGTTTCAAAACCTACTCATTAAAAATCCATTATGGATCTACCTCAGCTACCCACGTTATAATGACTAAGAAGTAATCAGTCAAAGCTGAGACTACCCTGAAATTTTTCAAAGATTTTACAGCTAAGTTTAAAAGAGATTAAGAATGGAGGCGTTTAACCCTCCTGATGAATAATTAGGAGTAGTTCACATTAATAATGACAACAGATAAATCCCTTATCGGGACTTGACTGCTAGGAGATACGTTTAGGATCAGGTGTTGCTAAGTCTCTCATAAGAACCTAAGCTTAGCAAACTTTTAGAAATTCTCCCGTAAGAACTTCAGATAATAAGCGTAAGATAAAACTTACCTGCGAAATCATAAGAACCATTTCTTCTGATCTTGTCAGAAACCTCCAGTCATAGAAATTTTCCTCTCTCAAGAGGAAGTGCGTCAGCACATAAAATTGATATCTCTTTAATCTCTATCGATTCCGAATACCAAATGGTATGATAAAAGCATCATATGAGGATTGGTGTATCTTAATAAATTCCATAGATTGCTTCCATGCCTGATCAGTATGGAGGTTTAATGCATGGGACCACAAAGATATTCCGATGGTCATAGAGTACTAAAGTCAACTAATGGTATTCAAAGGAGATGTCCAAAATGAAATTGTCCAAGTAAATGTTCCCGAGTAAGGAGTTCTTGGACTCATAACATAAATGTGTCACTTAATTGACAAACAATGGTGGATGAATTGGAGCTTAAGATTTGTAAAAAATCTCTGTAACCTCCTTGTACCTTGATTATCTTCTCCTAATATTACCCTGTTTACCCCTGAGAGGCAGGTAGAGTTAAGGTAAGTTCCGTTTAAGGCTGTGTTATAATGAAATCTCTAAGACGGCTAGTACCATCATTGGAAGAATTGAAACCCTGATTAACTAAGTTTTAATATAGGGCCCATATAGCCTAACACAATATCCTGAGAATCTGGTATAGTTAATTATGAAAGACGGTTCATTTTGCTTATGCATTATCACCGCAACCCTAAGTAGGCAACAATTAAGAAATTGCCATCAACTTCCCAGGATCATCAATTTGTTCGACTAACTGTAAGGATTAGCTACTCCTTAAGATTAGTTTTGAGCAATGGTTGGAATAACCATCTCACCTTAAGATAAGCTTTTCCATAATAGTTGCTATATAAGTATCAAGGTGGCTCCTTTGGAGACCTTGTATAAATGAAATATCAAAACATCCGTTGGATGGACGAGACTTTGGGAAGTCCACTTATCAGGATCTGAAAATTTCATTAGAGACAACGAATGAGATCGTACAAATCCCTAATCACCCTTAAGTTGCCAATATTCGGCAGAAAATCAAGAATTAATGAGAGTGGCAACCCTTCAAAATTCTTGTTGAGGAATAAGGTTCAACAAAAGATATCACCCAGGAAGGGTGTGTCAAATTTGTTAAAATATCAGGCTAGTTAAGCTCTGAATATATGGAATCATTCGAAGGAAATCGAATGTATCAACATTAAGTAGCTTATAAGCTAAAACCTACTTAAGGAGCTTAGCGGAGCTCGCAATATATTGCACACTAGTAACTGAATGATGTGTTTCGCCAATAAGTCAAGAAGCGCTATCAAATAATGATATGCAGATTTATGATGTGACGAGCATCCTGTATCGATTGAGGATCGACAGGTTAAGAAGCTCCAAAAGGATACATATACCTATTATAGGAGTCCCTTAGGGACCTCGAAAATTTACGTCCTATGATGTGTTGACACGTGTCATAGGTTTGAACGTGTGAAAGAATGTTCTTGAAGGACTAAAGTTGACAAACAATGAAACTATGTAAATATAAGGGTTCAAAGTGTCAACAATGAATAAATATACTTTACAATAACCCTACATGATGTTTGTAACCTTAAATGAATGGATCATGGATCATACGAAGCGAATTGTGAAGGAAAGTGAGAGATTACAAACTACAGGGGTTAAATGTGTCAACATGTTTAAGATATACCTCTGAGTGACCTTTTAGCAAACCCGAAGCCTTGTAACGATTAATTATGCTCACTAGAATGCACCATAAAAATTTCACCAAGTTTCGTTACCGTATGAGATAGTTATGATAAAATTCGTGTGTGAGGGTTAGAATCGTCAACATTGAAAATTAGGGCTTTTCGGGTGATCACAAAGCTACCCGAGGACTTGAAAAAGATGGTATAAACCTTAAAGCCCCCATATGTTAATATTGAAGCCTCATAATGCAAGAATTGTAGTGAAAACGACCTTTCGGGGGACCAAGGACCAAAATGCAATAAAAGGAAAGTTTAAAACCTGAACCCAGCCTCCAGGCGGCCCGCGTAAGGATTGCCAATACCTCAGGCGGGCCGCGTCCGACTGCCAGATGCAGAAAAAACAGGCAGGTGCCTGTTAAGCTCTTGTAACCGACTTTAAACTCAGGTTTTCGATTCTATGGGCTTCCTATACTGGTATATAGCCTGTAGAAGACACATGTATCGATCTTGGATCATCCTAGACTCATTTGGCATCAATTTAGAAAGATCAAAGTTCATATAAAAGTCTCATGTTGCAACATACAAACACATTTCAACTTCTGGACATTTTGAGGAGCTCAAGAACTGATACAAGACTTCCTAATCATCCATTAGACTTATGTAAGTACCCTTAACCCTTCTTAATCAAGTTTTGTTTAGTATTTAGCTTAGAAGTCAAACCGTCGTAATTACGGTTTGACTTAGCGATTAAACACAAATGGTCCAGCGATTAGGAAAAGTTAAGGTTGTTATAAGTTGGTAATTATGTGGACTTTAAACCCTTAAAAGGGTACTCACTGATTCCCATCCTAGCTAGGTCGGTTGTCGAGTCAAACGTTGTCCGAAAAAGTCAACAGAATCATTAAACGCGTAATTAGCGATATAGAAGGCGTGTAACCTGTTTTATCATTCATATAACCTAATAATAAGTATAAGAACTTGTCTAAGCTTGTTTGATTCGACAACTTTCTATTTTGAACCGATTCGGAGCCGAAAGACGCATAGTTTGACTTTCTGCTTTGACCTCGATTCTGACCTGGTTTGGATAGGTTTAGACATACCTTAAAGTTCCATTAGGACCTTGTAACATGTTAGTATAAACCTCTGTGGTTGTTACCTTGATTGTCCAATTCGTTGCACGTTTCCGTTAAATTGCCAAATGTTTACCATATTGCCCTTATGATCATAAAACGAGATTTTTGAAGATATGAAAGGACAATAACCTTTGTTACTGATTATTAATAATGTCCCTAAAATTTCACATCAATCGGAGGTCTAGATTAGGAGTTATGCTTAATGACGTAATTATAACGATTCTTAGTAATTAAACGACGTCATTAGCGTAAAGCCTATCTAAACCCAATTTTTGACACCAAACCTTTTACCCACTGATGTAATATAATATTTTGGGATTTTTAAAGATTTTTAATTATTTTTAAACTGATCATAAGCTAGGATTATCGCCTTGATCCGGTAAATACCGAATATGCCCTTTTAGGCCATAAAATGAGTTTTACAAGTTATTTTGCTACAAATCCAATTGCTACTGATTTTAAATAATAAATAAAGTGTTTTGAGCCTGTTTAACTGATCAGAAAACTCAGAATCCTATTTTAAACCGTACGTCGCTTAAAACGGCTTTATACGCGTATTATACGCGTAGTTTGAGTTTAAAACCATTTTTGTTACATAAGACTTAACATCAAATGTTATAACCTGTAAAAATAAGCTATTTTACCGATCAACTCAGACCCGGATCACAGGAGTTTATTTAATCCCTTTTATAATTTTTAAAATGACCAAAATACCCCTACGGGGCTTAATATGAGATTAAACTCGTTTTGGGCATAATGGAAGGTATCCTACTGATATCACAACATATTTAAGGCATATTAACTTAGGGAACCTGTTTAGGACTCTTATGGTTACCCGTTACGCGTCATACGCGTTCGGTTCGGTTTATGTAACTAGTTTACATAAATTAGCCGAAACGGGTCAAGACTTATCAGTTTCGTCTCAAAATCCAGAATGTGTATGAAATACCCATATTAAGCAAGTCTTCAAACTTGTCGGGTCTAAATCACATTCTATCCGGTCTTCGCTTAATCGTGCGTACGAACCGTATCTGTAAAACTAACCGGTCTAAGTCAAGGCTTAATTTAAAGACCCGTTAGGATTCTAATAGGCTATTAAAAACCTTCGTTCCAGATTTAGGAGCCCAGTAAAAGCTATCTGTACTTGCTGATTTGATACGGCTGGGATTGAATTTATATTTAGCTCAGGTAAATACTCTTAACTTATTTTCCCTATACGGGCTTGGGGTACGGTATATAAAATACCGCTTGGTCGGGCATTGAATCTTTAATTGTATGATGGTTAAAGTATTGAGATGTTCCGTTTAATTTGTTTTGTTTGCTTAAAGCCTTTGGGGGTTAATGACCGTTGTCCCGGATATCCCTGGCATCATTTTACGAAATGGCCACGACCTTAGCACACAGGTGTAGGCGTACACCTGTCAGTGTCTCATCTAAACAAAGTGGTGTGTCTATTGATCTTTAACCCGGCTCGATCCGGGCTACTGAACGCATAAGAAACATGTAAATCCTGTACAAGTTTATATAATTAAATAAGTATCCCAAGTTATAAAATATTATTTGTGCCATGTGCATTCAAATCAATCTTTTTTAAAAACCTTTTCAAAATGAGTCGGTTGATTGTATTTACCAGTGTAAACTGACGTATTTTCCCAAAAAGGTTAAGTGCAGGTACTAATCGGAATTGGCTGGCTACTCCTAGCATCAATAAAGAGTCTCGCAAGCTTAGATGCCTAAAGTCTGTGGAACAGTGTTATTTTATTTTTGATCCGCCTGTGGATCCCTTACTTCCGTTGTAATATTGTGATGTTACATTATTTCGGATTATAATATATTTATCCTTTTGCTTCCGCTGTGCATCTATATATTGTGTTGTTTGACTATGATGTTGCCAACCACGTCACGTTACTCCCCTACCGGGCCCACCGGTAAAGCGTGGAAATATTGGGGTGTGACACCATATTTCATTTATAATATCTTTATAGGGATAAACCCTAGTTTGCTTGAAAATATAACTTCTTTTTTGTTCAGGTAATTTTTAGCCACTTTATTTAAGCCTTCAGTGCTCCATAGCTGGCTTCTAGTAGCTTCACATCATTTTACCTGAAACGCGGTTTAAAAACATTTTATCAGCAAGATATACTGGCGATTACATTCCATTTTATAAAAAGACACATTGTTATAGCTTTACAGTATTAAGGGGAATTACAATGTATATTTATATCAATTATTCAACACAATATGCGAATAGGGACATTCCCCTGTGCTTGTGGTCATATTACGTTGGGTCCTGTCACCCAACAGTAACGGTTCCTGTCACACTCTTGGTGACTGTGGACTAGTGATGTATACAAAACCCACTACTGGCAATAATTATTGATTTACAAAGACTTAATCCCTATACGTATAACTGATAAACATTTGAGGTTTTGTAAAGCATTTTAGAGAAATGACTCACAAACTGTGAGAAAAAGATAAATGACTCACATTGTAAACTTAGGTATTTCTACAGGCTTCCTGGAAATATTTTCTGCTAATATTCTCGAGTTCCTATTAAAAACATATAACGCACATGTGTGTTCGTACAATAACCCAATTTCAACTCATCAATACATCCGAGACAGAACCCCCAACGGACTTGTGATAGGGAAATTCTCTATATTGATACATTGAGATTACATTGGTTTAAATACAAATTTACAGAACCATAAAGTAGGAAAGTCAATAACAAAAAAATAATTACAATTGAATATACATAATCACAGGAACTGATTTAGGAGAGATTGTTGAACTTTCCATATCATCTTTTATCCCCCTGCAAGCGAAACGGCGGCGGACAAACTCGAAGCAATTCCCGAAAGTGCTCAAACTGAGGTCGTGGTAAGCTTTTAGTGAATATGTCCGCAAGTTGCTGCTTGGTAGGAACAAACTGAGTATGTAATCTGCCTGACATGACCAATTCACGAACAAAATGATAGTCCAAATCTATGTGTTTGGCTCGTTTGTGAGACACCGGATTTTGGCTCATGAACAGGGCACTTCGGTTGTCACACAAAAGAGTCGGCCGTGAGGGAGGAAGAGCATGAAGCTCCTTTAAGAGATGAGTGATCCAGACGATCTCAGCTGCTGCATTTGCCATGGCCCCGATACTCCGACTCACAACTAGACCGGGCCACCGTTGGTTGTTTCTTGGCGCTCGAAGACACTAAGTTACCACGTAGAAAGATCGAATAACCATACGTGGGCTTGGGAGTCTCAATACAACTTGCCCAGTCCGCATCCGAATACCCCAAAATGGATGAAGTCGTAGGACGACGAAACATGAGACCGTGGGATAGAGTGCCTTTAACATACCTGAGAATCCGTTTAACCAATTGAAAGTGCTTTTCTGTTGGAGCATGCAGGTGTTGGCATGCTTGGTTGACGGCATAGACTAAGTCGGGGCAGGTGATAGTTAAATATTGAAGGGCACCTACGATAGAACAGTAAAAAGTGGGATCAGAATATGGTGTTCCATCCGAAGTGAAAGTGTCCGATGTCGATAGAGGAGTTGGGGCAGGTTTAGCATGGCATAAGCCGGCATGTGGAATGATGTCGTTGGCATATTTGGATTGAGAGAGAAAGAGAGTCGAGTCGGATCGAACAACCTCAAGACCAAGAAAATAGTTTAAGGAACCAAGGTCTTTGATGGCAAACTCCTTATGAAGACGACTCGTGAACATAGACAGAAGAGATGGTTTGTTGCCCGTAAGGATAAGATCGTCTACGTAAACAAGCAGGTACATAAGAGAGTCTCCTTGATGAAAGACAAAAAGGGATGGGTCGGCACGACTGCCAGAGAAGCCGAAGGACAAGAGGAAGGAGCTTAGACGATGAAACCAAGCCCGAGGAGCTTGTTTGAGACCGTAGAGAGCCTTATTAAGTTTGCAAACATGAGATGGAAATTTCGGGTCAACGAAACCCGGTGGTTGCTCCATGTAGACGGTTTCGGATAGAGACCCGTTGAGAAAGGCGTTGTTCACATCGAGTTGGTGGAGAGACCAATCGTTAATGATGGCTAAAGAAAGGACGATGCGAATGGTGGAGGCCTTTACAACAGGGCTAAAGGTATGGGTGAAGTCAAGACCCGGGATTTGTGTAAATCCTTGAGCTACAAGACGGGCCTTGTGATGATCCAACGACCCATCGGAATGATATTTGGTTCGGTATACCCATTTTGAGCCAACAATGTTGGTGGATGGAGGACGCGGAACAAGAGACCACATATTATTTCGACGAAGAGCCTCAAGCTCGGAGTGCATGGCAGCCATCCAATGAGCGTGTTTGGAAGCACTTTTAAAACCTTTAGGGTCAGTGGCAGTTAAGAGAGCTGCATGAAGGTTTGAGTGCATGGCTTGAGCAAGATATGAGGAGTGCTTTCAAACGTAGACCAGCTTTCAAACGTAGGACCGAGACCACACAAGAACCAGTGGGTTTTGTCTGTGTCATTTACCGGATGACCGATGGCAGCAAGCTGGTCACAAATAGCTTTAAATTTCTGGCCAAACTCAGCGACAGTCGAAGAACCACGGGTTAATTGGCGGAGATTGCCGCGCAAAAGATGCATTCACTCCAAGGAAGCGTTGCTATAGGCTGCCTCAAGAGCAGTCCAGATCTGGCGAGACGTGGAAAGACCCAGAATTTCGGCGACAACTTCTTCAGTTAAAGATGAATTAAGAATAAGAACAGCCTGTTGGTCATGAAGGAGCCAGTCGGCATAGGCCGGATTTGGCTGTTCTTTGGAGTCCTGGGTAACGGTTTTCGGTGGTTGAGAGATAGAGCCATCAACATAACCGAGAAGCCGCTGATTTGAAAGGAGAGGAAGAAGTTGATTGTGCCAGTAAAGATAGTTGGTGGAGGAGAGTTTGATGGTGAGCATATGAAGGATAGTGGCCATGGGAAGGGAGGTTTCGGCAGAGGTGGATGAGGGGGTCGACATTGAGAAGAGAAGGGAAGAGGATTAATTAGGCTGATACCATATGATAGGGAAATTTTCTATATTGATACATTAAGATTACATTGGTTTAAATACAAATTTACAGAACCATAAAGTAGGAAAGTCAATAACAAAAAAATAACTACAATTGAATATACATAATCACAGGAACTGATTTAGGAGTGATTGTTGAACTTTCCATATCATCTTTTAGGACTCAGTTAGGTAGAGCCTTGACATGGGTTTCCGGGTCCTAGATCAATCGGACATGGTATCGAGTTAGTGATCGGGGGTTAAAATACTTACAACGGGGCATAGCTTCGTGATTTAGGGGGTATTTTATCTGAGATTTTCGAGCTATAGCATAGAGAGAAAGAGAAAGAAATGAACGAGATGGGACTGTGGCTGATCAGCTCTATTTATAGCTGATCAGAGAGTTCGTCGCGCCCTGCGACACCCACAGGTAAGGCCCGTCGTGGGCCGCCACCGCCTTGTAGCTAGGGTTTAGGTTTGCCTGATCAAGCAGTAGACTCGACACGACATGTGACACGTGGCACTATGCAGTGTCTGGCACGTAATGGTTGTCGCGCCCCGCGACACACAAGTGGTGTGTCCGTCGCGGGCCGCCACAGGCATTAAAAACTTATTTTATTAAATTTTTTATTAAAATATCACTATACGGGTTCGGTTCTTCGTTTATGAGGAGTTTTAGGGCTTTTTCAAGGGTTGTTATAGAATACGATTCATCTCAGCTCTCCGTTACAAAACATTACATTTCAACAGAACCTATTTACTCCAATTCATGATGTAATTGTTGCAATGTTCACCTCCTTTAGCTAGAAGATGTCTAACTGCACCTACCGAAAAACCCTCGTTCGCCCGACCAATCCATTTCCAATGATCCTTTTGAATCGTAATCCTAATCCAAGCCAAATCTCTTAGAAGCCAGTTTGATTCTGATATTTCAATGAACGACCACATCCCTTGGGACCAATTCCAAGAAAATTCTCCTCCACCAATATTGTTTTTATACGATCCGCCACACAACATTTTTTATAGCTTCCAGTTTAAATAAATTCGGGTAAAAGTCTTTTAGAGCTTCATTGCATAGCCAGGGTCGAGCTAGAAAGATATGTTCTAACCATTTCCTACCTCTCCTTTGAAAGAACTGCGTAACAGGGTATCTTCACTTCTTCAGTAAAGGTTCTAGAAATAGTTTTCACTATATTATTCCACACCCCGTTTAGACTCTTTTTTGCCAGAATAAAATCCCATCTTCTCCTACTCGCATGAAGTGCTTCCACCACCTTAACCCAAAGTTGATTCTTGTCCGTCTTATATTGCCACCCCACTTAGATAGGAGAGCGATATTAATATTATTCAATTCTCTCCAAGACTTCCATCCTGTTTCGCGATAGTTACCCTATCCCACGCCACCCAATTCATTTTATTATTGTCTCCCGAGCCCCTCCACAAGAACCTTCTAATAAGCTTTTCAAAATCGATGATAACTTTCTTTGAAGCCTTGTAAAGCGAGAAATAATTTATAGGCAAACTTTCAAGCACGACTTTATAAGCGTTATCCCCCACCTATCAAAAGGATATTAGCCTTCCATGACGACAATTTAGCTTCCGAAACATTATTAACCGGCTTCCAGTTGTTTATTCGGTTCATGTTAGCTCCAACCATCAACCCAAGGTACTTGAAAGGTGGGACACTGATGTGCCAAAAGTAGTTTAATAAAAACAACTAAAATTAACCTAAATCTAGACTCAAAGTAATACTCTAGACTCTCTAAACTCGACTAAACTACTAACCAGCAAGTGAACCGGTCGACTCTCGTAAAGTAAAGTAAGTTCGGATATCGAATCCACGAGACTATAATTAATTATGCTAATGACTTTATTTAGACGGACTCTGACACAACACTTAACTATTTTTTTTTGTTTTAGGGAGGCGGGTTTTCTAAAAATCCTAGAAATTGTAATTAAACTAAACTAAATTAACTAAGTTAACTAAACGAACAAACTTTGGACTTAACTCGGATGGTGGAAGGCACTACCTAGACAGGAATCCTGACTGTTTTTTGCAACGATTTTATTAGGATATTGATTAATAAGGAACCGGGATCTTAAAGTTCTCACTTTTCGGGATACCGAACAAGACTCCTAACCCTTCTCAAGAGACACTTATGGCACCCTAGAAGTTGTTTCGATTACCGGTTGTGAGACTCCTTTTCAAGACATCTAATGGGTTTATGAAAGTACCCTACAAGGCTCACTCCCTTTCGAGATCTAAACCTAGAGTAAATTAGATTTCTTGAATAGACTTGTTAGACAATAGCCAATAGGGTTACTCCTAACAAAGCTCCTACCTTACGGTTTAATGACTTAGACCTAACAATAATCTCACACCTTTTAGCTATTGAGTATTAGTAGAACACTTAATTTTATAAGATTACCGAATATTACTTCTAAGGTTTGATGGCCACTTAACCCTAAAGATTAAAGATTTATTACGTGATATAGACACTCACCAAAATCTAAAACCTAGCACAACTCTATTATGTGATAAAGACCGTCACCAAGATTCATGCGAAGTAACAAAACAATATTCAAACAA
Source organism: Helianthus tuberosus (assembly GCA_030545235.1). Classification (NCBI taxonomy): domain Eukaryota; kingdom Viridiplantae; phylum Streptophyta; class Magnoliopsida; order Asterales; family Asteraceae; genus Helianthus; species Helianthus tuberosus. The sequence goes on along the minus strand of CM060353.1, from coordinate 173,576,994 downwards.
TATTAAGCATGCAAACACATGTAATCAATCAAAAAAATCGCCTACAATTCATAAATAATCCATAAAAATCAAATATCCATTATAAAAACCGAAACTTTAAACAATCATTCATCCGTCTAGGTAGTTATTAAAGTCTAGCCGATCAAAGTCATTACAAATATCGCAAACAAAGTATTTTCAGGAAAACAAAACATAACGGAAAGAAAGAGACTGTAACACCCCGTGTTTTGAAAGTCAAAGTCAAAGTCAAGATTGAAGTCAAATGAAGAAAAGATTGCTAATTATGACCTGTCACTCCTTGCTCAACTACTGTATTGACTTCTTTGACTTGTAATCGAATCTATTATTTATTTGCTTTAGTTGTATTATGTGGAGTATCTATTAATAATTAAGGTTTAATCGCTCTTTAATCGCATATTTATCGTAAATCAACATATCGCTAATCGCTATCGCATTCGTAACTCGAGTTATGTGTTTTGAACATTGTTTTACGTGTATGTGCTACTTATGTGTTACCTGTGCATGTTATGTTTATGTTGAGGTGTTAATCGCAATTGCAATCGTAATCTATCGCATCGTAATCGAATCGCAAACGCTAAATGCAAGTTAATTATAGTGATTGTATGTTAGATATAGTGGTTATGTTATTTATGTAACTAATGGGTAATACTATCGCATCGCTCACTCGAATCGCATCGCAACGCAACGCTCAACACGCGAATCGAGACAACAAAACTCGTCGCGCTGGACACCAGGATCGAGTGGCCAACCGATCGAGTGGCCATCCGATCGGATTGCCATCCGATCGAGTTGCCACCCGATCGGGCTGCCACCCAATCGGATTGCCACCCGATCGACCCGACACTTCACCATTTTCCTTTTTGGGAAACCCTATAAATACCCACTTGTCACATCATTTGTGATGTGACAGCTCCTTATTCGACCAGCCGCACTCAAGCTCTCATTTCTCTCGATTTATCTCGATTCTTGTAAGTTTCCAACCTAAATCTTGTACTTCTATGATCTACACACATTTTTCTTCATCATTTTCACCTTTGAATCTTAACTTTTAACCGTGAAATCACTGGATTTGAGGTGTTCTAGGGTGATGTCATCATGAAGTTCTTATGAACTTCAATGTTTGGCTTCATTCCACCAAGAACCACTTAGATCTGAAGGATTTCCATAAGATTAAACAATGTTTTCGCATAGATCTACACATGTTCATGGTTAAAAGGATTGAAAGAAGGTTTTCCAACTTCCTTTCAACTCTTTTACACTCAATGCACTCAAAACCGATAGAATTGGAGCTCGTTCTGATATTCTACTCGTTCTTATTGATGGGTTGGTTCAAGATCTGAATTCTATCTAAGAGATAATTGATTTCGGGTTTGAACATGAACAAGCGTTCTGAATCGTGAAGTGGCCGGACTAGGGTGGTTCCTGTTCGATCGGGTCACTTGGGTCAAGATGGGGTTTCTGTTGCTTAAGCAAGTTATCATAAAGCCTCGTTCAAAACTGCAAAATCCTCAACGAAATCAAGTGTCAAGACGATCAGGATGTTGGGATGGATTGCCGTCCAATCAACTGGCCATCCGATCGGGTTGCACTTGGTTCCACACTTAAACTTTTTATTTACAAATTTCAAGTTCTGGACGTCGAACAGATTGCCCCGATCGGATTGCCATCCGATCGAACGACCATCCGATCGTGTGATGTTTGGGACTTTGGTACTTAATCAAATTTCAACACGTTCAATGCAATACGGATTGCCACCCGACCGGATAGTCATCGGATCGAGTGACCGTCCTGCTGTGAACTTGTTCTCAACTGAGGAGACTCGCCAATCGGATCGCCGTCCGATCGACCGACCTGAAGGGCATAGATACTTCTCTATTTTCAAAATGCTACAACGAAAACTTCAAATGACAAACCATCATACACAAACACATCTTTAACAAACGAGGTGTCAATCCAATCGAATGGCCATCCGATCGGATGACCATCCGAACGGATTGACATCCGATACTTGGTACTTTTACATCGGTTTACGCGCCGCTCATCGTTTATGCTATCGTTAACTGTTCAGGCTAATCTCTCAGCGCTCCCTTCAATCCAATGCAGTGTTTATTAAGTTAAACGCTATCTGTGAGTATACTCGATCCCTTTTTGCTTTATGCACTTTTGGGTGTTACATACGTTACTTATTCTAAATCACATCGAACACACAACGCAAACACTATTTATACGCTGACCTCTAATGCATGTTATACGTGACTCGATGAATGCTTGTTTGTTATGTTTACACATTGATTGTTGTCTACCTACCTTAGCAACGATATTACTATAGTTTGGACTCAACACCTGTTCACTCAGGGGTTGTTAAGGACAATCCTTCACGTGTTCGCAGTGGTGAACATGTGATGCGCACTCGCTACTCGCAGTCATTGGTATTGATAGGATCTTTGTCGATAACTTACATGCTTCACATTATACGTAGTACATGCTGGTTATGCGTAAATGATTTCGAACTCTATTATGCTATTATCAAACTTGTATGCTCACCTTTACACTATGTGTATTGACCTTTATTTTAACGTATGTGACAGGTGTTTAGGATGCCACCTTCTAGGATGCTTGCTTTGTGGAATCGAGTTAGGAAGAGTCTAGAAACAAACAAACAATTTATTTATTTGAATCTGAGTCGTCGGAACATTTGATATGTCTTTGAGAAAACAATGTGTGTAATAACTGCTTTTATTTGATATATTATGGTATGGGACATAATGATAAATATCCGATAATTTTAGTTGTTATGGATCTCTCTTGGACAATCTGTTTCGCTCAGTGCCGCGCCCCGATGATTCCGCCATCGGTTGGGGTGTGACAGAGACGAAAGTGAAGACACCCGAATGGCAAATATGCAACAAGGATGATTCCCGGGCTTCGTGTCTTCAACCGTATGCTCCAAGAACTCGAAAACGCTCTGAAAGATACCGAAAATTCGTCCTAAAGCTCCTTGGTTCGTAAGTTATTGGTTTTTGAAAGATTATTCTAAATTTATAATGAAACCCTATTACGTAAACAATAATCGCCGCCCATATACCCCATCGCGTCGCGCGACAGGGGGCACTCTCCACGCTCGCGCAGTGCGAGCATATAAAGTTCAGGTTATATTATTTTTTTATCCTCACGGGCCGCGACGGTGTTTCCAGCTTATTGTCGCGCGACGCGAGAGCACACTTTTTCAAGAATTCTTCGCTTTTAACTCAGTTTCAGCAATGCAACGATCCAAACTTCATCTCAACTTAATTTCCAGTCGTTTAATTGTCGTTTTTCGACACTTTCAGCACCAAAGACCTAGAAATACCAAAACGAATCAAAGTAACAAAATTCTAAATAAAAACTGAATAAACAAACACGAAATCTATACAAACTGAACACGATAAATGGATGTATTTTACAATACATCAGACACCCGCCTTGCATCCCACCATCCTAGCTTTGTCTTTCACCTCTGATAAATGCACTCTAATGCCATAGAGATTAGATTTAGCAAGATTGATTTTCAGCCTCGAACACATGTAGAAAACCCGAAGAGTCCTCGCCACATTAGCGATGGTCTCTTCATTCCAAGTCCCTAAAATAATGGCTCATCCGCATAGAACAAATGAGAGATATTTGGTCCATTGTTTGGGGTCTGAATTCCATGGACTGCACTCGCTTCTTAAGCTGCATCCAACATACCCGACTGGTTTTCCATAACAATTAAAAATAAAAAGGGGAAAAGGGGTCCCTTTGTCGCATTCCTTTTCCTTATTGAAACTCGAATGTGAGTGCACCGTAAACCAGAAACGACGATCTAGCCAACGAAAGCACTCCTTGGATCCACGAGCACCACTTCCTCAGAAATCCCATTTGGTCAAAAGTATCGATCACAAACTTCCAATTGACGTTATCATGTGCCTTTCGAAATCGATTTTTAAAACAAAAGTTTGTTTCCTGTTCTTCTTGCTCCAAGTAATAAGTTCTGAGAATCCGAAATGACTTCTTCTAACACTTTTTTTAGCCTATTCGCTATAACTTTCGAGATCACTTTGCTAATAATCCCCACGAGATTGAAGAACCACTACCAACATTGATTTTTTCCTTGGTTGTAAAATTGGTTGTATTATCGAAATCGATATATGTATTTGTTTTTTATGGATGTAAAATATGTTTTTTTTTTTCAAATATAAAATTCCATAAAATTGTAAATATATCATTGCGAGAAACGCTTATTTTTTTTATGTTTGGATAAACATTTTATTTTTTCATGATAGAACATGGTTTTAGCGGGAAAAGACAGGAAAACCATAATTATTGATTTTTTTTCCTTACTCTCAAAAGTATCAATATTATGCTTCATAAGTTTTCAGGACTCGAGTTTGCTCTTGCATGCATCTTATAAAAATCTTTATGTTAAATTATGAACATTATTCACGGCAAAAGATAAAGTGGAGGTTGCTGTTATGATAACAAGTAGAAACGGTCTTGAGTTGATTGAGCATTTTTATAAGCGTAATGATTTATGTTTTGAACCTTAGTTTCTAATATATATTTTTATGAACTTTACTATTAAAAAAAGAGCTAACATTATTTTACTATTAAAAAAAGAGCTAACATCCTCATCCTCTTCTATCTTTGTGTCAAGTAGAAGTGTTGGTAAATTTTTTTTTTTTTGCTCGTTTAAAAGAAATTATATATTATATAACTATTATTAATTTGCAACAATTTAATGTAATGAGAGTTGTAACTCTTGCATAAATTATATACCTATAAATTTGATGCAATAAGAGTTGTACCTTTTGCATAAATTCTATCGTGTACAAATGTATGTTAAACTATAAATTTATATACTATTAATTTGAAAGATGTTTGTGTATAGTGGGTTTGTACATGATACTTAATGAGTTTTTTGTGCATAGTTGTGTTGTACATGATGCTTAGGGTGTATAAATTTATAAAATTTGAAAGATGTTTGTGCATATTGGGTTTGTACATGATGCTTAATGAGTTTTTTTTTTCCATAGTTGTGTTGTACATGATGCTTAGGGGCTGTTTGGCAACATCTGAACCAATAAGTGCTGAATGAAAAAGAGGTATGAATGGGTAAGAGGGTCTGAATGGGTAAGTGCTGAACCAGTAAAGTGCTGTTTGGTTCCATATCTGAATGACAGTGTAAAATGACATTTTTACCCCTCCCCACAAAATAAACCCTTTATAGATTTTTTTCTATAAACCCAATATCATCATCATCATTCATCAGTATTCTCATCACCCCCCCTCTTCCCCTTTCTCTCCCTACCTGCAACACCGCCACCGCCATCATCATCATCATCATCTCCACCACCAAACTTTAACACCCCTTTTTCTGGATCGGAACATGAACATACAGACTGAGGTGTAGTCGCTGTTGGGTGGAAGAGAGGGAGGAGGAAGGGCGGCGGTCGACGGTGGTGAAAGAGAGGGAGGCGGCGGTCGGCGGTCGGTGGTGAGGAGAGGGGTTGGGGGCGGAGGTGTTCGGTGGTGATGAGAGGGATGAGGAGGGCGGTTCGGTGGTGAGGGCTGTTCGGTGGTGATGGCTGTTCGGTGGTGATGAGCGGGAGAAGGAGGGTCAGGGCACAAGAGGGTATGCTTGTCCAAAGTTCCATTCAGACTTCATATTTATCTGAACCATTCAGACTGAATGATTCCATTCAGAGGTGAGCGATTAGTGAACCAAACACCTTATCATCTGACCGAATCAGAGGTTGACCTCTGAATGGTTCCATTCAGCAACAACCAAACAACCCCTTAGTGTGTATATAGTTACATAATATAAATTTACAAGTTGAGGGATTGAGGTGTTGTACCCTATGTTTTGGGAGTTTTAAAAAAAAAAAAAAATTGATGTTTCACTTTAAACCCAAAACTACTTGATTTTGTAGTTTCAACCCAAAAGTTTTTAGTTTTTCCAGTTTAACCTCACAACCTTTTTACAGTCAACTTTGATCCCCTATGTTTTTCATATTTTGCAAATTTTTTCGTTTTACGTTTAGATATAAATTTTGAGACTTAACACGGCACAATGCGTGTGTGTGTGTGGTTCAACGATTTTACGTTTTGTTATACGCTTCATTCTAAATTTTGCGAGTTAACATGGAGCAACGTGCGTGTGTGGTTCAGTGTGTTTACGTCGTCTATTTTTTTCTGGTTTAATAAGTTCGTCACAACGTGCGAGTCCTAAATCGAGTTAGTTATTATTTTCTATTTTTATATGTCGGTCTAATTTTTCCACATTAAGACGCCGCAACTTCAATGTTGGTGGTCGTTGGCTATAGTGTGGCATTGGTGCTATTTGTCACGGTTTTATGCCCCCGCCTCAACGCGGGGAGCTTAATACGATAGGTTATTTATTTGGATACAAGTCATATAACATAGTAATTATGATACCATTAATTTTATTGAGATTATTAGGTGAATTACTTATATGTATAAGATAGTAATACAGATTTAACAGTCAAAAACATCTTTAACAAATTGTAAATGTGAATCTGATCAACAACACGTCAATTTCGTTGACCGCAACGCAACGCACGCGGATCAATCTTCTAGTTAGAATAAAATAAGAGCACACTACAAAAATCTTACTTGTGGTATATTGAAAATTACGGATTAATTTACGCAAATTAAAGTTAAATAATCCCGACTTTCTCAATTTGGCCGATAATAATTTCAACTCAGTTATTTGCCGATAATAATCCGAACTGGTCCACTTTTGGCCGATAATAGTTTGCGTTAAATATAGCTTAACGGAGTTAAGTTTTTTTTCCGAATTACAAACCGATGTTTTAGGGCTTCTATTAGAACGAGAATACGAGTTGATTGATGTAAAATATACCTTGAAATACTGCCTCAAACGACGAAAACGATGCTTCAACTCGGGTGTTTAAACTTTCAATTAACATAAATCAAGTCGTTTGAAGCACCGTTTTGAGGTGAATTTTACTGTCACACCCCAACCGATGGCGGAATCATCGGGGCGCGGCACTGAGCGAAACAGATTGTCCAGAAGTTTCCATAACAACTATCATTACCATTCAATTTAAGTTAACATGTCCCATACCATGTCTCAAATAGTAAAACAAGTTATTACAGACAAAAACTAAACAAATATTCTGTTCCGACAACTCAGATTTAAACATAACAATTTATTCGTTGGTTTCTAGGACTCATTCCTAGCTTGGATTTCATCACAGCCCGAGAAGTATATAAGCAACCTAAGCACCTGTCACATACGTTAAAATAAAGTCAATACATAAAATGTAAAGGTGAGCATACAAGTTTGATAATAGCATATAGAGTTCGAATTCGTTTACGCATAACCAGCACGTACACATAGTGAAATGAAGCACGTTAGTTATCGACATAGATCCATCGATACCAATGACTGCGGGTTGACTGCCCGAGGCAGTTCGCAATACACGATTACCACTGTAATCCGTGCAAGTAAGAGATCCTTAACAACCCCCGTGTGAACGGGTGCTGAGTCCAAACTATAGTACTATCGTTGCTAAGGCAGGTAGACAGCATTCCATGTGTAAACATAACAAACAAGCATTCATAAGCCACGTATAACATGCATTAATGGTTAAGCGTTAAAATAGCTTGAGTAGTGTGATAGTTGTAGTTTGAATAGTTGTAACGTATGTAACACCCAAAAGTGCTAAAGCAAAAAGGGTTCGAGTATACTCACCGCGATAGTGGATTGAAGGGAGCGCTTTACAGCGAGTACGATTAGCCTGAATAGATTCGATAACGTAACGATAAGTGACGCGTAAAACAGTACAAGTGAGAGTGGGCTTGAATGACTGACCGTGCGGATCAGTCATCCGTGAGTAAGGGTCATCCGTGCGCATGACCTATCCGTGCGGGTGGTGATACGTACGGATGGCAATGCGTGCGGATGGTGTTCCGTTTCGGATGAGCTGTTCGTGCGTACGAGCTGTTCGTGCGCACGAGCTGTCCGTGCGGACAAGTTGCTTGTGTGGGATGAATGTTCAAGTGGATTGTTTCTTCCTAAGATGTGTTTGTGTATGATGGCTTGTGCTTTGAAGTTTTCGTTGTAGCATTTTGAAAACACCAAAATGTTTCTACCTTTCAAGCCGGCCGCGCGGACGGCGGTCCGTGCGTGTGGTAGTCCGTGCGGACGGTCCGTGCGCGCGGGCAGAGACAATCCGTCCGGATAGTCTGTCCGTGCGTACGACTTGGCCGTGCGGATGAAAATTGTTTGGTTTTCGTTTTAAGGCCTTAGTATCTCATGATCCGAAGAGTAATCCATTCAGAGGTCGTCCGTTTGGATTGCTCGTTCGTCGATACTCAAACCTTTGTTTGGAAAGTGAGTCCCAAGGGTAGTCCGTGCGGATCACCACTCGTGCGTATGACCTGTACGCGCGTATGGCTCGTACGTGCATACGGCTCGTCCGTGCGGACAGCTAGTCCGCGCGGATAGCTTGTCCGTGCGGACAACGAGTCCGGTTGTTCCGTTCGTCTACACTTGGTTTCTGTTGTCGCTTGTCGAGACGTTCGGATTACGCGGCAACCACTTGGAGTTGTGTTCCCTCCCGCGGGACTAGACCGGCCAGGAACCACCCTAACTCAGCCTGTCGGCGACTCGGAACAGTTCTCCCGGTTAACCCCGAAATCAGTTGTCTACGGGTAGAATTCCGGATCTGGAACTAGGGCATTACTATTGATGAGTAAAACACGAGGACTGATCGGATTTGTACCGGTTTCAAGGGTAAAAGTGGGAAAGAACTTTGGTCTATGTCTTTCAACTCTTTTATCCTTAGAAAAGTTTAGATCTAGGTGGAATTATTGTAAAACTTGTAGAAATCGTTTGGATCTGGGGCATTCTTGGTGGAATGAGGCCAAGCATGAAGTTCTTATGAACTTGATGATGACATCACCCGTGAATACCTCAAATCCGGATGATTTCATGGATAAAATCGAAGATTCGAAAGATAGAAGTGTGTAGAATTGTGTAGTGCTTAAAGATGTACAAGAATTAGTGCAAGATCTTACCTGGATTGGAAGAAATCTGAGAAAAGGTGAAGAATGCGGATGGTTCGGACGTCACTTGCCAAAAGTGGAAAAAGTGGAGAGTGACCCGTGTATTTATAGGGTGCCAAAAGAGGAAAGCATGGGCCGTGCGCATGGCATGCACCCGGGTAGGCTACCCGCGCGGACTGGCCATCCGTGCGGACTGGCAATCCGTGCGGACTGGCCATCCGTGCGGATTGGCCATCCGTGCGGATGCCGCCTCCCTTGATGGATTTGGCGCGATGTTGATTCGGTTCTGATTGCGAGCGGTTCGATAGGGTTTCCTAATCTAAATTACTTTCAGTCCCAACTACTTCTTATAGGGTTCGGCTCGGAATTCGGGTCCGGGTTCGTTTAGATTCGAGTTAGACTTCGAGTTCGATTGAGTTCGCTTGATTATCCCAACATAATGACATAAAGTAAACATGCACAAGTAACACGTAAGGCACACACACACACGTATAATGACAAGTAAAATACATAGCTCGAGTTACGATTTGATGTCGATTCGATTAGCATAGCTTGATTAACTTTATCGCATTGTTACTTCCTATCGTTCACGGTCGTAGGTCGATCGAAATACGGCTAGAATGGTTCGATTATTGCAATGTACGACATTTACTCCACATAATCTAAATATCATACAAACAATTCTACCAGTCACGTCGCGCGAAACCGGTCGTTGACTTTGACCTTGACTTTGACTTTCACTCGTGAAAACACGGGGTGTTACAGCCTCCCCTTGTTTAGGAAATTTCGTCCCGAAATTAAGCCGGAAGCTATAACTAATTCGTGAATCACGTGTGAGAATCCTTGGTATTATTGTTAAATCGTCAAATCAACTAAGATCTTACGGTTAAAACTTCGCTCGTTCCTGGATATGATGTGCGAATACACATGATTTAAAAGCCTATAAAGTTTTTTTTTTTCAATTTAATTCAAGGTATTTTGGGAGAAATTTCTTTTAATTTTCCGATTTCCCATTTTCAAATGTGCTCGTCTACACACTCGTAGGTTGCCGGATCGGTTTTCACACTGAATCGATTACGTAACGATCGTTCGACGTGCGGAATCCGTTGAACGTGCGTGACTGAACACAGTCCCAACGGAGTCAAACCAATCCTACAATGGTATCTGAGCAGGTGCTCGATTGCGATGATCAAACACGCTCAGATTTGAACAATTTCTTCATCTTTGCAGGATCGGCTTCGAACCGATTCGATTGCGTAATCGACCGTGCGACGTGTGGAATCCATTGAACGTGCGTGATCGAACAGACAAAAACGTACAATTTCTTTCCTTAACGTGATTCAATAGATCCGTATGACGTGTACAAACTTTCTCTCTCTAGACCTTCTCTCTCTAAGATATTCTCTCTAATTAAACAACTGCGGGTACTTGGCCTTCATGTCGCTTTCGAGTTCCCATGTGAACTCCGCGCCTTGTTTGCCTTCCCACCGGACTTTCACAATAGGAATGCGTGAGCGCCTGAGTTCTTTGGATTGGCGATCCATGATTTCGACAGGCTTTTCCACGAAGTGTAATGTTTCGTTCACTCGTAAATCATCTAGAGGAACATGTACGGCCGGTTCGTAGATGGTCTTTCGTAGGTTTGACACGTGGAAGATCGGATGGACATTGTTAAGTTCTTCCGGTAATTTGAGTCTGTAGGCGACTTTTCCGATCCTTTCCAGAATCTTAAAAGGTCCCACATATCGAGGCGCAAGTTTCCCCTTTTTGCCGAATCGGACTACACCCTTCCAAGGTGATACCTTTAGGAGTACGTAGTCACCAACGCCATACTCGCGGTGTTTACGCTTTTTATCGGCGAGAAGCTTCTGTCTATCTCGAGCCTTCGCTAGATTGTCCCGAATTTGGAAAATTTTGTCTGTCGTTTCTTGTAGCAGCTCCGGACCGGTTAGTTGCGAGTGACCGATCTCGTGCCACACAATAGGCGATCGACATCTTCTTCCGTATAAGGCCTCGAAAGGTGCCATCTGGATACTAGCCTGGTAGCTGTTGTTGTACGAGAATTCGACTAACGGAAGGTGTCTATCCCAATTACCACCGAAATCTAGGACACATGAACGGAGCATGTCTTCAAGAGTACGAATCGTTCTTTCAGTCTGACCGTCGGTTTGTGGGTGGAACGCAGTACTTAGATTAAGTGTTGTACCGAGTGCCGTTTGAAACGTTCCCCACAACCGTGAAGTGAATCGAGCATCACGATCAGAGATGATATCACGAGGCGTCCCATGTCGACAAATGATCTCGTCGGTGTAGATTCGGGCTAATCGTTCCACCTTGTAGTCTTCCCGTATCGGCAGAAAGTGGGCTGATTTGGTCAAACGGTCAATAACAACCCAAATGCTGTCGTGACCTGATGACGTGGTTGGAAGCTTGGTTACGAAATCCATAGCTATGCTCTCCCACTTCCACATGGGAATTGGAGGTTGTTCGAGCAAGCCAGAGGGTCGTTGATGTTCAGCCTTGACTCTAGCACAGGTTAGGCATCTCCCGACGTAGAGTGCGATATCTCGTTTCATGCCCGGCCACCAGTACCTATATCGAAGGTCGTGGTACATTTTATCGGCACCAGGATGAATAGAGTATCGGGACTTGTGGGCTTCATCCATGATAATCTGTCGCAGGTTGGTTCGTTTGGGAATCCAGATCTTGTCTAAGAAGTGGAATATCCCGTTTGATTTGCTCACAAGTTGGGCTCCATCGTGGTAGATTCTTTCTTTCTTCAAGGTGCGTTCGTTGAAACATGCATGCTGGGCGTCGCGAATAAGAGCTTCGAGATTGTGCTGGGCCTGAACATTACGAGTGCTAAGCAAATAACTCCGTCTGCTAAGTGCGTCGGCAACAACATTTGCTTTGCCTGGATGATAACGAATCTCATAGTCGTAATCGTTGAGAAGTTCCACCCATCGGCGTTGACGCATATTTAGTTCCCTCTGATTAAAGATGTGTTGTAGGCTCTTATGATCGGTGAAGATCGTACACTTGGTACCATACAGGTAGTGTCGCCAAATCTTTAATGCAAAAACAACTGCGCCTAGCTCGAGATCGTGGGTTGTATAGTTCTTCTCGTGGATTTTGAGCTGACGAGATGCGTAAGCAATAACCTTGTCTCGTTGCATTAAGACACAACCGAGACCAAGGTTAGAAGCATCACAGTAGACAATGAAATTATCGTTTCCGTCGGGTAGCGTGAGAACAGGAGCATTGCAAAGCATGTACTTAAGGGTTCGAAAGGCAGACTCTTGTTTGGTTCCCCAGACAAAAGGCTCGTCCTTATGAGTAAGAGAAGTAAGGGGTACAGCAATCTTCGAGAATCCTTCGATGAACCGTCGATAATAGCCTGCTAGCCCGAGAAAGGAGCGGACTTCGGTCGGGTTTTTAGGCGTAACCCAGCTCTTAACAGCTTCAATCTTCGCAGGATCGACATGAATACCCTGACTATTTACGATGTGACCCAGAAATTGGACCTCCTCCAACCAAAACTCGCATTTGGAGAATTTGGCGTAGAGTTGGTTCTCCTGGAGTAACTCGAGAACCAAACGTAGATGTTGCGCGTGTTCGGCTCTCGTTTTGGAATAGATCAAGACATCGTCGATGAACACGATGACGAAACGGTCAAGATACGGTTTACATACTCGATTCATCAGATCCATGAAAACTGCTGGTGCATTAGTTAGGCCAAAAGGCATGACAACGAATTCATAATGGCCGTATCGAGTGCGAAACGCGGTTTTGGGTATATCTTCTTCTTGTATACGCAGCTGATGGTATCCGGAACGTAGATCGATCTTTGAGAAGCACGTAGCGCCTTGCAGTTGGTCAAACAAATCGTCTATTCGAGGCAAAGGATAGCGGTTCTTGATAGTCAACTTATTCAATTCCCGATAGTCGATGCACATCCGGAACGACCCGTCCTTCTTTTTGACGAAGAGAACTGGTGCGCCCCAAGGAGAGGTGCTCGGGCGAATAAAGCCTTTTTCAAGCAGTTCCTGGAGTTGGGTTGAGAGTTCGCGCATTTCGGACGGCGCAAGTCGATAAGGAGCTCTGGCGATAGGATTTGCTCCAGGAATAAGGTCAATGCGGAAATCGATATCACGCTTCGGAGGTAGTCCGGGAAGATCCTCCGGAAAGACTCGAGGAAATTCTCGAACCACTGGAACGTCTTTTACTTTCTTCTTCTCTTTCTTTTCCTTCTCCGCTGCTACGACATGAGCCAAGAAAGCCCTGTATTCCTTGCGGAGATACTTGCTGGCTTGTAGGCATGATATAAGCTTGAGACCCTTCGAAGTAGTATCACCATAAACGCACAATGAATCCCCGTTTGCGAGCGAAAAACGAATCATTTTATCGAAGCACACAACTTCGGCATGGTTTTCACGAAGAAAGTCCATGCCTATTATGACATCAAAGCTTCCTAATTGCATCGGAATGAGATCGATCGAGAAGATGTGATTGTTGAGCTCGAGAGTGCAATCACGAATAACAGAGTTTACAGCGACGGTTCTTCCGGTAGCGACTTCAACATCGAATGCAGAGGAGAGTCGGGAACGTTTACGACTAAGGAGTTTCTCAAACTCGAGTGACACAAAGCAATTATCGGCTCCAGTATCAAACAAACATGAAGCATAAATACCATTCACAAGGAACGTACCATTGACCACGTTGTTGTCGGCCTGGGCTTGACGCACATTGAGATTGAAGGTTCTGGCTCGTGCGACCTGTTGTTGCTGCTGCTGCTGCTGTTGTTGTTGCTGCTGTGGCTGCTGCTGGGGTTCTTGTTTCACTACCCTGTTTGGGCACATGTTGGCGAAATGATTCGGGTCGCCACACGTGAAGCATGCTCTGGCTTTGACTGCGGGTGCCGGAGGAGCTTGTTGACCCTGTGGGGCAGCGAGTAGAGCTTGATTGGCAGGAGCTTGACGAATACGGCAGTTGGCAGTAAAGTGGCCGTAGACGTTGCAATGGGCACAGAAGCGGCATTGAATAGCAGTCGGGTGATGATAAGTGCAAGTAGGGCAGAGTGGATGTGGTCCAGTATACGCACGCTTTGCAGGCGGTGCGTTGGCCACAGGCGCCGCTACTTGACGCTGTTGGGCAGGTACGGCTTGGATCGGTGCAGCAGTAATCGCACAGTTCTTGTTCTTTCTCTTGTTCTTGCGCTTGTTGCTTGACGAGGTGGGTTCAACAGTTGGTGCAGCAGTGGTAGCTTGATGCAGATGCTTGGAGGTCTTATCCCACACCCCAGCCTTGACCCTTTTGTCATTGATCTCAGCGGCTAGCAGATAGGTTTCTTCGATCGTGGTAGTCTTAGCCGCTTGCACGAAATCAGCGACGCAGTCGGGTAGGGCTCGGATGTACTTCTTGATGGTCATCTCAGGGGTCTTGACTTGATCAGGACAGATGATGCTGAGCTGTTTGAAGCGAGCAGTAAGACCAGCATTGTCTCCATCCTTCTGATGTATGTGCCAGAATTCGTCTTCAAGCTTTTGACGCTCGTGAAGAGGGCAGAATTCCTCTAGCATGACTTCCTTGAGTTCATCCCACGACAATCCGTAAGCTGCATCATTCCCTCTCTTGTTCCTCTCGGCCGTCCACCAGTCCAAAGCACGGGACTGAAAGACGCCGGTAGCGTTCAGAGTTCGAAGGTCATCAGGGCAACCACTTTGTCGCAGAGTAACCTCGATAGAGTCAAACCAGTGGAATAGAGCAGTAGGACCTCCTTCGCCTGTGAATTCTTTCGGCCCACATGATTTGAACTGTTTGAAGCTGAAAGGTCTTGCGGCAGCTTTTGGACCTTCAGTTCTCGACTCCTCGGATGATTTGCTGGCGTTCTCATAGGCATCGCTCACAGCTTTTGCAACGCTTTTCGCAATGATAGAGGCGAGACGTCTGTCCCTCTTTTCCTGACGAGAGAGCGTATGACGAGACCCAGACGACATTGTCTGCAATAGACATCGCCACGGAACTCAACACATGTATTCGAATCTCACCTCACACGTCTACTATTACTAAAGCTCAGTAACACGTACCATTTAAACGTATATAATCACAAATTATCAGAATTGCACAAAATCACGTAGACATACCGAGCACGTAATCACAATATTCCTACACAGATAAGCACAAATAGCAAGAAAATACGTATACTTAGCCACTAAAAGAACTTATGAGCATACGAGGTATTCAAACTGTTTCTATTGTTGATTTGCTAGCGATGGGTTGTGTGGGTTCTGTGTCTTAGCAGAAGCAATAGTGTTGGGTCGAAACCAATAGTATCTCAAAACGTTAACAAATCACAGGAAATAAATTAAAATTTTTCATAAAGATCGATAAATCGAAGGTAGATTGTCTGCGGCTAATAGACTTTGACTAACCAAAGTAGCTCGACTATTCACAAGGATCCTGCACAACGACCTCTAGGACTATGCCCTTGCCTCGATTCTTGGGCATTGGCGCAATTCCCATTGGTTAGGTTGTGTCTTTAGACCGTTGGAGTCCATCGAACTTTGGTGGAGTTTTGTATAAAAGCGGAACGAGTTGTCAAGGTTAAGGTTTCACCCCTATCTCGCAACTACCGTCCTTGCTCTTGATAAAAGTTGAGGAGATTATTCATCAAAATATGGATTTCACTCCTGATTTGGTATAATTTCTCCTTGTTTGTAGCCAAAAACGCAAGCTGATCAGGCAATTTTAGTCGAGAGTTTGCGGTTTTCACACCTATTCTCGGCCTTATTGCCTGTTCATAACTTGAAAATTCGAGTGCAACGATAGTGGTAGCAACGAGTTTACGCATACGCGTGAGTTGGTCTGTTGGTTCTTAACTATAGACTAGGTCTCTAAGACTCCGATCCGGACTAGGTCGAGTCTTGCCTAATTCCCTATAGTTATGGCTCTGATACCAATCTGTCACACCCCAACCGATGGCGGAATCATCGGGGCGCGGCACTGAGCGAAACAGATTGTCCAGAAGTTTCCATAACAACTATCATTACCATTCAATTTAAGTTAACATGTCCCATACCATGTCTCAAATAGTAAAACAAGTTATTACAGACAAAAACTAAACAAATATTCTGTTCCGACAACTCAGATTTAAACATAACAATTTATTCGTTGGTTTCTAGGACTCATTCCTAGCTTGGATTTCATCACAGCCCGAGAAGTATATAAGCAACCTAAGCACCTGTCACATACGTTAAAATAAAGTCAATACATAAAATGTAAAGGTGAGCATACAAGTTTGATAATAGCATATAGAGTTCGAATTCGTTTACGCATAACCAGCACGTACACATAGTGAAATGAAGCACGTTAGTTATCGACATAGATCCATCGATACCAATGACTGCGGGTTGACTGCCCGAGGCAGTTCGCAATACACGATTACCACTGTAATCCGTGCAAGTAAGAGATCCTTAACAACCCCCGTGTGAACGGGTGCTGAGTCCAAACTATAGTACTATCGTTGCTAAGGCAGGTAGACAGCATTCCATGTGTAAACATAACAAACAAGCATTCATAAGCCACGTATAACATGCATTAATGGTTAAGCGTTAAAATAGCTTGAGTAGTGTGATAGTTGTAGTTTGAATAGTTGTAACGTATGTAACACCCAAAAGTGCTAAAGCAAAAAGGGTTCGAGTATACTCACCGCGATAGTGGATTGAAGGGAGCGCTTTACAGCGAGTACGATTAGCCTGAATAGATTCGATAACGTAACGATAAGTGACGCGTAAAACAGTACAAGTGAGAGTGGGCTTGAATGACTGACCGTGCGGATCAGTCATCCGTGAGTAAGGGTCATCCGTGCGCATGACCTATCCGTGCGGGTGGTGATACGTACGGATGGCAATGCGTGCGGATGGTGTTCCGTTTCGGATGAGCTGTTCGTGCGTACGAGCTGTTCGTGCGCACGAGCTGTCCGTGCGGACAAGTTGCTTGTGTGGGATGAATGTTCAAGTGGATTGTTTCTTCCTAAGATGTGTTTGTGTATGATGGCTTGTGCTTTGAAGTTTTCGTTGTAGCATTTTGAAAACACCAAAATGTTTCTACCTTTCAAGCCGGCCGCGCGGACGGCGGTCCGTGCGTGTGGTAGTCCGTGCGGACGGTCCGTGCGCGCGGGCAGAGACAATCCGTCCGGATAGTCTGTCCGTGCGTACGACTTGGCCGTGCGGATGAAAATTGTTTGGTTTTCGTTTTAAGGCCTTAGTATCTCATGATCCGAAGAGTAATCCATTCAGAGGTCGTCCGTTTGGATTGCTCGTTCGTCGATACTCAAACCTTTGTTTGGAAAGTGAGTCCCAAGGGTAGTCCGTGCGGATCACCACTCGTGCGTATGACCTGTACGCGCGTATGGCTCGTACGTGCATACGGCTCGTCCGTGCGGACAGCTAGTCCGCGCGGATAGCTTGTCCGTGCGGACAACGAGTCCGGTTGTTCCGTTCGTCTACACTTGGTTTCTGTTGTCGCTTGTCGAGACGTTCGGATTACGCGGCAACCACTTGGAGTTGTGTTCCCTCCCGCGGGACTAGACCGGCCAGGAACCACCCTAACTCAGCCTGTCGGCGACTCGGAACAGTTCTCCCGGTTAACCCCGAAATCAGTTGTCTACGGGTAGAATTCCGGATCTGGAACTAGGGCATTACTATTGATGAGTAAAACACGAGGACTGATCGGATTTGTACCGGTTTCAAGGGTAAAAGTGGGAAAGAACTTTGGTCTATGTCTTTCAACTCTTTTATCCTTAGAAAAGTTTAGATCTAGGTGGAATTATTGTAAAACTTGTAGAAATCGTTTGGATCTGGGGCATTCTTGGTGGAATGAGGCCAAGCATGAAGTTCTTATGAACTTGATGATGACATCACCCGTGAATACCTCAAATCCGGATGATTTCATGGATAAAATCGAAGATTCGAAAGATAGAAGTGTGTAGAATTGTGTAGTGCTTAAAGATGTACAAGAATTAGTGCAAGATCTTACCTGGATTGGAAGAAATCTGAGAAAAGGTGAAGAATGCGGATGGTTCGGACGTCACTTGCCAAAAGTGGAAAAAGTGGAGAGTGACCCGTGTATTTATAGGGTGCCAAAAGAGGAAAGCATGGGCCGTGCGCATGGCATGCACCCGGGTAGGCTACCCGCGCGGACTGGCCATCCGTGCGGACTGGCAATCCGTGCGGACTGGCCATCCGTGCGGACTGGCCATCCGTGCGGATTGGCCATCCGTGCGGATGCCGCCTCCCTTGATGGATTTGGCGCGATGTTGATTCGGTTCTGATTGCGAGCGGTTCGATAGGGTTTCCTAATCTAAATTACTTTCAGTCCCAACTACTTCTTATAGGGTTCGGCTCGGAATTCGGGTCCGGGTTCGTTTAGATTCGAGTTAGACTTCGAGTTCGATTGAGTTCGCTTGATTATCCCAACATAATGACATAAAGTAAACATGCACAAGTAACACGTAAGGCACACACACACACGTATAATGACAAGTAAAATACATAGCTCGAGTTACGATTTGATGTCGATTCGATTAGCATAGCTTGATTAACTTTATCGCATTGTTACTTCCTATCGTTCACGGTCGTAGGTCGATCGAAATACGGCTAGAATGGTTCGATTATTGCAATGTACGACATTTACTCCACATAATCTAAATATCATACAAACAATTCTACCAGTCACGTCGCGCGAAACCGGTCGTTGACTTTGACCTTGACTTTGACTTTCACTCGTGAAAACACGGGGTGTTACATTTACATAAATTGACTCATGTCCTCGTTTTGATCGGCACTGGTGCCCCCGCCATTGGTGCCACCTGTCGTCCTTTCTGTCAGCTGAGAGTATCTTTTTTTGTCGCCAGGTGTCTTTTTCTAGAATCTTCTACAACCTTCTGGATGCTTTCTTGTTGCAAGGCTGGCAGGTTGGAGTGGTATGGTCCCTCTGACACATGTGTATCTGCGATTTGCGATTGGGATAATACCTCTTCACCTTCTAGTACTAAGTTAAACTTGTTTGCTTTATTGTGAAAACTTTTTGCAAAATGAGTGTTTTAACATTTGGGAGCCTTGACAAACAAGTTGTTGGTATACTCCTAAACCCTTACCTAAGGATGAGTTTCCTAAGCTACGATAATGGTTTGCTTATCTATATGGACAATATATGGGCTTAAATTCCCATGCCACAAAAGTGGCGCTAAAACTCCTTGAGAGTTTACTTGGATCCATGCATGTGTGTTGTTATGTGGTTTTTTCTGTGTTATTTGATAGTTTAACACAACTTTCTTGCAAATCATTTTAGTGTCTTCAAATTAAATAATTTGTTTCATTAAAGTTCTCATAAAAATTTGTTGAGATTTAATAAATATTTAATTAATTGGAATTATAAAAAATCTGTGTAATAGATTGCTTTTCAAGATTATATTGTATGCAGTGCCGGCCCTAGGGGTGGGCAGGGAGGACCACCGGCCAGGGCCCAATATTTTGGAAGGCACGCTATTTTTAGAAAAAAACTTGATGTATATACGTAAAATTTTCTTTTTTTTATAGGGTATGCATATACAAACACTAACATAGGCCCAATTACAAAACTATTCTTATGTTTTAGATTAGTTATTAACCCATTGTTATTAGGTTTAGACATTTATTGAGCATAATACCCAATTTTGTTAAGGCTTAAGGGCACGGTTTTTAGAGCCCGAACATGGTACACGAATTCTGAGGGCCGACCCTGATTGTATGCAATGAGTTTAACCTTCATTGTATATGGGATTATATAAAGTAATAGTGTATAATTTTTAAGGGAATATATATATGGTTTGTAAGCATTCTAAGAAAATGACTGATTGTAATAATAGGACACGTCTACGTAGATAAAAACACATACTTGTGTCTTTAAAAATGTTAAAAGCGGATTTTGTATTCCTAAAAGTTTAAACAAGTTGAAAGTTTTTAATGTTTTGGCATGCATGGTTTTATTTAATTTTTTTTTAAACACTGTATTCATCTATGTTTTTTTTTTTTTTTTGCTAATTGATGTATACTTCCATGCAAGGCACCAACAAAAGTTCAATTAGAAGTAAAAGACCTTAAAAAATCTTAGTTGTTACTTATGGTACATATCTATACATATATTATTCAGGACCATGTCCCCACTTAGTACCCCCAACATGTTTGAAATTCAGTAATGTAAATCATATCAAAAGTCTTCGACTATGATGCATATTTGGGGACCATTTTTGGGGAAATTAAAAAATATTATCTTAAATTCATTAGATCACCCGCGATCGCTTGGTTTTGGTGGTTATTTTTTCGTTGGTTTTCCATATCAGTCGGTTTTGCCTATCGTGGGCACTGTTTGAAGGGTGGTGTGGACCATCGGTTTTGGAGAGGAATGGAAGAAATAGAAGAAGGGTAGCACGTGATAGGACCCAAAACAAATGGAATCGATCATATTTGCTCGTATGACTCCGATGTTTCTTATGTTTATGTATTGAGTAAATTAAAAGTTTTGTCATTTACCTTTATACCAAATTTCAGTCGTTGTCCCTTTTCATTAAAATTGATGAATTTTGTACTTTAAGTTCTAAGATTATGCACGTTAGGTCCTTTATCCGTAACCCAGATAAATTTTTACACTAAATCAGGTCATGTGCCTTGCATATGAGGCCATTTTTGTCATTTCATTATCCAGGGACTATTGTGTAAATAACTTATATCTAAGGACTATTATGTACAAAATGAAAAACATTAAATTAAAACAATTTATTTCATTCCTAATTCTACTCAACCACATAAATAACTGTTCCCTTTGTATCATCGTCTTCTTAGGAGCAACATCACCCTCCCGTCGTTCACCGCCATCAATCTTCCGCCAACAACCTCCGCCCAGCTTTTCAACCACAACACCGCCACTATTGTGTCCATCAGGTATGATTCTCTCTTCTCTCGTTCTCCCCATTCTTGTAACACCCTAGTTTCTATTTAACGGTTTTACATGTAAATACCAACGATTAGATGTGTAGTTAAGACTACACATATTATAAATATACGGGTTTATTAAAACTTTTACAAATCATAAGTTATTCTACATAGCGTGATCAAATTCGTTGTTTAAAATTTACAACGTGGCAAAGTGCGGAAGCGTGTATCTTTATCGTGTTCGGTTCTTCGCTGAGCTTGATCGTCTTCCGGCATCCAAAATGTACCTACATTTCATAAAAACATGAAATGCTTTAGTCATACGGGGTTTAAATCATGTCCGAACGATGTCCGGGAAACAATTGATTTTTCAAATGAAAAACAAAATATATAAAAAATCTCCACCGTAAATTACGGTGGGACCGTAATTTACGGTGGCCCCTGGGTTCATGCTTTTCTACCGTAAATCAGTGGGCCACCACCGTAAATAAATCATCTCCACCGTAAATTACGGTGGGACCGTAAATTACGGTGGACCCTGGGTTCAGCCTTTCCATTTTGCCGTAATTTGACACGAAATCTTTCGTATCTTTCAAACCGCTTATCCGTTTGACCTACCGTTTCTTCCTACATGTTTGTAATTTGATTCTCCATCATATGGAGTTAAAATCCGACATCCGGCTTGATAAAATTCAAGACTTCTAAGTCTTCGGCTTATTACCCTTTATACCAAATTTTGACCCGGTTATGCATTTTATCAAACAAACGTATTTATTTGATTCCTATATTTCATACACTTCATCAAATAATTGTGATATACCATATTAGGTTCTAATCATAGGTTTATTACACAAATTAATCCCGTTTTCACTAGTATGCTTATTTTGACCCGTTAAGGATATTTTAAGCACTTTTAAGCTCAATTTCGCTTTCATTCTAATCTAGCGTTGTAACCTATATCTCTTATCTAGTACTCTTCCATCACACCTAAATGTGTGTTGGATTTAAAGTAGATATCTATGTGTTCCGAATTTATACTTCTTGAAATATCATTTTACGGCAAAGACTCATATGGAGTCTTTTGGCCCAAGAATTACATCTTTCACTACCCGTACTCGTTCTAAACTTTTGTTTAATCATAAGACTCCTTTCCAAACAACCTCTAAGAGTTGTTTGTTTAATTTAGCCTACAAGGGCGTTTTGGTCGATTTTGGTCCTTCTTTTACAATGAAGAGCTAACACCAATTACTCGACCAAATTAGCACTTTTACATACATCATAAATAAGCGTACCTGGCTCGGATCAACAAATAGACCCGATTTTAATACCTTGCTTTATATTCGCTAATTAAGAACGATGCGAATATCCATTGGATATCTATTCCTGTAAGCATATGACTCGACAAAAGAATCATTAGTCTATATAGTCAAAAGGTGTTGTCTACACCTTTTGACCCGTTTGGCCGAATTGACCATTTATCTTTGCGAAATGATATTTATTATCATCTCCTCTACATGACTCTTCCCGTTTAACACCGTACGGTAATTTTAAATATAAAACGTGTATTTCTTTCGACATAATATGACCAATTTATCGATTTACTTTTTTTTTTTTTTTTTAACCATTATTATGGTTTCTATCATCTTTAATTTTCTTGTTCCGTTCGACTACACGACGGAACATCATATTTCAATTGTTTAGATATCTCATTCATAATTTATATGATAAGAAAACATTCCACAATTTAAGACTAGTGTAAGCTATACTTACCTTGCATCCGAATTATGCTTTTCCGCCATTCTTGCTTCGTTTGACCCGCTTCCTTTCCAAGCCTCCACCGAGCTTGTCAAGCGTCAAACTATCATCATAATTCGTAAGACGGTTATATTAGTCATCATTAATTATGACTATTCCATCTTACATATTTTCTATCACAATTACCATTCGATCTTATTAATGGTCGGTTTGACTATTTAAAAGTCAAATCACCAATTAACACATATGATTGCACTATCAAGTTCACAAGACTCAATTAGGCACATTATCAACACTTAGTTCTCATTTAGGCATTTTAACAAACACCTAATGTGCATGATTTTACATATTTACTAACTAGTTCCTAACTAGTTATTTTTACCTAGATTAACATCAAAAATCACCACTATCACTTATGATCAATTACTCAAACTTGCAAATTGTTCAAGTATCTTGTTCCTACTAGCAACTATGATGTTTTTAAACATGTGTACATCATCATCTTTACTACATAATCAAAACCCACTTGACACATGAGTGTATGATCATGGATTCACAACCATGAACATCAATTCAACAAGTACATGACTAGGGTTTACTCCTAGACATAGTTTCATCACTAATTTCATCCAAACAACAAACATGCAAGTTCAGATTCGAGTTCTCTAGGTTTGCTCAGAATTTCAACTAGATATTTCTCAAGAAATTTACATACCTCATGACTCCTTTTTCAATGGAGATCACTAATTCATACTCGGATTTTGATTTGGACTTGATTTGCCCCTTCAATTTGATGAAATTGTGTTGATTAGGGTTTGACCCTTCTTGGTCGCCCCTGAGCTCGATCCAGAACACACACTGTGTGTGTGTGTTTGTGTTTGTTTTTATTAAATAACTTTTCTAGTTATCCCGCTTTAACCCCTCGTGTTTGGTTCGTTATTAAGTAGGCCACAACCTACTTATTTCTTTTAACAATTTTCCCACTTATTAACTAGGTTAAATATTCCTAGTTAACTTAGCGGGTTCGGGAATATTTATGACTAAGTTTATTTTAGGTCCCGTTAACTCGGGCCTTCTAAGCTTTTATTTCTTAAAAGCTTTTATTCACTTTTTATTTATTATTAGGATTAATTATTTAAATCCTAATATTTACCGGGTAAATTTTTACCACTAAAGGTATTTTACCCGTCTTTACTATTAACGTGGTTTGATTACCAAAGCCGTTTTCGGGGTGTTACAAGTCTACCCCCCTTAAAGAGGTTTCGTCCTCGAAACCTTTTCTTACTTAATTTATCGAGTTCAACTCCATGTATTTGCTCTCGATAATCAATTAAGCATTTCTCATAACTTAACCGATTGTTAGTATTACCAGAAAAGTATGGTAATATTCTTTTGGTTATTAATCATCTACGTATCTTACATGACATAATGCGACTGGAAATAACGTAATCTCGTTATTTCCACTAGTTTAATTAACTTAGCGATATTCCTCGCTTTCATATACTATCGAATTCTTTATGAATCCATTACTTTGACCCGTTTAAAGGTTTCTAGTGAAATCTTTCACTTCTAGCAACTATTCCTTTTATTTTCAAATTTACTTATTCGGTTTAGTTATACCGAATTTACCGTTTACAAGCGAACCAAATTTCTTAACTTAAATTGCTGACTTTAACCGGTTTCATTAACTAGACTTATTTGTCCAGTTCCTTTTTACCGCTTGCTTGGTTATATTGTGATTCTACTTCACATTACATTTCTTGACCGTGATTGTGTTACATCATGTTTAATTTATATCAACCTTTCATTTTTGAGAATATCACTTTTTGAATATATCATCTTGCGCCTATCAGTGTCAAGACTTGTATCTTTCATGCTTACTATTTAAATTCCTATCAGAATTTATGTTTGTAAAAACATTATTTCTTACTAAAACCGAAGTTTTAGTTTTAGGATATTTTCTTTAACTTGTGTCAATCATCCATACTGGGATATTGACAGTCCGTAATTTAATCCTTTAGAGTCTTAGTTTTTATGCGGGGATTCTTAACTGATTTCCTCGCTTTATTCCATCTAACCCGTAGGTTTAATCACTTAGCCTTATGGGTTATTTTTTATTAGACATTCACCTCTTTAAGGCGAAGTCCTTATAACTTCTTTCTAATCATGACCCGTGGGTCGTTTTAGTCCGTATATCTCTCATTTGTTTATAACCCTAAAGGTTATGTTGATCCCGTAGATCACTCTTTTTACTCGTGTCTTATTAAAATATATATTTGGTGTCAAAGCACTCTTTTTACGTTTGAAATTCATTTGTCTCAAGCTTACCGTTATCCGGGTTGCGCTTACTTACGCCTTCAAGCATTATACTTTATTCAACCCATTCAATCTCAAAATAGTTGAATATAATTATCAGAATTTCTGTTTACGAAATTTTTATGGTCTTTTAGTCCTAACTCATAATCCGAGTCTTTTGACTTTAAATTCATGTTCTCGTTTCTCGGTTTACGCATGTGTTTAGTTCTTACCCATCAACCGGGTGTTTTACCAAAGTCGTTATTATTGCAATCCTCCCGGTATGCATTAAGACCTCGCTTCATTTTTATATTCTGACTTTGTCTTTAAGTTCGACGTTTTACAAAAATGACCCGTTAAGGGACATATTTGCATTTTCCGGGTTCGAGTGCAAGTACACTCCCTCCCATTGCTTGTCTAGATCATTTTTCATGTTTGCGTTTTCTGGGTTCGAGTGTAAGCACACTCCCTCCCATTGCTTGTCTAAATCATTTTACTTGCTTGCGTTTTATGGGTTCGAGTGTAAGTACGCTCCCTCCCAATACTTGTCTAAATCATTTTACTTGCTTGCGTTTTATGGGTTCGAGTGTAAGTACACTCCCTCCCAATACTTGTCTAAATCATTTTACTTGCTCGCGTTTTATGGGTTCGAGTGTAAGTGCACTCCCTCCCAATACTTGTCTAAATCATTTTACATGCTTGCGTTTTATGGGTTCGAGTGTAAGTACACTCCTTCCCAATACTTGTCTAAATCATTTTACATGCTTGTTTGTCCCTTCGCTCGGGCTCATTATCCTGATGTAATACGCTTCAGTCACTCGGTTGTGCGTTTACATTATTATCAAATATTTTGCTTATCTGATTCATTTGGGTACTTTTTAATTAGTCCCATTTACTCCGCCCTTACTACATCGGATGTAAATGTGTCCGCTATAAGAAACTCGTGGTATCATATGCCACTACTTACTTGGCCAGAGTAAGCGATTTAACACATGACGTACACGACCTTTTTATAGTTTTCACATCACGCCCTATGTAAGTAACGCCTCTATTCAGTTTTCTTGGAAATTATATCCTGGATATGTATTTCTGTTCAGGCTTTCCAAGTTTCTAATTTACCCATGCAACTATCATTCTCTACGTGTTTATTGCATATTGCTAATTGTGCGATTATTTAAAATGTGCACCTTGTAATGTTTGCCCCTACGGGCGTTCCTTGCTATTAACCTTGTTCGCGACCGTTACGCGATTTTGGTCCTTGATGAGTATGCTCTTCCTGTCATACCTCGTACCGTTCCATCATCATATCCATAATTCGTTCAACTCCCGTCATCTTCAGACGCGAGTGTCCTTCAATTAAAACATTCACAAGAGTTAGTAATGTCAACTTCAATAATCGCCCGTATTATAATACAAGGCTTTTTCTACTATACGCGTCAATGCGCGTATTTTCGTCAACCATATCAATCATTTAAATTGGGGTAACATATACCACACGATAGCTCTATGTGTTGTTTACAACACTTTAGCATACTAACTATTAACGTACTTGTACTTACCGGATTTGCGATCAAGCCTCGAACCGAACACTATTCTTTGTCAAGAGCATAAGGTTTAAGTCCAAGCATGGTTCCTCCCCACCATACTCGAATCTCTTAAACCAAGGCTCTGATACCAACTTGTAACACCCTAGTTTCTATTTAACGGTTTTACATGTAAATACCAACGATTAGATGTGTAGTTAAGACTACACATATTATAAATATACGGGTTTATTAAAACTTTTACAAATCATAAGTTATTCTACATAGCGTGATCAAATTCGTTGTTTAAAATTTACAACGTGGCAAAGTGCGGAAGCGTGTATCTTTATCGTGTTCGGTTCTTCGCTGAGCTTGATCGTCTTCCGGCATCCAAAATGTACCTACATTTCATAAAAACATGAAATGCTTTAGTCATACGGGGTTTAAATCATGTCCGAACGATGTCCGGGAAACAATTGATTTTTCAAATGAAAAACAAAATATATAAAAAATCTCCACCGTAAATTACGATGGGACCGTAATTTACGGTGGCCCCTGGGTTCATGCTTTTCTACCGTAAATCAGTGGGCCACCACCGTAAATAAATCATCTCCACCGTAAATTACGGTGGGACCGTAAATTACGGTGGACCCTGGGTTCAGCCTTTCCATTTTGCCGTAATTTGACACGAAATCTTTCGTATCTTTCAAACCGCTTATCCGTTTGACCTACCGTTTCTTCCTACATGTTTGTAATTTGATTCTCCATCATATGGAGTTAAAATCCGACATCCGGCTTGATAAAATTCAAGACTTCTAAGTCTTCGGCTTATTACCCTTTATACCAAATTTTGACCCGGTTATGCATTTTATCAAACAAACGTATTTATTTGATTCCTATATTTCATACACTTCATCAAATAATTGTGATATACCATATTAGGTTCTAATCATAGGTTTATTACACAAATTAATCCCGTTTTCACTAGTATGCTTATTTTGACCCGTTAAGGATATTTTAAGCACTTTTAAGCTCAATTTCGCTTTCATTCTAATCTAGCGTTGTAACCTATATCTCTTATCTAGTACTCTTCCATCACAACTAAATGTGTGTTGGATTTAAAGTAGATATCTATGTGTTCCGAATTTATACTTCTTGAAATATCATTTTACGGCAAAGACTCATATGGAGTCTTTTGGCCCAAGAATTACATCTTTCACTACCCGTACTCGTTCTAAACTTTTGTTTAATCATAAGACTCCTTTCCAAACAACCTCTAAGAGTTGTTTGTTTAATTTAGCCTACAAGGGCGTTTTGGTCGATTTTGGTCCTTCTTTTACAATGAAGAGCTAACACCAATTACTCGACCAAATTAGCACTTTTACATACATCATAAATAAGCGTACCTGGCTCGGATCAACAAATAGACCCGATTTTAATACCTTGCTTTATATTCGCTAATTAAAAACGATGCGAATATCCATTGGATATCTATTCCTGTAAGCATATGACTCGACAAAAGAATCATTAGTCTATATAGTCAAAAGGTGTTGTCTACACCTTTTGACCCGTTTGGCCAAATTGACCATTTATCTTTGCGAAATGATATTTATTATCATCTCCTCTACATGACTCTTCCCGTTTAACACCGTACGGTAATTTTAAATATAAACCGTGTATTTCTTTCGACATAATATGACCAATTTATCGATTTACTTCTTTTTTTTTTTTAACCATTATTATGGTTTCTATCATCTTTGATTTTCTTGTTCCGTTCGACTACACGACGGAACATCATATTTCAATTGTTTAGATATCTCATTCATAATTTATATGATAAGAAAACATTCCACAATTTAAGACTAGTGTAAGCTATACTTACCTTGCATCCGAATTATGCTTTTCCGCCATTCTTGCTTCGTTTGACCCGCTTCCTTTCCAAGCCTCCACCGAGCTTGTCAAGCGTCAAACTATCATCATAATTCGTAAGACGGTTATATTAGTCATCATTAATTATGACTATTCCATCTTACATATTTTCTATCACAATTACCATTCGATCTTATTAATGGTCGGTTTGACTATTTAAAAGTCAAATCACCAATTAACACATATGATTGCACTATCAAGTTCACAAGACTCAATTAGGCACATTATCAACACTTAGTTCTCATTTAGGCATTTTAACAAACACCTAATGTGCATGATTTTACATATTTACTAACTAGTTCCTAACTAGTTATTTTTACCTAGATTAACATCAAAAATCACCACTATCACTTATGATCAATTACTCAAACTTGCAAATTGTTCAAGTATCTTGTTCCTACTAGCAACTATGATGTTTTTAAACATGTGTACATCATCATCTTTACTACATAATCAAAACCCACTTAACACATGAGTGTATGATCATGGATTCACAACCATGAACATCAATTCAACAAGTACATGACTAGGGTTTACTCCTAGACATAGTTTCATCACTAATTTCATCCAAACAACAAACATGCAAGTTCAGATTCGAGTTCTCTAGGTTTGCTCAGAATTTCAACTAGATATTTCTCAAGAAATTTACATACCTCATGACTCCTTTTTCAATGGAGATCACTAATTCATACTCGGATTTTGATTTGGACTTGATTTGCCCCTTCAATTTGATGAAATTGTGTTGATTAGGGTTTGACCCTTCTTGGTCGCCCCTGAGCTCGATCCAGAACACACACTGTGTGTGTGTGTTTGTGTTTGTTTTTATTAAATAACTTTTCTAGTTATCCCGCTTTAACCCCTCGTGTTTGGTTCGTTATTAAGTAGGCCACAACCTACTTATTTCTTTTAACAATTTTCCCACTTATTAACTAGGTTAAATATTCCTAGTTAACTTAGCGGGTTCGGGAATATTTATGACTAAGTTTATTTTAGGTCCCGTTAACTCGGGCCTTCTAAGCTTTTATTTCTTAAAAGCTTTTATTCACTTTTTATTTATTATTAGGATTAATTATTTAAATCCTAATATTTACCGGGTAAATTTTTACCACTAAAGGTATTTTACCCGTCTTTACTATTAACGTGGTTTGATTACCAAAGCCGTTTTCGGGGTGTTACAAGTCTACCCCCCTTAAAGAGGTTTCGTCCTCGAAACCTTTTCTTACTTAATTTATCGAGTTCAACTCCATGTATTTGCTCTCGATAATCAATTAAGCATTTCTCATAACTTAACCGATTGTTAGTATTACCAGAAAAGTATGGTAATATTCTTTTGGTTATTAATCATCTACGTATCTTACATGACATAATGCGACTGGAAATAACGTAATCTCGTTATTTCCACTAGTTTAATTAACTTAGCGATATTCCTCGCTTTCATATACTATCGAATTCTTTATGAATCCATTACTTTGACCCGTTTAAAGGTTTCTAGTGAAATCTTTCACTTCAAGCAACTATTCCTTTTATTTTCAAATTTACTTATTCGGTTTAGTTATACCGAATTTACCGTTTACAAGCGAACCAAATTTCTTAACTTAAATTGCTGACTTTAACCGGTTTCATTAACTAGACTTATTTGTCCAGTTCCTTTTTACCGCTTGCTTGGTTATATTGTGATTCTACTTCGCATTACATTTCTTGACCGTGATTGTGTTACATCATGTTTAATTTATATCAACCTTTCATTTTTGAGAATATCACTTTTTGAATATATCATCTTGCGCCTATCAGTGTCAAGACTTGTATCTTTCATGCTTACTATTTAAATTCCTATCAGAATTTATGTTTGTAAAAACATTATTTCTTACTAAAACCGAAGTTTTAGTTTTAGGATCTTTTCTTTAACTTGTGTCAATCATCCATACTGGGATATTGACAGTCCGTAATTTAATCCTTTACAGTCTTAGTTTTTATGCGGGGATTCTTAACTGATTTCCTCGCTTTATTCCATCTAACCCGTAGGTTTAATCACTTAGCCTTATGGGTTATTTTTGATTAGACATTCACCTCTTTAAGGCGAAGTCCTTATAACTTCTTTCTAATCATGACCCGTGGGTCGTTTTAGTCCGTATATCTCTCATTTGTTTATAACCCTAAAGGTTATGTTGATCCCGTAGATCACTCTTTTTACTCGTGTCTTATTAAAATATATATTTGGTGTCAAAGCACTCTTTTTACGTTTGAAATTCATTTGTCTCAAGCTTACCGTTATCCGGCTTGCGCTTACTTACGCCTTCAAGCAT
Organism: Helianthus tuberosus; assembly: GCA_030545235.1. Classification (NCBI taxonomy): domain Eukaryota; kingdom Viridiplantae; phylum Streptophyta; class Magnoliopsida; order Asterales; family Asteraceae; genus Helianthus; species Helianthus tuberosus. The sequence goes on along the minus strand of CM060353.1, from coordinate 173,546,127 downwards.
TATACTTTATTCAACCCATTCAATCTCAAAATAGTTGAATATAATTATCAGAATTTCTGTTTACGAAATTTTTATGGTCTTTTAGTCCTAACTCATAATCCGAGTCTTTTGACTTTAAATTCATGTTCTCGTTTCTCGGTTTACGCATGTGTTTAGTTCTTACCCATCAACCGGGTGTTTTACCAAAGTCGTTATTATTGCAATCCTCCCGGTATGCATTAAGACCTCGCTTCATTTTTATATTCTGACTTTGTCTTTAAGTTCGACGTTTTACAAAAATGACCCGTTAAGGGACATATTTGCATTTTCCGGGTTCGAGTGCAAGTACACTCCCTCCCATTGCTTGTCTAGATCATTTTTCATGTTTGCGTTTTCTGGGTTCGAGTGTAAGCACACTCCCTCCCATTGCTTGTCTAAATCATTTTACTTGCTTGCGTTTTATGGGTTCGAGTGTAAGTACGCTCCCTCCCAATACTTGTCTAAATCATTTTACTTGCTTGCGTTTTATGGGTTCGAGTGTAAGTACACTCCCTCCCAATACTTGTCTAAATCATTTTACTTGCTCGCGTTTTATGGGTTCGAGTGTAAGTGCACTCCCTCCCAATACTTGTCTAAATCATTTTACATGCTTGCGTTTTATGGGTTCGAGTGTAAGTACACTCCTTCCCAATACTTGTCTAAATCATTTTACATGCTTGTTTGTCCCTTCGCTCGGGCTCATTATCCTGATGTAATACGCTTCAGTCACTCGGTTGTGCGTTTACATTATTATCAAATATTTTGCTTATCTGATTCATTTGGGTACTTTTTAATTAGTCCCATTTACTCCGCCCTTACTACATCGGATGTAAATGTGTCCGCTATAAGAAACTCGTGGTATCATATGCCACTACTTACTTGGCCAGAGTAAGCGATTTAACACATGACGTACACGACCTTTTTATAGTTTTCACATCACGCCCTATGTAAGTAACGCCTCTATTCAGTTTTCTTGGAAATTATATCCTGGATATGTATTTCTGTTCAGGCTTTCCAAGTTTCTAATTTACCCATGCAACTATCATTCTCTACGTGTTTATTGCATATTGCTAATTGTGCGATTATTTAAAATGTGCACCTTGTAATGTTTGCCCCTACGGGCGTTCCTTGCTATTAACCTTGTTCGCGACCGTTACGCGATTTTGGTCCTTGATGAGTATGCTCTTCCTGTCATACCTCGTACCGTTCCATCATCATATCCATAATTCGTTCAACTCCCGTCATCTTCAGACGCGAGTGTCCTTCAATTAAAACATTCACAAGAGTTAGTAATGTCAACTTCAATAATCGCCCGTATTATAATACAAGGCTTTTTCTACTATACGCGTCAATGCGCGTATTTTCGTCAACCATATCAATCATTTAAATTGGGGTAACATATACCACACGATAGCTCTATGTGTTGTTTACAACACTTTAGCATACTAACTATTAACGTACTTGTACTTACCGGATTTGCGATCAAGCCTCGAACCGAACACTATTCTTTGTCAAGAGCATAAGGTTTAAGTCCAAGCATGGTTCCTCCCCACCATACTCGAATCTCTTAAACCAAGGCTCTGATACCAACTTGTAACACCCTAGTTTCTATTTAACGGTTTTACATGTAAATACCAACGATTAGATGTGTAGTTAAGACTACACATATTATAAATATACGGGTTTATTAAAACTTTTACAAATCATAAGTTATTCTACATAGCGTGATCAAATTCGTTGTTTAAAATTTACAACGTGGCAAAGTGCGGAAGCGTGTATCTTTATCGTGTTCGGTTCTTCGCTGAGCTTGATCGTCTTCCGGCATCCAAAATGTACCTACATTTCATAAAAACATGAAATGCTTTAGTCATACGGGGTTTAAATCATGTCCGAACGATGTCCGGGAAACAATTGATTTTTCAAATGAAAAACAAAATATATAAAAAATCTCCACCGTAAATTACGATGGGACCGTAATTTACGGTGGCCCCTGGGTTCATGCTTTTCTACCGTAAATCAGTGGGCCACCACCGTAAATAAATCATCTCCACCGTAAATTACGGTGGGACCGTAAATTACGGTGGACCCTGGGTTCAGCCTTTCCATTTTGCCGTAATTTGACACGAAATCTTTCGTATCTTTCAAACCGCTTATCCGTTTGACCTACCGTTTCTTCCTACATGTTTGTAATTTGATTCTCCATCATATGGAGTTAAAATCCGACATCCGGCTTGATAAAATTCAAGACTTCTAAGTCTTCGGCTTATTACCCTTTATACCAAATTTTGACCCGGTTATGCATTTTATCAAACAAACATATTTATTTGATTCCTATATTTCATACACTTCATCAAATAATTGTGATATACCATATTAGGTTCTAATCATAGGTTTATTACACAAATTAATCCCGTTTTCACTAGTATGCTTATTTTGACCCGTTAAGGATATTTTAAGCACTTTTAAGCTCAATTTCGCTTTCATTCTAATCTAGCGTTGTAACCTATATCTCTTATCTAGTACTCTTCCATCACAACTAAATGTGTGTTGGATTTAAAGTAGATATCTATGTGTTCCGAATTTATACTTCTTGAAATATCATTTTACGGCAAAGACTCATATGGAGTCTTTTGGCCCAAGAATTACATCTTTCACTACCCGTACTCGTTCTAAACTTTTGTTTAATCATAAGACTCCTTTCCAAACAACCTCTAAGAGTTGTTTGTTTAATTTAGCCTACAAGGGCGTTTTGGTCGATTTTGGTCCTTCTTTTACAATGAAGAGCTAACACCAATTACTCGACCAAATTAGCACTTTTACATACATCATAAATAAGCGTACCTGGCTCGGATCAACAAATAGACCCGATTTTAATACCTTGCTTTATATTCGCTAATTAAGAATGATGCGAATATCCATTGGATATCTATTCCTGTAAGCATATGACTCGACAAAAGAATCATTAGTCTATATAGTCAAAAGGTGTTGTCTACACCTTTTGACCCGTTTGGCCGAATTGACCATTTATCTTTGCGAAATGATATTTATTATCATCTCCTCTACATGACTCTTCCCGTTTAACATCGTACGGTAATTTTAAATATAAACCGTGTATTTCTTTCGACATAATATGACCAATTTATCGATTTACTTCTTTTTTTTTTTTTTAACCATTATTATGGTTTCTATCATCTTTGATTTTCTTGTTCCGTTCGACTACACGACGGAACATCATATTTCAATTGTTTAGATATCTCATTCATAATTTATATGATAAGAAAACATTCCACAATTTAAGACTAGTGTAAGCTATACTTACCTTGCATCCGAATTATGCTTTTCCGCCATTCTTGCTTCGTTTGACCCGCTTCCTTTCCAAGCCTCCACCGAGCTTGTCAAGCGTCAAACTATCATCATAATTCGTAAGACGGTTATATTAGTCATCATTAATTATGACTATTCCATCTTACATATTTTCTATCACAATTACCATTCGATCTTATTAATGGTCGGTTTGACTATTTAAAAGTCAAATCACCAATTAACACATATGATTGCACTATCAAGTTCACAAGACTCAATTAGGCACATTATCAACACTTAGTTCTCATTTAGGCATTTTAACAAACACCTAATGTGCATGATTTTACATATTTACTAACTAGTTCCTAACTAGTTATTTTTACCTAGATTAACATCAAAAATCACCACTATCACTTATGATCAATTACTCAAACTTGCAAATTGTTCAAGTATCTTGTTCCTACTAGCAACTATGATGTTTTTAAACATGTGTACATCATCATCTTTACTACATAATCAAAACCCACTTGACACATGAGTGTATGATCATGGATTCACAACCATGAACATCAATTCAACAAGTACATGACTAGGGTTTACTCCTAGACATAGTTTCATCACTAATTTCATCCAAACAACAAACATGCAAGTTCAGATTCGAGTTCTCTAGGTTTGCTCAGAATTTCAACTAGATATTTCTCAAGAAATTTACATACCTCATGACTCCTTTTTCAATGGAGATCACTAATTCATACTCGGATTTTGATTTGGACTTGATTTGCCCCTTCAATTTGATGAAATTGTGTTGATTAGGGTTTGACCCTTCTTGGTCGCCCCTGAGCTCGATCCAGAACACACACTGTGTGTGTGTGTTTGTGTTTGTTTTTATTAAATAACTTTTCTAGTTATCCCGCTTTAACCCCTCGTGTTTGGTTCGTTATTAAGTAGGCCACAACCTACTTATTTCTTTTAACAATTTTCCCACTTATTAACTAGGTTAAATATTCCTAGTTAACTTAGCGGGTTCGGGAATATTTATGACTAAGTTTATTTTAGGTCCCGTTAACTCGGGCCTTCTAAGCTTTTATTTCTTAAAAGCTTTTATTCACTTTTTATTTATTATTAGGATTAATTATTTAAATCCTAATATTTACCGGGTAAATTTTTACCACTAAAGGTATTTTACCCGTCTTTACTATTAACGTGGTTTGATTACCAAAGCCGTTTTCGGGGTGTTACAAGTCTACCCCCCTTAAAGAGGTTTCGTCCTCGAAACCTTTTCTTACTTAATTTATCGAGTTCAACTCCATGTATTTGCTCTCGATAATCAATTAAGCATTTCTCATAACTTAACCGATTGTTAGTATTACCAGAAAAGTATGGTAATATTCTTTTGGTTATTAATCATCTACGTATCTTACATGACATAATGCGACTGGAAATAACGTAATCTCGTTATTTCCACTAGTTTAATTAACTTAGCGATATTCCTCGCTTTCATATACTATCGAATTCTTTATGAATCCATTACTTTGACCCGTTTAAAGGTTTCTAGTGAAATCTTTCACTTCTAGCAACTATTCCTTTTATTTTCAAATTTACTTATTCGGTTTAGTTATACCGAATTTACCGTTTACAAGCGAACCAAATTTCTTAACTTAAATTGCTGACTTTAACCGGTTTCATTAACTAGACTTATTTGTCCAGTTCCTTTTTACCGCTTGCTTGGTTATATTGTGATTCTACTTCACATTACATTTCTTGACCGTGATTGTGTTACATCATGTTTAATTTATATCAACCTTTCATTTTTGAGAATATCACTTTTTGAATATATCATCTTGCGCCTATCAGTGTCAAGACTTGTATCTTTCATGCTTACTATTTAAATTCCTATCAGAATTTATGTTTGTAAAAACATTATTTCTTACTAAAACCGAAGTTTTAGTTTTAGGATCTTTTCTTTAACTTGTGTCAATCATCCATACTGGGATATTGACAGTCCGTAATTTAATCCTTTACAGTCTTAGTTTTTATGCGGGGATTCTTAACTGATTTCCTCGCTTTATTCCATCTAACCCGTAGGTTTAATCACTTAGCCTTATGGGTTATTTTTGATTAGACATTCACCTCTTTAAGGCGAAGTCCTTATAACTTCTTTCTAATCATGACCCGTGGGTCGTTTTAGTCCGTATATCTCTCATTTGTTTATAACCCTAAAGGTTATGTTGATCCCGTAGATCACTCTTTTTACTCGTGTCTTATTAAAATATATATTTGGTGTCAAAGCACTCTTTTTACGTTTGAAATTCATTTGTCTCAAGCTTACCGTTATCCGGCTTGCGCTTACTTACGCCTTCAAGCATTATACTTTATTCAACCCATTCAATCTCAAAATAGTTGAATATAATTATCAGAATTTCTGTTTACGAAATTTTTATGGTCTTTTAGTCCTAACTCATAATCCGAGTCTTTTGACTTTAAATTCATGTTCTCGTTTCTCGGTTTACGCATGTGTTTAATTCTTACCCATCAACCGGGTGTTTTACCAAAGTCGTTATTATTGCAATCCTCCCGGTATGCATTAAGACCTCGCTTCATTTTTATATTCTGACTTTGTCTTTAAGTTTGACGTTTTACAAAAATGACCCGTTAAGGGACATATTTTCATTTTCCGGGTTCGAGTGCAAGTACACTCCCTCCCATTGCTTGTCTAGATCATTTTTCATGTTTGCGTTTTCTGGGTTCGAGTGTAAGCACACTCCCTCCCATTGCTTGTCTAAATCATTTTACTTGTCTAATATAAAAATGAACCTAGCCCTATATATTATATATGCATTTTCTTCGGCGTATTCTGTGCCGTAATACACAAAACAATACATTTTCTGTGACGATTTCTATCCGACTACACCGGTTACAAGTCCGGATAGTTATATCCGGGATTTACTAGTTTCCCGGTGAAAATCAGCTTTTGCGGACAAAAATCAAGCCAAGTTCACGTCTCCGATCTTCTCCGTCGATTTTAAAGTTTCTTTTCCAGGCTATCGTAGTCGTTCAAGCTATGTTTGTTGCAGGCTACGGGGGCGTTTCTTGCTCAGAACCAGGTACAAGGCCATACCGGTTGGTCAGTAAAGAGGAACGTACACGAGTTCTAGGGTCTCTCCAGCCAGAATTTGATACCGGCGACATTTTCTCTGTCGTATTATGTGCTGGAATAAACAGAACCGTATCTTTTTCTCCGTTGATTGCATTTTCTCCAGCGTATTTTGTGCCGGAATACACAAAACAATACATTTTCCACGATGATTTCTATTTTTCCCTGTCTCCGATTCTTCACCGGGGAGTTCAATTTTCCTGCTGTACAATCAGGTGCTTTCTTTCCTATATATATACACACATATAAATTACATATATTTTATTTGCATCTGCACGTATATATTTTATTATATTAGAATAGAGTAAATTACAGGTTTTGTCCTTTATGTATGTCTCAAATTTCAGGCGTTGTCCTTTACCTTTAAAATTTAAAATTGATGACTTTCGTACTTAATGTTTGAAAATGTTGCATGTTATTTCCTTTAGGGCAAACCCAGTTAGAATTTTCTGTTAAGTTATGTTATGTGCATTGCACACGAGGGTAGAACAGTCATTTCCCCTCGCCACGTGTGTCCCCCCCCCTTTTAAAACCTGATAACACCCCCAATTCATCACTTTTAAATCCAGACATGACAAATCATCACCAAAATCTGAATCAATTACATCGATTAGAGCAGCAGAAAAACCAATTGGGAGGGGGGGTGCTTGACACCTACAGTGATACTGATAGGTTTCCTAGGGAATACCTGAACAGAATGTGGATCCATATGTAAAGTCACATCAGAAGTGATAAGCTCAATCGGACCAGGTTGAACCAGAGCAACAATCACACTTGTTTCCTGATTGAGCCCGAGATTGATATTTCCTTCAGTGTAACCACTCTCATCACTGTTGTTGTGTTGCCTCTTCGATACAAACGATAAGTCACAGCCTCCATTGATCTCTACATAAATCATCTCTCATTTCCACCTGATCTGCTTCTCCTTGTTCAGATCAGCTTGAATTTAACTTTTCTAACGATCAATGGCGCTAGTGGTTGCTTCAAAGCTGACACACAGTTCTTTTGTGTGCCCTAATTCTTCCAAAAGCGAAATTGATCAAACAACCTAGTGGTTTTGGTTCGAAAGCTGTGATTGGTAACAATGAACCGGGCGGTTTCAAACAGCGGTGTGTTGTTAGCGTGACTTCAAGGAGACAAGAGCTTGAAGTTATTCCGGTTACACCCAAAGACGTACCCAAGGTTGTATATTGTTTTTATTTGTTCATTAATTGCTTGATTTGTATTTGTTGTTTGCTTGATTGTAAGTGACACATGTTCTTACTGTACTTCCTCGTGGAATAATTCTGATTCAGATTTTGGTGATGATTTGTCATGTCTAGATTTAAAAGTGATGAATTGGGGGTGTTATCAGGGTTTTAAAAGGGTGGAAACATAAGTGGGGAGGGGAAATGTATGTTCTACCCTCGTGTGCAATGCACATAACATAACTTAACAGAAAATTCTAACTGGATTTGCCCTAAAGGACATAATGTACAACATTTTCAAACATTAAGTACAAAAATCATCAATTTTAAAGGTAAAGGATGATGTGTGTAAAATGCAACATATATATTACATCAAATGTGGCATAAAACTAACCCTTTTTTAGTACTAATGTTGGAAAAAATGTGTTTTTGTCTTCCTTTTGTATTTTCAGGACCAAATGAGCTTAAAAGAACAAAAGGAACAAATATGCAGCAAAAACTAACATAAATACAAAGAAAAGGAATAAACGTGACATGCCCGACCCCTCGGCAGCATCTCCAAGAGCAAAAACAAGGAACAGAAGGCTGACCACGGCCCGTGCTCACTAGACACGGGGGAGTGGTCAGATGTCTGCAGAAATGGACAAAGCTGTGGAAGCTTCTACGCCCACCACGGGGCGTGCCCAGCTCAGAACGGGGCGTGGTCAACGCTAAGATTTGCAGAATCTTGCAAATCTTGGTAGTACAGATAAGTTTCTGCACACGGGGCCGTGCCCAACGAACACGGGCCGTGTGGAGCCCAATGCAGACAAATGCAATTAATGAAGGAAGAGAAACGAGATGGCCACGGGGGCATGTCCGTTGGATACGGGGCCGTGGCCGGGCTTCTGTTCAGGCTATAAATAGGGTTGCTTGGCTCACTTCAAAGGCATCACTTGGCAAACCACCTCTCTCCAAATTTGCCACCACTCCACCACCACTACAACACCCACATCCACCACCATCATCCATCATCCACCTTATAGTGTGTGTAGTAGTCTCAGGATCCAAGATTGATCGTAAGAGTTCTTGTCAATCAAAGGCCATGTTTGGCTAAGTCTCTTACATCACTTGGTGAAGACAAGTATTTAATGTATTAGTTTTGATTTTTAATCTTTTCGAACTTTTTATTTGGTTTTGTATTAATGACTTTAATAACTAGTTTCTTATGTTGAAGGTGAAATTTCTTTATCATTTGTCTGTGGTGTCTTGCCATTACTTTACTGTCTATATAAAATAAAACATTTTCACCATTCATATCTCTACGGTCTATATAGAGATATGTTGGCTACATGGTCGGGGGTTAAGGGAATGGTTTAGTAAGGTTCTTGCCTTGTTCAGTGTATAGATCCTGCAAGGACCTGGGTCAAGCTTAATAGGATCTCCTTCAATACCCACTGGTATTGGATGGCGGGGGTACGAATGGCTTGATTCCCTCATATGTAAACTACTATTAATATATTAAACCGACTACTTAGGATTGTATCTCTGCTGACTCAAACCACTTAGCCGAGGGTAACGTCACCTTCAAAAGAGGGGGCCTTCCACTTTTCGCATTAATAACTTAATTAATTATCTTTCAATACTCCAACCCTTTGGTATTGTTGTCACACCCCAACCTATGGCGGAAACATCAGGGCGCAGCACTGAGCGAAACAGATTGTCTAGGAGAAATCCATAACAACTAATATTACCGAATATTTAATGTTACGTCCCATGCCATAACATATCAAGCAAAATAGTTATCACAGACATAGTATCTCATAGACAATTAAATTGTTCCGACAACTCAGATTTAAATGTGACGTTTCTAGACCTCCTAGCTTGATTTCCATAACAGCAAGCATAGCAGAAGCATCCTAAACACCTGTCACATACGTTAAAATAAAAGTCAATACACATAGTGTAAAGGTGAGCATACAAGTTTAATAGTATAATAGTAGTGAAAGCGATTTACGCATAACCAGCATGTAACAAGTAGAAATGTGAAGCAGGTAAGTTATTATAACAACCCTCCAAAATATTCTGACACCCCTAATATAATTAAAATGCCCTTATATGTCTCAATAGGTACCCCGTATGTGAAAACCGAGCCTAAAATACCTTTAAATTAATAAAATAAAAATAAAAAAATAAATTTCAAAGAGCTGTCGCGGGGCGCGTAGCCTTTGGCTACCACTTACGCGGGCCGCGGCAGATAGGCCACCAGGTTTAACCCGGTGCCGCCACGTGTCAGGCTCGTGGCGAAGCTAGTCCGATGACTGGACCAGGCTAGGGCCTACGGACCCTACTACGCGGGCCGCGTCGCCCTTGGCTACGTATTACGCGGGCCGCGAGGGGAGGCGAAGGGTCACCTATAAATAAGGGGCATCAGTCTTCAGTTTCCGTCGCTCATTTCTTTCCTTCTCTTTCAAATTCTCAGATAGTATAAGCTATTTCCGGGCATAATACCCCCTAATTAACGAAGTTCTGCCCCGTTGTAAGTATTATAACCCCGGTTACGTATTAGATACGCTACTCGATTGATCCAGGGTTCTGTAATGCTGTCGTGGTTCTGCCCGACGTAGTCATTGGAATGCCATCTCGGGGAGGGTATTGCTAATGTAAATATTGGGTTATTATACTAACATATGTACATTTGTGTAATTGATAGATAACTACCAGGAAACCCTTAAAGGAAATCTAAGACAGCAAAATGAGTAATCTCCTTTTTGTAAACTGTTTTTACAAAACCTTAAATATTTTACAATGTGATTAACAGTGATTGAGTCTTTGTAGTTCTTCAATTACTGCCGGTATGTTGGGGTTTTGTATACAAAATGTGGAACACGTTATCATTGGACAAAGAGTTAGCTAATGTGTAATATGACCCACCAGTCAGGATTGACAGTACTGAATGAGTAATTGTGTAGAAATAAACATTGTAATAGCTCTCAATACTGTTAAAAGATAAAACTCTTCTTGATTAGACTGGGATTCACTGACCAGTATTTCCCACTGACAAAATGTTTTTAAACGCGTTTCAGGTAACAAAATGCGAAAGCCAACTAGAAGCCAGCTGGACAGCACTGAAGGCTTGGTAAAAGTGGCTATAAAAGTTACCTAAATAAAAGAAGATGTTTTATTTCAATAAAATGGGATTTATCCCTATAAAACAGTTTGTAATGAAACTTGGGTTTTATCCCAATATAATTATATAAAGTGTGGTATTTACTCCGATAAAATATTTTCTAACTACGGTCCTGATGTAATTTCCGTTGCCAAAATGATAAATACCGATACCACCAAAACTGGTCTAGCGGCCGCCCGTTCCCGGGACAGATAGGGGGCGGGGGTTGCGACAGAAGGTGGTATCAGAGCTAAGCCACTGATTCAGCCACAGAAGTGTTCTGCTGACACCAAAATATTGTTTAAATTGTTAGGAAATTAATTACGGAAATACGTGCGTATATGTATTTTATTGTTGTGTGTTATTTGACTATTTGTTAGTTTACAGTATGAGTGATCAAGGACCCTCCGACGCTTATCGTCATTTGTCTGACTCCCCAAGGAGCGAAGGCACCTCTTCACAGCCTGCCCTCTCTGGGTATTCAGCTGACAATGAAGAAGGGATGTTTGTGTTTAAGGCTCAGCCTGAAGAGCCATTCCCTCAGAAAAAGAGAGGATGGTTCAGTAGGGGAGCACACGAGCGTAGGAAGAGAATGAGAAAGTTGCAACAACATCGAGTCCTAGCAGCCGCTAAAAGAGAGACAGATGCCCATACACATGATATGCTTAATAGGAGCTTAGCCAATTTTCATATCCTAGCAACCACAGCTGCCGACCCAAACCTGGAGCAACACATAGCCGCACAACCACTACCTTTGTTTCCCACGCAGCCGATGGAGATAGAAAACAACCTAGAAAACCAAGTTCAAATGCATGATTTCAACCAAGAGGAGATACCTAGGATACCAGCCCCCAATCCCTTAGACCCAGACTACGACCCGTGGTTTGATGATCATAGGGATTATGTGCAACGCTACCACCTAACCGACGAACCCATGCCGAACTTAGCAGCCTATCCAGGTCTGGACCCTCTAGATCCCTACTATGATAACGATGAATACATTAGGGAGATCTTAGAGAATCCGTACCCTCAGGAGGAACCCACGCCCCAGTACCCAGATCCAGTACCAGCACCTGCACCCCCAATGAGTGCAGAAAATGTGCAAGAGCTCCGAACTTTCGAAGAAGAGATTTTAGAAAGTAGCGAGAGGATGAGACAGGTTAGAGAATGACTCGTCTGGAAGTACGACGAGCGTAATATGGAGTTCTGGATGAACCCATATCAGTGAAGGTGATGGTGGAGATAGTAATAATATATATATATATATATATATATATATATATATATATATATATCATGGTTGCAAAAATCGCGACTAGCCGGCGATTAATCGCTGACTAGTCGCTAGTCGCCCATCAACTGAGTAATTTTCAGCTAATCAGTAAAAAAATCGCTAGTCGGCCTAGTCGGCCCTAATCGCGACTAGTCGGTCGGGAAAAATCGGAAAAAATCGGGAAAAACAAAAAAAATTGGAAAAAATCAGAAAAAATCGGAAAAAATCAGAAAAAATTGAAAAAAACACATATTCCGGCCAAAACCTCCCAGATTCCGGTCAAAACTTGTCCACTTAAAAAAATTACGTATAAAAATATATTTATATATGTATAAAAACTTAAAATTATACATAAAAAGTCTGATCTGATTAATCCCGATTAATCCCGAGTAGTCGCTAGTCCCTACCTCACCGACCCGCTAGCGACTAGCGAGTTCTCCAACCTTGATATATATATATAATATGTGAAAAAAATATTTTTATAATAATAATAATAATAATAATAATAATAATAACTCTATCGTAGTATAGACCACTTTGTGGTTAGTGATGCATAATAGTACTGTATTATATTTCCGTTGTATTGTAATAATTATAGATGCATACTATAAGAAATAGTAAGTCGCAATGCTCGACGCTTTTGACCAATATATGTGTTGTGTGATTGTTTACCTTAAATATTATTTTGTGATATTAATAATTGGCAAATGTTTAAAATTCAGATGGACAACGAAGTGAACCAGGAAAACCAGAATAATGATAACCAGAGTAACAATAACCCGGATAATGAAAACCCGAACAACAACAATAATGGAAACCAAGTGGATAACAGTGCCATGCAACATATAGTGGCACAGGGGATAATAGATGCGATGCCGTATATTATCAAAACGGTTAAAGAAACGGAAAATAAAAGTAAACGACCTTCTGAACCTGAAAACATCGGGAACAATGGACCCGTACTTCAAGTGCCCATGCCCAAAAGAAGAAGAACCAAGTCTTATGGTTGTTCTTATAAAGAATTCTGGTCTTGTAAACCAATGGAATTCTCGGGCAATGAAGGGGCCGTTGTCACACCCTGGCTTTTGCGGAAGCGTGGGTTTATTTGGTGTGACTTCTTAATACCATAACAACAATCATAACAATGCTATATGATAAAACACAAGATGTTCATCCATTAATATAGTTAGAAAATACCATAACATGATTGTCTTGAATCATCAACCCAAAATAAATTACAACCATGACTTGTTTAAAAAAATGAGTTCCCAATGGACTCAACAAAAGACCTTAATAAAATGAGGTTTGGAGACGTGTGACCCGTCCAGGCAAGGGTTACACCTCCCAAACCCTATACCCCTGGATGGCATCTTTTATTTAATACGCAACTTAACGTGCATCACCCGCCAGATCCGATCAATTCCCTGAAATACATGTAGTTTGAAAAATCAACAAAAAGTTGAGCGAGTTCATGTGTATGTGAGTATGTATAAACCTTTGTAAACGATGTATGTATAACCCTTGAACGATGTATGAAAATCCCTGGTATGTAGCAATAAGGAAAATAAAGAGATCACCAATGGTTTGCAAGGCCATTGATATGTGTGAAGTGATGTAGGAAGACTCAAACCTAGCGGAGTTGCACCGGGCTTCCGGCTTTAAGACACAGTCACCACTATGGGCCGCCCCGGCCTCATGGGTGTGGGCTCGCTACACCCAAATAGATCTATCGCTCATGTCCCTCGGTCCTACGACGAGGACTAATGGCCTTTAGTAGCAGCCTACCCACTCACATGATCTAACGGTGTATGATAACGATGTATGAAAAATCCCTCCTTAAGCTAACCATACCATGTATAAAATGTCTGTGTAATTGTAACATATATTTCACCCCCGAAGTTATAAAACTGAAAACAGTTAAAAGAAAAAGGGGGACATGAACTCACTGTATTGCGTCTCCTGTATCGTAACGTCAACTCAAACTTGATCAGCTACCCGACGACCTACAACGTACTAATGTCTATTAGACGATCGGGCCGTGCCTTGCCTTTGTATTTACGTTTGAGTTACGATACTTTGATATTATTCCAAGTTATAACTTATTGTTAAAATAATAATAATTATTTTAACTTACGTTTTATTTTAGGGTTTTGGAATAATAGTTAAACAACTATTTCGTATTCGTACTTCTCAAGTATTTTATGTGCCCCAAAGATGGGGGTATTTATGTATTTTTGTGATAACTCGTATTTTTCGTTATCAAGATAATGTCCATCCAAAATATACTAGTGTCGGTATTTTGTTAAGTTACATTATTTTTCTCCAAATAATATAACTAGTTCCCAATTCATACAAATATTCACTCCAGCGTTTTAGTATAAAATATACCTTCTAAAAATATATTTGTCCGCTTTTATTTTCGAAAACCCACCTCCGACACTTTGAAGTTTTGTAACAATACTCATGGCGAAGTTTACTTTGAAAGACAATGTTTAAAGCATATTTGCAAATACTTGTTAGAAATTAATTTTCTAAGTCTTGGGATTTTTAGAAAATTTTGCCAGAGTTTCCCCTAAAAACGGAGGTGTCCATGCTAATAAGCATATCATTTTCTTTTCCAATTTAATCAACAATCATTAACAATTATCTTTTAAACAATTTTACATTACCGAGAGTAAAAACTATATATATCACACACTAACCATGAACTTGATACTTTCTGAAAACGCGTAGTGACTTAGTGAAGCTTTTAGGAAACTCAGTTACCTTCCGAAGTGTAGTTATTTCTTTAAAAACCATTCTCTTACAAAAGTTTAGTGTTTACAACTTGTAAACAATTTTTACAAAAATAAAACTCTTGAACTCTTCTTGTAAATAAAAGCTTTTTACACTTATTTTATTTACAAAAATATGTAAGAGTATGTAAAAGTCATAACCCTTTAGAAATCGGTTCTTGAACTTGGTTTATTTAGAAAACCTCTTGTACAACATAGATCTACATGATCGTCAAGTTATTTTGTTTACTAATATTTCAAGAAAAATTTGATTTTATTCAAGTTCATGATTAAACTAGAAGGTGGTTATTTATGTAACACTTAACCACTTTCTAATCCTGTTAAATCATATCTCTAAATATTATTTAACAAGACTCATATGGTGATTAACATCATACAACCAAGAATCATCATACAATTAACAACATATTCATAACAATATCATAACAACAATATTTCATCTCTATGTAAGCTTTTATGTAAGCTTCATGTTATTTAGTGTTCTTGTTCTTACTCTTTTAGTGTTCTTATGGATTTCAACAATATATAACTTTTAAATACTCAAAGTAGACATAAACAAGAGTAAATCAAGACTTACTACTAGCTTATAGCTAGGGATGATTCTAGTGAAGAAGATGATGAAGAATGATGATGAAAAAGCAAGAAACGAGGTCCTTTTGAAGCTCCACAAGTTGCAACTTCCTTGAATCACCTTCTAAGCTTGAATGGAACTTGAAAATGGATGAATGGGGTGGTGAAATGGTGGTGATGGTGGCGGTTGGGTGTGACCGAGAGGAGGGAGGAGAGAGTGAGGGTAAGGGGTGTGAAGATTTGAAATGATGAGTGATCTAGGCAACCATACTTATATAGATGTCTTCCAATGTTATGTCCATTTCAACAAGCAAGATCTATTAAACAAATGGGATTAAATCTAGTTAGGAGATGTGAAGTATGGTGGGGATGATATGTGGGTCCACTTGCGACCGAATTCGGTTTAGGGGGGGTTGGATGTAAAATTTGCAACTAAATGGTAAAGGTAAGTTATTTTTCAAGTAACATGCCCTCATATATTAGTTTGTTGATTTTTAGTGGGTGTTATGGCAAACGGGGATCATGACTAGCCAAAAATACTAAAACAATGCATTTGACAAAAATTTAGTGTTCCGGGTAATGTCCGGTTGTTCGGTTGGATACCGTTCCGTTAAAGTGTTTAATTATACCGTAAAGTGTCTTTTATATATATATATTTGTAACACTATTAATCCCCGGCACTTAGGAAAGTGTACAGGACCATTCTGTCATATTTTTGCACCTTACTAGTGTGTTACAATGCTGAATTTTATTAATAAATGCAGAATCCTGCACTTATAGTGTGTTTTTGGCACTTCCCGGCACTTTAACTATCCCCTAGTGACGCAGTTTTATGGTCCTCACTTCCCTACACTCCATACTAGTGTAGTACCTTGTCCCTGGCTCATACTGGCCTCAATAACATTGTCTGTCTATGTGCTGGCATTGTCAGCATGTTTCTGAATTATCCGTTCAGTGTGCTAACTGTGCTTTGTGCATCATGTATGTCACTAAAGTTTGTGTGTAATAAATGGAGTGACTGTATGAAATGTGATGCATAAGTATGTATGATACAAAAATCATAAAGCAGTTCAAGTCGTCAGTTGCAATCAAGCACAGTCATTAAGCACATAATTAAATTTAATTAATTGTACGGATACCTGGTTTAGTGAGAGTTGTCACATTCTCCCCCCGTTAAGAAAATTTCGTCCCGAAATTTTAGGTTCTGCTTCTAGTTGCAGGGGTCTTGGGAAATAAATGTGGGTACTTTTCCTTCATTCGATTCTCACGTTCCCATGTGAATTCTGGGCCATGTCGTGCATTCCATCGAACCTTGACGAGCTTGACACTACTCCTGCGTGTTTTGTTAACCTTCAAATCTGTAACCTCAACTGCTTCTTCAATAAAGTGGAGTGTGTCGTCAACATGAACCTCGTCGGCAGGAATGGCAACTGTGTGTTGAGTTGGACTCTTTTTCAAATTTGATACATGGAATGTGTCATGAACGCCATTAAGTTCAGCAGGTAAATCCAACTTGTATGCTACAAGACCAATCCGTTCCAGGATTCTGAATGGACCAATGTATCTAGGGTTCAACTTCCCACGCTTCCCAAAGCATGCCACACCCTTACAGGGTGAAACTTTCAACAATACCATATCTCCCACCTCAAATTCCAGAGGTTTTCTTCTGCGGTCCGCATAACACTTTTGTCGATCACGAGCCGCTTTGATGCGCTCTCGGATATGTGCAATCTTGTCTGTCGTTTCTTGGACCAATTCAGGACCAACTAGTTATCTATCACCCGCGTCTGCCCAGCATATGGGTGATCGACATTTACGCCCATAGAGAGCTTCGAACGGTGCGGCTTGAATGCTCGCATGATAACTGTTATTGTATGAAAATTCGACCAATGGTAGGTGAGTGTCCCAACTTCCACCTAAATCCATTACGCAAGCTCGCAACATGTCTTCTAATGTC
This sequence comes from Helianthus tuberosus, assembly GCA_030545235.1. Taxonomy (NCBI): domain Eukaryota; kingdom Viridiplantae; phylum Streptophyta; class Magnoliopsida; order Asterales; family Asteraceae; genus Helianthus; species Helianthus tuberosus. The sequence continues at coordinate 173,528,722 of CM060353.1, read as the reverse complement.
TGAATCGTTCGTTCGCTCTGTCCGTCTGTTTGCGGGTGAAAAGCAGTACTCAGATTTAACTGAGAACCAAAAGCTTCTTGAAAGGACTGCCAAATCCTTGACACGAATCTTCCGTCTCTATCAGAGATTATTGAGAGAGGCACCCCATGTCGTGCAACAATCTCCCTCATGTATATTTCAGCAAGTTTACTCGTGTTATCTTTTTCCTTGATTGGCAGAAAGGGCGCAGACTTCGTTAGACGGTCAACTATTACCCAAATTATATCGTGGCCCTTGGGCGTCCTTGGCAATTTCGTTATGAAGTCCATGGAAATTTGTTCCCATTTCCATTGGGGTATTTCAGGTTGCTGCAAGAGACCTGAAGGCTTCTGGTATTCGGCCTTAACTTTGGCGCAAGTTAAGCATTTGCCAACATATACCACGACATCGCCTTTCATCCTTGGCCACCAACAGAAATCCTTAAGATCTTGGTACATTTTATCCGCTCCTGGGTGAATCGAGTACCGTGACTTGTGAGCTTCGTCAAAAATAACATTTCTCAAACCTCCAAACAAAGGAACCCAAATTCGTTTCATGAAGCACAAAGTTCCTTCCCCGTTTGGTACCAACTGCTTCTCCATCCCACGGAGATACTCATTCTCAATATTCCTTTCCTTGAGTGCTTCTCTTTGCGCGGCACGAATGCGCAGTGAGAGGTCTGTTTGAACAATCATTTCTAATGCCCTAACCCTTATGGGATTGATCCTTTCCTTTCGACTTAGGGCGTCAGTGACCACATTCGCCTTCCCTGGGTGATACTTTATCTCACAGTCGTAGTCGTTCAACAATTCGACCCAGCGTCTTTGTCTCATGTTAAGCTCTTTTTGATCGAAGATATGTTGCAGGCTCTTGTGATCAGTGAAGATTGTACATCGTGTACCATACAAGTAATGTCGCCAAATCTTCAATGCAAATACCATCGTGCCTAATTCCAAATCATGCGTGGTATAATTTTTCTCATGGACCTTCAACTGTCGTGAGGCATATGCTATAACTTTCTGCCGCTGCATCAACACGCAGCCTAAGCCCTGACGCGAGGTGTCGCAATATACCATGAAGTCTTCCGTGCCTTCGGGTAGAGATAAAATCGGTGCATCACAGAGTTTGTTCTTCAACAACTGAAATGCCTCTTCTTGTTTGTCTCCCCAATCAAACTTCTTATCCTTTTGTGTGAGAGCAGTCAGAGGTTGAGCGATTTTTGAGAAATCCTCAATAAATTTGCGGTAATACCCAGCCAAACCTAGAAACTGTCGAATCTCGGTTGGCGTCTTTGGAGTTTCCCAGTTCTTGATCGCTTCAATCTTTGTAGGATCCACATGGATTCCATTTCCATTAACCACATGACCAAGAAACTGGACTTCCCGTAACCAGAACTCACACTTTGAAAACTTCGCGTATAACTTCTCCTTCTTAAGCAGCTCCAGGATGGCTCTTAGATGATGCTCATGTTCTTCTTTTGTTTTTGAGTAGATCAGGATGTCGTCAATAAACACGATCACAAACTTATCAAGGTAGGGCTTGCAGACTCTGTTCATTAAATCCATGAATACCGCTGGTGCATTTGTTAACCGAACGGCATAACCAGGAACTCGTAATGCCCATAGCGAGTCCTAAAGGCCATCTTTGGGATACTCTCCTCTTGTATCCTTAACTGATGATATCCTCATCGAAAGTCAATCTTTGAATAAAAACTTGAACCTTATAACTGATCGAACAGGTCATCGATCCTTGGCAAAGGATATCTGTTCTTGATTGTCAACTTGTTCAACTCCCAGTAGTTGATACACATGCGAAAACTACCATCCTTCTTCTTAACGAACAAAACTGGAGCTCCCCAGGGTGAGAAGCTTGGGCTGATGAATCCCTTGTCTAACAATTCTTGAAGTTGCGTTGACAACTCCTGCATTTCCGAAGGTGCAAGTTTATAAGGTGCCTTAGCCACAGGCGCGTAGCCTGGAACCAAGTCAATATGAAACTCGACTTGTCTATGTGGCGGCAATCCTGGCAAGTCTTCTGGAAAGACTTCAGGATACTCCTTAACGACTGAAATGTCTTCAAGTTTCGGCTCAGCGGCTTCCTTATCTATGATGTGTGCCAAGAATGCAACACATCCCTTCTCCAAACACTTTCTAGCTTTCAAACAACCAATGATCTGCAGGGGCGTATCACGCTCCTCTCCGTGTACCACAATCGTTTCTCCATTCGCCATTGGGATGCGAATGGTCTTCTCGTGACATACAATTTCGGCTTTGTTGCTTGACAACCAATCCATCCCTACTACCACGTCGAAGCTTCCCAACTCGACTGGTAGTAGATCCAGTGTAAATTCGTGTTCTCCCAATTCAATCACGCCCCCTCTGATGACTTCATTTGTTTCAACTAGCTTTCCATTAGCCAGTTCAATTGAGTAAGGGATATCTAACTTACTAGCAGTTAACCCGAGCATTTTCTTAAATTCTAACGATACAAAACTATAGTCGGCTCCAGTGTCAAATAATACAGATGCAAAGCGTTGGTTTATAGGGAACGTACCAGTGACAACATTCGGGTCCTGGCGTGCTTCCCTCGCTCCAATGTTGAATACCCTTCCATGAGCTTGATTGAGTTTTGGGCATTCACGCTTGAAATGCCCGACATCTCCACAGTTAAAACATCCGGTCCTCGACCGTCACCATTCCCATTACCGCCTTGATTTTTGTTTTGATTGCGGTTACCATTTCCTGCTTGCTTCCTGAAGTTACCGCGATCACCATTTCCGCCATTGCGGTTCCCATACTCCGTTACCTCCTCAGTTGTTGTTACCAAAACCTCTTTGACCACCACGGCCAGTACCCACCCAACAAGTGTCTTTTGAGTGACCCATCCTTCCACAGGATTCACATTTACTAAGCCTGCACCGGCCAGCATGATGAAACTGGCATAATTCGCACTTGGGCAGAGTGCCCATGTAACCTTTCCCTTTGGCTTCAGCACCATGCTTATTATCACTTGGTCGGTTCCCATCCTTCCTCTTGTTGGCACTGCCGGTACTTGTTTTAAAGTTGGAGAATTTCCTCTTGTTCTACCCTGAAGATTCAACATGAGTTTCTTTCTTTTTCGGCTCAGAGATGGAAAACTTGCCGAGCCTAATAGCTTCCTCAGTCAGAGACACGCTCAGGTCTATAGCTTCAGTAATCGTTGCTGGTTTCGAAGATGTTACCATGCTCATGATCTGGGGTGCCAACCCCAGATGAAACGCTCCACGCGTTTGAATTCAGGCGTAACCATATAAGGTACCACATGGGACAAATCATGAAATCTCTGAACATACTCGGCAATTTTTGGGCCATCCATTTTAAGATTCCAAAATTCAGTCTCTAACTTCTGGATTTCCGCTCTGGAGCAGTATTTCTTTCTCATGAGCTCCTTCAGCTCATTCCACGTCAACGCATAAGCCGCTGCCTCCCCCAGGGTTTGGACCTGGAGATTCCACCACGACAGCGCTCCGTCTATGAACAGACCAGAAATGTTGGTAACTTGCTGATCCGGTGCACACTTGCTCATCCTTAGCACCGAATCGGTCTTTTCTGCCCATCGAACAAAACCTACAGCACCTCCGGTGCCGTCGAAGTTAAGCGGTTCACAGTCTAGAAATTGTTTAAAGGTACAGCCTGTACAAGTAACGTCATTCACAAAAAGCATTAGCAGTTGCACCTAGAATGTCCAAATGTAAGGTAATGTGTCTTAGTGACTTAAACATTACCATGTGGTGGGTTGTTGTTTCTTGGGTTATTCCCACTTGTTTCGCCGCGCGAAGCCTCATAGTCTGCTATCGCTTTAGAAATTTGTTCCTGTAACTCCGCCTCTGTTGTGGGCAAACGGACAGCTCTTCGTGGAGGCATCTTCTAATAGAAGATCATATCGGTCAGGTCATAGTATGGTAAGTAAGTAATAACATCCATCAATGCAATAACACATAACATCTCATGTCATAGCCATAAACAAATAAACCAACAATGCATGTAATGAGAATACTGCGATTGAGCTATTATATAATCAAGACCACAATACAATGTTTACAAGTTTTCCAAATGTATCGTACATCCCAAAAGAGACTAAGGGTCACAATGCCCTTGTCTGAACTATCTAGCCAAATACAACAACCAAAAATCAACTATCTAAAGTCATGATGTCAAAATGCGGTCTTCAAAATGCTGTATAGTCTGGCTCAATCGCTGTCTTCTCATCAAAAGTAACGCTACCTGCAACAGACCAAAAATGTAGCTACGCTGACGGCGGAGGAGGAGGTGGAGGAGAAGAGAAAAGCAAACGGCGCATAAGCACCCAATCCTCCTCCGGTGCGTGGACAACTCATAGCAGATAGGCAATCTGCTGCTCTGATGTAAGGAAACGAACATCAGAATCAGGAGGTAATGTCAGAGGGGCCGGTGGTGTAGAAAAAGGAGACTGACAATGGCACGGGGAAGGACGTGGAATCCTCTCCAACTCATGAACTCTCCGGCTCAGGGCCTCCTGCTGTAACTGTAGGGAGATGAGTATGTCCTCTGTGGAATATCTGACATGGAATGGGTGGTACGGGTCTGACAGGGGCATAACATTAGGCGAAGCCCACAGAAACGGCTCGCTCGAAGGTACAAAGGATGGTGTAGTGTGAGGAAACTGAGACGTGACTGGTAGAGCTGACGACATGGGTGGAACAAAAGCAGGATGAGGAATCTGCGGCATAAACTGGCCATCTCCGGACATAAAATGTACGTGGCCAAAAGGCTGTCTAGATGAACCCTCCCCAGGACAAGGTGGAGGAATGTCCTGGAGGAATGTGATGGGAAGGTCGGTGCGATGGGTATCAGATGTGTGCGGGTGGAACTGGGGGATATCAAGTGGTGCAGAAATAGGTGCGGTAGAGGGAGTGACTGGTAACACAAACGGAGGATAGTCATCATCCTCGGTCCACCCATTACGGGTGTCAGCATAACGAGGATCGATGTGAGTGGCGAAGGGTGCGCGGTCAACAAATGCCGGCACGGGACCAGGCAAAGGTGCATCAGTAACAGGAACATCCACCACTGGTGGTGCAACTATGGGAATATCAACAATAGGTGGTGCAATGGCTGGTGCATCCATAAGAACAGGGTCGTGCAAGGTACAGGTCAGGAGCAACAACAGGCTCAGGTGCCACAACATGCTCAGGGTCGACAAAGGCCATATCAAAGTCGGCAAGTACATAAAGAAGATGATTAATAGGAACCACGGGTGCCTCCAAGGGCTGGTCGTCAGGAATAAATTCGATCTCGTGATCGGGATCAAAATCATGAGGAAAAACTGGATCAAACTCATCCTCGAACACGGGATCAAACTCAAAAGCGTGAGGCGAACCGGGTGCAGCTGACATAGCTGTATCGGAGTCGGAGTCAGTAGGATATCGATGCAATCCGACGGCGTGCAAAGTGGATGATGATACTGACTCAAAAGAATCAGCACCGGAATAATCGGCTAAAATCTCCTCAGCGGGAGCCTCAACAGGCGGTAAAACTACAGCATCCGCAACCGGAATCTCAACCAAAGGAAGGGCGACATCATCAGCAATCGGGGCCCCACCCTCATGGTCGTCCTCAGGGGGAGCCTCGAAAAGATCGACGTCGTCATCGGACACAACATCGAGTGGCAAATCCTCTACGGGAAATGCAGCAAGTGGAATGGGAGCAGGGATCAAGGCAAGGGGTAGATCCCCATCTGGAATGCCATCAGCGTGCTGAACTTCATCACCGAAATCTGGCAGCGCGAAGGGCTGGAAATCTTCGTCGTCACTACTGTCCGTATCAAATGTGAAGACCTCCGGGTCTGAGTGCATCGGGTCATCCGAATCTACCGCCACGGGGTCAGAAACTCCACTCGACGATGACATAGCGTCTGTAATAACACAACCACAAAGTGTGCACATACGTCAATAATAGTCAAGTAAGCATATAAGTTATAATCAATGTATGCAAGTAATCATCCTAGTCCTCCCAGTCTCTCAGACTTCTCCCTGGCCTCTAAGACCAACTCCCAGTCTCTAAGACTAATCCCCTGGTCTATAAGACCAACTCCCTGGTCTCTAAGACCAAACCTCCCAGTCTCTAAGACTAAATTCTCCCCAAACTCTAAGATTGAACCCCTCAGTCTCTAAGACTGAACCTCCCCAGCCTCTAAGGCTGAAATATGAATTTTGAACGATGTATTTGTGCCTTTTGTTTGTAAAATGTTTGTGCCCCGGATCTGGACTTTTAGTGTATGCAATGTAAAAATGTTTGAAAACATTTTCGTGAGAGCCCTAGTGATCATAGTCTAGACTCGAGGAAGGAATCCTAGTTCGTTATAATCGAGGCTCTGATACCAAGCTGTCACACCCTGGCTTTTGCGGAAGCGTGGGTTTATTTGGTGTGACTTCTTAATACCATAACAACAATCATAACAATGCTATATGATAAAACACAAGATGTTCATCCATTAATATATTTAGAAAATACCATAACATGATTGTCTTGAATCATCAACCCAAAATAAATTACAACCATGACTTGTTTAAAAAAAATTAGTTCCCAATGGACTCAACAAAAGACCTTAATAAAATGAGGTTTGGAGACGTGTGACCCGTTCAGGCAAGGGTTACACCTCCCAAACCCTATACCCCTGGATGACATCTTTTATTTAATACGCAGCTTAACGTGCATCACCCGCCAGATCCGATCAATTCCCTGAAATACATGTAGTTTGAAAAATCAACAAAAAGTTGAGCGAGTACATGTGTATGTGAGTATGTATAAACCTTTGTAAACGATGTATGTATAACCCTTGAACGATGTATGAAAATCCCTGGTATGTAGCAATAAGGAAAATAAAGAGATCACCAATGGTTTGCAAGGCCATTGATATGTGTGAAGTGATGTAGGAAGACTCAAACCTAGCGGAGTTGCACCGGGCTTCCGGCTGTAAGACACAGTCACCACTATGGGCCGCCCCGGCCTCATGGGTGTGGGCTCGCTACACCCAAATAGATCTATCACTCATGTCCCTCGGTCCTACGACGAGGACTAATGGCCTTTAGTAGCAGCCTACCCACTCACATGATCTAACGGTGTATGATAACGATGTATGAAAAGTCCCTCCTTAAGCTAACCATACCATGTATAAAATGTCTGTGTAATTGTAACATTTATTTCACCCCCGAAGTTATAAAACTGAAAACAGTTACCAGACGACCTACAACGTACTAATGTCTATTAGACGATCGGGCCGGGCCTTGCCTTTGTATTTAGGTTTGAGTTACGATACTTTGATATTATTCCAAGTTATAACTTATTGTTAAAATAATAATTATTATTTTAACTTACGTTTTATTTTAGGGTTTTGGAATAATAGTTAGACAACTATTTCGTATTCGTACTTCTCAAGTATTTTATGTGCCCCAAGGATGGGGGTATTTATGTATTTTTGTGATAACTCGTATTTTTCGTTATCAAGATAATGTCCATCCAAAATATACTAGTATCGGTATTTTGTTAAGTTACATTATTTTTCTCCAAATAATATAACTAGTTCCCAATTCATACAAATATTCACTCCAGCGTTTTAGTATAAAATATACCTTCTAAAAATATATTTGTCCGCTTTTATTTTCGAAAACCCACCTCCGACACTTTGAAGTTTTGTAACAATACTCATGGCGAAGTTTACTTTGAAAGACAATGTTTAAAGCATATTTGCAAACACTTGTTAGAAATTAATTTTCTAAGTCTTGGGATTTTTAGAAAATTTCGCCAGAGTTTCCCCTAAAAACGGAGGTGTCCATGCTAATAAGCATATCATTTTCTTTTCCAATTTAATCAACAATCATCAACAATTATCTTTTAAACAATTTTACATTACCGAGAGTAAAAACTATATATATCACACACTAACCATGAACTTGATACTTTCTGAAAACGCGTAGTGACTTAGTGAAGCTTTTAGTAAACTTAGTTACCTTCCGAAGTGTAGTTATTTCTTTAAAAACCATTCTCTTACAAAAGTTTAGTGTTTACAACTTGTAAACAATTTTTACAAAAATAAAACTCTTGAACTCTTCTTGTAAATAAAAGCTTTTTACACTTATTTTATTTACAAAAATATGTAAGAGTATGTAAAAGTCATAACCCTTTAGAAATCGGTTCTTGAACTTGGTTTATTTAGAAAACCTCTTGTACAACTTAGATCTGCATGATCGTCAAGTTATTTTGTTTACTAATATTTCAAGAAAAATTGTTTTTATTCAAGTTCATGATTAAACTAGAAGGTGGTTATTTATGTAACACTTAACCACTTTCTAATCTTGTTAAATCATATCTCTAAATATTATTTAACAAGACTCATATGGTGATTAACATCATACAACCAAGAATCATCATACAATTAACAACATATTCATAACAATATCATAACAACAATATTTCATCTCTATGTAAGCTTCATGTTATTTAGTGTTCTTGTTCTTACTCTTTTAGTGTTCTTATGGATTTCAACAATATATAACTTTTAAATACTCAAAGTAGACATAAACAAGAGTAAATCAAGACTTACTACTAGCTTATAGCTAGGGATGATTCTAGTGAAGAAGATGATGAAGAATGATGATGAAAAAGCAAGAAACAAGGTCATTTTGAAGCTCCACAAGTTGCAACTTCCTTGAATCACCTTCTAAGCTTGAATGGAACTTGAAAATGGATGAATGGGGTGGTGAAATGGTGGTGATGGTGGTGGTTGGGTGTGACCGAGAGGAGGGAGGAGAGAGTGGGGGTAAGGGGTGTGAAGATTTGAAATGATGAGTGATCTAGGCAACCATACTTATATAGATGTCTTCCAATATTATGTCCATTTCAACAAGCAAGATCTATTAAACAAATGGGATTAAATCTAGTTAGGAGATGTGAAGTATGGTGGGGATGATATGTGGGTCCACTTGGGACCGAATTCGGTTTATTAGGGGGTTGGATGTAAAATTTGCAACTAAATGGTAAAGGTAAGTTATTTTTCAAGTAACATGCCCTCATATATTAGTTAGTTGATTTTAATGGTTGTTATGGCAAATGGGGATCATGACTAGCCAAAAATACTAAAACAATGCATTTGACAAAAATTTAGTGTTCCGGGTAATGTCCGGTTGTTCGGTTGGATACCGTTCCGTTAAAGTGTTTAATTATACTGTAAAGTGTCTTTTATATATATTTTTGTAACACTATTAATCCCCGGCACTTAGGAAAGTAAACAGGGCCATTCTGCCATATTTTTGCACCTTACTAGTGTGTTACAATGCTGAATTTTATTAATAAATCCAGAATCCTGCACTTATAGTGTGTTTTTAGCACTTCCCGGCACTTTAACTATCCCCTAGTGACGCAGTTTTATGGTCCTCACTTCCCTACACTCCATACTAGTGTAGTACCTTGTCCCTGGCTCATACTGGCCTCAATAACATTGTCTGTCTATGTGCTGGCATTGTCAGCATGTTTCTGAATTATCCGTTCAGTGTCCTAACTGTGCTTTGTGCATCATGTATGTCACTAAAGTTTGTGTGTAATAAATGGAGTGACTGTATGAAATGTGATGCATAAGTATGTATGATACAAAAATCATAAAGCAGTTCAAGTCGTCAGTTGCAATCAAGCACAGTCATTAAGCACATAATTAAATTTAATTAATTGTACGGATACCTGGTTTAGTGAGAGTTGTCACAACCGTTGCATCTCTACGCTGGATAGAAAAGACTGAGGCAGTCTTAAGAATAAGCAAATGCGCGGAAGAGGATAAGATAATGTTTGCTTCCAATCTGGTTAAGAACTCAGCCCTAGAATGGTGGAACACTATCCTTCAATCTAAGGGAAGTGATAGGGTTTACAATATGGAATGGGAGGAATTTAAAAACATGGTAGAAAGAAAATTCTGCCCTCCTAATGAAAAGGAACAGATAGTAAATAAATTCCTAAACCTTAGGATGACTGGGTAGATAGTAAGGGTTATACTACATTATTCTTTGAATATGCCCGAATAGTACCAACCCTTGCATCACCTGAACCAGTATTATTCTCCCGTTACATTTGGGGATTAATCAGTGAAATAAGGCAAGTAGTTAAGGCAGCTAGACCCCAAACCATAGAAGAAGTTGTAGAACTAGCAAATACCTTGACAGATGAATTAGTGCGTACACGAGAAGAGGATCAAAGGAGGAACCTAACCCAGATGCTTACCCAAGAATTCCGTTCTGAAAATTCTAACCGTGGGAAAAATGTAGGTTCTACTGTAACTCTGGAAGATGCTCCATATACTGTAACTTCTGCAAAATATCTGGACACAAGGAGGAAGACTGCAGGAAGAAGCCTAGCAACAGGATATGCTAGAACTGTGGAGAACAAGGTCATATCAAGCCTAACTGTCCAAAACTAGCTCCAGCCACGAACACTAAGAATACTAAAAATGCTAGAGCATTTGTTCTGACTACAGAAGAAGCAAAGATGATCCCGGATGTGATCGTCGGTACGTTTTTAGTTAATGATGTTTTTGCTAAAGTATTATTTGACTCTGGTGCGAACCAAAGTTTTATTAATACTTCATTTTGCAAACTTCTCAATCAACCATTAACTAAACTTTCACAAGAATGTCTAGTAGAGACAGCAAATGGGGAAACCACTAAGATTTCTGAAATCTTGCAGGGAGCAAGAATAGAAATTCTAAATCAGAAATTTATTGCAAACCTTTACCCAATGAATCTGGCAGGATTTGATGTTGTATTAGGAATGGATTGGTTAATAGCCAATAAAGCCAGTATTTTATGTGATCAAAAGTCAATCCAAGTAAATTCACCAAGGGGTGAAAAGATCACAATTAAAGGAAATAAACCCTTTAGACCCACAAAATTCATCTCTGTAATGAAAACAACAAGTTATATAAGAAAAGGGTCATTAGTGTATTTGATTTCCATTATCACTAACACTAAAGGAAAAGAATTAAAGGATATTCCAGTAGTATCCCAGTTTTCAGATGTATTTCCAGAAGAGCTACCAGGGCAACCTCCAGACAGAGAAGTTGAATTCAGAATCCATTTGATACCAGGAACCGCACCAATTTCCAAAGCACCTTACCGTTTGGCACCCGCCGAAATGCAGGAACTAAAGAAACAATTAGATGAATTGTTGGAGAAAGGATTCATACAACCAAGTTCATCGCCATGGGGAGCACCGATTTTATTCGTTAAAAAGAGGGAGGGATCAATGCGCATGTGCATTGACTACCGTGAATTAAACAAGGTCACGATTAAGAATCGGTATCCATTACCAAGAATCGATGATCTGTTCGATCAATTACAAGGAGCACGATTTTTCTCTAAAATAGATTTAAGGTCAGGATATCATCAATTAAAGGTACAGGAAGAGGACATTCCTAAAACCGCTTTCAGAACAAGGTATGGCCATTATGAATTTACTGTCATGCCATTTGGTTTAACCAATGCCCCAGCTGCATTTATGGACATGATGAACCGAATATGTAAGCCATATTTTGATAAATTCATAATTGTCTTTATAGATGATATTCTTATTTATTCTAAAAGTAAAGAGGAACATGCAGCGAATCTGCACGCACTTCTAAGTTTATTGAAAAAAGAAATGTCACGGCCCCAGCCCCGGTTTGACCCGGTCAGGAGCCGCGGGACAGGAACCCGTGGTACCAATGATGCGACAGCGGAAGATTTTTAACAGGATCTTTTAAAACTCAAATGCCCAATTATTTTATTCCATAAATTGGAGATAAACCCCGTAATTTACAATAGAGGAATTTAACTAGGAAATTCCCTGTTTATTAAAACATGTTTATTCATTTTTTTAACTGAGCCACCTCTTCAAGCTTGATAGTGCTCCATAGCACGTTTTCCTTGATTTACAGCAGGTTGCCTGAAACATGTTTTAAAAATATTTTATCAGCGGGGAAATGCTGGCGAGTCACTCAATTTGAGAAAATGACACAGTTATAAATTACAGCATAAGAGCGATTACAATAGATTCTATCTTATTGTTGGGTCCTGTCACCCAAGTAGTGATGATTATCACTGTTAGGGCTTATTAGCCTAACCTGTGTTAGGGCTTGTTAGCCTAACCCCGTGAGAAATTAGTAATGTGCACAATAACCCACTAGCCATTGATTAAGATTACCACGACTTACTCCCTGTAATTATAACATTTGAAAATAATTTGAGGTATTGTAAAACAGTTGATAAAAAGAGAATGACTCACATTGCAGATTTATATGAGCAGAGCTTAGCCTACTGATTAGCCTTTTAACCTAAATTTAAACAACATGCACACGAACTAGGTTAGTAATTAATACATCATTTACGATAACTCACGAGATTAAACCCTCACAACGAATGACAAAGTGCGATACTTAAACATCCATCGAATTTACGACGAATGACAAAGCATAAACCCTAATGTGGGCAGCACTTAAACATCCATTGGATAGTTTTAATCGATCGGACATTGAATCGTAGCAGCGATTGAGTTAATACCCTGTATCGTAGCAGCACCCCACTAATTGAGGTTGTATTTTCGACTTCAGAGCAGTAGAAATTCGTTTTTGTGTTTGGATGTCGACACCAGTGAACTGTGCATGCAACAAGCTATTTATAGGTGAAAAATAGGGTTCTCGCGGCCCGCGTGAACCTTGGTTCAATCTTTACGTGGCCCGCGAGGCCGCCTAGTCTACGAGTAGGCTTGATTGATCATAAGTAGGTTAGCCAGGTGGGTGATACATGGATCCGGATACTTATCCGGTCAAACCACACCTTGACGCGGCCTGCGTAAGACTATGCTTACTCTTACGCGGCCCGCCTGAGAACCATATTTCTTGTTTTCTTGGGTTTTTATGCACAGTAGGGTTTCAGGGGTTCGGGATTATACTTACGGGTATTTTTAGGACAATTTTGAGAGTCCTTACATCCTCCCCACCTTATTTAAAATCTCGTCCTCGAGATTCATTGGAATAAGTGAGGATACTTTCGCTTCATCTCCGATTCCAGCTCCCAAGTGTATTCGGGTCCTCTCTTTGAATCCCACTTGACTTTAACTAGTACTAACCTTTTGTGTTTGAGAAATTTGATTTTTCGATCTTCGATTTGAAGAGGTTTCTCAACAAATTTCAATTTCTCATTTACCTCTATATCTTGGAGAGGTACTACCAAAGATTCGTCTGATAGGCATTTCTTGAGGTTGGATACATGAAATACATCATGTACTCCAGCTAACTCCTCTGGTAGTTGTAGGCAATAAGCAACTGGTCCTATACATTGGATCACTAGAAATGGTCCTACGTATCTTGGACTTAGTTTTCCTTTCTTACCAAATCGAACTACTCCTTTCCAAGGTGAAACTTTCAATAGTACTTTGTCTCCAACTTGAAACTCGAGTGGCTTGCGTCTATTATTAGCATAACTTTTCTGGCGATCTCGAGCCGTCTTCAGTCTTCCCTTGATCCGTGAGATTTTGTCGGTAGTTTCTTGCACTATCTCGGGACCTGATAATTGACTTTCTCCTATTTCTGCCCAACAAACTGGAGTTCTGCACTTTCGTCAGTACAATGCTTCAAATGGGGCAGCTTCAATGCTTGAATGATAACTATTGTTATAGGAGAATTCGATTAAGGGTAAATGGTTGTCCCAATTTCCCCCAAAATCTATCACACATGCTCTGAGCATGTCTTCCAGAGTTTGGATTGTCCTTTCACTTTGTCCGTCTGTTTGAGGATGATATGCAGTGCTTAAATTTAGTCGAGTTCCCATTGCTTCTTGGAAACTAGTCCAGAAATGGGAAGTGAAACGACTATCCCTATCTGACACAATGGAAAGTGGAACTCCATGTAAGGATACTACTTCATCTACATACAACTTTGCCAACCTTTCCATACTAAAGGTTTCTTTCATAGGTAGAAAGTGAGCTGATTTGGTTAATCGATCCACAATTACCCAAATCGCGTCATTACCTTTTCTGGTTTTGGGTAACTTAGTAACAAAATCCATTGTTATGAGTTACCATTTCCATACAGGCATTTCTAGTTGTTGTAGTAGACCTGAAGGTTTCTGGTGTTCTGCCTTAACTTGTGAACAAGTAAAACACTTAGAAACATATCGAGCTATGTCTTTTTTCATTCCTATCCACCAGAAGTTATTTCTTAAATCTTGGTACATTTTATTGTTTCCAGGGTGCATGGTATACCTAGATTTATGGGCTTCTTCTAAAATCTTATTTCTTAATTCTCCCTGCTTAGGTACCCAAATCCTTCTTTTGTGGAATCTCCAAATTCCATCAGCTCCTTGTTCTAATTCTTTTATTCGTCCTTTCATTCCTTCAGCATCATCCTTGATTGCTGTTTCTTGAAAATGCTTTAGTTATTCCATTAAATCTAATTGTAGATTTAATCTAAGAGCACGAACCTGTCATTGTTTCTCATGGTACTTATGACTTAATGCGTCAGCAACTACATTTGCCTTTCCTTCGTGATACTGAATATCACAGTCGTAGTCACTTAGGATTTCCATCCATCTCCTTTGCCTCATGTTTAATTCTTTTTGCCCAAATATATATCTTAAACTCTTATGATCTGTATAGACAGTAAATTTACTTCCGTACAGATAATGTCTCCAAATCTTAAGGGCAAAAATTATGGCTCCTAATTCTAAGTCATGAGTCGTATAGTTTTCTTCGTGCTTTTTCAATTGCCTTGAAGCATACGCAATTACCTTCTTGCGTTGCATTAGCACACATCCTAATCCTAGTTTTGAAGCATCACAGTAAACTTCAAAATCTTCAGTTCCTTCTGGTAAAGCTAAGATTGGAGCATTTGTTAACTTTTGCTTTAGAATCCTAAAAGCTTCTTCTTGCTTAGGTCCCCATTCAAACTTAACTGCTTTACAGGTTAGCTTAGTTAATGGTACAACGATCTTGGAAAAATCCTTAATAAACCGTCTATAATATCCGGCTAAACCTATAAAACTTCTAATTTCCATTGCTGATTGCGGAACCTTCCATTTGGTAATCGCTTCTATCTTAGCAGGATCTACATGAATACCTTCGTGATTCACCATGTGTCCTAGGAATTGCACTTCTTGCAGCCAAAATTCACACTTCGAGAATTTGGCATAAAGCTTTTCTTTTCTTTTCTTAACAAAGTTAAGAGTGCATGCAGGTGCTCACAATGCTCGTCCTGACTTTTGGAATAAATAAGTATATCGTCGATAAAGACAATTACAAATTTATCCAAATACGGTTTACAGATTCTATTCATCATGTCCATGAATGCGGCAGGTGCATTCGTTAGTCCAAAGGGCATGACTGTAAACTCGTAATGACCATACCTAGTTCTGAAAGCAGTTTTAGGTATGTCTTCTTCTTGTATTTTCAATTGATGATATCCGGAGCGTAATTCGATCTTAGAAAAACTTCTAGCTCCTTGAAGTTGATCAAAAAGATCATCAATCCTAGGTAATGGGTATCGATTCTTAATTGTAACCTTATTTAATTCTCTATAATCAATATACATTCTCATCGAACCATCCTTCTTCTTTACGAACAACACTGGTGCTCCCCAAGGGGATGAACTAGGTTGTATGAAACCTTTACTTAGTAATTCATCTAATTGCTTTTTCAGTTCTAACATTTTTGTGGGTGCTAATCGATAAGGTGCTTTAGCTATCGATGTAGTTCCAGGAATTAGAAGAATTCTGAATTCAACTTCCCTATCGGGTGGTAATCCAGGTAGTTCTTCTGGGAATACATCGGGATATTCCGATACTACTGGAATTTCTTTAAGCTCTTTGCTTTTCGTATTAATGATTACTGAAATCATATACACCATTTCTTGTTTTCTGGAATAACTAGCCAATTTCATTACTGAAATGAATTTCAATGGCTTTCGTGGCTTATCTCCTGTAATCACCACTAATTCTCCTGTGGGTGTATGAATTTCTATAGAATTCTTATCACAAAGAATTCGAGCATGGTTGGCTACTAACCAATCCATTCCTAACACCACATCGAACCCATCTAAATTCATTGGTAACAGGGTTGCAGAGAATTTAAAGCCTAACAGTTCTATCTTTCCTTCTCGCACAACCTTATTTATTTTGACAGAATTTCCGTCTGCCGTTTCGACTGTAAAGATTTGTCTAAGTTGGGTTAAGGGTAAATTAAGTGCTTGGCAGAATGAAGTATTTATAAAACTTTGGTTTGCACCAGAGTCAAATAATACTTTTGCATATACATTGTGAACTAGAAACGTACCAGCTATCACATCAGGAATCAGTTCGCTTCCTGAGTCGTCAGTTGGAAAGCTCTAACGTTCTTCTTATTCGTTCCTTCTGCAGGTTTAGCTTTATTGTCAGCTGGTTTGTTCAGTTTTGGGCAGTCTGGCTTAAGATGTCCAGCTTCTCCACAGTTGTAGCAGACTGTGAATTTCTTCCTCCTGCATTCTTCTTCTTGATGCCCTGGAATTTTGCAAAACTTGCAATATACTTTGCATCTTCCAAAATGCTTTCTTTTGCAAGAATTGCAAAATGGACCAGTGGAAGATTGTCCGGTTCCTCTTCGCTTGAAATTGTTACGGTTACCCATACGAAATCCTTGGGTAATCTTTTGAGCTACTTCCTTCTTTCTATTTTCTTCTCTCGTCCGTACAAGTTCGTCAGTCAGTGTGTTGGCTAAATCCACCGCATCATCAATCGTGCGGGGTTTTGCAGCCTTGACGATATTACGGATTTCACCAATCAATCCCCAAATATAGCGGGAAATAAGTACTGGTTCTGGCGAAGCCAGGGTTGGTACTACTCTCGCATATTCGAAGAATGTCGAAGTGTACCCTCGACAGTTTACATCAATCATCCGATGGTTCAGGAACTTATTTGTCATTTGTTCCTTTTCATACTCGGGACAGAATTTTCTTTCTACAAGACTCTTAAATTCTTCCCAGTTCATAGCATACGCCATCCTCCTTCCTTTTGCTTGTAACACCGTGTTCCACCATTCTAGCGCCCCTTCTTTAAAAAGATTTGACACATACATGACCTGGTCTTCTTCAGCACATTTACTTATGGAAATTACTGCCTCGGTTTTCTCTAACCAACGCAGTGCTGCAGTCGCCCCTTCGTTACCTGCAAACTCAGCTGGTTTACAGGGAAGAAATTCTTTGTAAGTGCAACCAGGCGTTGCAGCTTTCATTTTCTTAGGGAGCGGAGCCTGTCGTGGATCATTATCATGATTAATATGATTACCGCCTCCGTTTATGCTATTACTGAAGTTATCTTCAGAAATACGTTTGCTAGGAATGATTTGTTGAGGTTCAACAGGTTTCTGGGCAGCATCAAGGATTGCTGGAATAGCATTGGCTATTCCTTGAGCAACAATATTTTCTATATCTTGCTTAGTCATAAAATGATCCTTCTGGTGTTGCTCAGATTGGTTAACCTCGTTAACTGGTTCATTATTAGCGTTTTCCATCTGATAATATATATAATTTATTAGTATAAAATAATTAGTAACAATACACAAATAATCACACAATTTCATAACACATGGATAGCCAAAATTTATCGATTTCTCGATTCCCATTTTTATATATTATAATATGCATCAATACACACTGTTATCTTACAAAGTTTTATTTGTAGTTATTTTACAAGATTATATTTTACTATTATTAATATTATACAATCACAGTTTCACAACCCCACTATCCCTCTTCAGTTGGTACTTCAGTAACGACGTTCCCTTTCGTCGAACTTCCAGGAGATTTGTTCTCCTACTTCCCGAATCCTATTTCCTGCATCCACCAACTCCTCGCCAAAGTGGCGGAGTTCAGCTAAATTTTCATTGCTCATTGGCGGGTTTGGTATCGGTTCCGGGTCGAACTGGGGGAGAAATGTATAAGGATTGTTAAGGAGGTTTTGAAACTGCCAATCATTAGTCCACCACTCGTCCATTCCTAGAGGTTGGGTGTGGATTATAGGTTCTGGGATTGCTGGTTCCAAGTTTATTGGAAGTTGTGTTTCAGCAGGATAAGGGTAGAGGTTATTATTGACAGGCCTGACGATATCACAGCTCGCCAATGCGCGATCTAATTCCTCCTGAAATGGCAACTCCTCAATTTGCCTAGAACTTTCCCCAATTTCCATCTCTGTTTGCCTAGAACCTTCCCCAATCTCCATTTCTGTCTGCCTAGAACCTTCCCCGATTTCAATCCCCTTTCCTTTGTCTATGGGATTTTCTATTTTGGGAATCTTCCTAGTTGCGGGTTTTCTCCTACGCACACACCTCCATCCTACAAATCTTCTCCTTTTCTTAGGTTTAGGTTTCTCCGGAGGTGGAGCGTTGAATTCCATAGGTTCTTCTATATCGGGTATATAACCAGTAAAATCTCTAGAAACTTCTATTTTCACCGGATAGAGATTGAGATTCTGAAGGGATTCAGATAACTCATTCATGTTGTTTAGCATATATGCAAAAATACACACAAAATGCTAAGTTAAAATTTTATAATAAAATTTTACAGATAACCGTTAAATATTATTTCATACCGTGTGACTAATTTAATACAAAGGACAACTAACAATTAAAGCACACTAGGTTTACTGTAAACTTATTTATTTACTGGGTAAAGTTTCTGGTTTGTAGGTGATAAGGGTGCTAAAACTTGAGTCAGAGTATTTAAAGATTTGCATTTACTGCTACAGTGGCTAGCATATAGAGATCCGCCCATTTTTCATCTAATTTGTCTTCCCATGGTGGGTTACTGCCTAGTTCTTGGGTTTTCTGATTAATTCTCTTTTCTTTTGGTTGTGATTTCTTTATTTTCTCCTGACTTTTCCTAATAATCAAACTTCTTTTATTAGGAGAAAGTGGTTCCTCATATTGTGCTTTACGGACAAATATTCCTTCCTCAGTATTTGTTGGGTACTTTGAGGAATTTTTTTGGGATGAACTTCCCTTCTCTTTTGATGACCTATCTAATTTAAGTTAGATGTTTGAAAGCTTTTGCTTACCCATACTGTAACTAACAAATAGTTAATTAATAAACACATAATCACAAAATGAAAATCAAGAAAATTAAGTATTTTAACTACTTAATAGGCTTAAATCAGTGGCTCGATTAATGTGGCTCTGATACCACCTTTTCCTGTCACGACCCCAGCCCCGGTTTGACCCGGTCAAGAGCCGCGGGACAGGAACCCGTGGTATCAATGATGCGACAGCGAAAGATTTTTAACAGGATCTTTTAAAACTCAAATGCCCAATTATTTTATTCCATATATTGGAGATAAACCCCGTAATTTACAATAGAGGAACTTAACTAGGAAATTCCCTGTTTATTAAAATATGTTTATTCATTTTTTTAACTGAGCCACCACTTCAAGCTTGATAGTGCTCCATAGCACGTTTTCCTTGATTTACAGCAGGTTGCCTGAAACATGTTTTAAAAATATTTTATCAGCGGGGAAATGCTGGCGAGTCACTCAATTTGAGAAAATGACACAGTTATAAATTACAGCATAAGAGCGATTACAATGGATTCTATCTTATTGTTATATGGCGCCGTGTCACAATGGTGACGATGGTCATACCACTATTGGGTCCTGTCACCCAAGTAGTGATGATTATCACTGTTAGGGCTTATTAGCCTAACCTGTGTTAGGGCTTATTAACCCCGTGAGAAATTAGTAATGTGCACAATATCCCACTAGCCATTGATTAAGATTATCACGACTTACTCCCTGTAATTATAACATTTGAAAATAATTTGAGGTATTGTAAAACAGTTGATAAAAAGAGAATGACTCACATTGCAGATTTATATGAGCAGAGCTTAGCCTACTGATTAGCCTTTTAACCTAAATTTAAACAACATGCACACGAACTAGGTTAGTAACTAATACATCATTTACGATAACTCACGAGATTAAACCCTCACAACGAATGACAAAGTGCGATACTTAAACATCCATCGAATTTACGACGAATGACAAAGCATAAACCCTAATGTGGGCAGCACTTAAACATCCATTGGATAGTTTTAATCGATCGAACATTGAATCGTAGCAGCGATTGAGTTAATACCCTGTATCGTAGCAGCACCCCACTAATTGAGGTTGTATTTTCGACTTCAGAGCAGTAGAAATTCGTTTTTGTGTTTGGATTTCGACACCAGTGAACTGTGCATGCTAACAAGCTATTTATAGGTGAAAAATAGGGTTCACGCGGCCCGCGGATGGGATTTACCCGACTCAGCTATTCTTGATGGAGGTTCATGTTTAACCCGTAATTCGGTCGTCTCTTCGTTAGAAATCCATTCTCAGTCCGGGTCCCCACTAGAGAGTGAGTAATGAACCCGAACGAGTCCAGATTCTAACGGTTTTGAGTGAAAAGTTAAGAATGTTGAAGAAAAGTTAGAAACATTTGAAAGATGTTTAGATTTAGTTGAAAATGATGTAAAAAGGTGTAGAAATCCATCAGATCCGAACCGTTCTTGATAAGATGAGGGAACAACCCAAATCCGAAGATTTCAAGGTAAAAAGTTGTGATTTGATGGTGAAAATGATGAAGAAGTGTGTAAAGATCAAGGAAGTACAAGATTTGAGATGAAAACTTACAAGAATTGCGAGGAATCGAGAGAAAAGTGGCTGGGAGTGCATTGGTTCGAAGGGAGCTATCACATCAAGTGAACAGTGATGTGACATGTGAGGTATTTATAGGGGAAGGAGGGGAAATGCGGTGCAGAGTACTGGGTCGGATGGCCTTTCGATCAGATGGCTCGAGTGAGTTGGTTTCTGACTTTTCGTTTCGAGCGTTGAGCATTTCGTTGTGTTTCGAGTAGGTGATGCGATGGTATTACACATTAGTTACACAAATAACATAACCAACCTAACAATCATGAAAGTAACTTGAATGTCGGGTTGCGATGCGATGCGATAGAGTTGCGATTGCATTTGCGAATAACTTCCAACAACATATAAGCACACACAAGTAAAGCTCATAATATCATACACACGTAAAACAATATCCATAACCTGTGATTCGAATCGCGATGCGGTAGCGATTTGATAGCGTTTAGTAGATTAGCGTTTAATTACGTTTATCGCATTGTTACTTCACATATTAACAATCGTAAAACAAAAATGGCGTCAAGCAATGTATCGATTATCGAGTCAAAGAGTACAAGCAATAATTAAGTCAGAAATGACATATCTGATTAGCAATCTTTTCTTCCTTTGACTTTGACTTTGACTTGTACTTTGACTTTAAAAGTTGGGTTGTTACAATTGTATCCTTGTTGACTCAAACCACTGGGTTGAGGGTAACGTCACCTTCAAAAGAGGGGCCTACTACTATAACTAAGATAATCTCTTAAAAAGTGCAAAAGTCCAGAAATCAGCAAAGGATCATTAAAGGCGAGTCGGATCCAAGTGATTCATCTTATCTATCTGTTTTTGTTTTTATTTTTATTTCAGCATTTTTGTTTTTATTTTTCATACTTAAAACCTTTTCTAAAAATTTTAGTTTGATTAGACGTTGAGGATAAACCGGTACTAAAAGCTCTTGTGTCCTTGGACGACCTCGGTATCTTACCAACGCTATACTACGCTCACGATGGGTGCACTTGCCCATGTGTGTGTTTAGTGTTAGTAGAATATCGTGTTTTATAAATTTAAAACTTGATTAATGTGTAAAATGGGCTTAAAATATCAATAAAAACATTTCACACCCGACACACACCAAAGGACATCGCCTAAAATTTGAGACAAACATAAAGGACAAAACTTGTAATTTACTCTATTAGAATATAATAAACATTCTATTTATTTGTTTGTGTACCCACTCTTATTTGTTTGCTTACTTTAATTGGTTTTCAAATACTTGGGGAATTGGTAATTGTTGTGCTTTGAGACCATTCTTGACTTATATAATCTGTGTTCAAATTATTGGTTTTGATCATTGGTAGTTTATGATACTTAATGATCATTGTAAACGGTATATTGTATACTCATTGTTGCTCTTTGGTATTGGGATATTATATATCGTATATTGTATGCTCATCGCTACTCATTGTGCGCTTTAGGATTGACTATTGGCATTGTATGGTTCTCGTTGTTCATTGTGCGCTTATTGTTGGTCTTGATTGCTTATCGGCATTGTATGTTTCCGGTTTTTTATTGTGTGTTTCTTGTTGCCCATGTATGTTTTGTATTATGTTTATGTTTTAGTGATTTATTGAGTGTTTGTTTATTTTGATATTGGGTGCGTGTGTAATCATAGAAAATAGGAGTCATGTTTTTTCCTTGAGATCATGTCCAAGGACGAGGGATGCAGGAAAGGAAAAGGGGTATAGATTGCAAGTAGCCTCTTGGAATGTAGGAACTTTAAATAGTAAATTGTTAGAGGTGGTAGATGGAGTTAAAAGACGTAGGATACATATAGCATGCCTTCAGAAGACTAGGTGGAGGGGCACAGAGGGGATGAGTGCAATGGGTATAAACTATTGTATTCAGGAACTGATGGGGTAAAAAATGGAGTAGGATTTCTAGTGGCTATAGAATTGCAGAAGAATGTGATTGAGGTGATACGAAACAATGATAGGATTATGGTGTTAAAATTAGTACTAGGCAAAGAGCTAGTGGCAATGGTTTGTGCTTACGCACCACAAGTAGGATTAGGGGATCAAGAGAATAAGGAGTTTTGGGACTGTTTAGACGTTGTAGTTGGATCCATACCTAGGGAGGAGATGATTTTTAAAGGGGTGATTTTAATGGTCACACTGGTAAGGATAGTGATGGTTTCCTATTGGTACATGGGGGTTTTGGTTTTGGTGATAGGAATGAGCCTGGCAAGGATCTTCTAGAGTTTGCGGTGGCCCATGACTTAAGTATCCTAAACTTGTTCTTTAGGAAGAGAGTGTCATATTTAGTTACTTTTAGTAGTGGGGGACGTAACACACAGATCGATTATATCTTGATGAGGCGATGTGACCGAAGATGGTGGATGGACTGCAAGGTTATACCATGGGAGTAAATAGTGGCTCAACATCGTTTGCTGGTGGCGGATATAGTTCTAAAACAAAAGCTTACAGAGGTGGAGACATATAGTCGACCTAGGATACGTTGGGGGATTTAAAGGGGGAAAATATTATTGTGTTTATAGATAAAGTCATTTCCACGACATCAATGCAACTTGGCGGGGAAACAAACCAGATGTGGGGGCTTATGGCGACTGACATTACACACGCAGCGAAGGTGTCGCAACCCCCGATCCCTTATCTGTCCCGGGAACGGGCGGACGCGAGCTCAGTTGTGGTGGTATCAGGTTATTTAATCTTGCAGCGGAATTTACATCAGGACCGTAGTTAGGAAATGTTTATCAGAGTAAAATCACCATAATTGATATTAATAAACACATGGGCAAAACCCAAGTTTCTTATTACAGTACATTTATAGGGATAAACCCTATATTATTGAATTTAAAACATCGTTTATTAGGTAACTTTTATAGCCACATTTTTCCCAAGCCTTCAGTGCTCTCCAGGTGGCTTTTACTAATTGGCTGTCACATTTTGTTACCTGAAACATGTTTTAAAAATATTTGTCAGCGGGAAATACTGGTGAGTGAATCCCAGTTTAATCAGGTTTAAATAAAAAGTCACAGTGAACAGTATTGAGAGCGATCACATTGTTTATGTCTACACAATTACTCCATTAGTACTGTCAATCCACTGACTTGTGGGTCATATTACACATTGGCTAACTCATTGTCCAATAGTAACGTATTGTCATCCCCGACTTACTACTCACAGTGTAGTACATTTTGTATACAAAACCCCAACATACCGGCAGTAATTGAAGAACTACAAAGACTCAATCACTGCTAAATTTCATGGTAAAACATTTAAGGTTTGGTTAAACATTACCAAAAAGGTTAACAAAAAGAGGATAAACTCACATTGCTATCTTAGACTTCGCCTAAGGGTTTCCTGGATATAATCTATAATTTATACAAATGTACATTGGTTAGTACCATAACCCTTTGAAAATATTAATGATACCCTCCCCGAGACGGCATTCCAACAACTACGTCGGGCAGAACCACGACAGTTGTTACGGAACCCTAAATCAATCGAGCAGCGTAACTATTATGAAACTAGGGTTATAATACTTACACGGAGCAGAACCTCGCTAATTAGGGGTATAATACCCGACTATAATATGCCTACTACAGAATTTTGAGATTGAGAATGAAATTTGGGACGAACTGAATTGAAACCCGAGGCCTCCTTTATATAGTTCTGAAATCTCGTCCTCTCACGGCCCGCGTGAAAGATAAGGGTCGCTTACGCGGCCCGCGTCAACATATGGTCAATGTATAGCTTAGCTGATTCGATGTGTAGGTCCACCACGATGTCGACACGTGTCGGCCTAGGATGTCTCCGCATTTGATGATCTCTCGCGGCCCGCGTCAATGTAAGCTTAAGCTTACGCGGCCCGCTTGAACTAAAGAAATCAGTGGAGTCAGGTTCCAGCATTAATACCGCCCGCGTGAATGTTTGGGGTGGGTCTACGCGGCCCGCCTCAACTTACTGTTTTCATATTTTTATTTATTTTATATATTATAACATATTTCAGGCTCGGTTTTTACATACGGGGTGTATTATAAGACATATTGAGATATTCTATAATGTACTAGAGTGTCAGAATTATTATGAGGGTGTTGGTTTTACCGAGGGTTGTTACATTCTCCCCACCTTGTTTAGAGCTCGTCCTTGAGATCTACTGGAACAAGTGCGGATATTTCTTTTGCATTTCAGATTCAAGTTCCCATGTGTACTTAGGTCCTCTTTTAGAGTCCCACTTCACTTTGACTAGAACTAGTCTTTTATGTTTGAGGTTCTTGACTTTTCTGTCTTCAATCTGTAGAGGCCATTCTACAAACTTGAGTTGTTCATTTAATTCTATATCCTTAAGAGGTACTATCATGGATTCATCAGCTAAACACTTTTTGAGATTTGATACATGAAACACATCATGTATTCCTGCCATTTCCTCTGGTAGTTATAGCTGATAGGCTACGGGTCCCATTTTTCTAATAATCTCAAAAGGTCCAAGATACCTGGGACTTAGCTTTCCCCGTTTGATGAATCTTACCACTCCTTTCCAAGGAGAGACTTTCAACAATACTTTATCTCCTACTTGAAATTCCAATGGCTTGCGTCGGTTATCAGCATAACTTTTCTGTCGATCACGTGCTGCTTTCAGTCGTTCCTTGACTTGAATGATCTTATCAGTTGTTTCTTGTACTATCTCAGGTCCAGATAGTTGCTTTTCCCTAATTTCTGCCCAACAGACTGGGGTTCGGCACTTTCGTCCATAAAGTGCTTCGAATGGTGCAGCATTGATACTTGTGTGATAACTATTATTATAAGAAAATTCTATTAAAGGTAAGTGATCGTCCCAATTACCTCTAAAGTCAATTACATAAGCTCTAAGCATGTCTTCCATTATCTGAATTGTCCTTTCGCTTTGTCCATCCGTTTGTGGATGATAAGCCGTACTTAGCTTTAACTTGGTTCCCATTGCCTTTTGGAAACTTGACCAGAAATGATAGGTAAATCGACTATCCCTATCAGAAATAATTGATAAAGGAATACCATGTAAAGAAACAATTTCATTTACATACAATTTAGATAATTGTTCCATACTAATTGTTTCCTTCATTGGTAGGAAATGAGCTGACTTGGTTAGTCTGTCTACAATCACCCAGATTGTATCATTACCTTTCCTTGTTTTGGGTAATTTAGTAACAAAATCCATTGTTATCAATTCCCATTTCCACGCCGGCATTTCTAATTGCTGTAACAAACCTGAGGGTTTCTGGTGTTCAGCTTTAACTTGTGAGCAAGTTAAACATTTAGAAACATAGGCTGCTATGTCCTTTTTCATTCCTATCCACCTGGAATTTTTCCTTAAATCCTGGTACATCTTATCACTTCCTGGATGCATCGTATACTTAGACTTATGGGCTTCTTCTAATATACGATGACGTATATTTCCTAATTTAGGTATCCACAGTCTCTTTTTATGGAATCTTCAAATTCCATTTGTTCCTTGTTCTAATTCCTTTAGCATACCTTTTAGCTTTTCAGTATCTTCCTTGATTACTGATTCTTGTGCTTCTCTTATCTGATCATTTAAATCTACTTGTAGATTTAATTTAAGAGAACGTACCCTTTTTTACTTTTCATAATACTTTCGGCTTAAAGCATCTGCCACTATATTTGCTTTTCCTTCATGATACTGGATATCACAATCATAGTCACTAAGCAATTCCATCCAGCGTCTTTGCCTCATATTCAACTCTTTTTGCTTGAAAACATACCTTAAACTCTTATGATCAGTTAATATGGTAAACTTACTACCATAAAGATAATGTCTCCAAATCTTAAGAGCAAAGATTATGGCTCCTAATTCTAGATCATGAGTTGAATAATTTTCTTCATGATTCTTAAGTTGTCTAGATGCGTAAGCTATAACCTTTTGTCGTTGCATCAATACACATCCATAACCTAATCTAGAAGCATCACAATAGACTACAAAGTCTTCAGTTCCTTCTGGTAATGCTAGTATGGGTGTATGGGTTAATCTTTGCTTAAGAATTCTAAATGCTTCTTCTTGTTTTACTCCCCATTCAAACTTAACAGATTTACAGGTTAGCTTAGTTAAGGGAGTGGCTATTCTAGAGAAATCTCGAATAAATCTTCTATAATAACCAGCCAATCCTAAGAAACTTCTAACCTCGGTTGGTGATTCAGGGGTTTTCCATTTGGTAATTGCCTCAATCTTTGTTGGATCCACATGAATTCCTTCATGATTAACTAAATGTCCAAGGAATTGTACCTGTTCTAACCAAAATTCGCACTTAGAGAATTTAGCGTAAAGCTTTTCCTTTCTTAATAAACTTAAAAGTGCGTGCAAATTCTTTGCATGATCCTCTTTACTCTTAGAGTAAATTAGAATATCATCTATAAATACAATTATGAATTTATCCAAATATGGCTTACATATTCGGTTCATCATGTCCATAAATGCAGCTGGGGCATTGGTTAAACCAAATGGCATGACAGTAAATTCATAATGACCATACCTTGTTCTAAATGCGGTCTTAGGAATGTCCTCTTCCTGTACCTTTAATTGATGATATCCTGACCTTAAATCGATTTTAGAGAAAAATCGAGCTCCTTGCAGTTGATCAAGCAGATCATCGATTCTCGGTAATGGATACCGATTCTTAATCGTGACCTTGTTTAATTCACGGTAGTCAATGCACATACGCATTGATCCGTCCTTCTTTTTAACAAACAATATCGGTGCTCCCCATGGCGACGAACTCGGTTGTATGAATCATTTCTCCAACAATTCATCTAATTGTTTCTTTAATTCTTGCATTTCGGCGGGTGCCAAACAATAAGGTGCTTTGGCAATCGGTGTTGTTCCTGGTGTCAAATGGATTCTAAATTCAACTTCTCTATCCGGAGGTAGTCCTGGTAATTCTTCTGGAAAGACATCTGAAAACTGAGATACTACTGGAATATCTTTTAAATCCTTTCCCTTAGTGTTAGTGATTATGGAAATCAAATACACTATAGAACCTTTTCTTATACAACTTGCAGTTTTCATCACAGAGATAAATTTAGTGGACCTAGAGGGTTTATCTCCTTTAATTGTGATCGTTTTACCTTTTTGTGAATTTACTTGGATTAACTTTTGATCACATAAAATATTGGCTTTATTGGCTATTAACCAATCCATTCCTAAAACAACATCGAATCCTACCAGATTCATGGGATACAGGTTTGCTATAAACTTCTGATTTAAAATTTCTATGCTTGCTCCCTGCAAGATTTCAGAAATCCTAACGGTTTCTCCATTGGCTGTCTCTACTAAGCATTCTTGTGGTAGTTTAGTTAATGACTGATTTAGAAATTTGCAAAATGATGTATTAATAAAACTTTGGTTTGCACCAGAGTCAAATAATACTTTAGCAAAGATATCATTAACTAAAAACGTACCAGCTATGACATCTGGGATCATCTTGGCTTCATCTGCAGTCAGAACAAATGCTCTAGCATTTTTAGTATTCTTGTTGTCTGTGGCTGGAGCTAATTTTGGGCAGTTTGGCCTGATATGACCTTTTTCTCCACAGTTGTAGCATAATCCATTACTTGATTTCTTCCTGCAATTTTCTTCCTTGTGTCCTGTCATCTTACAATAATTGCAGAGAGTGGAGCATTTTCCCGAATGCTTTTTCTTGCAAACCTTGCAGTATGGTGCAGAGGTAGAACCCATATTCCTACGATTGTAATTTCCAGAACGAAATTCTTGCGTAAGCCTTTGGGTTAAGTTTCTCCTCTGATCTTCTTCTCTAGTACGGACTAATTCATCAGTCAAGGTATTTGTTAATTCTACAGCTTCTTCTATGGTTTGAGGTCTAGCTGCCTTGACTATGTGTCTAATCTCTCCAATTAATCCCCAAATATAACGCGAAATTAACACTGGTTCTGGTGAAGCAAGGGTTGGTACTATTCTAGCATATTCAAAGAATATTTTAGTGTACCCCTTACTATCCACACCAGTCATCCTAAGGTTTAGGAATTTGTTTGCTATCTGTTCCTTCTCATTGGGTGGGCAGAATTTCCTTTCTACCTTGTTCTTAAATTCTTCCCATTCCATATTGTAGGTTCTATCACTTCCTTTTGATTGAAGGATAGTGTTCCACCATTCTAGTGCTGCATTCTTAAACAGATTAGAAGCAAACAGTATCCTATCTTCTTCAGCACACTTGCTTATCCTTAAGACTGCCTCAGTCTTCTCTATCCAGCGTAAGGTTGCAATGACCCCTTCGTTGCCCAAGAATTCTATTGGTTTACAAGACCAAAATTCTTTATATGAACAACCGTAAGACATGGTTCTTCTTCTTTTGGGAATAGGCAATTGAAGTACAGGTCCATTGTTCACGCTGTTTTCTGGTTCTACTGGTCGCTTACTGCTATGTTTACTTTTATTATCAGCATCTTTAACAGTTTGAAGAATAAATGGCATTGCATCTATAATTCCCTGTGCCACTATGTGTTGGATAGCACTATTATCCACTTGGTTTCCATTGTTATTGATGCTCGGATTTTCATTAACCACGTTAATGTTACTCTGGTTATCATTATTCAAATTTCCTTGATTTCCTTCGTCGGCCATCTGAATTTTAAACATTTATCCCATATTAATGTCACAAAATAATATTTAATATAGTTAATCACATGACACACAATCTAGCCAAAAACGTAGATCATTGCTACTTTTACTCTATTTTCATATACTATTATGCATCTATTACACACTAGTACTGAAATAAAAATTACAATACCAACATAAATAGAATCACACTAATAGTAATATGCATCCGTACACACATATTTTATTTTATTTTATTTTTATTAATTTATATTATATTATATTATTACTACCATCGTTTCACCATCTCATTCACGGATATGGATTCATCCAAAAATCCATATTGCGCTCATCGTATTTCCATACGAGACGCTCTCCCACCTGACGCATTCTCTCACCGCTTTCTAAAATTTCCTCCCCAAAAGTCCTAAGTTCTTGGACGTTTTCTGCACTCATTGGGGGTGCAGGTTCTAGGACTGGGTTTGGAATCTGAGGTGCGGGTTCCTGATATGGGGGTAAAAGTGCCTGAAATTGGTAAGGATCTTCCAAGATTCCCCTAATGTAGTTATCATGGTAATAGGGATCTAAAGGGTCCATACCTGAATAGGCTCCTATAGGTGTGTCTTCAGGAATAGAGTAACGTTGCACAAAGTCCCTATTCTCGTCCCACCAGGGGTCGTAATTTAGATCTAGGGGGTTTGGTGCAGGTACCGTAGGGATTTCTTCTGGGTTAAAGTCATGCATCTCCACTTGGTTTTCCTGGTTTTCTATCTCCATGAGTTATTCTGGGTTTTGTGGTTGTGGGGCTACTAATTGTTCCAGACTTGGGTCAGCAGCAGTTGTAGTTAGGATATGAAAATTAGCTAGGCTTCTATTAAGCATATCCTGTGTATTGGCATCTGTTCTATGCTTAGCAGCTGCTAAAACTCTTTGCTGTTGCAACTTTCGCATCCTTTTCCTACGAGCAAAGGCTTCCTTACTGAACCATCCTCTTCTTTTGTGAGGGAATGGCTCTTCCGACTGAGCTTTAAAGGCAAACATTCCTTCTTCCTGATCAGCAATATACCCCGAAAGGGCAGGCTGTGAAGAGGTACCTTCACTTCTAGGTGATTCAGACAACTGACGACTCATGTCTGAGGGTCCTTGATCACTCATACTGTAAACTAACAAATAGTCAAATAACACATAACAAATAAATACACTTATGCACGTATTTCAGTAAATTATTTCCTAACACAAAATATAGAATTTAAGTGTCAGCAGAACACTTCTTTGGCTCAGACCAGTGGCTAGGCTCTGATCCACCTTCTGTCGCAACCCCCAATCCCTTATCTGTCCCGGGAACGGGCGGACGCGAGCTCAGTTGTGGTGGTATCAGGTTATTTAATCTTGCAGCGGAATTTACATCAGGACCGTAGTTAGGAAATGTTTATCAGAGTAAAACCACCATAATTGATATTAACAAACACATGGGCAAAACCCAAGTTTCTTATTAAAGTACATTTATAGGGATAAACCCTATATTATTGAATTTAAAACATCGTTTATTAGGTAACTTTTATAGCCACATTTTTCCCAAGCCTTCAGTGCTCTCCAGCTGGCTTTTACTAATTGGCTGTCACATTTTGTTACCTGAAACATGTTTTAAAAATATTTGTCAGCGGGAAATACTGGTGAGTGAATCCCAGTTTAATCAGGTTTAAATAAAAAGTCATAGTGACAGTATTGAGAGCGATCACATTGTTTATGTCTACACAATTACTCCATTAGTACTGTCAATCCACTGACTTATGGGTCATATTACACATTGGCTAACTCATTGTCCAATGGTAACGTATTGTCATCCCCGACTTACTACTCACAGTGTAGTACATTTTGTATACAAAACCCCAACATACCGGCAGTAATTGAAGAACTACAAAGACTCGATCACTGCTAAATTTCATGGTAAAACATTTAAGGTTTGGTAAAACATTACCAAAAATGTTAACAAAAAGAGGATAAACTCACATTGCTATCTTAGACTTCGCGTAAGGGTTTCCTGGATATAATCTATAATTTATACAAATGTACATTGGTTAGTACCATAACCCTTTGAAAATATTAATGATACCCTCCCCGAGACGGCATTCCAACAACTACGTCAGGCAGAACCACGACAGTTGTTACGGAAACCTAAATCAATCGGGCAGCGTAACTATTATGAAACTAGGGTTATAATACTTACAACGGAGCAGAACCTCGCTAATTAGGGGTATAATACCCGACTATAATATGCCTACTACAGAATTTTGAGATTGAGAATGAAATTTGGGACGAACTGAATTGAAACCCGAGGCCTCCTTTATATAGTTCTGAAATCTCGTCCTCTCGTGGCCCGCGTGAAAGATAAGGGTCGCTTACGCGGCCCGCGTCAACATATGGTCAACGTATAGCTTAGCTGATTCGATGTGTAGGTCCGCCACGATGTCGACATGTGTCGGCCTAGTATGTCTCCGCGTTTGATGATCTCTCGCGGCCCGCGTCAATGTAAGCTTAAGCTTACGCGGCCCGCTTGAACTAAAGAAATCAGCGGAGTCAGGTTCCAGCATTGACCGCGTGAATGTTTGGGGTGGGTCTACGCGGCCCGCCTCAACTTACTTTTTCAGATTTTTATTTATTTTATATATTATAACATATTTCGGGCTCGGTTTTTACATAAGGGGTGTATTATAAGACATATTGAGACATTCTATAATATACTAGAGTGTCAGAATTATTATGAGGGTGTTGGTTTTACCGAGGGTTGTTACAGAAGGTGATCCTAGGGTCACAACAGGAAAGATAGGCAGGCATATAGAATCTTGGTGGTGGTGTGAGGACGTGAATACCAAAATAAGGGATAAGGAAAAGTGTTTTTGGGACCTTTTGAGTTACACAAACGAGAAATACAAAACGGCTAAGAGGGAGGCGAAGAAGACTGTAACAAAAGCGAAGAACACGGCTTACAAAAAAGATGTATGAAAGCCTGGAAACAAAGGAGGGGGAGTGTCATATGTTCAAGATTGCTAAAGCTAGGGAGCGTCGGAGGAAGGATATAGGGGTAGTGAAGTTTATAAAGGGAGGGGATGGACGTGTTTTAGTAAAGGAACATGACATTAAGTTGAGATGGAAAAACTACTTTCATAATCTTTTCAACGACATGATTGACTACCAACAACAAGGTGAAAACCCTATTATCCAAAAGCAACAACGGAATAACTGCTACGATTAAAGTATCACACATGGGGAGGTTAAGACAACGCTTAAGAAGATGGGAAGGGCTAAGGCATGTGGTCTAGATAACATACCAATTGAAGCGTGGTTGTGTTTGGGAGAGGAAGGAGTTCAATGGCTAACAACCCTATTCAACCTTATTTTCAAGTCTAGAAAAATGTCAGATCAATGGAAGCGTAGTGTTGTAGTGCCCTTATATAAGAACAAAGGGGAAGCCCAATGTTGTGAGAACTACAGAGGAATTAAGTTGCTAAGTCATACTATGAAGTTATGGGAGAGGATGATTGAGACTAGAATTAGAAGAGAAACCCAAGTTACGGTAAGCTAATTTGGTTTTATGCCAGGGAGGTTAACTACGGAAGCGCTACACGTTCTAAGGAGATTGATGGAAAAGTATAGGGAGAAGAAACGAGATCTGCATATGGTGTTCATTGATCTAGAAAAAGCATACGATAGTGTACCACGTGACTTAATTTGGGATACTTTGGAGGGTAGAGGGATACATGGGATGTATATAAACATAATTAGGGATATGTATGGTGGGACCAAAACTTGTGTTCGTGCGCCAGTAGGGGATACTGATTTTTTCCCTGTGGAGATAGGACTCCACCAGGGGTTTGCATTGAGTTCATTTCTCTTTGCAGTTGTCTTGGATGAGTTATCAAAGTCGTTGCACGAGACGATTCCGTGGTGCATGCTTTTTGCAGATGATATTGTATTAGTTGCGAAGACTAAACAACACCTGAATGAGAGGTTAGAGGAGTGGCAGGCTGCTTTAGAAGGGAAAGGTTTAAGGATTAGTCGCTCAAAGACCGAGTACCTTCATTGTGATTTCAGTGGGGCAGCCGACCACGAGGATATTCAGATCACCATCGATGGTCAAACGATGCCACATGTTACTAGGTTTAAATATTTAGGAACATCTGTACAACAAGATGGGGAGATAGATAATGACGTTGCTCACCATATCCAAGCTGGCTGGTGTATGTGGAGAGCAGCCGCTGGGGTATTGTGTGACATGAGGTTCCCAACTAAATTAAAGGGAAAATTCTATAGGGTTGTAGTTAGACTTGCTATGTTGTATGGAATAGATTGTTGGGCTAGTAAATGGACGCAGGCGCACAAGATGGAGGTAGCAGAGATGAGGATGTTCCGGTAGAATGTGTGGGTACACAAAGTTAGATTGTATGAGAAATAAGGTTTTAAGGGAAAGGGTAGGGGTGGCTAGTATATCGAGTAAGATTAAGGAGTGGAGATTGAGATGGTTTTGGCATTTGAAGAGGAGGACGACGACGGCACAAGTTATAGTAGTGGACGCCTTTTGTGTGGAAGGTAGGAGGAGTAGAGGAAGGCCCAAATTAACTTGGGATGAGCGGATTAGACAAGATTTGCTAGAGTTGCACCTTTCTGAGGACATGGTCCAGGATAGGAGTTCGTGGAGATGTAGGATTAAGATTAAGGATTTTTAGGAGAGGGTACTGAAGTGGGTATGTGTATGTGTGTTTTCGTTGAGCTTTTTGGGTTTGGGGTTAATATTTCCTACTTTTTTGGTGGACTTTACATTGTGATTATTATCATGTGTGTATGTATATGTTGCTCTAGGGTGTTATATATGTTTTATTATGCTATGGTACTCTGTCACCACGTATTTTATGACCGGTAGATGTATATTGCTAAATGTCTAGTTCAGATTGTTTGCATGCACTTTTGTTTCGAGTCAGGGGTCTATTTTGGAAGCAGCCTTTCCATCCATATGTATAGAGGTAAGATTTATCTACATCTCACCCTCCCCAGACCCCAGCAATAAGCTATTGATGTGATTTACTAGGTATGGTTGTTATTGTTGTATATGGGTGCAAAACGGGTTGTGTTCGCGGGTTGGCAGGTTCAACCCGAACCCGAAAATATTACACGAACCCGAGCCCGAAAATTGTATCATACATATGAACCCGACACGACCCGAAGTGTTGTGGGTTGACCTGAAGACGACCTCTTCAACCCGAATTTTTTATTTTTTTCTGAAATTAATAAATTAAAATTAAAATTTACTTAAAAACACAAACGTATATAACACAATTATATCTAAATTATAAAATCTTATGTTAATTTCTCTTTTTAAGTTATAATTATGGCATAAAATACACACCTCATTTAATTTATGACATAAAATATATTGTAAAAAATATAATATAGTATAAATGTGTTAAACGGGTCAACCCGTCAACCCGACCTGGTAGACCCGAACCCGACCCGTTAACCTAAACGGGTTCGCGGGTTCAACCTGAAACTGACCCGAACCCGTTTAGACTAAACCTAAACACGCGAATTTCGTGTTAGGTTCGTGTCGTATTTTCGGGTCGTGCCAGAAAGCCCTAGGGGTAGATGGGGAGGACAACCGGTCAGGATACGTGTTTTCTAAGGGACACATTAAAAAATCTTATATAGAATACGAAAATCCCAATCGCCCCCTTAAACCTAAGATTAGACAATCGACATTTATTTTTACGGTAGGCTGGACATAGATGTATAGCAGTGGCAGTTGAGTTTGTGAAAACGAAGAAGAAATGACCTTATTAGGTTGTTACTAAATAATGATATAATGACCCTATTTATTTATTTTCCATAAAACAACCCACAACTTTATCCATGACCCAAAATTAAAGCGGAAGTCCATAACCAAAGTATTGATTTCTCATGAAGGTAAAAAAAACTAAGTTAATTAAAGCAGAAGTCCATAACCAAAGTATTGATTTCTCATGGGTCATGTGTGAAGATTTGCCAAGGTAAAAAAAACTAAGTTAAAAAAGAATACGGAAAAGTCATAAAATTTAAAAAGCTCTAAAAGTTTGTTTGCAAACAGGGCTGGAGCTTCTAAGGGGCAGGAGGGGGCGGCAGACCCCCCTAACTTTTCGCTCAGTAGTGGAGAGTATGTAGTTTTTGTATATAATTTTTTGGGTACATACGTTTTCGACCCCCGGTTTTATAGAAAAATTTGGGTATATACGTTTTCGTCCACTCAGTCGAAAATCTCAAGCTTCACCACTGTTTCCAAACTTCTAGTTTTTAAGTGGCATTTTATCTGATGCGACACCTTTCTCCCCTCATGATATGGATGATTCTTTGTAAAAAAAATCTTTAAAATATTTTTTTTTCTTATTCACATTTTATAGATTTATTAGAATAAATAAAAATTAAATCTTATTAAACACCATAGTATCACGTAAAACCAGATATATAACTTTAAGAAAAAAATACAATGTTGGTCCTTGTGGTTTATGCCAAATTTAAATGTCCGGTACTATAAGATTAAATATATTTAATCTTGTAGCCATTGTAATCATTTATATTATATAGATCAAAATATATTAATAGCCTATTAATAATTAGTTGGTAATTGTTGATGGACCATATTACCCTTATTAACTAATTAGGTTTACTCTTGGGTGTATATATAAGGAGATTATTAGAGAGATAAAGGGTTAGACACAAAAAACCTACTAACTCATAAAATCAATCGGCTCTCTCTCCCTAATTGAAACCTCCCTAGTTTCGGTTCATCACCATCATAATCTTACACCCTAAGAAGGAACCAAGTTATCCTGACAAGAATGTCGAACTCAATGGCTACATCTTTGACTGGATTCTCCACTGCCCAGTCTGCTGTAACAGGTATGTTATTCATGTTTTTCATTATGTTTAAACAGAACTGATCAATATGTGGTATCAGAGCATATGTTGATAAATTAGGTATGCTTTCATATCCATTATTCTGGGATTTAAATCTGGAAAACAGAGTTTTGAAAATTTAATAAAAATCACGGCTGGTTTCGAGTCTAATCGTGCTGAAATCACTGTTTTCAGAAAAGGGTAGTTAATCATGTCACTCGAAACCTATATGGGTTAACTTTATGTCCGAAATAAAACCATTAAAGTTCAGGTTTCAGGTTTCCAGAATTATGTTTTTAATTTTAGGGTTTATGATATGTTCTTAAGAAAATTTGAAATTTCCTTTAGTTTTGGAATATAATTTGGATTAGTGGATGTTTTTACTGTTTTGATCTGAATTATATCTCTTAAAAACTTCGAAAATTGTTAAAAGGTAATCAAGTTATAATTTTCAAAATCTTTTGATAAGTTTAGATCAACACTAAAACAGGAAACACTATCCCGCAATCCCTAAAATTTCGAGTTTCCAGTTATATTTCACACTAACAACTGTTGACAGTAGGTTTCGAGACCAACCTTAACGACTCGAAACCATAAGATTCCGACTCGAAACCATAAGATTGCGACTCGAAATCATAAAGGTTTCAGTCTTCATGACTCGAGACCAAGATTCCGACTCGAAATCATAAAGGTTTTAATCTTCATAACTCGAGACCAAGGTTCCGACTTAAATTCCAACTCGAAAACTCACTAAAATACTAGGACAGCCGAGATTGCGACTGAGATTTCGAATCGCAATTAGGTGGTTGCGACTTGAAACCTCATTAGGAAGTCGAAATCTCATAAATATTCATTGCTCGAAACTCGAGATTTCGACTGAGGTTTCGACTGACATTAGTGACTCGCAACCAGGTGGTTGCGACTCGAAACCTTAATGACTCGAAACCTCATAATGATTCATAATGAGTCGAAATCTTACTGAGACCTTACTCGAGATCTCACTCGAGATCTCATAACTGAGTCGAGATCTCACTCGAAATCTAAAGTTAACAGGTGGTTTGCTATTAAATACTTGGTTTTGTAAACACTTAATTACTTAATCAGAATCAGATAATTTTTCCACAAAACCAAACTAGCTTAACTAGAATGAGCTTCGGATGTATCATTTCTGGCCAAAGCTGATTTGATGCATCTATTTATTGTTCAAGTATTATAAAAGCTTGGTTAAGTATGCATTACGAACGTGAATGTCTTAATTTCTGGCCAAAGCTGATTTAATTCATTCATGTATAGCATACTTAACAAGTGCATAACTAAAGTGGTTGTCTCATTTCTGGCCAAAGCTGATTTGTCATGATTACTTTGCACACATGCTTAAATGATTACACTTCTGATCAAAGCTGGTTTATCTTCGTTTAAGTAGAATTTTAACTAAGTCTATTATTTTGATGTTAGTAATAGACAATATCACAGCTTCATAATTAAAATGGTCATTATTTATGCCTGTCTTAGTATAACATGCCCTTAGATTACATTAGGACTTCTTGATTAGTATCATAATTCGCTCATCTTATTTCCACTATCAGCACCCAATTGCGGGATTCCACTTTTGACTGCTGATAACTTTGCTGCATGGAAGGATTCCCTCATGCTTACGCTTGGGTTGCTGGACTTCGATTATGCTCTAAGAGAGAATAAGCCAGGGGACCTTACTCCTCAAAGTACTGCTGCTGAGTAGATAAATCATGAAAAATGGACTAGGTGTAACCGCATGTCTCTCATGTTCATGAAGCAGTCCACACATAATGCAATTAGAGGAGCTATTCCTGATTCTAAAGATGTTAAAACCTACCTGGCTTCTGTGGAGGCACAATTTAAGGGGACATCTAAAGCACACGCTAGTACTCTTATTCTCAAGCTGGTGACAACTAAGTATGATGGGAGGAGCGGCATTCGCGAACACATCATGATGATGCATGACATGGCCAATAAACTGAAAGGGCTAGAGATGGAAATCAGTGATGGTTTTCTTGTTCACTTCATCATCACTTCGCATCCTTCATCCTATGAAGCATTCAAGATCAATCACAACACTTAGAAGGACAAATGGACGATGAGTGAGCTGGTGTGTGTAGGAGGAAGAGAGTATGAAGATGGATCACACTACTGATGTTGCAAACTTCACCACCTCCAACTCTAAGAAGAGGAAGAAAAATTATCAAAGAAAGGATGCTTCCAAGGTCCAAAGGCCCAATCCTAATACAAGTGCGCCTTCCAGCTCTAAGAACTACTTAGGCAAACCCTAATGCAATATCTGTAAGAAGACAGGACATAAGCAAAGGAATGCCCTGACTTTAAGGAATGGTTGGCTAAGAAAGGTAACGATTTTTTCATGATACTTGAGTCATATGATTTAAATGTTCCTGCTAATTCTTGGTGGTTTGATTCTGGTTCTATGGTTCATGTAACCAACTCTACTCAGGGATTCCTTTCAATCCGGAAGCTGGGAAGAAACCAAAGAACACTTAAAGTTGGGGATGATTGGGAATTAGAAGTGAAGGCCATAGGAACATTACAATTATTTTTGAAAACTAGTTTATGCATTAAACTTTATGATAACTTATATGTTCCTGAGGTAACTCGGAACCTTGTATCAGGACCAAAGTTAGACATGCACGGTTTTGTTGTTTCCCATGGTCATCGCAAACTCTCTATTCTCTATGATTTCGTTGTTTATGTTACTGGCATTCTGGATGGTGGTCTTTATATTAGAACTAGATGATGATTTTTCCAAATCTTTGTTTTCATATAATATTAATGAATCACTCACAAAGATGAAACAAAATCGAGACTTACACTGTGTTCCAGAGTTTAATAACGGAAGGAAAGGAAACAAAAAGAAAGTAAAAATATTTTGTGTTCCAGAGTTTCATTTAAGGAAGGAAAAGAAAGGAAAATAAAACATGTCGTGTTCCCGAGTTTCATTTAAGGAAGGAAAAGAAAGGAAATGACAGGAAAGCTAGGCTAATTTCTTTAATTTTTCTTTCCTTCCGATTTGGGAGGAAACGGTGGGAAAGTCATATTTTTTTTTCCTTTCTCGTCCTTTCCTTTCTCACTTTTGCTTTCTTTTCTTATCCCTCGTTAAGTTAACTCGGGAACAGAGCGTTAGAGACTTCATCCATGTTGTGGCATCAACGTTTAGGCCACATCTCAAGAGAACGATTAAATCGTCTCGTAAAGGATGAAGTCTTACCTCCTCTCGATTTCACTGATTTTGGAACATCTATCAAATGTCTTAAAGTAAAATGACATTAGCGAATAAGAAAGGTGCCACTAGGAGTTCTAATTTTTTAGAACTCATTCATACTGCCATTAGTGGTCCTTACCAAATCCCTGGCATCACTGGACATACTTCATTTATCACTTTCATTGAGGATTATTCTCGTTACATGTACTTGTATCTCATTAAGGAAAAATCTGAATCTCTTACAACTTTTAAAGATTATAAAGCTGAAGTTGAAAAGCAATTAGATCATAAAATTCAAGTTGTGAGGTCAGATAGAGGCGGTGAATATTATGGAAGACATACTGATGTGGGTCAAGCTCCTAGTCCATTTTATGAGTTTTGTAAGGGCCATGGGATTGTAAACCAATACACCATGCCTGGTACACCTCAACAAAACGGTGTCGTTGAACGAAGAAACCGTACCCTTATGAACATGGTGTGCAGTATGTTAGCCAACATTAATTTACCATTATTCCTCTGGACTGAAGCGTTAAAAGCAGCTGTTCATATACTCAATAGAGTTCCTTCTAAGTCTGTTCCTAAAACTCTTTATGAACTTTGGACAGGAAGGAAACCGAGTCTTAAATATATGAAAGTATGGGGCTGCATTGCTGAAGCAAAACTCTATAATCCTTTCCTAAGGAAACTTGACCCTAAAACAGTTACCTGTTTCTTTATCGGGTATCCTAATCACTCAAAGAGTTATCGTTTCTATTGTCCTTCCCATGTCACCCGTATTGTTGAAACCAAGCGTGTTGCGTTCTGGAGGATTTCAAGGTCAGTGGGAGCAGTACCAACCATTATGAAGAATTGCAAGAAGTACAAGACGCCGGGGGGGGGGACTCGTCGCTTACCATTACTCCGTTAATTCCTCTTATACCCAATGAAACTACTACACCTGAAGCTATTGCACCAACTCCAAATGTACCTTCACAATCAGAACCCATTATACCTCATAATGACGGCACATCAAACGCTCAAAACCAATACAATGCTGAACCCGATAATCAACTCAGGAGGTCATCCAGGCAACGAAGGCCTACTAATTGGGATGATTATGTTACCTACCTACCTGGCTGAAATGGATGCCGGAAAGCTCAATGATCCTATCTCTTATAATGAAGCCATTAGCAGTGATCAGTCTTCTGAATGGAATAAAGCAATGAATGATGAACTAGAATCCATGAAGAAAATTGACATTTGGGATTTGGTAGAATTACCCAACGGTGTCAAACCCGTAGGATGTAAAGGGGTGTTCAAAACAAAACTGGATCCGAATGGGAACGTTAAACGCTGCAAAGCGAGATTGGTTGCAAAGGGCTACACTCAGAAAGAGGGAATTGATTATCAAGATACGTTTTCGCCTGTCTCTCATAAAGATTCATTAAGGATCGTTATGGCCCTAGTAACTCATTTTGATTTAGAGCTGCATCAGATGGACGTCAAAACCGCTTTCCTTAATGGAGACTTGGACGAAGATGTTTACATGAAACAACCTGAAGGCTTTAAACCTGAAGGTCAGGAGCATCTAGTCTGTAAGTTGAAGAAATCCATTTATGGGTTAAAACAAGCATCACGTCAATGGTATCTCAAGTTTGATGAAGTCATGAAGAGACAAGGTTTTATAAAGAATCAAGTGAATCAATGCACCTACCTCAAGATGAGTGGGAGCAACTTTACTATACTTGTCCTTTACGTAGATGATATTCTATTGGCAAGTAATAGTTTAGACATATTGCATGAGTCGAAGCTGTTACTCTCACATAACTTCGACATGAAGGATCTCAGAGATGCTTCTTATGTCATTGGCATTGAAATTCATCAAGATAGACACAAAGGGATCTTAGGATTGTCTCAAAAGACTTAATATATCGTGTCCTTACGCGTTACAACATGCAACAGTGCAAACCTTCAATCGCTCCAGTAGTTAAGGGATATGTTTTCGGTTCATTCCAGTGTCCGACAAAAGAGGTAGAAAAAGAGCAAATGAGCCAGATACCTTATGCGTCAGTAGTCGGGAGCCTGATGTATGCTCAAGTCTGTATTCACCCAGATATCGCTTATATTGTTGGATGTTAGGCCGTTATCAGACTAATCTCTGGCCTAGATCACTGGATAGCAGCTAAGAATGTCCTTAGATATCTGCAAGGGACGAAAGACTATAAACTGACTTATAGAAGAAGTGATCATTTAGAAGTGGTAGGTTATTCTGATTCTGACTTTGCTAAATGCAAAGATGACAAGAAATCCACTTCGGGCTACATCTTTATGTTAGCAGGCGGACCTATCTCATGGAAGAGTCATAAACAACAGTTAACTACAACCTCCACAATGATGGCAGAATACATTGCTTTTTATAACGTAACATGTCATGGAATGTTGCTTAGAAATCTGATCACTAGACTCAAAATCGTTAATTCGATTTCTAGACCATTGAAGCTTTACTGTGATAACTCAGATGTCGTTAGTTTCTCGAACAGTAACAGTTCGAATGGAGCTGGTTTATATTTCGATACAAAATATTTGTTCGTACGTGAACGACTTGAGGAAAATAATCTTTGTATTGAGTATATTAGTACTAAAGATATGCTTGCGGATCCGATAACTAAAGGTTTCCCACCTAAAGTTTTTGAAGAACATGTTTAGAATATGGGGCTTACTAAAGACCTTATTTAATGGCATATTGTACTAGCTTATATTTTAATTAATTAAATTTCCTCAGTTTGATTTTGTATGTCTCTAACATACGTTCAGACGGTGTAATGACATATAGACAAATATAAATACAAATCAGACGCTAAAGGGCTTATGCGTATTTTGATCATAACTGTTAGGTTTTAATTGAGGCTATAGTATGACTAATGGGGGTCCTGAGTCGAATGATGATTCAACGGCTGTATTTCTCTGCTATAGTTCTTGGTTTAAGGATAAAATTAGTGTTAACTCCTGGCCAGGCTCATCTAATACTCATGATAAATGATTACTCGGCTAAGTGGGAGAATGTAAGATTAAATATATTTAATCTTGTAGCCATTATAATCATTTATATTATATAGATCAAAATATATTAATAACCTATTAATAATTAGTTGGTAATTGTTGATTGACCATATTACCCTTATTAACTAATTAGGTTTTCTCTTGGGTGTATATATAAGGAGATTATTAGAGAGATAAAGGGTTAGACACAAAAAACCTACTAACTCATAACATCAATCGGCTCTCTCCCCCTAAGCGAAACCTCCCCCTAAGGAACCAGATCATCCTGACAAGAATGTCGAACTCAATGGCTGCATCTCTGACTGGATTCTCCACTGCCCTGTCTGCTGTAACAGGTATGTTATTCATGTTTTCCATTATGTTTAAAAAGAACTGATCAACAGGTACTAATATTTTTTTGCTGCAAAATAAGGAATTAACGCTGTAATTTGTCACCATGTTGAGTACTAAGACCAAACCTTGTGACAATGTTGAGTACTAAGTCCAAACTTGTTAACTTTTTTGTTAAGTCTTACTAAAATGACTAAAATGTCCTTTAATAACTAGAGGGTCTATTTTTTAATTAATTATATTTGACTAAAATAATTTAAAGGACATTTTAGTCATTTTAGTCAAATATAATTAATTAAAAAATAAACTTTTTAACTTAATCTAAATAATAAACCAAGTTAAGATTTATAAAAATAAATAAAACAAATTTATGATCTAGGAATATAACAGTCTTGTAAGTTGAAATAAATATGGGGCTTTGGTTCTGTATGATAAAACGAACAAATAGCATGTAATATCCGTACTAGTTTGCGATGTTATGTATAAGAATTGCATCACCGGAGTTCCGATATGCTGACGCGGCTCCGATCAGTCGTAGAGACGAATTTGGTTGTGAAATTTTGTGGGAATGGGGTCGCATCGGGTCAAGAGGCGTATATTTATACTCGAATTGAAGATATAACGGATCGAGAGGATGGTGGGAATTTCGGAGTTAAACGGGTTAGCGGATAAGCATAATTTGCAGTTTATATATGACACAAATGAGTTGTTAGTTTTTATTATGATAGAGATTAACATTAACGAAAAAAACCAAGTTAAACGAACAATTTTTACGGATCCGATATGGTCGTAAGTCGGCGACTTTGCCAGAGAAGACCCCGTGAAAGGCGGGCTTTCCTTTTGTTTGATTTAACAAGTTTGGTTATTTAAAACATATAGTCCCTGCAGTTTCTAAGCTTTACAAAATAACTAAAAAGTGTAATTATTAAAGGGTATTTTAGTCACTTAAGTAAGACTTAACAAAAAACTTAGCAATGTTTGGCCTTAGTACTCAACAGTGTGTCAAATTATAACATTAAGACATGATTTTGCAACAAAAAACTATTAGTACCTGATATTGAAATTTGGCAGAAACCACAAGGACCAACGGCGTAATTTTTTCTAACTTTAATTGTCGTTTAAACAATAGTTTAAGTTATATATTCGTTAAGGCCTAGGGAGCATGTTTTTCTAGACTCGGACATGACACTTGAATTATCCGGACCGGCATTGGATTCACATATACATGCGTAAGCAATATAGACAATACATGACCTTACACATTTATGTAAACCTATCTATATAATAAAAGAAACCAATGGAGGGACGCTTGTCATTATTCTAGACCATCCTTAATTGTAGATAATTATTATTTGATTTAAATTATTAAATATTAATTAAATTTATATAAATCTTATAAATTCAAAATTATTGGCATAAACTTAACTTCAAATCGTAAAATCTTATCTAAACTAAAAAGCATTGTTTCACCTTAACATAGATAAACATGTATATTATTTATTGTTAATGTTATTATTGTTAACTATGAGAAATTATATTAAACAACTTATTATCAAACCAAAAATTTAAACCAGTATTAACCTAATTTATAAAATAATAAAAAAATCCATTTTGATTTAGAAATATTTTTTAACAATAGATAAACACATGTAATA
This sequence comes from Helianthus tuberosus, assembly GCA_030545235.1. Classification (NCBI taxonomy): domain Eukaryota; kingdom Viridiplantae; phylum Streptophyta; class Magnoliopsida; order Asterales; family Asteraceae; genus Helianthus; species Helianthus tuberosus. The sequence goes on along the minus strand of CM060353.1, from coordinate 173,484,177 downwards.
CACAAGGTTTTTAAAGATATAACATTTTTTTATTATTTGTTATATAGAATTAGATTTATTCAACCTGTATAATACATGGATTTTTTCAAATATAAGTTTTTTTTTATTATTTAGTATATAAAATACATTTCTTCCACCCGTGAATACACAGGGTTTTTTTTAAATATAACTTTTTTATTGCTTGGTATATAAAATTACATTTATTCAAACCGTACAATAAATAAGGTTTTTAAAAATATATTGTTTTTTATTTAGTATATAAAATTACATTTATTCAACCCATGTAATACACGGGGTTTTAACCTAGTTAACAAATAATCAAACTAATTTATTCATATATTTTTATAAAAAGAATCAAGAGAGATAAATGTGAGACAACTAACATTCCATTTATGTCATATTTTTAGGACATGAAAAATAAATGCTTAATTTTTATGTGTTCTTAGAATATATATAGTATACTACAAAGAACCCTCCTGTAATATTAAATACTTAAATAGACACTACTATATCTTTTTATTTAGGCGTGGGTTGGGAACTCTCGCCCGGAACACCAGTCTGAGGTGGGCTTGGGTTTGGCCTGGGGGAAGTCACCGGCGTAGGGTATAGAAGGTTGACGACGTGACAATGTTTTATTGGCCCATTATTCTTTTGACTGTTGCAAATTAAAAAAAAACGATTAAAAAAACTAAATTTTATATTATATATACACATACACTACACACAAACAACCCACAACCCAAAAATAAACATCCTCTCCATATTTTCACGATGCAATTTTCAAATTCATCGGATTCGTACGATCAATTTGTTTTGTCGTCCTCGTCCGACGACAACGCGGAAGTCATATTTTCAACCATTCACAAAATGGTACAAGTTATTGCTGAGGACGAAGATGAAGGGAATTCACAACCAAAGACCATAAAATATATATCTCGCGAATGACATGTCGCACATGATTTGGTACGTGATTAATTCTCACCTGAACCTCGATATGATGACCAAGTTTTCAAGCGGCATTTTCGTATGAGTCAAAATTTATTTTTAAGAATATCGAATGATTTAGAAAGTAAATATGATTATTTCAAACAAAAATCCAATGCTCATGGTTATTTGGGATTCTCCACGCTGCAAAAGGTCACGGCCGCAATTAGAATCCTGGGTTATAGGGTGTCTTCCGACATAATGGACGATTATTTAAAGATGTCGGCACGAACTGCTAGGGAAATTCTTCACAATTTTTGTATGTATGTCAAATAACGAAGGAATTAGTGATGAAGCGAGATCATTTAACAGATTTCAAATTCAGGACAGGCAGATGCATCACAACCTTCGTGCGGATTTGGTTGAACATATTTGGACGCTTCCAAGATATAACTCCGATGACGGTGATGATGAAAGTTAAAAATATATGTAGTAGTTTTTTATGTATTTTTTCTTTGTTTGATGTAGAATTTTAAATTTAATTCAATGTATCTTTATTAGTTTAGTTGTGATTGTCTTTTTTTTTAATTAATAAAAATGTTTTAAATATAAACTAATTTCATTTATTTATTTTAAAGAAAACAAAAACAAAAAACAAATTAGTGTCACGTGTCAACTTATGCCCCAAACTCACATCCCTCCACTTCCACCCTTTTTTGGGCTTGAGTTGTGGAGCCCACACTGCCTACATGGATACCACATGACGACTCATGCCCCAAACCCAACCCCCCCCCCCCCCCATAGTCTTATGGTTTCTTTTAGGGTGTTAATATTCACACACCTTTTTCTTCTATCTCTCTCTCTCTCTCTATATATATATATATATATATATATATAAGGCTTATTGGATTTGAATAATCATAAGATTCACCTGTTGGTCGATCTCTCTCTCTATATATATAAAGGTTATTGGATTTTTATACTCCTAAATTTCACTTGTTAGCCGATAATAATCACAACTTTAAAAATTTCCTCCAACGATCCCAACTTTTAAGAATTTGACACCCATTGATCATTTTCTAACATATAAGAATTTGACATCCTCAACAAACTCAAGTAGATCTGTAGCCTCCTAAATTGAATTAAATGCATCTGTAGTTGGAAAAAGATCAATGGATGCCAAATTCTTACAACTTGAGATCGTTTGAGAGAATTTTTAGAGTTGAGATTATTAATGACCAACAAGTGAAACTTAAGATTATTAAAGTCCAATAACCCTATATATAAATATATAAAAAAAAAATAGAGTAAAAAGGGTGTGAAAATAAGATTTTACGGGTATGGGCATAAGATAAACCTTCTTTTATATCTTCCTAGTGTCATATGTTTGTATTATTATTGCATAAAATCTTCGCATCAACATGCGAGGGCACATCCTAGTACATAATTGTGAATAGTTTACAGTTTTCGACGGTTTTACGTTGGTGTTAATAATCGTCTGGTTTCACTCTACCCTTTTTGTCATGATCTCTGTCCTCTAAAAAGTTTATGAATTAATGTGCTTATTATTATTATGTTTTTTTTTTTCCAAAAGTTATTTGTTATTTTTTATTGTGTTATATGATGGTTTAAAGTGCCCTGTTTAACTATTCATCAGCACGAGTGACCCCCCTCTCTCTCTAATCTAATTAATGTACCCCACTTCATTCAGATTCTTTATTCATTCAAGTTACTCCGTACAACATAATTATAATCTTTATAATATTTAATTGAATAGTTAATTGCTAACTTTATTATATTAAATTACACTGAAACACCTTGTCATCTTTTAAAAAGCAAAATCATGACTAAACGATTGTAAAAAGAAAAAGTTCGTTATTCATAGAAAAAATTACATTTGGGTGTAAGCTAGTATTAAGCAACCCCGCGTTGCGACGGGGGCGAACACCAGTGTCACACTACTACCAGCGACCACTAACACTAAAGTTGCAAGGTGTTAATACGAATAAATTAAACCACAACGTAAAACATATAAAAAAATAATTAAGTCGATATAGGACCCGAGCGTTACGGCGAACCTATCAAACGGGAAAAAATAGACGACGTAAAAACGTTTAACCACACACACATGTTGCGCCGTGTTTAAGCAACATGTACAACTTATAAATGCACACACTTGGCAACATGTACAACTTATAAATGTACACACTTGATGCTAAATAATAGTATATAAATAAATAAATTAGCATATAAAACCACTAAAGCAACATGTACAACTTATAAATACACACACGTGTTATAAAATAATAGTATATAAATATCATAAACCAAGTAAATATAACATGGAACTCATATTGACAAGTCAGAGTACACATTTTTAACGGCAAAACTTCTTTATAAAAAAAAAACGGGTTAGCAAGTCAGAGTGCATATGTAACCAAACGTTTTACGTTCAGGCCGGTCTGGATGTTTGGGGCTAGTCCAATTAAATTTTATATGTTTTTCCAAAAAGTATAATTTATGTCATAACTTAATATGATAAGAGTATCTTATGCTAAAAGTAAACATATAAAAAGATATAAGCATCATGTTTTATGTTTAAACGTAAATGTTTTATACACATTTATATTTTTTACAATAAATAAAATAAGATCTCTTGTTTGTTGTCGTCTGGGTTGGTCTCAACTTGTATGTTTATGGTGGATCTTGTGTTTTGGTTGATAACCGATTGTTGCGGTTTGAATATGGCTATTCTTATTTTCATAACCGAAAATAACTGAATCGAACCGAATGATTTATACATGGCCGAATCCATAGAACCATAGGTTTTTAAGTTAGTGTTTTTTTTTGAACGGTTTTAAGTTAGTGTTTAACCGTGTGATAGTGAAATATAATTGATAATTCTACAAGTTTTAATTGTGTATATTTATTGTTTGCACATTAATTTTTCATGACCCACAAATTTAAAGCCCAGCTTTAAAAGCATTGAAAAAAACCGACCAATAACCGAATCGAAACCGCATTAACCAAACCGAATTGTTATGATTTTTTGATAACCGAAGTGTGTAGTTATGGTTTCGGTTTTAGACAATAACTGAACCGAACCAAACCATACCATACTCACCCCTAGTTCTAGCGCCTTATTAGGCCGTTTATTTTATAAATTTTATGTTGTCCGTTAAAAAAAATATTATGTCCGCTTACAAACATGTAAGTCTATACATTTCAAACGCACTTTTCATGTAAAAGTTCAATGCTTAACCAATAAATACTACCCATTTAAAGTTTGTGGTACAAGTTCGACTAAGATTGGTTGCAAAATCTACTTCTTTTCTAGACACGTTCCTTGAACAAATATAATGTTTTGTTGTTAAATACAAAAACATGGAGTAATAAATATTACCACACACTTAACAAATATATATATTGGTGGTACGTAGTCTTTAATAGACATCTTGTTCCTCGGGCTTTAAGTACCTTTCTAGATTAAATAATGTTTTATCTTATATCTTCTAGAAATTGAGTTTTATAGTTTAATAAAAAAAAATCCTGTTTTCTGGTATCCCTCGGGCATCGTTATGACACGATAACTAGAGAATATTTGTAAGTTAATATTCATATGTCCCTTTTCTCTATCTCTTTGTATACATACATAGATATATATAGAGAGAGATAGAGTGAAAAATGATGTGAAAATATGATGTACGGATGTAAGAATGGTGAGAGCTTATTTTTACTATTCATATACAATTGTTAAATTAGTATATAACGAGTTACTTACATTATTTTTACTATTCATATAAAATTGTTAAATTGGTATATAACGAGTTATTTTTATAAATAATTAGGTAAAAAGTTAAACATGCTTATGGTAAAAGTAGAACAAATTATAACGTCAATAACAAATTCTATATGTTACATATTTACATAGTTGAAATTACAATATACTTACATTAATTAGAAATAATAATATAATTTCAAGAAATTCTCCTTTGACAAAAAAAATAGAGAGAAAAAAAGTCTATATATAATAAGCTTCGTATCCGCTGAAAGCATCTAAAAGTCTATATATAATAAGCCATCAAGGTTAAAATTTAAAAGTTTCGAAAATTTGATAAGCACCTCCATTGATTTGATTATTGAAATGCTCACAATTTTTAATTTGTTTAATCAACAAAATTAAATTTCATAAGTTATGACTAGAATTCACAATACACAATATTTTATCAGTAGTTGTAATACATGAATATTTTCAAAGTTTTCAAAACACACAGATAACGAATCAAAAAGTAATTTGTTCTTATCATATTCAATGAACTATAATGTTTAAATATGTTAAATTATTTACTTGACTTGACCTATCTGCAGGGGCGGATTTAGCATGGTTCCATGGGTTCCCAGGAACCAGGAACCCATTCGATTCGAAGAAAATGGAAAAAAATAGTGTAAACCTGGTATGATTTGGGAAAAAATAATGAAAATTAGTGAAAAACTACCAAAAGGAACCCAGTGGAATCCGACCCTGGATCCGCCACTGCCTATCTGTGAGATGGCCCATTTTATGCCCCGCCACTCTGTATAAAAGTAGTTTATAGACCCGCCACAACTCGTCCCAGAAAATGTATACTCTTTCTTAGCTTCTCTCCTCCACTTTGGTGGTGGCTCACCCATTGAGGTCCTGATGAACATTCGTTGTGTATTATCTAACTGAATATTTCCTAGAAAAGATATGATAGCTTAGAAAGTTATAGAATAAACTTATAATACGCGTTACACTGTTTTTATTTATAGTTAAAATCATATCAATGATACATGTTTAAAATTATTTCACAATAGTAAAGTAATGATTAGGGTATCAAACAAGCATTGTCATTCTAGTCTCGCGTCTAATCTATGTCTCATAGTCGATTTTAAAATTGTGTCTCATACCCAATCTCATACTCATAAGTGCTCATTACTCATTACATGTCCGGTTCTTGGTTATACTCATATGGATATCCGGTATTCGTGTTTATGATGTTATGTCTTCAAAAAAAATATGCCCATTGTGATCCCCATGAAGCTCCCCAAATAAGCATGTTAAAATGTGAAATTCTCAACTACATTTTTAACGATTTCATATATTTAAGAATAAATTGCCAAAACCGTCTCTAAGGTTTGGGTATTTTGTCATTTTCATCCAAAACAAATTTTTTTGTACAATATAGTCTCTCACTTTTGGGATATTTTGCCATTTTCATCCAAACATCTAATTTGCTTTATTTTTTCTATCAAACATTTGGATGAAAATGACAAAAGATCTCAAATCTCAGGGACGATTTTGGCACAAAAAAAAAAAAGTCAGACGTTTAGATGAAAATGACAAAAAATCCCAAAAGTCAAGGACTATATGGTACAAAAAAATTGTTTAGATGAAAATGGCAAACATACCAAAACCTCAGGGACGATTTTGACAATTTACTCTAATTTTAATAATTTTAACTTTCTAACAACCTGAACATAGACTTATTTTTTTTAAATATATTCATTTTCGATATGCAACGTTTCGGGTTATTGTTTTTTAAATATATTCTATCCTCGAATATTTCTGGTTCATGTTTAAAAAAATCGGATCCAGGTAGGTTGTTCTGAAACAATTTCCTTATCATGTTTAAATTAGTTAACACGAAAAATAGTAATTTTTTATGTACAATTAATATAACCAAGTTTAATATAATCATATTTTTAACAACCTCGAGTCAACATCCGCGAATTATACTAATAAGCTACATCTATTTGTCTAGCATGCGGACAATGACGTCTGTTGAGAATTCACGTACCATGTTTGAGTTCGAAAAATACGCCCATATGCTTTAATGATAAACAATACAATTATGAAAATGACAAAAATTTTAGTATTTGATAAACAATGCAATTATGATAATAACAAAATCATAGTATTCTAATGAGTTAAATACCGTAATAACTAATAAGTTAATAACTAACCAATCATAGTATTCGCACATACCACTCGTTTTCTCTTTTGTCGTTTTTGCCATCCGGATACTTGTTTAGGAGCCATTAACACCTAACAAGAATAATCAATGTTCCATTAACAATGTAGGACCGGTTTCTGATCCGAACGAGTCGATCAGAGGTGTTCTCCTATGTTTCAGGTGCGGAATTACAAGAAACAAAGGTAGAAATAGCTTTACAACACTGTTTGATTGATTGGACAACAATTACAGCTCAAATCTCACACCGGCAGCACTTCGGCGTAGTTGTCAAAAGTCAGATAATGATTTCGCTCAAGAGGACCCTATATATAGGGTGATGGTTTCGCTTATGTGACAGACCATATAAGCGATACCCCATGTTAGTGATTTCGCTTTTGTGTCATGAACACATAAGCGATACCCTCTTGTACATATGAGCGAAATCATCTCTAACTACCTATATCATTTTACATATTCTCGTACAACGTGCCCTGATCTATACAATGAAATCTAGGATTCGATACAAGACGAAGTCAACAGATGTAGTGCATCAACAAACTCCCCCTCAGATGTTGACGAGTCGCATCCAGCACCAACTGTATCTTCAGTTCTTCAGTCTTGATCTATCTATGGGCTTTTCCGAACTCTCCCTCTCAGATGTTCTCTTCAGACTCCCCCTCTCGATTTATCTTCAGGATCTTTGTCTTTTTCTCTAAGACTTCAGATATCAAAACCTGGCTTTTCAAAATCAAGTCTAATTCTCTTGATCAGATCTCTTGATTCCTTAAGTTCATCAGCATCAGGTCAATATCTGGAAAAATCTTAACCCAAACATAAATTTCTAAATTTAACAAATTATATGCACCAATACTAACTCTCCCTCAAATTTACATCTCACTTTCATTTGATGAACCAATTGTAAGATTTCAAAAATAAATTTTTCATTTAAGATTTACTCCCTCTTTACAATAATGTCATCATGTTTAGCACTTGAAATTTTGAAAATCAGCTTTTCAATATCAGTTGTCGAAAATCTTTTTGAATTTTTCAAAATTTATGCTAAAACACACTAAAATCTTTTTGTAATTTTTTAACAAGAAATGAAATGCAATAAAAAAATATTTACAAACAATATTTTTGTGAGTTCGTGCAAGAGGATCATATCAGTTTATGAGACAAATCACCAACACTGTTAAGCTTCATTTCATATTAAGTTATAAACAATTTACCTAGATTGTCAGTATGTTTGTCCACTTAAATTCTCACACAAATTTCAACTGTTTTGAGATACGATGTTAATGTTTTAAGCTACTTAAACTTATCCGTGTGTCCCACTACTTGAATATACTCCCGTATCCAGAATCTCAATAATCAGTCTTACAGGTGAAAATACTACAATGATATCTGTATATAAATTAGATGTGCGAGGGCCGAGGGATCTCAGATCGATACTTCCGTATACGCAGAGAGATATCAGCTTCGACTTTTCGGTGTGTCCCCTTTAGAGGATCTTTTTGCTTACAACAGCAGCATATATCAATTTTATTGTTTCAGCATGCTGAGGGTTTAATGCTGTGTTTCAAGCATTGCAGCAAGTATTAGCCAAGGACTAGGTCAGAACTACCGTTCAGCAGAAGTCCCGGAATAATACCCCAGATATCATAGAGTATAAAGACCTAGTATATCAGATTAAGAGACCTTTCAAACGAGATTTCAGGGGTTACCTATATATCCAAGTTTGTGTTAACCCACAGAACAAGCAAGTTTGAAATTTAGGTTTATATCTCGTCACAATCTACTAAATGTGCAAAAATCTACTGACATATCCACAGTAAGATTATTTATCACATTTTTCTTTTCATTTCTTTAGCATGTTGTGATCATCCACTGATGTACTATCATTTCCTCTATATGCAACAAAAACTCATTTTTAAATTTTATCATGTTTTTGTCTTTTTCAAATTTTCAAATGTTTTTGGATTTTCACTGAAATTTTCTACTCCCCCTAAATTTAACAAATTATATGCACCAATACTAACTCTCCCTCAAATTTACATCTCACTTTCATTTGATGAACCAATTGTAAGATTTCAAAAATAAATTTTTCATTTAAGATTTACTCCCTCTTTACAATAATGTCATCATGTTTAGCACTTGAAATTTTGAAAATCAGCTTTTCAATATCAGTTGTCGAAAATCTTTTTGAATTTTTCAAAATTTATGCTAAAACACACTAAAATCTTTTTGTAATTTTTTAACAAGAAATGAAATGCAATAAAAAAATATTTACAAACAATATTTTTGTGAGTTCGTGCAAGAGGATCATATCAGTTTATGAGACAAATCACCAACACTGTTAAGCTTCATTTCATATTAAGTTATAAACAATTTACCTAGATTGTCAGTATGTTTGTCCACTTAAATTCTCACACAAATTTCAACTGTTTTGAGATACGATGTTAATGTTTTAAGCTACTTAAACTTATCCGTGTGTCCCACTACTTGAATATACTCCCGTATCCAGAATCTCAATAATCAGTCTTACAGGTGAAAATACTACAATGATATCTGTATATAAATTAGATGTGCGAGGGCCGAGGGATCTCAGATCGATACTTCCGTATACGCAGAGAGATATCAGCTTCGACTTTTCGGTGTGTCCCCTTTAGAGGATCTTTTTGCTTACAACAGCAGCATATATCAATTTTATTGTTTCAGCATGCTGAGGGTTTAATGCTGTGTTTCAAGCATTGCAGCAAGTATTAGCCAAGGACTAGGTCAGAACTACCGTTCAGCAGAAGTCCCGGAATAATACCCCAGATATCATAGAGTATAAAGACCTAGTATATCAGATTAAGAGACCTTTCAAACGAGATTTCAGGGGTTACCTATATATCCAAGTTTGTGTTAACCCACAGAACAAGCAAGTTTGAAATTTAGGTTTATATCTCGTCACAATCTACTAAATGTGCAAAAATCTACTGACATATCCACAGTAAGATTATTTATCACATTTTTCTTTTCATTTCTTTAGCATGTTGTGATCATCCACTGATGTACTATCATTTCCTCTATATGCAACAAAAACTCATTTTTAAATTTTATCATGTTTTTGTCTTTTTCAAATTTTCAAATGTTTTTGGATTTTCACTGAAATTTTCTACTCCCCCTAAATTTAACAAATTATATGCACCAATACTAACTCTCCCTCAAATTTACATCTCACTTTCATTTGATGAACCAATTGTAAGATTTCAAAAATAAATTTTTCATTTAAGATTTACTCCCTCTTTACAATAATGTCATCATGTTTAGCACTTGAAATTTTGAAAATCAGCTTTTCAATATCAGTTGTCGAAAATCTTTTTGAATTTTTCAAAATTTATGCTAAAACACACTAAAATCTTTTTGTAATTTTTTAACAAGAAATGAAATGCAATAAAAAAATATTTACAAACAATATTTTTGTGAGTTCGTGCAAGAGGATCATATCAGTTTATGAGACAAATCACCAACACTGTTAAGCTTCATTTCATATTAAGTTCTAAACAATTTACCTAGATTGTCAGTATGTTTGTCCACTTAAATTCTCACACAAATTTCAACTGTTTTGAGATACGATGTTAATGTTTTAAGCTACTTAAACTTATCCGTGTGTCCCACTACTTGAATATACTCCCGTATCCAGAATCTCAATAATCAGTCTTACAGGTGAAAATACTACAATGATATCTGTATATAAATTAGATGTGCGAGGGCCGAGGGATCTCAGATCGATACTTCCGTATACGCAGAGAGATATCAGCTTCGACTTTTCGGTGTGTCCCCTTTAGAGGATCTTTTTGCTTACAACAGCAGCATATATCAATTTTATTGTTTCAGCATGCTGAGGGTTTAATGCTGTGTTTCAAGCATTGCAGCAAGTATTAGCCAAGGACTAGGTCAGAACTACCGTTCAGCAGAAGTCCCGGAATAATACCCCAGATATCATAGAGTATAAAGACCTAGTATATCAGATTAAGAGACCTTTCAAACGAGATTTCAGGGGTTACCTATATATCCAAGTTTGTGTTAACCCACAGAACAAGCAAGTTTGAAATTTAGGTTTATATCTCGTCACAATCTACTAAATGTGCAAAAATCTACTGACATATCCACAGTAAGATTATTTATCACATTTTTCTTTTCATTTCTTTAGCATGTTGTGATCATCCACTGATGTACTATCATTTCCTCTATATGCAACAAAAACTCATTTTTAAATTTTATCATGTTTTTGTCTTTTTCAAATTTTCAAATGTTTTTGGATTTTCACTGAAATTTTCTACTCCCCCTAAAATGCAAACACATTAAAGAAAATATGAAAACAAACTGTTCAATAAAATGACAACCTATATCGAATCGCATCAAATCGCCATCCATTTGGCATAAACAATCAGAACTTCCCCTTTCACAAAACTATTTTCTCATTATGATTTCAAAACACTTAAGTTTGTTTTAACCAAAATGATTTTTCCGGAAAATAAATTTTGTTGATTTTACCACTTGTAAAATTGGGATTTGGTTCATCACCTTGTCTATTCTTAACCATTTGTAGCAGATCAAGTACAAATTAATGTCCTTGATTTACCACTTGCAAAATTGCACCATCTATACCTAATTGTAAAATTTTACCACATGTAGAACACAATACCACTTGTAGGAATGTTACGTCTACATCACCATTTTACCAATCAGAATGCCGATTCCTGCTTTGCACTTACCAACCTGAAAGCTCCGGCATATTCCTTCAACCTGTAAACATGCAAACACTATCAAAATTTTCAAACATTAGAAAGATGCCGATTCCTGATCCACGATATAAACTTGGGATCTCCGGCATATTCCTTCGACTATCATGGAAAACAAACTTCCACCCAAGTCTTATTTGACTTGGTGGCTTCCAATTCCTGGGCAGTAGGGTTGTAAGTTGCCTTTTTAGTTGCATAAAAATCTTTAACCCCCTTTACTTTCCCATCAAGCATTTTCTTGAAAATTTTCTTAACATTTTCATTGAATGTTTTCTCAATATCAAACTCTGAGAAATCTATTTTATTAACCATTTGTTTAATCTCTTCCACACTAATAGATTTAATGTCAGCATTATTCAACAAATCATCAATCTCATTTTGTGACTCCTCTGATTTTGTGGAATCAGATTCATTGTCAGATTGTACCTCTGATTTTTTAACAATCCATTTTTCATTATCTTTTGCACTCTTTTTGTACAATCTTTTAGAACTTTCACCAACTTCATATTTTGAATTTTTAAAAGTTTTGAAATTTGTAGTTGGTGAATCATTCTTTTCAACCACTTTTTCTTTCAGTTTTTCAGAGACTCCCTGTTTTTTGTTGACTTTGTTTGGACAATTGTGAGCAATGTGTCCAACAACTTGACATTGAAAACAGATCCTTGTATCTCTTGGAATATCTCTTGAATGAAAAACTCCAGTTCCTGTTCTTTTCCTTTCAACAAGAAACTCCTGGTTTGTTTCTTTCCAAAAAGGTTTCTTCTGTTCTTCTTCAACACTTCCTCCTGAAACAAATTTTGTTTTTGATTTAGAATTGTTTACCTTTCTGTAACTTTCTTGCTGAATAAAACCTAAACCTTTTCTTTTGTAATTACAATTTTGGTTTGTTTTCTTTTGAAAACCAGAACTAAAATTGTAATCATTTTTCCCTTTTTTCTTGTTTAACCTTTGTTGAACTCTTGAAGTATATTTTTTAGGTTTTTCATTAAAATTTAAATTTTTAGTATCAGAAATATTAATTTCTGTGATTTTAAAAACTTTTTTGATCTTGTCAAATCTAACACTATCCATCGGAAACTCTTCATCAGAATATAATTTGTCAGAATCATTTAAAGTATATGCAACTTTAAATGTTTCATCATCCAAATTTGCTTTTGATAACAAAAATTCTTTACTATAAGACCGTTTTTCTGATGTTTTGGAATTTGTGACCAACGAACTCAAATTTTTGACTGACAAACTTGAACACCCAGACTCAGACTTTGACTTAGACACCTCCTCAGTATCTAACACCTGATCGACCACCTTTTTGATTAACTCGGACTCATGATCAGTATCAGACGAGGTAAATGTGATATCAATATTATCTGGTAAAACGTCAGTTTCCTCTGATTTTAACTTTATATTGACTGCTTTTTCGACTTGCTCCTCATTTGGTTTCCTAGGAGAATAACCTTCCCAGATAGGAGGCGGACACTTGTTATACTTAACAGTCGATTTCTTACCAGTCTCTTTCTTTTTCTTTTCATCTTCAAATGCTTCAAAACCTGCAACAGTAGGATAAACCCTATCAATCACATAGTCAGAACATGAATAACTAAGAAGTAACCTTCTGATTCTTTCGTTTTCAATCTTTTCATTTTCCAAATCCTGCTTCAGTTTTGCATTCTCTTCAATATAATGATTGATTGCCTTTTGCTTTTGCATCAAAGTTGAATTAGTCATAGTTAACGCCTTTTCTCTTTCTGAATTTGTTGTTTGAAGACTAGTCACTGTTCTGTTCAATACACTGTAAGATTCTTTCACATAATTGATGTCAGATAACAACTTCTCTATCAATCTTTCTCTGTCAAACAACAACATATCTTTATCTTCACACATCTTGCAAACTTCCGAACACTTCATGCAAGGCTTCTCAACCTCAACAATCTTCTCAACCTCTATAGTCTTCACCACTTCAATAACCTTTTCTTCAACAATTTCTTTTTCAATCTTAGTCACCTTTTCTTCTTCAACAACATTTTCATTCTTCAAATCTTGTTGTTGTTCTTTTTCAGCTCTTTTCTCCTTCAGCTTCTCCAATCGTTCTGCAAAATAGAAATGAAAACTTTCAGGAGATAAATGACTTTTAGCAACATTAATATGTTTTTCTTCATCATTATCACTGCTGCTATCAACTGGTGTCTGATCAAACTGTGTAGATTTTTCAGACTCAGTATCTGAACAACCAGAATCAACTGGTGTTTGATCAAAAACAACTTCTTTTTCTGAACTATCATCATTTTGAACACTCTCATCAGAACCTTTCAAACTTTCTTCATCACTGTCAGAACTTTCATTAAAAGCATCAGATTCTTCTTTCACACTATTCACTTTCTCACCAATAGATCTCATCCATGTAGCAAACAAATCTGGTTCTTTGACTATCTTTGCAATAAATGCTTTGAAACCACCTTTCTCATCCACAAACATATCCCAGCTAAAACCTTCAGGTAATTCTTCATCATTCTGATCTACCAAACATGCTGAGTTTTCAGAAGATATGTATTTGCTCCAGTTGAAATCTACCAAGCATCCTTTCTTAGAATCTTCAATCTTTCTACCATGAGCCGTTTGTGAATCTTGTTGTTGACCAACTTGCTGATAAATGGCTTTCCGGTAGTAATCTTCTTTTTCGAACGGATTCTGAGCACCACTCACTTCTCTGTTTTTGCACTCTCGTTTGAAATGACCTTTTTGCCTGCATCTGAAACAAGTAACTTTAGATTTGTCAAATCCTAAATTAGAAACACAAGCATCAAGAAAATCATTTCTTCCAGTGATAGTTTTGAACTTCTCAGCCCTTCGAAGAACACTAGCAAGACACCACTTAATATCCATGAGTTCCATTTCTTCGGCATCTATCTGATCATAATCCTCTTTTGTCAACATAGGATTTCCAATTCGACCAGCTACCAATCCCTCATAGGATACCAACACCGAACCAAGTAGAGCCATGTGATCCTTTGCTATGTCTTCTGAAAAACTTTTACCTTCTGGCAGATTTAGAGCTATATTGCACTGAATCACACACCCATTTCCCATCTTTGTGTTTTCTGATGAAGTCTTTGTATTAAAACTTGGATAAGATGAAAAACTGCTATTGCTTTTGTTTGTGCTTTGATCAGTTTGATCTGTAGCATTCTCAACACTATATGCAGTCTGAATCTTAGGACTTATATCAGCTTCTGATGTAGAAACACTGCCTTTATAATACATCTTCACATCCTGTTGACCACTTGGATTATTCATCCTAGCGATCTTTTGCTGTTCCAGATCCTGACTTTCAATCTTTTCAATGAATTGAGATATTGATAAACCATCATAAACACCCGTATTTTTCAGTATCATCAAATACGTTCCCCACTCTTTCTGTGGTAAAGCATCAGCTAGCTTATCAACCCATTCCTCATTTTCCTTTGTGATGTCCATCATCGACATTGTTCTCACCAGATGACAGTACCTTTCAATTAACTTCTTCGTGTCTTCCCCAGGTAGACTTGTAAACAAATCAAATTCTTTTTTAAGTAACGACTTCTTGTTCTTAATCATATTTGCACTTCCTTCAACCTTTACTTTCAAAGCATCCCAAATCGACTTCGATGTTTTATCATGTTGAAGAAGTATGAATATGTCTTCTTTGATCGCCTGTTGTAACAAACTAATCATCATTTTTTCAGCCCGATACATCTCTCGTTCTTCATTGCTGAAATCTGAAATCTGTTTAATTGTTTGTAGCTCAGTTCTTGGTAATACGTACTTCTTTAAAATACACTCCCATGATCTCAAATGATTAGCTTGAACCCAGTTTTCAAACCTATCTTTCCAACCATAATATTCTTCAATACTCATAAGCTTTGGCGGTTTCTGTGTAGTTCTCGTCTCATTCTCTAAGTTCACGGCTTGAGTAATTGAAGATTGACCCGTTGGTGTTGCAAATGCGTTGTAGAATTCAGTACTCATGATGACGTATCAAATTTTTCAACACTGTGTCTTAAAAGCGAAATCAGTTTGTAAGTTGCCACAAAAGCGAAACCCTAAAGTGACGTTTGAGCGAAACCCAAGTTACCACTAAAGCGAAACCTTAAAGTGACGTTTGAGCGAAACCCCAAGTTACCACTAAAGCGAAACCTCAAATTACCACAAGAGCGAAATCACTGTGACACAAGAACGATACCCTGACCTCAAAAGCGAAACCCCTTCGAACCAGAATTTAGGCCATTTTACTTAGAATCTAAGTCTCAAACTTTCCAGGGTTTATCTATGCAGGATTAACTATGTGCTGAATAATTTTGATCCAATTTTGACCGTGAAAATCCTCTGAATTAAGAAAAGTATGTGTAGAAGTGAGAAAAAACAATGAAAATCAGAAGAAAACAAGCTAATTTCAGTAGAACTCCTCCTCCTGAGCTCTGATACCACTTGTAGGACCGGTTTCTGATCCGAACGAGTCGATCAGAGGTGTTCTCCTATGTTTCAGGTGCGGAATTACAAGAAACAAAGGTAGAAATAGCTTTACAACACTGTTTGATTGATTGGACAACAATTACAGCTCAAATCTCACACCGGCAGCACTTCGGCGTAGTTGTCAAAAGTCAGATAATGATTTCGCTCAAGAGGACCCTATATATAGGGTGATGGTTTCGCTTATGTGACAGACCATATAAGCGATACCCCATGTTAGTGATTTCGCTTTTGTGTCATGAACACATAAGCGATACCCTCTTGTACATATGAGCGAAATCATCTCTAACTACCTATATCATTTTACATATTCTCGTACAACGTGCCCTGATCTATACAATGAAATCTAGGATTCGATACAAGACGAAGTCAACAGATGTAGTGCATCAACAAACAAGAATGATCGATGTTTCACAATCACAATTTCGAGATTAATCAAGAATTTCATACTCAACAACAATCAATAATCTTAATAACAGTCACAATTAAAGCTTAACTACAATTAACAGGCTAATAGTTTAACACAATAAGTCAATAAAACTAAATGAACGGACCTCTTGAGTTCTGAATCTTCTGATGTTATGTTCGGAAATCGGAATTTCGGAATGAGCGTGTGATGTTGTTCTTGTTCGCAGCAGGCCAGCAGCTTCTGAATCGCCCAACCCAGGCCAGCGAAGTTCTGATGAATGATAAATTAATGATGTTCTTCATTGAATGAATTTTTTGTTTGTCCTTTCAGATTCTAGGAGACCAAGAAATATTCGATAATCAACGACGATTCAACATCAATTGCCGCCGGGTTTTATTATTTTTATTAAAATCATATTAGTATTGGGTCCAATAAATATAATGTGAAGTGGGCTAAATTATAAACCATAGAATAATATTTGATAATGAGCCTATATTAGAATTGGTATGTACTTACAATTTTTTTAAATAACATATATATATATATATATATATATATATATATATATATATATATATATATATAGTGTAAGTATCTATGGAAAACCCATTTAATCTAGAAAACTTAGGAAACCTGAATTGTGTGGTCAAGATTGATCCACATCATATCTTTAAACACATGTTAAAAGGGCAAATTAGTCATTTGTTCAAGCCATCATTTCACTCTCTCCCCTATCCCATCAAGTCATTTATTACCCATCATTTCATCCATTCTCTCTCTTTCTTCTTTCTTCTTCTTTTAGAATTCAAAATATATCATTCTATCTCTTTCTTCTTCTTCTGTAAATTCACCATCATCATCATCATCTTCATTCATTCTCTCTCTCTCTCTCCATGTTTCAAAATAAACACCAAGAACACACACAAGTGTGTGTGAGAGAGTTCAGGAGGTAGAGAGAGAGATTTAAGAGAGATAAGAAGACGACGACGGACGACGGACAAGCCGTCGTCTACAGCGGTGGAGGTTCTCCGACGAACCGCCGGTGCCGACGACGGTGTTACAGGCAACCGGAGTGGGGATTCTGATTACAAGCCGTCGTCTACAGCGATGGAGGTTCTCCGACAAACCGTCGGTGCCGACGACGGTGTTACAGGCAACCGGAGTGGGGATTCTGATTTTAGCTTAGTTCAGATTCGAGTCAGCCGCAGATCGGGACTCGGTTCAGGTTTCCGGTTAGTGCTCCAGTCCAAGTATGGTTCAGTCTTTTTGGATTCTCTTGTTTTATTTTGGTTTGGATTCTCTGGTTTTATACTCGGTTAGGTGTCCTTTGGTTTGGATTCTTTGGTTTTTTTTTCCAGTCTTTTTTAATTTGTGATTATTGTTTGTTTAGGACTGTTCAAATGTTATTTTTTCTCTGTTTAAGCGGTTTGGTTTGGTAATGTTGTTAGATTTAGTATTGAGATTGTGTTTTTAGTGTCGGATTAGCTGAATGTGGGCATTTTTTGTTAAAATTTGAAGGCGTAGGGTGGAAAGGTGTGTGCAGAAAAAATGCAACGTCCCGAGTGCATCAGAGAGTGTGATTGTGTAGTTTCGGTGCAGAATACAGTTTCAGGTAACACTTTGTAGTGAGGGCGTTGCTTGACGAAAAGAAGATAGTTGTTGACGATTGTGTAGTTTCGGTGCAGAATACAGTTTCAGGTAACATGTGTTACCTATCTCGTACCTGTTTGTTGTGTTAAATAACTCCGGAAATATTACTTGTGCTATTATGTATTTACTATGGCTGTTGTATTTGCAGGAGTGAGGAGAATGACCAGGTCCGTGACGGGTAGGCTGGCTAATAAGCGAAAGCAGAACGATAAAGAAACAGAACGATAACGAAAGAAGGTAGATGGAGAAACCGATGAAGAATGGGAACAAGAAGTCGATGAAGGGCAAGTGGTGGGTACCTTTGATGTTGTACAGAAGTTACCCTCCAGTGTAACACATGTTACAAACATGTGTTACATATGTTCAACCTCTTTGTTACCAAAAATCGGGGCTGCACATATGTAACACGTGTTACAACAGGTTTTTACCTACTTGCACGTCTCTATTACAAATGGATGAAAACAGTTTTTTTAAAACATCCACGGTGTAACACTTGTTTATTTGAAAGTTCTTAAAACAACCGTTGTAACACGTGTTACATCTTTTTACTCAGCTGTGCATTTTCCTTTTTATAATCCCATCCTCAACGTAAAGATACATCCAATGTAACACGTGTTACAAAAGGAAATTACCTACTTACACATCTCTATTACGTTGATTTAAACAGTTATTTAAAAACATCCACTTTGCAACACTTGTTTATTTGAAAGTTCTTAAAACAACCGTTGTAACACGTGTTACAACTTTTTTAGTGTTGTGCATTTTCCTTTTATAATCCCATATTCAGCTTGAAGATACATCCAATGCAACACGTGTTAGGTTTTTTACGTGTTACAAAAGGTTTTTACTTAATGTAATAGTAAGTTTAAATGTTAAAATGTTTTTTTAAGATTGGTTGTTAAATGTTAAAATGTATAAACTTCATAATTTATTCAGAATATCTCGTTTATTTTACAAATAAAAAGTCATGTTTTTTTGGTGGGATAATTAGCTACATATGTAGTAAACGTTACCCAAGTTACTTGTAGTTACCCCAACCCTTTTTTGGACACAAAGGGGGGTTGCACATATGTAACACATGTTTGTAACATGTGTTACACTAGAGAGGTAACACATGTATAGCCACGTTACACATGTTACATAGGAGATTAATAAGTTTTAACTATAGAAGATTAATATTGATGTACTTATTTTGTTCATAGGTGAAAAGATGTTTTGTGTTCAAGATGAAGATGGTTATCAAGAAGCGAAGCCCGCCGAAGGATTACAACGCATCATCAGGTTTTCGTGGTGACGATGGTGTGTTTTTTGGTTGGCTACTATGTGTTATGAAGATGGATGTTGTTGTGAAGACCATTTTTTAGAAGCATTACAACTATTGATATAAAATTCATTTTTATTTTCATTGTTAGTATGCCCATTTTTGGATGAATACGGATGTTGATGTGACGCCAATTTTTTTTGGGATGCAACAACTATATGTAACATGTGTAACCTTGACGTTGTAACACATGTAACACCTATATGTAACATGTGTAAGATGGCTATACATGTGTTACATTTGTTGCCCCATAGTGTAACATATGTTACATATGTCAGTCCCTTTGGTGTCAATTTAAACTTAGTAAAATTACATATGTAACAACATTACGTCATCCAAAATGTCATATCAATGAACAAACAAGTAATATATGTAACTATAAGTATATGAGACTAGCGTAACGAATTAAAGGGACAAACGATACACTTCATGTTACATATGTACCTAGAGTTGTTATTAACAATGTTATTAGTAGATAAAAAAACTGCATTAACGTATATTTTTTACATTGAACCCAGCTTATTGGTCATAAGTCTTATACATGGCAAGAAGTTCTTTCAGTGTGACATATGATTTAACATTAACAGGATGATATTGCTCGTTGACATTCGGTGTCCACAATTTAGTGCCATTATAAGACTCGTAAAGATGGTAATGTGGAGTATGTTCTAGATCATCTGTGGACATAGGGATGGATGTTAGTATAAGTTTACGTGCGTTATGAACGTTGTAATACGTTTAGCACCCTAGGGTAACAAAAAAAGATCACACATGACACTTGTCGCCATGTTACACATGTTAATTGTGTGTGCACATGTAACATCTTATCTACAACATTTGTAACATCCTTAAAAGTTGTGTTCCTACTATGCTTTATATTTTTTAAGTACTTATAGGTAAACATGTTTTTTAAGATACAACATGTAACATGTGTTACACCGAAATGTTACACAAGTGTTTCCAGTTTACACATGTTACATCTTGTGTAACTCTGCTTTATATTTTGTAAGTGTTTCCAGTTTCCAGTTTAAACATGTTTTAAAGATACAACCTGTAACATGTAAGTATTTATAGGTAAACATGTTTTAAAGATACAACCGTATCACCTTACAAGTTATATGTTTTGCTGACAAACGCCATGTCACACATGTTACACACTATAGAGTGAAACAACAGTATTGAACGCTGCTACACATTTCCCATTCTGTCATAACATGTGTAACCTTATTGGGGGTTTCGATGTTGTAGGTTTATACAGACTTAAATATATACAAATGATCCAAAAGTGATCAATCATGTGTTACCCTCTAGTGTAACATAAGTTACAAACATGTCTTACATATGTGCAGCCCCGATTTTTGGTAACAAAGGGGTTGAACATGCGTAACACATGTTTGTAACATATGTTACACTAGAGGGTAACTTCTGTGCAACGTCAAAGGTACCCACCACCTGCCCTTCATCGACTTCTTGTTCCCATTCTTCACTGGTTTCTCCATCTAACATATGTAACACATGTATAGCCATTTTACATGTGTTACAACGTCAAGGTTACACATGGCAGCCAACCAAAAAACACACCATCGTCACCACGAAAACCTGATGATGCGTTGTAATCCTTCGGCTGGCTTCGCTTCTTGATAACCATCTTCATCTTGAACACAAAACATCTTTTCACCTATGAACAAAACAAGTACATCAATATTAATCTTCTATAGTTAAAACTTATTAATCTCCTATGTAACATGTGTAACGTGACTATACATGTGTTACCTCTCTAGTGTAACACATGTTACAAACATGTGTTACATATGTGCAACCCCCCTTTGTGTCCAAAAAAGGATTGGGGTAACTACAAGTAACTTGTGTAAAAAGATGTAACACGTGTTACAACAGTTGTTTGAAGAACTTTCAAATAAACAAGTGTAACATGTGTTACATATGTGCAACCCCCCCTCTTTACGTTGAGGATGGGATTATAAAAAGGAAAATGCACAGCTGAGTAAAAAGATGTAACACGTGTTACAACGGTTGTTTTAAGAACTTTCAAATAAACAAGTGTTACACCGTGGATGTTTTAAAAAAACTGTTTTCATCCATTTTTAATAGAGACGTGCAAGTAGGTAAAAACCTGTTGTAACATGTGTTACATATGTGCAGCCCTGATTTTTGGTAACAAAGAGGTTGAACATATGTAACACATGTTTGTAACATGTGTTACACTGGAGGGTAACTTCTGTACAACATCAAAGGTACCCACCACTTGCCCTTCATCGACTTCTTGTTCCCATTCTTCATCGGTTTCTCCATCTACCTTCTTTCGTTATCGTTTTGTTTCTTTATCGTTCTGCTTTCGCTTATTAGCCAGCCTACCGTCACGGACCTGGTCATTCTCCTCACTCCTGCAAATACAACCGCCATAGTAAATACATGTTTTTGATAAAACAATATGTTGACCACCCAATGCTCGTCTACTACTTTTCTTACAATTGGTAATGAATAAAACATGTTAACTAATAACACATGTAACTGATAACTGGTAACCAAATACATTTCCCACCATAATTATTTAACATCCAGACACCAACATATTACAGAGAAGACCAGAATGGTCATATTGTATTTTGGGTTATGGCCATAATTTATCCCATTCATCGTCCGTTTCTTCTCTTTCTTCATCCCATTCATCGTCCGTTTCTTCGTCTACTTTCTTTCGCTTTTTCGGTATCTTACCAGTTTGCGATCTTGTTACTCTCTTTGTTGCTGCAAATAAAACAGGTTTAACACATGTTACTTAATTTCATTAAAATAAAACAGGTTACATAATATGTTTTTGATAAAATAAAGTCAGGTTTAACATATGTTACCTATTTTTATAAAAATAAGACAAGTTTAACACTTGTTACATAACTTGGAAAAAATATGAGAGCTTAACACATGTTAACTAATCTGATAAAAATAATACAGGTTTAACACATGTTACATAATTTGATAAGAATAAGACAGGTGTAACACATGTTACACTAACATGTTTACCTAATAGGAGAGGTTTAACACATGGTAATAAGACAGGTTTAACACACGTTTACATCATTTGATAAAAATGAGACAGGTTTAACACATGTTACACTAATATGTTTACCTAATCAAGGAGGTTTAACACATGGTACCCTAATAAGAAGGTTTAACATATGTTACGCTAATATATTTATATGCTTTTGAGCCCTTGCACTTGTACCCTAATATCAGAGGTTTACCTAATTTGTTCTCCGGTGGGTTTTGGATAACTTGGGAAAAATATGAGAGCTTAACACATGTTAACTAATCTGATAAAAATAATACAGGTTTAACACATGTTACATAATTTGATAAAAATAAGACAGGTGTAATACATGTTACACTAACATGTTTACCTAATAGGAGAGGTTTAACACATAGTAATAAGACAGGTTTAACACATGTTACATCATTTGATAAAAATGAGACAGGTCTAACACATGTTACACTAATATGTTTACCTAATCAGGGAGGTTTAACACATGGTAACTTAATAAGAAGGTTTAACACATGTTACGCTAATATGTTTATATGCTTTTGAGTCCGTTGACTTGTACCCTAATATCAGACAGGTTTAACACATGTTACGCTAATATATTTTATATGCTTTTGAGACCGATCGGACCAACATTAACACTTTAAAAAAAAACCCATCCCGATCGGACCAACATTAACACTTTCAAAACAAAAACCCCACCCCGATCGGACCAAAACACCGATCGATCAGATAAAGCAGAAACCCAACATTTCGGGCGTTAAAAAAAAAACATGTTTTAAACCTACATTTCGGGCGTTCAAAAAACATAAGAATATAAAACGCCGAATCAAACTTACTTGCTTCTGCATGTTCTTTCTTTCTTCCATTTCCGGCTACCGGACGATAACAACTGAAAGCAAGATCTCATATCTATTCTTCTCCGGTGGGTTTCCGCACCTTCTTTTCCGGCGATTTCGATTCACCGCCGTACCTTCTCAGCCGCACCTTCTTTCTTCTCCGGCGAATCAAACTTATAGTTCTTTCTCCGGCTTCTTTCTTCTCCGGCTTATAGTTCTTCTCCGGCGAATCAAACTTATAGCTCTTTCTTCTCCGGCTTCTTTCTTCTCCAGCTTTTCTCTCTCTCCTGTTTCTTTCTTATCTGGCGGTGGGTTTTGGGGTAGAAGGAAGGTCTGAGAGAGAAAGAGAGAAAGGGAAGGTCTGAGAGAGAAAGGAAGGTCTGAGAGAGAAAGAGAGAAAGGGGAGTATTGGTTATAGGTAATTGTGCTTCTCTCTTCTTTTCATATCATGCATGTCTAATCAATATGAATATAATATATAAAATGTAATAATATCATAGGTAATTTTACCCATATGCCCTTGAAGTACCTTTGTTGACTTTACCACTCTATTTAATTTAATTCAAAAAGGCTTCAAATTTTATGAGCCATTGGATGATCATGATCAATGGTCTAGATTGGGTTTCCTAGGTTTTCTAAGTAGAAATAAGTTTTCTATATATCCATGCCCTATATATATATATATATATATATATATATATATAGGGGACCGCTAGAATGAGAACCACCTCGAGTTGTGAGAACCGCGAGAACTCCTTGATCCGGGGCGAGGTGGACCAAATTTTTTTTTAAAAACGTAGATGCATGTATTATAAACACATTTGTAAATTTTTTTTTTTTTTTTAAATGCCGTGTGTGTAGTTTTGAGCACCACAAGTTTGTGGTGCTCAAAACTACACACACGGCATTTTTTTTTAATTTTTTTTACAAATGTGTTTATAATACATGCATCTAAGTTTTTGAAAAAACAATTTGGTCCACCTCGCCCCGTACGGTGTAGTTCTCGCGGTTCTCACAACTCGAGGTGGTTCTCATTCTAGCGGTCCCCTATATATATATATATAGGTTAAGGTTCATGCGAGAACCACCCTTATTGCGAGAACCGCGAGAACCAATGTGAACACAACCTAAAATAGCTAAAAAACCTAACCCCCCCCCCCCAAAAAAAAACCTAACCCCCCCAGCTAAAATGCTAAAAACTAAACCCCCAAAAAACCTAAAAAAATAAAAAAAAAATCTAAAAAAAAATTTTTTAAATATTTTTTATGTTAAAATCGCTACTTTTAGTAGCCAAAAAAAAATTTTAATTTTTTTTTTGCTTCGAAAAGTAGCGATTTTTTTATAAAAAATATTAAAAAAAAAATTTGTGTGTTTTTTAGCTATTTTTAGGCATTTTTTGTTGTGTTCACATTGGTTCTCGCAATAAGAGGTGGTTCCTAACGGATCTTTGTCCTATATATATGTATATATATATATAGGGCTTGGCTATACAAGAAACCCCATCTTTTTTAAAAAACTTTGGAAACTCTATGTGGTCCATTGATCTTGTTTCATCTTAATAGATTAAGGGTCATGATTTGTTTAGACAACTTTTAGCATTTAAAACATTAAAATACTCCATGCTGGTACAATTAGTCAACTGAAAAGGGCATTTTTGGTAGTATATTTCTTCTCTCTCCAATGTCTAGTCCTATCATCTCTCTTTAATGCACCTCCCTTTCTCTCTCTTCATATCCAATTCAAAATCACAATTCCTCTCTCTAAAATCACAGATCTCATCTTCTCCTCCCTGAATCAAAACCCTAGCCCCCATGACTTTCCCTTCTCTCTACACAACGCTTACAACCTGCAAGCCTAGAGAAAGAGTGAGAGCCGTGAGAGAGAGTACCAGAGAAATCGAAAGAGAAAGAGCGGCGACAGTGGGTGGTTGTAGAAGGTGGTGGAGGGTGGGTGGTTGGTGGCGCCGTAGTTCGGAACGTCGTCGGAGTCAAGATCTAGTAATGGTTAATGTTCTCTCTCTCTCTCTCCTCTCCTCTGTCTTCGATCAAGATCTAGTAATGGTTAATGTTCATGTATTTTAAATAAATCGAAAACTTTAGGATGAGATTTTTTAACGGGATTTTTTGTTGGTTTGGTTGCTTGTTTGGGGATTTTGATCTTAACAATAATTGTTTTTTTTTTTTTGTTGGTTTGGTTGCTGGTTTAGCCTTTTGATCTGAACAGTAAGTGTTTTTTTTTGTTGGGTTGTTTGATTTACAGAAACAGACCCATAACATGTGTTAAGCACCTGTTAGAATAATATATAACGTGTGTTGATTTACAGAAACAGATCCATAAAGATATTCAATTGACAAGCTGGATGGATGCGGGGATATTGAATAAGTCAAATCTTTTGGGGAAGAAGTTTTTGTTCGTTTATAACATGTGTTAGTGGTTCATGCTGTAACAGATCCATAAAGAAGTTTTCATGATGTAACAAGTTTTCGTTCATTTATAACATGTTTAGCACCATTTTGGAATGTATAACATGTGTTAAGCCTCTGTTATATTTTTTTTTGTAACCTGACATGTATTTATGTATAAGCTAGTGTTAAGCCTCTGTTATAATCTTTTTGTAACCTGACATTTTGGAATGTATAACATGTGTTAAGCCTCTGTTATAATCTTTTTGTAACCTGACATATATTGATGTAGAAGCTAGGGGTTTACAAAACACCATGATGTGTATATACTGATCTAACATGTGTTACAATTTGTCTGTTCGGAACATGTAATTGATTAACATGTGACAAGGGTGAAAACAGTCGACGGGGGCGATGAGTTTAATGGTGAGCTTAGTTAATATCGTAATCTTGTTGTAACCCCACTTGTATACATATGATAACATGTAAGCATCCATTTATAACATGTGTTGGTGGTTCAAGCTGTAACAGAACACCATGATGTAACCTGACATGTGTTCATGTATAACACGTGTTAAGCCCCTGTTAGAATGATATATAACGTGGGAAAGAACTCTTCGTTCATTTATAACATGTGTTTGTTTTGCACATTTTGGAATGTATAACGTGTGTTAAGCCTCTGTTATAATCTTTTTGTAACCTGACATATATTCATGTATAAGCTAGGGGTTTACAAAACACCATGATGTGTATATACTGATCTAACAGGTGTTACAATTTGTCTGTTCGGAACATGTAATTGCTTAACATGTCACAAGGGTGAAAACAGTCGACGGGGGCGATGAGTTTAATGTTAGCTTAGTTAATATCGTAATCTTGTTGTAACCCCACTTGTATACATATGATAACATGTAAGCATCCATTATAACCCGACTTGTATTCATGTATATGAAAGTGGTTTGCAAGTTAATATGTGTACAAGTTAATATGGAACATACAAGTTAATATTGCAACACCGTATATGGAACATACAAGTTAATATGGAACATACAAGTTAATATTGTATAACGTGTGTTAAGCCTCTATTATAATGTGTGTTAAGACTTCCAGCATGGATGCATAAACTCCAATAGTAACTTAATAACAACATAGTATACCTGATATAACGTGTGTTAAGCCTCTTTTATAACGTGTGTTAAGACTTCCAGAATGTGTTAAGTCCATACCGTTTTAACATCATGTACTAGACAAAACAATAAGAGTCTCACATTACATATTACTAGTAAACAAAAATACATAGCACTAAGAAAATGGCGGAGCTTCCTTTGACAGTCTGCCTTAGCTTTTCAGCGGCTACCTTTGCTGCCTTAGCTTTTCAGCGGCTACCCTTGCTTTATTGTTTGGGTCGGTCTTGAAACGCTTTGTAAACATGTGGGTGTGCGTATGCCAGGGATGTTATAAAAATGTGTTTTCATGTCACACGTAACACGTGTTACGTTGTACATGGGTTTCATGTCACATGTAACACATGCATGTCCGAGAAGTTCAAACTATAACACGTGTTAGTTGTGTTGTGCTGCAACATAAACATGGTCACGATCCTTGAGTATCTGATCCACGTTTGACGAAACCAACGGTCCCGATAATTGGATCTTATATCCCTTGTATCCATCACCGTCCTAATAAACAAAAAGATAAGATAACCGTTAAGTCGTTAACACATTCATAGCCAGAAAATCTTTTTTCTCAAATAACATCACAAAAACGGTTACTATTCAGATCAAAAGCCCCAAACAAAGCAACCAAACCAACAAAAAACAGTTACTATTCAGATCAAAAGCCCAAAGAAGCAACCAAACCAAGCATAACTTTTAACATAAAAATAAAAACCTGCAAATTAATCTTACACAACTGAAACAACAACTAACAAAGTACACAGAACTAAAAACCTGCAATTAATTCGTCATACATGTCTCTAATACATCGTCATACCCTAATACATGTCTCTATAACATGTTACTATGGTTTAGCTGTGAAACAGGAGTTTAGACTATAACATGTGTTACGTTGGTTGTGCTGTAAGACAAACTTGGCTTAGCTGTGAAACAGAAGTTCAGACTATAACACGTGTTACGTTGGTTGTCCTGTAAGACAAACTTGGCTTTTCGTTTCTAAAAACAGATGTGCCGATTATTAGACGTCTAAAAATAAAAAAATCGGGCATGTGTTAAACACGTCATAACTATAATAATTTAAACTATATGGCTATGTCTAATAGGATAAAGTGTAACATGTATTAGGGTATGACGAGGTAAAATTAATCAGTAAAACTAATCACATGTTTAATAAAATTAAACAATAACACCTGTTTAATAAAATTAATCTTACACAACTGAAACAACAACTAACAAAGTACACAGAACTAAAAACTCTTTAACATATAATCAATAACACCTTACAATTTCAGCAATTAATTCAGCAACTCCTAATCAACAATTAGTAAAATTAATCACATGTTTAGTAAAATTAATCTTATACAACATTAACAAAAAAAAAAAAAAAAAAAAAAAACCCTCACAGATTTAACAACTCTTAACACCTTACAATTTCAACAAAGTATTTCAAACAAATCACATACAAAACAATAAGCAAAATCTGAAACAACATATACAAATCATATTTTATATAAACTAAAAAAGTGTAAAAAAAACTCACAAATATTCAAATCTGAAACAACATATACAAATCATATTGTATATGATCTTAAGAGCTCGTCGACATCGGTGACCTTTGAGCATTAGTTGATGATGGCAACATTCCGATCTGGTGCCATTTTGAGGATGCTACGGACCCACATGGTTCTTCAAGGAATAAAGTATAGCCATTTGGGTTGAATATATTCAGTTCCACATCTGAATATATGGGTTGGGGTTGGGGGATGGCGGTGGTGGAGGGGCAGTGGTGGCAGTTCAAATTTTTTTCTTCTTTATCTTCCCCACAAGATATTCATTACTCCCTGTTCATCTTTCTCTCTCATGAAACAGGGTACGTCGTCAGTTGATGTGGATCGAGTTAAACCTGTTGGGGAAACTATGGATCGGCGACATTAACTCCAATGTTGGTGGATTTGTCTCCATAGAAATTAATGGAGAAAGCATGAACTTGTTGAGAAGATGTTAATGGAGATATTTAAAAAGAAATAATGAAAAAAAATATGGGGATGGGTAATTTGTACAATGGAGTTGATGGGCATTAATTATTAAAGTCAAATCAAGTTGGGAAAGTATCTTGGGTTGGGACAATTACTGATTTACCCTTCTATTCAAAAAGGTAGATGAAATGGATATGGGATGCGTGGACATATGAGAGCCACATGTTGAGTTTGCTAAGTTTCTTAAAAAAATGGGGTTTTTTATAGAGCATTGCCCTATATATATATATATCGATTTTTTTAAAAAAATCACGTGCCCTTCAAAATCACGGACTTTGTGCGAAGGTCCTTCACGCCCACCATAATAGCCAACTTTGCATACGAATATTGAACCGTCCCTTAAAATTAAAAGCTTTGTGAATACATTGTTAGTAAGCCAAAGGCTCTTATATATTTTTTTTTAACGGCAAATTTGGATCACTGACGGACCACTGGAGTATCATCGTGCCACCAGCGGAACCACCCGATCATATCCATCTCCACTAGGCAATAATGCCTATATACAAATTCAGGGGGAAACCCAATAAATATGGGAAAAAACCCCTTGTGGGAATCGAACTCATAACCTGATAGTCATAAGACTTATCCCACCCCAAGATACCACTCGACTATAATGCCATGGTTTAAAGGCTCTTATATTATTTAAAGAATTTATTATATGAAATAAAAACTAATTTTCCACTTGTTGCCCAGTGGGCAGGGAGGTTTGGGTTTTTTAATGAACAATCAAGTTCAATCTTCACTTCTATCCTGAACCCATATGGGTTTTCGTCCCAACGTGTGTTACGTTAGAGAGCGTTCAGCTTTTGTGATGACAGTCGGTGATATGGTTTCTCGGGGGAACGCTCAAGCCAAACTCTGAAGCCAGCGTGAGCCCGCTTAAGAAAACATAGTCTGACCGGAGTGGGGCAACGAAACTCTCCAACATAAAGAGTGTGGTAGCCTAATACAACAAAGTCACCGTTATAAAATATAAAAAAAAACATGAAATAAAATTAAAAGATACTATTTCCCTCTCAAAAACACCATTTATTTATTTATCACAACATTTACAATATTTCCCCCCCCTCTCTCTCTCTCTCTCTCTCTCTAAACTCACCCTCCTTCCTTCTTCTTTAACAGAATTTCATTTCAAACAATTTACAATTCTATGATACACAAACAGAGTATCATCAATCAATGGGGAAATACATGAGGAAACCTAAATTTACTGGCAACACAATAACTGTACTCGATGTTTCTCTCGGTGTTCGAACGAGAGCTAAAACCCTAGCGTTGCAGAAACTTCAAGCTCTGAATTCGTCCGCCGCAACGCCGGCGACGGTGACGGAGCAACATACGGAATCATGTTATCTGCAGCTACGCAGCCGTAGGCTCGAGAAGCCTCTGGCTCAACGGTTAACGTGCTGCCGACAACCAAACCCTAACCCTAGTGGTGTGAATTCTTCTTGTTCCGTCGGGTCGGGTCCGGTGGAGACCCGAGTTAAAGGTGGTGGAGAAAATAATTTGGATTTTGATGGTAGAGAAAGGTATGGTTACTTGCTCTCTAATGCTCTGTTTTTTTTTTTTTCTTTTTTGGTTGATTTATGTAGAAATAACAATAATAAGTTTATTTATTCTTTATTTTATTGGTGTTTTGTAAAGTTAGGGTTATTTTTATTATTATCAGTATTTATTATTTATTTTGGATGTTTTAGCATGTGAGTGAGGGAAAGTGTAGAAGTTTTTTTTTTTGTATAAAAAAAGGTTTTGGAGGTTTTTGCATGAAAGGTTTTTTTTTTTTTTTTATATAAAAGAGTTTTATTTTTTTGACTAAGAAGCATCAAGAAAATGATTTTTAAAAAAAATTAACTTTAAATGCTTTAAAAGGTTTTTGAGGTTTTAGCATGAAAGGTTTTTATATAAATGAGTTTTTTTTTTTTTACTAAGAAGCATCAAGAAAATGATTTTAAAAAATTAACTTTGAATGGTTTAAGAAAAAAGGAAAAAACTCTTTATCAAGAAAATGATTTTGAATAAAACATCTAT
This sequence comes from Helianthus tuberosus, assembly GCA_030545235.1. Lineage (NCBI taxonomy): Eukaryota > Viridiplantae > Streptophyta > Magnoliopsida > Asterales > Asteraceae > Helianthus > Helianthus tuberosus. Next base: position 173,453,073 of record CM060353.1, on the reverse strand, counting down.
CAAGAAAATAACTTTTAAATATAACATCTATAAAACAAAGTACATAGAGTCATAGACAACAAAATGTTGAATTAAATGATGGGTCAACAATTAGCAATAATATTAAAAAGAAATATATCAAATATACTAGTTAAAAACACTTAAATTTCATATCAACTTTTTTATTAAATATAATTTTTTTCACTATATTCTTCTCCTTTTCCTTGTATTTCATGCTCCCATACACCAAAGGTCTAAAGTCATACATAGGAGAAGGGTATCTATGTCAAAATCTTAAAATAGTATATATAAACTATAATTTTTATTCGATAAATATGATAATATTCGAATATTTAGGGAATATATGAAAGAATCCCTTAAATGAAAATGATTAAAGAAGAAGTTGCAACCAAATTTTTTGGAGTCTTTGAAATCTAGTTGTCTTTTAGAGCCTTTAAATTTTACCGGTATTCACTTTATCTGTACATAAAAAATGCTCTTTGAAGACACTTTCATATGTGGTACCACTTTTCATCATTTATATTTACTTTTAACCGTGAGTACCCATTATCAAAAACTCGAGGCTCCGATACATCAATACCCTGCTAACCAATAAAACTTGTAGTTTACGCCGGAAACCATCCAACATTTTTCATGCCATTTCGACGCTCGACACCAAGTCAACAACGAGCGATTAAATTTGACAAATTTTTTTTCTACATAATCGTTTCGTTCATGACAGTTTTTTAAACCGCTCATCAATACCCTGCTAACCAATGAAACCAACAGTCTACGCCGGAAACTATCCGACATTTTCCATACCATTTCGACTCTCAATCTCAAGTCAACAACGCACGATTCATTTTAACAATCGTTTGTCTACATAATCGTTTCATTCGTGACGGTTTTTTAAAACAACTCATCAATACCTTGCTAACCAATGAAACCAGCAGGAGTTTATGCCGGAAACTATCCAACATTTTCCGTACCATTTCGACTCTAGATCTCAAGTCAACAACACGCGACTAAATTTAACAATCTTTTAGTTACATAACGGTTTCATAAGGCGGATCTAGAAAATCGTTACAGGGGCAACGTTTAAAAAAACAGGGTAATGAAATTAAAAAAAAACCTCAATTTTTTTCCAAAATTTACAGTAATACCGGAGCGTCAAGGGGTAGCGCTATTGTAAAGCTAGGTCCGCCCATTCATGACAGTTTTTTTTAAACATGAGCTGGTGATAACATTTGACTAAAGATTCAAACAAACTGTTGCACAAGCATAGTAGCTCAACAGGAAAAATAAGTGTCGGCAGACATTAAAAACATTTCCGTATTGTCGGTAGTTTGAAAAAATTGGTATGAAAAGGCCGAAAACGACTTCCTTTAATATCAACTGTTTTCTCTTTCCATATCTGGACAACTTCTTGTTGCCTGCATGTAAGAAAAGCTTGTCTTTTTTAACATACATTGTTGTGATTCGGGTCGTGTTTGCGTTTTGGTTCGCCAGACTGAACCGCTAACTATGGGCTTGTGGTTTAGTGGCATTGGTGATTAGGTGTAAAAAGTCGATGTTAAAAATAAACTATGGTTTTAGGAAACGGCAAACCAAATCGGTCAGGTGTAGTGGTTTGAGCCAGTTTTTTTGAAGTTATTAGTATTTGTTAAAGTTTTAAAATAATAAAGATGGTTTATGAAGATAACACATATACATAACTTTATATTCAAGAGAGTAAACTGCCAAAATGGTCCCTAATGTTTGGTCACTTTTGCCACTTTAATCCAAAACTCAAACCTTTTGAATCTGGGTCTCTGTGGTTTCAATTTTGTTGCCATTTTCATCCAAAAACAAAATCTGGTCAGATTTTTCAGTTAACATCCAGTTTTTTTTGTCTTTTTCCTCCCTTTTAATGAAGGGCTAAATGGTTAAATTTTTTTAACTTGTTATAATAAAACGTTAAAAGACCATTTTGCCCTTCATTAAAAGGGAGGAAAAAGACAAAAAAGCTGGATGTTAACTGAAAAATCTGACAAGATTTTGATTTTGGATGAAAATGGCAACAAAATTGAAACAACATAGACTCAGATTCAAAAGGTTTGAGTTTTGGACTAAAGTGGCAAAAGTGACCAAACCTCAAGGACCATTTTGGCAGTTTACTCTATTCAAGATATGAAAACAATAAACAAACTAATAAAGGTTACACGGCCGCTTAGGTTTTGCACGACATGTTCCAAACTGTCGGGCGGACCATTAAACAGTAAAAACCAAACCATACGCATTTCAAACCGGTTGAACCGGCCGATTTGCTTTGGTTTGCGTAGTTCGGTTGGTTTCGACGGTTTATGAACACCCTAGTTGTGATCCTTCTTTCTGGTTTGACTTTGTTGGTCAAAATAGCTAAATATGAAATAAAAGCTAAGCAAGGGTAGTTTTGTAATTTTACATACTTGCTTCTCACCAGTGGCGGATCCAGCCGGAGAAATCACTGGGTTCCTTTTTCCAAATCATACAAGGTTTACACTACAAAAAAAACGTTTTTTTCCAAATCATACAAGATTTACACTACAAAAAAACGTTTTTTTTTCCGAAAAGACTGGGTTCCTGGGAACCCAGTCTTTACCTCTAAATCCGCCCCTGCTTCTCACAAGCTGATTATGTATTGTAACAGGAGCACTCGAGAAAGCACTCCTTGCAGCTCAATAAAAGACTTTAATGTCATTAGCACACCCAGTAATTCCATCACTAGGAGCATACCTTTGGCGCGCGAGATTGAGGAGTTCTTTGCTGTTCACGAGCAAGAACAGCTCAGACGGTTTGCTGACAAGTACATTGCTTAAACTTAAATCTCCATTTTAATTACATGTGGCAAAATGTGGGTCGAGGGGCTGTGTGACGGATTAAAACGATTAATATTGTATGGGTCAAAACGGGTCAGGATCGATTGACAGTGTTAAGTTTTCAGTTTAGAGATATCATGAATTCTTTTTCAATTTTTTTTTTTTTTTTTTTTTTGAACAACAATTTCTTTACTCGTGTCGTCCGTGGGACTCGAACCCAAGACCTCAATTAACCCATTCAAATTAAATAAGTTTTTTGACTCGTTAGAGATTAAACAGTCAAAATCAACCTAGTTGTATTAAATGGTTTTAAGACACAATTAATATGAGACGCCTGTCGCGTGCACATTTTTTCCTACCCGTTTGTCTTAAAGTTTTATTTTTATTTGACCCAAAAATTATTTTTAGGGGGGAGGATTTTACGCAAAAGACAATTTTTACGAGAACAGTAACAACAAAATAAATCATTTATTTTCTCAATTTAAAAAAAAATAAAATTCAAGACAACGGTTGAAATGTAATGTTTATTCGTTTTTTCTAACATTCTAAAAGAATATATAAACAAAATCGGTTTATGATGTAGAACCTACGCCCGCGCGTGTGTGTGTATACAGTATATATTAATTTGTATTTATAGGCTACAAATTATTTTGATGCAGGTACAACTTCGACTTTGTTGATGAAAAGCCACTTGAAGGATGTTACGAATGGGTAAAAGTAGAATTCTAATAAGCAAGATGGACATATGACATTTGTGAAAGCTTGGAATAAAGGGTGTTGGTGTATTTCCGCTTTTGCCCTTGGTTCTCAATGTAATGTAAAGTGACAAAACTGACCTATTAGGGTAGTCTGGGAAGAACAAAAAGTTAGGTTTAGTTGTTTCATCTATGTCTAGATTTGCAAGTAATAAATAACTAGTGGACTTTCTCCGCGCGTTGCAGCGGGGAAGTCGGTTGGTATCGGTTCGATTTACTAAGGTATCGGTAGAGTGATCAACCCTTTATATGGCGATCGAAGATAAACCCCAAAAAATAAAGTCCTGATACGCATAAAGGATATCGACACATGTTTTACATCGATTAAAAACCAAAAGAATATTGATAAAGGTATCAAAAGTACAAATACCGGTACCGATGTTCGGTTGAAAGATACATGGTACCGATGTTGTTCGAACAGTATCAGTTTTGCTCATCACCGACACTCGCTATAGCTTATAATATATAAAAGTTACTCCCGCGCTTTGCTGCGGGAAGTCGGTTGGTATCAGTTCGATTCAATAATGTAACGATACAGTAATCGACACTTTGTATGGAGATCGTAAGATAGATCCCAAAAAATAAAGTCATGTTATGCCTAAAAGGATATCGACACATGTTTTACATAGATAAAAAAAACCATAAGAATATTGATAAAGGTCTCAAAAGTACAAATACCGGTACCGATGCTCGATTGAAATCGACATGGTAACAATGGTCGGACGCTATCAGATTTGTTCATCACCGACACTCGCTATAACTTATGATATAAAAAAGACACTCTATACTGCTACCAAAGTTGTTCGAACAATATTGATTCAATTTGTCATAGTAAAGAAAAAAAAACAATAATAATTGACTCGTTCAATTTTGAACAAAGCTTTTATCGAATTAGAGATAAATTAAACATGTCACAACAGTATATTCGAAGTTTTAAAAAACATTACACAATATTATTAGAGTAATGAAAAATAGTAAACGACGTTAATTTATAAAACATCGTGTCTTTAAAAATTCTAAAAGAAACAAAACATATTTAAGATTAATTATAATAATAAAATGTAAATAAACACTATAAGTTATTATAATATCCACTCAAGTTAGCACATATAATAATAATAACAATATTATAAAGCTCTTATACATAATCTTATACATAAAATGACATTAAACCTATTATATATGACATTATAAAAACAAAATATTAAAGATTTAAAAACTGTAATAATATTTAAATATTATATTACTATTTATGAAGACTTGAGTTTAATATGTATATATTTAAATATTATATTACTATTCATGAAGACTTGAGTTTAATATGTATAATTTCAAGATTTTAGATATCCCTTAAGGCTCATGTGTTATCATCCGGGCCAATGCCGGTCCACAGTGACGGATCCATCCCTGTTTGTGGGTTTTATATGAATATTGGTTTGAAAAAAAAATGTAAAAAGTTATTGAAAATCTTGTGTGATTTGAAAAAAATTAGTGAGAATTTATCAAAACGAACCTACTGAAATGTAACACCCCAAATTCCGTTCGACATGTTAAAATGTTTAAGTGCAATACCCTAGTGAAAAGAAATGGTAAATATAAAATTTTACCATTATTAAAGTTTATAGTATTTGACAAATCTAAAATATTATAACTAGGCATGGAAGTTTATTAAGTTAGTATGTAATTATGAAGAAGTGTCTTGTTCTAATAGATGAGGGGGTTAAGTGAAAAGTGTGTAATTGAAATATTTATCAAAAAAAAAAAAAGCGGATGTAACAAGTTGGTATCAGAGCCAAAGTTTGAGGGATTCGGGCAAAAGTCATAGTGCTCGAACTCAAACCGATGGCTCGTGCAAAAGTGTGCTCGCTCCGAGATCGCCAATGAGGTAAAATTTTTAGTTTTTGTTAAACACAAGTATGTAAAGTGTGTTTATGATAAATATTTAAGTTAAGTATGCGAAATAGTAAAAATGGGAGTTAAACATTGGGTTTTATCTGATCTGGCGTCGCACACAGGTGTGTCATTAAGAGACATAGCTGTGTGGACCATTGATGCTTGTTGCTGGGATCAGGGTGTATAGCAAGGCTGACACAGCTGTGTGACATTGTACTCAGATAATCAACACAGCTGTGTCTGGGCAATTTTTTTTCCAGCATTTTAACAAAGGAAGGGCCGTCGCCGACAGGCTTCCATGCCGTCGCCGACGCCTCCTTAGTTCCGACGCCCTAATCGTCTGTCGACGGACAAAAGTGGCCGACGCCACAATTCATGACCCGTCGTCGACGGGTGTAAGTCCGTCGCCGACGGCTTGTGGAATATCAATCCGCTGAAAATTTTATTCTTGTATTATTTTCGCGTTTCGAGTTACCGGATTGTCCGAAAGCCTATTTAAGTGTTTATGTAGGGTCCAAATAATGCCTAATAAGATATATCTAACCACAATTAGTGGTTACGATGGAAAGAGACTTGTAAAGGTCGAGAGTAATGTGTCGAATGACACGAATGAATGCCGAAAGTGTAATAACTGGATAAAGTATGAAATGTAGGAATGCGAATGAAGTAAATACGGACTAATGAACTATGATGAATTGAGAGCTTATGAGTTATAAATTAAGTTCCCATACTCCTCAGAAATGCCCGTTTTATGTTCCTGTAAGCATTAGAAGATATAATAAGTTATGTAAAGTTATGTAGATAGTTGGCAATAAAGTAAAATTTATAAAAGTCGAATGTAACGAATGGAATGGCATGAAATGAATGACGAATGCATAAAGTGGAGTTGGAATTCGTATGAAAATTCGGATGAATGTATGCTTTGATAGAATTATGCACTAGAGGCTTGTACCTTGTACATGAATGGTGTGATGTTTATGTATATTTAATGATTTGCTCTAGTATGATTAAGAGGCGAATATGTGCTAAATATAAATCATACGAGCTAATTAGTAAAGGATATGTTCAAATTATGTTAGATAGATGTTCCGAATGAAATTTGCTACTTGTAGAATCATGGAGCATTAGCATGTGAAAATACGTGTATGTGAATATATATATATATATATATATGTATGTATTGATTAGAGGATCACGTAAATGGTACATGAAATCTTGTTATTTAAGTGGATTATGCAACGTGGGCTTCAATACGTTATCCGTGGACTACGGTGGGCATCCCAAATGTAATTTTTATCATTCCTTTAATGTTTATGGGCTGTAAATCAAAGTTTAGGTCCCAAGCCATTAATGTACTTGTATGTAAGTTGTATGCGAGATCTCGAACGAGTATGTAGGAAGGTATGTGTGTATGTAAATGTATATATATATATATATGTATGTATAAAGGTGCGTGTGAGTGTACGTATGTATGTAGAGATGCAGGAAGGTAGGTATGTATGTAGATGTGTGCGTATGCATGTAAGAATGTGTGTAAGCATAATTTAGATGCGTATAGTATTAACGTTACTAATTATATGCTTGAGGTTGGTATGAAAATAGAAGTTGTATTGTACTCAGTTTTGATCATATTAATGATTTGTGGTAAAACCCAATTGGAATTGTAAAATGGTGAAGATGTTAAATTGTGATTTTGTTGGTGCATGAGATGTTGCATGATAGTTTTGATAGTTAGACGTGAGGTGGAAGTAATGACAATGTGAATTGTTTGAATGTAATAGTTCATGAGATGAATTTGGGAGGAATATGCCTAGGAAACTTGTACATTATGCTTAGAAAGTGGTACGCCCACCAAATGTTTGATGAAATGCTTAGGTGAAAATGGTAAGTGGAATTGTATGCTAACAATGGATAAATGTATGTAGACAAATGATAATGATATAATAGATAATAGATCTGTATAAGAATGTGTGTTAGATGAATTGCCAATGGAAATTGGTTTGATAAGATAACATGGTAAGAAACATGAATTAGGATGTTGTAATAGATGATTGGTTGTGTTGTGAACGATGAACGTTGAATTGTGTAGATATGGAACGAAGTAGTTAAATGAGTATTTTCATTATGAGCATATCATATGCTTGTGACTAATGAAAGCACTTACATGTGGGAGCATGTGTATGTGAATGTATATGTGACGATGGTTAGGTGGCTGTGTGGTTGTAAGCCAATTACATCAAGATTTTTTATATGTGTATATTGATGTTTATATAGTCTCACATAACAACACGAATAAACAAGGTTAAGTCGTAAGTTATATGTTAACACTATTGACTTCTGAGAGACAACTAAGCGTCTATGCATAAGAAGCATGATTTGACTTATGGTCGTAAAAGTAGGATTTTAGGGAGTTGTATGGAACATGTTAAATCAATACGCGTACTATGAAGGACATGACGAAATATAAGAATTTGAAAGAATGGGAATCTGAGTATATGTTTTACGCTTGTCAGAATTGACTAACGAGAGTCAAATGTGAATGATGCGATCGGTATGATCGTTAACACATACAATTGTTTATGCTAATAGTGATGGAATTACTAAATGTCGTTATGGAAAGATGGCAAGAGTTGATCCGCATATCGAACAAAAAAAAAGAAGAGAATATTTGAATGGAATTTGGCATAAAAGATATTTTGCCACAAGTAAACCTTGCAAGGAATATAAGATGGGATTTCGCTAAGACATGAAAATTTTACGACTAATGAAGTAAATGACTGAAAAATTTAATGGATCCTGCCTCTAGTCAGGCTAACTAGCGTATGTGAGGACTTATTTGAAGGTAAACCTCTAAAGCAATGTTCACGAATTAGAGTTTGGATACCTAGATTCATGGCTCGTGTTATAAGACGACCCTACGAGGTAGAGTGTAAACTAGAATTATCGAAAGAAAGGTTGTACTAAGTTATATGTAACTCATACGTGGAATGAGATGGCATGTGTAATAAGCTTATAATCTCGTATTAACGAAACCTTAGTAAGTATATAAGTAAGAGTTAATCCATTGTGGTACATAGTTGGGGAATTGCCTTAGCATTACAATTATTAGAAGGAATTACGTACGTATGACGGCTATGGAATGTGATAACGACACCTCGAGTGTAATATGAGTTACTCAAATGTAAGTATTGATCACACGATCATATTGATGGCATGATTAAAGACTTATGTTGGCCCTTGTAACCTAGGGATAAATGGTAAAAGATTAGAGCAAGATAGTAGGTACATGATTTGTATAACCGTATACATTAAGTTGTGTGTAACCATGCACTTACAAGGAATCATCAATGAAAGAAATATTGGTCTCGGGTAAAGATTACATGTAGGTATTGTAAATATATATATATATATATATATATACTTAGCAACTATTAAATGATGCATGATTTGTGACTTTATATGAATGAATATGAATGAACAAGTATGAATATTATGATAATTATTTCCCTAAGTAGATGTTAGAGGTATGCGGGAATGATTAACTTGACAGATAAGTTTTGAGAAATCAGCTTGAACAAATGAACAATGATCATGGAATGATGTAATAGGATAACACTGAATCATGCAAGGTTCATTTACCAGGTGTATTAGACAAGTTTTAGAGTAGTAATGACCGATTCATCATGATGGATGATCGAATGAAAGCATGTTGTCGAAGTTCGAGGTATGTAATTACGAAGGGATACTGTTAGACCAGTCAGAGGGTATGTATTGAGGTTTCGGGGACAAAACCTTCCTTAAGGGGGGTAGACTTGTAACACCCCAAATTCCGTTCGACATGTTAAAATGTTTAAGTGCAATACCCTAGTGAAAAGAAATGGTAAATATAAAATTTTACCATTATTAAAGTTTATAGTATTTGACAAATCTAAAATATTATAACTAGGCATGGAAGTTTATTAAGTTAGTATGTAATTATGAAGAAGTGTATTGTTCTAATAGATGAGGGGGTTAAGTGAAAAGTGTGTAATTGAAATATTTATCAAAAAAAAAAAATGCCAAGTATGGGTATGTATGTGTGTGCGATCGTGAGAGAGGCCAGGAGAGAGTCTCCCCCCTTAAAAACCCTAACATACTAAATCCTTCAAATTAAAGAGGAGATTGAAGGCTAGTGGAATGCATGGATTAAGAATGATGATCCCCTAAGCATTTCCTACATCAAGTAAGTCACAATTTGTGAAATGATAAACATTGATGAAATGGGTTTTTGATTAATCCGTGTATATATGCGAAATTAGGATGGTAATGAGTTAGAATCATCTCACGAAACTTGAATTATGCTTGGATTTCGGATTATCTTGATGTTTTTATGTAAACCCACTTGTAGGTAACAATGCCATGGAAATGTTGATGATATGTGTGTTTAATTAGTTGTAGTTTTGATATGTGAAGATAAATGTTGTAGATTAATGTTATATAAATCTGAATTAGAGTGGAAATTGTGTGAAAATGTTGAATGTAATGATCTTGCTAAGAATTGGAATGGTTGTGCATAAATTTCTTGTACCCTATGCTTGGTAGATGGTACGCACACAACGTGTTCGATGAAATGTCTAGGCTGAATTATTTGGGTTTAAACTTGGGCATTTGTTGAAATTGGATAATAGAATAAAAATGAATATGTTTATGTTTAATTGGTGCCAAGATAACCATATGAATGAACATATGGAATGAAATTTATGTGAAGGCTAAAAGTGATGTTACAATGTTTAGGAACGAGAGTAAAGGAAAGCTTGAGTCATACTATAACACCCCGAAAACGAGTTTGGTAATCAAACTCCGTTAATACTGAAAGACGGGTAAAGTACCGTTGGTGGCAAAATTTACCCGGTAAATATTAGAATTTAAATAATTAATCCTAATATTAAATAAAAAGTGAACAAAAGTTTTTAAGGAAATAAAATGGATAAAAGGCCCGGGTTAACGGGACCTAAAATAAACTTAGTCATAATTTTCCCCGAACCCACTAAGTTAACTAGGAATGTCTAACCTAGTTAATAAATGGGAATATTGATATTAGAAATAAGTAGGTTGTGACCTACTTAATAACGAACCAAACACGAGGGGTTAAAGTTGTATAACTTGAAAGGTTATTTATTAATAACTAAACAAAACACACACACAATTGTGTGTTCTGGATCGACATCAGGAAGCTCCCCATGGAGCCAAACCCTAACAAGCACAAATCAAGGAAATTGGAAGGGCAAATCAAACCCAAATCGAAATTCAAGCACATATTCGTGATCACCAAGTCAAGGGGATCCTAAGGTATGTCGAATTTCTAACATTCATGAAGTTGTAAAAAATTGATAATCATCCTAATTGCGAATTAGGCATGGATTAGAGAAGCTATGGCTAGATTAGTGATGTATACTTGCTTAGGAACGAAACCCTAAGTGAAAATCATACACAACATGCTATGAATTGAAGGATTGGATGAATTAACACACTTAGACAAGTGGGTTTTAATGTTATGATGATTTTGATGATATAACTATGCTTAGAATCAACATGCATGAAAACAAATAGAAGGTGTTCGATTTAACCATGAATTTGGGTACTTGTTCATATATGGTTGAAGTGGGTTTCGTTAGATATGATGAAATTATGAAGAACTTGAAGTAATATCACTTGTATGTGATTAACAAGTAAACTAGGAAGTGGGTTTTGATATAATAGTAAAGATGATGATAAGTTTATGTTTACAATCATCATACTGGATAATAGAAAACAAGGCACTCAAACAAATTAAGTGATTTGGGAACTTGTTCATACATGATTGAAATGGGTTTTTGAATGTTGTGATGTAATTTGGTAGCCATGTTCATGTAACTAAGTGTATAAGATCATGTTAGCTACTAATTGATAGATAGAGCTTGAATGAGCATTTATATGCTAAGGGGTGTTTGACTTTTAATAGTCAAACCGACCATTAGTAAGATCGAATGATAAATTTGATAGAAAAATACATAAGATGGAATAGTTATGATTAACAATGACTAAATTAACCATCTTATGAAATATGATGATAGTTTGACGCCTAACAAGCTAGGTGGAAGCTTGTGGATGAAGCGGGTCAAACGGAGCGCGTATGGAAAGAAAAGCGTGGCATGGATGCAAGGTAAGTATAGCTTACACTAGTCATATAGTTTAGAATGTCCTTTTGTTGTTTTGATTTCGAACAAGAAAAATGGGAAATTGAGATATGGTGCTTCCGACGTGTAGTCGTACGGAACAAGATAATCAATAAGGATAGAAATTGAAATTTGGACACTTGTTGACAATAATTATTGGTTTTTTTGAAAGATACATATTTCGTAAGCCTTAATAGGCCAAAAACCATGATAGGCTAAAGAGTGTTAAGAAACGATTAATAAGTGAAATGACCGCACGGTGTAAACCGGAGCGAGTCATGTAGATGAGATGGTAATAAATATCATCTCGCCAACATAATCGGTCACTTAGACCAAATGGGTCAAAAGGTGAAGATATCACCCTTTGACAATAACGACTAATGATTGTTGTCGAGTTATATTATTTCAGGTGTAAATGTCAAATGGGTATTAGCAACGCTATGAATTAGCGGTTATAAAAGCAAGGTATTAAAAAACGGGTCAATATATTGATCTGCGCCAGGTATGTGAAATAGGGTAACACTCACTTAGAACATGTGGTTCAAGAGTGTTAAAAGAGGACAAAATGGACAATTGGTTACTTGATAGGTAAACCAAATGTTTTAAGTAATGAACATTGCGTTTGGAAAGCTTAATGACTTTTCAAACAAAATCATAGGTTAAAAGAGGGATTATGGGTCAAATATACTTTCACAAGTCCTTCATTGTTAATAAAAGACTAAAATGGACCAAAACGCCCTTGGAGGCTAAATTGAGCAAATAACCTATAAAAGTTGTTTGGAAATGATTTTTACGATTAAATAAATACTTAGGACAAGTATAGAAGTTGAAAGATGTACTACGTTAGTCAAATGGCTCTATTTGAGTCCTTGCCGTAAAATAATGAGTTGAGGGGTAAAACTCGGTTTACATAGATTACCTTAGTAAACCACCATAAATATAGTTGTGGTGGAAGATCATTTGACCAATATTGCGAAAATAAGATGGTAGAAATAAATAATTATGAATTATGCGGAAAAGTACTTAAAATACCCTTAACGGGTCAAAATGAGCATTTAAGTCCAAATGGGTTTAAGAATATACATAAACTCGTGAATTGAACCTAATATGATAGATAACATTTATATTATAAGATTCATGGGATATAGGAATCAAACAAATACGTTTGTTTGATAAAATCGCGAACGGGTCAAAATTTGGTAGAAGGGGTAATAAGCCGAAGACTTAAAAGTCTTAAAATTTATTAAGCCAGATGTCGGATTTTAACTCCATTTGATGGAGGATCAAATTATAATCATGTAGGAAGAAACGGTGGGTCAAACGGATAACCGGATTGAAAGATACGAAAGTTTTCGTGTCGAATTACGGCAAAATGGAAAAGGCTGAGTACAGGGGCCACCGTAAATTACGGTGCCACCGTAATTTACGGTGGAGGCTGAAGCCTTTACGCCAAATCTCTCCTGCTTTACGGTGGGAGTGCTTTAAAACTGAGGCCACCGTAAATTACGGTGCCTACCGTAATTTACGGTGGACCATGTATTGAAATTTAATTTAATTTTTTTAAAATCAGTTTCGTTACACAGACTCGTTTAGACACGTTTTAAGTCCTGTATGACTAAAGCATTTCATGTTTATGGAATGTAGGTACACCATGGATGTCGGAAGACGATCAAGCTCAACGAAGAACCGAACACGATACAGTTACATGCTTCCGCACTTGCCACGTTGTAAATTTTAAACAACAAATTTCAATCACGTTATGTAGAATAAATTATAATTTGCAAAAGTTTTAATAAACCCGTATTTATATAATATGTGTAGTATTAACTACACATCTAATCGTTGGTAATTACATACAAAATCGTTAATTAGTAACTAGGGTGTTACAAGTTGGTATCAGAGCCTTGGTTTAAGAGATTCGAGTATGGTGGGGAGGAACCATGCTTGGACTTAAACCTTATGCTCTTGACAAAGAATAGTGTTCGGTTCGAGACTTGATCGCAAATCCGGTAAGTACAAGTATGTTAATAGCTTAGCATGTTAAAGTGTTGTAAACAACACATAGGGCTATCGTGTGATACACGTTACCCCAATTAAAATGATTGATATAGTTGACGAAAATACGCGCGTTGACGCGTATAGTAGAAAAAGCCTTGTATTATAATACGGGCTATTATTGAAGTTGACGTTACTAACTTTATGAATGTTTAATTGAAGGACACTCGCGTTTGAAGACGACGAGAGTCAAACGAATTGTGGATATGATGATGGAACGGTCCGAAGTATGACGAGAGGAGCATGCTCATCGGGGACTAAATCGCGTAACGACCGCGAACAAGGTTAATGGCAAGGAACGCCCGTTGGGGCAAACATTACCAGGTGCACATTTTAAATAATCGCACAAATAGTAATATGCAACAAATAAGTAGAAATTGAAAGTTGCATATGTAGATTAAAAACTTGGAAAAAAACCCGAATAGAAAATGTATTCGGGATATTGTTTCCAAGAGAAACAAATAGAGGCGTTACTTACATAGGGCGTGATGTGAAAACTATAAAAAGGTCATGTGTGTCATGTGTTAATCGCTTACTCTGGCCAAGTAAGTAGTGGCATATGATACCATGAACTTCTTATGGCGGACACGTTTACATCCGATGTAGTAAGGGCAGGGAGAATGGGACTAATTAAAAAGTACCCAAATGAATCAGATAAGCAAAATATTTGATAATAATGTAAACGCACAACCAAGTGACGGGAGCGTATTACATTAGAATAATGAGCCCGAGTGAAGGGACAAAGAAGCATGTAAAATGATTTAGACGAGTATTGGGAAGGAGTGTACTTACACTTGAACCCAGAAAACGCAAGCATGTAAAATGATTTAGACGAGTATTGGGAAGGAGTGTACTTACACTTGAACCCAGAAAACGCAAGCATGTAAAATGATTTAGACGAGTATTGGGAAGGAGTGTACTTACGCTTGAACCCAGAAAACGCAAGCATGTAAAATGATTTAGACAAGTATTGGGAGGGAGTGTACTTACACTCGAACCCGGAGAATGTAAACATGTAAAATGATTTAGATATGCATTTGGGAGGGGGTGTACTTACACTCGAACCCGGAAAATGCAAATATGTCCCTTAACGGGTCGTTTTTGTAAAACGTCAAACTTAAGGACAAAGTCGGAATATAAAAATGAAGCCTTAGACTACGGTCAAGGTCAATTGAAGTTCAAGAGCGAAAATAAACAATTCCAAACATAATAAGAGATGCCTTGAAGCTATATATGTATATATACATTTGAATATAGACAAGAATAAAAGATGATCTATGGGATCATCATAACCTACGGGATTAAACACAGTATTAAGGTCTACGGGACCAAAAAAAAATTTTTTTTTTAAAGAAATAGCCTATGAGGCTAAGTGAAAGAACCTACGGGTCAATAATGTAAGGTGAGGGAACTTGTTATGATTCCCCGCATAAAACTAAGACTGTAAAAAGAAAAATAAATTATGGACTGTCAATGTCCATAATTCTGACAAAAGTTAAAAAGAAGATCCTAAAGCTAAAACGTTGGTTTTAGTAAGAAATAACGTTTTTACAAATATAAATTCTGATAGGAATTTAAATAGTAACCATGAAGGATACAAGTCTTGACACTAATAGGCGCAAGACGATATATTCGAAAAGCGATGTTTTCAAAAAATGAAAGGTTGATATGAATTAAACATGATATGACACGATCACGGTCAAGAAATGCAATGTGAGGAAGAATCACACTATAACCAAGCGAGCGGTAAAAGTAACTGGACTAATAAATCTAGGTAGTGGGACCGGTTAAGGTCACCAATTCAAATCAAGAAATTTGGTTTGCTTGTAAGCGATAGATTCGGTATAACTGAACCGAATAAATAAATTTGAAAACGAAAGAAATAGTTGCTAAAAGTGAAAGATTTCACTAAAGACCTTTAAACAGGTCAAAATAACGGATTCATAAAGAATTCGATAGTATATGAAAGTGATGGGTATCGCTAAGTTAACTAAACTAGTGGAAATAACGAGATTACGTTATTTTAAGATGCACTATGTCGTACGAGATATGTAGACAATTAGTGAAAAAAAAGATGTTACCATACTTATCTGGTAATGCTAACAATTGGTTAAAGTATGAGTAATGCTTAAGAGATTACTCAAGTCAAACACATTGAGTTTAGAAACTCAATTAACTATGTAAGAAAAGGTTTCGAGGACGAAACCTCTTTAAGGGGGGTAGACTTGTAACACCCCGAAAACGAGTTTGGTAATCAAACTCCGTTAATACTGAAAGACGGGTAAAGTACCGTTGGTGGCAAAATTTACCCGGTAAATATTAGAATTTAAATAATTAATCCTAATATTAAATAAAAAGTGAACAAAAGTTTTTAAGGAAATAAAATGGATAAAAGGCCCGGGTTAACGGGACCTAAAATAAACTTAGTCATAATTTTCCCCGAACCCACTAAGTTAACTAGGAATGTCTAACCTAGTTAATAAATGGGAATATTGATATTAGAAATAAGTAGGTTGTGACCTACTTAATAACGAACCAAACACGAGGGGTTAAAGTTGTATAACTTGAAAGGTTATTTATTAATAACTAAACAAAACACACACACAATTGTGTGTTCTGGATCGACATCAGGAAGCTCCCCATGGAGCCAAACCCTAACAAGCACAAATCAAGGAAATTGGAAGGGCAAATCAAACCCAAATCGAAATTCAAGCACATATTCGTGATCACCAAGTCAAGGGGATCCTAAGGTATGTCGAATTTCTAACATTCATGAAGTTGTAAAAAGTTGATAATCATCCTAATTGCGAATTAGGCATGGATTAGAGAAGCTATGGCTAGATTAGTGATGTATACTTGCTTAGGAACGAAACCCTAAGTGAAAATCATACACAACATGCTATGAATTGAAGGATTGGATGAATTAACACACTTAGACAAGTGGGTTTTAATGTTATGATGATTTTGATGATATAACTATGCTTAGAATCAACATGCATGAAAACAAATAGAAGGTGTTCGATTTAACCATGAATTTGGGTACTTGTTCATATATGGTTGAAGTGGGTTTCGTTAGATATGATGAAATTATGAAGAACTTGAAGTAATATCACTTGTATGTGATTAACAAGTAAACTAGGAAGTGGGTTTTGATATAATAGTAAAGATGATGATAAGTTTATGTTTACAATCATCATATTGGATAATAGAAAACAAGGCACTCAAACAAATTAAGTGATTTGGGAACTTGTTCATACATGATTGAAATGGGTTTTTGAATGTTGTGATGTAATTTGGTAGCCATGTTCATGTAACTAAGTGTATAAGATCATGTTAGCTACTAATTGATAGATAGAGCTTGAATGAGCATTTATATGCTAAGGGGTGTTTGACTTTTAATAGTCAAACCGACCATTAGTAAGATCGAATGATAAATTTGATAGAAAAATACATAAGATGGAATAGTTATGATTAACAATGACTAAATTAACCATCTTATGAAATATGATGATAGTTTGACGCCTAACAAGCTAGGTGGAAGCTTGTGGATGAAGCGGGTCAAACGGAGCGCGTATGGAAAGAAAAGTGTGGCATGGATGCAAGGTAAGTATAGCTTACACTAGTCATATAGTTTAGAATGTCCTTTTGTTGTTTTGATTTCGAACAAGAAAAATGGGAAATTGAGATATGGTGCTTCCGACGTGTAGTCGTATGGAACAAGATAATCAATAAGGATAGAAATTGAAATTTGGACACTTGTTGACAATAATTATTGGTTTTTTTGAAAGATACATATTTCGTAAGCCTTAATAGGCCAAAAACCATGATAGGCTAAAGAGTGTTAAGAAACGATTAATAAGTGAAATGACCGCACGGTGTAAACCGGAGCGAGTCATGTAGATGAGATGGTAATAAATATCATCTCGCCAACATAATCGGTCACTTAGACCAAATGGGTCAAAAGGTGAAGATATCACCCTTTGACAATAACGACTAATGATTGTTGTCGAGTTATATTATTTCAGGTGTAAATGTCAAATGGGTATTAGCAACGCTATGAATTAGCGGTTATAAAAGCAAGGTATTAAAAAACGGGTCAATATATTGATCTGCGCCAGGTATGTGAAATAGGGTAACACTCACTTAGAACATGTGGTTCAAGAGTGTTAAAAGAGGACAAAATGGACAATTGGTTACTTGATAGGTAAACCAAATGTTTTAAGTAATGAACATTGCGTTTGGAAAGCTTAATGACTTTTCAAACAAAATCATAGGTTAAAAGAGGGATTATGGGTCAAATATACTTTCACAAGTCCTTCATTGTTAATAAAAGACTAAAATGGACCAAAACGCCCTTGGAGGCTAAATTGAGCAAACAACCTATAAAAGTTGTTTGGAAATGATTTTTACGATTAAATAAATACTTAGGACAAGTATAGAAGTTGAAAGATGTACTACGTTAGTCAAATGGCTCTATTTGAGTCCTTGCCGTAAAATAATGAGTTGAGGGGTAAAACTCGGTTTACATAGATTACCTTAGTAAACCACCATAAATATAGTTGTGGTGGAAGATCATTTGACCAATATTGCGAAAATAAGATGGTAGAAATAAATAATTATGAATTATGCGGAAAAGTACTTAAAATACCCTTAACGGGTCAAAATGAGCATTTAAGTCCAAATGGGTTTAAGAATATACATAAACTCGTGAATTGAACCTAATATGATAGATAACATTTATATTATAAGATTCATGGGATATAGGAATCAAACAAATACGTTTGTTTGATAAAATCGCGAACGGGTCAAAATTTGGTAGAAGGGGTAATAAGCCGAAGACTTAAAAGTCTTAAAATTTATTAAGCCAGATGTCGGATTTTAACTCCATTTGATGGAGGATCAAATTATAATCATGTAGGAAGAAACGGTGGGTCAAACGGATAACCGGATTGAAAGATACGAAAGTTTTCGTGTCGAATTACGGCAAAATGGAAAAGGCTGAGTACAGGGGCCACCGTAAATTACGGTGCCACCGTAATTTACGGTGGAGGCTGAAGCCTTTACGCCAAATCTCTCCTGCTTTACGGTGGGAGTGCTTTAAAACTGAGGCCACCGTAAATTACGGTGCCTACCGTAATTTACGGTGGACCATGTATTGAAATTTAATTTAATTTTTTTAAAATCAGTTTCGTTACACAGACTCGTTTAGACACGTTTTAAGTCCTGTATGACTAAAGCATTTCATGTTTATGGAATGTAGGTACACCATGGATGTCGGAAGACGATCAAGCTCAACGAAGAACCGAACACGATACAGTTACATGCTTCCGCACTTGCCACGTTGTAAATTTTAAACAACGAATTTCAATCACGTTATGTAGAATAAATTATAATTTGCAAAAGTTTTAATAAACCCGTATTTATATAATATGTGTAGTATTAACTACACATCTAATCGTTGGTAATTACATACAAAATCGTTAATTAGTAACTAGGGTGTTACAAGTTGGTATCAGAGCCTTGGTTTAAGAGATTCGAGTATGGTGGGGAGGAACCATGCTTGGACTTAAACCTTATGCTCTTGACAAAGAATAGTGTTCGGTTCGAGACTTGATCGCAAATCCGGTAAGTACAAGTATGTTAATAGCTTAGCATGTTAAAGTGTTGTAAACAACACATAGGGCTATCGTGTTGTAAGTCCCGTGAAACCAGATCTTTCAATGATATCAAACAACCAATAGATTGTGCGGAATCCAATCAATTGGTGATTCAAGATAAACCGAAAAACAACAAAAACGAAGAACAAACCGAATCACTTTCAACACTTGCACACGATTCTATTACTTGAAAAGCAAAACCGTCTAGTACAAGTATCTTCACCAAATCGACTCCCTCCCCAGCCCTCTCTAGAAATTCTGTAACAATGAAGTTCAAACCTAAAAACAAGTTAGAAACTTGTTTTTATACTAACTCAAGCCCAAGTCCCTACATGGGCTCCCCTTGGGCCTGCTTGGCCCACATGGCCTATAGCTTGGCCCAAGTGACCTCTAAAGGTCCAACACCTAATATAAACTAACCCAGTAAGGCCCAGTTCGTAACCATAGCCCGTTGTGTTAATTTGATGCGTCAGTCTCACACTTTAGGGCCTAACAATCTCCCCCTAGACTGATGCCATCAAATTGTCTTCATAACATGAAATCAGCAACGTCTTCAACAAAGTCTATGATTGTCGCTATGCTGCAGATGTTGTGGAAGTTCTTGACTTCTGAACTCTCAGCACTGGGTCTCTTTCTTCAGCTTTTGTGGTTAGCTTCATATCAGGATCTCGATCAGCTTTGCTTGAAAATCTTGTTAAAAAGAATGTGAGAGGAGGATTCTCAGCATCTCTTTTCTTCTTCAATCTTTGTCTTTCAAGCAGGTTCACGGTACTTCTTCAAATGTACTTTCACTGTCAGACGGCGTTTCGTATCCGGTTCTTCTGACTCAGGTACATCTTGTAGTTGGGCTGCTTCAGACTTCTTCAGCAACTAACAGCATCTCAATCTTCATCAATCCCTGTTCTTGAATGAAATCAAGTTCTGCACATGCTCACAAACTCATAAGCAAACATTTCTTATGCAACAGGGAGAGTACCATATGAACACTAGGTACATCAAATTTCACAATTTAAATTCTTTTAACTTTTGATGATCAGTCAAATCTTCAAGAACGGTTAAATTTTTAAATTTTAAGAAAAACAAATAAACACACTATTTTTGGATTTTTGG
The DNA here is from genome assembly GCA_030545235.1 of Helianthus tuberosus. NCBI lineage: Eukaryota > Viridiplantae > Streptophyta > Magnoliopsida > Asterales > Asteraceae > Helianthus > Helianthus tuberosus. Next base: position 173,432,593 of record CM060353.1, on the reverse strand, counting down.
TTTTATAGAAAAGCAAGACACTATTTTTGTATTTTTGAATTTTTATTTTTTATTTATTTTTAATATTAAGAACTAGAAACAAATAAAAACTCAAAATATAAACAACTACCATAATATACAATTACAATTGCAATGGGATCAAAATTCGTTCTCAAGCAGACTAAGGAACACTTTTCAGTACGAGCCTAATCAAACTGGTCTATGCGATTGCCAATATGTTTGTCCACTTAAACTTTAACGCTCAACTTTCAATTTTTTTTAACTTCGTGATATGCTTAAGGTAATATTATACTACTATACCCGTGTGTCCCATTCCAAGGCATACCCCCGCGATCAAGGTAAGCACAACGATTCATCGTAGCAGGTGAGTATACTGATGTCATCCTTTAAGATATCCTGACTGTGTCTAAGTCTGCATATAGTTTGTTTTATCATGTTTTGATTTCTTAACAATGAACACCCAAATAAATCCTAATCAAATCCTGGAAATATAAACAGCACACTCTATCATGCAAGTATCTTCCCTACCACATATTTCACAAGTCCAATCCAGATTTCTGAAATCTTAACTAGGAATAGGTTGAGAAGAGAACAAAATAGATCTTTTGTAGAGATGGTATAATATACAGATCAAATGAGTTTTTCTCAGTTTGATATAGGTTTCTTGGGTTTCTTTTGGGCACTTGAGGGCCTCTTTCGGGTGTATAATTGATCTACAGAGCGACAACGTACAGCTAGGTCAGCATGTATCTGGATGCAGCAGAAGCTGACGTTGCCTAGCACCTCCAGGTCAGCATATATCTGGATGCAGCAGAGGAGGTACACGACTTTTTCAGAGAAGATTTCAGAATCAGATCAAAATTGTGTGTATCGGGACAACATACAGACATTCAAATAGAAATGAGCTAATTCCAAGTGACTTTCTTTCCTGGGGTCATGTACAATTTTAGTTCTGAACAGAAGGACAGCCAAGATATCCCCGGATGATTCAACAATATAAAGACCCGAAACCTCAGATGTTGGCTATCTATCAACACAAGATTTAAGACCATAAAATCATACGCCGTTGGTATGTTACCCACATGGTACATAGTTCATTAAGTTTATAACACTTAGTATCTTTTATCATTTTGAGCGTCAAGCCTATCAACATATCGCAGTAGATCCTAGTCTTTTCAGCTATGGCACCTTACATGTGTTAGTCAAACCCTTTAACAGAAACATTTATTTCACTTCCCATATCATGCAATTTTTCTTTTTGGCTTTTTCATTTTTCAAATGTTTTTGTATTTTTCTCATTTTCTCCCCCTAAAACAATACATATTTACAGCAAACTCTTTTTGTATTTTCTGAGTTTTCTCCCCCTAAACTCTATATCGATCTATATGTTCCTCTCCCCCCTAAATTTGTGCATAAATCTTGTATTTTTGCGCAAATTTACCATTTACTAGAGAAAGGACACAGTATGTACAAAGTTATAAACTAAGAAAAAGAGAAAAATATTTTTGCTCAACCGTTCCGTCATTAGATTGAAGACTAATCAAATTCAAATCAAAGTACTGAATTTAAACGGTACCTTTTGCTGATCATTTCTTACTTCTTTAATCTCCTCCAAAGGAAACATATCATCTGTAAAAAAAATTTGAACTTTTTGCAACAGTGAAATGTTACCCGTTTTTATCTCTGGAACAACCGCTATCAACATTCCAGAGATTGTCAACAGCTCCTCCTTAGTTGTTCCTGAAAGGTAAGGAGATTAGTAAGACATTGGTACCCAGGCCATCGTGGTCCTGGGATTTCCTGAAGCATCAAAATAAGACACTTCTTTCAAACACAAGTCCCCTTTCGTTTCAAGGATTGGAGACGTTGCTGCTTTAGATTTGGGTTTCCAAATCTGTTTCGGTTTAACAAACGTGTTTGTTGCCTTCGGTTGAGCAACTTTGACTGGTTCAGATTTGTGAGTTTTGAAAACCGATTTTTGTTCCTGAACAGCTTTGCGTTTGTTTTTAGCAGCGTTCCAATCCCCATCAGAAGGTTTAACCTTGGGATTCACATTCTTCATTGCCTTAGGTGATGATACCTTCATCGGCTTGGAATGGTAGTTACCCTTTGGTGTAACCCTCTGATTTTGCATATAATAGGGTACATAGGGACGATGTGTGCAGTTTCTTGCAATGTGACCAGCAATGCCGCAATTGAAGCATGTTTGTCTCTTCACGTAGAAGGCATTCTGATCAGCTTGTGTAGCTCTTGCAGGCCCTGAAGGATGAACCGGTCCTTTCTGTGCTTGTTTTTGTTGCACATTTCCTGCAGACGACGATGAATTTGGATGCCTATACTTGTCGTTTGCAGGGGCCTTCTGTGGTGGAGATTTCTTCTGAGTTTTCTTGTTTTGAGTAGACTGCACGTCATGTTTAGAAATCTCACCAGTCTTTCCGAAAGCTTTGTTAGCACAGTCAAATTCATATTTCTCACATTTGCCATTACTGACTGGCTTAACAAAAGCATTTTTCACATCACGGGCCTTTTGAGGACTATTGCTGCCCGTTGAGGACTGTGGAGAGCCTGATCGTCTTTGATGTTTAGGCTTCTTATTTCCACGTCCTTTACCTGCTTGCTTTGGCGCTTGTTGCTTAATCTGAACCTTTTCATCACGAACAGAAGGTTCAGACTGTTCAGCTTGCGCACTTGGAGCCTTGGTCACATCAATCTTCACTTTTTCCTGCATGTCGTCAGCTTTGACAGAATCGGAGAGTTCTGGTTTGTTGGATGAAATACCAGAAACTGTAGCAGAAATTTCAGCTGAAACCTTTGACGAATTTTCAGCACAAGTCGGTTCTGCACATGACATCCTTGAGCTGAATTCACCAGAATCAACTGATTCCAATTTCTCAGAATCAGCTGCTTCAGGTGATTCGCGTTTGGAATCAGACGGTTCAGCCGGCTCATTCGTTTCATTTGCCGATTCAGTCTCTCTAACACAAGCATCAACGTCTTCACCCAAACCATCAGGCCTGACATTCTTCAACATAGATTGCAAAAATGAGCCAAAAATGTCACACACATGAGAACTTGACGCTTGTTCATTTTCAACGACACCTTCAACTTTAACTTCATCTGCAAGAGAAGACGAAGCATTAGGATCAAAAGTACCCTTGGAAACAAGATTTATCGAAGGAGTCGCTTCTTTATCAACAGATCTGCTGTTGATTGATGACTTATCAGTTTTAGGACCGTAAGTCATCTTGTCCTCATTCATCAATTCCTCCTCAGTCATGGGTAAGTATGTGTAATTGTCATTGTAAGGAGGAGGAACCTGATTAAAACCCAATCCCAACCCTTTCCTTTTCTGGTATGCTAGCTGTTGATCACACATGTTTTTGACTAATTTGCTGGAAGAATCAAATTTTTTAATATTTAGCTCATTTATTTGATATCTATCTCTGATATCCTCCAGTTCCTTAGTCACATCGCATAGTTTTTCTTGAACCATGAAGAGTTGAGCTGTTTTTACACTAACATCATCCTTAAGTTTGATGATGTCTTTTCGCTGAGCTTCAATTTTATCTTTATAAAGCTTTTCATTCTTTGATAAAGTAAAATTTTTATTTTTTATGTCGTTGTAGTCTTGAATCAACTCAGCGTTGTGTAATCGGTATTCCTCATTTCTTTTTCTACACTCAGGAGTGCAAAATACAGAAAGTATCTCTTCACGATCACGAGTAACTTCTTGAGCCATGGGTTTGTTAAACATAAATGCTGAATTTTGTGACGAGTCAGCACTGCCATAGGATTTGATGAGGGAAATCAGCTCATCTGACTTCATTTTGTAACAGTTGCCGTCGGTTGTCACTATTATCTGATTAACATTCATAAACCAACTACAGTTCGCCTGATTTGGAATCCCTTTTATAGCCTCCAGAAGCTTTCTGTTGCTTATGCGAGTAGACACCACCATCTCTGCCTTCTCCATTTTAGAGAGCAGTTCAGCAAACCGGCCAATCAATGCTTCTATAGATTCACCAGAAAAGTATCTAAATCCTTGGAATTCCTGCTCAAGCACCTCTCTCTTAGAAGACATTTTTAAGAAGATATCCCAAAAATGTGTGTTTTTAACAATCTCCTCAACACAAGCTCAAAGCGAGAACCCGTGTACTCGCTAACTCAGACACTTAGCAATTTAATTAACGAACCCGCTTTCTAAACCGCACCTCAAAACCTGTAAAAAACCGATATCACACCAAACCAAACAAACAATTTTTTTTTTTTTTTAAAAAGGATACTTATTATTATTATTAATATATTAATATATTATGTAATGATTAGGTAATGATTACCTTATGATTAATAATAATTATATAATGATTGTTGATTTTTATAATTATTATTATTATTAATAAAAACTGAAACTGTACGTCTTCTTCTTCGTAACACAATTCCAAACCTAATTCTAAACCTCAGCCGCCAAGAGTGATTATCCGAAGAATATTATCGGAGGATGACGAAGATGAAAGGTTTGGTCGGCGTATGAAGGAGGTGAACGTGACAGCGCTTGCAGGTGATGAAGTCGTGATCGGACGAAGGTTATCGTGGATGATGGGTGTGGTGACCGGAGATGATGACCGGAGGTGTAGTGGCGACGGGAACGATGATGATGACGGTGACAGTTGAAGGTAACCAAGAAAATGGTGATGAAGTCGAGATGAACAGTGACCGGAGTTGCAGGTTTCCGGCAAGATATGATGTCGATGGCGATGATGAAGGTCACAACTCAAAATCAGACTAAGGAACGTGGTTGCGAGTCGGACGAGTCGAAACGGTGGTTGCGACTCGTAATCGAGGTAGCGAGTCGAAACCAAAACGTGATGAACCGCAACAATGATGGTTGCGAGTCGTAACTAGAACGTGATGAACCGCAACAGAGATGGTTGCGAGTCGCAACTGAAACAGGATGAACCGAAACCGTGGTGAATGCGAGTCGTAACTGCTGTGGTTGCGAGTCGTAACTAAAACAGAATGAGCCGAAACCAAGGTTGCGAGTCGTAACAGCTTTGGTTGCGAGTGGAGACTGACTACTGGTTGCGAGTCGAGAACTTAAGAGATGAATCGAAACCGTGACTCGAAACCAAATGAAGATTGACTCGAAACCGTGTTGTTGAAACACGTGTTGTTGATAAGGACACGTAAATATTGGAGATGAAATGGAGCTCTGGTTGCGACTCAGAAGATGATGACTCGAAATCGTTGAAAGCTCCTTTACACGTCAAGGAAGTTGTAAACTATTTTGAATTTCCAATTTTTTTAAAAAAGGAAACAAATAATTTTAAGCAATCTAATCAACCAGATTTTACGAAAAAATTGGGATTGATTAAATCCTTTGTCAAACTTATCAAAAATTTCAAATCTTAACAACTTTAGAAAAATCAAAAACACCAAAATACACTAATTTTTGATAGAATTTCGATGAACACTACGAAGAACGCGAAGAACACCGAACCAAAAATTACGAAAATCTTGAATTTTTGATATCAAACCGAGCCTAGAAACAGGTTCTAATGGCTCTGATACCACTTATAAGTCCCGTGAAACGGATCTTTCAATGATATCAAACTACACCAAGTTTGTGCGAAATCCAAACTTGATGTGATTCAAGAAAAACCGAAAAGCAATTGAAAAACGAAGAACACAATACCGAATTACTTTGAAACTTGCACACGATTCTATTACTATCAACTAGCAAAAACCGTCTGGTACAAGTTCCTACACCACCAAAATCGCCTCCCTCTGTAACTCTAGAATTTCTGTAACTGAGGCTCTAAGAAGTTCAAACCTAAAAACAAGTTAGAAACTTGTTTTTATACTAACTCAAGCCCAAGTCCCTACATGGGCTCCCCTTGGGCCTGCTTGGCCCACATGGCCTATAGCTTGGCCCAAGTGACCTCTAAAGGTCCAACACCTAATATAAACTAACCCAGTAAGGCCCAGTTCGTAACCATAGCCCGTTGTGTTAATTTGATGCGTCAGTCTCACACTTTAGGGCCTAACACGTGTGATACACGTTACCCCAATTAAAATGATTGATATAGTTGACGAAAATACGCGCGTTGACGCGTATAGTAGAAAAAGCCTTGTATTATAATACGGGCTATTATTGAAGTTGACGTTACTAACTTTATGAATGTTTAATTGAAGGACACTCGCGTTTGAAGACGACGAGAGTCAAACGAATTGTGGATATGATGATGGAACGGTCCGAAGTATGACGAGAGGAGCATGCTCATCGGGGACTAAATCGCGTAACGACCGCGAACAAGGTTAATGGCAAGGAACGCCCGTTGGGGCAAACATTACCAGGTGCACATTTTAAATAATCGCACAAATAGTAATATGCAACAAATAAGTAGAAATTGAAAGTTGCATATGTAGATTAAAAACTTGGAAAAAAACCCGAATAGAAAATGTATTCGGGATATTGTTTCCAAGAGAAACAAATAGAGGCGTTACTTACATAGGGCGTGATGTGAAAACTATAAAAAGGTCATGTGTGTCATGTGTTAATCGCTTACTCTGGCCAAGTAAGTAGTGGCATATGATACCATGAACTTCTTATGGCGGACACGTTTACATCCGATGTAGTAAGGGCAGGGAGAATGGGACTAATTAAAAAGTACCCAAATGAATCAGATAAGCAAAATATTTGATAATAATGTAAACGCACAACCAAGTGACGGGAGCGTATTACATTAGAATAATGAGCCCGAGTGAAGGGACAAAGAAGCATGTAAAATGATTTAGACGAGTATTGGGAAGGAGTGTACTTACACTTGAACCCAGAAAACGCAAGCATGTAAAATGATTTAGACGAGTATTGGGAAGGAGTGTACTTACACTTGAACCCAGAAAACGCAAGCATGTAAAATGATTTAGACGAGTATTGGGAAGGAGTGTACTTACGCTTGAACCCAGAAAACGCAAGCATGTAAAATGATTTAGACAAGTATTGGGAGGGAGTGTACTTACACTCGAACCCGGAGAATGTAAACATGTAAAATGATTTAGATATGCATTTGGGAGGGGGTGTACTTACACTCGAACCCGGAAAATGCAAATATGTCCCTTAACGGGACGTTTTTGTAAAACGTCAAACTTAAGGACAAAGTCGGAATATAAAAATGAAGCCTTAGACTACGGTCAAGGTCAATTGAAGTTCAAGAGCGAAAATAAACAATTCCAAACATAATAAGAGATGCCTTGAAGCTATATATGTATATATACATTTGAATATAGACAAGAATAAAAGATGATCTATGGGATCATCATAACCTACGGGATTAAACACAGTATTAAGGTCTACGGGACCAAAAAAAATTTTTTTTTTTAAAGAAATAGCCTATGAGGCTAAGTGAAAGAACCTACGGGTCAATAATGTAAGGTGAGGGAACTTGTTATGATTCCCCGCATAAAACTAAGACTGTAAAAAGAAAAATAAATTATGGACTGTCAATGTCCATAATTCTGACAAAAGTTAAAAAGAAGATCCTAAAGCTAAAACGTTGGTTTTAGTAAGAAATAACGTTTTTACAAATATAAATTCTGATAGGAATTTAAATAGTAACCATGAAGGATACAAGTCTTGACACTAATAGGCGCAAGACGATATATTCGAAAAGCGATGTTTTCAAAAAATGAAAGGTTGATATGAATTAAACATGATATGACACGATCACGGTCAAGAAATGCAATGTGAGGAAGAATCACACTATAACCAAGCGAGCGGTAAAAGTAACTGGACTAATAAATCTAGGTAGTGGGACCGGTTAAGGTCACCAATTCAAATCAAGAAATTTGGTTTGCTTGTAAGCGATAGATTCGGTATAACTGAACCGAATAAATAAATTTGAAAACGAAAGAAATAGTTGCTAAAAGTGAAAGATTTCACTAAAGACCTTTAAACAGGTCAAAATAACGGATTCATAAAGAATTCGATAGTATATGAAAGTGATGGGTATCGCTAAGTTAACTAAACTAGTGGAAATAACGAGATTACGTTATTTTAAGATGCACTATGTCGTACGAGATATGTAGACAATTAGTGAAAAAAAAAGATGTTACCATACTTATCTGGTAATGCTAACAATTGGTTAAAGTATGAGTAATGCTTAAGAGATTACTCAAGTCAAACACATTGAGTTTAGAAACTCAATTAACTATGTAAGAAAAGGTTTCGAGGACGAAACCTCTTTAAGGGGGGTAGACTTGTAACACCCCGAAAACGAGTTTGGTAATCAAACTCCGTTAATACTGAAAGACGGGTAAAGTACCGTTGGTGGCAAAATTTACCCGGTAAATATTAGAATTTAAATAATTAATCCTAATATTAAATAAAAAGTGAACAAAAGTTTTTAAGGAAATAAAATGGATAAAAGGCCCGGGTTAACGGGACCTAAAATAAACTTAGTCATAATTTTCCCCGAACCCACTAAGTTAACTAGGAATGTCTAACCTAGTTAATAAATGGGAATATTGATATTAGAAATAAGTAGGTTGTGACCTACTTAATAACGAACCAAACACGAGGGGTTAAAGTTGTATAACTTGAAAGGTTATTTATTAATAACTAAACAAAACACACACACAATTGTGTGTTCTGGATCGACATCAGGAAGCTCCCCATGGAGCCAAACCCTAACAAGCACAAATCAAGGAAATTGGAAGGGCAAATCAAACCCAAATCGAAATTCAAGCACATATTCGTGATCACCAAGTCAAGGGGATCCTAAGGTATGTCGAATTTCTAACATTCATGAAGTTGTAAAAAGTTGATAATCATCCTAATTGCGAATTAGGCATGGATTAGAGAAGCTATGGCTAGATTAGTGATGTATACTTGCTTAGGAACGAAACCCTAAGTGAAAATCATACACAACATGCTATGAATTGAAGGATTGGATGAATTAACACACTTAGACAAGTGGGTTTTAATGTTATGATGATTTTGATGATATAACTATGCTTAGAATCAACATGCATGAAAACAAATAGAAGGTGTTCGATTTAACCATGAATTTGGGTACTTGTTCATATATGGTTGAAGTGGGTTTCGTTAGATATGATGAAATTATGAAGAACTTGAAGTAATATCACTTGTATGTGATTAACAAGTAAACTAGGAAGTGGGTTTTGATATAATAGTAAAGATGATGATAAGTTTATGTTTACAATCATCATATTGGATAATAGAAAACAAGGCACTCAAACAAATTAAGTGATTTGGGAACTTGTTCATACATGATTGAAATGGGTTTTTGAATGTTGTGATGTAATTTGGTAGCCATGTTCATGTAACTAAGTGTATAAGATCATGTTAGCTACTAATTGATAGATAGAGCTTGAATGAGCATTTATATGCTAAGGGGTGTTTGACTTTTAATAGTCAAACCGACCATTAGTAAGATCGAATGATAAATTTGATAGAAAAATACATAAGATGGAATAGTTATGATTAACAATGACTAAATTAACCATCTTATGAAATATGATGATAGTTTGACGCCTAACAAGCTAGGTGGAAGCTTGTGGATGAAGCGGGTCAAACGGAGCGCGTATGGAAAGAAAAGCGTGGCATGGATGCAAGGTAAGTATAGCTTACACTAGTCATATAGTTTAGAATGTCCTTTTGTTGTTTTGATTTCGAACAAGAAAAATGGGAAATTGAGATATGGTGCTTCCGACGTGTAGTCGTACGGAACAAGATAATCAATAAGGATAGAAATTGAAATTTGGACACTTGTTGACAATAATTATTGGTTTTTTTGAAAGATACATATTTCGTAAGCCTTAATAGGCCAAAAACCATGATAGGCTAAAGAGTGTTAAGAAACGATTAATAAGTGAAATGACCGCACGGTGTAAACCGGAGCGAGTCATGTAGATGAGATGGTAATAAATATCATCTCGCCAACATAATCGGTCACTTAGACCAAATGGGTCAAAAGGTGAAGATATCACCCTTTGACAATAACGACTAATGATTGTTGTCGAGTTATATTATTTCAGGTGTAAATGTCAAATGGGTATTAGCAACGCTATGAATTAGCGGTTATAAAAGCAAGGTATTAAAAAACGGGTCAATATATTGATCTGCGCCAGGTATGTGAAATAGGGTAACACTCACTTAGAACATGTGGTTCAAGAGTGTTAAAAGAGGACAAAATGGACAATTGGTTACTTGATAGGTAAACCAAATGTTTTAAGTAATGAACATTGCGTTTGGAAAGCTTAATGACTTTTCAAACAAAATCATAGGTTAAAAGAGGGATTATGGGTCAAATATACTTTCACAAGTCCTTCATTGTTAATAAAAGACTAAAATGGACCAAAACGCCCTTGGAGGCTAAATTGAGCAAACAACCTATAAAAGTTGTTTGGAAATGATTTTTACGATTAAATAAATACTTAGGACAAGTATAGAAGTTGAAAGATGTACTACGTTAGTCAAATGGCTCTATTTGAGTCCTTGCCGTAAAATAATGAGTTGAGGGGTAAAACTCGGTTTACATAGATTACCTTAGTAAACCACCATAAATATAGTTGTGGTGGAAGATCATTTGACCAATATTGCGAAAATAAGATGGTAGAAATAAATAATTATGAATTATGCGGAAAAGTACTTAAAATACCCTTAACGGGTCAAAATGAGCATTTGAGTCCAAATGGGTTTAAGAATATACATAAACTCGTGAATTGAACCTAATATGATAGATAACATTTATATTATAAGATTCATGGGATATAGGAATCAAACAAATACGTTTGTTTGATAAAATCGCGAACGGGTCAAAATTTGGTAGAAGGGGTAATAAGCCGAAGACTTAAAAGTCTTAAAATTTATTAAGCCAGATGTCGGATTTTAACTCCATTTGATGGAGGATCAAATTATAATCATGTAGGAAGAAACGGTGGGTCAAACGGATAACCGGATTGAAAGATACGAAAGTTTTCGTGTCGAATTACGGCAAAATGGAAAAGGCTGAGTACAGGGGCCACCGTAAATTACAGTGCCACCGTAATTTACGGTGGAGGCTGAAGCCTTTACGCCAGATCTCTCCTGCTTTACGGTGGGAGTGCTTTAAAACTGAGGCCACCGTAAATTACGGTGCCTACCGTAATTTACGGTGGATCATGTATTGAAATTTAATTTAATTTTTTTAAAATCAGTTTCGTTACACAGACTCGTTTAGACACGTTTTAAGTCCTGTATGACTAAAGCATTTCATGTTTATGGAATGTAGGTACACCATGGATGCCGGAAGACGATCAAGCTCAACGAAGAACCGAACACGATACAGTTACATGCTTCCGCACTTGCCACGTTGTAAATTTTAAACAACGAATTTCAATCACGTTATGTAGAATAAATTATAATTTGCAAAAGTTTTAATAAACCCGTATTTATATAATATGTGTAGTATTAACTACACATCTAATCGTTGGTAATTACATACAAAATCGTTAATTAGTAACTAGGGTGTTACACATACCCAAGATAAAGTGACGAAAAATCAAGGTAAGTTCTTTTGAACTTTATTTACTCTACTAGTAGATTTACGAATGATATTGAATGATATTAATTGATAATACAATTCGTGCAAATTCCTTTATAGATAAAGATTGATTAGATGTAAGAGTTTATGTCGAAAAAGGTTTTAGAAGTTATGTTGTAATGAATGCGAAATAGCAAATCCCTTGCGGATTTGGTTATGCTAAGGAAGGTTATGTTAAGTCATACAAGTCGACCGGTTCTAGTTGGACAAGTCGAGTAAAGATAAGCTACCACCCGTTTTGAATGGGTGGTCATGAATGCTATGACGAATGCTTGAAATTTAATCCGTTATACGGATGGAAAGAAAGAATTATGTTGAAAGCGATTAACCCGATGTTACCGGGTTGTAAGTGATAAGCTTGAACCTCATCATGAGGGTATATGCCATTACCCATTTAATTGGGTAAATCGAATGCGTAAGAATAATGAAAGCAAATAAACGAATGAAGCTAATATATTGTTACATCGAGTTAAATGAGTATTACGGCTAACTTTTGAAGTCTTGTTATTGAATGTAGGTAAATCCTCACTTTAGGCGAATTGGAGAATTGGAGCGAGCACGTGTCCATGTCATGTTATACCAAACGCTTCCGCTAGATTATTCTCATCCTTTTGGTCCATGACTTGTTATTTTGTCCAACTTTGTTAGTAGTTGTACATTTGTAAAACTTGTCGTCTTTGCTTTTGGTAGTTTTATGTCAACGGGTTCGTAGAATGTTATTTGAATGATTATGTTAAAAACAGGGGGCACGTTCGTTTTACGAACGGGTCATGCCCAATTTTTGTAAAAAAAAAAAAGCGGATGTAACATGAAAAATGTTTCTGCATCCGTCATTGTCGGCCCAAACGTGGGTCGACCAAAACCAGAGATGGTATTTATCTTACTGGATCATTTAGGGGCTGTTTGGTAGCCTCTTAATGACCATTCAGATGCTACCTCTTAATGGTTTAAAACCTCTGAATAAATAAGAGGTAACCTCAAGTCTGAATGGTTAAGAAGTAACCTCTGAATGGTAAATCATCACATGTCACATTCTTCTACCTTCTCATTGGTAAAATTCTTAATGGTTCCATTAAGAGGTAGCCTCTTAATGACCATTCAGAGGCTACCAATTAGGCATCTCTAAAACAAGACAAACATGTATCTAGCACTGCAACAAACAACTCTCATTAGTTATATCTTGCTTTATTTACCACAAATAATATATTTACTCTCACGTCAGAGTAGATCGACCATACTAGAAATTAATAATCTATGCTACAGGATAATTTGGGCGTTCGAAAACAAGACAAACATATATTTAGCACTGTAACAAACAACACTCATTCATTATGAGTCACTTTACTCGCTACCGATTCACTCATGTTAAAGTTGATCAACGAGACTAACTTTTTTTTTGTAGAACGGCGACTTTCTTGTATTAGGATACCGCTCTTACTTCCCTATAGCATAAAATTAGAAAATGCATAAATTGAATGCTCTTTTCAATTTTTTCTATAAAGTGCACGTGAAGAGCAGTTCTGCACCAATGTGTACAGGTTAGAGATCCTTAGATTTGGGTACATTAACGACAAGAGGTAATTAATTCTGATATTTGTTTCTATAAACAAGTTTAATTTTAAAGATTTTTTTATTTATTTTAAAGAAATTTAAATTTTACGGATAATTTAAATGAATTAAAAGATAGTTAAAAAAAACTTAGTCAAAAGTAAAGGTGTAAAACAGCCGAGCTGCAGATCTACTATTCGAGATCAGCTCACTAAAATCTTGAATCGAGTTGAACTTAATCAAACTCAAGCCTATATTGAAGTTCCTTTAATAACTAACATGAGCTTAACATATCGAGCCTAATTAAGGTTGCAAACCTGTTGTTTGCATAAATATAATAAACATATAATTACATAATAATAACTACTATCTAAGAATTATGATAATTATAACTTAGAGGGTGTTTGGGATTACGTTTTGAAGTGATTATTTAATTATTGCGTTTGTAAAACATAAATAATCTAAAAAAAATGTTTAGATGAAAAAGTGATTATCTGCCTTCAAAACGCAGTTTTGAAAAGGCAAAATATATTTTGAAAACGCAACACCAAACACCCCCTTAGAGGGTGTTTGGGGTTGAGTTTTAAAAATAGATTATGCGTTTTGAATAATCAGAATCAGATAATTAACTGTAATAAAACGTGATGTTGAAAGATAGTGTTTGGATTTGATTATGTTGCTTGATATCACAATAATCAGATAATCAACTATTTGAGTGTTTGGCAAATATATATTTAAAAAAAATAAACAAGTGAAAATCATTTTCTAAATGCAAATAATCAATTTTTGGAAAACTGTGTTTTGTTGCAGTAGGGGGAGCTGATTTTGGAAAACTGCGTTTTGTAACTTTCTAAACGCAAATAATCAATTTTTTTTTAATTTTAACCTAAATACTCAAACTGATTATTTACGATTTCAAAACTCAATAATGTAAAAATCTCATTCAAAACTCAACCCCAAACACGCTCTTAATACTATATTTTTCGTATAAGTAAAGTTATGCTTTATTATATTTAAAAGAAAACAAAAACAAGTCAAGTTCAAACCTAAGAGTATCTTGGCTCATCTCTAACACATTTACACCTTTGGTTAATATTCATTACAGGGGCAGATCCGGATTGATGGCTGGGTGGACGGGCGTACCCTTTGAAAAAAATTGTGTATTTTCTAAGAAAAAAAACTCAATCGCATCTCTTGAAAAATATGATTGAACACCTAATCCGTAACCTCAGAAAATAATTTCTGAATCTGAACTCATTAAATGTTAAAACAGTATATATAGAGTTTAGTCTTAGATATGATATGATATTGAAATTTGGTTATATTATAATAAATATTTGTTTTATATAAATGTACTTGTGTTATAAAAAGTTAAAATATTGATTTTAGTTTGTCCAGCTGTACGGGCGTACGTTTGAGCTATAATGAAGCTGGTCTCTTGTCTTGCTTCAACAAGATGAAACCTGTGAAAATAAGTCACATGTGATTGTGTTATAAATGGTGTCCTTTCCTTTCGAGTAATAATGACCTGAAACTTTTGTATGTGTTTCATGTGTCATCACCCATGATGGATTTGATTGATGGCTAGGGGTACGAATGTTTTTGTCTATAAAAAAAAAAAAAAAAAAACCTTGGAATTTTTATTATTTTGAAAAGGTTTCATGCTAATTAATACTTAACTAGGATTGCGACCCGCCGCAATGCGGCGGGGATTCTTTAGTTATAACTAAGTCAATCTAGGACCCGCACATTATGTTAAACATGTCAAACGGGGGAAAAATAGACGATGTGAAAACGTTCACCCAAACACGCACGTTGCGTCGTGTTAACTCGCAAAATTTAGAACAAAACGTAAAACCGTTAAACCAAAGACGCACGTTGCGATGTGTTATGTCACAAAATTTAGAACCAAGCATAAAGCGAAAAATTTGCGGAAAAATAAAAACTATAAATGATCAAAGTTGAAAGTAAAATAAGTTGTGAGGATAGATTGTAAAAGATAAAAAGTTTTTGGTTAAAAGTAAAAAAAAAATAGTTTTGGGTTAAAAGTAATTTATGAAAACCCCTCAAAGCACACCCCGCATTGCGGTGGGGCGTAACCATTTTTTCTTTGAAAACCCCTCAAAGCACACCCTGCATTGCGGTAGGGCGTAAAACGGTGTGCCAAATAGTACTAATGTCACACAACCGTCTTCTATCACCAACACTGACTCGACCTACGATATGCGTGTTGCGACAAACCTGTCAATTATGGAAAAATAGAGGTAAAAACTTTGAACAAGACATGCACGTTGCGTCGTATTAACTCAAAAAATTTAGAACTATACGTAAAACGAAAATTTGCGAAAGATGAAAAGTACAAGTGACAAAAGTTGCGAAGTTAAATTGCAAATAATGAAAAGTTTTGGGTTAAAGTTAAAAAAACAAATTATGTAGGGTTAAAATTGGAAAAAATAAAAACATTTTAGTTAAAAGTAAAAAAATCAACTTTTTTTTTTGAAAAACTCACAAAGCACAATGTACAAGTGCTTATGCACAAAAAACTTACAAACTTATATATGGAATAATAGGGAGTTTTTTTTTTTAATAGCTTAATGATATCACTTGAATAAAATTATACTCTACAAAGGAGGTATCTTTTGAGTTCCTAATGCTTGTTTTCATTTTCATAATTTCTCTCTTTGTATGGTAGGTTATTCTATGAAAAATCTAAGTCACGAGTAGGGTTGTTCATGAGCCGAGTGGAGCCGAACTAGGGCAAGCTCGGGCTCGGCTTGGTTTTAAACCGAGCTGGCTCGGCTTGGTTTTAAACCGAGCTGGCTCGGCTTGGTTTGGCTCGAATTAAAAAAAAAATTAATAATAGCTCTCAAAGTTCAATAATCTAAATTATTATTCGATAGTTTAAAAGAGTATATCAACAATAAGGCTGTTCAAAAAGCTCGAGTCTCGGAGCTCACTCGGATTTAGCTCGGAAAACGCTCGCTCGATATGACTCGGTTTGAAAGTGAGCCGAGCCGGCTCGGCTATGTTAGAAAGTGAGCCTAGCTCGGCTCAGCTCGTGACGAGCCAAATTGGCTCAGTTTGGCTCGCTTGGTAGCTCAGCTCGGCTTAGCTCGAATTATTTTACTTATAATATATTTTATTTTTATATACATATAATATATTACAAAAAAGTGATTATTATTTACATGTATTTAGGCTTGTAGTTTGATATCTATGACATATTTAAAGGTTGATTGCCGTGCTAATGAACAAATATTGTATTTACTTGAAATATAAAACTTATTTTGCGTTGTTGAACGTGATTTTGGCTTGAATATATTAGGTTGAACTTATTTTTAATATGTTCTTTTAAAGTATTGAATAATATTTTAGAATACTGAATATTGAGAGCAATGTATTAATTTTTATTTTTAAAATCGAGCCAAACCAAGCCGAGCCGAGCCCGAGCTTAGATTTTTAGCTTGGTTTCAAATCCGAGTCGAGCCAGCTCGGTTTATAATCGAGCCGAGCCCGAGCTTGCCCTAGCTCGGCTCGGCTCATGAACAGCCCTAATAAAAAATGAGTTCAACTTTACACATTACAAGCGAAAATCAAGTTTAACAACACAAAATAAGTTTCAAATTTCAATAAAATACAATATAAGTTTAGCATGGTAATCCACATTCAAATATGTCATAGATATACAATTACCCTCATAAATACATGTAAATAATAATCAATTTTCCTGTAATATATTACAAAGTATATAAAAATAAAATCAATTAAAAGTAAAATAATCCGAGCTAAACCGAGCCGAGCTAAAAAGCGAGCCAAACCGAGCCAATTTGGCTCGTCACTTTCAAACCGAGCCATATCGAGCGAGCTTTTTTCGAGCTAAATCCGAGCGAGCTACGAGCCGCGAGCTTTTTTGACAGCCCTAGTAATGAGGACGTGACATCTCACATTTGTACTCAAGTGCAAGGGGAGGTTGCGCCTGACTGGCCGTCTATTAACGTTGAATCTGGTAACAAATACACATGGGCGACTAGACCATTATGTGGTTTCGAAGTGAAGTAAAATCTGGGTGTTCTTTTCCAAAATGGGTCGGGTCTAGTGGGCGGATCCGAGATTTTCCATCTATGGGGGACAAATGGGTTAGGTTAGAACGGGTGGGTCATAACGGGTCAGGCCAAAAGTTAAGTTAAATGGTTGCTCGATGATCATCGTGGTTGTTTTCATTCACTGAGTTCTAAAGCCTCTTTGTTAGTCTTATTTTTACTAATATATTCAAACTTCAAATCCTAGTTAATAACTTAATATCATTATTAACACATAGTTTAAGTGGTTTAGTGGCATTAGTGATTTCCTTCTACAAATTTGATGTGTGTTAAAGGTTAATTAGACGATTTTTAGGAATTAAAAAAAACTATGTTAAAAAAAGAAGTTACTAAATTAAGGAATAAAACCGGCAAATGGATTATATGTATAAAAATAGAAAATGAAAAACAAAGAACCTTGATATTTTGTTGTATGATCTTAGTAGTGCAACAACGAACTTTAATATTTTTTTAATAACCTTCCTTTCTTTTGCTTGGGGTTACATTGCACTAAGATTTGTTCTAAACTACGTATATTTTCTCATATTGCTATGTCGTTTCGATGTAGCACTAGCAGACAAAACAAACGTAACTGAACTACGTGTCAAAGATACAAAAGATGACAAGTAGGATGACATATGATGAGATGCACCAGAATCCAAAATTCTAGGGCTGGCAATTGGGTACCTGTTAAGACACGATTAGACATGTTTGACTGAAAAATACACCCTTTGACTTTTTTAATTTTTAAAATAATTAAAATTACAATGTTAAGATCTATCATTTATTCATCTTTGTACATAAAACATAAAACTGTTTTATAAACATGAGGTAGAAAGTAGTTAAACGAGTCGTAATCATGTTTGAAACTTATGTTGTGCGCGCCGTCAGAAACCTGTTAAACCTGTTAAGACACGATTTGCCAGCCTTACAAAATTCAACCATGTAGTAGTTTCAAAATTGGTGAATTACATTCATGCATTAGTGTATTTTTACTTCTATCAAAACTTGCTATAATTGATGTATATTGTGATTTCACAGTTTCATCAATACAACCAACAAACTTATTTAAGGTAGAATTTGTTGAATTCAAGTATACTTTTAGTTTGGCATGTTGGCTCTCAACTCTGTTGGTTATCTGATTTCTAGAATGTAAGCATTTATCAGACCAAACGCACACACATTCTTTGTGATTGTTCAACCAAGTATGATCCAAGTAATGTACAACCCTCGTAAGATGATGATGACGATAATAAATAAAACCAAAACCAACAGCAACACCAGCAGGAACAATAGAACAACATAATAATAACAACAAAATGAAGATAATGTCTTTAGGCTTAAAACCATATACAATGCACCCAATACAATTCGGAAGACAAACCATAAAGGAAAAACTCCAATGTAGGTTCTTATGTCTCATTTACATGAAAATGGTTAGTCTTTCAAATGAGTTGGAATCATTATTCTTCGCTCATCTGACATCATTACTTATTGTGTTCATTCCCATGTGTGATGCCGTATAAGACAAACAAGTATGATATTCTTTTTCTTGAAATTGTTGGTGTAACTTCTACCAGCGAGACATTTTCTATAGATTTTGCGTTTATGCGTAAAGAAACAAATGATATCTACATTTGGGTATTAAAATGCTAAAAGTCAATACTAGATAAGTACATGCAACCATGCATTATAGTTACGGATAGAGAGCTCGCCCTCATGAATGCACGCCGACAAAATTTTCCGAATGCTACCCGATTACTTTGTAGATTTCACATTTCTCAAAGCATACAGCGGCGACGGAGGCAACAACAGCAGCACTAGCAAGAATAACAATAGCAGTAGAACATTGATATTTGATCAACATTGATTGAAGTTCTTTGTAATTTTCCTTGATTGATGTCAAAGTGTGAGACTCAGTTAGTAAACTCCACATTCTATTAAAAGACTCCTACTTACGTCGCGACTTGAAATATGACTTGCAATTTCCTAAATATGCTTTGAGAAATGCGAAATCTACAAAGTAGTCGAGTAGCATGTGGAAAATTTTGTTGGCATGCATTCATGAGGACGAACTCTATGCCCGTAACTATAATGCGTGGTTGCATGCACTTATCTAATATTGACTTTAAGCATTTTAATACCCCCAAATGTAAATACTATTTGTTTCTTTATGCATAAACGCAAAAGCTATAGAAAATGTCTTGCTGGTAGGAGTTATACCAACAATTTCAAGAAAAGGAATATCATACTTATTTGTCATATACGACATCATATATGAGAATGCACACAATAAGTCTAACAATGTCCGATGAGCGAAGAATAATGATTCCAACTCATTTAAAATATTACTGATAGAAATATAATAACTATAACCATTTCATGTAAATGTAAATGAGACATAAGAACCTGCATTGGAGTTTTTCCTCTATGGTTTGTCTTTCGAATTTTATTGCGTGCATTGTATTTGGTTTTAAGCCTATAGATGTTATCTTTTTTCTGCTCCTTTATGATACCACATGCTTCTTCGTTAACTCCGCCACTAATTGAAACTCGTTACGTGACAATCACTTTACGAATGCATCCCTCTCCATATGTTGTGCATGCAGATGATTATGTTCACCGCATATCACACTTAACTTCCAACAATCATTCTCTTTTATATACATCCCAATCAACTCCGCCACAAACTGAAACTCGTTACGTGACAATCCTTAACGGACCTATACACACCACCACGTTCACACATTAGTATGACTTTACAATAGCCACTTGGCTTTGTTTTTGATCTTTTAGTGACAATAACATGGCCAAGAGCGGGTGCGGTGTTTTCAACCCATTCCATCATATCTTCACATATGAGTACAAGCATTATCTAAATAAAAATACAAGCTTATAATCCTAGCTTAAAACTCTTGATGTCGAGCGGTGATAAACCATGATAACAATTCATTGTTGAAGTTCTAATACTATTCTTCGCCAATTGTATCTTTTCGTAATTTGATTTCTAAGAACAATATCAAGACTATCGAATAGCTAAAATAATATATATAGTGTGTGTGTATTTTAGTTATAAAAAATCGAAGTTCCGATAATTAGAATAAACTAAACTAATTGTTTCTTTAATGTTGAATTCTAAAGAAGACTTAATCGATTAGATTAAGTCAAGAAAAAATTGAAAAGAATTAGATTAAGAGAAAAGAATGAATACGTACCAACACAAGACTCAACTAAAACCTTTGATGAAAGTCAATGATATTATTTCTCCAAAACTCTCCCTTAATCTTCTTCTTTCAAACTGTAGATGTAGTAAAAAAAATTATGATAATCAATCGATGGTATGTGTGTAGATATATATTTAAAATTCAAGTTATGATAAGTGGATAAACCCCTAAAAATAAGGATGTTTGCTAATGCGATTTTTAAAAAATTAAAAAAATATAAGGTTTTGTTTAAAAACTTTAGGGGAGGAATAACCTGTAAAAAAATTAGAGTACAATTAGGGGCTGTTTGGTAGCCTCTTAATGACCATTCAGATGCTACATCTTAATGGTTTAAAACCTCTGAATGAATAAGAGGTAACCTCAAGTCTGAATGGTTAAGAGGTAACATCTGAATGGTAAATCATCACATGTCACATTCTTCTACCTTCTCATTAGTAAAATTCTTAATGGTTCCATTAAGAGGTAGCCTCTTAATGACCATTCAGAGGCAACCAAACAGCCCCTTAGAGCTGCAAACGAACATGAACAATACTTTATTCATGTTCGTTTATTAAGAAATATATGGTTTACAACTGTTCATGAACACTTACCGAACGAGATCGTGTTCGTTTGTGAAGACAATGAACTTGTTCGTGTTTGTTTGTTAATTTTAGGCAACGAACGAAGACAAATGTTATGAACACAAATAAGCACAACTAATGTTCATGAATACAGATGGAAACAAACGAAGACAAACAAGGGTTCATGAACAAAATATATAATAAACTAACATTTATTAAATATATTATTTGTCTGGATGTTCAATTATCTAAATAAAATATAAAAACTAATAACACTAATGAACTATTGCAAACAAACGAACACGTTACAACGTTCATGAACATAAATGAACAAACGCGGCATCTGTTCATGTTTGTTCATCTAACTAAACGAACCGAATTTCTTTTCGTGTTCGTTTGTTTAATAAACAAATGTACACAAACGATCTTCTCACCGAACGGTTCACAAACTGTTCGTCAAACATTTGATTTATTTTCAGCCCTAAGTGTATTTAATAACAACTTAAATAAATAATTCAAACCAAGAAGCCAATTAATTCATTCTTTCACATTAGTGCTTCATGAATAATCAAAACAGCACTCCAAACGATCAACTAAATAAATCTTCACAGCAAAATTAAAGCAATTTTTTAAATATACTTTAAAAAGAAAAAATTCAAGTAATCAACAATAATTAAATGGTGTAACCTTATTTGCGAAGGACAAATCTGTGAAAGGGTGTCGATCCCTATTTTGGCTATGAACTTCTTAATAATGCGGGTAGGGTTTATTATTAAAGGAATAAAGGGTAGAAAAAAAGGTTACATAAATAAAGAAAAAAAGACGATATATAAAAAAAGCAATCTAGGTTAACTAGCTAAATGGGTTGAGATATAAGCCCAATACAAATAAGCTCATACTTTATTATGATTCCCTAATGACATTCACAAAAATCTAAAGAATTTACTTTAAATACATCCAACGAAACAACAAATTCAAAAAATTAACCAAGTTGAATTTACTTTAAATACATCCAACGAAACAACAAATTCAAAAAATTAACCAAGTTGTTTCAAAAAAAAAAAAAAAAAAAAAGCCTAGCATTGTGGATGGTTGCTTAAGTAAGATTAGTGTCGCAAAGAACTCAACCGAGAGAACCTTATTCAAACCATCTCTAGTTACATATGCCATTGCTCAATCGTATGACCCGCCTTAAGGTTGTAAACGGGTAAAACGTTATTTATTATAAGTTATAACCTAAACTTGTAACAAGATGTGCATCACATAATTCAAACATGTAACTTTTTTTTGAACTCGCTCATGCTAAAAACATGTCAACTTAAACCCTTCATCATATTTACCTACACGCAAATACGGTCATCTCATATTCACCTACACGACAACACATGCATATATAGGCATACATACATACACATGGAAAAGTATAAATAAGAGCCACTTTCCAGAGAGGAGAATGGCCATAAGAATTGAATCATGAAGTTACATGTTAAAACTCCTAAATCAAATGCATATTTGTAAAAAAGGACAAAAATGATATATAAACAAAGAAAAACAAGAGTTTTCCTTGTTTGTGTAGGTTAGGAGGGTAACCAGTGTAGAGTAGGTTTAGAATCCTTCAGTTCTGACTGACTCCCCTTTAATCAGTAAGATTCAATTCACATCCATGTTCATGTTGTACATACTCACCACCTTTGGAACTCATTTTTATATAATATATATATATATATATATTTTTCTGCTGACATGTATGGAACTACCATCACTGAGGCAAGCATCTCTTCATTTCTGGATGTCTAATATATATATATATATATATATAGGGTAATGCTAGACAAAAAACCCTAAAATTCTTAGAAAACTCTGAAAACCCAAATCTCCACCCATTTTTACCCAACCTCCCGACATTTTTTTTTTTGAAAAAAATTACACATGTAATATACATGTTTTAGAGTGTTTTGGGCAAAAAAAAACAAAAAAGCGCCGAAGGGATTTTTTTTTTAAAAAATAAACAAAATTCAGTGCCTAACGTGTGTTAGACAAAAATGCTGAAAGTTGCTGAAATTTTTTTTTTTTTTTTAAATTATGCCTTCGGCGCTTTTTTGATTTTTTTGGCCCAAAACTCTTAAAAACATGTATATTACATGTGTTATTTTTTTCAAAAAAAAAAAATGTCGGGAGGTTGGGTTTTCTAGGGTTTTTTATATAGATAGGGTTTTCTATCTAGCCCTACCCTATATATATATTTTAATGAGGACTTTACTGTATTAGACCATCGCACTGGCTTCATAGTTTAGTTTGGGCGTTCCCTCGAGAAACCATATCGTCGATTGCCGCTTGACAGACGTTGTGCCACCACAAGAGTTGAACACTCTCTGGCGTAACACACGGTGAGACGAAATAGTTTTACAAATTTTATTCATTCTGGATGTCTAATAGTAATATATATTCACAAATAGTTTTTTTTTCAATTTATAATATACAAACATACATATTACACACAAGGTTTAAACGAAAATCACTAACGGTTAAAAACTACTCTATCCACCATGAATAAATTGATTTATTAATACATACACTATAGTTTCAAAAATAATATATTCACCAATGAATACATGAGTGAATACGTTATAGTTACTATTGATTTTACATTTAGTGTCCAATGATAAAAGCACAGATGAATCAATTTGTGCTGTGTGGATTTACCATTTTCAATGGCATTTTAAGTTGGGTCTTACTATACCTATACCCAATTGGATCTTTTGACACCCAATATACAAGTCATATATGGTTTGTTGGTGATGTGTCTATATACAACTTGAATGTTTGTATACAAGTAGTATAGTTGATGTAAAAAAAGAATATACAGCTCGTATATGTGTACATGATTTATATATTTCATGTAAAAAAGAATATAGAGCTCGTATATTTATATGAGTTGTATATATACTTATACGACTCATATAGTCTTGTAAGGGTGTCAAAAGATCCATCAACGGTCTTCCATTTTAATGATTTAATAATAAAGCTCATCACGTTTACATTTAAACCCTTATAGGGTTTGTTCACAAGTTCAGTAATTACGAACAAACTCGACTCAATATTTCTAACCAAGCTAGAAACTGGTCTCGTATTTGACTCGCCAACAACTTGAGTCAGCTCGTGACTCGACAAATCAACTCGCATTTTATACGATCGGCTCGGTGATAGACACGCATCTCAAAAAAAACATGACAGTTAATGATTAATAAACTCTTGGCTGCAAGAGTTACACACCTAGGAATATATACACTGTAATGATGAGGTAAACATGTGAAAAGCAACACAATTTCACAACTTTTACTGCAATCTTAAGTGTAGCTTGTCAAACCCTATTTGGGAATCAAAATAGGGCCTTTAAATCAGTTGCATATCATGATCAATAACTTACAGATTCCTTGTGTCACACTTGTGAACCACTTGCAATATAACTTCAGTCTTGTATTGATATCAACCCTGAAAATTTAACTCATAAGTACAGGTCAATGCTTTTTTGAAAAAAAAAATTGAAAAGACTTGTACTTTGTTCAGTAAAAGTTATACATTAATGGCTCAAGTACTACAGTTAAAAGATAGCCTACTTCACAAACTTGCAGGTTTTAATTATATAATCAAGAAAAAACAAACTCTGACCAAGAGAGATAGATGAAGGGCTTTAAATTTTTCCTTTTCTTTTTTAATTCAAGTTTTTTAAAGTTGTTAGTTTATCATTGAGTAAAGTGTCATTTTCGTCCCTGAGATTTGGTGAAATATGTCACTTTAGTCCAAATTGTTTTTTGAGTAAATTACTTTTTGAGTCCTTGTGTTTTAGTGGTTTTAACCATTTGAGTCCAAAATTAAAATGTTTAACGCCCTGAGTCCCTAGACACTTTTTTATAACTATTTGAGTCCTTTTGAGTCCAATTTTTTTAACAAAATTGGACTCAAACCATTATAAAATGAACAAGATTGGACTCAAAACGTTATAAATAAATGGCTAGGGACTCAGGGCGTTAAACCTTTTGATTTTGGACTCAAGTGGTTCAAACCACTAAAACACAAGGACTCAAAAAGTAAGTTACTCTCATTTTTTTGTGCGATTTTCGTCCCTGACATTTTCAAAACATGTCAGTTTCATCCAATCTTTAAACCATCATTAAAAAAATGTTTGTTAAATGAGGGATAAACTGGTCACTTCACATTTTTATTTTTCCTTTTTTTACCGAGTAAACTGCCATTTTCATCCCTGAGGTTTGGTGAAATATGCCACTTTAGTCCAATTTTTTTGTGCGATTCGTCCCTGACTTTTTCAAAGCATGCCAATTTCATCCAACTCGTTGGTTGCAACCCATTCCGACATCTCCGATCTTCATCTACCTAGACCTTAGGGTTTCCCTATCTAAACACCAACACCACCATTAACGCCACTGCAGCTACCGATGCTCACACCCGATCTTCAATACCCTTGTCTGAGAGGCTGGAGACAACCAAAAAAAGAAGAGGGCCGGTTTCAGTGGTGATGCGATGAAGGGTTTTGGGGTTGGTTTCAATGGTGACGGAGTTGTGATGCCGACGACTTCATGGTGACAGTGTGACACCATGCCAACAAATTCCACCTCGACACATTTCATGTTACATCTCATCATCCACACGTGGCAACACTGCATATGTAGCAGCCTTGCAAGACGCCTCACACGTTGAAATTTTATGTGAAAATTGGATGAAACTGGCATGTTTTGAAAAAGTCAGGGACGGAAAAAAAAGTGACATAATTCACCAAACCTCATGAACTAATATGACAATTTACTCAGTGAAAAAAAAAAGAAAAATAAAAAATATGTGAGGAAATGACAAGTTTACCTCTCATTTAATTGACTTTTTTTATCAAGGGTTAAAAAAATGGATGAAACTGGCTTGTTTGAAAATGTCAGACGAAAATCGCACAAAAGAATAATTTGGACTAAAGTAGCGTATTTCACCAAACCTCATGGATGAAAATGGCAGTTTACTCTTTATCTTTTGTTATGTTTTGTTTTATTAGTATTGGTACATATATTACTCACTCGGCCTGTTTTTTTCAGCTAATTTTTTGTGTGAAAAGTTAGATTACTACCGAAGTAAGACAATTAATGTAATCATACTCCACACGCTAACTGATTACTAAAACAAGCTGGGTATAAAAGTGTTTGCTATACCACGAAAAAGAAACAATTTGACTTCATAAAAAGTCAAAGAGATTTAGGCTTCAAAGTGTGATTCAGGTAGTTTATGTTAGAACAAAGGTTGATTGATAAACCACTCTATGACTAAACATTTGGTACCAACCAAAAATATTGGTGAAAAGTAGCTATCATATTTCATGCACGTCAATTATTAATTGTTTGTAGAGCTTAGAAACAGCTAATTATATATTTTGTCACCTCTAAAAATTATACAAAGTATCATATGTATATGTCCTCAAGAATATGGTAAAGTGAGTAGAAATACCTTGTAATTTTTTTCCACTTTAATTGTCAAAATTGATTCACCGTCTATTCAAGGGATGTTGCAGGTTCCAAATCTGTTGGTTTTCTTGCTTCTAACATTTCAACTTCATATGCACTTGTATTCAGGTCTTTTTTGTTTTCTATTGCAATCTGTTTAAGTTTCTCTAATCGTATGGCGTGTAACTCGTATCTGATGATCAAGATAGTACAAATATTAAATCCATTACTGTACATACATGCATCTAACTCATGTAAAAATATTTGGGACATAAAAGCATGTGTTACGGAATAAGAGATTCAAGAGAGGTGAAATATTTATATGTATTCCTTTTATGATAGAACCAATTATATATACATACAAGAGTACATTGCCAAAGCAAGGTATTTAATCCAATTACTGTCTGCAGTTATGCTTTGACCACAATTACGATTACTCTGACAATTGTTGCAACGTTTATTTTCAACACTCCTCAAGGATGTTATTGGGGAATGCATTCTTGATATCTACCTGATGAAGCGACCGATAATTAAAGGCAAACAGAGGCATCACGGTGACTTGGGAGGTCTCGTCATAGATATTATCATGTATAGCCCATCGAGATCAACCAGGCTTTCAAGGGACTCGCGACATAGTTATTAAAAGTCCTTGCTTCTTGCGATTAGTCGCATTATCCAGGCGAGGCCCAATAAAAGCTTGCTTCTTGAAGTTGACGGCACCTCTGATGGTATTGATGACTGATGAAGAACAATGATCATTTGAACCTTTACCATTTATTACTTTTTGAACTTTTGGTTTTCATGTTTCGAACATTTTGGTATTTGAACTTTGAACATTTTCTTATTTAAGTTTTGGAATTACATTTGAATCGTGACACTATTTTAGAACTTTTTCTACTAATTAGATGATATTAAATGTTATATATATGATAGCTTTCATTTATTTTATTTGAAGAATAGTATTATTTTTCTGATACATAATGTATTTTTCATTCAAGTGTGTTTTTTTCTCGGGCCATCGCTTTTTTTGGGCTTTATGTGCCTTGAGCTTGGTTTTAAAAGGCGCGCCTGTTCGCTCAGTGCCTAGACTGATTCCAAAAAAGCACAGTTCTTAGGGTTTTTCAGGCCGGAGATGCGCGCTCATGTATCTAGGATGTTTTAATGCAGAAAAGTGTTGTACCTTGGGTTTTTTTGGCTTGTACATGTAGGTAAAATGATATAAAAACCTTATTTTGGGTAAGGGAAGCTAAAAACCTATGGGATATATAAGAAAATTATATAATCACAGTGCACCTCAGGTACGAAAGCCCGCCGCTTTTGGCTTTGCGCCTCGATTTTAGACCTCGCCGCTTTTGTGCACTTCGCGCGTTTTAAAACCAAGGCCCTGAGTGCGGCTAGCGCCTTTGATAACTATAACTCGTGATGCAATTAGCCATCAGGATTTAATTTCACCTCAGACAACCAACTTTGCGCTTTCTAGATTGCACTAAATCCAAGTATGTTTCTGGAAACATGGCCTTAGTTATGTTTTAAAATTTAAACCATCCAGGACGATCACGTGCCTTAGTTATGTTTCTGAAAACATGGCTGTTAAAAATGGTGGTTGTTGCTTGTGTAGGCACACCATTCAGGTGAGAGTGGGCAAGATAAGTTTAGATGGACATTTAGTACAATTCCTTGTGTCTTTTCGATATTCCTGGAATGCAGTGTGGGTCATAAGGTTCAATATGGTGTGGTGGATGTGGCATAAGTTATAATAAGTAATAACCGGTGAGGGTGGGTCGGTAATGAAATCAGAAACTCAAGAATATGATCTGGTGTAAGCAGTACTAGTCGAGAACATGAAACAGGTGTTTCAATATCAGTACTGGTGAACACGAGTCACTTGGGATCACCAAATTGAAACACAAACAGAATCCAAAACAAGATCAGATAAAAATACAGCAGCAATAATAGCAACAGATAGGAACAGTAACACCATGTCACCAGTCTTTGTGTCTTACATTTCATGATGGCGGCAATTTCTTGCGTCAAGGAAATTCTGAACAGAAGCAGAACAAAGCACGAAGAAATAACAATGCAGAAAGAATACATCAACGAATTAATCAGGACAAAGAAACTTAAAGTTTCTATAGAAATAAAAACCATGTAGCACGCTAATTTGAGGTGACAACCTGCCAAAATGGACGTGTCAAGCGGGTTGGATGACGACTCCAAGCTCAAACAACTGATAGCAGCGAAACGCTTTTTGTCCATTTTTTTGGTAAATAGTTGCCGTCAATTATGGCCCATGGCTTTATAGCCTAGTGGCATCTTGGTGGTGGGATAAGGCTTTGGGACCAATAGGTCCTGGGTTCGATTCCCACAAGGGGGTTTTCCCATGTTTATTGGGTTTCCTCCTGAATTGGTGTGGCATTATGCCTAGTGGAGATGGATATGATCGGGTGGTTCCTCTGGTGGCACGATGATACTCTAGTGGTCCGTCAGTGATCCAAATTTGCCGTTCAAAAAAAAAAAAAAGAAGTTGCCGTCAATTATGATTTCCAAAATGTATATCATATCAATGATAATCTAATTTTTGAATAAACAATTTAGATGGTTGTATCCATTAAAAATACACTTTGAAGATATCTAACTCATTTCCTTCGCTAATTTTAATTTTACCAGTTTTGACTTTTTAAGAAATGAAACACAGCCCAAACTGACAATCTCCTTGTCTCACAAAATGGGCCCATACTCTCATGTTCTTTCACATCACACCATATAAGTAGAATCAATAAATAATATTCTAAAATACATTAGCATAGCTAGGAGGTCATAGCTAGGAGGTCAAGTGATCATATAGTGATTAATCCTTAAGCAGGAATTAAGATCATTTAAATATAGAAAATTAAACTACCATTAGATGATGTAAGCATGTGGGAATCAAGATGGAAATATTAAACGGCTAAACTGAATACAGGTAAAGTTTTGAAAATCGTTCACACTTCTATTGTCTTATAGGAGCAGAGCAATGCTAAACTACTATAGATGAACGGAAACTACCGGATATTAAAAGCACAAAAAAGGGTAGGTCTTACTTTGCAACATGATTCTTCACCAGGGTAAAATATATTCTCCAAAATTGGCGTTCTTTCAAGTAGCGTGGACATAATCTAAACCTAAGTTGTGATAATTCCTGTAAAAAAAAAAGAATTTAATATGTTTAGTGCATTCATCAAGAAACTAAAGTTTCAATTTATTTTATGAACTCGTATAGAGAGGATCCACAACACAGAATTCAGCCATTCATCAATGAGAATTTCAAAATCAATCTGATAATTATAAGAGACATAGCCACCGTTGACCATTTCTTAAGTTAAAAAGGGAGAAGAAACTTATGCCTAATGGGTTTTTGTTAGCTATTATTTATCACTAAAACAATCACTTTCCATTTCTATAACCTACTGCATTAATATGGGAAATCTTCTGTACCGCACCACAACGGTTGAATCCAACATAAGCATGCTATATGGTTTGCAGATCATGCATCCAGCAAAAAATCCATGTTGAATAAGGAATGTCTAAATTTAAATTCAAAAGCTGCATAGATTATGTGACTTTTCCACAGAAATGTACACTTGACAACAAAGCCAATAGGCCCAAAACAAGGAAACAAGAAATTACATCCCTGAGAAACAGAAACCACACCACCTAGACCACTCCAAGGCTTTTAGATTGGACCTATTTTTGACCCAAAATAACCCAATGAACTTTATTTCCTCCAGCATTCTTGAGACTGAGACCCAGTTATTTCAAAACACCGCTTTGTTACAAGCTTTCCATATCGACCAACAAGCCAGTATTCACCAAATACACATAAACTTCAATTCTATAACTTACTACATTTGACATAAAAAGGGGTGTTTGGATCTAAAACGTTTTGATTGTATGGCCAAAACCTGATTATGATTCTGACACTATCAGTTAGAACAATCAGATCTTGGTTTTAAAAAGTGTGTGGCGATCCGATGCGTTTTGATCCCAAAAGCCGTCGCAATGCGCGAAGCGAGTGCATCACGTATGCAAGGCGTTCGTGATTAAATAATACTAAAAGAACTCTTATATTCTAACTTTGTTATTTGAAAACACCACTTTGTTACAAATTTGAAAACACCACTTTGTTACAAACTTTCCATATCGACCAACAAGCCAATATCCACCAAATACACATAAACTTCAATTCTATAACTTACTACATTTGACATAAAAAGGGTGTTTGGATCTAAAACGTTTTGATTGTATGGCCAAAACCTGATTATGATTCTGACACTAACTATCAGTTAGAACAATCAGATCTTGGTTTTAAAAAGCGTGTGGCGATCCGATGCGTTTTGATCCCAAAAGCCGTCGCAATGCGCGAAGCGCGTGCTACACGTATGCAAGGCGTTCGTGATTAAATAATACTAAAAGAACTTATATATTTTAACTTGTCAACTTTTAAACACTAAAAAATAAGCCCTTCTCATCATCTCTAGTTAGATTTGTTCAGATACTACCCATTGCTCAATTGATAGTCAGATTTTTTCAATCAAATTTGAAAATCTCAAACCCATCGGTCCAATTTGTTTAAATACCGGTCGTCAGCTACAAAAGGCACCACATCAGACCGCATCATGTGATGCGCGCATTTTAAAACCAAGAATCAAGTTTAGTGAAACAACAACAATAATTTACATAAATAAATACCAAATCACCATCAGATTATCCAATTCTGAAAGTAAATACCTATTGCATAATAACAATTAGGGGAATTGGCCTGTAATAATCTCAACTATACGTCATTGGCCATTGCCAGTCCCACCTTTGAATACTCCCCATGCCAATCCCACCTTTCACTTATTTTTCCTCCAACTTAACGGAGTTAAGTTTTTTCCTGAATTACAAGCTGACGTTTTAGGGCTTTTGAGCAGAACGAGGATACGAGTCGAATGATGTAAAACTTACCTTGAAATTGTGCTCCAAACGACGGAAACGGTGCTTCAATTTGGGTATTTAAACTTTCAATTAACAAAAATCAAGTCATTTGGAGCGCCGTTTTGAGGTAAGTTTTACATCAATAGACTCGCATCCTCCTCCTGATCAAAAGCCCTAATAAGTCAGTTTGTAATTCGGAAAAAAAACTTAACTCCGTTAAGTTTTTTTTTAACTGAGGACCGGTGGAGGAGAAATAGGTGAAAGGTGGGACTGGCATGGGGATTATTCAAAGGTGGGACTGGCAGGATTATTACAGGCCAATTCCCCTAACAATTAAAGTAAACATTTAAATAAACCCTAAAACCTAATTTGAAAACCAAAAAAAAAGCCCTAACCTTAACTTTGGACAAAACAAGCACAGCATGTTTCTCTTGCCAAGAAGACAAATCCTTCGTGGATTCAGGTCCATCAACGGCTCCTTGTTCATCTAAGCATCACTTCACTTAGTTTTATAAATTCAAACACATACAATGTGAATTGTGAATTAGGAATAGAGTACCTTGGAGATTGAAGTTCCTGAAGGTTTCGAGAGTGAATGATTTGAGGAGGTTGATTAAGTCGTCTGTGATTCCGTACAACTGGTGTTCTTCATTCTGATTGGTTGATGGTTGTGATGAAGATGAAGATCTGCTTTTGGCACGTCGGAACCATGATTGTATGTTCATCTTCACTCGGAAGGATTGTTTGGTGCTTCCTCTAACATGTAAGGGGGTGTTTGGAGGATGTATTTGACTAAACTTGGACGTGTTGAAGCGGAGAAATTAGACTGAGATTTAAAACATAGAAAATAATAACCATGTCTATTTAGGATTCGTGCGATGTGACGAACCTATTATACAGGAAACAAATAGTCGACATAAAAACTTTGAACCACACACAAACGTTGCGCCATGTTAACTTGTAATATTTAAAACGAAGCGTAAACATGTTGAACCACATAGGAACGTTGCGTCGTGTTAGCTAGCAAAATTTAGAACACAACGTAAAACATTTTTTTGCGAAATATGATTAGAAGACCAAAGTTAAAGTAAAAAAGGTGTGGGGTTAAACCGAAAAAGATGATAACTTTTGGGTTAAAAATAAAAAATGCAAATAGGTTTGGGTTAAAAGTGTAACTTCAATTAAAAAGGTGTGGGGTTAAACCGAAAAAGATGATAACTTTTGGGTTAAAAATAAAAAATGCAAATAGGTTTGGGTTAAAAGTGTAACTTCAATTAAAAAAAAAACTCTTAAAAATAGGGTACAACACCTCTATGCACCTAAGTGTTGTCAATTTATCACTTACATGTTTATTTATCAATGAAATGATTTATCAATTGTTTACAAGAAATAACAAATTCTAACATAAAAATTAAATGATTTTCAAAGTATTATGAAAGAAAACATCTAAGTAAAAACCTTGGTGAAACATTAAAATAGGTTAGAAGGTTAGGTTTATGTGAATCTTACGTAATTTGTTTCAAAAACCGAAATATCGAAACTGAAGCGTAGCTAAAACTGGAAAAAAATACCCGAAACCGAATGCCGAAATTTCGGTTACAATTTTGGTTTTCAAAAACCGAACCGTACACACCTCTAAACACAACATAAAAAAAGAACAAAAAAGTAGGCGGAAAATCTATATGAAATGTAGGAAAATTTATACCATTTATCTAATTAGCCTGCTTACGGGTAAACAATATATTGGGTATGTTTGGCAAAAGTAGCTGGTGGCTGGAAGCTGCTAGCTGGTAGCTAATAGTTGTAACTTTTTATATATATTTGGTGTTTGGCAAAGTGGCTGGAGCTTTTAATTAAATTTATAAAATGACCAAAATGAACATAACTAAAAATTTAAAAAGTTTGTGCATTAAAAAGTTCATTATTTTTTAGAGGTTAAAATAGTCATTTTTTCCTAAAAGCTTGTAGCTCCTTCTAAACGCTACTTGTAGGAGCGTTCAACCAAAAGTTTCAAGCTCCTAACCTAAAAGCTTCAAGTTCCTTCAACCAAACAAGTCTTTTTATTGAATACGAGTTTTTTCTTAAAAATTTAAAGCTATAAACTCCTAAAAGCTCTATGCCAAACATACCCATTTTGTACTTATATGTCTTTTGACTTTAAACATATGGTAGATAGGTATAATCTATTATATATAATAAACATGTAAGATATGGGCTCACTGTCGCGTTATAAGAGCATCTAAATGTGGGTTTTGGCTCCAAAACCTCTGGGTCTTTTTTTCCTTCAGTGAAGCCCCAAATTCGCTAAACCCGACCCAACCATCAATTCAGATCCAATAAAAACTCTATACGTCTTTCCAATTTCTCATTCACCCATTCGTTGTTCACTCTCAAAACCCTAGCGGCCTCTCTCACGTTTTCTCTGCAGATTCATATGTTGAAGAGTTTTACAATCACAAAACCCTAGCCTTCATCATCTTACGATTCTGATTCAAGACAATGATTAGGTTAGCAATCCTTCTAACATTTCTTATTCATTTTTTTCAAACCATTTCTTTTGAAGATTTGTTCGTTAGGGTTTTCTTCTAAACCCAAAGGAGTGTGGCTTTTTCATTCAATTTTGCTTACTGGATGTAATTTATGTAGCCCGACAAGTAGATAGGCTTTCTAAGCTTTCCTAGCGAAGTTGAACCTGTTGGTTATGGACATAGAGATATGGACACAGAGAGAACCAGGGGGATGTTGTGTTGCTGGCTTTTTTTTTTCTTCTGCTTCAGTTGGTTTAGTTCAGCGGCGATTTGGGTTTTTGGGTTAACTTTTGATGTTATTTGTGTTACGTTAGGGAATTGGATTACATGGAACCTACATATTCTTATTTACATGAGGCGTGAGTAATTGGGATTTTTCTAACATAACTAAACACTTAAAATATATGTATCTTGCAACCGGATATTATTAAATTGCCATTAGGTTGCATTTGTGGTTAAGGTTTGACGACCGTTACTTTAAGTTGCATACTGACGACGAAACTAAATTCTTAATGCACTAATTGTGTTTAACTATTTTGTATTGTAGGCTGGATTTAAAGAGCCACAACGCTGAGCCGTATCCATTGACTTAATACATTCAGGTTCAATAAGTTGTTAGCCTGATCCACATCCCGTTTTCATTCATTAAAAAAAGAAGTGGCCTGGTTACAACTTTTTACCGTTCATCCAGTTTGCTACTTTAAGTTTCAGATATCCAATATGTGCAGGATTTGCTATTCGCTTATGTGCATGATTTACGCTTTAGTTGAATACTCGCCTTTTATTATTAAGTGAACTATTTTCACAATTTCTTTTTGGCCGACTTCGATTGTTTCAATCAATAGGTGTTTAGGGGTTGTGTGGATGGTTAAAAGTAACGAAAGGATAGCGGTAATGGGCTGTCAAAACTGGAGAGCAAATTCACACTTTCAGCCGTGATTTCGAGACCAAATTATGTGTTACGATGCAACAACGAGTTGGGATATTTTGCAGTTGTTTGAGAGGTGTAGCAAATGCAAGATTTATATGAATGTTGCTAATGTTATTAAGATGTTAAAGTGTACTAATTTGATGATGATCTTCATGGCAGTTCGCTGACGAAAATCCTTACAGAAAAGATGTCTGAATTTCAGGTATTGCATTTAAATAAACATGTATATACTTTTCGATCCTACATTGTTTATCTGTAGTATGTATTTTCTCAATTTTTTGCAATCTTTTTAAGGCTCTGAGAGAAAGCATCCATCCATCAAGAGCATCGTGAAGTGGTCGAGAGCTTGGTTTTAAAATGCGTGCATAATGCGTGATGCGCCCGTTGCGCTAGTAAGAGCGCATCGCAAAACCTGATGCATTGCGTTTACATGATGCGGTGATATTGCGACAACTTCGCATAATGCGACCATTGCAAAATGCGCTATGATGCGTGCAATATTTTTTTTTTGTTTTTTAAGGAGTTTGCTATGGGCTGGGTTGTTTGGGCAGTACAATAGGGTTTTTTTGGGCGGGAAAATAGGTGATATAAGGGTAGAAACAAAAAGTAACTTTATCAAAAAGTTGTCTGGGAACTTGTTGATCCATCATTCCATTCTGCAATTTCAAAGATAATAGTCTACAAAAAGGAAACTTATGTTGTTTGCTTCAAAGAATGAGATTATCAACTTGGTAAATGCAAAAAAAAAAAAACAGCCATCGATTAGAGCATCAAAGATCCAGAATCAGTGACTTTCATCATCTCTTCTTCTTCTAAGGTTCTTTAGGTACTTTACACTTATTCTTCTGCTTTTGTTAACCGGTATCTACATCTTCTGATTTTATATATATGTTGACTGAATCACAATGTTACATATTTGCCAAATATGTTGATACCTGTTTTTTTCATAACATAATGTTTATATTTAATATGTTGTTTTGATAAATTGTGTTTTTGATGTTAGTATTGGTCATTACATTTGAATGGATGGTTATTTGTTGGTTTGGTCATTATATATGTTGTTTAACTGGCATTTGGCCCATTATTATATATGTTGGGTCATTATATATAACATATGTCGTTTGGTCAGTATGTTGTCTAGTATGTGAGTGCAAATTGATCATGTTGTTGCTGTCATGGATTAGAGCAGTCTAGTTTTTTTTTTTTTGTATTTCTTCTTCTTCTAATGTATTTTGGGCACAAACAACCTTCTGCTTGATTAAAATGAAATTTGGTGTCATGTCATCAGTTGATGTTTACAACCTGTTGATTGGTTCTTAATTTCTCATGTTTTATATTATGCTAATTTTGTTTTATTTGTTTTTCAGGTTTCAAAAATACAATGGCTACACCTTCAGATTTAAACGCCAACACTTCTGCACTAAAATCATCTGGCGATCCAGCGAGAAAATATGGAACACAGACCCTAAAGTTCGTAATAACATTACTTGTAATTTCTGTAACAAAGTGGTTAAAGGAGGAGTTTCTCGACTGAAACAAAATTTTGTAGGTGGCTTTAAGAATGTTGTTGTTTGCCCAAAATGGGTCCGGCACATGTAAAAGAGGAGATAAGAAAATATATGCAACAGAAAGAAATGTCTAAGGTTGAAAATATTATGAACTCCACAATTGAACTTGATGAGTATGATGTTGGTGATTAAGATTGTGAAGAAGTTGATGGTAGTAATGTGACTCAACACAAAAAACAAAGGGTAAACGGTCCCTTGAATCTGCTTTACAAGAGATTTAGAAAGGAAACGGGTGGGAGTGGAAAGCAACAAACAATCAATGAATTTTGTAACAAGGAGCTACGGGATAAAGCATGCAGAGATGTAGCAAGATGGTTCTATGATGCGGGCTTATCATTCAATGCAGCCACATATGATAATTTTAAAACTATGATCGAATCTATTGGACAATTTGGTCCGGGGATGAAACCCCCGATTATTTTTGCTTTAGTATCGATACTCTATTTTAACTTGCTTTAGTTGTATTATGTGGAGTACTTGTTGATAAATCGCTATTTAATCGCAGTTTAATCGCTAATCGACTTATCGCTTGTCTGATCGCTATCGCCTCGCAACTCGAATTATGGGTTATGGATATTGTTTTACGTGTGTGTGTACTATTATGTGTTACTTGTGCATGTTATGTTTATGTTGAGGTGTTTAATCGCAAACGCAATCGCAACTATATCGCATCGTTATCGCAACGCAATCTCATCGCAAACTCGAGATTTGAAGATTATATTTATGGTATTTAGTAGTTAGGTTATTTGTGTAACTAATGGGTAATACTATCGCATCGCTCACTCGAAACGCATCGCAACGCTCAACGCACGAAACGAAACATCGAAAACCAACTCGCCGGATCACTTCGATCGAATGACCATTCGATCGAATGGTCATTCGTACGGATGGTCATCCGATGACCATCTGATCGGATGGCCATCCGATCCGTTACCTGTGCACACCTTTCCTCTTCTGGCAACCTATAAATACCCTCCTGTCACATCACCAACAGCGATGTGACAGCCCTCTCGTTCGACCAGCGCTTCCAGCCCTCTTTCCCCTTCGATTTCTCGCGATTCTTGTAAGTTTTCAACTAAAATATTGTACATCCATCATCTACACACACTTCTTCATCATTTTCACCTTTGAATCTTCACTTTTAACCGTGAAATCAGCGGATTTGAGGTGTTCTATGATGATGTCATCATGGGATTCTTATGAACTTCAAGATTTGGCCTCATTCCACCAAGAACAACTCAAATCTACATGATTTCCACATGATTAAACATTGTTTTCGCATGGATCTAAACATTTTCATGGTTAGAAGGATTGAAAGATGGTTTCAGAACTTTCTTTCAACTCTTTTACACTCAATGCACTCAAAACCGATGGAATCGGAACTCATTCAGGCCTTCTACTCGTTTCCTAGTGAAGTGTCGGTCCGAGATCTGATTCCTATCAAAGAGACAACCGATTCCGGGTTGAACATGAACCACCGTCACGAACGGTTAACTGATCGGGCTGGTGTAACGACTCTCATCAAAAGTCATAATTATTAAATTAATTTGACCAATAGGAAACCCTAATTGAGACACCCAAGTGATTCTGAACAAACCCTAAAATTTTCAGAATTTTCAGAATCAGGATTAGGGCCCCTAAAACTCAAGGGGGGTTAAACCCTATTGACGATTATCCAAATTGTGAGCTGTAGAAATCGAATTTAAGAAATCCGTCAACTCAGCAAGCCTACTCCTACACGTGGCCACCCTATGAAAAATAGGTTGGCAGTCGCGTAGCGCGACGACTAAGGGGTAGGCAGTCGCGCTACGCTACTGAGTAAAATTTCCAGTATAAATAGAGGAGGTT
This sequence comes from Helianthus tuberosus, assembly GCA_030545235.1. NCBI lineage: Eukaryota > Viridiplantae > Streptophyta > Magnoliopsida > Asterales > Asteraceae > Helianthus > Helianthus tuberosus. The sequence goes on along the minus strand of CM060353.1, from coordinate 173,394,250 downwards.
GGGACTTGAAATTGGGCGCAGGAACGACGGAAAAATTCTAATTCTACACGGAGTTATGCTCTGTATACTTCAATTAACACACACGGATCACTAATTGATGCTGCAATCAGGGTATTAGCTCAATCGCTGCTACGATTCATTGTCCGACGATCAATATATCCAATGAATGTTTAAGTGCCGCCCACATTAGGGTTATACTTTATCATTCGTCATTAATTTGACGGATTGTCGTTAATTCGATAGGTAAAGTATTATACTTTATCGTTCGTTGTTAATTCAACGGATTATCGTTAATTCGATGGGTAAAGTATTATACCTTGTCATTCATTGTTAATTCAATGGATCATCGTTAATTCGATGGACAAAGTATTGCATTTTGACATTCATTGTGAGAATTTGATCTCGTGAATTATCGTAAATGCTGGATTGATTACTAATTCCAAATTGTGTGATTGTTATTGAAATTAGGATAAAAGGCTAATCAGTAGGCTAGACTCTGCCCGTATAAATCTGCAAATGTGAGTCATTCTTCTTTTCTCACAGTTTGTGAGTCATTATTTTCTATCAAATATTTTACAATACTCCAAATTATTTTTCAAGATTATAATTACAGGGACTAAGTCGTGGATATCTTGAATTACTGGTTAGTGGGGTATTGTGCACATTACTAATTTCTCCCAGTTAGGTTCATTGACCTACTCGGGATAATCACTGTTGGGTTCATTGACCTACAGGGATAATCGTCACTATTTAGGTTCATTGATCTAAATAGTGGTATGACCATCGTCACCATTGTGACTTGTCACCATTGTGACAGAATGCCAGATAAAAATAAGATAGAAGCCATTGTAATCGCTCTTATGCTGTAATTTATAATTATGCATCATTATGCAAAATAGAATGATTCACTCAGTATTTCCCGCTGACAAAATCTTTTTCAAACATGTTTCAGGTGATCTGTTGTAAATCAGGAAAAGTGCTGTGGAGCATTTCAAGCTTAATATAGTGGCTCAGTATAAAATAAAGAAATAAATTTTGTAATATCACGCTTTTATAGTAAAAACATACTATTGTAAATTTTCGGGGTTTTATCCCGAATTGTGAAATAAAATAATCGGGGAAAAATTTTAGCTTTAAACGATCCTGTTTCCGCTGTAAAACTCAATTAAATAAATACCGCAGTATTTTCTGCCGCGGCTCTTGAAACGGGTCAAACCGGGTCATGGGCCGTGACAGAAAAAGGTGGTATCAGAGCCACTGGGTTAAGCTAATTAAGTATTTAGAAATACTTAATTTTTTTTTCCTGATTACTATTAGGTAATTATGTGTTTTATTAACTGGCTATTTGTTAATATAGGCAGATTTTTATTTTGTTGCTCTATTATTGTTAATTGAAAAAAAAAACATTATATATTTGATTAATATATGGAATTACCTAATATAGTATTACTATATTGTGGTAAAGAAATTATATTTTTATATTTGAAGTATATTTTTATTTAAAATTATTGTTTAGTTAATTATTATTAATAATTTTATTATTAATAATAATATATTAATAATAGTGGTATTAAGATTATTTTTAAATACTAAGGTTATTATCAAAGGCAGATATTGGATAACCTAGCCTTAGTTAGGCATGGACTGATCACCTATGCTTAAACAAGACAGCACTAACCAATATCCACAATGATAATGACTAGTTAATATATATAAATTAAGTCATCATATTTATTTAGTATATAGATTTTTATATGTTAACTACTGTAATAGTAAATATAAATCTTTAAATATTCTGATTTAAAGTTTCGTATTTTTATTATCTACAGTCAAGAAAAATTATAAATAAATTATAAATAAAACCTAGTATGTTTTAATTTTTAGTTGTTTTGGTAGTATAAAATACTATTTAAAAAGTTGTTCTATAAAATTTTGTTATGACTTAGTAATTGGGTGTATTTTGCTAAAACAGCATGAGTGGTCTGTCGGAAGCCCTTCAGAATTTAAATCTCTATCCAGTAAGAATAGAAGTTTCCAGAGATTTCAATAGGTATATACCAGACATAGAAGAATCTATAGAATTCAATGCTTTACCTCTTGAAAAACCTAAGCATAAGAAAATGGAAATTGGGGAAAGTTCTAGGCAAATGGAGGGACTACCATCTCAAGAAGAACTAGATTTTATAATGGCAACCGATGATAATATTGAGCCTGTTAATGAAAATAATTTTATGAACTTAGAACCATCTATTCCAAACTCTTCTAATCACTGGAATATAGACGAATGGTTGAATAATGAAATACTGTTACAAAACCATCCCTATAGGCTTTTTCCTAAGTTCAAACCAGAACCTTTACCAAATTTACCAATAAGTAACGAGAATAGGACTGAACTTCATCATTTTGACAACATGGATGCTGGGAATAGGATCCAAGAGACTTTGGGACAGATTTCCTGGAAATACGATGAGAAGAAACGCCGTTACTAGAACATCATCTGACAAAGGATAGGGGATTATGAAACTATGGTTGTATAATAGTAACAGTAAAATCAGTATGTGTAAAATAAATAATAAAACGGGCGTATATAGAAGCATAATATAAGGAAATATTAGAAAAATTACAATTTTGTTTGTATATTCGATTATGTGATTATGTGCAACTAAATTGTGACATTGGATTATTTCCTTTATACTAATTATGTATCTATAAATTAGATATCAAATGGAAAACGCTAATAATGAACTAGTTAATGAGGGTAATCAATCTGAGCAACAATCAGGAAATCAATATGTGACTAGGCAAGATATAGAAAATATCATTGCTCAAGAGATAGCCAACACTATTCCAGGAATAGTTGCTCAAGGGATAGCCAATGCTATTCCAGCAATCATTGCTGCTGTTAAAAATCCAATCGAACCGCAACAAGTTGTTCCTAGTAAACGCATTTCTGAAGATAATTTCAGTAATAGCGTAAATGGAGGCGGTAATCATGTTAATCATGATAATGAACCACGGCAAGCTCCGCTCCCTAAGAAAAGGAAAGTTGCAACACCTGGTTGCACTTACAAAGAATTTCTTGCTTGTAAACCCACTGAGTTTGCAGGCAATGAAGGAGCAACTGCGGCACTGCGTTGGTTAGAGAAAACCGAGGCAGTAATTGCCATAAGTAAATGTGATCAGGATGATCAGGTCATGTATACATCAAATCTTTTCAAAGAAGTGGCGCTAGAATGGTGGAATACGATGTTACAGGCTAAAGGAAGAAATAGGGCCTATGCCATGAATTGGGAAGAATTTAAGAGTCTTGTAGAAAGAAAATTCTGTCCTGAATATGAAAAAGATCAAATGGAAAATAAGTTTCTAACCCATCGGATGATGGATGTAGATTGTCGAGGATATACTACGACATTCTTCGAATATGCTCGAGTGGTACCAACCCTGGCTTCGCCAGAACCGGTACTTATTTCTCGATATATTTGGGGATTAATTTCCGAGATCCGTAATATTGTCAAAGCTGCGAAACCTCGCACGATTGATGATGCAGTAGAATTAGCTAATACTATGACTGATGAGCTAGTACGAACAAGAGAAGAAAATAGAAGGAAGGAAGTAGCCCAAAAGATTACCCAAGAATTCAGTTCGGGTAACCATAACCATTTCAAGAAAGGAGGGAATGGGCAATCTTCTACTAGTCCATTTTGCAATTTTTGCAAAAGAAAGCATTTTGGAAGATGCAAAGGATATTGCAATTTTTGCAAAATTCCGGGGCATCAAGAAGAAGATTGTAGGAGGAAGAAATTTTCAGTTTGCTACACCTGTAGAGAAACTGGACATCTTAGGCCAGATTGTCCAAAACTGAATAAACCATTTGACAATCAAGTCAAACCAGCAGAAGGAGCAAAAAGGAATGCGAGAACCTTTCAGCTGACTACTCATGAAGCCGAGATGATTCCAGATGTGATAGCCGGTATGTTCTTAGCTTACAACATTTCCATAAAAGTATTATTTGACTCTGGTACAAACCAAAGTTTTATAAATACTTTACCCTGCCAAACTCTTAAATTACCATTAACCAGCATTAGATAAATTTCTATATTTAGAAATGGCAGATGGAAATTCAGTTAAAATAGATAAGGTTATGCAGAACCTAGAAATAAGTTATAAGTTTTCTGCAAACCTATTGTCTATGAAATTAGTTGAGTTCGATGTTGTGATCATTATCTGTGATCAGAATTTCTTAGAAATTCAATTAACCATCAGAGAAGTAATTAGAAGTACCAGAGATAAACCAGGTAAGTTTATGAAGTTCATATCAGTAATGGAAATTGCTAATTATGAACGAAGGCAAAGGAATAGTATATATGATTTAGTAATCATTAATACTAAAGATACAGAATTTCAGGAAATTTCTGTAAAATCCGAATACCCAGATGTATTTCCAGAAGATTTACCTGGATTACATGAAGATAGAATTTAAAATTTATCTAATTCCAGGAATTTTACCGATAAGCCAAGGAACCTTATCGGTTAGCACAATATTGGTTGTTAAGAAAAAGAAAAGCTTTACTCCAAAATTTTTGAAGAATAAATTTTGGATAAAGTGCAATTTTAGGTCATATGGTGAACCATGAAGGTATTCACTTAGATCTTACTAAGATAGCAGTGATTACCAAATGGAAGATTCTGTAAACCGCAATGGGAATTAGGAATTTTGTAGGTTTAGTATTATAGACATTAAGGAATTGAAGATTTTTGAAGTATAAGGTAATACTTCAAAGCTATGATTTGGATATATGATAATACAACGCAAAAAGGTAATTGCGTATGCCTCAAGGCAATTGGAAAAAGTATGAAGAAAATTTTATCACGCATAATTTAGAAATTTAGAACCATAATTTTTGCCTTAAGATTTGGAGATATTGTCTGTATGGAAGTAAGGATACTATCTATACAGATTATAAGAAGTTAAGATATATATAATTGGGCAAAAAGAATTTGAGGCAAAGAAGATGGATGAAAATCCTAAATGACTACAACTATGATATTCAGTATCACGAAGGAAAGGATGGAAACAACAAGAGATAGTCATAAGAATTATACAAATAATAGATAAAAGCCGTTGGGGTTCGAGTTGGAGACAAAATACTATTAAAAGTATCTCCTTGGAAAGGAGTTGTTAGATTCGGTAAGAAAGGAAAGCTAAAACCAAAGTATATAGGATCATTTCCAGTAATTCAATATATTTGACCAGTTACTTACAACTACCAGGAAGGTTAGTTGAAACACATGATATATTTTATATATCCAATCTCAAGAAATGTCTATCAGACGAATCTTTGGTAATACCTTTCCAAGATATAAAGGTAAACAAATAGTGTTAAGTAATGTAAGATTCAAAGACAGGATCCTAATATACTTAGGAACTGGAATCCAAAAAGGAAGAAAAAGTATCCTCAATTATTCCAAGTAAATCTCGAGGACGAGATTTTTCTTAAGGTGGGGAGAATGTAACGACTCTCATCAAAATTCATAATTATTAAATTAATTTGACCAATAGGAAACCTTAATTGAGACACCCAAGTGATTCTGAACAAACCCTAAAATTTTCAGAATTTTCAGAATCAGGATTAGGGCCCCTAAAACTCAAGGGGGGTTAAACCCTATTGACGATTATCCAAATTGTGAGCTGTAGAAATCGAATTTAAGAAATCCGTCAACTCAGCAAGCCTACTCCTACACGTGGCTACCCTATGAAAAATAGGTTGGCAGTCGCGTAGCGCGACGACTAAGGGGTAGGCAGTCGCGCTACGCTACTGAGTAAAATTTCCAGTATAAATAGAGGAGGTTGGGACTTGAAATTGGGCGCAGGAACGACGGAAAAATTCTAATTCTACACGGAGTTATGCTCTGTATACTTCAATTAACACACACGGATCACTAATTGATGCTGCAATCAGGGTATTAGCTCAATCGCTGCTACGATTCATTGTCCGACGATCAATATATCCAATGAATGTTTAAGTGCCGCCCACATTAGGGTTATACTTTATCATTCGTCATTAATTTGACGGATTGTCGTTAATTCGATAGGTAAAGTATTATACTTTATCGTTCGTTGTTAATTCAACGGATTATCGTTAATTCGATGGGTAAAGTATTATACCTTGTCATTCATTGTTAATTCAATGGATCATCGTTAATTCGATGGACAAAGTATTGCATTTTGACATTCATTGTGAGAATTTGATCTCGTGAATTATCGTAAATGCTGGATTGATTACTAATTCCAAATTGTGTGATTGTTATTGAAATTAGGATAAAAGGCTAATCAGTAGGCTAGACTCTGCCCGTATAAATCTGCAAATGTGAGTCATTCTTCTTTTCTCACAGTTTGTGAGTCATTATTTTCTATCAAATATTTTACAATACTCCAAATTATTTTTCAAGATTATAATTACAGGGACTAAGTCGTGGATATCTTGAATTACTGGTTAGTGGGGTATTGTGCACATTACTAATTTCTCCCAGTTAGGTTCATTGACCTACTCGGGATAATCACTGTTGGGTTCATTGACCTACAGGGATAATCGTCACTATTTAGGTTCATTGATCTAAATAGTGGTATGACCATCGTCACCATTGTGACTTGTCACCATTGTGACAGAATGCCAGATAAAAATAAGATAGAAGCCATTGTAATCGCTCTTATGCTGTAATTTATAATTATGCATCATTATGCAAAATAGAATGATTCACTCAGTATTTCCCGCTGACAAAATCTTTTTCAAACATGTTTCAGGTGATCTGTTGTAAATCAGGAAAAGTGCTGTGGAGCATTTCAAGCTTAATATAGTGGCTCAGTATAAAATAAAGAAATAAATTTTGTAATATCACGCTTTTATAGTAAAAACATACTATTGTAAATTTTCGGGGTTTTATCCCGAATTGTGAAATAAAATAATCGGGGAAAAATTTTAGCTTTAAACGATCCTGTTTCCGCTGTAAAACTCAATTAAATAAATACCGCAGTATTTTCTGCCGCGGCTCTTGAAACGGGTCAAACCGGGTCATGGGCCGTGACAGAAAAAGGTGGTATCAGAGCCACTGGGTTAAGCTAATTAAGTATTTAGAAATACTTAATTTTTTTTTCCTGATTACTATTAGGTAATTATGTGTTTTATTAACTGGCTATTTGTTAATATAGGCAGATTTTTATTTTGTTGCTCTATTATTGTTAATTGAAAAAAAAAAAACATTATATATTTGATTAATATATGGAATTACCTAATATAGTATTACTATATTGTGGTAAAGAAATTATATTTTTATATTTGAAGTATATTTTTATTTAAAATTATTGTTTAGTTAATTATTATTAATAATTTTATTATTAATAATAATATATTAATAATAGTGGTATTAAGATTATTTTTAAATACTAAGGTTATTATCAAAGGCAGATATTGGATAACCTAGCCTTAGTTAGGCATGGACTGATCACCTATGCTTAAACAAGACAGCACTAACCAATATCCACAATGATAATGACTAGTTAATATATATAAATTAAGTCATCATATTTATTTAGTATATAGATTTTTATATGTTAACTACTGTAATAGTAAATATAAATCTTTAAATATTCTGATTTAAAGTTTAGTATTTTTATTATCTACAGTCAAGAAAAATTATAAATAAATTATAAATAAAACCTAGTATGTTTTAATTTTTAGTTGTTTTGGTAGTATAAAATACTATTTAAAAAGTTGTTCTATAAAATTTTGTTATGACTTAGTAATTGGGTGTATTTTGCTAAAACAGCATGAGTGATCTGTCGGAAGCCCTTCAGAATTTAAATCTCTATCCAGTAAGAATAGAAGTTTCCAGAGATTTCAATAGGTATATACCAGACATAGAAGAATCTATAGAATTCAATGCTTTACCTCTTGAAAAACCTAAGCATAAGAAAATGGAAATTGGGGAAAGTTCTAGGCAAATGGAGGGACTACCATCTCAAGAAGAACTAGATTTTATAATGGCAACCGATGATAATATTGAGCCTGTTAATGAAAATAATTTTATGAACTTAGAACCATCTATTCCAAACTCTTCTAATCACTGGAATATAGACGAATGGTTGAATAATGAAATACTGTTACAAAACCATCCCTATAGGCTTTTTCCTAAGTTCAAACCAGAACCTTTACCAAATTTACCAATAAGTAACGAGAATAGGACTGAACTTCATCATTTTGACAACATGGATGCTGGGAATAGGATCCAAGAGACTTTGGGACAGATTTCCTGGAAATACGATGAGAAGAAACGCCGTTACTAGAACATCACCTGACAAAGGATAGGGGATTATGAAACTATGGTTGTATAATAGTAACAGTAAAATCAGTATGTGTAAAATAAATAATAAAACGGGCGTATATAGAAGCATAATATAAGGAAATATTAGAAAAATTACAATTTTGTTTGTATATTCGATTATGTGATTATGTGCAACTAAATTGTGACATTGGATTATTTCCTTTATACTAATTATGTATCTATAAATTAGATATCAAATGGAAAACGCTAATAATGAACCAGTTAATGAGGGTAATCAATCTGAGCAACAATCAGGAAATCAATATGTGACTAGGCAAGATATAGAAAATATCATTGCTCAAGAGATAGCCAACACTATTCCAGGAATAGTTGCTCAAGGGATAGCCAATGCTATTCCAGCAATCATTGCTGCTGTTAAAAATCCAATCGAACCGCAACAAGTTGTTCCTAGTAAACGCATTTCTGAAGATAATTTCAGTAATAGCGTAAATGGAGGCGGTAATCATGTTAATCATGATAATGAACCACGGCAAGCTCCGCTCCCTAAGAAAAGGAAAGTTGCAACACCTGGTTGCACTTACAAAGAATTTCTTGCTTGTAAACCCACTGAGTTTGCAGGCAATGAAGGAGCAACTGCGGCACTGCGTTGGTTAGAGAAAACCGAGGCAGTAATTGCCATAAGTAAATGTGATCAGGATGATCAGGTCATGTATACATCAAATCTTTTCAAAGAAGTGGCGCTAGAATGGTGGAATACGATGTTACAGGCTAAAGGAAGAAATAGGGCCTATGCCATGAATTGGGAAGAATTTAAGAGTCTTGTAGAAAGAAAATTCTGTCCTGAATATGAAAAAGATCAAATGGAAAATAAGTTTCTAACCCATCGGATGATGGATGTAGATTGTCGAGGATATACTACGACATTCTTCGAATATGCTCGAGTGGTACCAACCCTGGCTTCGCCAGAACCGGTACTTATTTCTCGATATATTTGGGGATTAATTTCCGAGATCCGTAATATTGTCAAAGCTGCGAAACCTCGCACGATTGATGATGCAGTAGAATTAGCTAATACTATGACTGATGAGCTAGTACGAACAAGAGAAGAAAATAGAAGGAAGGAAGTAGCCCAAAAGATTACCCAAGAATTCAGTTCGGGTAACCATAACCATTTCAAGAAAGGAGGGAATGGGCAATCTTCTACTAGTCCATTTTGCAATTTTTGCAAAAGAAAGCATTTTGGAAGATGCAAAGGATATTGCAATTTTTGCAAAATTCCGGGGCATCAAGAAGAAGATTGTAGGAGGAAGAAATTTTCAGTTTGCTACACCTGTAGAGAAACTGGACATCTTAGGCCAGATTGTCCAAAACTGAATAAACCATTTGACAATCAAGTCAAACCAGCAGAAGGAGCAAAAAGGAATGCGAGAACCTTTCAGCTGACTACTCATGAAGCCGAGATGATTCCAGATGTGATAGCCGGTATGTTCTTAGCTTACAACATTTCCATAAAAGTATTATTTGACTCTGGTACAAACCAAAGTTTTATAAATACTTTACCCTGCCAAACTCTTAAATTACCATTAACCAGCATTAGATAAATTTCTATATTTAGAAATGGCAGATGGAAATTCAGTTAAAATAGATAAGGTTATGCAGAACCTAGAAATAAGTTATAAGTTTTCTGCAAACCTATTGTCTATGAAATTAGTTGAGTTCGATGTTGTGATCATTATCTGTGATCAGAATTTCTTAGAAATTCAATTAACCATCAGAGAAGTAATTAGAAGTACCAGAGATAAACCAGGTAAGTTTATGAAGTTCATATCAGTAATGGAAATTGCTAATTATGAACGAAGGCAAAGGAATAGTATATATGATTTAGTAATCATTAATACTAAAGATACAGAATTTCAGGAAATTTCTGTAAAATCCGAATACCCAGATGTATTTCCAGAAGATTTACCTGGATTACATGAAGATAGAATTTAAAATTTATCTAATTCCAGGAATTTTACCGATAAGCCAAGGAACCTTATCGGTTAGCACAATATTGGTTGTTAAGAAAAAGAAAAGCTTTACTCCAAAATTTTTGAAGAATAAATTTTGGATAAAGTGCAATTTTAGGTCATATGGTGAACCATGAAGGTATTCACTTAGATCTTACTAAGATAGCAGTGATTACCAAATGGAAGATTCTGTAAACCGCAATGGGAATTAGGAATTTTGTAGGTTTAGTATTATAGACATTAAGGAATTGAAGATTTTTGAAGTATAAGGTAATACTTCAAAGCTATGATTTGGATATATGATAATACAACGCAAAAAGGTAATTGCGTATGCCTCAAGGCAATTGGAAAAAAGTATGAAGAAAATTTTATCACGCATAATTTAGAAATTTAGAACCATAATTTTTGCCTTAAGATTTGGAGATATTGTCTGTATGGAAGTAAGGATACTATCTATACAGATTATAAGAAGTTAAGATATATATAATTGGGCAAAAAGAATTTGAGGCAAAGAAGATGGATGAAAATCCTAAATGACTACAACTATGATATTCAGTATCACGAAGGAAAGGATGGAAACAACAAGAGATAGTCATAAGAATTATACAAATAATAGATAAAAGCCGTTGGGGTTCGAGTTGGAGACAAAATACTATTAAAAGTATCTCCTTGGAAAGGAGTTGTTAGATTCGGTAAGAAAGGAAAGCTAAAACCAAAGTATATAGGATCATTTCCAGTAATTCAATATATTTGACCAGTTACTTACAACTACCAGGAAGGTTAGTTGAAACACATGATATATTTTATATATCCAATCTCAAGAAATGTCTATCAGACGAATCTTTGGTAATACCTTTCCAAGATATAAAGGTAAACAAATAGTGTTAAGTAATGTAAGATTCAAAGACAGGATCCTAATATACTTAGGAACTGGAATCCAAAAAGGAAGAAAAAGTATCCTCAATTATTCCAAGTAAATCTCGAGGACGAGATTTTTCTTAAGGTGGGGAGAATGTAACGACTCTCATCAAAATTCATAATTATTAAATTAATTTGACCAATAGGAAACCTTAATTGAGACACCCAAGTGATTCTGAACAAACCCTAAAATTTTCAGAATTTTCAGAATCAGGATTAGGGCCCCTAAAACTCAAGGGGGGTTAAACCCTATTGACGATTATCCAAATTGTGAGCTGTAGAAATCGAATTTAAGAAATCCGTCAACTCAGCAAGCCTACTCCTACACGTGGCTACCCTATGAAAAATAGGTTGGCAGTCGCGTAGCGCGACGACTAAGGGGTAGGCAGTCGCGCTACGCTACTGAGTAAAATTTCCAGTATAAATAGAGGAGGTTGGGACTTGAAATTGGGCGCAGGAACGACGGAAAAATTCTAATTCTACACGGAGTTATGCTCTGTATACTTCAATTAACACACACGGATCACTAATTGATGCTGCAATCAGGGTATTAGCTCAATCGCTGCTACGATTCATTGTCCGACGATCAATATATCCAATGAATGTTTAAGTGCCGCCCACATTAGGGTTATACTTTATCATTCGTCATTAATTTGACGGATTGTCGTTAATTCGATAGGTAAAGTATTATACTTTATCGTTCGTTGTTAATTCAACGGATTATCGTTAATTCGATGGGTAAAGTATTATACCTTGTCATTCATTGTTAATTCAATGGATCATCGTTAATTCGATGGACAAAGTATTGCATTTTGACATTCATTGTGAGAATTTGATCTCGTGAATTATCGTAAATGCTGGATTGATTACTAATTCCAAATTGTGTGATTGTTATTGAAATTAGGATAAAAGGCTAATCAGTAGGCTAGACTCTGCCCGTATAAATCTGCAAATGTGAGTCATTCTTCTTTTCTCACAGTTTGTGAGTCATTATTTTCTATCAAATATTTTACAATACTCCAAATTATTTTTCAAGATTATAATTACAGGGACTAAGTCGTGGATATCTTGAATTACTGGTTAGTGGGGTATTGTGCACATTACTAATTTCTCCCAGTTAGGTTCATTGACCTACTCGGGATAATCACTGTTGGGTTCATTGACCTACAGGGATAATCGTCACTATTTAGGTTCATTGATCTAAATAGTGGTATGACCATCGTCACCATTGTGACTTGTCACCATTGTGACAGAATGCCAGATAAAAATAAGATAGAAGCCATTGTAATCGCTCTTATGCTGTAATTTATAATTATGCATCATTATGCAAAATAGAATGATTCACTCAGTATTTCCCGCTGACAAAATCTTTTTCAAACATGTTTCAGGTGATCTGTTGTAAATCAGGAAAAGTGCTGTGGAGCATTTCAAGCTTAATATAGTGGCTCAGTATAAAATAAAGAAATAAATTTTGTAATATCACGCTTTTATAGTAAAAACATACTATTGTAAATTTTCGGGGTTTTATCCCGAATTGTGAAATAAAATAATCGGGGAAAAATTTTAGCTTTAAACGATCCTGTTTCCGCTGTAAAACTCAATTAAATAAATACCGCAGTATTTTCTGCCGCGGCTCTTGAAACGGGTCAAACCGGGTCATGGGCCGTGACAGCTGGGGTGATTCCCACTTCGATCGGATGACTCGGTCTTGACGAAGTTCCCATTGTTTAAACACGCGTCATACCGTCTCGATCAAACCGCAAACTTTTCAACTTAACAAAATATTCAAGTTTTCAAAACGATCAGATTGTTGGATGGATTGCATATGGTCTTCAACACTTAAACTTTTACAATTTTCAAAGATCATCAGTTTCTAACGGATTGCCATCCGATCGGAAGACCATCTGATCGAATGACAATCCTTCTGTGAACTTGTTCTCACTAGAATATCTCACTGATTGGATCGCTCTCCGATCGAACGACTGTTCGATCGAACGACCTGAAAGGTAGAGATATTTCTCTGATTTCAAAATGATACAACGAAAACTTCGAAGTCACATCATACACAAACACATACATCCCAAACGAATGTCAACCCTACCGAATGGCCATCTGAACGGATGACCATCCGAACGGATTGTCATTCGATCGAATGACCATCCGTTCGGATTTTCATTCGATTGGATGACCATTCGTCACTTGGTTCACTTCATCATTTAACGCGCCGTTCAATCGCTTATGCTATCGTTAACTGTTCAGGCTAATCTCCCTTAGCGCTCCCTTCAATCCAAGAGAGTGTTTAATTACTAAACACGATATGTGAGTATACTCGATCCCTTTTTGCTTTAAGCACTTTGGGTGTTACATACGTTACTTATATCAAATCACATCGATCACACAACATAAACACTTTTATACGCTAACCATTACTGCATGTTATACGTGTTACTCGATGAATGCTTGTATGTTATGTTTACACAGTGATTGTTGCCTGGCACATTAACAACGATAGTACTATTGTTTGCACTCAGCACCTGTCGTGGACAGGGGTTGTTAAGGGCTTTTCTCACATGTCACAGTGGTGATATGTGTTGTGCATTCTACAACTTGCAGTCACGTCGGTGCATATTTCATTGTCGATAACCTACTTGCTTCACATTATACATGTTACATGCCGGTTATGCGTAAACTCGTTTTCGCTACTACTATACTATTAAACTTGTATGCTCACCTTTACACTGTGTGTATTGACCTCTATTTCAACGTATGTGACAGGTGTTTGAATGCTTAGGATGCTTTGCTTGCTTTCATGGAATCGAGCTTAGGAGAGTCTAGTAACGAACATTATAAAATCTGAGTTGTCGGAACAGCCTTATATTTTCCTTTGAGAAAACAATGTTTGTATTAACTATTTTTATCTGATGTATTGTGGTATGGGACATGATGTTAAAATATCCGGTAATTTTATTGTTATGGATTTTCTCTTGGACAATCTGTTTCGCTCAGTGTCGCGCCCTGATGTTTCCGCCATCGGTTGGGGTGTGACAGATTGGTATCAGAGCCATAACTATAGGGAATTAGGCAAGACTCGATCTAGTCCGGGTCGATGTCTTAGAAACGACCTAGTCTATAGTTATGTACCAACAGACCGACTTGTGCATGCCCGGTAGGGGCTTTGCACGAGCTTACTTGATATTCTCGCTTCGCACTCGCTGTACACTAAACTCTTGCATGAACATCGCATACTACAGTTCCGCGCAAGATTAGCCTTTCCTAAGGTTGGACACCCACACAAACGGATGATCTGGTTGAGATTAGGTGTGAAAACCGCAAACTCTCGACCAAATCACTCGTCCGACAGGCTATTTTTACTATCAACACGAGAATTTACGTTGAATTAGGAGTGAAATCCATACTTCGACGCGATTCTCCTTATCTATCTTGTGATTCTATCACACAAACAGGAATGCAGTCGTTAAGTCAGGGGTGAAACCCGAACCTTGATGACTTGTTCCGCTCTCTATTTTGGTTTTACAAAACTCTCACCGAAGCCTCGATGGGTTCCAACGGCTAGGGTCATGTAATGGCCAAATGGATGAGTGTCGATCGCTGGATTGAGGCGAGAGCACAGTCCACTAAGCCAAAATGTGTACCCAAGGTCCCTGAGAGTAATCGAATCACTTTGGGTAGTCGAAGTCCATCAAGCCAAGACAACCTATTTTCAATTTTATATGTTTCGATTCTAGAATTCGTCACCGCTGACTCTGAGAATTACTCAATTTTATGTGTTTCATGTGATTTTTATGTGTTTTTGTGTTTCGATTTCTGGTGATTTACTCGCTTTTCGCTGTTTGCTTTGATCAACACACACAACTCACACCACGCTAACAAATCGCTTGTCTTATTCGTAATCGCTACTCCCTAACCGCACTCGCAATACTCGATCGCTTTACGTCGCTATGAAAGATAGGTGATTACCTGCAATATATGTAGGTGAATACATGCAAAATATAGTTGAAGATGCGTTTATGTGGACTATGTGCTTCTGTGCTTAAGTGGAATACGTGCTTAAGTGATTACGTGCTTCTATGGATTATGTGCCTACGTGATTATGTGATTGAACGTGTCCTGTGCTTTATATAAAGTAGACTTGGGTGAATCGCTAGACTGTACTAGGGTTAATCGAAAATGTGTTTGAGTCCTGTGACGATGTCTGTTTGCAGACAATGTCGTCATTCGGATCACACACTGCTCGCTCCGCTTGACGCAACCACGAAGACAAACGCATCGCTGCACTAGTCACCAAGCAGATGGCGAAAGTCATTCCGCAAATTGTTAGCGAGCTGAACGAAAACGCTAGCAAGTAGCAAGTCTTCGGAAGAATCATAGACTGATACTCCTAAGGCAACTTTTAGCTTCAAGCAGTTTAAAGCATGCGGACCCAAAGAATTTACCGGCGAAGATGGGCCTACGGCCATGTTTCAATGGTTTGATTCGATCGAAGTCACCCTGCGCCAGAGTGGCTGTCCGGAAAACCTTCGCACTGTTAACGCCACCGGCGTCTTCCAATCTCGGGCTCTGGATTAGTGGACAGCCGAGAGAAACAAATGAGGGAATGATGCAGCTTACGGATTAACGTGGGATGAGTTGAAGGACATCATGATGCAAGAGTTCTGTCCTCCCCACGAACTCCAAAAGCTGGAGGACGAGTTCTGGCATATCAAGCAGGATGGTGGAGATAACGCTGGTTTAACTGCTCGCTTCAAGCAGCTGGGTATCATCTGCCCTGGTCAAGTTACTACCCCCGAGATTACGATCAAGAAGTATATCCGTGCTCTGCCGGATTGTGTTGCAGACTTCGTTCAACCTGCGAAGACGACAACTATCGAGGAAACCTACCTGCTCGCTACTGAGATCAACGATAAGCGAGTCAGGGCTGGTTACTTTGATAAAGCCTCCAAGAATCTACACCAAGTCACCGCCGCTCCCATCGCTGAAACCGCTGCATCGCAATCTTCAAAGTCCTCCCGTCGCAAGAGAAAGAACAACAGCTCCAGCAACAAGAACTATGCAGTAACTGCCGCTCCACTCCAAGTAGTGCCTGCCCAACCACAACCTCAACACCGCCAGGTAGTGGCGCTTGTGGTCAATGCACAGCCAGCCAAGCGTGCATACACTGGCCCACACCCGCTCTGCCCTACTTGTACTTATCATCACCTGGTTGGAATCGCATGCCGGTTTTGTGTTCATTGCAACCTGTACGACCACTTTGCCGCTAACTGCCGTACCGGTCCTCGCCAAGCACCAGTTTAAGCTCAAGCTCCTGCTCTACCAGCTCTGCAAGGACAGCAAGCAGCTCCTGCCCCTGCTGCTCATGCAAGAGCTTGCTTTGTGTGTGGTAATCCCAAGCACTTCGCAAACGTCTGCCCCAACAGAGTGGTTAAGCAAGAGCCGCAGCAGTAGCAGCCAGCACCGCTACAGCACCACCAACAGCAGCAGCAGCCAGCTCAGCAAGCAACCCGTGGGCGAGTCTTCAACATCAACGCCCGCCAGGCTCAGGCAGACAACAACGTTGTAAATGGTACGTTTCTCATAAATGGTATATATGCTTCGTGTTTATTTGATACTGGAGCCGATAACTGTTTTGTATCATTCGAATTCGAAAGGCTCCTAAACCGTAAACGCGTTAACCTCCCATCAACATTCGACGTAGAAGTTACCACTGGAAGAACCGTCACTGTTAGTTCTGTTCTGCGTGACTATACTCTCGATCTCAATGGTCACATTTTCCCGATCAATCTTATCCCGATGCAACTTGGTAGCTTTGATGTCATAGTAGGTATGGATTTCCTTTGGGAGAATCATGCTGAAATTGTTTGCTTCGATAAAATGATTTGTTTCTCTCTCGCTAACGGTGATTAATTGTATGTTTATGGCGAAGTCGATTCGAAGAAGTTACAAGTCATGTCCTGTGTCCAAGCTAGCAAGTATCTCCGCAAGGAATACCAAGCTTTCTTGGCGCATATCGTAGTAGCGGAGGAAAATGAAGTTAAGGCAGTAGACAAGGTGCCTGTGGTTCGTGAGTTTCCTAACGTCTTTCCTGATAATTTACCTGGTTTACCTCCCACTCGTGATATCGATTTCCGAATCGACCTCATTCCTGGAGCAAATCCTGTTGCTAGAGTTCCTTATCGTCTCACTCCCTCTGAAATGCGCGAACTCTCGAGTCAGCTCCAGGAACTGCTTGATAAAGGCTTCATTCGCCCTAGCACCTCTCCTTGGGGCGCGCCTGTCCTTTTCATCAAAAAGAAGGACGGATCGTTCCGGATGTGCATCGACTACAGGGAAATGAATAAGCTTACTATCAAGAATCGTTATCCTTTGCCTCGAATCGATGATTTGTTTGACCAACTACAAGGTGCTACATGTTTCTCGAAGATCGATCTACGCTCAGGCTATCACCAGTTACGAATTCAAGAAGAAGATATACCCAAAACCGCTTTTCGAACCCGCTACGGTCACTACGAGTTTGTTGTTATGCCTTTTGGTTTGACTAACGCTCCCCCAGTTTTCATGGATCTAATGAATCACGTGTGTAAACCCTTTCTCGACCGCTTCGTCGTCGTGTTCATCGATGATATCCTGATCTATTCCAAGTAAAAAACCGAACACTCGCAACATCTCCGTTTGGTTCTTGAGTTACTCCAGGGAAACCGTCTCTATGCCAAGTTCTCCAAGTGTGAATTCTAGCTTGAGGAGGTTCAATTCCTCGGTCACATCGTCAATAGTCAAGGAATTCATGTCGATCCTGCGAAGATCGAAGCTGTTAAGAGTTGGGTTACACCAAGGAACCCATCCGAAGTTCGTTCTTTTCTCGGATTGGCGGGTTACTATCACCGATTCATCGCTGACTTTTCAAAAATCGCTATGCCGCTTACCTCGCTTACGCATAAGGACAAACCTTTTGTTTGGGGAACTGAACAAGAGGAGGCCTTTTAAACTCTCAAAGCTATGCTTTGCAATGCTCTCGTGCTCTCACTGCCCGACGGAAACGATGACTTCATAGTCTACTGCGATGCCTCTAACCTTGGTCTCGGTTGTGTTCTTATGCAACGAGACAAGGTTATCGCGTACGCCTCTCGACAGCTCAAGATCCACGAGAAGAACTATACAACCCACGATCTCGAGCTTGGTGCAGTTGTTTTTGCGTTGAAGATTTGGCGACACTACCTTTACGGTACCAAGTGTACGGTCTTCACCGACCACAAGAGCCTACAACACATCTTTAACCAGAAAGAGCTGAATATGCGCCAGCGCCGATGGGTTGAACTCCTCAACGATTATGACTGTGAGATTCGTTACCATCCAGGCAAAGCAAACATCGTCACCGATGCTCTCAGTCGACAAAGCTATTTGCATAGCGTTCGTAATACTCAAGCCCGACACAGTCTCGAAGCTCTCGTCCGCGACGCCCAACATGCTTGTTTTACCGAACACACTTTGAAGAAAGAAAGGATCATCAACAATGGCGAACAACTGGTGAATAAAATGAATGGGATATTCCATTATCTAGACCGAATTGGGATTCCCAAGCGTACCAACTTACGACAGATTCTGCTAGACGAAGCCCACAAATCTCAGTATTCTATTCATCTCGGTGCTGACAAGATGTACCAGGATATGCGCTACAAGTACTGGTGGCCGGGCATGAAGAAGGATATCATTATCCACGTTTCGAAATGCCTGACTTGTTCAAAAGTCAAGGCTGAGCATCAACGCCCCTCTGGCTTGCTCGTACAACCCGAGATCCCTATGTGGAAATGGGAGAGTATAGCTATGGACTTCATAACCAAGCTCCCACGCACGCTATCAGGTCACGACAGCATCTGGGTTATCGTTGACCGTCTTACTAAATCCGCTCACTTTCTACCGATACGGGAAGACTATAAGGTAGAACGATTAGCTCGAATCTACACCGACGAAGTTATTTGTCAACACGGGACACCTCGTGATATCATCTCTGACCGCGATGGTCGATTCACCTCGCGTCTTTGGGAAACGTTTCAATATGCTCTCGGTACTACTCTCAATCTTAGTCCGCTTTCCATCCCCAGACCGACGGTCAGACTGAACGCATGATTCGTACCCTCGAAGACATGCTTCGCTCGTGTGTTATAGATTTCGGTGGTAATTGGGATTCGCATTTACCTTTAGTCGAATTCTCGTACAATAACAGTTATACTCTAGCATCCAAATGGCACCATTTGAGGCATTATACGGAAGAAAATGTCGATCACCTATTTTATGGCACGAGATTGGGGATGCGCAAATTACCGGTCCTGAGCTGTTGCAAGAAACGACTGACAAAATCCTCCAAATTCGAGAAAATCTGCTGAAAGCTCGGAGTCGTCAGAAAAGTTACGCCGATAGACGCCGCAAGCCCCTTGAATTTGACGTTGGCGATCACGTACTTCTAAAGGTTGCACCTTGGAAGGGGGTGATCAGATTCGGCAAGAAAGGAAAGCTCGTGCCTCGATATGTGGGACCCTTTAAAATTCTGGAAAGGATTGGCAAAGTGGCCTACAGACTCGAACTACCGGAGGAACTGAGTAACGTCCACCCGACTTTCCACGTTTCGAACCTTAGAAAGTGTCTAGCCGACCAGGAATTACATGTCCTTCTTGAGGATTTACAAGTGGACGAAACATTACACTTCGTGGAGAATCATGTCGAGATCATGGGCCGAGAAACCAAGGTACTCCAACGCTCACGCATTCCCATTGTGAAGGTTCACTGGAAAGGAAAACGCGGCGCCGAGTTCACCTGGAAACTCGAAAGTGACATGAAGGCGAAGTATCCGCAACTGTTTGTTACGCCTGCTTCTTAAATTTCGGGACGAAATTTCCTAAAGTAGGGGAGGCTGTAACAACCCACATTTTGGAAGTCAAAGTCAAAGGAAGAAAAGATTGCTAATTGCGATCTGTCACTCCTTGCATAAATATTGAATTGTACTTCACGACTAGTATCAATACTCTGTTTTAATTTGCTTTAGTTGTATTATGTGGAGTACTTGTTGATAAATCGCTATTTAATCGCAGTTTAATCGCTAATCGACTTATCGCTAGTCTCATCGCTATCGCCTCGCAACTCGAATTATGGGTTATGGATATTGTTTTACGTGTGTGTGTGCTATTATGTGTTACTTGTGCATGTTATGTTTATGTTGAGGTGTTTAATCGCAAACTATATCGCAACTATATCGCATCGCTATCGCAACGCAATCTCATCACAAACTCGAGATTTAAAGTTTATATTTATGGTATTTAGTAGTTAGGTTATATGTGTAACTAATGGGTAATACTATCGCATCACTCACTCGAAACGCATCGCAACACTCAACGCACGAAATGAAACATCGAAAACCAACTCGCCGGATCACTTCGATCGAATGACCATTCGATCGAATGGTCATCGTACGGATGACCATCCGATCAGATGGCCATCCGATCCATTTGCCATCCGATCATTTACCTGTGCACACCTTTCCTCTTTTGGCAACCTATAAATACTCCACTGTCACATTACCAACAGTGATGTGACAACCCTCTCGTTCGACCAGCGCTTCCAGCCCTCTTTCTCCTTCGATTTCTCGCGATTCTTGTAAGTTTTCAACTTAAATCTTGTACATCCATCATCTACACACACTTCTTCATCATTCTCACCTTTTAATCTTCACTTTTAACCGTGAAATCAGCGGATTTGAGGTGTTCTAGGATGATGTCATCATAGGGTTCTTATGAACTTCAAGATTTGGCCTCATTCCACCAAGAACAACTCAGATCTACATGATTTCCACATGATTAAACACTGTTTTCGCATAGATCTAAACATTTTGATGGTTAGAATGATTGAAAGATGGTTTCACAACTTTCTTTCAACTCTTTTACATTCAATGCACTCAAAACCGATGGAATTGGAACTTATTCAGGCCTTCTACTCATTTCCTAGTGAACTGTCGGTCCGAGATCTGATTCCTATTAAAGAGACAACCGATTCCGGGTTGAACATGAACCATCATCATGAACGGTTAGCTGATCGGGCTGGGGTGATTCCCTCTTCGATCGGATGACTCGGTCTTGACGAAGTTCCCGTTGTTTAAACACGCGTCATACCGTCTCGATCAATCCGCAAACTTTTCAACTTAACAAAATATTCAAGTTTTCAAAACGATCAGATTGTTGGACGGATTACCGTTCGGTCGAATTGCCATCCGATCGAACGACAATCCGATCAGATTGCATATGGTCTTCAACACTTAAACTTTTACAATTTTCAAAGATCATCAGTTTCTAACAGATTGCCATCCGATCGAATGACAATCCTGCTATGAATTTATTCTCACTAGAATGTCTCACTGATCGGATCGCTCACCGATCGAACGACAGTTCGATCGAACGACCTGAAAGGTAGAGATATACTTCTCTGATTTCAAAATGATACAACAAAAACTTCGAAGTCACATCATACACAAACACATCCATCCCAAACGAATGTCAATCCGACCGAATGGTCATCCGATCGGATGACCATTCGTCACTTGGTTCACTTCATCGTTTAACGCGCCGTTCAATCGCTTATGCTATCGTTAACTGTTCAGGCTACTCTCCCTCAACGCTCCCTTCAATCCAAGAGAGTGTTTACTTACTAAACACGATCTGTGAGTATACTCGATCCCTTTTTGCTTTAAGCACTTTTGGGTGTTACATACGTTACTTATATCAAATCACATCGATCACACAACGCAAACACTTTTATACGCTAACCATTACTGCATGTTATACTTGTTACTCGATGAATGCTTGTATGTTATGTTTACATAGTGATTGTTGCCTGACACCTTAGCAACGATAGTACTATAGTTTGGACTCAGCACCTGTCGTGGACAGGAGTTGTTAAGGGCTTTTCTCACATGTCACAGTGGTGATATGTGTTGCGCATTCTACAACTCGTAATCACGTCGGTGCATATTTCATTGTCGATAACCTACTTGCTTCACATTATACATGTTACATGCTGGTTATGCGTAAACTCGTTTTCGCTACTACTATACTATTAAATTTGTATGCTCACATTTACACTATGTGTATTGACCTTTATTTCAACGTATGTGACAGGTGTTTGAATGCTTAGGATGCTTTGCTTGCTTTCATGGAATCGAGCTTAGGAGAGTCTAGAAACGAACATTATAAAATCTGAGTTGTCGGAACAGCCTTATATTTGCCTTTGAGAAAACAATGTCTGTATTAACTATTTTTATCTGATGTATTGTGGTATGGGACATGATGTTAAAATATCCGGTAATTTTAGTGTTATGGATTTTCTCTTGGACAATCTGTTTCGCTCAGTGCAGCGCCCCGATGTTTCCGCCATCGGTTGGGGTGTGACAGATATATCTGCACAGCCATGGCTAGTGCTAAAACAACCATCGAAAAGAGTTTTAAAGAGAAAGAAGAATTTTATAAAGAAACTTTTGAGATCATAGATAAGCGTTGGGAATGTCAGCTTCACAAACCATTGCATGCTGTTGGACACTACTTAAATCCATTGGTTTTTTATGATAATGCAAAAGAAATTTTAGAAAATGAAGAAGTTATGGGTGGCTTATTTGACTGCATTGTTAAGTTGTCTCATGGAGGAGTAGAAGAACAACAAAAGGTCACCACAGAGCTTACTCGATATCAAAACGCAGAAGGACTTTTTGGTCAAAGTCTGGCTATCAATGAAAGAAAAACCAAAGCTCCAGGTAATTACAATCCCAACTCCCACATATTCAATTACTGTTGCATATTTTTATCACTTTTGCTTTCAAATGCTGAACTCAAATATCAAAAAATATACTTACTTTCTAAAAATTTTCTTATATTTTAGTGGAATGGTGGGCATTATTTGGATCATCGGCTCCTAATTTACGACGATTTGCCATACGAGTTCTTAGCCTAACTTGTAGTGCTACAAGTTGTGAAAGAAATTGGGGTGTCTTCCAACACCTTCACACCAAGAAGAGAAATCGACTGGCTCAAGAAAAATTAAATAACATGGTGTATGTTAAATACAATCGTGCTTTGGAACGTTGACATAGACTTGAGGGAACCGCTGATCCAATCTTGTTGGAAGATATTGATGATTGCAATGAGTGGTTGATGGGTAGAATGGAGGATGATGCTCAAGTTAATGATGACCTTGTTTTCGAAGGGGAGGATTTGACATATATTGTCGTATGTGCAGCTTCAGGGGCAAATGAGCCAATTCGTTTAACTAGAGCATCAAGTGTTAGAGCTAGAGCTGATGGGTCTGGGCCATCAAGAAGCAATAAAGGAAAAAGACATGCTCTTTATGATGAAGATGATGAGATTGATGAAGATGATGAGATTGAAGAAGATGTTGGAGTGTTCAATGGTGAGGATGGTGAAACGGTGCTTGGTGATGAAGATAGGGTGATTATTGATTAGAGGAGATAGTAGAGACCATTTAAGAAGGAAGTTGTGACCAATATCTATAACTAATATCTAGATACAGAATTACAGACTCTTAGTGCATGTTTGGGATTCCTTTTAAAAAGGACTTTTGGAGGCTTTTTGACTTATTAACTTCTAAAAAGTTAGAAGGAATACCAAACATTTTTTTGGAAAAGTCCTTTTATGCCTTTAGAAAAGTCCTTTTATGCCTTAAAAACCTTAAAAGAAAGGAGAAGTTGAGAAGTTAGAAATTCTAACTTCTCACTTTTGAGAAGGACTTTTGATAAGTTAGAGCTTAAAAAGGAATCTCAAACACCCCTTAGTATGTCTAATTTTGACCATTATGGTTGCTACTTGCTACTCTTTTTTGTGGTTCTAGATATATTTTTGTATGCTTGATTGGACTAAAAAGCATAGTTCATATCTTCTTATTATTGTGTGTTTTTTAGCTTATGTGTGTTTTTAAGAGTTGTTATTATGTATAATTAATTTTTTAGTATTTTTTTTATATAAAAAGCGCATCGCATACGTGATGCGCTCGCATCGCGCATCAGATTTTTGGACCTAACGCATCGGAGTGCATCACGCAATTTAAAACCAAGGTCAAGAGACATATTTATACAGGTATTGAACTTAACTTGAACATCAAAGTTATAGCCGGGAACTTGTGCTTTCACAGTCACATTTCTTATATAATTTATTAATTCGTTTTTTATACTTTTTCAATCACGGGAACCAAGGTTGACGAAGAGGTGTGGTTTATTTTTTTTCAAGCAATCTTGATTATTTAATGAAAAACATAGACACACATGGTTTAATGAAATAATTCTACAGACAATTGATCGACTCATAGAGACAAAGGATAGTGAACAAATTCTTCAGAAAAGGTATATACTATATTTCCTTTCGATTATGTTAAAATTGTGACATTTATTTAATAGTATGTATTCCCTCATTTGTTCCTTTTGTTCCAAACCTATAATGAGTATTGTTCTTTTAATATGTATAATTTTGTCTAATATATGGACCTTTTGAACAATTGTTGCTTTCGTATGTATATTCCGTCTTCTATTTGGTGCATTGCTTGACTTATTAATTTAAAATAATTATACATTTATGTGTTTTTTGTATGATCTATTTATAACTTATTATCATAAACATTAACCTAAAATAATTTTTATTAACTGTTTATCTTCGATTTTTAATGCATCTTTAATATATACATTTTTGTATTTTTGGTTCATGTGGTGGTGATTTGTTAAAAACTCATTTGTTTATCTTCGATTTTTAATACATCTTTAATATATACATTTATGTTTAGTGATCGAAAAGGTACTAACAAAGGACTTGACAATTGATAATGGTGTTTTTGTGGTTCTTACCACAAATTGAGGCATTCATCTTGGTGGGACTTATTATGTCTGTAACTATCTAGAATAATTAGTTTTATGAGGGAATTTGTTCATCGTACTCACAGAATATTGGTTGTATCTTTCGGGTGAGGACTTCGACCAAAGGCTCAGCATTACGAGCTCTTTCATCGGAAGATTTAGTCATGGTTTTTCCCCTATCAGCTGGGGATGCCTTTTTTGGTTGGTCTTGCCTTGTATTTATTTTCTTGTGTTTTTGTAGGTACTTGGCACCCTTGCAGAGATCCAAGAACGTCATGATGCTATAAGAGAAGTAGAAAGGAAGCTTCTTGAGTTGCAACAAGTGCGTGTGTGTTAATATAAAACTATAATGTTAATTAAATACTTCATTTAATCCATGTGAGGAAATTGATAAATATTTAAACTTTTGGAGTCTGGCTATAATCGCCTTTGACAATTCATCTGGTGAATATTTTTTCTAACAATTGTGTTTTTTTTTTTTTTTTTTTGTGAATGCAGATTGTGATCCCAAAATATAACGATTTCAAGCAGCCTGGAGAGACATATCATGGGATCCAACCAGGTTATGTAGTTGGTTTTTCTTTTAAAATTACTCTCAACATTCCATCAATTTGCTAAACTATTCATACTTTTTTCTATAAGCAAGAAAGATTAATTGTCCGAATGTGTAAGATGTTGTCTAACCCAAAAGATTCATTGTCTAATGTGTAAGACCAAAAGATTCATTGTCTAATGTGTAAGATGTTGTCTAACCCACGGGTAATCAAGGAACTCTACAATATTTGGAGCATTGCATGAAACATAAATGGTAATGTATTTAATGGCAAGAATGTATCGCGGTTCAAGTTGATTGAAGTGATAAAAGAGGAATCATTTGAATGGTCACAGCAGTGGGCGAAAGACTTTCGCGTATCATGGAGAGATTCAAGAACATTTAATATTGTTTTGTAATGTTTTGAATATATTGTTTGTTGTACTAAATGACTGAAACTATGCGTGTATTTGGACCACATAGCACCTTGCTATGTGAAAAAAGTTCCCATAAAAAAGAAGCCAACCAAACTCACAAGAAAGTTTATAAATTCATAATTAATTTCTGTAGCCACACTCCTTTGACTTCTGAAATCTTTTGACTTCTTAATCAATTTCTTTTTCTTGGGTAAGATGTGTTAACCTAATGCAAATTGGTATTACTTAATTTCCATTTTACTTCCCATTTCACATGACTTATCATTTGAACGTGATTTGAAATAAACAAAAGTGACTTATCTTTGACTTTTGAGCTCCTTTGACTTCTTATGAAATTTCTTTTTAATTTTTTTTGGTACAATATTCATTAAGCATGTGCAAATTAATTTTTTTGGTACAATATTCATTAAGCATGTGCAAATGAAATTACTTAAAAAAAAATAGTTTAGCCTAATTTTATATATTTTTATTCCCATTTCATTGAACGCGTCATTCGAAATTCCAAGAGTGTGATTTGAAACAAAAAGAACTTATCCTCCATTGATTTTACATATGTTTTGCGATGGTACTGTTTGAGATTTTAACCAAGCTCAATCCTAAAGCAATTCATTGATTAAAAATATACATGATTAATAACAAATAAAATAAAACAACACGTGGGTACCACAGGTGATAACCTAGTAGAAGTATAATAGACGCATCATTATGACTTGAACATCATCAGTGGCAATGTTTTCCGACTGCAACAACTTGTTTGTATGTAGAGCACCTAGACATCAACTTTTGATATAAACCGTAATGTATTAGTATATCGTATTATAGTATGATTACCACACCCATCACACGTTTTGTTTTGAGTTATAACATCGATGTTTTGTTACATGAAATCTATGACATTGAAGCAAATACGGGTATACAACACGAGTACACAACTTCCATACGAACAGACATCATACGTAACCTAATGTTTAACGAGTCACATTATGTACCCAATGAATCCGCCATTAAGCTGGGTTTAGTAAACCGTGATTGTATTGAATAATTTCAATTGTATGCTTCCCTCACCCAAAGTCTATGTTTCTTTGTGAAAATCTAAACATATAAAGTAGACTATCAAAAGTCAAAATCAAAGTCAGCAAATTTGGCCGTATTTTTTTCTAACTGGACGTTCTTGACAGTACCCATTGCTTGAAAGCAGCTCAGATTCTCTTTAACTGGTTTTTGCATCACCTAGAATGTATACAAAATATAAAAATCAAGAGAACCGAAAAGTTAAAAACCGATAATATAAGATAATGGCATTCAAGTATTCCACCGGTTTACTTGTGATTGGGCACGATTTGGGTTATGGTTAATCCCTATGATGATCCCATGAATTATATTTAATGCTTACAACCTTCTAAATCGTTTTGTTATAAGATCAGATTATTACTGTAGTAACCTAGTTTTTTGTAATCATACGTACCATGTATTAAAAAAAAAAAATGTTTGGCAAACCGATCCGACATGTTTTGACCTGCACTAGCAACAACCCGAACCCATATTGACCCATTACCCACCTTGTCCGACTTGCCCCATTTTGTCACTGATGAAACTATCCTGAGAATGAAATTTTAGCCATCTATATTTTACTATAAGTGTAATTTCTTATTTACCATTTATCTTGCTCACTAAAAGCTAAGGTTTTTTCTTTTATGAAAAAATTTCAGCCAATTATCTTGCTAAATCGTTTTGTTACATCTATTTTCTACTTGATGTTTGTATTATTCATAACATATGTTTGGTCTAATAAAACATTAGAACACATTTGATGATAAAATTAGAAGTCGCCTAACTGTAGATTTTTATTGCACAAAGTAACTCATCATCATACTTGGTAAACCCCACCAATAGCAAGGCTAAGGTAGGGTTTGAGGCGGGTAAGACGTAGACAGTCTTACCTCTACCCTGTAGGAATAGAGAGCCTGCTTCCAGTGAGACCCCCAGCTCATTCGTTTTGCATCAAGCCTTGGACATAAGGCACATAACACTCGGCTATCAACGCCACCACATGATGCATGATTAACCGTTCCCCGCTTTTTGTTATTTTCACGAAATTAGTAAAATAACGTTAAAATTAGTGCACTTTCACTTTTGCCCCCTGAGGGCCCACACATATATACATTATATCACATACCGCAAGCGGGGCGTAAAGTGTTTTTATAACTTGGTAACTAAATCTCACAAATCAATAGTAAAGTTCTATTCGTATTTGACAGAGAACTGTTCATAAGAGAAAAAAATGGGCAAAATGTGTTATGGGGCTGCCAAACCTGACCCGCTTTGACACGTTACCCACAACCCAGCTAACCGGCTGATTTCTTATATTTAGAAGATCGAATGAAGATTCTATTTCTCACCTTTATGATGACTGCCAAGTAGAAACTGCCACCAAAGTCAACATTCCAACCAAGCCGTAATTCACAATCATGTCACCATTTTTAATACCTTGAAACTTCTCAACGATGGCATTCCACCAATCCGCATGAGGACAGCCTCCACCTTTGACCAACTGCAACTCATAGATCGCTTTGTTTAGAGATTTAAATCACCCTCGTTTATTTCATTATTTATAAAATAAAAAATAAAATAAAAAAATAAAAACCATACAAAAGATGTTAGGACGTCAACCCAACCTATGCCCAGCACATTTTGACCATTACTTAAAAACTGACCCGTTTCATCCCGAGTCCTTTTCTTTATGAAGGGGAATCAGAGACCCTTACTTTTATATCTGGATGATCAACTTGTTTCTCGGGATCTGAACTTGTCATTCTTCGAGCGTCCACATCATCTGATTGACCGGATGTCACATCATATTTGACCCGGCTGCTGTCTTTACCTGAGGTTGCTCTGTAAGCAGAATCTGTGTGGATCGTTTTCATGACTGAACCAAAGAAATTTGTCACAGGTACCTGATGATAAGATAATTCGAAAGTCAACTATTAGTTCCTGATTGCATAGTGTGTAATCGATCACAACTTGCAAGTTCCCACTTTATTAGTAACATTGGATTATATGTACAACTGCCATACCTTCTCTACTTGTTCTTGGTATAAATCTGTTCGATAATATGCAGTTGACATCAACAAATTTGGGTTAAATGAGCTGAAAAGACTGCAAAACAACAAAAAAGGAGAAATAGGTATGGGCTGAAGACCGTATAGAACTTTCATAATTTATATCGTTTATACCTGCTTAATGATGCATTGTCATACATATTTAGCCTCTCAAAGAAAGCTAAGGTATAAAACGTGAACCGATCCACAACTGAGACACCAACCTGTATCACAACAATTTCAACAACGTTAGTGTGCCAGTTAAATATATAGAAGCTTTGTTATACACCAATCCGTTCAGAAGTAAATGGGTCGAATATAAGCTTTTCAAGTTATTAACTATTTAACAACATCCAGAATCTGAGATCATACTCACATCAGAATCCAAGTGATGTGAATACGAGTTTTCCCCTTTCATGCTACTTCCAATAGCCAAAACTCCGGGTGATTGAAGCTGAAAAAGAAGAAACAATCCACACGGTGATCAATATATAACTGTGAAGACCAGTTTTAATTAATTAAAACATCATAAAGCTGTCAAAAAAAGACCTCAAATAAATTCTATAAATATTACACTACACATTATGGGCGTAACTATTATAATGACACAATAAGATTTAACTAAAAATAAACAATTAGCAACGTTAAAAGTGATGTTCAAAACAAAGTGGTTTTCATCTTACAAAATGTTGTTTGGCATATCAAAATTCATTTATAAAAATTAGCATGATCAAGATTTGACATTTTCTTTCTTTTTTAACTTTTGATAGTTACTTTCGTCTACTTAGGTGGCCTATGTATACATTCAAGTGCTGAATGCAAAAGAAAGGAGTCAATATATTCAACAACCAAGTATGTTTTTCATAACTCGAGTAGATGAATCTACGTATCATATTAAAGCTTGACGTACTTTCTATATAAAAAAACATTGTGCTGTAATGGATTTTTAATATTATGAAGAAGCTAGAGCCTTTAAGGAAAAGAGACTCAGACCTGCGAAAAGAGCGTTGCAGCTTGACAAGTATCTACCATAATCAACAGTTCCTTGAACCTAAACATGAAAACAGAACCACAAAGTAAGTAAATCACATGTTTACTACTGCGTATTATCTGAATTTATATATTCAAAATCAAAAAATAATTTCCAAAACTCAAAACCAAACACGAGGTATCTCACCTACGCTTTTCTTTCATCTGTTTGACTGCATCAGCCAAATCATGACTCTGAAGTTCTTCCGAGTCCTGAAACTTCAAGAATTCATCTCCACCATGTCCTGTCATGTATAGCAGTATGTGGCTTCCTTCATCACTCAAGAGACGTTTGGATCTTGGTACAGCATTTTCATGGCGGCCCGTTAAAACCCGCAAAAAGTTTTCAACTGTCACTTCATAACCTCTATAGTCTACCTGACATCGCAGTGTGCTAGCATCAGCATATCTTCTTTTTGAGGTGCCAAAATGGGTGGGCCAGAAGGTGTCAAAATCGGTAATTTTTTTACCAGTTAGAGATATAAGAAAACCTAGTTCAACCCATTGATATGTAATGGGTCAAAATTGCCACCTCTACTTCTAATGTTGAAAACATAATTAACATTGAGAAAACGACTAAGCGAAAAATGGTAAGAGCTGTTAAATTAATTTGATGCAAAACTCACCTCAACGTTATCTCCATACAAATTAAGCCTATGGTTCTCATTATTAAAAACTTGTGCAGGGTATTTGTTGCGAGCATTACAAGCCATGTCATCAGCTAACATAAGAATGATCCTCTCATCAGGTATTCCTAGTCGTTTCACAGTCCTAAATAGGAAGACCAAAATATAGAAGAAATCAAACACAAGAAAAGGCATTTAGATATCTTTAGATAGAAGAGTCAATAGGCCATGAACAATATAATAAACACACAAATATGACTGTAAAGGAACAACACGTACCTATACAGGGATAAAGTGTTTGCCATATGTCGATAATTGAACCTAAAGAATAATGACATCTGTTAGAGCAAATTGCAAAGAGGTGAAGAGTGTAAAATCACATAGCACATGGGTAGCTCTTAATTACTTGTTCGTTAAAAACAAGTCCACCAAAATCAGAAACAAGTATAAATCAAAACATTAAAGGACATTTCCATGTACGATGAAGAATTAGCATTAATGCAGCTTTAAAAAAAAATACACGAAGAGGATCTGATATTAGTTTTGCCGCCTGATATTCAACACATTATCCTTTACTACTACATTTGGAATTGGAAGTCGATACAAGTCCATGATATTTCCGTCAACTTGTTACTCGAATTTGCAAGTGACACTGCCTTAAAACTAAGGGGCTGTTTGGCAACATCTGAATGGTTAAACCATTAAGTGTTGAACCAGTAAGAGGTCTGAACCATTAAGAGCCTGTATAATGCTTAACCGTTCAGAGGCAAATGTCTGAGCAATTCAGATTAGAGTTCTTAACCATTCGGACTCTGTATAATGCTTAACCATTCAGAGGAAAATGCCTGAACCATTCAGACATCTGCTCGTGAAACAAACAGTCTAAACCATTAAGAGCTGAACCAGTAAGAGGTCTGAACCATTAAGAGCTTCATTAAGAGGTAAACAAACAGCCCCTAACTCACTTGCATTTTCATCTTTAGGTGAACCAAAACATCCAAATTGTGATCTTAAAATACACTACCCTTTAACCAATATATAGCAAACTTTGACTATAACATGGTCTCATTGAACAGTTGTAGTTAAATACTTAATCACCCCTTGATCATGATAAACTATATCACTATTCTGCCACTGATGTCAATGAAAAAGGCACTATGAATTTCGAAATGAAACCTTCTATTCTATCTATCTGAAACATTCCAAGAAGGAACTACTGCTACTACATATATTTTCAAACAGAAGTATAATAATACATAATCTGATTCCAGGTGTATTGAATTCCATACAATCTACTACCATAGAACTCCTCTTTCTAGTAACAATAATATCAACTAACATGTATATTATTCTTCTTCTATACAAATCGCAAACCCTAACACACAAACATCTAACATAAACTTAAAACCTAATAATCGGTCCGAAACCCTAACTTAGCACAAAATCAGTAAATTAGAACGAAATCAAAACTATTAAGAGAGAGAGAGAGAGAGAGAGATAAGAACCAGAAGCGAGATGTGCAAACCAGAACGGCCCAATTGTTGGTGTGCACAGCGGCATGAGTGATTGAAGAAGATGAGAGTGATAACGTAATGACTAGTAGTAGTGTTGTTAATATGGATCTACTGAGAAAGTTGTTTATCTCTCGATTCCTCATCTTCTATCTGTTCAAGTTTCTAAAAACCGATCTGATGTAGCTTTGATTTTTCGTTTTGTTTGAACATCATTCAAAGAAAAAGATTAGGCATCCATTATTTTACAGAAATTTCTGAAGAACTAATGTTTCTGAACAATTTTTATTACTACCAAGTAGGGCTGGCATATTGTGTATACCCGTACACGATAAGACACGACACGGCACGACACGATACACGAAATCCCATACACGATCACGAACATGACACGATAACTTATCGTGTCCTTTTTTTCAAACACGAACACGACACGATATACACGAAAATTACCTGTTAATACCTGTTAACACGACTGTTCGACTGTTATACACGAAAATTACCTGTTAATACCTGTTAACACGATCAAAAACACGAACACGACATGTTATCTGAGAGTTACAGAGGGAGTTTAGGGTTTTATTTTTTTTAGTTGGACGAGGAATGAAAATATAAAGGAATTAAGGAACCCACACGCACATGGCTGATGAGTTTTATTTAATTTAATTTCTTATCGTGTACTAACGGGTATTAACAGGTAAACAGGTATTTAACCTGTTTATACACGAAAATTAACAGGTAATCTCGTGTCTACCTGTTTGGTACACGATACCTGTTAAGGCCATACACGATACATGTTAACTTCGTGTAGGTTCGTGTCGTGTATTCGTGTAAAATTGCCAGCCATACTACTAAGGGCATGTTTGGCTAAGCTTTTTGAAACAACTTATTGAACTTATTGGCTTTTTGGAAAAGTCAGTATGAATTGACTCATTGACCTATTGGTTTTTTTCCCTCACATACACCCTCATTGCCAAACATCATTTTGGAGCTTATAACTTTTCAAAATGTCAATAAGTCAATAAGTTGTTTCAAAAAGCTTAGCCAAACATGCCCTAAAATATTATATTTTAGGTATGATTTTCAAATCAGTGTTCTCACTCTAGAATTTTTTTTCTCGTATATTTACAGATAAACATTAAGTTTTTCATATATCTTTTCTCCCCTCCACTCAAAAACATTAACAATCATTCCTTATAATATAACTAAATTACCTCACATATTTTTAAGGTTTTTATTGTGAATGCTCTAAGCTCAGTGATTAGAATAAGGCCCGCAGATGATATAAAGCGTTATTTTTGTGTCACGTCAACGTCACGTGGGTTGTTAGGCAACAATAACATCTAAAAAATTGAGTGGTTGTTTAAAGGTGATCCCCACTCTCTCCCCATCTAACTAACGCTCGTTATTAGAATGATGACCACCCATAGCGACCCTCCATGACGCCTATGAGGCTGTGTTGGGGGCGCCATGTAACACCACGTGTTTTCATAAGTGAAAGTCAAAGTCAAGGTCAAGTCAAACGACCGGTTTTTGCGCAACTTGATTTGTAGGAATTACTTTATTTTATTTGTATTATGTGGAGTAAGTGTCGTTCATTGCAATAATCGATGAGTATTAAACATATTTCAATCAATCTACGACCGTGAACTATAGGAAGTAACAATGCGATAAAGTTAATCAACTGATAATCAAGCTATGTTAATCGAATCGACATCAAATCGTAACTCGAACTACGTAGTTGTACTTACTGTTCGTACGTGTGTGTGTACCTTACGTGTTACCTGTGCGTGTTTATTTATTTATGATGTGGAAATCAAGCGAACTCAATCGAACTCGAAATCTAACTCGAATATAATCGAACTCGAACTCGAATCATGATCATGATAGAGAGTGGAGAAGGGACCACGCTAGATACGAAGTAGTAGAGACTAGAAGTAATTTGACTAGGAAACCCTCTCGAATCGCTCGCAATCGGAACCGAAACGTCAAGGATCGTTGCACCGAACACACCCCTCAGGCGCCAATCCGCACGGACTGTCCATCCGCACGAACAGCCAATCCGCACGGATTGCCCATCCGCACGGACAGACCATCCGCACGGATGACCGCCTGAGGAGTGTTGAGGGCATCCGGACCAGGATTGCCACCCGCACGGATAACCAATCCGGGTGATGTGCAATCCGCACGGACGACCCTTTCCCCTTTTGGCATCCTATAAATACACGGGTCACTCTCCAAACTTTCCACTTTTGGCAAGTGACGACCGACCTACACGCTTTCTTCGCCTTTTCTTCGATTTCTCTCAATCCAGGTAAGATCTCGCCCTAAATCTTGTACATTCTTGATCTATACGCGATTCTACACCTTTCTATCTTTCAAATATTAACTTTTCACCGTGAAATCATCAAGATTTGAGGTATTCTCGGGTGATGTCATCATGAAGTCCTCATGAACTTCAAGTTTGACCTCATTCCACCAAGAATAACTCAGATCTGAACGATTTCCACAAGATTTCACTACAACTTCACTTAAATCTGAACTTTTCTAAAGGATAAAAGAGTTGAAAGAAATAAACACAAGTTTTCTCCTTCTTTTACCCTCAAAAACGGTTGGAATAGGGTCAGTTCTAGTCTTCTTCTCGATATTAGTGAAGCACTAGTTCTAGATCCGGATTCTACCTACAAGACATCTGATTTCGGGTTAATCCGGAATGACCATTCTGAGCCGCTGACCGGTCACGCTAGGGTGATTCCTGGCCGGCTTAGTCATACGGGTAAGAATACAATTCCAAATGGTTGCCACGCAATCAGAACGTCTCGATAAGAACGACAAAAGCGACCAAGGGTAGACGAACGGAACAACCAGATCGAGATGCTATCTGTACGGAGATGTTATCCGCACGGACAATCTGTCCGCACGGATAGACTATCCGGACGGGTTGTCATCCGGACGAACTACACTTGGGACCCACAACCAAACAAGGTTTGAGTATCGACGAATGAATACTCCGCACGGACAACGCTCTGAATGGATTACTCTTCGGATCATGAGATACTAAGACCCTAAACAATTTTCAACATGTTCATCCGCACGGATCATCTGTCCGCACGGACAGACTATCCGGACGGATGGTCGCTGTCCGCACGGACAGACTATCCGGACGGATTGTCGTTGTCCGCACGGACTATCATCCGGACTCACCATAAAAGCTGTTGTCCGCACGGACTACCATCCGCACGGACTGTCGTCCGCGCGACCGGCTTGAAGGGTAGAGATACTTAAATGTTTTCTAAATGCTACAACGAAAACTTCAAAGTACAAGCCATCATACACAAACACATCCTTAGAATAGGAAGAAACAATCCACTCGAATAGTATCCACACGGACAAGTTATCCGCACGGATGACTAATCCGGACGGATTACCATTCGCACGGATTGCTAATCCGCACGGATTACTAATCCGCACGGATGACCAATCCGCACGGATGACTAATCCGCACGATCAGTCACTCTCACTCTGTTTTGTTTTACGCGCCACTTATCGTTACGCTATCGAATCTATTCAGGCTAACCACACTCGCTAAGCGCTCCCTTCAATCCAACAATCACTGTGAGTATACTCGATCCCTTTTTGCTTTAAGCACTTTTGGGTGTTACATACGTTACGAATATTCAAACTACAACTATCACACTACTCAAACTATTTGAACGCTAACCATTAATGCATGTTATACGTGGCTTATGAATGCTTGTTTGTTATGTTTACACATGGAATGCTGTCTACCTGCCTTAGCAACGATAATACTATAGTTTGGACTCAGCACCCGTTCACACGGGGGTTGTTAAGGATCTTTTACTTGCATGGATTACGGTGGTAATCATGTATTGCGAACTGCCTCGGGCAGTCAACCCGCAGTCATTGGTATCGATGGATCTATGTCAATAACTAGCGTGCTTCATTTCACTATGTGTACGTGCTGGTTATTGATGTCTGTCGTTATGGACATGCAAAAACCAACTAAACTATGTAGATAGGATAAGTCGGATATCGAACCAGAGGAGGATTGTGGAAAGTGTCACAATGCTAAGTATTAATTAACTATTACTAAAAAGTTAAACTCAATTGATGGTTTGATTGATTATCTAAAAATTACGAAATAAAAGTGAGATTTAAATCAACAGAAAGAACAATGGTTCCTCCAGATTTCAGGTTTTACAGCTAGATTCAATTATGTGTTTAATCGAAACACTCACATAGACATAAGTGTTTAACTTAATTCATCAATTGTGATAACCAACGACTAAGTACTCCGGTCAATACATAACGGGAGGTTATCGAATGATTATCAATTACAACTTACAAACCCTAACCCCATGTCAAATATATCCCAATTATTAGAACTCTCGGGAACTGAATGCTTAGAAATTAAGGTTTAAATAAATGTAACTGTTTACAACCAATAAATCAAATCAAGGTGAAAAGCATCGAATGCTTAGATCACCAAATTATACGATTGTCACAAACACATAAAATTATCCAACTTACAAAACCCCCCATCCGGAGGAAACCAAAAAAAACTAGCCGCTCATGTTGGTGGGTTGATCTTCACAAGCTCGATACATGGTTGATTGCATCCCTCTTGTCGGCGTGTATACTGCCGTCGAAGATGATTGTATCGCTGATGTTGTTTTTCCAAACAAAACTCGGCCCCAAGTGATGTCTCGGCCCAAAAGTCTCCTCCCTCTCACAATTGTATGCGTGAAGGATATATGGCCCATGAAGTCCAACTAATTAAAACCAAAGATGCCCCTAGATGTTGTTGCTTCCCTCACGTGATGTTGCCTTTTTTTTATATATGTTGGCTGCCAACTGTTCTCCTCATGAGAATTAGAATTGATATTTTTATTAAACAAATAATAACCTCCACGATCTTGTGCATCTCGAAAACCCCCCAAAGAAGTCTGCCAAAGTCCACGTGACCCCCTGATGTTGATTTTGTGAATAAAAATCCTCCACATCAGCGTTTTTAATGATGATGATTATTGTTGTATATCATGATTCAATATTATCGGCCCAATCAATAAAACCCACAAACTTCTTGCTGTCAAAGCCCATGTGCATGCCAAAAATCAACGTGGCTCTCTTTATGATATCTATCCATGATGATGTGATGAGATCTTATGTTATTGCCGCCATTATGTCTCCAAGGTCTGACATGTGCGCTGCTTTTGTATTTGTGAATATGATTGATAAATGCCCCCATCACATGCTATGATGATTATGATATTGAATTTTTGTGATGTTCCAAAATATAATAATACCCACAACGATTTGTGTCTAGCCGCCTTATTATAATTTCCGTAGGTTACGGAGTAAGACCGTAGCTTACGGTCTTAACTTGCTGTTTCTTTTTGATTTCCCAACCGTAGGTTACGTGTATAACACCGTAGGCCACATATTCTTACTGCTGCACACTTGTTTTGCTGAATACAACTTTCATTTAGTTACCCAACACTCTGAAATTCTCTTCTCGCATATCCAAGCCATCTTTTTTATCTGAGCAATCCCGAATAACGTGATATCTCTTTAATACTTATCCGTGCTTGTCTCGATTCATCACTAAACTCTCTAACTTCGTCGTATTACGCGTTTTACCTGTGAAACCACAAACACTCGTAGTTATCACATTCGAAATACATAACCGCCTAAAACGCACTAAAACACATGATTTAAACACTTTGACACCCGGTTTTCACACTCTCCATCACATCCCCACACTTAACATTGATTGTCCTCAAGCAACCATCACAAACATTACTCACCTAATTAACAAATCACCTTCAAATCCCTTACCAATTTAACAATTTAAGGTCCCAAGTCATACCCGTCCCATAGACTGACACAATCGAGATTGACAATCTGACAAACAAGTGATACGCATTTAACAATTTAAGACTTGTCTAACTAAAACTAACATGCTTATGATACTACACACATGCCACACGCCCCTCACAATAATCACTCCTCTCGGCTCAATCAAGACTAGCGTGTAATGTGCTAGTATATAATTCTCTCAAAACCAGATATGCTACTTCGTAATCATAAGCTTGTATAGTAATCACACCTCCACCGTATCAAATAACGTAACACATATCAAAAGGACTTTTGGGTTTTGGGTTAAGGGTAAAGGTAGGGAAATATTTTTGGCTTTTTTTTTATATTTATATGACGAACACAAAAGAATACCAAACCATGACAACTTTATTCACAATAACTACTAATACTTTGGGTATTTTCGACCCACTTGTATAATACGAACATAATAATGATTTTTTTTCTTTTTCTTTCTTTATATTTTTTTTTCATTCATTTTTTTTTCAACAAACATCTAAAACACGTACTTGTCATTCATGGTTGATAATC
Organism: Helianthus tuberosus; assembly: GCA_030545235.1. Classification (NCBI taxonomy): domain Eukaryota; kingdom Viridiplantae; phylum Streptophyta; class Magnoliopsida; order Asterales; family Asteraceae; genus Helianthus; species Helianthus tuberosus. Next base: position 173,355,415 of record CM060353.1, on the reverse strand, counting down.
AAACGGGTTAAACGAGGTGTAACAAACGAAAGGTGAAAGGCTCAACATGGTTTACTAAGGTGGGTGGATAAACAATCAACATATAACACAATGGAAGGGATCCTAATGCCTTTATCATTTATATGCATACGCTAAACCACAGTCTCGGCACGTATCAAACCACACAAGTTCTAACACAAAGCAACATATGGCCTACTCTCAGCAAATGAACATGTATAGTAATTCAATTAACAATCTAGTAGGCTCAAATATCTCACTGAACAAAAGGAATATAGGTTGCCGACATATAGCATGTGTAATTCCTAAAGCATGTTACCCCTAGTTAGGCATCTCTTCTCAACTATTTTCTAAAACTTGTCAGAAATACTCTCATGAAACTTAAAGGGACAACCATGACTAGGGATCTAAGTTAGTTTAATATCAGTAGGAACCCTTTAGCAATTGAAAATGTTGGTTTTCATGTAGTTCAAGCATACTTGAGACAAAAATTTTCAAAAATTTTCAATTTTTAGCAAATTCAACCTTTTCAAGCATTTAAGATCAACAATTACACCAACCCTCTCTCGAATTACCGCATCCCCACACTTGGGATACATTGTCCCCAATGTATGGTGCAATTTATAATCTAAACTCGAGAGATACCACCTAACAAACCATGAACGGCTAATAACTAGACGACTCAACACAAAGAAACCACTCCCGACACAAAGACTCACACCACCAAAAACACAAAAACAAATAAAATAAAAGATAGATAAACACATGCACCTGATCAGAAAACAAGTGAGTGTCTGTGGCGGTGTAACTGTTGCGCTCAAAACCGGAGAATACACATCCAGGGATTCTCTGATATCTCACTGGGGATGTTGCAAAACATCCCCACACTTGAATCATTGCATCCGTGAAGATAGAATTGTATAAACCTGTCAAAACACAACACACCAAACGAAACGAAACGAAACCAAAACAAAATACAAACTCTACATCCTCGGGCTGCCTCCTGAGAGCGCTAAGTTTAAAGGTCTTCAGCCAGACCATACCTGATATGCGCTATGGTGGTCTCAATGCACACTTACCTAATGTATTTCCAATGAATGCCCGAAAATTTACATGCCATCTCCATAAGCTCGTCAATATAATTGGCATGTTTAGAAAGCACATGCGGGTTTCGCTAATCCACTTCACGAGATATACACCGATGTCTTGTAGCTTCACCCTTTTCATCTTCTTCCTCGAACCCTCTTCCCCACACTTGTTAAGTTGAATGATTGATATGGGGAGGGGTTCGGTACACGCATTCACATCATCAGACTGCTCTGCCTCCTCATCCTCACACACCATCTGATCCACCAGTGACTCTTCATCAGATAAAGGATTCATTGGTGTGGTATTATCCTCCACAACCTCCTCCTCCATGTGAGAATAATCTCTAATATCATCAGGTAATGGTGAGAGACGCTCTTCTATATCTATCTTCATTTTTAACTTCTGACACTTGGAAACTAGGCAGCTGATTCGATCTTCATCGGAAAGGTTGGGTGCTGATAAATACTGCTCGAGTTTGGACAAAGTCACTTCCAACATAGCAAGCTTTTCCTCCTCCTCGGTCTGATAAGCATACACACCCTCGGGCTTAGAATATTCCTCTGGATGATACTGTCGGTATCCCTGATACGGTGTTGAGATGTACGCATCCATCATTTTTTTTATTCCAATACTCTGGATTTTCCAAATACACCGCGCACACATCATCATAAACAGAAGTATGATAACGACCGCAACAGAAACATTGTCCATCCGTCCTTGGTTCATAATAAGCATCCTCGTCCCGATCCCATCCGTCAGAGTAATAACCATCCTCCACCGTTGTCATAATTATTTATATACATTTATAGTTTTTTATTTGTTTAATTTATATACATCTACTACACACAAATATAATTATTTATATACATTTATAGTTACAACACAACAAAACATTTTTATTTTTGTCATAACCATATAAACAATAATACTTGATGTGTAAAATATATAACTTTTTAAAATAAAATCATTATATTTAGGAAAAATTACAGTTTTCGTCCTTTATGTTTATAGGTAGTTGCAATGGATGACCTTTACCTTTAATAATTACAGTCACAGTCCTTTGTTTGGAAAACTCACTACACCTTAGGTCCTTTAACACTAACTTGGTTAAAATTTTGAGTTAAGTCTGATTAATCAAGGGTAAATTAGTCGTTTTACCAACAAAATTAACAAAAAATAAAAAACCTAATTATCTCAAACTCTTCTTTTACATCATTTCCCTACCCTTTTCTTCTTTCACCATCATCGCCACCACCATAACCATCAACACCACCAAATCTGTTGCCACCACAACCACCGCCAAATCCGCCGCCACCAACACCAGATCCATCACACCACAACCTCCATCTAGTTCGTGACTTAACCACCACACTTCATCTAGCTCGTACTCGAATATTCAACCAAATCCCCAAATCAAAACACCACCATCAACCATCGCTTTGATTCTTAACGACCATCATTCCGGCTTCATATACTCAAATATTCAACCAAACAAGTTCAATTTCAACACAAAATTTAGGGCTCGAATACGTTACCGGGGAGTGCCGGAGGTGCTGTTGAGAGTGGTTCGGTTGATCGGTGACAATGATGTGGAGGGAGTGTCGGAGAGGTTGTTGACAATGGTTAGGTTGATACCGGCGTTACTTCCCGGTGAGAAAAGGTGGAGGGAGTGTCGGAGAGGTTGTTGACAGTGGTTAGGTTGAACCCTCAAAAATTTAGTTTCTCTGGTTCTATGAATGGTGCAGAAGGATAAGTGGTTTATCAAATGGAACTATGGATTTTATTAGGGATTTGAAGTCTCTTGGTGTTTTGTGAGCATATATTTTATTCATTCTCAATTCTACCCCTTTTATCCTGAAAATCAAATATAACAAGATGCATTTCTTACAGAGTTTTGAGGAATAACAGAATTTCTGGACCTATACCAACTGACATTGGAGATTTTCAAAATTTGACACGACTGTGAATAATCTACATTGATATTGAAGTTATAAATATATAAACCATTCAAGGAAAGTTCTCAGATGTCACTGTTTGGTTTCATTGCATCATTTAACTTTGGGTATCCCTGATTTCTTTTATTGTTTAAATTTATTTTAGATAAATAAATGAATAAAATTACCAGTTTACCCTCATGTGCAAGGCACATGCCAACTTAACTGAATTTTTTTTAACAAGGTTATGGCCAAAGGACGTAAAGTGTAACGAGTTTTCCAAACAAAGGACTGTGGCTGTAATTATTAAAGGTAAAGGTCATCCATTGCAACTACCTATAAACATAAAGGGCAAAAACTGTAATTTTTCCTTATATTTATATAGCTAACAGGTTCATTTAGGACCAGGAGCCTAATCAAGCTCTCACTCATACTTATTTATTAAAAGAGATCCAATTTAATCTCGAAGTCGAATTAATTTAAGTTCAGTCCAATTTAAACTTTTAACGGTTTAACTTCGAATAATTTAAAAAGAACACATGAGATAAATTAACTTGAAAATGATTTAACCAGAACAAGAACGCTTACCACCTAACCCGGATGTTTACACCTCTAATGTCAGGTTAGGCGGTTTGGGTTATAAACCGGTTTCAGAGGAAAGATGTTTGAACCTATCAAATCGATTTCATCGGCCGGACAAAAAAAACCATTTTTTTGACAGGCTTTTTCCAATTGTGTCAAACGAGACTACGAGCTGGTATACAAATTGACTGGTTGGGTCAGATCTCAAACCGGTTTTCTTGATGAACTGGGCCGGGTCATAAACCATTTAGCCCTAAATACCCTACAAAGAAATACAAAATGGGCTGTGATTTAAGGCCCATGAAACAAAACCCTAACCCTGAACCTTTTTATACAACAATATCTTCAAATGACGGCCACAGAAGCTGTAACTATCAAACCCTAACAACAATGGGCTTTGTTACTAAACAGGTTTTGGGCTTAATGAATAATATAGAGTTTCATAATTTTCTCTTAGGGGTATCCTCGTATATGTTTTGGGTATGCTATGTATAAAACCAAAACAAAAATTACACTGTGAACACGAATACGGGGTTGAGCCGTAGCCCGTGCTACGGCTCATTCTACATAGGTTCCGCCCATGGATTATATATATTGCCCAATACCAAAAGGTTCTGGTTCCTGATCTGGGTTCGTTAACAAGTATCTACACAATTTGTTGTATTTCTTGATGTAATCATTTTATGTTCATGAAGGATCTATGGGTTTTTACCTTTTACCAAGTGAACTTTAGATTATGATCATGCCTTTTATTGTTATAGTTATTTTGAGGCTGTCATAATGAATCTTGTAAATTGCTTCCTTATATTTTTTATACATTGTTAACGTGTTAAATATTATTGAAAAACTATTCACATAATAAAATTATATTATTATTTATATGATTATTTTTTATAAATAATTTAAGTTTTATAATAAATTGATCTAGGAGCTTGTATGCATGATCCGGGTTATCAGGTTATGATCAAGACTCGATCAGGAAGTGTGATCGGGTCTGAATTGATGACCGAGAGACGAGAGTAGTAATAATAAAGGTCAAGATTTGGATCTGAAATTTGAATAAATTATCCGAACTCGTTTACTCGAACTCATGTACAAGTTTAGCCATTCAAAAAAAATATTGTCCAGTTATCCGAACTCGTTTACTCGTATCGAAACCGAATATACTAATAAGCATGATTTTTTTAAATATAATAAGTATTGTTAAAGATTGTTATAAAGTTAAAATTATGAAATTGCTTAAAGTGTAGCTGACTAGTCGTTTATGGCTTCTAGATAAGCATTTTAACGGATTTTCTTTTACCACATGACATTATAAACTGATATACACATGTTGGATAATGAGTAACAAGTACCCAATAAATATGAGGACTCGGATCACCAAAATCTTCTCATCACAATATACATCAAGTTAATCTTTGAATATGGATTTTTTTAACATATCATGTTGGGTGACATTTTCTTTGGTACCATTTTAGTCACACCCTTTTTTTTTGGAATGACTAGTTTCTTATAATCCCCTGTTGTCTGTGGAACTTGAACCCAAGACCTTCCCCTTCCCAACCTAGGTGTTTTAAAGGTTTTGCCCTTGCCAATGGACTTTGTCATCAATCTACTATATTTAGACCGAAACTTTCAGAACTTTTCATTTATAAGTTAAAATAATAATAACATTTTTTAGAAGATACGACAAAGTAATCACATTTAAACATGGAGTTTGTAAATGTTTTATTATGATTTTAGTTATTTTTTTGAATGAGGAAAAATGTCTGAACCTATCAAATCAATTTCATCGGCCGGACAAAAAAACCATTTTTTTTGACAGGTTTTTTTCCAATTGGGTCAAACGAGACTACGAGCTGGTATACAAATTGACTGGTTGGGTCAGGTCTCAAACCGGGTTTTTGGATGAACTGGGTCGGGTCATAAACCATTTAGCCCAAAATACCCTACAAAAGAAATACGAAATGGGCTGTCATTTAAGGCCCATCAAACAAAACCCTAACCCTCAACCTTTTTATACAACAATATCTTCAAAAAACACTCAACTGACGGCCACAGAAGCTCGAACCATCAAACCCTAACAACAATGGTGTCCGGATCAGGAATCTGCGCAAAGGAGGTGGTGGTGGACGCTCGCCACCACATGCTCGGCCGGTTATCCTCCATTCTGGCGAAAGAGCTCCTCAACGGCCAGCGAGTAACCGTCGTCCGGTGCGAAGAGATCTGCCTCTCCGGCGGTCTTGTTCGCCAGAAGATGAAGTACCTCCGGTTTTTGAGGAAGCGAATGAACACGAAGCCGTCGCATGGTCCGATTCATTTCCGTGCTCCTTCTAAGATCCTTTGGCGGACTATCCGAGGGTAAATTTGTAATTTGGCTATTTGATTGTTTATTGAATCAGTTTTATGTGTTTGTAATTTGTGGTTTATCATGTTACTGATTTTGTGCTTAGTGTAGATGCAAAATGAATCTAATATTACAGGCTTATGTAGTTAGTATGAACATAGAATTTATGTGTTTTGTATTGAAGTCACACATGATTAGTCTTTTTTGATGTTGAAAGATTGGATGATTGTTATGAATTATGTAAGATAAGAATTTGTAAGGTGAATTAGTTGGTTCTTGTTGTATTTTTTATTATTAGGTTGTTTGAATAGTTAGAAATATGTGGATTGAATTGAATGTTAAGGGTTGATGCTGGTTTGAGATGGTATGGCAATGTTGAATTTGTAAGATTTTAAGGTGATTTTGTTGATTTGAGTTTATTTTTCATTGTTAAGTTGGTTTAATTGTGAGGTTGTAAGTAGAAGGATTAAGGGATTGAGTAGAGTTAATTAAATTTTGAAAGTGTCACAAAATTGTAGGATATTTCGTAAACGGTAACATGCTTTTGTAAAAATGTATTCCAATAGTTGCTTTCAATTAGGTACAAAAAGTGCTTTGCTATTATCAAATCTTGTTTTTTTGAACGGCTAACAAAATCAATCCCGGGCACTCTCGGGGCACTCTCGGGGCACCTACTGGACCAAACGGAGTACTTCGAAAGTAAACCGAGTCCTCCATCAATTCCAGCGAAAACCTGATAACCCACCCGCCCGTAGGCACGCTGGTGAAATTACCGGATAACCCAAGTTTCCCTGGATCTCTTATCATTTATATCAAATCTTGTTTTAACCTGTGTTTTTGGTCTTGTTAACTTAAGCTATAAAAGTTTGAACTTTTAAGCGGTATGTTATTATATATAAATGAAATACATCTACTTGTATCGTGTTGTACTTGATTCAAGTTTTTAATTTGAGTATTTTTTTTAACTTATTGTTATTGTTATTTTTTTGTTTTGATTACAGCATGATTCCCCACAAGACCAAGCGTGGAGCTGCTGCACTAGCAAGGTTGAAAGTTTATGAAGGGGTTCCTACACCTTACAACAGGAAGAAGAGAATGGTCATACCTGATGCTCTTAAGTAAGTTGATTTATTTTTGTTTTTGTGGTATTTTAAAAAAGTTTACCCAATGATTTGCTTCAAATCAACAAGTGTTGTTATACATGTCACGGTGTTGATTTTTGTGAACACAAAATGTAGGGTATTGAGGTTAACTGCTGGACACAAGTACTGTTTGCTCGGTCGGCTCTCTTCAGAAGTTGGGTGGAATCATTATGAGACAATCAAGGTAAAAACTTTATTTATTTTTTTGTTATTTTAATGCGGTAAATACTGTATTTAATGCTGTATAAAGCATATTGCATCTTTTAAATCCTTGGTATTATTAAGCCCTTTATCGGAAAATGTTTGTTATTTGATAATTTGTTATGCAAGTCTAGGTGGATGTTAGATATATTTTTGTTCCTGAGTTGTTTCTTTTTATAACTTCATTTTTAACTTGCAAGATAAATTTTTATAACCTAGACATCAAATAAATTCTGTGATTTCTTTTTTTATTTGTTTGTTATTATTGGTTGATATATTTTTCAACATATCACTGAGCCTATACATATATATATATATATATGATTATAAATTACCGATATCCCACCTATATACCACCGCGATAACCGATATCTCAAATATCGGTCCTTGACTGATATTCGATATTTTTTCGCATTAACTGCATTAACCACAATAAACTTTCAAACATGAGTATATCAACTGTTGGTGGTTTTGACATTTAAGAAGAGTATTATTTACCGAATATGTTTATTGTAACTTATTTTGACTACATTATTGTTAATTACTTGCAGGATCTTGAAAAGAAGAGGAAGGAAAAAGCCCAAGTGGTGTATGAAAGAAAGAAGCAGCTTAACAAACTTAGAGCCAAGGCCGAGAAAGCTGCAGAAGAGAAACTTGGTTCTCAACTTGAAATCCTTGCACCGGTTACCTACTAAAGGTGTTAAACTTAGTTTCTTGCTAGAAGTTTTGTTTTTTATTGCGACAAAAACAGGTTATCTTTATTATTTAAGTTTTGCAATACATTTGTGTTGATTTGGTGTTTGTTTTTGTTATTTCATGATTGGTTTTCTATTAAAGCTCCAAATGAAGTTTTGGTTAGAGTAAAATGCACGGATAGTCCTTGTGGTTTTGCAAAGTTTCAGCTATAGTCCCTAGATTTTGGAAATTACACTCATAGTCCATGTGGTTTGACAGTTTGTTACGCGGGTAGTCCCTGGAGTGGATGGGGGTTAGTTTTCTTAGTTAAGTTGGTGTGAAATGACTAAAATACCCTTAATATAAAATAAAATAAACAAATCAAGTATTAAATATATAAAACATATATGTATATACACACTTACTTTTAGATCTGAAACTCATCCTTGTCATGTTTATTTTCAGATCTGAAACAATTGACTCATTTATGAATTCTTTTCAAATCTGATCTTGTTCGAAATCAATAGAAAATTTCAAAACTTTACCGATTCAAATCGAAACTTGTCAAAACAAACTGAATATCAATGAAACGTGTCTAACATTCACAAACAATACATTGAAACAATTGGAAACTTGATCAAATCAGTCTGAAACATATCAAAATGTTCAAAACTCTATTCGAAACAAACTGAAAATCTACCAAAACTGATCCGATCTCACCGAAAAAACAATCAATTCAGTACGTAATCGATCGAAACTTGTCCGATTCGCAACACGATTACTCGCAGAGCCACTCACCTCCATCAACCCTTGTCCGATTCAACCCTTAACCTGTTAATCGACTGAATTTACCTTTAATGTTAACATTAGCACCTATCATCACCTTCCTGTTCACCAATACTGGAAACCCTATGAACAAATCAGATCCATCCATCGCTGCTGCAGATAGATCCGACCACTGCTACAGTTACCACCGTCTCCAACCATCTTCTAGGGCCTTTTATGCGTCTCTCTCTCTCTCTGATTGACCTGTCTCTCTCTCTCCTGATTGATTTGTCTCCCTCTCTTGTCGTTTCTCTCTTTAAATGTGGTTGACGGTGAGTTCTGAAATGGAGGAGGGAATTAAGGTGGTAGAGATGTTGATGGTGGTGGAGTGGCAGGTGGTGACGGCTGGTGTAAGTGGTGGCGGCAGATGGTGGTGACTGGTGAGTGAGTGTTTGTGTGTGCGTGAGATGAAAGAGTTTAAAGGGTTAATGTTTTAATTTAATCCTAAGGGTATTTTAGTCATTTTACACCAACTTAACTGAGAAAACTAACCTCCATCCACTCCAGGGACTATCCGCGTAACAAACTGTCAAACCACAGGGACTATGAGTGTAATTTCCAAAATCTGGGGACTATAGCTGAAACTTTGCAAAACCACAGGGACTATCCGTGCATTTTACTCTTTTGGTTATATATCTATTTGGAATGTTTTAGTGCCAATGGGTTGGTTATGGTTAAGATGAGTTGGGTCAGAGGTTGGGTTTTGTTAGGGTTAAGATGAGTTTGTTTCTGAGCAAGCTTCTGTCAAAAATTGATATAAGTTGTAATCTACTGTTTAAATAGTTCATTTTAGTAGTTTGTGAAAGGAGTGAGCAATAACCGAGCTGTTACCAAAATCGAACCAAAAACAGGACCGAAATTAGCTGAATTAATAGAAAGTCGGTTGTTGGTTATTTTTTGTACCATTGGTTAACCGAGTATAACCGAACCGTATCATTTATATTTTTGTATATTTCTAGCTTTTTTACCTTTATTTCATGTTTGTGCTTTCATTTCATCTAGTTTTATGTATTTATACTTGTACTAGTCTAAGTACCCGTGTAATACATGGGTGGCTTAACACCAGCTAAATACATACAAAATTATAAACGTTTAAGCGTTAAACTGTGATTTGGTAACCATAATATTTTTAGAGTGTTGAACAAATCCTAATACTACATCTCCCTAATGTTCGTTATATAATAAGTTTTTGTTAACTAAATCTTCATGATGTTTTCATGCCTTTTGACCTATAAGACTTGAACCGGCAGACATCTAAAATATGTTTAAAAATTGAAATCTCTTCTAATGTGTGCAATAAAAGATGTTCATGTTAAAAAGGAACATCAAACCTAACAAAGAAGATAATCTGTTGCATTTAAAAAATATAGTAAACTGCCATTTTGGTCCCTGTGGTTTGGTCACTTTTGCCACTTTATTCCAAAACTCAAACTTTTTGCATCTAGATCCCCGTGGTTTCAGTTTTATTGCCATTTTGGTCCAAAAATGAAATCAGATCATATTTGTCTTATAAAATCCTGCTATTTTTTCCTTTTCCTCAGGGGCAAAATTGTCATTTCTTTTTTTATAAATAAATACTAGATTTTATAAGACAAATATGATCTGATTTGCCCCTGGGTAAAAGGACAAAATTGGAGGATTTTATAAGACAAATATGACTAGATTTTATTTTTGGACCAAAATGGCAATAAAACTGAAACCACAGGGACCCAGATGCAAAAGGTTTGAGTTTTGGACTAAAGTGGCAAAAGTGACAAAACCTCATGGACCAAAATGACAGTTTACTCTAAAAAATAAGAATAACCGATAAACCAGCATGTTAGAATATTTTATACTATAAGTTCAAATAACTAAATATGAAGCAAAAGTTGATAAAGTATTCTAAACCATTATAGCTTCCTAAAAAAGTAAACAGTATCAGGGCGAAATCAAAACAATGCTGCCAATAATAAGACTTACACCATTGAAATATGATACCATATAAACAAACTGTTCGAAAATTGTATACAACAAAATACATATAAGGATCATAATAATGTCGAAACATTGTACGATGACAAAAAAACGTTGAACATCATTACTACCGGGAGATAATTGTTTACCACATGTATTAACCACAATTTATACTTTAATGCGTAAATACTTTATTACAGGTTCGTTCGAATAGAAACAAAAATGATAGAAAGTACGTGAACTAAGATAAATAGATGATAAACATAAAAAATTCACAAGCCATTGAATATCTCTTTATATACAACATTCATTATTTTATTTGTAGGTCTGCCTTCATTGTCAAGTATTAGTAACTTGATTCCATCTCGTCTTGTAACCCTGGATAAAGCTACGTACAATTGACCATGTGTGAAAACTGGTTGTCTTAAGTACAAACCAACCTTAGATAGCGACTGGCCCTGGCTTTTGTTGATCGTCATCGCAAAACATACCGTTATTGGAAATTGCCTCCTTTGAAATGCAAAAGGAATCTTTTTGTCCGAAGGTACCAAATTCATTCTAGGTATGAATGTCCGAGAACCAATATTTCCACCTGAAATTATCTCAGCTTCAATTACACGGCTGTAAAGTTTTGTAACCTTTAACCTTGTACTGTTACACAAACCATTTCGTTGGTCAATATTTCGTAACAACATTACTGGAACACCAACTTTAAGCACTAACCTATGATTTGGTAATCCAGATACTTTAAGACCGTTCAGCACGCCGGGTGAGTATATTTTTTGCTGATCAGCGTTGCCATCTTCAGTAGGGCATAGACTGTCAGAACTAAGATACTCTTTTTCTTCACCTGGGAACAGTGCCAACAATCTGTCATTAATCTCGTGAACAACCTCATTCTTAGGCGCAAGTATAGCTCTAGTACTAAAGTAATTACGATCATTGTAGTTTTCCAATATTGACGGATAGACAAAATCAATCAGGCTAGAAATTGGGTCAGATGTGCTGTCAATTAAAAGCTCATGTGGTATTTCAATTATTGCTTCTCCATCATTGGAACCACCAACATTTCCCTCACCAACGTCCAACAACCATTTTGCAAAATTATTGATCTCTTCAACTTCAAATGTAGGTCTTCCAACGGTTAACCTCATGTTTCGAGTTAAAGTCAACAACTTACACTTACTCCACAGATAAGACGAACATAATGAGGCATTCACAATTTCTTGTCGTCCATCGTTTGGAACAACAGGTAATATTTGCCTAAAATCACCACAAAAAAACAATAACCTTACCTCCAAACAGAACATCAGATCTGCATGAATTAGAGATATTGAAAATGTCATGCATAGTTCTATCCAAAGCCTCAAATGCATGTTTATGAACCATAGGAGCTTCATCCCATATAATGAGTTTGGTCTGTTGTAGTAATTTAGCTACATCATCGTCAGGTTTAATGTGACAAACAGAATCCTCATTAAGATTCAAAGGTATATGAAACCTAGAATGCGCCGTTCTTCCTCCATCCAACAACAATGATGCAATTCCGTTAGATGCAACGTTTAATACGATCTCACATTTTGACCTAATTGCAGCAGACAATGTTTTCCATAAAAATGTTTTACCAGTTCCGCCATAACCGTAAACAAAAAATACTCCTCCATTGTTTCCATCAACTGCGTTCATAATTTCTTCATATACTGAACGTTGTTCATCCGTTAACAAATTAACCTGACCTTCATAAACATTTTGTAAATCTGTTCTGTCGTATGCAAGCTCTTCGTTAATCAATCGGCAGCGAAAGTTATCTAAAGATGAAGTATCTGGGTAAGGCATTGATACAAATCTTCGAAGCGATGAATTATTTCGAGTTAAAAACTTCTCAATTTCGCATAAAACATAGTTCTTTAGTTGCTCATCAGGAATTGATAAAGCTGTGAAAAATGAAAATAACATATTAAATTTAATGATAAATTTTTAGTAACTGTAACAAAAAAAAAATTAAATTTATAATTTTACCTGAAACACGATGATGCTTTAAGAATCTGTAAAGAAAATCATCTGTCATATACTTCCATGAGCTTTCCCAGACTACTTCAGGTCTAGATAAAGTGCTTGAGAGTAACATGGTGGCGAATAAATTGCGAATATAACCTGCGCTACCTGATATATTTGCTTCTTTGATGGCCTCAATGTACTCTGAGTCGTCATCCAACAAACCAAGCACATATCAAGCATCTCTAAAAGTATTGTATACTCGACCATTAACTGTTTTAATATCATCAAACGATGTTGGTCCTTTAACTTTGTTAAGAAGAATTCTTAAATAGTACGCTTCACCGGTAGACGGAGAAACGGAATGAATTCTGCCAATTGTTTTTCCTTTTATTCTCGGAACCCATATACGCTGGTCAAGCTTCCACACATACCAATGTGGAAACTGTGCATATGTTAGTGTACGTGCAACAGTGTCGTTAGGATCTTGATTACGTTGCATCCAAGACAAAAACATTGATGAGTTCACAGATGGCTTGTTTAGGACGCGATTAATATCTTCATCAGGACCGAAATAAACTGTTTATTGTCCAGGAAGATGGAAAGGCAACCTCATAACAGAAGGACTCCTATAATTAACTTCATTAAAAAAAAATCCTCCAAGAGGCTTCACAAGCCGATATATACCTACAATCATAATACTCTTTAATTTCATCATTTTCAGCTTGCTCGTTTTCATTATTGCTCGGAACCACAACAACTGTTGCTCTATCAGGGCCTTTATTAATATACTTGAACAAATACTTTATTGACGCCGCTTGGTTGCACCATTCAACGTTTATATGCGCCTGATATCTTTTCAAAAGTTTTTTTTGTTGTAAGGTACAACACTTCTGTTGTCTAACTCAGTTCTATTTTTTAAAACGAAAGCACCGTCATCTCTTCTTCTGTATAAGGGAAATCCGTTAGAATCCAAGGTTGACTGATCTTGAAATTTCTTGGGAAAACCTTTTGAACATTTTCCATCAATCAACCATACATGGAGAGCTCATTCTAGCGTTACCACATGGACCATGAATCATATGGTCTTTCACAAGCGTATATAGTTCCAGGTCTTCGTTTATATCAGGGATTTCTGCAGAAATAAACTGATCAACATGGTCTATAGTTGGAAGTTTGTAATCATTTTCCATGAATAAGCACATATGCGCATGAGGCAATCCTCGCTTCTGAAACTCAATAGTGTAAACAACTACACAAAAAAGTAAAAAACTGTTACATATCATTGAGATCATGTTTAAAAAAGTAAATTTAATAACATACCAGCTGCATCTTTTCCAAACAAATGACGGTCTTTCAAATCTTTGCAAATTGCATCCAGCTTTATTTTAAACATTCGCGATATAATATCAGGCCTATCATCCGGATTAAGATTTGTGTCCTTAAGAAACCTTTGAACCTCCGGCCACTTGGGATTACAGGTAATGGTTATAAAAAAGCCGGGATAACCATACCATTTACAAATAGCCATAGCGTCTAGATAGTTTTGCATCATATATCGTGACCCGCCTGTAAACGAAGATGGAAGGAAAATACATTTTCCAACCTTAGACAAATCTTGTTGGCCGTTAGATCTTAGTTTGTGGATACTCTCGTATGTATCAGACCTGAGATCATGTTGCTGAAATCTTATAAAGTTAAGTCGCTCGCTCTCAATCATCGTATAAGCATCAACCAAGAATTGTTGGAATAACCGTCGAGAATTTAGAATCAATGAAAACTGGTTACTACGATCTTGTACACGATACGCAAAGAACTCTCTCATTGTACAATTCGGACGTTTCTTGTTAGTAACATCAATGACACCCCAATGGGGTATGTCAATTCTGTAACCGTCGTCTCCATATGGGAACAAAATAGGATACTGAAGTGCAAGATAGGAAGGATGCAACTCACTTATTCTTTTTAATGACCCTGTTTGTGTCTCGACAACGATATCTCTATTCTCAAGAGCGTTATCAATATCTCCAACAATAAGAGCGACAACCTCGGATGAAGTAGGTAAGTTATAAGTCCGACCATCTTGTTCTCTTTTCCCAATAAGGCGAAGCTTCAAAGTAGTATTAGGATTCTCTTGGAAGCAATCTCTAACCATCCTATAAATTTTCACAAGCACATTGTTGGCATCCAACATTGCTTTGATTTGTTGTATCAACTTATAATCAGTTTCGTCTGAAGAAGTTGATGAGGAAGCATCGTCTAAACACCTGTTTCATAAAATTGACATAGTAAGTAAATATATAGTTAAAATAAATGTTATAAAAAATTAAGTTTTTGCATGGTACCTAAAAACTGATTGCCTGTTTGCCAACTCATTTTCAGTATCGTATATGTATAACTGACAAAATTTAGGTTTCCCTTCGTTTTCTGGCACAAGACTACCAATAGCATGATAATTTTCACCACTAATTCTGTAGCAAAAAGGAGCATTACCAGTATTAACGGTGTGGTCAACCTTACCACCCATTGACGTAAACGCAAACATAGAATTGTAACGTCGAATGTTCTTCAAAAAGTGCCTGCTTTCGTTATCATTGGACATGAATAGACTTTTATAATAAGGTGTCGCAGATTTGTAATTAGGTAACACAACTTTGGCATAACCACAACATAACATATGACATATTTTGCCACCCTCTTTTCTCCCGTTTCCTTTCTCTGCATCCCCTAAGTTTGCATAACAAACTTCACAAGTAATAACTTGATCACCATGATCCAAATAATCTGTTAAAACATACAACATTAGAGTTATATATACAACATTCATTAAAATAATAAGATATACATATTTATAAGTTTATATTTTTACATTATGTAGCATTACTTATAAACAAACCTAACCTGTAGAAACACCTTTATAAGGATCTCGTTCTACGGTTTCATCTGTGGTCAAGTCGATCATTGGTATAGAAGATGAAATACGTGGTTTGCATACCAACTTACGTTTCCCAGATGATAGCCTTGGCAAATTACAATTCAAAGATGATGTGCGGGTGGTTGATGTGATGCCAGTTGAAATATTTATTCTAAAACCATTTGCTCTCGTTGTAAGATTGCTCGTAGTACAACTAATGTTACCTAGTACAATTAACAAAAAGCATAGTCAACATATCGATGCAAAACAATACAAACATAATAAAATATATATTCATTAAATTAATAAATTACTTACTTGTTACCATACTTGAGGGACTTGGAGTAACATTATTAGCCACATCAGGAGTGGATTCAAAATTGTAACAACCAATAACATTGACTATGTTATCCGATGTAACACCTATGGTAGTAGATCTTCTTTTGTCAATAATAGATCTAGGTAATCGCATGTTATCTCTATCCTTGTTTTGTAGAATTCGAGTCACTAATAGAAAATATTAAAGCACAAAAAATAAATTCATTGTCACGTATTTATATAAAATTTAATTCATACTAAACGTAATTCAAATAATATATGATAAATTAAACAAAAGTATAGCTTATAAAATAACATACCATCAGGTGAAACTGGACGATGTTGTGTAACACACGGAGTGGAATTAATATTGGTGGATACAATATTGAGGGATGACGATGTAGTTCCTCCATTTGATCTCTTATTATCCAAGTATAATTTCCTTAATTTCCTTCTATGAGAAGCCTCGTCTTGAGTAACAATTGGGAGGATAATTAACAGAAAATCGTATACATATTCACAAAATTATAATAAAAAAAAAAACAAATCAAAATAGTTAGTTGTAAATCAAGAAAGGATAATTTTCATTTTTTTATAAAAATATATAGCTAAAATAATACCATTGGTTATGCTTGATAAAGGTCTTCTGCCTCGTCGAACTTTGAAGAAACATAAATAAAAAAATGGAAGAATTAATAAACAATTCGAGCATAATAATTAGCTAACTAAGTAGGCGTAAAAGAATCGAAATGGATAATGAAAGAATTAGTGTTATACCGTTAACAATGTCGGTGGATGTGTTTCCATTTCGGTGAACTGCGTATAAAAAATATATATATACTCAAATAGTTGTTAAAATAATTATCATGTGCTAGCTAATTTTAAAGTTATTGTTTTTAAGGAATGAGTAGGAAAAAAAGTTGAAAAACTTTAAATAACTTACCATCCTGAGTGTTTTCTTTATCAATGTCATTGTATACGGAGTCAGTCTTTGGTCGTTTAGGCATTGCTGGCAATTTAAAAAAAAAGTGTTACAATAAAGAGTTGATATGTTGGATCACATGTTAAGTAATATTTAATCAATCCAGATTCAGATATAAACTCTAACTAACCATTATGGTGGTAATTGTGTACATCGATCTCTATTTTATACGGACTCATAAATCATAAAATTTATGTCAACGGATATAAACAAAAAACGGTTACACACCAGTCTATATTAACAATGGAATGCATTAACATTAATGAACAAAAATTAATATGAAAAACATCATAATTTATAAAAACAAAATAAAACCAAAAAATTCTTAAATAAAGTAAGTAATTGGGAACAATAAAAACAAAACCAAAACAAATTATATAAGTTCTAACTAAAAGGAGAAATAATAGTCTCTATAAATAACGCTCCGTTAACTCCGTTAAATGTATCAACATCTTGTAAATATTCTAACTCTTCGCCCGTTAGTTTAATGGTAACCATATGTCCCCATTCACTCATTAAAATCCATGTGTTGTACTCCATTATATGTGGTTGGTGCCGCCTACTTTGGAAAGAAACTGTTTGAGAATTCTGAAAAGATAAAACCTTATGCAATACTTCACCATCGAGTTTGAAGAGTTCAACAATAAGCTCTTCAGGTTTGGAAACAACAAACATGTGAATCTTCCGGTTTAATGTGATAAGATGCCCTTGGCTAGGAATAAGATCTTTACTCAAAGGAAAATTAATAAGTTTGAATGTTTCAGATAAAACATCAAAATCAATTATAAACTTCTTTCAAATTACCCACCAAGATTGTGAAACAATGAAGTATACGGTCTTAGCGGATAGTGTTCCAACAGACCACGCATAAGAACTTGAACCAAAGTTAGTTGCATTCAAGAATTCGACATCTCTCCATATACCAAAACATCGAGAATAGACACTTGCAAATACATTATTGTATCGACGTTTGATGTGGAGTACTTTAAGGTCGTTAGATTGATCGTAGTAGATAGCGCCAGTATCATATTCGTGATCGTATCCATGTTTAGGGTAGTCATCAGATAAAATAATATACCAATTAATAGTTGGATTCCAAAGGATAAGTTTGCTAATACAGTTTTCCATGAAAACTAATAAAAGTCCGTCGAGAAAAGAAAGAAAACGTAATGATAGTGGTGGAGTCTCGAAAGGAAAAAATATACTTTTCGTTGAACCAAATTCAATCTTGCCACAAATTACGTTATCAACATCTATTGACATATCATTCAAAGATATTAGCTTCCGATTTTTAGCTTTATTAAGGCATACACAACGCAACATGGCAAACTGATTAGTTGATAATTCCGCACACCATGCTTTACTAACACATTTGAATTGACAAATTGATTTTGCAGGGAGCCTAGACAAAACTTCCACGACTAAGGTGTCAAAATCAATAGCTTCCATGATCTGAACTACATCGGAAGAAAAAAATATGAAATACATAACGATGATGAATTGTGTATATCTATATATATATATATATATATATATATATATATATATATATATATTAATATAAAGATACATTCTAATCCAAGCATGTAAGTTAAGTGAATGCTAATATGCAAAAACAACTATTGTGAAAAAAAAACATATAAGTTCAAGTAAAATGAAAATCATTAGCATAACAATAGATTAAAATACAAACTAAACAAACTAACCGAGTTCAAAGGTTGAATCACCAGGAGCAAATTAGCACAGGAAGAAACGTGTTTTGATAAATTCTTATTGAATCAGCCAATAAGAAATGAAATGGTGATATAGAACTAACAAATTGAAACCAACTCTATATCAATATATAGAGATAGATGCTACAAAAAAATGGAAATATATTTATGTACTATCTTACTTTTGGAAGTGATTAAATTGAAATATAGATTTCCATAAATAAATTTACTTACCTTATATTAAAGATTTTTTTAAGGAAAATGAGATTGATCACATCTTTCAAATTAAATAAGAAAATTGTATTACGAAAATATGAAGATTGTAACTACTTATTAAAATAGACATATCAAACACTAACACCATTGAACCTATTACAAAATAAGTTATTTGTAACATTACAAAACATCTACATAAACTAAACCATAGTAAAGTAAGCAAAGTTTTCATGTCCATCAACCCAACCACCAAAATGTATCTATTTAAAAGACTAACAAACAACTTACCAAACCATAGTTGTTTTAAACAAAATGTATACCAGTCTTCCTTAGACCGAGGTTACATCATTCAACACAATCTTCCTCTGTGAAGTTACATATGTGAAGTGCAGCATGTGTCCAAACTGCAACTGGTTATCTGCCATGAATTTCCTCCAACCATCAACGGCGTAACGTAACGTACCACCGTTTAACTCAGTCTTTGTTTCATAAACTTCAACATCATGTTTTGCACAGATAGAGGTTGCAAGTTTTTAGACATGCCTGCTCTATTTACAACCTCAACAGGAAGCCGCTAAATGCGTTGAAAGAAAGCAAAATATAAGTGAATAGAAAGAATGAAAAAAAATATGATGGTAAATCATGTAAAAAAAACTTACCAACCTATATTCTCCTTTACGACTAAAGTTGAAGAATTCAGGATCCATGCCGACACCGGAAACTTTGCTTGCATTCCTTGTAACCTTCTTTCGATGCTTCACATTTTGAACAGCAGTTAACCGTTTCTTTGCCTTGTTTAAGAAAAAAAATATATAGAGGTAGTTAACACCAAATATAGTATATATTGTAAAATTAAAGTTATCTTGTACAAAGACTATTTATGAAATTGGATAACATACTGCTTTGGCTGGCAAACAATTATTTTACTTAAAGAAATTTACACATAATATATACACTTTGTACGACTTATAAACAATTTAGAACATTAAATCTAAACGTATTGACTTTTTACTAAATTAATACTCGTTTCATTCTACTTGAACATGAATCTCAACAGATTCAAGTTGACCACAAAAAAAAATAAAATATGAAAGACACTATAATTTGAATTTTAAACATGTTATTCACCAACAATTATAAATTTTCTATCAAACCTTATGAATATGACTAAGCAAACAATGACAATAAAAACGGATATTAGTAAAATTAATAAAAATACATTAAAAATTTAATACCTTGACGGTTTCAGCAGATGGACGATACGGAATAGAACCAGATTTTGTAGAACGTTTTCGACCTTTGCATTCTTTGTTCAAATTCTCGACTGTGTCGGATCCGTCGGCAAAAAGTTTAGCTTTTCCTTTTCCTTTAACCTGTTGTGAAAGAATAGAGTTAGCACATCCATTATTTTACATCTTATATGTTTTTATAAATTTATAGCTAAAAGTATACTGCATCATATTTCATATACAAAATGTAATATATTTTGACAAAAAAAAAAAAAAAACGGCTAAAAACCATCCCAGACCGACTTTCAATTCGACCTAATCAAGCTGCAGTTTATTTTTCAAATATAATAAACTTATTAAATTATTGTACAATGTCATCAGTATTCAAATACTATTTGACTAGTAAACCTAGGAAATAAACAATGTAGTTGTTAAACCTCTAATACAACTAATATGAGCATTGAAAATATTTCATGTACCTTACGTATCCAACAAATTGATTTAACAATGTGTTTGTACAAACAAACAACCAAAAACAGCCTATAACACTAACGATATAGATGCAACCTTAGGTTTCAAATCAGTACTAAAGTTCGTATCGGTTAATTCAAGCTTGAATTTCTAAACATGAGTTTTAATACGCAATTATCATAAATAAATTAATATAAATATATGTTAGTGGTGGTAAACTTACATCTTGCATTGTCTTGAAATGTGAAGCATCACCTTTTTTCAACGTCTCTTTAACATGAACCTTCTTCGGTGTACGTGACGGGACTGTTCCTGATGGACTTTCATTAGGAATATAAATGTTATCATCCTCCTCCTCTATGTCCTGGAAAACATCATTTTGAAAAAAAAAGACGGGTAAAAATGGATACAAAATGTATTACTTAATAGATACGAACCTTCAAAAGCGTTTTAAAGTAATCGGCCTTAGAGATCTGAAATACATCATCGTCATCGGATTCAACCTTCTTGCTAAACCTTATCTCTACCTCGTCTTGATACACGGTTAAGCCAAATAAAACATCATCAAGTTTTTCAAAAACCAGAAATCATCTTCTTGAACGCCAAGATCGTTGCAAAGTTGAGTCCAACCTTGTGAAAATACATAGCTTGAATTAAACTTACTTGTTGACACAGTCCACGAAGAACCCTTATAATTTATTTCATATGAGCCAGCCACTACATTGTCTTCAAAACATTCTTGAACAAAAGAATCTTCAATGATCTACACAATACATTGAGTTTTCACTTGTACGTTAGATGATAAAGTGTGAAAAACCTGTTAACGATAAAATGTAATGAAAATAAAATGAGATTACGTACCGTAAAACCCAATCTTAGATGACGATTAATTGTGAAATAAGATTGACCACACACGCCGTTAACATAAGATGAAAGATGGAGACCAAAATGGTTCAATGGAAGAAAGGTCAGCAAACAATCCTTTTGAAGATTAAGTTCTGAAACAACTGTTTGCCAGCCGTCAGTTAAGACTGGCATACATTTTACTTGTTTCAACATTACGACCCATTTTTCCCACTTGAATGATATATACGCAACTTCTTATTGGCCCAATTCTCTCCATAGAATTGAGTAACAAAGGTGATAGGGACATCCTGTATATATATTAATATTCAGTATATTTAGTATTATAAGTTTTAAACATCATAATACTAAAAAATAATACTAAAAAAATGAATTATAGGTAACATAAACAATGCTTACTATACTCATTGATGACGGGTTCAGAAGATACTTTACAAACGAAGTATACATTTTCAAACCTGCAACAATAAATATGCTAAGAAGAATGATTTCAAAAAACAAAAAATATCACATTCTCATAGTTTACCGAATACTAATACTTACAATATACATAAAAAACACTACGGACAGAACACTTATTCGACTATACATACTGTAGATTCAAATCATGCAAAGTACAATTGGTATATACACAGAAGTTGAACAAAGCATAACAAAAATAAACTACAAACACTAAATTTCTAACAATTAAAGACTCAATCTTACAAAAACAATAATATAAACGGTTAAGATTCGAAGTATATCAATGTAATGGTCTACAATCAACGATTGGAACGATTAAATCAGAAAATTATGAAAAAAAACTGAAGGAAGTTAAATGTTATTACCTTTAAATCAAGATTCCAAGCCCTAGTTCCGGCGCCGAAAACCTTAAGACCGATGATTCCGGCGATAATCCGAGCCCTAGTTCCGGTCGCCGATGAAGTCTCTCCTTGGGATGATTTGAGTGATGATATGATAGTATAGATTGGTAAGTTCAATGTCTATAATTACAACCGTCATTTGAAATATTACATAAACAACCCCTATAGTTTGAAAATTGACGAAAATAAAATGGATTTAACCATATATTACAACAACACCCTTTTATGTTCCACTAAATGTTAATAAATATTGAAGCAAGTGTTAAATTATTATTATTATTAGTACATATATAATAAAATTAGTAAATTATTAAATGTTGTTTAAATTTTATGTATTCAATTTTTCATTTTTTTATATTAAATTTATATAAATAAGTTTAAATAGTAAGTTATTTATATAAATAAGATTTGTTATAAAGATGTTAATAGTAACACTATATTATACATAAAAATTAAGTATAAAATAAGTTTTATATCACATGTGAATACTGAGGGATTGGATATTTAAATTTTAATTATGACAAATCTTTATATAACATCTAGAGTAACCTCCAATATATCAAGCGTGAATAATCAAAGGTTGTTAATCTATCTTTATAAACAAAAAAGTAAATCGAGATATATTAATAATTAAAGAACAGGTGGGTTAATAAACGATAAAAACGAATGTATGAGTAAAAATTGATAAAATGTAATACTAAGGAAACAAATATTTTTTCAATTCATTCTGTATCCTAAAACAATTTAAGCAACACCTTCTTCATTAACTTCTTCTTTACACTCTACTTTAACACGTGCAAGACGACGTTCAGGAATACGGACCAAATATTCTGTGCCTCTAAAAACCATCATATCAAATTTTGATTCTGAAATCATCTCAAATATAATATAGTGTCCGTCTATAATTTTCATGTTTTCTTTAATTTGATTCCATCCAGTAGTGAAATACAAATTTTGACAATGCTTCTCCATAAAAACCAACCATGTACGGTTAGGAAAAACAGTTATAGTAACATGGTTGGTAGGTATTATGTTCTTCAACTTATGATGAACAAAAAATCTATTGATAAGCTGCAAGTCAAAAAAAATAATTATGTTAAAAAAAGTTTTATAAACTTAGTCAAAAACTAATATAGTATAAATATAAAAAAATTAATCACCAAATGATCTTTATGTTCACAAAACTGTGATGTTTGGCAGTATAAGAAATCATCTTGAGCAAGTGCCAAATCTTGATAGAAGTATATGAGTCGAAAAGTTAGACTACCTTCGTACAGAAATAAAAGCAATGACTTATTTGGTAACAGTAGTGACTGTATCATGTTAAACCATCCATCATGAAAAAAATTTGAAGACCCTGCTTTTCTAACCCTGACAGTAAAAACTCTTCGATCAGTTGTAATGATTTGAACCATACAATCAGGATGTAACTTGAAATCAGCTACCCAATTGTGGTAATTCCTTGGTAAAATATGTATACAAATTAAATAATAAAAATAACATATTAAAATTAAATTAAGAATGAAGATAACATGAACATACTCGAGACTTCATCTTGTTGTCAGAAAGATAAAGTAAAAAACAATTCAAAAACTCCATTGGTATATGAATGTTGGACAGGATGAAGATGATTATGTATTATGTATAGTTAGAAGATAAAATTATTTATAGTTAGAGTAATACTCTCAATTATGGAAAAATATATTTTGTCAATTTTGTGCATAAATATATTACTATTTTATAAAAAAAGATGTAAGAGTACAGTTTATTTGTTACAAAAAGTGGGAATTAGAAAATTAAAAATATAAATAAATTTATTGACAAAATTAAAGGAGTCTATTTAAAGTTTTAAATTAAAAAACGGATTGTATTTTTTTAATTTTGTATTACTTTAAAAACGTTAATTTTTTTTTTAAAAATAGTATGTAATACTTTCTATAACCTGATTAATATATATGTTTAGAATCAATTATGGCAAGTCTATGTAAAAACAATTTGATAATGTATTAACTAATTTCAGTAACAATGATTATACTTAAATACATTACATTACATTTATAATTAAATAGCTCAGAAATTGAAAAATCTACCAAAAATTGAATTTTGGTTACAAAGATTAGAAAATAATATGAATATTTTAAATAATAAAAAAGCATCATTTTTTAAATGATTTAGATTATCGAAAGATATATTAGGTCTTATGTTTTTAGTAACATTATAATTACCCTAGTTATAATAAAAAATTTAAATAATAAAATGATATATTATACTTATAAGATAACATTATTTATGGTTAGAGTAATAGTCTCAATTATAGAAAAATATATTTATCAATTCTGTGCACAAACATATTACTATTTTATAAAAAAAAAGATGTAAGAGTACAGTTTATTTGTTACAAAAAATGGGAATTAGAAAATTAAAAATATAAATAAATTTATTGACAAAATTAAAGGAGTCTATTTAAAGTTTTAAATTAAAAAACAGATTGTATTTATATTGATTCTATATTAATTTAAAAACGTTAAATTTTGTTATAAAAATAGTATGTAATATTTTCTATAACCTGATTAATATATAAGTTTAGAAACAATTATCATAAGTCTATATAAAAAAAATTGATAATGTATTAACACTATTTCAATAACAATGATTAAACTTAAATCCGTTACATTTATAATTAAATAGGTCAGGAATTTGTAAATCAACCAAAAATTGTCTTTTAGTACAAATAGAAGAAATAATATGAATATTTTAAATAATAAAAAATTGGCGTTTTTAAAATGATGTAGAGTATCAAAAATTAGATTAGGTCTTATATTTTTAGTAACAATATAATTACACTATTTATAATGAAAATTTTAAATAATCAAATGATATATTATTACAATGAGAGCTAGCAAAAAGAATAATGATGACATATATATATGAAACAAAAATAGAATTATCAAAAAAAATTAGCAAAAAATAATTGTTATTCGAAACAAAAAACTAAACCATGAAACAATCATGTTCAGATAAAACAACCACACAAGTCAAACCATTGTCAATTGCGAAAAAAAAAACAAACAAAAATATCCAAATACGGAAGAAAAAACAAGGGTCATTCTATACGCACCCCCCTAATTACTAATTACACCCCCTATAAAAACATCACATCCATCAA
The DNA here is from genome assembly GCA_030545235.1 of Helianthus tuberosus. NCBI lineage: Eukaryota > Viridiplantae > Streptophyta > Magnoliopsida > Asterales > Asteraceae > Helianthus > Helianthus tuberosus. The sequence continues at coordinate 173,329,940 of CM060353.1, read as the reverse complement.
TGATTTGCTTTTTGTTTTTAGTCTTTTTTGTCTTTTTTGTTATATTTTGTTGTCTTTTTGTTATTATTATTATTATTTACTATTAGTAATGAATTATTATTATTATTATTATTATTATTATTATTATTATAACTAATTATTATAACTAATTATTTATCCAATTACATTTATAGTAGTAATAGAAACTATAAAAAAAAATAAGTACATTCTTACAAAATTATATTATTAAACATTTTACATACCGAGCTTTAATCTACAACATAATATGTAGCAGGTTGTGCTATCCAAGAATTATACATATTTTGACGTGATTCAAATATATTCTCCCAGCCAGCTGCATCATTTCCTCTCATTAATTTCCATAGGTTGTTTGTGCTGGCAATTGGATACTCTCCTTGCAATTCTACCATTATAAAATGGTTACCATTCACGTGTGCAATTGTAATTATTTTTTTTTCTGGGAACTCGTGAGGGCCTCTCCAAAGCGAAAAACAAGTAGAACTGTTTCTTTTTTCTTGAGATAAAAAATGAACGATCACATTAAACTTGTTCGCAATCAAGAATCCTGCCTCTGGCATAATCATCCAGTGTTTTTCAGGTGCAACCCCCGATCCTGACCAAGCCAAGGACGTGAACACATCTTTGAATGAGCCTAAGAAAGCCTTAGTGTACTTATTTCTAAACTCGAGTAGCTCTTCCATCAGTGATCTCCGGATAAATAACCATTCATCTTCACCGTACCCGAGAGCAGAAGCTGTCGCCCGAAACCCACAATTTCCATCACCTAACACGTTATGTATGCGTGTAACATACGCATGGAAGATTTTTGGAATTAGATGAATATAGTTGTGTATCACCTGTGATGCTTGATCTTGGTTCAACCCCATGAAGTCATAGCCTGGCGCACTTGTAGAGTTGGCGAAAGAACTTTGTCCGACAATATCTTGGTTCAACCCCATGAAATCATATCCCGGTGTGTTTAAAAGGTTGGTAAAAAAACCTTGTCTGTCTGTATCTTGTGTCATGAACGGACTTGGTTCACCAGGATCGTCCTTGAATGGTTTTTTTTTTCGTAAATATCTTGATTTATGAACGGACTTGTTTCACCAGGCACTTGATAGTTCACGTCTGGACTGATGTAACCAACATAATCATGATCTTGGGAGTTCACAAATGAACTATGCCTTGCAGGTTCTTGAGTGTAATCCTGCTCTTGATAGTTCGTAAATGAACTATGCCTTGCAGGTTCTTGAGTGTAATCCTGCTCTTGATAGTTCGTAAATGAACTGTGCCTTGCAGGTTCTTGAGTGTAATCCTGCTCTTGATAGTTCGTAAATGAACTGTGCCTTGCAGGTTCTTGAGTGTAATCCTGCTCTTGATAGCTCGTAAATGAACTGTGCCTTGCAGGTTCTTGAGTGTAATCCTGCTCTTGATAGTTTGAGATTTCACAAGCACATGGTAATCCATAACACTTACGAACTTGACAACGACAATGTGAACGCTTTAAATGACGCTCTGCTATTATTATATCAAGTGCTTCATGAGAAACAGAGCCATGTAATAGCTTCAACATTGGTAGGTTGTGTTTATGCATTAGAACAGTTCTACTTTTTTCGAAGCTATCTTTAACTATTGTATATTGCGAGTTCATTACTTCATCAATGTGACGAACAATCTTATCTAAGGTACAATTTGCTGAATTCAAGAATTTTTTTAGCTTGGCATGTTGGCTTTCAGCTCTGTTAGTTGTCTGATTTCCGAAATGTAAGCATTCATTAGTCCATACGGACACAAACATTTCTTTATACTTGTTTAACCAAGTACTATTCAAGTAATCCAAAACATCTGCAAAGATAATAATGATGATAACGATGGTAACAATAATACTAACAGAATTATAGTAATAATACATACCTTGATGATGGATTAACATTGACTGAAGTTGCTTGTAATTTTGGAGGAATGATGTCCACGTTTGAGATTCAACGAGTGCATTCCACATTATATTGAAGATTTTCCATTCATGATCCGTGGTGAAAAATGATTTGCAGTTTCTAAATATACTTTGAGAAACGTGCCACCTACAAAGTAATCGGGTAGCATTCGGAAAAACTTTCTCACATGCATTCATCAGAGCTAACTCCCTGTCCGTAACTATAACACGTGGTTGTTGCATGCTCTCCTCTAGAGTTGATTTTAAACAGTTTAATGCCCAAAGATATTTCTCCTCTGTTTCTTTACGCATAACTGCAAAAGCTATGGAGATTGTCTTGTTGGTAGAAGTTACACCAACAATTTCAAGAAAAGGCAATTTATACTTGTTCGTATTGTATGTGACATCCATAAGCAACACATATGGAAAATCAAGGAAGTACTTGTATGATATTTTAGGAACAAAGAATAAGTCTTCCGACTTGTTTGAAACTCTATTGGTAGAAATTTCAAAAGTATACCCTTTATCATTTAAATGAGACATTAGCACCTCCATCAAAGATTTCCCTTTATGATCCGTTGCTCGAATTTTATCACGTGCGTTATATATGTTTTTAATTGTAGAGACATTATTTTCATCGCGCTCCTTCATAACACCTAAAATATCTTTTGGGAACACACCCTTCCCCGTCAACTCTGCCACCAATTGGTGTTCATTAGGTGTCAATCGTTTGAGGATTGAGTGTCCCTCCATATATTCTCCGGGTGGATGATTATGTTCACCAGCTTTTACTTTTAACGTCCAAGAACCATTCTTTTTTGAAAATTTCCCTACCATTTCAAACGGGCAATTTATCTTTCTAGTGCCGGTCTCTCTACTTGAATCTTTAACTGATTTATACACACCACCACGATCACACATAAGTACAACTTTAGACACGTAGCCATTTTTAGCTTTCGATCTTTTAGTCACAATAGCGTAACCAAGACTACGTCCGGTGTTTCTAACCCATTCCATCAACTCTTCACGAGACTTGAACACCTAAAAGTGAACTAATATTAGTTACAAAATATTAGGTGAACAAGCTTGAGTAGTTACAAAATATATATTATCCAAACAAACTCATTTAAACTAAAACAAGACCCTTAACCTAGCTAGATTATATAACTAAGTTGAAACTTGAAACATGGGAATTAAAAACTATACCTGATCTGTTGAAAATCCAGACATCTCTTTAACTGTAGAGAGCGAAGGCTACTACCGAAGCTCCTCTTTTAAAGGGTCATAAAGCTTAAAGAAAAGTAGGATCTCCTCCTTAGTTTTCACAGGTGGGGGAACTTGCTATGAATCCTACATCAAAAAAGAAGTAAGTGAAACTAATAGCATAATTTTTTTATATAACAATGTAATAAAGAGTTAAAGGTGTATGACTATACATGAATGCATATCAACTGAATATTACCTGCCCCATTTGTACCAATAATTTGAGGCATATCTCTCAAATGCACCAATAATTTGAGGCACCAATAATATGATCATTTTACACTTTTTTTTTTCAATTTTAATAATAATAATAATAATAATAATAATAATTCATTACTAATAGTAAATAATAATAATAACAAAAAGACACTAAAATATAATAAAAAGACAACAAAAAGACAACAAAAAGACAAAAAAGACTAAAAACAAAAAGCAAATGATTGATGGATGGATTGATGGATGTGATGTTTTTATAGGGGGGGGGGTGTAATTAGTAAATAGGGGGGGTGTGTATAGTATCACCCAAAAACAAACGATGATATCAAATGTTTGAATTAAAGGTGAACTACTTTTCTTTCTTTGGAATTAGAAGCACTGCATCGACATCATCGTCTTTACGCATTTTTGATGAAGACTGGGAAGAAACATCATCCACATCATACACGGTATCCAAATTGCGCTTCAAGTCACCTTCGCTCATCGTATCCAACTTAGCATCCTTCTGATCAAACGATGTTGTAAAGCCAACTTTAAAAACATTTGAGTAAGGGGTTACATCATCTCCCGTTTGGGATATAGAATCCTAAAAATATAAAATAAATAAAAAGGGATGAGTTATAAATATACATTTAACAAATAATGAGTAAAACTTAAATCATATATAAACTAAAGGATAGTAAACCTTAACGGGAAAATCGACATTACGATTGGAATCGGATGGTTCGACATTGACGGCTTCCTCATCAATAGGCTGATTTTATTTTAAAAAAGTAAATAAAGATGATAATAATGATAAGTTAAACATTGTTGGCAAATTGTACTAATAGTATCAAGGTGAAATGGAATAAATATACCTGGATAGTGTCAAAATGTTTATCAAGCTCGGACAAAATCACCGGGTTATCGGTCATCTTGGAGACTGAGTAGCCATCTGACTTCTTGCTAATGTTAAAAGAAGAAACATCTATCTTGAACGCAAACTTCCTATTGAGTAAAGAATTTAGCTCATTTGGAAAGTTTCCTTCGTTGGCTAACTGTTGAAAAACAAAATATACTTCAATGTTGTAGAATAACCAAACATATGGTAAAAGCAATTATTTAGTACATACTTCAATGTTGTTGTCTAACAGCTGATTCGCGTTAACCTTCAAAAGCTTTGTCACCTCACGCTCAAACAATGTCAGAGTCACAATGCCAGTACAATCTTGCACACGTATAGAAAGCCTAATTATGCATAATATATTAACAAGATTTAGTTTTTTTTGACAAACCAAGCTTAGCACAAACAAAAAAAAAAAAAAAGAATATGGATAATGTTTACCTTGGAATTGATGAAACGGTCCTTGTATTACAAACATCAGTCTTGCATTCCAAGACAATAACCTCTTCAAAACCATCAGTACCATCCTGCTTCTCTTTAACAACAGTAATGGTTGAAACCTTTTTGTTGCAGCTTGTGCACGCGTTGTAAAACCACTCATCGTTCGATGCAAAACTCTTGATAGTCCCAACAATGACAACAAACTTCGTATGTGTTTAAGAAATAGATAGTGTATAACAACAAAGATAAAGGAAAACATATTAAAACAATTTTAATCCGTGTTACCATATCTATTGAGTTTAACGACCCAATGGGATAAAAAGTCAAGTCAGAAAAGAACTCTTCAGTGGCAGACTTCACAACAGTAGAACTTAAGCCAGAATAACTGGAAGAAGTTTCGGGAGAGTTTCTCGATAAATCTATTCAAACATGAAATATAAGTATTTACACTCACAAAGCTGGTTACATAATTATAAAAACATATTATAATAGTGTACCTTTTTTTAAACTCAACAACTTCATCAATATCACTGTTAATTAAGACTCGAGTGACGGTATACAAATTAGATACAGACAAATGTCCTGTACATAATAATAAATTTTTTTTGATTAATTTAAACAACTATTAAAATTGAAACAGTAAAGAAAATACAGAATAGATTTAAAGTAATATGATACCTCCCCAGAATTTGTATTTTCCAAACTGAATGATTACGACCACATTTTTTTCACCTTGATTGCTGCTCTCATACTCCATTATTTGATCTGCATAACTGTCACAAAGATCTGCTTATTGCTGAACATTAAAGGTAGTCAAAAATAAAATTATTAGTGTAGAAAACATAACATAACAAAGATAATACTATCAGGAATAAAAGTGAAAAAAAAATAATAAATACTTCAAGTCTTCAAGCATAAACGTGACTTTCTTCTGGTTTTTTCCATTATTAGTTTTCATGTCTACCTCGAAGGGAAAACTTTTGACCACAAATCCAATTACATCTGAGGAAAATATAAATAGTGTCAACAAAATAAATATGTGTTATGTTGTATTATATAGTGTTAATTGTATATGATACCAATTGGACTTTTAAAAAACTTGCTATCATCTGTTGGATCCTCTACAACAGAATCAAACGGAGTAAAATCAAAACCCCATTCAGAACCAATAGCCTCGTGGCATTCCTCAACAACGGTGTTCTTATTAAGGTTAATCTTCAAACCACCGTGAGCGTATTTGACCTTCTGACGATTCTCACCCAACGAAGGATTTCGAATGGTCAAACAACGCTTTTCTTCTAAAAGATGTTGATATTCAGTTGCGTTTTTAGCTAAAACAAAAGCTTGCATTTTTGTTCCCTGACAAAAAAACAACATTATTTTATACAAAAAATACGTACTTTAAAAATTACCTGTATATAGTATTAAATTAAAACAGAAGTCTATGAACGCTTACCTCACTGTCCATGACTATCATATCATAGCAATAAACTTTTCTAGCGTTATTGAAATCAGCTCTTGTCCACAAACGAACAATGCGAATTCTGATGGTGTAGTTATCAACGTTGAGGTCCAAATTATTCAACAGTGTGATTGCAGGTTGTTCCATTTCTGCATAAAATTCAAAGGAAAGATTAGTAAAAAAAAACACAACAATATATAGTAACACATTGTAATAAATAATCAATCAATCTCTTATAGAACAGTCAATGGTATTCTTACCTAGGCTTATGAAAATTGATAGACAATTTTCGGAGTAGAGAAAAACGAAATAAATGTGAAATGTTTAAAGAATATTTATAATAGGTGGGCAATGTTAATTAAGGAAACATTGTATATTATACAAAATTAAAATATCTAAAAAATCAATTATAAAAACGCATAAACATGGAAATATGTCAAAGAATAACATTTTCAAAAAATACAGTCAATCAGTTTACATGTCCATAAATAGGTTAATTTAAACACTTATGAAGATTAACATATAATAAATAAATTTCAAAAATTAAAAGTATAAAAAGGGGAAACATAAAAAGTTAAGAAGATTATACGGTTCTGAATAAAAATGTTATCAACTATACAACAGTATACTATACATTTAATATGGCATATTAACACCTACTAACAGAAAAATGTTATCAAATAACGTAGTATAAAGATGTCATATTCACACCTCTGCCAAAGCTGAAAGAATGTCTACTTTCTCCATCGTGTCAGTTTTTTTTCAGCAATTTCCCTTGCAACGTCAACCAATTTACATGCTAAATCCGGGTGAGATTCATCCTCCTCACCATCACTTGCTTCAAGATCTTCTTCCAGATCTTCATCACCACCATCAATTATCAAAACCAAGCACTTGATATCATCTCCTGATCCACATTATGAATTAGTTGAGAGCAAAAAACAAATTATAAGAATTTTTATATATCCAGCATATCAAAATACTTATCTTTGCTTAGTTTTGCATCGATACATGTTAGCTTATACCTCTACACTTCATTAGAAATGCCACATACAACATACAAACATTTGAAGTTTTTAACTATGCTAAATTAAAATGCCACTAACCACCTTCTTAAAGTCCTTTGAAATTTGAAGTTCGTTCTTTAGCTTTACTTGAAACAAAAGCTTTCCAACATTCTACAACCTTAGCAGCAGCAACTTCAGCACTGATCTCCTTCTTCGACACGCATCCCGAAACCAACATAACAAAAATGTTCTTGAGCCTTGTATAGCACTGCACAACAATATCTATAATATAATCTCTCACACATTCAGGCGAAAGATCGATATAATGTGCAACCCTGATCAACATCATTCACAAAAAAATTACATCCTCAGTGACTCAAATCAGAATATAAACAATTAAAGTTAGGACACAAATTTCAGCGGGGAATTTTTTCACACTTTGCACTAAAATCAATAACTTTATTCTGGTAATTATAGGTCTGTAAACGAACAACTGGACACAAACGGGGGCATTTTCATGTTCGTTAATAAAGAATATCTATCAAACATACAGCAGGATACTATAAATTTAATATGTCATATTAACAACTTCTGACCAAAAAATGTTATCAAATGACGTAGTATAAAGATGTCATAATGTTCTAACATAGAACGATACTGTATAAATAGTATTAAGATACTGTAAACCAACACATTATCGGTAAATAAAAATTGTTCGGAGAAATAGTAATACATTATGGTTAAACGACAAACATAAAACAAAATAAACTTCAAAATAAAATGAATAAATACAGATGCATAAATAAACAAAAGAATTTTTTATTATCATTTGCATTATGCTTAAAAGGTGAAATCAAAATATAAGTTAGCTGATAGATACATGTTCATGACATTTTAACAATGATAAAAACATTAATATTCCTAAGTTGCGTAGGTAATCATCAAGGTAGCACTATTAAAATAATAACGAAGTAGAAAAAGATATCCATTCTCCAAACCAGCTTGGCGCATAAACGTTGTCCAACCTCTAAATGCATATCTAAGCTTTTTGTTACCGGTGTCGGAACGGAGAGCCAAAGTCTTTGAAAAGCCATTTCCAAACACAACAGTAATGTATTCTATGTCGGCTAGGTTAACGTTGGTAGCAAAATCATTTGGAAATATCTACATTTAAAAACAGAAACCAATATTAATATGCAATTAAGTCAACCGTATAAAACTAAAACATATAAAAAAATTATTAAAAGAACAAACTTACAAAACGGTTCGTCAAAACCCATTTCAGTTCATAAAAATCACCCACATGTATAGGGGATTCTACTATACCATCTTCAACATCCTTTGCGGACACATGTTGGTTAACATCAGATTCAACTTCAGAATCTTCAAACTCAACACCAATTTCATAATCAGGATCGTCAACATCAGACGGTACCAAGACCGACAAACGATGTGTTTCATCTTCTAAAATACCATACTCTTGAACTTCAAATACTTCTTCTACTCTTAAAGGTTGTTGATGGATACGATGCAAACCATCCTTGTGGAAAACTGAAATACTGAAATCATTATATCCCAATAATTGAAATATAACAAAATCCCCTGTTTCCAGATGAAGATCATTTGAAATATGTATCCAGTCAACGATACTATAGTTGGTACCAAAACGGCGTATGATGTATACCGTCCAGACCAATTTGTTTCGAAAACATATTGTGAAACGACAATCCAAGGGATCATTCTTGAAATAATTATCCATGAAGGCGGAATGAAGCAGCTGAAGAAAAAATATTTAGTAAACATAATGAAACAAAATAAGTTAAAAAATACAATACAAACAGATAACATATGAGAATAATACCAGATCCTTTGATTCTGTATCCGTCATCACACAATAGAACATAGGATTGACATATGTACCGTGGTGGCCTTTGATATGTTTCAATTTAAATGTTTTTATATCCACTTTTTCAAATACTATCAAATCATTCTGCTCAACAGCAAGCATTATAATAACTGTCACCCAACCTTGAATTATAAAAAACCCCCTTGTGTTCGATTCAATAACAACATACCACTTACAACCACTATCTGTTATTAGATCTACACATCCTACAAGATAATTAGCAACATCTATCAATGAATTATACCGCTTAGGCAATTCCTGAAAACAAAAATAACAATATAGTTATAACAGAAAGTAAACAATAAAAACATTGAAACAAATTAAAATTTATAACATCTAACAAAATAAAATTGGCAAATAAAGCAGAGTTCCTAACCAACTCAGATTTATACGGATCCGTCATATGAACTAGAAACCCAACTTCCATATCTGCAAAGAAAATAAGAATACACAAAAAAAAAAATTGAAATTAGAACAATGTTATATTCAAAAAAGCAGAACAAAAAGTCTGTTTTATTAAATTTTCTAACTCTGTAACAACATGGTAACATAAATCTGTCTACCTAATAAAAAATAGCGATTAGGGTTTATGATGGAATGAATGAACTGGAAAACTAACAAAAGAGGATTAACCTGACACAAATAGAAATCCATTACGATGTATAAGAACATCAATAGATAGACAAATTGCAACAATCAACTGGTTAAAATCTCATATAAAAAAGAATTAGCGGATCCGTTAACATCAACAACAACATACAAATCATACAACAAAATTAGGGTTTTCTAATAAAAACTAAAAAATCACATACAGAGGTGGAATCCAACTTACCGATCCTTGTATTTCGAAATCTGATGATGAACATAAAACAGAGCACGCTTCTTCAGTGATCATTTGAAACATCCGATTAAAAGCAAGAATTTGTATATAGGCGATATAATTGGAAACGGTTCCATAATTTCCAAAAAAAAGTTCCGATTATTGAATAAGTTTTCAACCTTCCATATATAATCTAAAGAAAGCGCTTAGAGAATTGAAGGAAATTGAAGGAAAATAGAGAGAAGAGGAGAACGCCGCCTAAAATCCCAATTATCTGGCCAAAGAGAATAGCCACATCAAAGTCAAATAGTCAACACTATTTTGCTTTAGTATAAGAGATAGATGTCATTTATTTATACCTCCATTTTATTTATTTATACATCAATTTCATGTAATTATATTTTCATTACATGTATTTCTAAGCAAAAATACTAGCCCTTGTTTGTTTTGGTTATTAACCGAAATTAATCAAACCAAATATCTAAAAATTAACCGAACTGATTAACTGATTACTTGGGTTATGGTTACAATTAATGTTAATAATCGAACCGAACTGTACACACCCATAGTTTGTGGATAGGCAATTACAAACATTATTCAATCAAACTTGTAAAGAAGTTAACATTGTAACAATGCAAGTTAACAAGCTTATTGCAGATTACAATAACCATTTGCAATCAAACATTGGTAGTTGCATAAATAACTTTTGTTTTTTTACATCACCATCAATCTATGACTGTTGTTGTAAATACTTGAAAAAACAAAAAACCAGTAGCCTAGTTCCACCGATAGTAATCCAAATCAAACTACATTGGTAAAATGGTTAGCCTGATAAATAAATTAGGTCAGTATTATTCAAACCAATTTCCGCAAAATACATCACTAGCTCTGCGTGAAGATTCGACAATATGGAAATTAAAATGTCTTAGAAAAACACCATAAACTAAATCATTTTTTTATAACCCACAAAAACTGCAAGCCCAAGGCTTGCCAAGTGAAGCAAAAAGGAAACAAACACAATAAACTAAATCACACAGGAGCAAGAAAAAAAAGGCGATACAAGCTATTGTCTTCACGGCTATGTGGTGTCTATGGAAATCTAGGAACGAAGTCATTTTCACTAATAAAAAACGTAACGAAAATAAAAGAAGATATCAAGGCATTGGGTTATTTGTGGATTGAAAATAGATCGATGTATAAGAGTATTACGTGGAGGGATTGGTGTAACTTTAAGTTGTAAGTCGTGTTTTTTTTTTGTTGGCCCTAAGGATTTGCTATTGGCCGTTTTTAATGATAGTTGCTGTTCAAAAAAAAAAAAAAAAAAGGAGCCATACCCAACAAGCTGCAATACTAACTTGACCCATATCAAACTTTTGCCATTTCTTCAAATAAGACATCGCCTACATTTCTTCAACAGCAGCAACCAAGGTACCAGACCCATTCTCAAAAACAATATGTTTCAAAGCTTCCATAAGCACCAGACCGTAACAATTCTCATTCAAATTCATATTTATTCAAAAAAGACTTGATCTCACACATTAAGTGTATCATAAGGAACATGAGGCTGTTTGTTTAGCTCTTAATGAGGCTCTTAATAGTTCAAACCTCTTATTGATTCAGTACTTAATGATTCAGACGAACAGATGTCTGAATGATTCAGACATTTGCCTCTGAATGATTAAGCATTATACTGAGACTGAATGGTTTAGACCTCTGAACGGTTACGCATTATACTGACTCTTAGGTGTTGTTTGTGTTTTAAGAGGTAAAATGTCTACAGTTTGCAGGCCATATCTGCAGACATCTGTAGAGGAAGAGGTAAACCAAACCTCTGCAGTCTGTAAGAAGAAGATTGTTTGTTTTTAACGTATGTAGACTTCTAAAATATATTGGTGGTGCTGTACGGACGGTGGTGGTGGACGGTGGTGGGGGTGGTGGTGGTGATGGACGATGTTGGGGAGTGGTGGTGTTTAACACTCAGCAGACCTTAGAAGATCTTAGAAGTGGCTTGGCCAAGTCTGCACCAAGAAGAGCTCGTGCATACGTTTTTTAATGAAATGTCTTCGGAAAAACAAACAATATGCGCATGACAATGTCTGCGCGGCATAGACAGAAAAGCCTGCGAGAGCTTTTCATAACAAGACAAACAACACCTTAATGGTCCAGGCCTCTTACTTGTTTAGCACTTAACCATTCAAAATTACCAAACAACCCCAAGGCCTAAGTGTTTAGATCAAGCTCCATAGTAACCCAACCCAAACCTCATTAAGCTCGGGAAAAAAGTAGTTGGTATAGTAGTACTTGCCAATTTAAACAAAAGAGTACATTACTTGTTGAGTCCCTATGTTTTAGTGGTTTTAACCACTTGAATCCAAAATCTAAAAGTTTAACGCTTTGAGTCCCTAACCACTCATTTTATAACGTTTTGAGTCCAATTTTTTAACACTTGTATTTTGATTTTGGAGTCAAGTGGTTAAAACCACTAAAACATATGGACTCAAAACGTTATAAAATGAGTGGTTAGGGACTCGTAGCGTTAAACATTTTGATTTTGGACTTAAGTGGTTAAAACCATTAAAACACAGGGACTCAAAAAGTAATTTACTCTAAACAAAACGATGAATTGATTATCTATATTTTTAAGCATATGGTTCTGCACATCTTTTTTGTAGTTCAATTGTACCACATAAAAGCAAGATATATGAATCTATAAGAAGTTTGTGATATGCCCCTTTTGTATCTCTATAGGAATTGTCGAATACCCAACCTCCGGCTGACGTTAGCTGGATCTTCGGTGACGTCAAGAGCTTTTATCTTGGCTTGCTACAAAAGAATAAACCGTTAGCCTCGTCACGGGGGACCCCGGGAGGGGGATCCGTGACCAAGCTCCGGCGTGAGAGTAAGTAAACTTGCCGGAAATGAGAGGAGCTTCTTCCGATGAGTATGGTCACCGGAAGGTTTCCTCTTTGGTGTGAATCTTATTAATGTGCATGTGTAGTAAATGTGAGAGAATGTTGGTCGGAAGTTAATGAGTGGAGAGTAAATGAAGGTGTAATAAATGAGAGAAGGCCGGAGATGATACCTGCCTTTGTTTCCTTTTTGTTTGCTCTAATATAACAGCTTGGCCTTATCTCACTAGATATTTCCCTCGCATGATCCGACGGTTTTTAGGAGTTCTCGGGAGGTGCAGACACGTGTCTGACCCCTAGCGGTGAGATGTCTTCCTCCATTAATGCTTCAGCCGGAGAAGTACAGTATTTTCAGGCGAGATCCCATTCTTGTCGATCATTAAATGAGGCCTGTCCTTCTGCTAGCTGTTTTCCCGCTTATAACAAAGGAGGAGAAAACTTAATGGACAAGGTGACTCTTTTTGATGGGCTTTTTATACAATTGGGCTTCTAGAGAGAAAGGCCCAAAGCGGGTGAAGTGGGTTTCCCCACTGGCCCGTCGTCAAGTCATCTTTAGTCCCTGGTTCTGAGACCCGAGGCTCATGATCCGGGGCTGAATCACAACTGCTTGAGAGAGGTGGTTTTTCCTTTGATGGGCCCACTCCGGGTCAGTTACCACCTGCCGCTCCCATTAATAATGACATCGCCGAATAACTGTTAGCGGGAGTTAATCCCCTAGTAGCACGTGCCCATTTTTGAATTTTGAAGAGACCGCTGATGTGACGGTTACTTGCATATCAGCGATATCTCTTTAAAAACCCTATTTGGCCTTTCCGATTTCTCATTCAAACTTTCTAACCCCCTTTTCTTCTCTGCAACTATCTCCCTGCATTACAATTTCTTATAACCATGAGTCGCGGTGGCCGGTCTTCGATAAGGTCTGTGTTGACGGCGAAGGACTTGAGATCCTTCGTTGAGGCATATAACATCCCGGATCGATTTTCTCCTTCCTTGCCCGGCCCTAGTGAGTCGGCAGAATGTACGCCGGACAGGATACCTATTTACACCCTTGCCTTTTCTTCCTGTGGGGTCCGATACCCCCTTTCTGCTTTCAAGGTTTCTCTGCTCCGTCATTTTGGTGTCCAATTCTCACAGATTCATCCTTTAGGTTTCATGAGGGTGGTTCATTTTGAACTATCCTGTGCAGCTGTCTCAGGGGAGCCCTCTGTTCCTCTGTTTTGCATGTTTTACCAGCTTATCTCCGACGGAGATTGGTTCACCTTCGCGAAACGACAGAACAATGTTTCGAGGCCTTGTTACAGTTTTATGCCCACCTCTACTTATCCAAAGGACTGGAAGTGTAGATTCATCTTTGTTTCAGCCGCTATGCTGCCGTATTCCCCTTTGCCAAAGGATCTTGACGCTGCTATAGAAGACACCATTCCCACCCTTTCTGCAGCTGAGACTGTTCAGTGGAAAAGGATGTGTGACAACCCAACGAGGGCGTTCACTTTCTCCGAAGGGATGCTTGCTATGGGGGGGGGCTAAGTCCCTCTTATCCAGTCCGCCCGAGGGCTTTTTTCGGCAAGAAAGGTACCTTTTTGTTCTTGGTTTGCTTCTTACATCCATTCTCTTTTTTTTTTTGTGTCTTTGGGGATCCCGTAGTCATCTTTAGTGTCTTATTTTTGTGCAGAGATAACTTTGTGGAGGCTTCTTCAGGGTGACTCCAAGGATGTAAAGTATGTGGTTGATAATGAGGTTGATCCTAGGTTGAACGTGGAAGCGCAGGTTACAGGGGGATCCGTCCAGGTAGGAGGTTCTGCTACCCTAGGTGGTGATGAGGAGAATCCTTCCGGTGAGGAGGAGAGTTCTCCCGACTTTCCTCCTGTTCATCCTTCTGGTCAAAGTGACGACGAAGACGTGGAGATACAGTTAGTTCGTAAGAGGAGGTCTGCTAGTCCCCAACCGGCTCCTGCACCCCGTAACATCCGTCAGAGGCTTCGTAGTGCCAGTGGTCAGAAGCTTCCCCCTTCCTCTAGAGCTGTTTCTGACCTTCCCCCTGCTGGGGTCAAAGGTTCCCTGTCTAAGCACTTGAAGTCCTCAAGCTTAGTGAGTGCTCCTTTGTTGGTAAGCTTTCTTTTCTCCTGTTTTTTCTTTGTCTTTCTGTGTAGTTCCTGATTGTTCCTTTTCTTACTTCTTAGGGGAGTTCCCTGGAACCTATAGAAATTCCTACTGGTCCCTCTCCTTCCCGTATCCGGGATAAGGCCTCTGAGGTGGGGGTGGCTCGCTTTTCCTCAGCCTTCGAGCTTTCTCCCCCACATGCTACTGGGACTAGCAAACCCACTACCCTCGAAGGCCCTGTTTATCGATCCCCTCTTGCCCCTTTGTTTACCGACGCCCTCCCCTCTACTTATGTCCCTAAATGGAAGGTAACTAGTTCTTCCGTGATAGGGACTCCTGAAGCTGCTAGGGACTTTTTGAACCATGCTGTCCCTCCCTCACATAAATTTGTAAACTCTGCCCTGAGGGATGATCTCTTTGAAGATCAATACAGTATGTCTCTGTGTGAAAGCTTTTTCAGGGGTGCTGGGATGCTGCAAAGGGTTGATGATCTGAGGAAGGCGAACGAAGGACTCAAGGCTGAGCTTAAAGCTTCCCAGTCGGTCGTTGCTGGGCTTAGGAGCCGGGTGGTTGATGCTGAGAGGAGATTACAGGAGGAGAAGGTTCATAGTCTTCCCCCCCCCCCCTTTTTTTTTCTTTTTATACATACATACTCACTGATTCTTTGTTTAGGGAGCTGGAGCTATGCTTGAGAGGAAGGAACGGGCTTGGGAGCGGGAGATGGCGTCGTTGGTTGAGGAGAAGGAAGAGCTTGCTGCTGAGCTGAAGCATTTGAAGGAAGTTGGCTCCATTTCCCAGGAGCAGCTCAATACCATGTATGCAGACTATGGGGTAACTTCCGATGATAACCAACGATTGGCGGGGGAGAAGCATTGGTTGATTACTGAAGATTTTGGGGCTTTTCTCGCTGTTGTTGCTCAATCGGAGGACTTTAAAAGCGGCTTGGAGGAGGTCTACAGGGCTTATAGGGATGTTGGCTATCAGGCGGGGTTAAAGGATGGTTATGCCTATTCTGCCCAAGGCTTGGGTAGAAAAGAGACTCCCCTTTATAACTCTAAGGCAAAAAAGAGGCTGTCCAAACTGAACGAGGAGTTTGGGCGTAAAACCCCAGCCATCCTTGCCAAAATCCTGGAGCATCCCTTGATCTCTATTGATGAATTGAAGACTGTTCTCCTCTGCCGGTCTTTCGTCTCCACCGTCTCTTTCCGGGGATGATCCCCAATGAATTCCAAACATTTGATACACTTCGATATGGTTGTAATAACTTTAACTTACTTTAGGATACTTGTGTGTTTTGCTTGACTATCTTGGGTGGTCTTTTGTGTTGGGGACCACTTCGACCTTTAACCGTATGGCTTATAGTTATGTATAGCCTTTTTGTTTTGTAGCCTGTTTCTTGTCTTGCCTGTTTTGCTTTGCAGGGGCTCTTTCCGGAGGTCAGTTTGGTGATTTCCTGGGGATTTTTAGGCTGTTTTAGCGAGGAGCTATGTTTTCGTTTTACCTTGCTGTGTTTGCAATCTTGTACATTGCTAATTCTTGCCCAAGTTGTTAGGGCTTTTCTTTGTATATGTATTTTGTATTAAATAAAGCAGATTCCCTTCCGTAGTTTTGTACATACGGGTGTGTTTGCATTATTTGTTTTTTCTTTTTGTTGTTTGCTTCGTTAAACTGTGATTGTCTGTTCGAGGCCAATCGGTGGACAAGTTTATAACGCGGTGCTATGTTTTTAACATGCTTTGTCCGTTTTGGGTTAGCTAGACCCTTATTAGCCCCACGGCCGGGCTTTTGGCATGCTTTGAATGCCTCGTACACGTGTGTTTGTTTGTTCTAGTTTAGATTTAATGGTGTTCCTAGGCACGTCTGCTTAGGTGCAATTGTCCATTGTTTTCTCAAAATGGGACGTTTTCGTCCGTCTTTCATTTAATCTTTGGGGGTTTATACTTCCCGTCGTAGATTGTTTACAAAAGGTTTACTTTCTTGGGGGAAAGGTCCCCGTACATATGGTTATCTATTACAAAAGTGGCCCTTGGCCGTTTTCCCTGGGGGTACACCCCTTACATGTAATACTTCCTGAGCTGCATGAGGTTCCAGGTCCTAGGAACCTCCTTGCCTTCCAGCGTTTCCAACTTGCAAGTCCCTTTGCCATTCGCCCATGTGACTCTGTAGGGTCCTTCCCAGTTGGGGCCTAGCTTCCCGGTGTTTTCTTGCAGACTAGCCTCGTTGGCTCTAAGAACTAGATCCCCTGGGATGATGTTGAGCTTCTTCATCCTGGCGTTGTAATAACTTCCCAGGAGCTTTTTGTATTGGGCCTCCTTAACTGCTGCTACTTCCCTTCTTTCCTCCAACAAGTTTAGGTTCATCCTGAGGTCCTGCTCATTCTCCTCATCCCGAAGCTTCATTCGGGCAGTTGGGGATCCGATCTCAGCAGGGATGACAGCCTCCGTCCCATAGGTAAGGCTGAACGGGGTTTCCCCGTTGCAACTTTTGGGGGTGGTTCTGTATGCCCACAACACAAATGGAAGTTCTTCCAGCCAGCCTTTCTGTTTCCTCCCAAGCCTACCCTTCATTCCTTTGATTACGCTTTGGTTGGCTCTCTCCACTAACCCGTTACTCTGGGCATAGGTAACGGAAGTAAACACTTGCTGGATCCGCATCTGCTCGCACCATGGTTTGAAGGGTCTTCTAGTAAACTGGACCCCGTTGTCACTCACCAACTCCTTTGGAACCCCATATCTGCATATGATGTTATCCAGCACGAACCTTCTCATCTGGTCTCCAGTAATCTTTGCCAAGGGCTTCGCTTCAATCCATTTAGTGAAATAGTCAATGGCTACCACCACGTATTTGACCCCTCCCGGACCCTCCGGGAAAGGCCCAATTATGTCGATGGCCCATTTCTGGAATGGCCACGACGTCGAAACTGGTACCATGGGGTGTTTGTGCCAGTGGGTCATCGGTGCATGCACTTGGCAGTTGTCACATTTCTTGATTTCCTCAGATGCCATTTCGTACATCCGTGGCCAGTAAAACCCCGCATTCATTGCCTTTCTTACTATTGTTCTTGGTCCCGAGTGCATTCCGCAAATCCCCTCATGCATCTCCCTAACCACATATTCAGCTTCTTCCATATCAACGCACTTCAGGGATGGGCCCAGATATGACCTCCGGTATAGCTCTCCTTCGATCAGTTCATACTGTAGGGCCCTGACCCTTATCTTCCGGGCAGCCCATTCCCCCTCGGGTAGAGTTCCATCCCGGAGAAATCTGACTATTGGGGTCATCCATGTTTCTTGAGGACCTTCGACCGTGGCAACCTCTGCTGTGTTAAGGGAGGAGGATGTCAGGACCTCCACTTTGACTTCTTTCGCGAGATGGTCGAAGGCTACCGAGGCTAATTTGCTAAGTGCATCAGATTTCCTGTTCCTTCCACGAGGGATGTACTCCAGTTTGAAAGTTTTGAATGTCTTAGCCGTCTCCTTAACTTTCTCCACGTATCGAGCCATGGTGCTATCCTTAGCTTCATATTCTCCTTGGTACTGTTTTACTACTAGCTGCGAATCAGTGCTGGCTTCTACGTGTTTTGCTTTCATTTTTTGTGCCAGCCTCATCCCTGCTAGGATAGCCTCATATTCTGCGGTATTGTTGGTGTTCTCGAAATCCAGCCTTACGGCATATGTCAGCTCGACCCCCTCGGGACTTATCAATGTGATTCCGGCTCCACTTCCCTCTTCACTGGATGCTCCATCGGTGAGCAACTTCCACACCGCCTCATCTTCCTTCTCTCTTTCTTCTTTCTCTAAAGCTTCCCATTTTAATAGCTCCCTCTCTTCGTCCTCAGGGACTTCTGCTAAGAAGTCGGCCAGTATCTGCCCCTTCATGGCTGTCCTGGGCTTAAACTCTAGAGAGTGTTCCCCTAACTCCACAGCCTACTTAGCTAGCCGTCCCGACAGCTCCGGCCTCCTGAGTACCTTCTGAAGGGGCTGATCAGTCATTAAGGTAATCTTGTGTCCTTGGAAATACCTCCTGAGTCTTCGGGATGCGAAGACAAGAGCTAATGCGAGTTTTTCCAGAGGCATGTACCGTTCCTCAGGTCCTTTAAGCGTTCTGCTGATGAAATATATGGGGATCTGTCTCCCTTCCCGCTCTACCATCATGACCGCACTTATGGTCGTTTTTTAGGCGGATAGATATAGGAGCAATGGGTCCCCGGGTACTGGGGTGGCCAGCATTGGGAGCTTGCAGATGTATGCTTTCATTTCTTGAAAGGCTGCCTCAGCCTCCGTGGTCCATTTAAACTTGTTTGTTTGGAGGCAGTCTTTCAATACTTTCATAAAGGGAAGGGTCTTGTCAGCCACCTTCGATAAGAAACGGTTTAATGCTATCAGTCTTCCGTTTAGTTGTTGGATGTCCTTCAGGGACCTGGGGGATCGCATCTCAGCCACCGCCTGGGTTTTCTCCGGGTTTGCCTTGATACCACCCTTGGTGACCACTACTCCCAGGAAATTCCCTTCCTCTACTCCAAAACAGCACTTCCCAGGGTTTAACTTCATGTTCACGTCCTGCATGGTGTGGAGAGTCTCGGCTACATCGCTTATCATGGCCGTCTCCGTCAAGCTTTTGATAACAACATCATCAACGTATACCTCCAAGTTCCTTCCTCGTTGCTCCCTAAACAGGGTGTTCATGAACCTCTGATATGTGGCCCCAGCATTCTTGAGGCCGAAGGGCATCTTGGTGTAGCAGAACGTCCCTTCGTCTGTGATGAAGGCGGTTTTTTCCTCGTCTTCTATTGACATCTGGATTTGGTGGTATCCCTTGTAGGCGTCCAGGAAACATTTCAGGGGGTATTGAGACAAAGAGTCCACCTGGGTGTCTATCTCCGGGAGAGGATAACAGTCCTTAGGACATGCCTTGTTTAGGTCTTGGAAATCGATGCGCATCCTCCATCCCCCGTCTTTTTTCTGAACCATGACTGGATTGGCAACCCAGGATGGGTATTTGACTTCTCTGACTATTCCCGCTCTGAGTAGCTTTCGAGTTTCTTCACAAGCAGCCCTCCTTTTATTAGGTCCCATACTCCGCTTCTTTTGTTTCACTGGTTTTGCCCATGTAAAGGTGTTAAGCCGGTGCTCTGTTAGACTCCTTGGGATTCCCGTCATGTCTCCGTGTTGAAATGCAAACACATCTATGTTATGGAGGAGCAACTCCTTCAGGGCACTCTTGCATTTGTCACTCAGGTGACTTCCCACCTTGACTGTCTGTTCTGGGAACCTATCGCAGAGGACCCATTCTTCCACCTTCTTTCCCTGGGATTTCCCTGGTTCTTCCCCTTCGGATACAGAAGAAACTACTTCGTAGGCGGACTTAACCCATGCAAGACCTTTTGGTGTTTGAAATACCAAAGCCCCGTGAGGGGTGGATGCCTGTGCCTGCAGATCTCCAATTCCGGGTCTCCCCAAGATTGCGTTGTACTTAGAGGGTGCCCTGACTACTGTGAAGGTCAGATTTATCGTTCGGACCCGATCCCCTACACCAACTGTGAATGGGAGCCTGATTTTTCCCAGGGGATGTGACACACTGTTGTTGAACCCTACCAATGGGATAGAATCTTCCTCCAACCTATCTCTTATGTCCCTATCGAACCTAAGAAAGCAGTGTTCGTATATTACCTCAACGCCTGACCCTCCATCCACATGTATCCTGGACACCTTGTGTCCAGCTATTACAGCTGAGATATTTAGCGGGAGTCGTTGCACCTCACTTTCTTCTAAGTATGGCATAAGGATGGGAGCTTTCATGCAGTTCGGGGAGCCTAGGATTCTGGCCTTTACACTTCGGGTGGTATCGAACTCATTTCTCCTTCTAATCATATCAACATCTGCCCTCCCTGGCTCCCTTGCATCTCTTCCCTTGCGATCCCCTCCCCCCTCCTTGATTTCCTTGACCAAATGGGCCAGTCTCCCCGTTTTCACCGCAGCCTCTATTTCTCTTTTGAGGTACATGCAGTCATCGGTTTTGTGCCCGAAACCTTTGTGGAATTCACAGTATTCGTTTGGTTGTGCCTTTGGTCCCGATTTTATGGGGGGTGGCATTGGGAAAGAACTCTTTACCCTCTCTGTGGCTAGTATCTCACTTAGAGTCTTGATGAGAGGGGTGAAGCTATCGGAGTAAGGAGGGGGACCTCTCCCTCGGGGTCTATAGGGGGAGTATGAGGGCCTTACCCTGTCATGCAACATTCTATCAAAGGCAGGTTTCCGGGAATAGGGTGTACCTTTATCAGGAGGTCTTGCCACCGGGGCGGTCCTTCGGGGTGTGGCGTCCGTCTCCTTTTCTTTGCTGACCGTATCTTTTCCCCGGAGAAAGGCCCGGACTCTGTCCATGAGATTGTCAAAGGAGGGTGGAAACTCCTCTCCCAGCTTTTCACACAACTGTGCATGTTTCAGCCCATTTATGAAACCACTAATCTTCATGACCTCCGGGACGTCCTTGATGTTCATACTTTCTTTAACAAACCTCTCCATGTATTGGTCTATTCGCTCATTATCCCTTTGTCTGATGTGAAGGATTTCGTTTGGATTTTTGACCACCTTCCTCTGCTGGCCAAAGTTCCTGAGGAATTTCTCACTCAGTTCTTCATAGCTGTTTATACTCCCTGGGGGGAGACTATCAAACCAAAGCCGGGCTCCTTCCGTTAGGGTTTGCACAAACATGTGGCACCATACTGGCATGGGCCACCTTCCCAGCTGCCCCGCTCCTCGGAAGGCGTGCAAGTGATCTTCTGGATCTCTCGTTCCATCGTATCGATCAAAGCCTGGGGGTAGCTTTGTCTTGGGGGGCATAGGAGCTTCTGAGATTCTCCTTGTGAATTTTGAGACCTCGGCTAAATCTCGTGGCAAGTATGGTTGGTCCAAGCCACCGTCACCAAAGTTGTCTTTCCCTTTTTCTTTCTCCTTGGACTTCTGGCCTGTGATCAGATCCTCTCTTTCCTCAGAGGACATCTGCCTTAGGGCAGACATAAACGCTTCCAGCTGGTCACCGCTGTTGTTCTTGTTTTGAAGGTTCGTCCCTTCCTGGCTGGAGGGTGTGTCAAAAGAAAGCCTGGCCCTGAGGCTGTCGAGTTTTTCCTGTCTCTTTAGGTCTTCAAGATACTTGGTTATCTTTTCCCTGTGCATGGCCACGAAATCAGGAGTGATATGTTCCGTTTCTCCTGGATTTTCTACCTGGTTCTCGTTACCTTCTTCATGAGTAATATCCTCTACGGTGACCTTATCCAAATCGTTTTGTGCCGACTGAGTGACACGCGAGTTATGTGGAGTTGCCATGTTGCCCCTGACAGGATAAGCTGCTCTTTGGACGTCGAGTGTAGGTGTGGGAACACCGGGCAAGCTGATGTCCCACAGATGGCGCCAATGTCGAATACCCAACCTCCGGCTGACGTTAGCTGGATCTTCGGTGACGTCAAGAGCTTTTATCTTGGCTTGCTACAAAAGAATAAACCATTAGCCTCGTCACGGGGGACCCCGGGAGGGGGATCCATGACCAAGTTCCGGCGTGAGAGTAAGTAAACTTGCCGGAAATGAGAGGAGCTTCTTCCGATGAGTATGGTCACCGGAAGGTTTCCTCTTTGGTGTGAATCTTATTAATGTGCATGTGTAGTAAATGTGAGAGAATGTTGGTCGGAAGTTAATGAGTGGAGAGTAAATGAAGGTGTAGTAAATGAGAGAAGGCCGGAGATGATACCTGCCTTTGTTTCCTTTTTGTTTGCTCTTATATAACAGCTTGGCCTTATCTCACTAGATATTTCCCTCGCATGATCCGACGGTTTTTAGGAGTTCTCGGGAGGTGCAGACACGTGTCTGACCCCTAGCGGTGAGATGTCTTCCTCCATTAATGCTTCAGCCGGAGAAGTACAGTATTTTCAGGCGAGATCCCATTCTTGTCGATCATTAAATGAGGCATGTCCTTCTGCTAGCTGTTTTCCCGCTTATAACAAAGGAGGAGAAAACTTAATGGACAAGGTGACTCTTTTTGATGGGCTTTTTATACAATTGGGCTTCTAGAGAGAAAGGCCCAAAGCGGGTGAAGTGGGTTTCCCCACTGGCCCGTCGTCAGGAATGTAAATGCCGGGCTTTATCGAACATTTTGCAAGAGCAATTGTAGTTGAATAGCCCTGGTATACATTTTTTATCTATCCATCATGAAGGCAAGTTAATTGATACATAATAATATATTTGAATAAGATAATACTTGTGTTGAATGAAAATTATGGTGTTAGAAAAAAAAAAAATCTTGTTTTTAAAATGCCTCAATCCTTTAATTTACCAATCAACCCTTGTTGATATGATGGTATAGACACGTATAGAACAATGAATATGATAGCATATGCTCGTATACCAGTTTAATCTGAATCAAGTTCGACATTTGGGACCCTTTTTTCGGCAACTAATTATCCAAGTCGAATATTATATACAACTTTTTTTTAGAATGTTACACCTACCATAAGGACCGTGCTGACGATGTTAGTCGACCAAGTTTTGCCTTAACACTGAAGCTTAGTATACAGACCGTACATGCTCCGATGAAGTTTGATAACTGAGGGCTAGTCTAAAGATGTGGGGTTTTTAACCCACAAATGGAATAACCACTACCAAAATGGGATCAACTAACGAGTATATGGGTTGTCACACACTATGAGTGTACTGATGAGCTTCACAACACTAAGTTATCAAGTACACCCACAAGATCAAATACCAATATAAAAGAAAAAAAATCATCAACAAAGAAAAAAGGTAGAAAAAATAATAAAAAACATAAACACACCACTTTGCTAGAAATTTAAGACCTGATTTATACCAAGTTTCATCTTCACCCAAGAAATACAAAAAGTTAAGCCAGGAATGGCTATCCAAACTTGTTCATAAACAATGATCGTGGAATGGACCATGATGAGCAAGAGATAAGAATTTGTTGGTTCCATTTCCTTTTCAATTGCCATCATATCTACTGTTTGCATTTGATGTACTTTAAAACATTTACAACACCCTAGCTTCATTTTGATCAACTTCTAAACCAATATCCTTTTCAACATCAATTCTGAAAACCGGGTGTTTAATGAAATACATTTACGCATTCAGTTTAGAACAACGCCATTTTGTTCCTTGATTCCCTCGGTTTTATTCTAATTTCGACATGATCTTGTATGTTTCTAACTTACTCTCGAATGTCTTTAATCAATTAAAAACAAATCTCATTCCATGGTGGAAGATGAGTAGCTTATTCGTGTCCTCATAGTTAAGCACTCATGTTGCCATCATCAAATTGACAGCATCTTCCGTACGCACCAATTCGTATTTCTATTACTTCATTACGTGAATTTCTATTTGATGAGTGAAGTGATTTAAGGGTAAACTGGAATAGAGGACAGGTCGCACTTAAGTGATTATTTTATGGTTAGTGTTCCGCTCTCATGAATACTCCAATCGATTCTCCATCAACTTCTAACTATTTTGCCGAGCAGAGACGAACACTTTAGTTGCTACAAACCGAAACTTCAAGCTAGCAACTTGCATGCGTTTAGACTCCAAACTTGAAAAAGGTTTGCTCATTCCATTAAGGGAAATCAAGTTTGACTGTAAAATACTAAAAGATAACGGCTCTTAGGTGCAGTGGCAGATACATATTTTTTTATAAGGTAGGCACAATGTGGGTTGACTAAAAATGATTCTGAAAAAAAAATGATCAATGATAAATGAATCAACACAAATATGAAATATATGTTGTATATTTTTAGAGCTAACAAAGACCACTAAATAAGCTTAAAATAGTTTATTCGACTAGCTCCAAATTACATTGTTTTCACGTTGATCAGTCTCCTTATTGGATCACTCATAAAAATTTAAAACTTATTATAAAATAAATTAACATTTTTTACGTCTAGGTTTTGGCAAAGTTTCTCACATGAACTGGGAACCAAGCTTAACCTAAGACTATGGGGTATGGGGCGGGGGTTGGGGCGTGGGTTGGGTACAAACGCCCAAGTCACCACCCTGGGTGGGCTTGGGTTTCGGCGTGGCCCCTTGGGAGGGGGTTTCAGCCCGGGCGTTGGGCGGGGATACGAACATGACATGGTGGAACCTTGTTGGCCAAGAGCACTAGCCATTTGAAATTGGCTTTTTTTCCACGCCTCCCCACCCACGCCCCACCATACCCCTTTGAAATCGGCTTTTGGTCTTGGGTGCCCCATACTTCACGTGTCGCACCATGCCCCCAACCCACGCCCCACCATACCCCACGGTCTAAGCAGTCCTATCATCCTCAGACAGATAGGCAAAACGAGCTGACTATCCAGACATTAGAATATATGCTTCGGGCATGTGTAATAGATTTTGGTGAAAGTTAGGATAATCCTCTCCCACTCATCGAATTCACTTACAACAGTAGTTATCACGCCAGCATTTAGGTTGCACCTTATGAAGCTTTATACAGAAGAAAGTGTCGAACTCATATCTGCTAGACGGAAGTAGGTGAAAGTCAACTGTCAGGACCAGAAATCAGTGTGGAGACCTGATGTATTGCAAAATACATACATTTGTCGTGTAAAGTTTGTATAATTTTCGTTTCATTTATATCGGTGTTTAGTTAGAAATTGTTTCTATTGAAAGTTAGTTTGTTTGTAGGTCTCGGTTGTTGAAAGTTAGAAAAAGGCTAGAAATCTGCTCAAAAGGAGTTAGCAACGAGATCCGGGTCGTGACGCAGCTGAAGGGGAACGGAAAAACGAGGAAACTCTGGAAAAAGAGCATGTCGTGCTACACGACCAAACCCTGGAAATACCTTCGCGTAGCGCGAAGGAATAAAATAATTAAAATCAGTTTCTACACGCCGCGTCGCGCTAGCAGATGGACATATTTCCTTGGCGTAGCGCGACAGGGTTGATTTCGTCGACATAATTATTGTTGGAGTTGGATTCTTGTTTAAACCATATATAAACACCATTAATCATTACATAAACCTGAATTACGAAACTGCATTAACCGGGACGAATTCTCAGCTGGCCTTTCAGAGCGTTTTTTAGAGCTTAAAGCTGCCGGTTAAAGGTTTGAAGCCAAGACAAGCATCCTGGTCGTGTTTTGCCATCTGGGTTTCTTATATCTTTATTTCTTGTTCTTTGATCATGTTTATAGTTTATAAAAATACTCTTTTGTTGATTATTTCGATGACTATGATCGGCTAAGTTTATTTTTTTGCCTAGACTGTGATGATGGGATTGTAATGTTTTGAACTTTATTATGTTTTATTAATTATTTATGGATTTTTTGCAAAAGTAGTCGACTTGGTTTATTTGTTTGATGCGTTTGCATACTTAAAGTTGTTTAATTGTCTTTTGTTGCTTCGTATGAGTCTAGGTGAATGTCTTTCACGGAATAGGTTCATGCTAGATTATGGATTTATTTTGTAATCTTTAAAGTTAATTGGCCAATACACCTTAGAAGTAATAATCGGTAATTTAATAATTTTGAGTGTTCTACTAATTTCAATAGCTGTGAGGTGCGAAATTATTGTTAGGTTTACGTCACTAAATTGCTAGATACCTTACTGATTGTTGTCTAACAAGTTAAATTAATATTTCAAGTCTATCCTAGGTTTATAGCATGTGAGGGAGTAAATCATATTAGGATACTTTATATTTGGTCAATGTAAGTTATTGCTTCTTTTGTTTTTCTTTTCTCTTTTTAATTAATTTATGTTTTTAACCCTGAACTTTGATAAAGTAATAACACAACCCCTGAAGTCTAATAATTCTATTTTATAAAAGATTTACATTTATACCCTTGATCTTTAATGGATTTATCATACGAAAGTTTAATAATAATTTTTCTCTTTACGTTTCCACCCCAGAACTTTAATAGAGTTATCATACGAACCTTGAAGTTTAATATAGTTCAATATTTCCTTTTTATAACAAAAATATGTTCTTTTATCTTTTTTTTGAAAGTTTAATTCTTTTTTTTTTTACATATTATTTATTTGAACTTATTATAATTAAAGCTAACTTCTAACTCTAGATATATTATTTAATTATGTTGTTTGCTTATTGTTATCGTCATTTAGATTAAAGCATACATTATCTAATTAACCCTTAACAAATTTAATTAACGTTTTATAGCTAAAGTTAACTTTTAAATCTAGACATGTTTACTTAACTGTCACACCCCGATATTTCCACATATTACCGGTGGGCCCGGCGGGGAGTATCGTGACGTAGTTGATATCATCATAGTCAATACACACAATATAATAGCACAACGGAAGGCTTGGTGAATAATTACTATTACAAATCATAGTGTCCGAGTGTCCAAATAAAAGAATATACAGACTTGGTTGTAATAGAGATCCACAGGCGGATCATAAAATAAAATACAAGAAACTGAAATAACAGACTCCAGGCATCTAAGGATTTGCAAGATCCTCTTATTGATACCAAGTAGCTCAAGCCTATTTACGTGAGTTACCTGTCACTTAGTCTTTGGAAAATAAGTCAGTTTACATTGGTAAATACAATTAACCGACTCATTTGAAAATAGTTTATGAAAATTGATTTAAGTGCACAAAGCACAAACCATTTATACTTGGGACAATTATTTAAAATAATCTTGTATGCCGTTTTACATGTTTGTCATACATATGGGGCCGGTTTGGAAGCCGGTCATGATTAACCGACTCACCACTATAAAACCCACAAAGGAGTTATCCCCAACATGTGGGTTATTTAGCATTTTGCATCTGTCAGGTGTATGCCTACACCCTGTGCATAGGTCGTGGTCATTTACAAATGAAATGAGCCAAGGATATCCAGGACACGGTCGTATTAACCCCCAATGTTTATGTTATCAAACAAAACAGATTAAAACGGGTTATGCAAATTTATTAATCACAATTCGATTAAATGATTTCATACCCGACCAAGCGGTATTATTATAATACCGTATCCCAAGCCCGTATAACGGAAAATAAGTTAAAAGTATTTTCCTAAGCTAGATGTGAAAGAAGTAACTCAGCCGTATATTCCTAAAGCCTTATGAAAGTACCTTCTACCAAAGCTACTCAATCTGTATAGAAGGTTTATTAACTTATTAGGATACTAACGGGTATTTATTTAAGCCAGAGACTTAGACCGGTTAGTTTAAAAGATACCTTATGGTTCTAAACGCTAGGTTAAGCGGAGATCGGAATGGAATGTGGTTTAGACCCGAAAAGTTTGGATACTTGTATAATATGGGTAAACTAATCACATTCTGGATTTTGAAGGTTTAATGATAGGGTTAAACCTGTTTCGACTATTTTATGTAAACTAGTCACATAAGCCGATCCGAACTCATAAGTGCATAACGGGTAACCAAATGAATTATATACAGGTCTCACATGTTATTATGCTTAAAATGTGTTAATACATCAGTAAGATGTCAACATTTATGCCCAAGAAGTATTTAAAACCAACTTAAGTCCCGTAAGGGCATTTTGGTCATTTTAATGTTTATAAAAGAGATTTTATAATAAACTGAGGTTTTGTTCTTTGGTAATCAGTAAAAATATTTATTTTATCACATTACATCAGTAAGATATCATATATATGTGAGGTTTACCATTTATGGCCAAACTATTCCCCGAAAAGGGCATTTTGGTCATTTCACATATGCTTTTAAGGACATTTTTGGAAGTCTGAGTTATACTTACCGTAATAATATTAAAATTTGTTTAAAAATTCAGTAGGTAATAAGCCTTAGGTGTTGAATATGGTTTAAAACCATACTATGCACCTAATTAGCGTAAAAATCGCTAATTGACGACAATTAAGGTGTTTTATGGAAACCTGAGATTTTAATCAGTTTTAACTGTTCAAAATAATTTATTTAATGTATAAAATCAGTAGGAAAAGGTTTGACATTCAAATTATTTGTTAATCTCATTTTATGCATAAAAAGGGTATTATCGTCATTTGCCGAATTATACAAGAACTCCATGATATGATCAGATTATAATCTGATCAAAAATTCCAAAAATCCTTAAAAATAATATATTAACAGTAGGTAATGAGTTTTGGATCAAAACTCATGTTTAAACATGTCTTATGCAAGATAGCGTAATTAAATAAATAAAAAGCTTCATTTTACGATATCGAGCATAACTTCTGTTTGAGACCAGAAACTGATGTCAAATTTTCGGGACATACTTATATTTCAGTAATAAAGATTTTGGTCCTCTCACATTTTCAAAAATCTCGTTTATATGTCAAAAGGGCAAAATGAGCATTTATAAGCTTTATAACGAAACTTAGCATATAATTCAGAATATACATGACCAGGTACTATAACTCCAGAGGGTTATACTACAACATAAGGTGGTCCTAATGGAAGCTTAAAACATGGAAGAATTAAGCTCAATCGGGTCAGAACTGAAAGTCAAAGCAAAAGTCAAGCTTTTGCGACTTTCGGTTGTGAACCGACCTTAGACTTAGAATTGTCGGGTTGGACCTGTTTGAGCATGTTCTAATAATAATCACTAAGTCATTAGAGTGTTAAAATATAATTTATAACCTCTGCATTGTTAGTTGTAATTATTATTTCAAATTCTGGTCAGTTTGACTTTTTATCTTAATGGTTTGACCCGACAATTAACTAGGCAAACGAAATAATTAGGAGGTGCCCTTTTAAGGGTTAATCACCTACCTAATTATGGTCACATAACCACTTTCAATTCGGACAGTGGCTGGACCATTTGTGTTTAAACCGAAAGTCAAAGTCAGATTACGATAACTTTGACTTTTCGGTTTTTAGACTAAAAACTGAACTAAGGAAGGGGGCTAAGGCATTTACAAAGGGTCCTAGCTATCTTTTCTACAAACGTGAGCTCCCTTCTTAATCAGAAACCACCAGTTGAGAGTGTAGAGAGTGTTTGAGTGAAATATGCAAATGACAAGTTCACCTGAAGGCCCTTTATATAGGTGAATGCCATGCGTTAGGATCATAGCAGGTGTTTTGGAGAGATCCTAGATGATAACATGTGTCCTAGTAGTATTCTAAAACTGTTAACATGCCCTTGGTATCGGATTTGGAGGGTTTAAGGGCGGTGGAACAGGCTGCAACCAGCAGCTGTCAAAAATTTGCAGAACTGGCACTTTTATGCGGGCTGCGTAAGACTTAAAGGGAGTCTACGCGGGCCGCGACAACCTTCTGTTCAGGTGAAAACTGTTTCAGCTTTGGCAGTTTCAGTCCCTGGTCCTTTGTAACTTTATTTAACATCATTTTTGGCATATAAGACCCTTATAGTTAGTTTGTAGAGGACAATGGGAGTGTAACCAAACTCCATTAGGTCCGGTTTCGTTAAATGGTCACCGAAACACTAGTTTCATCATATTGACACTTTTCACCCAAAGTCTTGAAAACTTACATAACGATCTCGAAACCATGTGAAACTGATATCACTTATCCTTGGGAGTATATTTGAATACTACGAAGTCTCGGGTTCGTTAAAAGGTCACTCAGAGGTAAGAATTAACATGTTGACACGTTTAACCCCTGTAGTTTATAATCTTTCGATTATTTTCGTAAACGGCTTATTGTATGCAATTTATTACTCATTTAAGGATATATTCTTCGTGTGTGGTCATTCAGAGGCACAAGTTTGGCATGTTGACCCATTTAGTCCCTTTGGTTTCATATTTTTATCGTTTGTCAACTTTAGTCCTTCAACTCAATCTTTCACATCATTAGGGTTTAGGGCACGTGTCTTCACATAAATGGACACGTTTTTACATGGTGTTACATCCTCACCCCCTTAAAAGAAATCTCGACCCCGAGATTTACTGTAATAAGTGAGGGTACTTCTATCTGTAGGTCCCTCTCTTCGGATTGAGGTCAAACCTTATCCTTGTTATATTAACACACTAGCGAGTGCGGAATCCAAGCTAGCATGCAAACCGAGTTGAGACAAGTATAAAACACAAAACACACAAGGTTCAACGATTAACACCACTTGTATTAATGCGTATGAAAGGTTTCGGTTACAAGCGCAAGGTTTACAATTCTGTATTGCAAACTCTCTAAAGTGTGTGTGTGTTCCTGGACAGAATGCTCTCTATGTGTCTCTAATGTCTCTTACCTTGTCTCTACTGAAATGAACACAACACTTGGGTATTTATACCCGACACAGCAGCTATGGTCGAAGGATAAGGTGATCTGGTCGAAGGATAAGGTGATCTGGTCGAAGGATCATCTATCGATCAGAATTCTACCGAAAGATCCATACATACCTCGAAGGATGATATCCTTCGAGGTCCATCTGTATCTATCGAAAGACATTATCTTTCGAGGTCATCGAAGGATACAAACCATCCTTCGATGACATCCTTCGACACAAGCATGTTTCAACCAATGTGCTAACTGTTTGGCCAAGTCAAACCGGAGGATGGTTGACTTGGTCAAACTTACATCGAACGCACATATAAACAAATCTAACACAAGACATCGTTTTGTATCATGACACATTACAGACAAAGTACAGACACAAGCAGCTTTGTCTTGATCTTCGTGTCTTCAAGTCGAAACCAAGTCGAACTGAGCTGAGTTGAACCGAGCCGAGTCGTGTCCACAAAATATGCATCAACACTATCGCATAGTGGACTCAACTTCCCACGTATATTCAGGGCCTCTATAGGCACATGTTTCCTTTGGAGCTTCTTAACCTGTCGATCCTCGATCGATATTGGTCTTTCAAAAAACCTCAGGCTTTCATCAATCTGTATGTCTTTATGAGATATTGCTAGCGATTCATTAACTAGACATTTCTTTAAATTACAGATGTGGAACACATTGTGAATTCCACTCAGCTCCTCAGGCAAGTTTAGCTTATAAGCTACACTACCGACACATTCGATGATCCCGAATGGTCCAATATACCTTGGGCTTAGTTTTCCCTTCTTACCAAAACGCATCACACCTTTCCAGG
Organism: Helianthus tuberosus; assembly: GCA_030545235.1. NCBI lineage: Eukaryota > Viridiplantae > Streptophyta > Magnoliopsida > Asterales > Asteraceae > Helianthus > Helianthus tuberosus. The sequence continues at coordinate 173,297,999 of CM060353.1, read as the reverse complement.
GTGATACTTTCAGTAAGACTTTGTCACTCACTTCGAATTTTAGAGGTTTTCGCCTCTTATCAGCATAACTTTTCTGCCTATCCCTGGCAGCTTCCAGGCGATCACGGATCTGGACAATCTTATCCGTTGTTTCAAGAACTATATCAAGTCCTGATAATTGAGCTTCTCCTACTTCTGCCCAACAAACAGGCGTTCTGCATTTTCTTCCATACAATGTCTCAAAAGGCGCAGCCTGAATGCTAGTATGGTAACTATTATTATAGGAGAAATCGATCAATGGTAGGTGGTCATCCCAGCTACCACCCAAATCAATAATACATGCATGAAGCATGTCTTCCAAAGTTTGAATTGTACGCTCACTTTGTCCATCCGTTTGAGGATGGTAGGCAGTACTAAAATTCAAACGAGTGCCTAATAATTGTTGGAATCTTTTCCAAAAGTGAGAGGTGTATCTAGTATCTCTATCGGATATAATAGATACTGGCACTCCGTGGAGAGATACAATCTTATCCACGTACATCTGAGCTAGCTTGTCGGAGCTATGAGTCTTCTTGATGGGTAAGAAGTGTGCTGATTTAGTCAGTCTATCAACTATGACCCATATGGTATCATTTCCATGCCTGGTTTTAGGTAACTTGGTTATAAAATCCATGGTTACCATCTCCCACTTCCATGTGGGAAGCTCTGGCTGTTGAAGCAGACCCGACGGCTTCTGATGTTCAGCTTTAATCTGAGCACAACTCAGGCACTTAGCTACATGTGTGGCTATAGATTTCTTCAAACCTATCCACCAATAAATAGCTTTTAAATCTTGATACATTTTGTCACCTCCAGGGTGAACTGAGTATTTGGAACTGTGAGCTTCCTGGAGGATTATATCTCAAAGCCCTCCATGAATAGGAACCCATATTCTTCCATTCATTCTAAGGATTCCATCATTGCCTGGTGCTAACTGTTCAGCAGCTACACCTAACTTTTCACTTGGAAGGTTAGCTTCTAAAACAGCTTCCTTCTGAGCGACTAACAACCTTTCATTTAGGCTACTCTTAAGTTCGATGCTTTTGGCATTAATCCTTATAGGTTTGAGTCTTTCCTTTCGGCTCAGAGCATCAGCGACTACATTCGCTTTGCCAGGATGGTAGCGAATTTCGCAATCATAGTCATTTAGAGTTTCCATCTAACGGCGTTGTCTCATATTAAGATCCTTGTGATTGAATAAGTGTTGGAGACTTTTATGATCCGAATATATCACACATTTGGTTCCATATAAATAATGTCTCCATAATTTTAGTGCGAATACAACGACACCCAACTCCAAATCGTGGGTGGTGTAATTCTTTTCATGCACTTTTAATTGTCGCGATGCATAGGCAATCACTTTGCCTCTTTGCATAAGTACACAACCCATACCGGTGTGTGACGCATCACAATACACGACAAGCTCTTCAATCCCTTCGGGCAATGTCAACACCGGAGCATTGCTCAATTTTTGTTTAAGAATCTCAAAAGATTCTTGTTGTTTTGGACCCCAATCAAACTTCACTTTCTTGCGGGTCAGAGTAGTCAATGGTGCAGCTATCCTCGAGAAGTTCTCAATGAATCTTCTATAATAACCAGCTAATCCTAGAAAGCTGCGAATTTCGGTCAGAGTCTTTGGTGCATCCCAGTTCATTATGGCTTCTATCTTAGCGGGGTCTACTTGAATACCTTGCTCACTGACAATATGTCCAAGGAATTGGACTTCGCGAAGCCAGAACTCGCATTTTGAAAACTTGGCATACAATTTCTTCTTTTGTAGCAATCCTAAGATACACCAAAGGTGTATCTCGTGGTCGATTTGGCTACGAGAATAAATAAGTATGTCGTCTCTAAAGACAATGACAAACTTATCTAAGTATGGCTTGCAGACTCGATTCATGAGATCCATGAATGCTGTGGGTGCATTAGTGAGCCCGAAAGGCATCACTAAGAACTCATAATGTCATTACCTTGTTCTAAACACTGTCTTAGGTACATCTCAGTTCTAACTTTGAGTTGATGATATCCAGATCTCAAGTCGATCTTCGAGAAGAAGCTTGCCCCTTGGAGTTGGTCGAACAAGTCGTCGATCCTGGGCAAAGGATAACGATTCTTGATCGTTACCTTATTTAATTCATGATAATCAATGCATAAACGCGTTGATCCATCTTTCTTCTTCACAAACAACATAGGAGCTCCCCAAGGTGAAGAGCTGAGTTGTATGAAACCCTTTTGTAGAAAGTCATCCAATTGAGTTCTGAGCTCTTTCATTTCAGTAGGCGCTAAGCGGTAAGGAGCTCGTGCAATTGGTGCAGATCCTGGCAGAATGTCTATCCTGAATTCAACTTGCCTCTCAGGAGGTAATCTAGGTAATTCATCAGGAAAGACATCAGGATACTCGGATACGATTGGAATATCTTCAATCTTGGGTTTCGGGTCATTCACTGTCACTTGTGCCATGTAAACGACACATCCGTTCTTCAGAAACTTCGAGGCTTTGAGAAGAGACACGTTGTCGGGCAACCCATAATGTGTGTCTCCATGAATGGTGACTAATTCACCAGAAGGGGTTTTGATGTTAACTACCTTTTTATCGTAGGCTATTTGGGCTTGGTTATGCGATAACCAATCCATGCCTACCACTACATCAAACCCAGCCAATTTCATTGGCAAGAGAGATAGCGGGATAGCATGATTCTTAATGGATATACAGCATCCATAAAAAAGAGTTGAAGCTGTTTCTAAGGTACCGTCTGCGAGTTCTACCTCATATTTTATGTCTAGAGTTTTAATAGGCATATTCAATAATTTACTAAACTTATGGTCTATAAAAGACTTATCAGCACCTGAGTCAAATAAAAATCTAACATAAATATCATTAATGAGGAAGGTACCTGTTATAACGTTATTGTCGTTCACCGCCTCCCTGGCGTTCATCCGAAAGACCCTTGCATCGGTCTTCTTTGCCTCTTCAGGCTTCTTAGCATTCTTAGGGCAATTAGTCTTAATGTGCCCCTTTTCGTTGCAACCGTAACAGGTCGCATCCTTGATATTTTGGCACTCCACAGTCTTGTGCCCTTTCTTCTTGTAGATCCCACAATGTAACACCTCAAAAATTCACGTCCTATAATGTATTGACACGTGTCATAAGCTTGAACGTGTGAAATAATACTTTATAGGGACTAAAGTTGACAAACATGAAAAGTATGTGAATATAAGGGTTCAAATTGTCAACAATGGATAAATATACATTACAGCAACCCTACATGATGCTCATACCTTCAAACGAATAAATCATGGATCATACGAAGCTAAATATGAAAGAAAGTGAGAGATTACAAACTACAGGGGTTAAATGTGTCAACATGTTTAAAGTGTACCTCTGCGTGACCTTTTAGCAAACTCGAAGCTTTGTAACGGTTAATTATGCTCACTAGAATGCACAATATAAATTTCATAAAGTTTCGTTATCGTATGAGAAAGTTATGATCAAATTCGTATACAAGGGGTTAAAGCGTCAACGTTGAGAATTATGACTTTTCGGGTAAACATGAAGTAACCAAGGACTTAACAAAGTGGGTATAAGTTATGAACCCCTTATAAGACAAGTTGAGGGGCTCAAAGTGCAAGAAAAATAAGTGGGATGACCTTTCGAAGGGCCAAGAGCCAAGTACAAAAAGCTAAAAAGCTTTTAACCTGAAAACAAGGCTAAGGCGGGCCTCGTAAGCCTTGCCAAGAGCTTACGCGGGCCGCATCCGATCCCCAGATACAGGAAAGACAGGCAGCAGCCTGTTATGCCCTTGTAACCGACTTAAAAACGATTTTCCACTTCCTTGGACGACCCCTACATGCTTTTTAGACCCTAGGACACTTGTTGATGATCAGGTAACCATGGTAGACTTGGTTGTCACGACCCCCGACCCACCCTGGACGGAATCAGAAGCCGTGAACAGTCCAGTGGTACCAGTGATTAATTTTATAAAACATTGCAGCGGAAATTTCATCAGGACCGTAAGTTAGGAAAAATATCAGAGTTTAGAAACACCGGATTTTATTTATTAAAGAGATGGAATAAATCCATGTTTTATAAAGGTAGTTTTAATAAAATTATAAAACAATATTTCTTAATTTGATTTAATTAATAAAATAAGCCACTTCTTGAAGCCTTTCAGTGTCATATCCAGCTCTTATTCCCAATCTACTGTAATTACCTGAAAAATGTTTGAAAAAGGTTTTGTCAGCGAAAATACTGAGTGAATTCATTCCATTTTTATAAAATATATTGTTATACCTTACAGTATTAGGGTTTTTTATATCTATTTATATTTACCCAACTCAATCAGTATTTGTCACATGGTGACAGTTCCGATGTGACAGTAATCATATCACTCATTGGCTTATTTTCATCCAATAGTGAATTTATCAAATAATTATATTTTACTATTATTCAATTTATCTGTCACTAGGCGATTCCTGTGACGGTGATCCGATCACTGTTGATCATTCTTTAAACTAGTGATTCTGGTCATATCACTGTTGATCATTCTTTCAACTAGTGATTCTATTCATAACACTGTTGATCATTCTCTCAACTAGTGATTCTATTCATAACACTGTTGATCATTCTCTCAACTAGTGCTTTTGGTCATGTCACTGTTGATCATTCTCTCAACTAGTGACTCTGGACTTAATTGTATCCCGTGACATTAATTTGTCAACTATATTACTTATGGCACAAAACCATTTAACTCAGAAGATAACATATATCATTTGATGTCAAACTACTATAATTTATCAAATATAATATGTTAATTAAATAATTGTAATATCATTATTTAATATATTAACGTGACTAAACATATAATCTTCGTATAGTAGAATATATTATAATTGACTATTTTATTATGGTATACACCATTTAGATTTATCTCAAACATACATTAAATTAATTAATAATTTAATGTTAAAATAATATTAATTATTGATTATAGCTACTGGGCATAATTCCCACTGTGATGGTGGTCATGCTAATATTGACTAACTTTATTGCTAATAGTAACGAGGATCAAACAATGTATAAAACCTTCCATACTGGCAGTTATTATAGAATATAAAAACTTAATCACTGTAAGTATAACTGATAAACATTTTAGGATTTTGAAAAGCCTTTGTAAATATAATTGTATCACAAAAAGGTGATAAAACTGTGAGAAAATATAATGGACTCACAAACGGTGAGAAAAGAGAAATGAACTCACATTGCAGATTTCTACGGGCAAAGCTTAGTCTACAAATAATCCTTGATATATTGCAGATTTAATTTGAGCAGAGCCTAGCCTACTGATTAGCCTTGTAACCTAGTGCATACAAACTAGGTAAGTAACTAATACAACATTTACGATAACTCACGAGATAAAACCCTCACAACGAATGACAAAGTGCAATACTTAACAATTCAGCGGATTCACAACGAATGACAGAGTATAGTCCGATTTCGAACAGCACTCAAACATTCAAGTCGAAATCACAATGAATAACAAAGTATAAACTCAATTTGAGCGGCACTTAAACAATCGTTGGATAGTTTTAATCGATCGAACGTTGAATCGTAATAGCGATCGAGTTATTACCCTGATTGCAGCATCAATTAGTGATTTGTGTGTGTTAATTGTGAGTATTTGGACGATATCTCCGTGCCTGAGTCGAATTTTATCGTCGAACGAATGCACAGAAGCCAGTCCCAAAGCCTGCTATTTATAGCCAGAAATTTGACATGCTTACGGACCGTAAGCATAAACCCTTACGGTCCGTAAGGGTCACATTTTCCTATATTGTTGCCACGTGTGTTTGAAGTGCAGGTGACTCGACGATTTGATTAAATTAGATTTTTATAATAAGTTATAAGGATAATCGTTGAGTAGGGAATGCCCCCCCCCCCCCCTGAGTTTTAGGGGCCCTGATCCTGATTCTGATTGTTCTGAAAATTTTAGGGTTTGCGCAGAATCACTTGGGTGTCTTAATTAGGGTTTCCTATTGAATAAAATAGTAAAATAGGACTTTTAATGAGGGTTGTTACATTATCCCCACCTTAATAAAAATCTCGTCCTCGAGATTTGGGTTACGATATTTCTTTTAGACTTAGGTCATATTCTAGTTAATAAAAACAATATTAAGGTAGATGACAGAGAATTGAAATATCAAATTTTGTGAATACAAGTTGTACAATAGGTAGGATTCAATGGTTCAACTGAATTAATTCAAGGAATCGATGACAATCGAATAAGATGAAATGATATAATTTCCAAGGTGACTATGTTCAAGCCAAAAGATATATGATCAAATAGATATTTAGAATGAATATGAAGAACTTTTAGAATAAAAATTCTTTGTCAAAAGAAAGCTTACTTTGATTGGCAACTGAAGAAGACTCAGAATCAACAAGTTCAAAATGAAATAGAAGCATGAAAATGATTGTCAACTATCGAATCATAACAAGAGAAAAATCAATGTGTTGACATTTATGAAATTGCAAGGATACACCGAAATACAATAGAGTTTAGTGTATCATTGTCTTAATACATAATTGCATCAAGACTATTTTCAAATGATGAGTCAAACGAAGTACATACGTGATTTTGAATGATTCGTATGCTTATGATTAGCCCAAGCTACAAGTTTATAACGACGCCGCAAGGTGTCGTAATGATTGAAATAATTCAATAATTACGGTGACCGAATAATTTCACCGTGTAATCAACGGAAAAATTAAATGAAGTAAATTTGGATATTTAAATAGGAAAATGAAAAGACCAAATGAATATTATAAAATTTTCGATAAATGATGAAAGAAACGTTAAGAGGTACACCGGAATATGATATGAATTTGTGTACTCTTATCTTAACACATAATTGTATTAAGACTATTTAAGATAATGAACCGACAGAATTTAAAATTCGTTCATCAGGAGTGAAAATGAGATTATCTCAAGATTCAAATTAAAGAAAATGCCACCACAAGGTGTCATAATAATTGAAAATAGTAGCGGTGAATGAAATGAGTTTCACCATGCTTTAAATCAAATGAAGTAAATCCGAATGTTTCAAATAATTCTAGTAAGATTGAAATTGAATAATGTTTTTCGATCAAAGATGATAAAGCAATAAAAATTACGAAACGCTCGATTGCTGATATAAAAATCATTAAGAGATACACTGAAATATGAAATGAATTTGTGTATCATTATCTTAGCACATGATTGTGTTAAGATTGATTTTATAGAATAAACCAATAAAGCGGATTCAATATAAATAAATAATTAAACCCGTATGCAACGAGATTAGCACAAGCTTCAAATTTTGTGAAAACGTTACCACAAGGTGAACGTGACCAAATAAATGATTTAGTGAAAGTGAAGACCAAACAAGTCTGTTATGGTTTTGAATAGATGAAGTACTTGACAGAATGTATTTATTTATAAACTTTTATTTGTACTAGGGTCAAATAATAACTTAACTTAGATATTATATATCAGCGATTACGTCTGGAATCATTTCTGCTTCTTGCGTAGTAAGTACGAATGCTCGCGCGTTCTTCTTAGCTCCGTTTGTTGTCAGGTGCTTTGGTTAGTTTAGGGCAGTATGGTTTGATGTGTCCTGTTTCTCCGCAATTGAAACAAACATTAGTTTTCCTTCTACACTCTTCCTCTATATGTCCGGTCATCTTGCAGAAGTCACAGTAAGATGTTTTCCTAAAACGGCATCTTCCTGAATGCTTTTTGTTACAGCTTCTGCAGATAGGTTGCTCCAGTGACGGTTCAGTTCCTGTCTTCTTGTAGAATTCTTGGGAAATTTTCTGGGCTAAATCTTTCTTCTTGTTTTCTTCTCTTGTGCGGATTAGTCCATCTGTCAACATGTTAGCTAGTTCGACTGCTTCTTCAATAGTCTGTGGTCTAGTGGCCTTAACTATGTCTCGGATTTCGCTAACTAATCCCCAAATATAACGAGAAATTAGTACAGGTTCTGGCGAAGCCAGAGTTGGTACCATTCTTGCATATTCGAAGAAAGTTGTCGTATATTCACGACAATTCACATCTATCATTTTATGATTTAGGAACTTGTTAGCCATTCGTTCCTTTTCATAAGGAGGACAAAATTTCCTTTCTGTCATTTCCTTGAATTTTTCCCAGTTCATGGCATAAGCTATGTTACTTCCTTTTGCCTGAAGAATTGTATTCCACCACTCTAAGGCTTCTTCCTTGAAGAGGTTAGATGCATACATCACCTTATCTTCTTCGGCACATTTGCTGATTGTAAGAACAGCTTCCGTCTTTTCCAACCATCGCAGAGCAGCCGTGGCTCCTTCACTTCCTGCGAACTCAGTTGGTTTACAGGCTAGAAATTCTTTGTAGGTACACCCGAGAGTCATCGCCTTCTTTTTCTTGGGAAATGGGGTTTTGATAATATCATCATTGCCTCTATTGACACTATGGCTAAAACCATCGTCACGAGTATGCTTGCTACTCACAACTTTGGTAGGTTCTACGGGATTTTTAACAGCTTTAATTATTAAAGGTAAAGCATTAGCTATTCCTTGAGCTATTAGATTTTCTATAGCATTTTTATCCAAAGAATTTTCATTATTAGCATGAACTTCTGGATTATGTGGTACTTCATTCGACATCTGAATTGCAAACATTTTTACTTATTAATATCACAGAATAATTAGAACAAAACAATACTTCCAGGATATTATATGTGCATATCGACATATATATATTCATATATAACACATATGTTAATTTGTATCAGTTTCCTAACTTTATTGCTGTGACAACCCTCACTAAACCAGGTATCCGTACGACTTAATTAATAATTAATTACTGCTTAATTACTGTGCTTGTTTGAAATTTCTGATGAACTGCTACTTGATTTCTGATACATGCATATACCTGCATCATACTTTACTTACCGTCACTACATTATTTACATGCTGAACCTTAGTGACAAACATGATGCACAAAAAGCACAGTAGCACGATAAACGGATAACCTATTGAACTTGCTGATAAAGCCAGCATCAGGCAAACACTGCCTCTAAGGCCTGTATGAGCCAGAAATATTTTGCTACACTAGTGGTGAGTGTAGGGATATAAGGGTTGTAGAACTGCGTCTCTAGGAATAAGTTACAATGACTGGATGTGCCTAAAACGTGCTCTAAGCACAAAATTCAGCACTTTACTTAATAATTCAGCTTTTAGCTAACTAATAAAGTGCCAAAACATGAGAAAAATATTACTAGACACTTTCCAAAGTGTCAGAAATGAGTTGTGTCACTAAAAAGGGTATTAACGACACTTTAAAGCTTTGTTAAGCACTTTAACGGATTACTATCCAACCGAACAACCGGACTATACCCGGAACAGAAAATATTGTTATTTTCATTACTTATCTTTTTCTGAGCCAGTTAGGGTCCCTGAGTACCCTAACACCCGTCATAACACACTACACACAACTAACCGGGTTAAGCACTTAACTAACTTACTTAACCTAACTAATATCCAACTAATTAGTTGGAATCGGACCAAGACCCCCCCCCCCCTTTAGAAACCGTCCCCATGAGGGGGACACACCTTGTCCTTCAAATGAATATTATAATCCATGTGCTTAGTATCTAGATAGCACATAATCTTATGGTTAATAACCTTGAGAATTGTCTATAAGTTTAACACTAAACACACATGAACATTCACTTAGCTTTTCACTCAACACAACTCTCTCTCCCTCTCTACCTAGCTCATGGCCGAACACCCCTCTCAACATCCATCCATTTTCGATTCCATGCAAGCCATTCCAATCATCTACAAGTGATAAGGATCTCATACGAAGAAGCTTGGTGCAATCGGAAGGCGAAGGACCTCATTATCTTGCTTTTATCCACCCTATTTGCGTCTAGATTCTTCCCTAGCCTCGAGCTAGTGGTATGTTGCTTAAATCACCTTCTTGAACTATTTTAAAGTGGGTAATATGATTTATAACGGTTAAAACTCGTAAACATACAAGATGATACACAAAAGTCTACTTAAAACACTAAAAATGGTGGTTAAAAGCTCATATGTTGTGTAAATCATGTAGTATTTGATTTGTGTGATTATTTGGACCCGATCTATGTTGTGGTAGCTCGGATCGTCATTTAACCTGGGTTGGTCATGATCATGGATCATGACATAAGGTTGTTTTGAAGTAACAAGGGTTAAAGGATGAAACTCTACCACACACGAATCATGAACTTGTATAAAAACGATATTACTTACAAAATAGTGTTTAAAACTAGTAGATCTACGGATCTACAAGCGGTATTTTCAAAAGACCTCGTGTCAAGAGAAAACATATTTTTAAAGACGGATCTTACACTAACACGAATGGTTTTTAGAACACACAAGTGTGTAAACACTTGTGTAACACAAAGTTTCGACAAAATAACTATTTTTGAAAAAGATGACGAGAAGTTATAAAGACGGAACTTCCATAAAAACGAGGTTTTTACAAAATCGGATAGTTTTATATAAAGATCCACTAAAAGTAATGGGATTTACTTCATAGTTTGGATAAATCACAAGTTCATGAAATTTATGCGATTTATATACATATTTTGACTAGTTTGTGATTTGAACATTGTTTTGGTTGAATGAGAAAATTGCTGATTTGGTTTATAAAAGAAAATGATACGCTTGAAAGCGTGGCCACCTCCAGTTACAGAGGAAACTCTGGCGAAATTTTTCCAAAAGCCTAACACTTAGAAATATTTTCACTATAAGTGTTAGAAATACATTTTGACTTGCTTTCAAAATATAAGTTTCGCCACGACTATATTTACAAAACATCGGAGGTGGGATTTCACAAAATAAAACGTGATACATATATATATTTAGTATATATTTTTCACAACATCACTTGTATAAGTGTTTATGATTATTTTGCGAACTACGTAAATATTATTTTTAGGGTAAAAATAATATTACTAAGTATTATTTTGGGAAAATCACATGTATTAAAATATAATATTTTTGGGAAGAATAATTATATTTTGGAGTTAGGAATAAAATATATTAAGTGAGACTTAATAGTGTAATCCGAATTATACGAACGCACATGTATTAAATCCCCATCCTTGGGAAGGAAAAATAACTACCAAGTATATACATAATGTAAACACGAAATAGTTGCCTAACTATTTCCCAAAAACTTAAACCATAAAGCTAAGGCACGGCCGTCCGTCTAATAGAATTAGTACGTGTAGGTCGTCACACAGCTGTTTGATTTGGAGGCATACTTGGTAGAGACGCACCACGGTGAGTTCATGTCCCCCTTTTCTCTAACTGTTTTCAGTTTTCTTAACTGCGGGGGTGAAATACATGTTACTTCGATTACAAGTACTTTATACATGGTATGGTTAGCGTAAGGAGGTTTACTACTTAGATCATGTGAGTGGGTAGGAGCAATATGAGGCCATTAGTCCTCATGGCAGGACCGAGGGACAGGAGCGGTAGATCTATCTGGGTGTAGCGAGCCCAGCCCCAGGCCAAACTAGAAACGGACCTTGGGGTGACTTTGTCCACATACTAATGCCGTGGCGAAATCTGCTAGGTTTGAGTCTCCCTATTTGCACTTCACATATATCAGTGGCCTTGCAAACCATTGGTGATCTCAATTCCCTTATTTGCTACATACCAAGACTATTTTTATACTCACAAAGGTTTACTTACTCACTTACACATGAACTCGCTCAACATTATTGTTGATTTTTCAACTTACATGTATTTCAGGAAATTAAAGGATCTGGCGCGGTATGACACGTTTTCCCGCTGCACTAGTTACGAGGTCATCCGGGTTTGGGGAATGTGACTCTTTCCTGGACAAGTCACAGTCCTTAAACTATCTTTATGTTATGCTATGTTTATTGAACAATGTTTATGTCGTTAGGACGTGTTTCCGTTAAAACAATGTGGTTGTATTTGGTTTTAAAACTTAATTAAATGGATGATCTTGCATGGTTTTATCTCATATAGCTTTGTTATGGTTAAGCTATGGTATTAAGAAGTCACACCAAATTAACCACGCTTCCGCAAAGCCAGGGTGTGACAGCTTGGTATCAGAGCTCTGATCATAGCGAACTAGGATTCCTTCTCGAGTCAAGACTATGATCACTAGGGCTCTCACGAAAACATTTTTACTGCATACCACTTAAGTCCAGATCCAAAACTTTTTACAAACAAATGTTGAGCACATTTTATTCATTGTTTTTAGGCTCAGTCTTGAAGGCTGAGGCTCGGTCTTGGAGGCCGAGGCTCGATCTGAGAGATCGAGGTAGTTGGCTAGTGGGACTAGGAGAATTGGCTAGTGGGACTAGGAGAATTGGCTAGTGGGACTAGGAGAATTGGCTAGTGGGACTAGGAAGAGCAGTCTAAGAGGCTGGGAGGCTAGTGGGACTAGGAGAATTATTTGAATGCTTACTTGGTGACTTATGTGATTATTTGATTGTATGATTGATTGTTTGTGCATGTTTGTGTTTATGTTACAGACACTATGGACACCTCTGGCACAGGTGACTCAGACACCACAGGACCTAGACCTATAGTATCAGATGACCTAGAGCCTTCAGAGCATGAGGTCCACACCTCCGACGTTACTAGCACGGACGAGGATGATTTTCAGCCCTTTGCTTTACCTGATGGTGCTGATGAGCTCGCTGATGGCCCTTTGGCCGGGGACCTACCGTTAGTGGAGATCCCTGCTCCCATACCCTTAGCTGTTTATCTTGCTTATGATTTGCTTCTCGACGCCGACGATGATGGCGACGTCGATCTGTTTGATGACGAGCCCTTAGAGGAGGATGTTCAGGGCGAGGCCCTTCTTGCTGCTGGTGATCTTTTGATGATCGCAGATGCTCCCGCCGAGGAGTCACCTGCTCACTCTCCGGTCCCAGACACTTTCGAGTCTGTGGCCTCCGCACCTTCACACACCCAGAGTGCGCAGCACTTCTCTCATGGATCAGATCCCGACCAGGCATCCTCTGTTGCCCCTATTCCTAGTTTTACTTTCGACCACGATGATGTGGAGGATTCCGATCCTGTCTTTCCCCCAGGATTCGACCCAGATGAGGATATAGAGTTTATACCCATGGATCAGCCTATGGAGGATCCAGTCGACCCAGTTGATCCCATCGATCCTGAGTTTGATTTTGAGATGGCCTTCGATGATCCCGAGCATCCACCGGACCCTGCGTTTGAGCACGACCCAGTTCATGCTGACGCATCTATTATTGAGCCTGTCGTTGCTGACCCACCTATTGATGATCACCCTGTAGATGCTCCATTGTTGGAGGACGATCATGTCATTGCTGCTGATCATGTTGATCCCCCACTTATTGCTGATGCACCAGTTGACCCTCTTGTTGCACCTCACCATGATCCTATGCCAGTTCAGTTTGATCGTACACTTTTTGAGGCACAGGTGGACCCACGAGACGAGCATGCCCAGTGTGGGTGGATTCCTGCTGATGACGAGGTCCCACCTATCCCCCCTCAGATCACTGATACCCGTCACGTTGATTTCTCTTTTGCTCAGTACCCTCTCCAGGTCGGCATCGCGTCACGAGAGCTAGAAGGTTCTTCGGCTCACCCTTTTGGGCATGTACCAGTATCCATCCCTGCTATACCACCGTCTGCTACTTTTCCCCCTGTTTCTCCATTTCATGTGGCACCTTTTGATCCCACCAGTGAGCCGTTTCTTTGGGCATCACCTTCTGCTATGCCACCGACTGACCCCTACCATTCTTTCCACATGGGGTATACTATTGAGGACGTTTTGATGTCTTTTGTCGCCCAGCACGAGGCACACACACAGCGCATTCAGGAGCTTGAGAGAGCCCAGCCGCCGCTGTGTCAGTGCCAGGGTCAGACCCACTCTCCGTTGCAGCCCTCTCGACCTGTACCACCAGACTATGTTGCACGCCTTTTTGCCCTGGAGCAGCAGGTTGCTTCATTCTTGCGTACCCAGAGAGCCATGGAGGAGGACTGGCTCCATTTGCGTCGCTTGTTTTACACTCACTTTCCCCCTCCTCCACCGCCACCTGTGTAGAGCTCTTCAGTACCGTATGGGTAGACGCTGGTGAGAAGACGACGATTGCTTTTGACTGCACAGCATTTTTGGAGACTACATTATGATTCTGATTTTTGTTGACATGTATTTGATGTATTGACACTGATTTGATATAGTTTTTGGACTAGGGTGATGTAGCCCTTAGTCGACTGATGTTGTATGACACTGTGATGTACTTGTACGCTTACTATGTGGTCTCGATATATGGCAATCGCAGTATTCTCATCATACTTGATGCTTGATTTGATTATTTATATTCTATGACATGGGATGTTGTGTGATTGATGTGATTATAACATGAGATGTTATGTACTATTACTATCATTATATACGTACGCCACATTATGACCTGACTTACGTATTATAACATGGGATCTTTACTATGGCCTGACCAACGTAAACCATCTTTTAGAAGATGCCGCCGAGACGTGAGACACGCATGCCTACCAATGAGGCGGAACTCCAGCAAATTATCGCTGCTGCCATTGCACAATACGCCGCCTCTCAAGGAGGGACTAGTGGAAGCAACTCTGGCAACACTGGCAACAACAATAATCCACCTCATGGTAATACTAAGTCATTTAGACCTACCATGACCTAATTGGATATCTTTAGCAATGATGCTAATGCCGATCGTATGTTATAACGTATGTGCAGGATGCACCTACAAGCAGTTTCTAGACTGCAAACCGGTCAACTTTGATGGCACAGGAGGTGCTGTCGCCTTTGTTCGTTGGGCGGAGAAAACTGAATCTGTTCTACGCATGAGCAAATGCGCACTAGATCAGCAAGTCACCTATATCTCAGGGCTATTCTTGGATGGAGCCCTCTCTTGGTGGAATTTGCAAGTACAGGCACTTGGTGAAGCTGCTGCCTACGCGCTAGCCTGGACCGAACTGAAGGAACTTATGCGCAAAAAGTACTTCTCTCGCGCGGAAATCCAAAGATTGGAAACCGAGTTCTGGCACTTGAAAATGGACGGTCCAAAGATCGCAGAATACCTTCAAAGGTTCCATGACTTATCGCATGTGGTACCCTACATGGTCACTCCGGAGTTCAAGCGGATTGAACGTTTCATTTGGGGATTAGCTCCTCAAATCATAAGCATGGTGACCTCATCCAAGCCTGCGACCATTACTGAGGCGATTGATTTGAGTGTGGCTCTCACAGAGGAGGCCATTCGCCTGAACAAGTTTGATGATGCTGAGCCTAAGAAGAAAGAGACTCAAGTCGAGTCATCAGGAGGTAACAAACGGAAGTTCTCAAACTTCAAGCAGGGCGCCAGTGTGGCGGTTAAGAAAGGAGGATCAGGCACGCCAGCTCAGGTTACAGCTGGCAGTGGAAAGAAAGGAAAAGGATATCAGGGCACCCAGCCCAAGTGTAATACCTGCCAACGCCACCATACTGGCCATTGTAATGTGAAAGTATGTGAAGCATGTGGAAATCCGGGCCACTTGAAGGATTCTTGTTGGGCTAGTGCTGGCCGGGGAGTCCAAGGAGGATTTGGGAATAGGAATAATAATCGTGGTGGTATTGGAAATCGCCCGCAGGGGAACAATGGAGGAAACGGGAATCGAGGCAACAATGCGAATCAGGCTGGTAATGCGAACCAAAACAACAACCAAGCTGGAAATGGAGGTGGAAACGGGCAAAGACCTGGATGCTTTAACTGCGGTGATATTGGGCATTTTAAGAGGAACTGCCCAGAGTTGAACCAAGCCCGTGGAAGAGTGTTCCACATTGAAGCAAGGGAAGCGCGCCAGGATCCCAATGTTGTCACTGGTACGTTCCCTGTAAACCAACGCTATGCATCCGTTTTATTTGATACTGGCGCCGATTATAGCTTCGTGTCGTTAGAGTTTAAGAACATGCTTGGTTTAGCCGCTAATAAGTTAGATATTCCCTACTCAATCGAATTGGCCAATGGGAAGTTAGTAGAAGCAAATGAAGTTATCAGAGGCTGTGTGATCGAATTGGGAGAACGCGAGTTTGCTCTGGATCTACTACCAGTCCAGTTGGGAAGCTTCGACGTGGTGGTAGGAATTGATTGGTTATCAGGCAACAAGGCTGAAATAGTTTGTCACGAAAAGGTCGTTCGTATCCCAACCGAAGATGGCGAAACAATTGTGGTTCACGGGGAGAAGCGTGATACGCCGTTGAGAATTATCAGCTGCCTGAAAGCGCGAAAGTGTTTGCAGAAGGGATGTGTTGCCTTCCTGGCACACATTGTGGATAAGAAGGCTGCTGAGCCGAGAATAGAAGACATCCCTGTCGTGAGGGAATATCCAGAAGTCTTCCCAGAGGACTTACCTGGACTGCCACCTCAGAGACAAGTAGAGTTCCGCATTGACTTAGTTCCAGGCGCCGCGCCTGTGGCTAAGGCACCTTATAGACTTGCTCCGTCTGAGATGCAGGAAATGTCGACACAACTTCAAGAGTTGTTAGACAAGGGATTTATCCGACCAAGCTTCTCGCCTTGGGGAGCTCCGGTTCTGTTTGTCAAGAAGAAGGACGGTAGTTTTCGTATGTGCATCGACTACAGAGAATTGAACAAGCTGACGATCAAGAATAGATATCCTCTGCCAAGAATTGATGATCTGTTTGATCAACTGCAAGGCTCAAGATTTTATTCAAAGATCGATCTTCGATCTGGATACCATCAGTTAAGGATACAACAGGAGAGTATCCCAAAGACAGCCTTCAGAACTCGTTATGGACACTACGAGTTCCTTGTTATTCCGTTTGGTTTGACAAACGCGCCTGCAGTCTTTATGGATTTGATGAATAGAGTTTGCAAGCCGTACTTGGACAAGTTCGTGATTGTGTTTATCGACGACATCTTGATTTATTCAAGAACAAAGGCCGAGCACGAACAGCATCTAAGAGCTATTTTGGAGCTGCTGAAGAAAGAACAGTTGTATGCCAAGTTCTCTAAGTGCGAGTTTTGGCTATGTGAAGTACAATTTCTTGGACATGTGGTTAATGGAAATGGAATCCATGTTGATCCAACCAAGATCGAAGCGATCAAGAATTGGGAAACGCCAAAGACGCCAACCGAGATTCGACAATTCTTGGGTTTAGCTGGCTACTATCGAAGGTTCATTGAGGATTTTTCGAAGATCGCTCAACCATTGACGCTCCTCACGCAGAAAGATAAGAAGTTTGATTGGGAAATCAAACAGGAGGAAGCATTCCAGATACTGAAGGATAAGCTCTGCAATGCGCCAATCTTAGCACTACCGGAAGGTACAGATGATTTTGTGGTATACTGTGACGCCTCACGTCAAGGATTGGGTTGCGTGTTGATGCAACGCCAAAAGGTTATTGCTTACGCATCGCGTCAATTGAAAGTGCACGAAAAGAACTATACCACACATGATTTGGAACTTGGCGCAGTGGTATTTGCATTAAAGATCTGGAGACACTACCTTTATGGTACAAAGTGTACAATCTTTACAGATCACAAGAGCCTACAACACATATTCAACCAGAAGGAGTTGAATATGAGGCAGAGACGATGGGTTGAGTTGCTGAACGATTACGACTGCGAGATAAAGTATCATCCAGGGAAGGCGAATGTGGTCGCCGATGCCCTAAGTCGAAAGGAGAGGATCAAACCCATAAGGGTTAGAGCTTTATAAATGATTATCCGAACCGATCTTTCCTTGCGCATTCGTGCCACGCAGAAAGAAGCTCTCAAGGAAGGAAATCTTGAAGAAGAATATCGCCGTGGGATGGAGAAGCTACTGGTACCAAACGAGGAAGGAACGTTATGCTTTGAGAAAATGATTTGGGTTCCTCTGTTTGGTGGTTTAAGGGAAGTTATTTTCGATGAAGCTCACAAGTCGCGGTACTCTATCCACCCTGGAGCGGATAAGATGTACCAGGATCTCAAAGATTATTATTGGTGGCCTAGGATGAAAGGCGATGTTGCTGTTTATGTGAGCAAGTGTCTAACGTGCGCTAAGGTGAAAGCGGAATACCAGAAGCCTTCAGGACTTCTGCAACAACCCGAGATTCCCAAGTAGAAATGGGAACAAATCTCAATGGATTTTGTTACAAAGTTGCCAAGGACGCCAAGAGGCCATGACACTATTTGGGTAATAGTGGATCGATTAACAAAGTCAGCACACTTTTTACCTATCAAAGAGAAGGATAATACGAGCAAGTTGGCCGAAATATACATGAGAGAGATCGTCGCACGTCATGGAGTGCCTCTCTCGATCATCTCTGATAGAGACGGAAGGTTTGTGTCAAGGATATGGCAATCCTTCCAAGAAGCTTTTGGCTCTCAATTAAATCTGAGCACTGCGTTTCATCCGCAAACTGACGGTCAAAGCGAGCGAACGATACAGACTTTGGAAGACATGCTGAGAGCGTGTGTTATGGATTTGGGCGGTAGCTGGGATAAGCATTTACCTTTGGTCGAATTTTCATACAACAACAGCTACCACACCAGTATTGGTGTCGCACCATTTGAAGCCCTTTACGGACGCAAGTGCCGATCACCCCTATGCTGGGCTGACGCAGGTGATAGGCAGCTTGCTGGTCCCGAAATCGTCCAAGAGATGACGGACAAGATTGCGCAGATTCTAAAACGCATCGAAGCAGCTCGCCACAGACAGAAAGCCTATGCCGATCCAAACCGGAAACATGTGGAATTCCAAGTTGGAGAAATGGTGTTATTGAAAGTTTCACCCTGGAAGGGTGTGGCATGCTTCGGAAAGCGTGGGAAGTTAAATCTGCGCTACATTGGTCCTTTCAGAATTCTGGAAAGAATAGGACTAGTAGCATACAAGTTGGACCTACCTGCTGAACTCCATTCAGTCCACGATACATTTCATGTATCCAACCTGAAGAAAAGTCCAACTCAAGATAACATTGCCATTCCCATCGACGAGATTCATGTTGACGACACACTCCATTTCGTTGAAGAACCGGTTGAGGTTACGGATTGGAAAGTAAACAAGACCCGCCGGAGCAGTGTCAAGCTCGTCAAAGTTCGTTGGAATGCCAGACACGGTCCTGAATACACTTGGGAACGTGAGGACCGGATGAAAGAGAAATACCCCCACTTATTTCCTAAGAACCCTGCATCTACAAGCAGAACTTAAAATTTCGGGACGAAAATTTTCTAACGGGGGGAGAATGTGACAACCCTCACTAAACCAGGTATCCGTACGACTTAATTAATAATTAATTACTGCTTAATTACTGTGCTTGTTTGAAATTTCTGATGAACTGCTACTTGATTTCTGATACATGCATATACCTGCATCATACTTTACTTACCGTCACTACATTATTTACATGCTGAACCTTAGTGACAAACATGATGCACAAAAAGCACAGTAGCACGATAAACGGATAACCTATTGAACTTGCTGATAAAGCCAGCATCAGGCAAACACTGCCTCTAAGGCCTGTATGAGCCAGAAATATTTTGCTACACTAGTGGTGAGTGTAGGGATATAAGGGTTGTAGAACTGCGTCTCTAGGAATAAGTTACAATGACTGGATGTGCCTAAAACGTGCTCTAAGCACAAAATTCAGCACTTTACTTAATAATTCAGCTTTTAGCTAACTAATAAAGTGCCAAAACATGAGAAAAATATTACTAGACACTTTCCAAAGTGTCAGAAATGAGTTGTGTCACTAAAAAGGGTATTAACGACACTTTAAAGCTTTGTTAAGCACTTTAACGGATTACTATCCAACCGAACAACCGGACTATACCCGGAACAGAAAATATTGTTATTTTCATTACTTATCTTTTTCTGAGCCAGTTAGGGTCCCTGAGTACCCTAACACCCGTCATAACACACTACACACAACTAACCGGGTTAAGCACTTAACTAACTTACTTAACCTAACTAATATCCAACTAATTAGTTGGAATCGGACCAAGACCCCCCCCCCCCTTTAGAAACCGTCCCCATGAGGGGGACACACCTTGTCCTTCAAATGAATATTATAATCCATGTGCTTAGTATCTAGATAGCACATAATCTTATGGTTAATAACCTTGAGAATTGTCTATAAGTTTAACACTAAACACACATGAACATTCACTTAGCTTTTCACTCAACACAACTCTCTCTCCCTCTCTACCTAGCTCACGGCCGAACACCCCTCTCAACATCCATCCATTTTCGATTCCATGCAAGCCATTCCAATCATCTACAAGTGATAAGGATCTCATACGAAGAAGCTTGGTGCAATCGGAAGGCGAAGGACCTCATTATCTTGCTTTTATCCACCCTATTTGCGTCTAGATTCTTCCCTAGCCTCGAGCTAGTGGTATGTTGCTTAAATCACCTTCTTGAACTATTTTAAAGTGGGTAATATGATTTGTAACGGTTAAAACTCGTAAACATACAAGATGATACACAAAAGTCTACTTAAAACACTAAAAATGGTGGTTAAAAGCTCATATGTTGTGTAAATCATGTAGTATTTGATTTGTGTGATTATTTGGACCCGATCTATGTTGTGGTAGCTCGGATCGTCATTTAACCCGGGTTGGTCATGATCATGGATCATGACATAAGGTTGTTTTGAAGTAACAAGGGTTAAAGGATGAAACTCTACCACACACGAATCATGAACTTGTATAAAAACGATATTACTTACAAAATAGTGTTTAAAACTAGTAGATCTACGGATCTACAAGCGGTATTTTCAAAAGACCTCGTGTCAAGAGAAAACATATTTTTAAAGACGGATCTTACACTAACACGAATGGTTTTTAGAACACACAAGTGTGTAAACACTTGTGTAACACAAAGTTTCGACAAAATAACTATTTTTGAAAAAGATGACGAGAAGTTATAAAGACGGAACTTCCATAAAAACGAGGTTTTTACAAAATCGGATAGTTTTATATAAAGATCCACTAAAAGTAATGGGATTTACTTCATAGTTTGGATAAATCACAAGTTCATGAAATTTATGCGATTTATATACATATTTTGACTAGTTTGTGATTTGAACATTGTTTTGGTTGAATGAGAAAATTGTTGATTTGGTTTATAAAAGAAAATGATACGCTTGAAAGCGTGGCCACCTCCAGTTACAGAGGAAACTCTGGCGAAATTTTTCCAAAAGCCTAACACTTAGAAATATTTTCACTATAAGTGTTAGAAATACATTTTGACTTGCTTTCAAAATATAAGTTTCGCCACGACTATATTTACAAAACATCGGAGGTGGGATTTCACAAAATAAAACGTGATACATATATATATTTAGTATATATTTTTCACAACATCACTTGTATAAGTGTTTATGATTATTTTGCGAACTACGTAAATATTATTTTTAGGGTAAAAATAATATTACTAAGTATTATTTTGGGAAAATCACATGTATTAAAATATAATATTTTTGGGAAGAATAATTATATTTTGGAGTTAGGAATAAAATATATTAAGTGAGACTTAATAGTGTAATCCGAATTATACGAACGCACATGTATTAAATCCCCATCCTTGGGAAGGAAAAATAACTACCAAGTATATACAGAATGTAAACACGAAATAGTTGCCTAACTATTTCCCAAAAACTTAAACCATAAAGCTAAGGCACGGCCGTCCGTCTAATAGAATTAGTACGTGTAGGTCGTCACACAGCTGTTTGATTTGGAGGCATACTTGGTAGAGACGCACCACGGTGAGTTCATGTCCCCTTTTTCTCTAACTGTTTTCAGTTTTCTTAACTGCGGGGGTGAAATACATGTTACTTCGATTACAAGTACTTTATACATGGTATGGTTAGCGTAAGGAGGTTTACTACTTAGATCACGTGAGTGGGTAGGAGCAATATGAGGCCATTAGTCCTCATGGCAGGACCGAGGGACAGGAGCGGTAGATCTATCTGGGTGTAGCGAGCCCAGCCCCAGGCCAAACTAGAAACGGACCTTGGGGTGACTTTGTCCACATACTAATGCCGTGGCGAAATCTGCTAGGTTTGAGTCTCCCTATTTGCACTTCACATATATCAGTGGCCTTGCAAACCATTGGTGACTTTGTCCACATACTAATGCCTTGGGGTGACTTTGTCCACATACTAATGCCTTGGGGTGACTTTGTCCACATACTAATACCACCTTCTGTCACGACCCCCGACCCACCCTGGACGGAATCAGAAGCCGTGAACAGTCCAGTGGTACCGGTGATTAATTTTATAAAACATTGCAGCGGAAATTTCATCAGGACCGTAAGTTGGGAAAAATATCAGAGTTTAGAAACACCGGATTTTATTTATTAAAGAGATGGAATAAATCCATGTTTTATAAAGGTAGTTTTAATAAAATTATAAAACAATATTTCTTAATTTGATTTAATTAATAAAATAAGCCACTTCTTGAAGCCTTTCAGTGTCATATCCAGCTCTTATTCCCAATCTACTGTAATTACCTGAAAAATGTTTGAAAAAGGTTTTGTCAGTGAAAATACTGAGTGAATTCATTCCATTTTTATAAAATATATTGTTATACCTTACAGTATTAGGGTTTTTTATATCTATTTATATTTACCCAACTCAATCAGTATTTGTCACATGGTGACAGTTCCGATGTGACAGTAATCATATCACTCATTGGCTTATTTTCATCCAATAGTGAATTTATCAAATAATTATATTTTACTATTATTCAATTTATCTGTCACTAGGCGATTCCTGTGACGGTGATCCAATCACTGTTGATCATTCTTTCAACTAGTGATTCTGGTCATATCACTGTTGATCATTCTTTCAACTAGTGATTCTATTCATAACACTGTTGATCATTCTCTCAACTAGTGATTCTATTTATAACACTGTTGATCATTCTCTCAACTAGTGTTTTTGGTCATGTCACTGTTGATCATTCTCTCAACTAGTGACTCTAGACTTAATTGTATCCCGTGACATTAATTTGTCAACTATATTACTTATGGCACAAAACCATTTAACTCAGAAGATAACATATATCATTTGATGTCAAACTACTATAATTTATCAAATATAATATGTTAATTAAATAATTGTAATATCATTATTTAATATATTAACGTGACTAAACATATAATCTTCGTATAGTAGAATATATTATAATTGACTATTTTATTATGGTATACACCATTTAGATTTATCTCAAACATACATTAAATTAATTAATAATTTAATGTTAAAATAATATTAATTATTGATTATAGCTACTGGGCATAATTCCCACTGTGATGGTGGTCATGCTAATATTGACTAACTTTATTGCTAATAGTAACGAGGATCAAACAATGTATAAAACCTTCCATACTGGCAGTTATTATAGAATATAAAAACTTAATCACTGTAAGTATAACTGATAAACATTTTAGGATTTTGAAAAGCCTTTGTAAATATAATTGTATCACAAAAAGGTGATAAAACTGTGAGAAAATATAATGGACTCACAAACGGTGAGAAAAGAGAAATGAACTCACATTGCAGATTTCTACGGGCAAAGCTTAGTCTACAGATAATCCTTGATATATTGCAGATTTAATTTGAGCAGAGCCTAGCCTACTGATTAGCCTTGTAACCTAGTGCATACAAACTAGGTAAGTAACTAATACAGCATTTACGATAACTCACGAGATAAAACCCTCACAACGAATGACAAAGTGCAATACTTAACAATTCAGCGGATTCACAATGAATGACAGAGTATAGTCCGATTTCGAACAGCACTCAAACATTCAAGTCGAAATCACGATGAATAACAAAGTATAAACTCAATTTGAGCGGCACTTAAACAATCGTTGGATAGTTTTAATCGATCGAACGTTGAATCGTAATAGCGATCGAGTTATTACCCTGATTGCAGCATCAATTAGTGATTTGTGTGTGTTAATTGTGAGTATTTAGACGATATCTCCGTGCCTGAGTCGAATTTTATCGTCGAACGAATGCACAGAAGCCAGTCCCAAAGCCTGCTATTTATAGCCAGAAATTTGACATGCTTACGGACCGTAAGCACAAACCCTTACGGTCCGTAAGGGTCACATTTTCCTATATTGTTGCCACGTGTGTTTGAAGTGCATGTGACTCGACGATTTGATTAAATTAGATTTTTATAATAAGTTATAAGGATAATCGTTGAGTAGGGAATGCCCCCCCTGAGTTTTAGGGGCCCTGATCCAGATTCTGATTGTTCTGAAAATTTTAGGGTTTGCGCAGAATCACTTGGGTGTCTTAATTAGGGTTTCCTATTGAATAAAATAATAAAATAGGACTTTTAATGAGGGTTGTTACATTGGTTGTCAATGATCTAAGTGAGATTTAATCACTATATAAAGCCACAATGTTGCAACATTGTGATCACTCATTCCTTCTGCATTTCTGGAGCTTTTGGGAGTTCAAGAGCAGACCCTAAGCATCCCTAATCGTGCATAGGAATTCTGTAAGTATGCTTAACCTTTCTTAGTTGAGTTTTTACTTAGTTTTAGCTTAAAAGTCAAACCGTCGTAATTACCGTTTGACTTAGCGATTAATCATTAATGGTCCAGTGATTAGTGGAATTGAAGGTAGTTATAAATTGGTAATTATGTGGGCAATAAACCCTTAAAAGGGCACCCTCTGATTCCCACTCTAACTAGACCATTTATCGGGTCAAAGTTGATTGGAAAAAGTCAACAGAATGTAGAAGAATGCTGTTTGAAGAATGCTAATTTTCAAATTAACATGTAATTAGCAATGTAGAAGGCATGTAAACTATTTTATCACTCATATAACTTGGTAATAAGTTTAATAACTGGTCTAAGCTTGTTTGATCCGACAATTTTCTGTTTAGACCCGGTTCGGAACCGAAAGTCGCAGAACTTTGACTTTTGCTTTGACTTCAGTTCTGACCCGATTTAGTATGATTTGAAAATTCCTTAGAGCTTCCTTAGGACCAGGTTACATGCTAGTATAACCCTCTGTGATTATACACCTTGGTTCATTAGTTATACAATTAAAATGCATGATTCCATTAATTACTCATATGTTGACTATTATGCCCTTTTCACCATAAAACGAGAATTTTGGATATGTGAAAGAACAATAATCTTTGTTACTGATTTATAAACATGTCCCTAAATTTTCACATCAGTTGGAGGTCTAGATTAGGAGTTATGCTCATTAGCGTAATTAGAACGCCTTTTTGTAATTAAACGGCGTCATTAGCATAAAGCCTATCTAAACCCAATTTTTGACACCAAACCTTTTACCCACTGATGTAATATAATATTTTGGGATTTTTAAAGATTTTTAATTATTTTTAACCTGCTCATAACCTAAGGTTATGGCATTAATTCGGTAAATACCGAATATACCCTTTTTGGTTATAAAATGAGTTCTACAAAGTATTTTGACGCCAATCCAGTTGCTACTGATTTTTATTTAATAAATGAAGTATTTTAAACTTTATAACCTGTCCAGAAAACTCAGATTTCCAATATAACCCGGAAATCGCTTAAAATGGCTTTTTAAGCGTTTTTAACGCATAGTATGTACTAAAACTATTTTAAACATATAAGGGTTAATACCTACTGATATCTTAAGTAAATTATAATGTTTTAACAGTAAGCAAAAGTTGTTAAACTCAGATTTCCGATTTTGACCTTTTAAGCTTATGTGAAATTACCAAAATGCCCCTACGGTGCATAGTTTGGTTATAATTGATAAATTTCACATATATGCAATACCCTACTGTTATAACTTATCAAATTAAGTATTTTTACTGATTACATCAGATCTGTAACTCAGAATATTATTCAAACTCTTTTATAACCTTGTAAATGACCAAAATACCCCTACGGGGCATAGTTTGTGTTTAAATTCGTTTCGGGCATAATAAAAGATATCTTACTGATATCACAACATATTTGAGGCATATTAACTTAGGAAACCTGTTTAGGACCCTTATGGTTACCCGTTACGCTTCTTACGCGTTCGGTTCGGTTTATGTAACTAGTTTACATAAATTAGCCGAGACGGGTCAAACCTTATCGTTTTTATCTCAAAATCCAGAATGTGTTTAGATTACCCACATAAGACAAGTATTCAAACTTGTTGGGTCTAAATCACATTCTATTCCGGTCTTCGCTTAATCACGCGTTCGAACCGTATCGTTCCTTAAAACTAACCGGTCTAAGCTTAAGCTTAACTAAAGACCGTTAGGATTCTAATAGATTATTATAAACCTTTGTTCCAGAATAGGAGACCCGGTAAAAGCTACCCGCATTTGCTAATTGCGATTTATACTTGCAAAGGTAAATACTTTTAACTTATTTTCCCTTATACGGGCTTTGGGTACGGTATATAAAATACCGCTTGGTCGGGCATTCGACCTTAATCGATTGGTGGTTAAGTATTATCGAGATGACCCGTTTAAAATATGTTTTGTTTGCTTAACGCCTTTGGGAGGTTAATGACCATGTCCCGGATATCCTTGGCATCATTTTACGAAATGGCTATGACCTAAGCGCGGGGTGTAGGCGTACACTCGTCAGTGCATAATTAAATAATGTGGTGTGTCTATTGATCTTTAACCCGGCATGAACCGGGCTACTGAACGCATAAGGAACATGTAATTCTTTTACAAGTTTATATATTTAAATAATTATCCCAAGTTATAAAAGTTTGTGCCACGTGCATTCAAATCAATTTTATTAAACTTTTCAAAATGAGTCGGTTGATAGTATTTACCAGTGTAAACTGACGTATTTTCCCAAAAAGGTTAAGTGCAGGTACTAAGCGAACTAGGCTGGCTTTCTCCTAGCGTCCACAATAAGTCTCGCAAGCTCGGACGTCAAAACTGTTGAACAATGTTTCCTGTTTATTTTTTATCCACCTGTCGATTATTTCAACTGTTTGTGATACTTGATATTACAATTATATTCGGTTGAAATATATCTATCTTTGCTTCCGCTGTGCATTTATATATTGTGTTGTTTGACTGTAATGTTACCAACTAGAGATCTCTGATGGATCTTCATTCCACGGATCACCCTACGGTGGTCCCGATAGTTACCAAGCGAGGTTTAACCAACACGAATGGTACTTCACACCTTCTCACCATTCATCACCTCACCAGCAGCAGCATCAGGATCCCTCTGGGGATTCACGATTCATGGCAGTCACGCCACCGCCTCCACCGCCACCAGTTCATCAAGCACCTCCAGAACCGCCAAGGCGTAGGATAACGGGCGCACGTATGTCTGCGCGAGCAGGGGATTTCCACTTTAGCAACCCTCGACACTCCAGTGGCAGTCACTATCCGCCACTGCATGAGGACTCACAAATGGGTAGGCCCTCAAACACAATTCCTGAGGTGAGTTCCGCACCAGCTGCACCACAGCCACCACCGATGGGTTTTGATAACCCGATTCCTGCGTACGCCGGTTCAATGCCGTACAATCCGTTTGAGCCGCCGGCTCACACCCATTATAACTATGCTGAAGACCCTTACCAAGTGGCATCAAACTACCTCGCCCTTCACCCTGAAGGACCGTATGGAGCTCCTTGGGGAGTAGGATATCCAACTCATGGATATCAAGTACCAGCTCGACCACCGATTTGGCAACAATCGCAGCCGCCACGGTTTTCCCCACCAGAACGGGAAGAAATTCTTCAAAGATTGGAACAAGTCGAGCGAGATTTTCACAGAGATCGCAGGGAACGACAAGGTTTCCTCAAGGGCTTAGCAGGCTTACTAAAGGGGAAGAAGAAAAGGGATCATTAAATCCCTACATGTATTGTTGTATTATCTATTTTAATCAAGTCCCTGCGTGGACATTTCTCTGTGTATTTAGTCCCTGCGCGGACTTGTCTTTTTAGTCCCTGCGTGGACATCTATTCTAGTATTTGGTCCCTGCGTGGACTAGTAATTTCAGTTAAACCTCTGCGTGGGTAATTTGTCTATTAAAAGTCCCGTTTAGGGCAAAGTGTACTCTTTTAAATGTTAATGGAATGTTAAGATTATAAATTTCATTTCTGCCATTATATGCATAAATATATTACATGAAATAAATAAATAAAAAAAAATCATTCCTTTTAAAAATAATCTGCCTATTATATATTGAATAAGAATCTCAAAGGTATAACCTAACTTACATGTCATTATAAGACTTGGCCAAGATGGTAAGACCTGTTTAAAAGATTCGGATCCTTGTTAACATCTGAAAACATGTTAACGCTCCTGGCAGACGTGATTCGTTAAAATCACACACGTCATTCTTATATAAGGATTCTTCAAAATATTCCTAACCTAACTTAATGATCTATGAATCATGGGTTTAAATCATCAATTAAGATGATCATATTTTGACCATACATTGGTAATATAGTGCCTATGGGCCATACTCATTTTCACATGAGACAAAAGACAGTAGTAGTCTACGACTCTCTGTCAGAAAAAGGTAAGGAACTATGTTCAAACCTTCATGCTTTGATTCTATGAAATCATGGCTTATGATTTAAAGTGTCCCTGTGACTAGGCCTTTTGTGCCACTGATAAAAACTGTTATTGTTTTATGATTAGGATAAATTATAATAAAAATCCTAAATAAATATGATTAACAAATTAACCAAATCTGGTCTATGTTTACCGTGGTTAATGAATTGCCATAAAAGACAATTCCATAATAAACTCCCAAGTAAACTATTGTCATTGTCTTATGTAACAGTTCAAATTAAAATGACTGACTCGGATGAAATTAATAGTCACCCAAGGGAGAATAATGATAATGCCCGAATTAATATAACGGGTGCTGAACTGCAAGCGTTAATAGACGACGCTGTTACAAAGACCATAGAGCGACAGTGTGAAGAATATAGCGGGACTCAAAGTAGGACCCTATCTACACCGCATTCAAAGCCTAAGACTCATTCTGAGGCTCACAGCAAGCCACCCTCCAAGAAGGATGAACCCAAGAAAGAAGATGACGATCGTCACTCTTCAAATCATCAAAGTGATCCATCTCAAAGGATCGTGCTGAATCAAGGACCCCGTGATAAGGGTTGCTCCTACAAATACTTTGTTTCATGCTTTCACTGGGGAGAAAAGAGCTATAGATTGCATGACATGGTTGGATGAGATGGACACCGTGGTTGATATTAGTGGTTGTGCTGCTAAGGATGTGGTAAAGTTTGTGTCTCAATCGTTCAAAGGTGAGGCCTTAGCCTGGTGGAGATCGTTGATTCAAGCTACTGGGAAGATTCCACTGTACAATATGACATGGGAACAATTTGTTGCCCTCATCAGGGAGAACTACTGTCCTCAGCGTGAGGTAGAAAAGATCGAATCTGATTTCTTATCCTTGGTTATGAAAAATCTGGATTGCCAAGCTTACCTTACGAGCTTTAATACCATGTCAAGATTGGTTCCGTATCTGGTGACCCCGGAACCCAAAAGAATAGCTCGTTTCATTGGGGGTTTAGCCCCAGAGATCAAGGCAAGTGTAAAAGCCTCTCGGCCAGCTACTTTCAGATCTGTAGCTGATATATCTTTGTCCCTCACACTGGACGCGGTCAGACAAATATCGCTGAGGAACACGGATGCCGAGAAAAGAAAGCGTGAGGATGACAACTCACGATGTTCGGATAAGAAGCACAGGGGAAACAATGACCACAGGAAGGGGTTAGGATCTAAGAAGGATGGGCATCAATCTGGTGATAAGCCCAAGTGTAAGATCTGCAAGAGACAGCACTTCGGGAAGTGCAGGTATGAATCGAACTCGCAGACACAGTCGAGAACTTTTGCATGTGGGATATGCAAGTCCAAGGAGCACAAGACCTTGGATTGCAAAAAGTTGAAGGACGCAATGTGCTACAGTTGCAACGAAAAAGGGCATATCAAGTCCAACTGCCCAAAATATGCAAAGAAAGCTTATGAAGGAAAGAAGACCAATGCTAGGGTCTTCAGGATGGATGCGAAGGAAGCTGTGCAGGACGACAATGTGATCACAGGTACCTTCCTTATAAATGATGTTTATGCGAGAGTGTTATTTGATTCAGGAGCTGATAAATCGTTTGTAGATAATAAGTTTTGTGAGTTCTTGAAATTGCCAGTAAAAACCTTAAGTGTGAAGTATGAGGTGGAATTAGCATATGGCACCATAGAAACCGTCTCAACTATGTTAGATGGATGTGTTATATCCATTAGGAACCACTCTTTTCCTTCGTCCCTACTTCCTTTGAAGTTAGCCGGTTTCGACATAGTTTTGGGAATGGACTGGTTATCTCATAACCAGGCCCAGATTGTCTGCAATAAGAAGCAAGTGGTGATCAAGACTCCATCTGGTGAGTCACTTACCATTCAGGGAGATACCCAGTATGGACTGCCTGAGCAAGTGACTATGCTCAAGGCCTCTAAGTGTTTGAAGAAGGGTTGTGTCATCTACATGGCACAAGTGACTATCGATGAACCGAAGCCTAAGATTGAGGATATTCCTGTTATTTCTGAATACCCTGAAGTTTTTCCCGAAGAACTACCTGGTTTACTACCAGATAGGCAAGTGGAATTCAGAATTGACATCATCCCTGGAGTAGCACCAGTTGCTAGAGCACCTTATAGGTTGGCACCAACGAAGATGAAGGAATTGAGAACGCAACTAGATGAATTGCTAGCCAAAGGTTTCATTAGACCTAGTTCGTCTCCTTGGGGAGCACCAATCTTATTTGTCAAGAAGAAGGATGGATTGATGCGTCTGTGCATCGATTACCGTGAGCTTAATAAGGTCACCCATTGCCCAGAATCGACGATCTGTTCGATCGGCTTCAAGGGGCAAGTTACTTCTCCAAGATCGATTTGAGGTCAGGCTATCATCAATTGAAGGTTAAAGATGAAGATGTACACAAGACTGCATTTAGGACTCGTTATGGTCATTACGAGTTCCTAGTGATGCCTTTTGGGCTCACTAATGCACCTGTCGCATTCATGGATCTCATGAATCGCGTCTGCAAGCCCTACTTGGACAAATTTGTCATCGTCTTCCTTGACGACATCCTCATCTACTCGAAGAACAAAGCTGATCATGAGAAACATATTCTATGTATTCTTTCACTACTCCAACAGGAGAAGCATTACGCCAAATTTTCGAAGTGTGAATTCTGGCTTCGAGAAGTCCAATTCCTTGGACATGTGGTTAGTGAGCGTGGTATCCAAGTGGATCCCGCTAAGGTTGAAGCTGTCATGAATTGGCAAGAGCCCAAGACGCCCATAGAAATTCACAGTTTCTTGGGATTGGCAGGATATTATAGGCGTTTCATTGAGAATTTTTCAAGGATTGCTGCACCCCTAACCTCTTTGACTCAGAAGAAAATAAAGTTCGATTGGGGCCCTAAGCAGCAAGAATCTTTTGATATCCTTAAACAGAAGTTGAGCAACGCTCCTATACTTACATTGCCTGAAGGTACCGAAGAATTCGTGGTTTACTGCGACACATCACACACTGGCATGGGATGTGTGCTTATGCAGAAAGGCAAAGTTATTGCCTATGCTTCACGACAGTTAAAAGTGCATGAAAAGAATTACACCACCCATGACTTGGAGTTGGGTGCCGTTGTATTTACACTGAAGCTATGGAGGCACTATTTATATGGTATCAAGTGTGTGATCTATTCTGATCACAAGAGCCTCCAGCACCTGTTCAACCAAAAGGATTTGAACATGAGGCAATGACGTTGGATGGAAACCTTAAATGATTATGATTGTGAAATAAGATACCATCCTGGCAAAGTGAATGTAGTCGCCGATGCCTTGAGTCGAAAGGAAAGGGTGAAACCCATCCGAATTAATGCCAAGAGCATTGAGATAAAGAACAGTTTGAATGAAAGGTTGTTAGCTGCACAGAAGGAAGTTGTGCTGGAAGCTAACTATCCTAATGAAAAGCTAGGAGTAACTGAAGAACAGTTATCCTATGGCAAAGACGGAATTTTAAGGCTAAACGGACAAATATGGGTTCCAGTGTATGGAGGTCTTCGGGATGTTTTCCTCCAGGAAGCCCATAGTTCTAAATATTCCGTTCATCCTGGAGCTGATAAGATGTACCAGGATCTGAAGGCAAATTTTTGGTGGATAGGCTTGAAGAAGTCTATAGCCGCCTATGTAGCAAAATGTTTGACGTGCGCGCAAGTCAAAGCTGAACATCAAAAGCCGTCAGATTTGCTACAACAGCCTGAACTTCCCACGTGGAAGTGGGAAATGGTGACGATGGATTTCATCACCAAGTTGCCCAAGACAAGGAAAGGAAATGATACGATATGGGTGATAGTAGATAGACTGACTAAGTCAGCACATTTCCTACCCATCAAGGAGACCTATAGCTCCGACATGTTAGCCCAATTATACGTAGATAAGATTGTAGCTTTACATGGCGTACCTGTGTCTATTATCTCTGACAGATATACTAGATACACGTCACATTTTTGGAAAAGTTTCCAACAATCTTTGGGCACGCGCTTAAATTTCAGTACGGCTTACCATCCTCAGACTGACGGCCAGAGTGAGTGTACAATCCAAACCTTGGAAGACATGCATCGTGCACGTGTGATTGACTTAGGTGGTAGTTGGGATAACCACCTGCCGTTCATCGAATTCTCCTACAACAACAGCTACCATACCAGCATTAAGGTTGCGCCCTTCGAGGCCTTATACGGTAGAAAGTGCAGAACGCCCGTTTGTTGGGCGGAAGTTGGAGATGTCCAATTGTCAGGACCGGAAATAGTCTTTGAAACAACGGACAAGATTGTCCAGATTCGTGACCGCCTGAAAGCTGCCAGGGATAGGCAGAAAAGCTACGCAGATTTAAAGCGTAAACCTTTTAACTTCGAGGTAGGTGACAAGGTGTTGTTTAAAGTATCACCCTGGAAGGGAGTGATGCGATTTGGTAAGAAAGGCAAGTGTCACGGCCCTTGGCCCCGGTTTGACCCGGTCCAGAGTCGCGAGGCAGGAAATCCGATGGTATCTAATTTAGTGACAGCGGAAGTCTTTTTAAACAGGATCGATTATTATTAAAACTGCTCGATATAGGGATAAATCCCATAATTTACAATAAAGTGATTTCACTGGGAAATCTTTATTTCTCAAAACATGTTTCTTTATTTATTTACATTGAGCCACTTTTCTAAGCATGTAGTGCTCCACGGCACTTTTCCTGTGCTCACAACAGATCACCTGAAACATGTTTGAAAAAGGTTTTGTCAGCAGGGAAATACTGAGTGAATCATTCATTTTTACTAAAATGACTCGTTTGTTATAATTCACAGTATTAAGAGAGATTACAATGTTTCTGATATCAAATCAACTACCCACAGTATTTGTCACTCGACTCATTTCGGTGACTGTGGTCATATCACCATTGGCTGCCCCAATGAATGACGAATATCACTAATTAGGTTCGCCCACCTAAAGTGATAACAACAGTAGTAATGTGCACAATACCCCACATACCGGCTGTAATTTGGTGACTACATAAACTTAATCACTGTAATTATAACCTTTGAAAATAAACAGGATTTTGAAAATAGATTTGATAAAAAGAGAATGACTCACATTGTAGATTTAACGAGCAGAGTATAAGCCTACTGATTAGCCTTGATCAACCTAATTTAAATAATAATGCACACACAAACAGGTTAGTAACTAATACAGCAGTTACGACAATTCACGAGATTAAATCCTCACAACGATTTATTAGTGCAATACTTAACAATTCAGCGGATTCACAACGAATGACAGAGTATAGTCCGAGTTCGAACAGCACTCAAACATTCAAGTCGAAATCACGATGAATAACAAAGTATAAACTCAATTTGAGCGGCACTTAAACAATCGTTGGATAATTATAATCGATCGGACGTTGAATCGTAATAGCGATTGAGTTAGTACCCTGATTGCGGCAGCACTTCGTGATTAGTGTGTGTTAATTGTGGTAAACAGAATGTAAATCGGTGCATGAAACGAATTTCTTCGTCGAACATATGCCAAATTTCAAGTACCAATGTCTGCTATTTATACCCGAATTTTGCCCCCCCCCCCCTTACGGACCGTAACAATTAACCCTTACGGTCCGTAAGGGTTTCTTAATTTCGAATTTTGACAGCGAGTATTTTTAGATAATCGTTATATAGGGTTTATCCCCCCGTGAGTTTTAGGGGCCCTAATCCTGATTCTGAAAATTCTGAGAATTTTAGGGTTTGTTCAGAATCACTTGGGTTTCTCAATTAGGGTTTCCTATTAGCTAAATTAATTAAATAAATATAACTTTTGATGAGAGTTATTACAGCAAGTTAAGCCCGAGATACATAGGACCGTTCGAGGTCATCGAACGTGTCGGATCAGTTGCTTATAAGTTAAATTTTCCTGAAGAGCTCAGTGGAATTCACATTGTATTCCACATCTGCAATCTGAAGAAGTGTTTCGCTGATGAATCACTAGTCATACCACATACAGATGTGCACATAGAAGAGAGCTTGAAGTTTGTCAAAAAACCTGTGTCGATTGAGGATCGACAGGTAAAGAAGCTTCGTAGGAAGCATGTGCCTATTGTAAAGGTAAAATGGGATGCACGTAGAGGTCCCGAGTACACGTGGGAGGTGGAGTCCACAATTAAAGAAAAGTACCCTCATTTGTTTCAGTAAATCTCGAGGTCGAGATTTCTTTTAAGGGGGTGAGGATGTAACACCTCGAAAATTCACGTCCTATAATGTATTGACACGTGTCATAAGCTTGAACATGTGAAATAATACTTTATAGGGACTAAAGTTGACAAACATGAAAAGTATGTGAATATAAGGGTTCAAATTGTCAACAATGGATAAATATACTTTACAGTAACCCTACATGATGCTCATACCTTCAAACGAATAAATCATGGATCATACGAAGCTAAATATGAAAGAAAGTGAGAGATTACAAACTATAGGGGTTAAATGTGTCAACATGTTTAAAGTGTACCTCTGAGTGACCTTTTAGCAAACCCGAAGCTTTGTAACAGTTAATTATGCTCACTAGAATGCACGATATAAATTTCATAAAGTTTCGTTATCGTATGAGAAAGTTATGATCAAATTCGTATACAAGGGGTTAAAGCGTCAACGTTGAGAATTATGACTTTTCGGGTAAACATGAAGTAACCAAGGACTTAACAAACTGGGTATAAGTCATGAACCCCTTATAAGACAAGTTGAGGGGCTCAAAGTGCAAGAAAAATAAGTGGGATGACCTTTCGAAGGGCCAAGAGCCAAGTGCAAAAAGCTAAAAAGCTTTTAACCTGAAAACAAGGCTAAGGCGGGCCGCCTAAGCCTTGCCAAGAGCTTACGCGGGCCGCGTCCGATCCCCAGATACAGGAAAGACAGGCAACAACTTGTTATGCCCTTGTAACTGACTTAAAAACGATTTTCCACTTCCTTGGACGACCCCTACATGCTTTTTAGAGCCTAGGACACTTGTTGATGATCAGGGAACCATGGTAGACTTGGTTGTCAATGATCTAAGTGAGATTTAATCACTATATAAAGCCACAATGTTGCAACATTATGATCACTCATTCCTTCTGCATTTCTGGAGCTTTTGGGAGTTCAATAGCAGACCCTAAGCATCCCTAATCGTGCATAGGACTTCTGTAAGTATGCTTAACCTTTCTTAGTTGAGTTTTTACTTAGTTTTAGCTTAAAAGTCAAACCGTCGTAATTACCGTTTGACTTAGCGATTAATCATTAATGGTCCAGTGATTAGTCGAATTGAAGGTAGTTATAAATTGGTAATTATGTGGGCAATAAACCCTTAAAAGGGCACCCTCTGATTCCCACTCTAACTAGACCATTTGTCGGGTCAAAGTTGATTGGAAAAAGTCAACATAATGCTAATTTTCAAATTAACATGTAATTAGCAATGTAGAAGGCATGTAAACTATTTTATCACTCATATAACTTGGTAATAAGTTTAATAACTGGTCTAAGCTTGTTTGATCCGACAATTTTCTGTTTAGACCGGGTTCGGAACCGAAAGTCGCAGAACTTTGACTTTTGCTTTGACTTCAGTTCTGACCCGATTTAGTATGATTTGAAAATGCCTTGGATCTTCCTTAGGACCAGGTTACATGCTAGTATAACCCTCTGTGATTATACACCTTGGTTCATTAGTTATACAATTAAAATGCATGATTCCGTTAATTGCTCATATGTTGACTATTATGCCCTTTTCACCATAAAACGAGAATTTTGGATATGTGAAAGAACAATAATCTTTGTTACTAATTTATAAACATGTCCCTAAATTTTCACATCAGTTGGAGGTCTAGATTAGGAGTTATGCTCATTAGCGTAATTAGAACGCCTTTTTGTAATTAAACGGCGTCATTAGCATAAAGCCTATCTAAACCCAATTTTCGACACCAATCCTTTTACCCACTGATGTAATATAATATTTGGGGATTTTTAAAGATTTTTAATTATTTTTAACCTGCTCATAACCTAAGGTTATGGCATTAATTCGGTAAATACCGAATATACCCTTTTTGGTTATAAAATGAGTTCTACAAAGTATTTTGACGCCAATCCAGTTGCTACTGATTTTTATTTAATAAATGAAGTATTTTGAACTTTATAATCTGTCCAGAAAACTCAGATTTCCAATATAACCCGGAAATCGCTTAAAATGGCTTTTTAAGCGTTTTTAACGCATAGTATGTACTAAAACTATTTTAAACATATAAGGGTTAATACCTACTGATATCTTAAGTAAATTATAATGTTTTAACAGTAAGCAAAAGTTGTTAAACTCAGATTTCCGATTTTGACCTTTTAAGCTTATGTGAAATTACCAAAATGCCCCTACGGTGCATAGTTTGGTTATAATTGATAAATTTCACATATATGCAATACCCTACTGTTATAACTTATCAAATTAAGTATTTTTACTGATTACATCAGACCTGTAACTCAGAATATTATTCAAACTCTTTTATAACCTTGTAAATGACCAAAATACCCCTACGGGGCATAGTTTGTGTTTAAATTCGTTTCGGGCATAATAAAAGATATCTTACTAATATCACAACATATTTGAGGCATATTAACTTAGGAAACCTGTTTAGGACCCTTATGGTTACCCGTTACGCTTCTTACGCGTTCGGTTCGGTTTATGTAACTAGTTTACATAAATTAGCCGAGACGGGTCAAACCTTATCGTTTTTATCTCAAAATCCAGAATGTGTTTAGATTACCCACATAAGACAAGTCTTCAAACTTGTCGGGTCTAAATCACATTCTATTTCGGTCTTCGCTTAATCACGCGTTCGAACTGTATCGTTCCTTAAAACTAACCGGTCTAAGCTTAAGCTTAACTAAAGACCGTTAGGATTCTAATAGGTTATTATAAACCTTTGTTCCAGAATAGGAGACCCGGTAAAAGCTACCCGCATTTGCTAATTGTGATTTATACTTGCAAAGGTGAATACTTTTAACTTATTTTCCCTTATAC
The DNA here is from genome assembly GCA_030545235.1 of Helianthus tuberosus. Taxonomy (NCBI): domain Eukaryota; kingdom Viridiplantae; phylum Streptophyta; class Magnoliopsida; order Asterales; family Asteraceae; genus Helianthus; species Helianthus tuberosus. The sequence goes on along the minus strand of CM060353.1, from coordinate 173,260,337 downwards.
GGGCTTGGGGTACGGTATATAAAATACCGCCTGATCGGGCATTCGACCTTAATCGATTGGTGGTTAAGTATTATCGAGATAACCCGTTTAAAATATGTTTTGTTTGCTTAACGCCTTTGGGAGGTTAATGACCATGTCCCGGATATCCTTGGCATCATTTTACGAAATGGCCATGACCTAAGCGCGGGGTGTAGGCGTACACTCATCAGTGCATAATTAAATAATGTGGTGTGTCTATTGATCTTTAACCCGGCACGAACCGGGCTACTGAATGCATAAGGAACATGTAATTCTTTTACAAGTTTATATATTTAAATAATTATCCCAAGTTATAAAAGTTTGTGCCACGTGCATTCAAATCAATTTTATTAAACTTTTCAAAATGAGTCGGTTGATAGTATTTACCAGTGTAAACTGACGTATTTTCCCAAAAAGGTTAAGTGCAGGTACTAAGCGAACTAGGCTGGCTTTCTCCTATGTAAGACCCAACTTAAAATAACAGGATTTATGACATTTATCTTGCATTTAGTACAAAATTTTTCGAGTTTACAAAAACTTCATGGTTTTAAGATCATACTTGATCATAACATTCAAGCCTACATCTAGCTAGATAAACTTTCAAAACATAATTTCAAGTGTTTACATGTCACTAAAACAAAATAGACAAAATGCGGAAGCTTTGTTCGGTGTGTTCGGTTCTTGACATGGCTTGATCATCCTCCGGGGTCTAAAGAGCATCTTTACCTATCATACAATTTCATTTAAAAGATTAGAAATCAAGGCATTTGAACAAAATAAATAAATACAAGAAATTATATATTTTGTTTTCAGCCCCTTCACCCGGCCGTGTCAAAAGATCACCCGGCCGTGTCATCTTAACATATATTTTTCACAGCCCCTTCACCCGGCCGTGTCAAAAGTTCACCCGCCCGTGTCAACTCTGCACGTTTATTTTTCATCAAATTTGCATCCAAACCTATCCAAACTCATTTTAATTGCTTTGGGTTTGTTTCTTAACATGTCTAAGCTATCATCCATTACCCGGATCCATTATTCATATAGTTTACGCTCCCGTTACCCGGTTTATGTTTTTCTTTATTACACTTAAGCCAACATTTTTCCACCTACTTTATTTTGACCCGTTTAGAAGTTTTCATGCATTTGAGCATTCAAACTCGCTATTTTCTTTTCGCGCCTCTTCTCTTCTTGCTAATTAACTACTTTTCTTCCACCCAAACTATTTCTATGGTGGATTCAACATAAGGAACCCAAAATCCCAAAATTTTACCCTTCGGCTAGTCCTTTTTCGCAATTGACTAATTCTAGGCGTTCGACCCACAAATGTTTTTGCCTAGAACTTTTATACACATCTAAGGGTTACAAACTCGTAATATAAGTTTCTAAACAACCTCTAAGGGTCGTTTACACTGTTTACCTATTAAGGGCTCTTTGGTCACATTTAATCCTTCATTTTTGCAATGAAGGATTTCGGCTAGATATTTGACCTTCTTTGCACTTTTAACTATAAGTCCACATATGCGTACCTGGCTCGGGTCATAGCATCTACCCGTATACATACTTTTTGCTTTAAATTTTCTAGTTAAAGCATTGCAAACACGATTCATTTCCTGTGATCACAAAAACTCAACAAGTAGTCGTCAGTTATTCTTGTCAAATGATTTTACCAATGTCATTTGACCCGTTAGTCCGAACGACCATTTTCCATTATGAAATAATATCTAGTTACCATCTCGTTCTTTTTACCCCTTCCGGTTTACACCATAACGAAATATTTCAAATTCCTTATTTATTTGTCATCATCCTACTAGTTTACCGTTTTTACCCTTTTTATCATAATTCATGGTTTCTTACCATTCGCACTTGTTCCGGCGTGCATTATATTGTGCCGGAACTTCGAAGTTCAATTATTTAACATAATTTATATTCAATACTGGCAAGTAAGTGTATTGCAATTTAAAAAGGGGTGTAAGCTTAACTTACCTCGCATCCAAGCAACGTTTCTCTTCGTACTTGCTCCGTTTGACCCGCTTCCTTCCAAGCCTCCATCTAGCTTGTCAAGAGTCAAACTATCATATAGTATTCACAAGGTGATTAGGTTAGTCGTTCTAGATCATAACCTTTACGTCTTATGACACTTTATACTACTTTTCTTACCGAACTCTATTATAGGTCGGTTTGACTTTTAAGAGTCAAGCCGCCTTATAGCATATGAAATTGAGAATCTAAGTTTGACAAACTTATGTTGGCGTTCCGCCCTTTACTCGATGGCTCTATTCTTAGGCCACCAATTGAACTAATATTTAATCCGAGTTCATGCTATTTTTAATACTAAGTTATCTTAGCTCTCAATTGTTAACGTTACATTATTCTTTCTTTACGCAAAATCTACGGGTGTTCATCTATAGATGAAACCCGTTTCATCATGTTATTAGGCATTTATCCAAATACCGATTCTAATCAAGTTCTATCTATGAACTAGTAGGTACCCAATTTCACTTAGGCATTACATCGAACACTTTATGGGCATGAAATTTTTTTTACTACTATCAATCAAGCTCATGACTAACTACTTAGCCAAGATTAACATTATTTTCAAGTTCCTTACATCTAGCATGCATAACAACACCTAGATTCGTTTCAATAAAATTAATAACACCCGTTTCATGATCAAGGTTCTAGTATTCTTAATCTCTCTACAAAACCCATCTAACACATATGTGGGTGATTCTCAATTTCATGTATATGTACATCAATACATCAAATTATTGATTAGGTTTCATTCCTAATCATGTATTTATCATAGTTTCACTCAAACATCTAACATTCAAGCTCCAATTTCGACTTCATATGTTCATCAAGAAATCAAAACATCTCCAAATTACAAAATTTTACATACCTTTAGATCCCCACGACTAGGTGACCACGAATTTGTAATCATGCAGACGATTCGGGCTTGATTTGAGCTTCAATTTGGAGGATTTTATGAGAATTAGGGTTTATGGAGAAACCCCAGGTCGCCCCCTTGTTCCTGTTCGATCCCCACACCTGTGTGTGGTATTATTTTTTTTTTTTTTTTTTTTTAATTAAAAACTAGTTTGCTTTTTAACACCTTTGGCCCCTCAATTATTGTCAGGTTCTTACTCTAGGTGTTTTTAACCCACTCACATACCATTATGAGACCTTTAATTAACTAGGTTGATTATTCCTAGTTAACTTAGTTAGTTCCGGGAGTTGTAACCCGTTTATTTTATGTCCCGTTAACTCGGGTCCCTTTTTATAAACTTTGTCTTCTCAAAGTATTTATCCTCTTTCCAGTTAATATTAAGTTTATTTATTTAAAATTCCTAATATTTATCGGGTTAATTTTTACCACTAACGGTATTTTACCCGTCTTTACTATTAACGTGGTTTGCTTACCAAACCCGTTTTTGGGATGTTACAAGTCTACCCCCCTTAAAGAGGTTTCGTCCCCGAAACCTTATTTACGTAGTTCATTGGTTTACTCAAACGAACATAGTTTCGTTTTCAAGGCTCCCGTTTCCTTTGGTCAAAAGTTTTCATGTATACTGACGCGTACGTCTTTCATGTGTAAGGCCTCGCTGGCCGTTACTTACAGATTATAACCCTTTATCTTTATTGACTGAGTTGTCACTTGACCACTTAGTCTCGTTAGTCTTTTAACAGGTCTATCCCGCGCTTGTGTTATATTAACAAGCGCCTGTATTTGTTATGACGCTTTCTTAACTTTGAATAGTTTTACCGGCTAGACTAATTAGTCGCCGTCACTTCATACCCCGTAACTCACGTTACGACGTGATCATTTTCTATATTTCTTTTCTTGTCCGTGAGCGTGTAACGTCACGTTTAAGTTTAATTCAACGTTTCTTTATCATACTTCTTCTTTTCGAATGTATCGTCTCGCACTTATCGATGTTAAAACCCATACTCTTTGATATTTGTTATTTCCGAATTCGCCTTATAGTATTCATATTTGTTAAAACGTTATTTCTTACTAAAACTGAAATTTTAGTTTAACGTTTTTCTCTTTAACTATGTTAATTACTCACATCAAGGAAATTGACAACCCATAATTTATTGTTTTCCGTTCTCGTTTTACGCGGGGAATCATAACAAGTTCCCTCACCTTACACTATTGACCCGTAGGTTCCTTCACTTAACCTCGTAGGCTATTTCCTTAAGCTTTCACTTCTTTAAGGCGAGGCCCTTATGATCCCTTTGCTTCAATTCATGACCCGTGCGTCATTTGGCCCCGTAGACCGTTACACTAATTAATATTCCGTAGGTTATGATGATCCCGTAGATCATCTTTTATTCGGGTCTTTATTCAAATGTGTATACGTTTATATACGCACATGGCGTTAAGGCACCCCTTTTTATGTTTAGAATTATTCACCTTTACTTTTTAGATTTCGTTTGACCTTGACCGTAGTCTAAGGCTACATTGTTTTCTTTCGAATTATCTTTCCGACTTCTTGACTTCTAACGTCAATTACACGTCGGTTTGCCCTACACTTACCGTTACCCGGTTCTTACCTATACTTCTTTACGTCCCATTACCCGGGTTCTTTTATTTTAATGTTTTTAACGCCTATAACTCCTTTACATAGGTTTATTAATATTTCACACTTTTATTTATTCGATTCGCGCTTACTTACTTTACCAAGTGTCATCCTTTATTAAATTTGTTTGACTTGTTCGTGTGAAAATTCATCACTTATGAATGTCAAACTTCAGTCTTTGTTCGACCCGTTCAGCTTTGAAATAGTTGAACGTAATTTATCAAAATTTCTATTTGCAGTATCTTATCGTCCTTTAGTCATGACCCAAAACCCGAGTCTTTTTTACTTTCCATACGCGTTCCTGTTTCTCAGTCTACGCATGCGTTTAATTCCTTACTCATCAACTGGGTGTTTTACCGAAATCGTTATCATTGCACCCCCTTCCGGTATGCATTAAGACTTCATTTCGATTTACTTGGTCATCTTAGCGAAATCCGTCGCTTTTATTTGACCATGTCTTTTATTCTTTACGTGACCACCATTGGCGGCCTTATTAATTATGAGTGACGATTATCATCGTTATCCTTTCTTTACTACGACTAAAGTTAACAACCTTGATTATCCTTTTCGTGTGGGCAACACCTTTGTTTTTATGACCCGGCGGATCATCTATACTTTGGGTTTACTTGCCCATTTTGTTCACCATGGCCCTTTCGTCCAAGATGACTTATTTTCGTAAATTTTCTTTTTGATCATTCATTTATATCATCATTTACATTAATCCTTGTCCCTTCTCTCGGGCTCATTATCCTAATGTAATACGTTTCCGTCACCCGGCTGTGCATTTACATTATTATCAACTATTTTGTTCATTTGTTTCATTTGGGTACTTTTTAATTTGTCCCATTCACCCCGTCCTTACTACATCGGATGTAAATGTGTCCGCTATAAGAAGTTCATGGTATCATATGCCACTACTTACTTGGCCAGAGTAAGCGATTAACACATGACAAGCATGACCTTTTTATAGTTTTCACATCACACCCTATGTAAGTAATGCCTCTATTTGTTTCTCTTGGAAACAATATGCCGAATACATTTTCTATTCGGGTTTTTCCAAGTTTTTAATCTACATATGCAACTTTCAATTTCTACTTATTTGTTGCATATTACTGTTTGTGCAATTAAATTTAAAATGTGCACCTGGTAATGCTTGCCCTAAGGGGCTTCTCTTGCCATTAGCCTTGTTCGCGACCGTTACGCGATTTAGGTCCTTGATGAGCATACTCTTTGGACCGTTCCTCTGTCAAATCTGCGATTTGTTAAACTCTCGCTATCCTCATATGCAAGTGTCCTTCAACCAAAACATATACAACAATTAGTAATTTCAACATTAAAGGATGCCCGTATTATAATACAAGGATTTTCTACTATACGCATCAACGCGTGTAATTTCGTTGACTATATCTATTCTATATCGTTTTTATTGGTGTAACGTGTATTACACGATAACAATATGTGTTGTTCTCAACACTTTAATCATGCTAAACCATTGATATACATGTACTTACCGGATTTGCGATCAAGCCTCGAACCGAACACATTTGTCAACAACCTTGAGCTCTGATTACCAACTTGTAAGACCCAACTTAAAATAACAGGATTTATGACATTTATCTTGCATTTAGTACAAAATATTTCGAGTTTACAAAAACTTCATGGTTTTAAGATCATACTTGATCATAACATTCAAGCCTACATCTAGCTAGATAAACTTTCAAAACATAATTTCAAGTGTTTACATGTCACTAAAACAAAATAGACAAAATGCGGAAGCTTTGTTCGGTGTGTTCGGTTCTTGACATGGCTTGATCATCCTCCGGGGTCTAAAGAGCATCTTTACCTATCATACAATTTCATTTAAAAGATTAGAAATCAAGGCATTTGAACAAAATAAATAAATACAAGAAATTATATATTTTGTTTTCAGCCCCTTCACCCGGCCGTGTCATCTTAACATATATTTTTCACAGCCCCTTCACCCGGCCGTGTCAAAAGTTCACCCGCCCGTGCACGTTTATTTTTCATCAAATTTGCATCCAAACCTATCCAAACTCATTTTAATTGCTTTGGGTTCGTTTCTTAACATGTCTAAGCTATCATCCATTACCCGGATCCATTATTCATATAGTTTACGCTCCCGTTACCCGGTTTACGTTTTTCTTTATTACACTTAAGCCAACATTTTTCCACCTACTTTATTTTGACCCGTTTAGAAGTTTTCATGCATTTGAGCATTCAAACTCGCTATTTTCTTTTCGCGCCTCTTCTCTTCTTGCTAATTAACTACTTTTCTTCCACCCAAACTATTTCTATGGTGGATTCAACATAAGGAACCCAAAATCCCAAAATTTTACCCTTCGGCTAGTCTTTTTTCGCAATTGACTATTTCTAGGCGTTCGACCCACAAATGTTTTTGCCTAGAACTTTTATACACATCTAAGGGTTACAAACTCGTAATATAAGTTTCTAAACAACCTCTAAGGGTCGTTTACACTGTTTACCTATTAAGGGCTCTTTGGTCACATTTAATCCTTCATTTTTGCAATGAAGGATTTCGGCTAGATATTTGACCTTCTTTGCACTTTTAACTATAAGTCCACATATGCGTACCTGGCTCGGGTCATAGCATCGACCCGTATACTTACTTTTTGCTTTAAATTTTCTTGTTAAAGCATTGCAAACACGATTCATTTCCTGTGATCACAAAGACTCAACAAGTAGTCGTCAGTTATTCTTGTCAAGTGATTTTACCAATGTCATTTGACCCGTTAGTCCGAACGACCATTTTCCATTATGAAATAATATCTAGTTACCATCTCGTTCTTTTTACCCCTTCCGGTTTACACCATAACGAAATATTTCAAATTCCTTATTTATTTGTCATCATCCTACTAGTTTACCGTTTTTACCCTTTTTATCATAATTCATGGTTTCTTACCATTCGCACTTGTTCCGGCTTACATTATATTGTGCTGGAACTTCGAAGTTCAATTATTTAACATAGTTTATATTCAATACTGGCAAGTAAGTGTATTGCAATTTAAAAAGGGGTGTAAGCTTAACTTACCTCGCATCCAAGCAACGTTTTCTCTTCGTACTTGCTCCGTTTGACCCGCTTCCTTCCAAGCCTCCATCTAGCTTGTCAGGAGTCAAACTATCATATAGAATTCACAAGGTGATTAGGTTAGTCGTTCTAGATCATAACCTTTACGCCTTATGACACTTTATACTACTTTTCTTACGGAACTCTATTATAGGTCGGTTTGACTTTTAAGAGTCAAGCCGCCTTATAGCATATGAAATTGAGAATCTAAGTTTGACAAACTTATGTTGGCGTTCCGCCCTTTACTCGATGGCTCTATTCTTAGGCCACCAATTGAACTAATATTTAATCCGAGTTCATGCTATTTTAATACTAAGTTATCTTAGCTCTCAATTGTTAACGTTACATTATTCTTTCTTTACGCAAAATCTACGGGTGTTCATCTATAGATGAAACCCGTTCCATCATGTTATTAGGCATTTATCCAAATACCTATTCTAATCAAGTTCTATCTACGAACTAGTAGGTACCCAATTTCACTTAGGCATTACATCGAACACTTTATGGGCATGAAATTTTTTTTACTACTATCAATCAAGCTCATGACTAACTACTTAGCCAAGATTAACATTATTTTCAAGTTCCTTACATCTAGCATGCATAACAACACCTAGATTCGTTTCAATAAAATTAATAACACCCGTTTCATGATCAAGGTTCTAGTATTCTTAATCTCTCTACAAAACCCATCTAACAAATATGTGGGTGATTCTCAATTTCATGTATATGTACATCAATACATCAAATTATTGATTAGGTTTCATTCCTAATCATGTATTTATCATAGTTTCACTCAAACATCTAACATTCAAGCTCCAATTTCGACTTCATATGTTCATCAAGAAATCAAAACATCTCCAAATTACAAAATTTTACATACCTTTAGATCCCCACGACTAGGTGACCACGAATTTGTAATCATGCAGACGATTCGGGCTTGATTTGAGCTTCAATTTGGAGGATTTTATGAGAATTAGGGTTTATGGAGAAACCCCAGGTCGCCCCCTTGTTTTTGTTCGATCCCCACACCTGTGTGTGGTATTATTAATTTTTTTTTGTTTTAATTAAAAACTAGTTTGCTTTTTAACACCTTTGGCCCCTCAATTATTGTCAGGTTCTTACTCTAGGTGTTTTTAACCCACTCACATACCATTATGAGACCTTTAATTAACTAGGTTGATTATTCCTAGTTAACTTAGTTAGTTCCGGGAGTTGTAACCCGTTTATTTTATGTCCCGTTAACTCGGGTCCCTTTTTATAAACTTTGTCTTCTCAAAGTATTTATCCTCTTTCCAGTTAATATTAAGTTTATTTATTTAAAATTCCTAATATTTATCGGGTTAATTTTTACCACTAACGGTATTTTACCCATCTTTACTATTAACGTGGTTTGCTTACCAAACCCGTTTTTGGGATGTTACATCCTAGCGTCCACAATAAGTCTCGCAAGCTCGGACGTGAAAACTGTTGAACAATGTTTACTATTTATTTTTGATCCACCTGTGGATTATTTTCAACTGTTTGTGATACTTGATATTACAATTATATTCGGTTGAAATATATCTATCTTTGCTTCCGCTGTGCATTTATATATTGTGTTGTTTGACTGTAATGTTACCAACTACGTCACGATACTCCCCCACCGGTAATACGTGGAAATATCGGGGTGTGACACACAAGGTTTAGCTTGTGGGTCCTGATTGCACTTTCCAAAGTGCCTCGTGTTACACGTTTTACATCTGGGTTTGTCATCTGACTGCCCCTTTTTGAAACTAGAGTTCCCTTTCTTCTTTTTGTTTGAATGATGGGACTGGTCTTCCTCCCTTTTTCTCTTCCCCTCCTCGGTGACTTTCTTTGCCCTACTCCTTACAACATCGAGACTAAGTGACAAAGATAGATCTACAACAGATCTATAGGTAGCAGGCTTAGAAACCTTGACATTTCCTTTAACCTCTGGGGCTAAACCACCAATAAAACGCGCAATGCATTTGGGTTCAGGGGTGACCAAATACGGTACAAGTCTCGACATGGAGTTAAAACTGGTCACATAAGACCTGCAATCCAAATCCTTCATCATCAGAGTGAGGAAGTCAGTCTTTATTCTTTCAACTTCATGTTGAGGACAGTTAGTGTCCTTCATAAGATCAACAAATTTATTCCAGGAAAGGTTATACAGAGAAACCTTCCCATTGGATTATACCAAGGCTTTCCACCATGTTAGGGCGTCACCCTTGAAGGACTGAGATACAAACTTAACGATGTCCTCCTTTGCACACCCACTGATATCAATCACCGTTTCCATTTCATCTAACCACTTCATACAATCTATTGCTCCCTTTTCTCCTGTGAAGTCTCTTGGCTTACACGAGACGAAGTATTTGTAGGTACAACCTTTGTTGTACCTGGGAGTCTGATTCAACACAACCTTCTGAGATTCAGATCTCTGGTTAGATGAATGCTGAGATTCATCCTTTTTCGATGCATGCGAATGTGATAAGGACTTTGTATGAGTTTTGGACCGAACATGACTCGGTTCTTTGAATATTTTATCCACAGCTTGAGCAACTTCTGTGTCAATCATCGCTTGCAATTCAGCACCAGTAACATTTATCATGGCTTCATTATTGTTCCCTTCTCTCGGATGACAGTTTGCTTCGTCAGAGCCAGCCATGATTTGGGTACTAAAATTTAACAATAATGATTTATTTAGATTATATAATGAATCATCGTATTGATGATTAGATGGCCATGGTATTAATAAACCATATAGACCATTTTAAATAATAAGTCAAGATTTGCCTAGGCTACAATTGAACCATCATAGGCAATCAATAGGATATAATCCTGTATATTTACCAAACAGGGGACATAAGTCACATCTGTTAATGTCATAGAGACATTCCTCATATAGCACAAGGCTCGTCTCGAAGGACATTTAGATTGGCACAAAAGGCCTTGCCACAAGGACGATTAAAACATGATCTCTTGGATCGGTGATCTTTAAGGGTCGAACATTAGTTCATCGCCCTTCTGACAGAAGTTTATAAAATAAACTATCACTGTCATGAATACACCTTCGCCCAAAGGCTTACATCTTAATTGAATGTTTTATACATCATATTGATGTTTAATAGCCGTGATTCGCATTGATCATATAGGCCATGGAGGTGGCTTGGAAGAATCCAAGTACCTTTGGAAGCTAGTGTGATCTCTCAAGTCACACAGCCAAGAATGTTAACATGTTTTTAGATGTTAACAAGGAATCATTTTCTTAAAAAGATTGTACCATCATAGCCATTAATATTAGCTAGGTTATACCTTTAAGAATTTCTTTTGGTATTGTTTTGGCAGATCAATTTAAAAATTGAAATGATATTGATAAAATGATGTAATAAAATACATATAAATTTTTTTCCAAAAGAAATTTCATTAAAATACCAAGTGATTACAAGATATGCCCTAAACGGGTCTTGAAATAACAAACTATCCACGTAGGGACTACAGAAAAGAAAATAAGTCCACGCAAGGACCAAGTACAGAAATAAAATGTCCTCGTAGGGACTTGATTGAAAATACAATACAAAATAAAATAAAATAAACTTCTACTTCTTTTTGCCTTTTATGAAGTTCACGAGGCCCTTAAGAAATTTGTTATGCTTTTTCTCGCGTTCCTCCGCTTTGTGTTCAACCCGATCCAACCTATGCAGAATTTCTTGTGTTTGCATTTGTGAAGGTGGGGGTTGTTGTTGGTAAGGAAAGTATTGATACCCATGCACTGGATACCCTGTTGGGTGTGTTGGAGGAAAGGGTGAGGGGTAAAGTGCATTAAACTGAGCTGCCTCAAGATATGGAACTTGAGCAGGGGCCTGATATCCATAATCCGTAGGATTTGGATATTCAAATGGGTTATACCTAGACGAACCTTGATAAGTCGGTACAGGGTTATCATAACCCACTGGCGGTGGCGGTGGTGCTAATGTAACTGGCGGGGGATCATCTTTAGGCACCACAAGAGAGGGTCCACCCATTTGTGGATCCTCAGGGATTGGAGGGTATGTGCTCGAAGCTTGAGGGGAACTAAACCTAGGTCCCCCTCGCACGAACATCCGTGCGTTCCTCCTTCGCCTAGGTGGCTCGGGAGGTGGTTGAGGTGGTTGTTGAGGTGGTTCCTCAACGGGTAAAGGCAGTGGAGAAACCGCTTGAAGGTATGGTTCTTCCAATGGAAGTTGTGGAGAATTATGAAAAGAAGGAGTGAATTCCCATTCGAACTAGTTCCACTATTCAGCCCATGGCGATCCTTGGTAAGGAGAACCGCTGGAGATGCTGATGGGATGAGTTGGTGTTCCGGTTGGCGGCGCTGGATCGGGGTCATCATACATTTCCATATCTTGGGAGAAATGGTCCTCGGGTCCTAAAGGATTATAACCCTGTGGTACGTTAATATAGTCGTTTGGGTTAAATTGACCCGGTGAATAAAGATCATGAGAACTAGAATTGTGAAAAGAATGAGAATGAAGAGAGTGATGTGATTGGTGAGAATGGTGAGAATATTGGGGCTCGTCAAGAATAGGTAGCATAAAAGGTGGGTGATCTGAAGGAGAAGAACCTAACGAAACAGAGTGTTTCGCTGGTTCAAAGGAATGTTTCCAGTTATCTCGTGAATCGGAGCTAGTAAAAGACGTTGATGGCTTGCGTCTATGAGAGGGTCCAGTTTGGGTGGATAGTCCTCCCCTCATTGGACCTTTCCCTTTTCCTTCACGTCCTCTAAATCTTGGAGGCATTTTGATTAATAACCTGTCAAACAAGTAAGACAAAACATAAACGATAAAAGGAAGATTAAGAATAATCCAAGGTCATTAGACTAGACTCGGAAGTCTAAGGAATGTGCTTATTGTGTCATTGAGATTAAACATAAGTGACTAGTGTTTAATTCACTCAATGTTGGCTCTGATACCAACCTGTCACACCCCGATATTTCCACATATTACCGGTGGGCCCGGCGGGGGGTCTCGTGACGTAGTTGATATCATCATAGTCAATACACACAATATAATAGCACAGTGGAAGGCTTGGTGAATAATTACTATTACAAACCATAGTGTCCGAGTGTCCAAATAAAAGAATATACAGACTTGGTTGTAATAAAGATCCACAGGCGGATCATAAAATAAAATACAAGAAACTGAAATAACAGACTCCAGGCATCTAAGGATTTGCAAGATCCTCTTATTGACACCAAGTAGCTCAAGCCTATTTACATGAGGGACCTGTCACTTAGTCTTTGGAAAATACGTCAGTTTAGACTGGTAAATACAATTAACCGACTCATTTGAAAAGATTTTTATGAAAATTGATTTAAGTGCACAAAGCACAAACCATTTATACTTGGGACAATTATTTAAAATAATCTTGTATGCCATTTTACATGTTTGTCATACATATGGGGCCGGTTTGGAAGCCAGTCATGATTAACCGACTCACCACTATAAAACCCACAAAGGAGTTATCCCCAACATGTGGGTTATTTAGCATTTTTCATCTATCAGGTGTATGCCTACACCCCGTGCATAGGTCGTGGTCATTTACAAATGAAATGAGCCAAGGATATCCAGGACACGGTCGTATTAACCCCCAATGTTTATGTTATCAAACAAAACAGATTAAAACGGGTTATGCAAATTTATTAATCACAATCCGATTAAATGATTTCATACCCGACCAAGCGGTATTATTATAATACCGTATCCCAAGCCCGTATAACGGAAAATAAGTTAAAAGTATTTACCTGAGCTAGATGTGAAAGAAGTAACTCAGCCGTATATTCCTAAAGCCTTATGAAAGTACCTTCTACCAAAGCTACTCAATCTTTATAGAAGGGTTATTAACCTATTAGGATACTAACGGGTCTTTATTTAAGTCAAAGACTTAGACCTGTTAGTTTGAAAGATACCTTACAGTTCTAAACGCTAGGTTAAGCGGAGATCGGAATGGAATGTGGTTTAGACCCGACAAGTTTGGATACTTGTATATATGGGTAAACTAATCACATTCTGGATTTTGAAGGTTTAATGATAGGGTTAAACCCGTTTCGGCTATTTTATGTAAACTAGTCACATAAGCCGATCCGAACGCATAAGTGCATAACGGGTAACCAAATGAATTATATACAGGTCTCACATGTTATTATGCTTAAAATGTGTTAATACATCAGTAAGATGTCAACATTTATGCCCAAGAAGTATTTAAAACCAACTTAAGTCCTGTAAGGGTATTTTGGTCATTTTAATGTTTATAAAAGAGATTTTATAATAAACTGAGGTTCTGGTCTTTGGTAATCAGTAAAAATATTTATTTTATCACATTACATCAGTAAGATATCATATATATGTGAGGTTTACCATTTATGGCCAAACTATGCCCCGAAAAGGGCATTTTGGTCATTACACATATGCTTTTAAAGACTTTTTTGGAAGTCTGAGTTCATGATTTATACTTACTGTAATAATATTAAAATTTGTTTAAAAATTCAGTAGGTAATAAGTCTTAGGTGTTGAATATGGTTTAAAACCATACTATGCACCTAATTAGCGTAAAAATCGCTAATTGACGACAATTAAGGTGTTTTATGGAAAACTGGGATTTTAATCAGTTTTAACTGTTCAAAATAATTTATTTAATGTATAAAATCAGTAGAAAAAGGTTTGGCATTCAAATTATTTGTTAATCTCATTTTATGCATAAAAAGGGTATTATCGTCATTTGCCGAATTGTACAAGAACTCCATGATATGATCAGATTATAATCTGATCAAAAATTCCAAAAATCCTTAAAAATAATATCTTAACAGTAGGTAATGAGTTTTGGATCAAAACTCATGTTTAAACATGTCTTATGCAAGATAGCGTAATTAAATAAATAAAAAGCTTCATTTTACGATATCGAGCATAACTTCTGTTTGAGACCAGAAACTGATGTCAAAATTTCGGGACATACTTATATTTCAGTAATAAAGGTTTTTGTCCTCTCACATTTTTAAAAATCTCGTTTACATGTCAAAATGGCAAAATGGGCATTTATAAGCTTAATAACGAAACTTAGCATACTATAACTCCAGAGGGTTATACTACAACATAAGGTGGTCCTAATGGAAGCTTAAAACATGGAAGAATTAAGCTCAATCGGGTCAGAACTGAAAGTCAAAGCAAAAGTCAAGCTTTTGCGACTTTCGGTTGTGAACCGACCTTAGACTTAGAATTGACGGGTTGGACCTGTTTGAACATGTTCTAATAATAATCACTAAGTCATTAGAGTGTTAAAATATAATTTATAACCTCTGCATTGTTAGTTGTAATTATTATTTCAAATTCTGGTCAGTTTGACTTTTTATCTTAATGGTTTGACCCGACAGTTAACTAGGCAAACGAAATAATTTGGAGGTGCCCTTTAAAGGGTTAATCACCTACCTAATTATGGTCACATAACCACTTTCAATTCGGACAGTGGCTGGACCATTTGTGATTAAACCGAAAGTCAAAGTCAGATTACGATAACTTTGAGTTTTCGGTTTTTAGACTAAAAACTGAACTAAGGAAGGGGGCTAAGGCACTTACAAAGGGTCCTAGCTATCTTTTCTACAAACTTAAGCTCCCTTCTTAATCAGACACCACCAGATGAGAGTGTAGAGAGTGTTTGAGTGAAATGTGCAAATGACAAGTTCACATGAAGGCCCTTTATATAGGTGAATGCCATGCGTTAGGATCATAGCAGGTGTTTTGGAGTGATCCCAGATGATAACATGTGTCATAGTAGTATTCTAAAACTGTTAACATGCCCCTGGTATCGGATTTGGAGGGTTTAAGGCGGTGGAACAGGCTGCAACCAGCAGCTGTCAAAAATTTGTAGAACTGGCACTTTTACGCGGGCCGCATAATACTCAAAGGGAGTCTACGCGGGCCGCGACAACCTTCTGTTCAGGTGAAAACTGTTTCAGCTTTGGCAATTTTAGTCCCTGGTCCTTTGTAACTTTATTTAATTTCATTTTTGGCATATAAGACCCTTGTAGTTAGTTTGTAGAGGACAATGGGAGTGCAACCAAACTCTGTTAGGTCCGGTTTCATTAAATGGTCACCGAAACACTAATTTCATCATATTGACACTTTTCACCCAAAGTCTTGAAAACTTACATAACTATCTCGAAACCATGTGAAACTGATATCACTTATCCTTGGGAGTATATTTGAATATTATGAAGCCTCGGGTTCGTTAAAAGGTCACTCAGAGGTAAGAATTAACATGTTGACATGTTTAACCCCTGTAGTTTATAATCTTTCGATTATTTTCATAAACGGCTTCTTGTATGCAATTTATTACTCATTTAAGGATATATTCTTCGTGTGTGGTCATTCAGAGGCACAAGTTTAGCATGTTGACCCATTTAGTCCCTTTGGTTTCATATTTTTATCGTTTGTCAACTTTAGTCCTTCAACTCAATCTTTCACATGATTAGGGTTTAGGACACGTGTCTTCACATAAATGGACACGTTTTTACGTGGTGTTACATTAACCATGTTGATTGTTTATTTTTACCATCCTTTAGATTAAAACCTTCATCGTCTATAATAACTCATCGATATGCTATGTAATAAATACATTCTCGTCAACATCCTTGTACGACCTGCCGCGAAGCGCAGACTCCAATACTAAGTTGTATATATATAAGCTAATGAATAGTGTTTTAAATATTATAATAATATATATAGTTTTTAATACTTTTATTATTTTAATATTATAATAATAATTATTTTCTTTACTTTTTAAGTTGGATAAACTTGATGTTAACTGGTATCGAAAGTACCGGTACGGTTCGGTTCGATATCAGTACAGGAAGGTAAAAAGCGGTACCAGGAACGTCAAAAGTCGGTTCCGAATTGTTACTTAGGATCTTTCGGTTCGGGAAATTCGGTACCGTTACCTAGTACCATTTTTTCGTCTATGACAATGAGTTACATACAAGGAACATCATCACTATACAACTTTTTTGTTTGCTTTTATTTCTGTTATCTTTTAGTGTTTTAATCTACATTTTCTTTTTATTCTTGTCATTGGTTCCGTGCGTAACGCGTTTATAGTGATTTCAAAGCGCATTTAAACATAGACTAAATAACAAAAAAAAGTTTGCCGCAACACGCTAATGGTGACAAACCTAGTTTACATAAAATATTGTTGCCTTTATAAGGTGTTTTGTCAGAATACAGTCGTTTTATGATTATGTTTTAAAAAGTTGTCTTTTTTCAATATATTTTTAGTGGGTAATTCTTAAATCGTCTTATGAAAATTTCATGTTTATGAAATGTAGCAACCACGTTGTTCAAGAACGGGCCAGAGGACAAGGCAGCAAAAGCAGAACACCTTAAAAATGAGCTGAGCTCCTCACTTTTCAAATCGCATGTTCATGGTTGCTTCATGTTCATGGTTGCTTCGTTTAATAATATATAAAATAAATTAATACAAACTAATGATATTGCAAAAGAGTTTCGTTTGGGTGTTCGACCTGGTTTGCCATTTTCGGTAATGTAGTTAGCAGTTCGGTATTGTATGTGTGTTCCAAGTGAAGGTAAATTGTTAACTTACATTGTTGAATACTACATGTACAGCGAAAGCCAACAAAGGCTTGGGAACCGAGGATAAGACACTGATAAGAATAACTGTGACAAGAGCGGAGATGGATATGCAATATATAAAAGGCGAATACCATAACAAGTACTCTAAAATTTTGAACGAGGTTGTTCACTCCGAGACATCGGGCAATTACAGCACCTTTCTTCTTTCACTTTTGGGTCCCTAACCAGTAACCACATTTAGAACATGCTGTAATGGATGCAGTACAAAAGGAAGTTTGTGATCGGTAGAAAGGTTAGTGTGTAGTTTTTGTTGGTTTATCTTCAGTGATAGTTTTAATGGTTCGTGACGTGTTTGGCAAGAAGTTCGTTTGTGTTCATTCGTCTCTGGTATCATTACAATATGCAGTCTTCAGGTTGTATGGAGAAAGAAGATCGAGCGAGATGTTACTCAAGGAGCTCCTCTAGACATGTTCTCTATTAAAGCCGAAAAGAAGAGACAGAAAGAACGGATGGTATGTAACTTTCAACTTTCAGGTCGTGTTATATGCACATAATAATACTTTAGTTTTGATCTATTCATATCTTCACATAATACTACAGGCCGAAATTGAAAAGGTTAAAAAGAGAAGGGAAGAAATGGCCATTGAAAAAGCACAACACGATGAGGAGATAGTAAGCTTGATTTTGTAATTTGTATAACTATCATTATACTTCATGAGTTTCCGCTAATTAGAAATTCATATGCAAACTTGAACGATAATCAGTTGTTATCTGGTACCAGTAATTGATAGTAACCTGATGCTTATTGTTTTGCATGCTTTGCTGGCTAGAGAACATGCTCGAGCCGAGTTCAAGGATTGGGAAAAGAAAGAAGAAGAGGTAAGAGTGAAAATAGAACGGGTTGGGTCGGGTCGGAAACGGGTCGGAAAGTTAGAACGGTGAGAATAATTTATGCTTCTCTTGTGTCTAAACTTAATCAGTCGACAAGTTTAATGTGTTAGTAAACATGTTTTGTGGGTTCGTTATGCTTCTCTTGTGTCTAAACTTAATCAGTCGACAAGTTTAATGTATTCTTAAGTATAATGCGAATGTGAATTTATTAAATAATTTCACATCATATTTTACATATAAACATAGGCTTACATTTAATGTTTACGATGTACCCGCGTCCATCGGACGGGTGTCCACCTAGTATGAATAATAAGAACATAAGATCAACAAGCTATTAAATTTTGATGGGTCATAAATTTAATTAGTGGTTTAAAAGTTATTAATGATACATGTTCAAATTCAACGCATAGCTTATACTCATTTTTTTCAAAACATGCATATCAAATCATGGCATACTTCTCTCTCAAGATTGCTCTGGTTGATCTCTCTATCCGTCTCTTTAAGGGATTTCTCGCCAACACAATTTACAAGCGAGTCGAATTCAAATCTTACTTTTTACTTTTTTTTAACTCTAATTCTAATTTACATTTACAAAATATAAATTAGCAACATTTTGTTGCTCTACATTGTTGTAATTTATGTATCGGGAGTTTTTCAAAAAAAGTTTTTGGGTTTTTCATTTTTTACCCAAAGGTTTTTATCTTTTGCATTTAACCCCTTTGACTTTTTTTATTTTTAACCAAAAGCTTTTTATCTTTTACAATTTAACCTCAACACTCTTCATGTTTCGCAAGTTTTTTATTTTACGTCTCGTTCAAAATTTTGCGAGTCAACACGCCGCAACGTGCGTATGAGATTCAACCGTTTTTCGTCAGTTTTTCCCGTTTGACAGACCAGTCACAACGCTTCTATTTTTCTTTGTTTAACAAATTCGTTGCAACGCACGGGTCCTAGATCGAGTTATTATTTTCAACGTTTAACGTTTATGGGTAATTTCTTTGCATTAGCACGTCGCAACCAGCGTGCGTGGTTCAACGATTTTACGTCTGTTTTTATATGTATGACTAGGGTCACATGTAATACGTCATGATTGTACGGTATAAATTTGATTTACTTTATGTTTTGATCAAATCACATTGTTTATGTAGGTTACATTGAGTTCAATCGATTACTTCTAAATGGTTATTGCAACACATAACGTTTGGACTAATTCATTTGATGTTTGCGATGTACCCGCGCCGCAACGCGCGCAACTCCTTTTGCTAGTTTGAATCGAATTAGTATCAAACTTGAAGTTTCAAAATTCGATTAACTCGAAAAACCCAAAAGAACAAAATTTGATTTAATTAACACCTGAATGAATGTTGTAGGTCACATAGAGGTGCACAAATCGGTTAATTTTAATAATCGGTTCGGTTAACCAGTTATACCGGTTAATTTGACTTTTTGACTTTAACCGGTTAATGCTTTAACCGGTTAATGCTTTAACCGGTTATTTTTTTAACTGATCCGGTTAATTACTTTAACCGGTTCGGTTAATTAACCGGTTATTTTCGGTTATTAACCGGGTTTTTTTTTTGCCTTTTTTTTTGAATTTTTCGGTTATTTTTTCGGTTAACCAGTCTATCGGTTAAAAAACCGGTTTAAAAAAACCGGTTAATAACCGGTTATTATACTAAACACTTATAACCGGTTACTAACCTACGGTTAAAAATAACCACTAACCGGTTATTCCCAAATCAGTTATTAACCGGTTACGGTTTCGGTTAATAACCGGTTACGGTTAATTAACCGGTTATTTTGTACACCTCTAAGGTCACATGGTTTCTTCGAATCATGTATTCACGTTTGAATACAAAAGTGTGTTGATCTATGAGTTATGATTGATTCTTCAATTAAGATTTTTTACGATTGCCAATGACTCCCAAATCAACTGGCTTGGAAGGAGGTACCTTATGATATTCCAATGTGGAGGTTATGGGGTTTGAGTCTCGCTTGGTGTCATTTTTTTCAGGTGGGTCAGAGGTTTTACCACAGTGAGCCTTAGGACAGTGTATTTCCCCTGGAATGGTGGGCAAGTCGGTCATCAGCGTTGTTTGTGTTCGCAGGGTGTGGATGGGTCTTTCGCCAATAGGTTTACCGCCGAGACTGTAAATGTATCTGATTCATATAATTACGTATATTCACATATACATGGAATGTATCATGCGTGTATATATACGGAAAGACATTAATAAGGGCGTTTTTATAATAATCTAATTCGTAGATTAGTCAAACTAATATACTTTGATAGATCATAAATTCGAATAAGTTGTTAAAAAGGGTATTGAGGAAAAATGTCCGAATTCAATGTGTAACCCACACTTGGTTTTTCTTCAAAACACACTTCTTTTATTCAAAGCACGCATATCAAATCATGGCATGCTTATTTATCAAGACTGTTCTGGTCGGTCCATCGATCCCCTCTAACGATTTCTCACCAACACAATTCATATGAAAGTCGTGAGTTCATGTTAACACTAAATGGTGATGGCGATTTCACATTGATCTCTACTAGTTAACTACAACATACTCAAAGAAGTGATGACACTTAAGATTAGATAACTCGACTAATTAAATGGTTACCAAAGATAAACTATTTGAAAAAAATAATGCACGAAAAATTGATATATCCTTATAAAATCAAAATTTCATTTGAATACTTGTAAAATCCATAATCTATATCAGGAAATCTATACATATAATAAAGTAAATCACATGGGGACACATGGCGCTCTATGAGGTGATCTCAACAATTTTTTCCCACCAAAATAAATAGATATAGATAATATTTGTTAATAAGATTTAAATAAAAATATATTATTTTAATCCATAAATTTTATCTTTTTATCTTTTACCCTAAACAAATAGATATAGATAATATTTGTTAATAAGATTCAAATAAAGAATATATCCTAAACAAATAGATATAGATAATATTTGTTAATAAAATTAAAATAAAGAATATATTATTTTAATCTATTAATTTTTTCTTTTACTATTTTTTTCCATTTATATTTATCTTTTCTTTACTTTATAATAGGAACTAGGAATTAGTACCCGCCGCAATGCGGCGGGGTTCTTACATGCGACCATCCGTCCTTGTCTTCTTCTCCAACCTTCTGACTCGTAGTTATCTCATCGCACCGAAAAAAAAGCCGGATCTAAACGACACCAAAAGTGAGTTGTAAAGTAGTTTGGATCTGATTGTATGCATAACTAAATCCAATGTGTTCATCAATCAAAGTCCACAAAACTCAAACTACAGTTCTTTAAAGCATAGACATCTTTAAAAGTTGCTGAACCACCTCAAAACAAATCAAATTCATCATAATTCAGTTTCACTAACACATTCTATAACAATTAACCGCAATTCCATACGATATTATTCAACAAATTAGGGCTTATACCTCTCCAAAAGCACCTTTACCAATCAATGTCAAAAGCTCAAAATCATCAATCCCAATCTTATGCCTCATAGAATGAGAATACGGACATTACCTCTAATCTCAACCTCCCCAAGCTTAAGATATAGCATCGTCCTCGAGGCTCGGAGAAATATGTAGAAGGCATCTACAAAGGCGGTGGAGGTGGCGGAGGTCTAAGTCGATCTCTGTGATCACAGAAAGAGACAATGGTGCGACCCATCTCACGCTGATGAGCATACATGAGACGAAGCACCGCTCGCTGATCGGTAAGCTTACCACAAATGACTATATATATAGCTCCATTGATTGATTAATCCGTAACATGATTATGAAGCAACATACCTGGTGTTCTCACAAATCAAGTAACATACCTCAAAGTGGTCGTGAAATGCACAACCTTAATTCAATAAACTCAAGATATATACCATCAATTAGAACAAAAGCAATTTATGACCACATCAACCCATTCCAATTAATGCAATTTGTATGATCAGTGATATCAAACCAATTTCAATTTCATGATGAAATTATAATTTATTCATGACCAATGAAGACAAAACTTATGGAACTGGAACTGTTCGGGTCCGGTAACAGGGGTACGACTTAAATCGGTATCGGGGTTGTTCAATTCAAGTAACAGAGGTTAGGGCTTGAATCAGTAGCAGGTCTCATTCAAATTGGACCTCATGTCGATTTGAGAGAAGAAAACAGAAACGTACCTGATGGCGGAGACGTAGAAGGGTGGTGCCGGTTACTGACGACGGCTTCAAGACGGAGGTGCGCGACGGTGAACGTTAGTGGTCGGCGATGGTTATCCGACGGCGTTTGGTGGTCAAGGATGGAGATGGAGGTTGAGGGCGGTGGTTGACCGGCGATGCGGCGATGGTGACTTGTGGTTCCAGAGTGGTGAGGGTGCGACGAAGAAGTAGTGGCAGGTGTGATTCAGGGTGGGAAAGAAAGAAACCAGGGTCACAACGTATAAAAGATGATGAAAAAGCACTTGTACACCCAAGTACAACATACATCTGCACAAGAAGTGTGTTTTTTTTTTTTGAAAAACACCCAAAGCACATGTTACAACTCATGGAAGCCAAAACATGTTGATTCTTTATATAGGTTTTAATTAATAAAATTGAATTATAATAAAATAAGCATAGGTAACTCGTGGCTTCTAATAATGTTTTAGATTTTTAATGTAAAAATATAAATGAAAATATAAGTAATAATTTTATCTTTTTATCTTTTACTTGTTTTGTTTTCTATTTATATTTATCCATTTTATTATTTGGTATTTAAAATTAAATTTATTCAACCCGTGCAATACACGGGGTTTTTTTTTAAATATAACTTTTTTATGATTTAGTATATGAAATTACATTTATTCAAACCGTGCAAGACACAAGGTTTTTAAAGATGTAACTTTTTTTATTTTTTGATATATAAAATTACACTTATTCAACCCGTACAATACACGTGATTCTTAAAAAATATAACTTTTTTATTATTTAATATATAAAATTACATTTATTCAACCCGTGTATTACACGAGCCTTTTTAAAGATATATTTTTTTATTATTTGCTATACAAAATTACATTTATTCAATCCCTATAATACACGTTGTTTTTAAAGATATAAAATTTTTATTATTTGGTATATAAAATTAGATTTATTCAACGTGTACAATACACGAGGGGTTTTTTTTAATAATATAACTTTTTTATTATTTAATATACAAAATTACATTTATTCAACCTGTATAATACATATGGTTTTAAAGATATAACTTTTTTATTATTTGGTATATAAAATTACATTTATTCAAACTGTACAATTCACGAGTTTATATAATAAAAGAAATAAAATAGGGACATTTTCCATTGGGTTGAGATGCATGTATTAATACCAAGACTTTTCCTTTCAATAAGTAATGCTCACAAAGTAATAAAAGTGAGTAAAAAAGAATCAAAATAGCTGCATATTTCTTTTGGGAATATTGGATTTCAATAATAATAGCTATTCGTCGTTGGCCGCCAACAGTCCCAACTTAAAAAATAACCACTAGCAGTCTCAACTATTAACATATTGGCATCCAATGGACCCTGACGAATAGAACCCTAACGCTGTTAGTCTCTGATCGCCGGAAAAAAGTTTTTAGCTGGAAAAAGGTTCCTAAAGGTCCGATCTAAGGTTACAAAAATGTTTGGGACGAAATGTTGAGTTTTCCAGCCAAAAACTTGAGTTTTCCATTGATGAAAGAATTTACGGCAACATCAATAATTAGGGCTTTTAATAGAAAAAGGTTCCTAAAATAAGTAATAAGGTTACAAAGAGATTTGGGAGGTTCTGTTAGTCAGGGTCCATTGGAAGCCAATATGTTAATAGTTGGGACAACCAGTGGTTAATTTTGAAATTGGAACTGTTAGCGGCCAATAACGAATAGTTGGGATTATTAAAATCCAATATTTATTTCTTTAATTTAACTTTTCCCAGGTTTTGTTGGTGTGAATTTTGATGACTTTGTTTTTTATTTTATAATTATAGGAGGTTTATCTCATGAAATTCAATGTTATTAGAGGTTTGTCCCATGAAATTCAATGTTATTAATGACAACTTATTAATTAATCATGTATGTTCAATCAAAACTATCAAGAGTAGATTAGAAATAATAAGTATTTACAAATAATAAATTATATCGTTTTCATTAATCAACCCGTGTAACACACGGGGCCATAGCCTAGTATGGTATCTAAACTAAATAACAAATATACAAAATTACAAATATACACGTAATAAACTAAATAACAAACATACACGTAAGAATGAATGAAATTATCTTTGTTATGATTATATGCAAGTAAATGTTATATGATATAAAATAAGAAAAGATATTATCTCTCTTTCTCTCTCTCTCTCTCTCTCTATATATACTAGGTTAGTACCCTGTGTATTACACGGGTTGAATAAATGTAATTTTATATACCAAATAATATAAAATATATATATATCCTTAAAAATCTTGTTTATTACACAGGTTGAATAAATACAATTTTATTTATCAAATAATAAAACAATATATATTTAAAAATCTCGTTTATTATATGGGTTGAATAAATGTAATTTTATATATTAAATAATAAAAAATATGTTGTATTTTTAGAAACCCCGTGTATTGTACTGGTTAAGTAAATTTAATTTTATATATTAAATAATGAAAAACATTACATTTTTAAGAATCTGATGTGTTATACGGGTTGAGCACATGTAATTTTATATATCAAACAATAAAAAATTATATCTTTATAAACTCTATTTATTATATGGATTGAATAAATCTAATTTTATATACTACATAATAAAAAAAGTTATATTTTTAAAAACCTCGTGTATTACACGAGTTGCATAAATGTAATTTTGTATGGTAAAAAATAAAAATGTTATATCTTTAAAAAAAAACCTCGTTTATTATACGGGTTGAATGAATTTAATAAAAAATATATCTGGTGACTACTTTTCTTGGTGTACGTAATCTTTTTTCACATGATTTGCCTCCTAGGATTTTTTTGACTCGTTAACATTAATTAATTTTTTTATAATATTAATTTATTTTGACTCATTTATTTTTTTGTATCATTTTCAAAATAACATCTTTACTAAATTATTTTATAATATTACCCACTCCTTTAGAGAAATTATTTTTATTAAATCTGATAAATATTTTAAAATATTAGATTATCTCCTATACGAATTGTTTAAATTTATATTAAGTTTTATTTTATAATTATCTTTTAATTGATGGCTTCAATGAATGACATGTGTCCCTTTATTGGTTTCTTTTATTATATAGTATAGATGGTAGGGTTCATGTAACGCCTGCGTCCCTGAACTTTTAACTTTTGTCAATTTTAGTCCCTAGACTATGTGATTCTTGATGCTTTGATACTTTGAATCAAAATACTATGATTCTTGATACTTAAGCTAGATTCTTGATACTTGAATCTTGACTCTTGATACTTAATACTATGAGACTTGATTCTTAACTATAGATACTTGATTCTTGATGCTTGGTTCTTGGAAACTATGATTCATGATACTTGATTCTTGATACTAGATTCTTGATATTTGATTCTTGATGCTTGATTCTTGGAAGCTATGATTCTTGATACTTGATACTTTGGTGCTTGACTATTGAGACTCGTGAAACTTGAGACTTAGTTGAACGAGAGATTGGGACTTGTCACTGGCGGAAACTATGAAACTTGGAAACTTTTATGTTAATGATATAATCTAGTTACGTGATACTATTACACAATAATACGCAACGCAACGCTTAATCTAACTCGCAAAACGAATCAACGACGGTGAAACGGAAAGGATGGGATTGACCGAATGGCAATCCGATCGGATGACCATCCGATCGGATTACCATCCGATCGGAAGGCCATTCGATCGAAGTGTCATCTGATCCGTGCCACACCGCCTTCTCTCCCCTCACACACTATAAATAGGACCTGTCACATCATTTCTCACTGATGTGACAAACTCCTCTAACCAGACGCACGCACTCCCCATTTTCTTCCATTTTTCGGCGATTTCGGTACGTTTTACACTAGATTCTTGTACATCTTTGATCTACACACTATTCTCTACGTTATTCTCCTTTGAAATCACACATTTTACCGTGAAATCTCTGAGATTTGAGCTCGGGAGGGTGACGTCATCATGGCGGTTTGTACAAATTGTGGTGTGATGTTATTCTAGTCAAGATCTAGCTCAGTTCTAAGGAATTTCATGCGTTTTTACACCAAATCTTTACTAAATCTAAACTTTTCAGCTAAAACTCATGTATTCTTCTACCTTTTCTTAAAACTTTACTTGAAACGGTGGAATCCGGACCTAAACGGACTGTAGACTTGATGATTAGTCTGGAGTCGGTTTGGAAATGGATTGTTGCCGGAGAAGATTACCAGAATACGGATTCCGATATAAATACAGTAAAAAACAGACACCTGAACGGACTCGGGTGATTCCTATCCGATCAGATTGGCTGGATACTGATGTGGTAACCATTGTCTCAGTACGTACCATGCGGTCATCGTTAGAATCGAAACTTAGAAACCTTACAAGAGTGTGAACAGGACAAGGCCTCCCAATCGAATGGCAATCCGATCGGACTGTCGTCCGATCGAATGGCCATCCGATCGGAGTGGTAGGTGTCTCATAACCTTTAAACACTTTGAATCTTTGAAACTTTGAAACTTTGGAAACCTCCATGATCGAATGGCAATCCGATCGAACTGTCGTCCGATCGGATGCCCATCCGATCGAGGTAACTTGAGTAGAACTCTTGGCTTAACATTTTGGAATCTCAACACTGGGATCGGATGGCAATCCGCCCCTTCACTCACAATGGTCACCTCAATCGAATGGCAATCCGATCGGATTGCCGTCTGATCGAACGGCCCTCCGATCAGATGACTGATCCGACACTTTGCGAAATCTCGTTACTCTGTCCGACACTTATATATTGTTATCTAATCAGGCTAAAGAGCTCCCTTTGATCCAATAATAGTCTTAACTGTTAAGCAATCTCTGTGAGTATACTCGATCCCTTTTTGTTTTAAACTTTGGGATGCAACATGTATTCTATGAAACTTGATACTTTTGGAATCTAAACTCTATCCTATGTGTATGTGAAACTTGTGATTCTTGATTCTTTATGCTATGTGAACGTTTAATCCAGAGTGTGTAGTTCCGCCTTAACAATAGTAGCGCTATAGGAAGATGCACCGCCCCATTATTCTCGGGGGGTATTGTTAGGAGGATTCTAGTTTTCCTTGAGTCTTGGGAAAACACCAAAGCATCGGGACACTTGGGCTATCACTTGGACTGCGAACACTTGCATGACTGAAACTATTTTTATCATTTACATGTGGATATGAGTCTTTTAATCTATTATGCTATATACTCAAACTTGTATACTCGCCAGTACGTTTTTGTACTGACTTTATTTTAATACATGTTGCAGGCTGATAGGATGCAGTGAATCAAGAATATGCTAGGATGCTGCTTAGAAACACATCTTAGTTAAATCTAGAAACTTTGAAACTATTTTGATGGGTTGTACTTGATATTTGTGTTTGGTTGTGGATGCTATTAGACAATGTTTGAATCAATCTAATTTATATTGAAATATCTAGTGTTATAGAGACTCATGAGCAATCTGAACGCTTAGTGCCGCACCCTGATGTTTCCGCCATCGGTTGGGGTGTGATAGTTCATGCGAAAACTAACTTTAAGAAGAAAACTTGAAAACTAGTGTGAACACAAACAAAATAAACCCAAAACAAAAATAAATAAATAAATAAATAAAACACAAACAATGAACCCTCACCACTCGAAAATCTAAACCCCCACTCACAAAAAAAAACCTTAACCCATGTTGATTTGAAGTTACACGATCATATAAGGGTGTACAATTTGTTTGTATACGCCCACACATGACATTGTATGTTAGGACATTGGATGGTATGTTATACGCACATTTAGGAACCAAATGTGATGATACACACCTGTATAAGGCACCGAGCGTGATGGTAAACGCCCATAGAGAGACATTATAAAAATGTTATACACTTGTATAAACATAGGATTTATGGATTGATATGATAGTTAGAGGGTGTGTATAAAGTATCACCCCTTTTCAACGGTGTATTTTTAAAAACACTCTATATTTAATGCATATTATATTATTATGCGCGTACATTGATGATAACTAACATAAAAAGATTTATATGTTTCATTTCCTAGTAAGTTATACTTACTTTTCGATAATACCATACTGTTGGTGCACAGAATGTCTGATGACTACATCTTTATGAGTCTTAGGTCTAGATAGTTTGAGTTAGAGTTAAAAACAAGTTTAGAGATTTAAACATGTAATTTCGCTCATAATGACACTTGTAGGATCGGTTTTGACACCGTACGATTGCGTAACGAACGTTCGACGTGCGGAATCCGTGAACGTACGTGACCGAACACACAAGAACGTACTAATAACGTGATTCTATTGAATAAGATGACGTATACAAAGCCGTGAATCACGTAGAGAACTTTCTCTCTCTATACTTTCTCTCTCTAAGATTAGATCTCCTAGATCTCCAAATGAGCAAAAGTCTTAATCTCTAACCCTAACTCATCTATTTATAGGCCAAGGCTTTAATGAGAAAACTCATTAATTACAATACTGCCTCCTTGTCTTTCTTATCTAGATATTACAATATAAGACTATATTTCTTCAGTTTCAGCTACGGAATTGATTGACGGAGGCGATAGACACATAATGCACTAACAGACTCCCCCTTGGATATTGTCGTAGTCAATCTCGTAGCGTCTTGTCTTTTCTCTTTCACGAACAGAATCCCCGTGGATCTATCTTCGAGCTTCCGTTGCTCCCCTTCTTCTTAGACTCTTTTTCTTCTCTTTTGTCCTCAGATTTGTATCTGATGAATTCGTTTTGCTTGCCTTTTCAGTTGAGGAAAGCAATTCATTAGAACTTTTTCTCGGATTACCAATTGTATCCGAGGACAAAATTTTCTCTAAGTATTCTCTAGCCTTCTTCCTTTTCTTTCTCAATCTGTCTTTCTGCCCCTGTGAAAGCATCACTTTCGATTCGTGAACTTTTTGTTCTTGAACTTTAGGTTCTTGAACTTTCTGTTCTTTGGGCTTGACATTGACTGGTTTCTTTGCCAATTTCTGAAATTCAGCCCTCGATCTTCCCTTTGATCTCATTGGGCAATCTCTGGCAATATGCCCTCTGATGTGGCATTCATAGCACCTTCTTGTTTCGAATCTCTGACTTTGGCAGTTAATAGCAATGTGTCCTTGAAATCCACAAGTGTAACACACTCTGTTATCATACCTCTCACTACTTTCATACCACATACTGTCTTCATACCACACACTTAGATCAAAGCATTGATTTGCCTTGTGGTAATCACCATTTCTTTGTTTTCTATCATTGTAATGATTTGTCCTTGAAGAATCTTCATCCCATCTTCTCCTATAAGCTGGATTTGGCTTTTGAGAACTGTGGTCAAACCTGCACCACTTATTACCAACTATTTTTGAGTTTTGATTTTTAAATTTTTGTAATTTTTCATAATGATTGGATGACTTAACTGATGAGTTTTTATTTTCATTTTGAAAATTTTTCAAATTTTTAACTTTTTGTTTCTGTTCTACAATCTTCTTAATAGGTTTTTGCTTAGAGCATTCACCTATTTCAGTAGACTGCAAAACAGTATTTTGAAACTTTTCTTGTAATTCTAAAAATATTTTTCTTTTTCTTTTAATTTTTCGTTTTCCAATGTCAAACTGTCCAAACTACTCAACAGTTTAACATTTTCAGACGTCAATTTCTCACAATTTTCCTGCAAAACAAGAATCTGTTTATCATCAGATTGCTTTTCATCCTTCATCTTTTTGACTTCCAATGTCAAACTTTCCGTATCCTTCAAGAGTTTGTCATTGTCAGCTTCAAATTTATCACATTTAGAGCACCCAACTTCACATTTTGAAGTGTCACCCTTCTTTGATTCTTCATTCTTTGTCATTCCTTCTTCCATGTCAAACGAATCCCACAATTTATCGTAATTAAAACGCCATGAGTCACTGGGGTTCTGAGGCGGCATAGTATACCCCTGACACTCAACATTAGGAGCTTCAATAATCCGCTTCAGACTTGGAACAAAGACTCGTCGTAATGGACTTGCATAACCTATGAATATCCCTTCAATACTCTTCGGACCAAACTTTCCAAAAGGCTCTAGAACAGTACAGGGTGACCCGAACGGTTCAAGATACTTCAGATTCGGTTTGCGGTTATTGATCAACTCAAAGCATGTTTTGTTGAATTTCTTGACAGTGAGAACCCGGTTGAGCGTATAGCATGCGGCGGAAACTGCTTCTGCCCAAAAATTTATCGGTAACTTTGAATCAGCAAGCATTGTTCTAGCCGTTTCGATTAGCGTCCTGTTCTTGCGTTCTGCGACTCCATTCTGCTGTGGAGTATACGGAGCACTAAACTCATGCAAAATACCTCTTTCATCACAAAATTCTTCCATCTTGTTGTTCTTAAACTCAGTACCATTATCACTTCTGATTCTTCTGATACGCCTTTGGTACAGATTTTCAATCTTTCTGAACAACGCCATCAAACTGTCAAACGTTTCATCTTTCGACTTCAAAAATGATACCCACGAAAATATGGAATAATCATCAGTAACCACAAGACAGTAGAGATCCCCTGTAATACTTTTGACGTTTACTGGACCAAACAAATCCATATGTAGTCTCTCTAACGGTCTAGAAACTGAATTGACTTGCTTTTTAGGGTGTGATTTTTTCTTCTGCTTGCCTTTGACGCAGCTAATGCACTCCCCTTCCAAATGAAAACCTTTGATATTAACTCCAAGAACCAAATCATTGTGTACCAAATGATTCATTTTTCTAAGATGTATATGCCCCATCTTCCGGTGCCACAACTTCGATTCTTTCTCTGTTGCTCTAGAAACAAAACAATGTGCCTGACCTGTTGTTGTAGTCGCTACACTCATATCCAACACATATAAATCATTCACTCTAGGTGCCCGCATGATAATCCATTCTTCAGGGATAACAAATCCTGGTTTCAAGATCAAACATTCTTTGTCTGTGAAGTGAGTGGTATGCATATTGTCACAAATCTGCGAGATACTCAGCAGATTATTCTCCAGCTCAGTAATATAGTTAACTCTTTCAAACGTAACAATCCCATTGGATAACGTTCCTTCACCAATAATTCTACCACCTTCATGACCAGCAAATCCCACATAACCACCATTGATATTTCTAACGTCATACAATAATGCAGTCTTCCCTGTCATATGTCTAGACGCTTCGCTATCCATAATCCATCTTGAAATAGCTCTCGGAAGATCCTGCACATATCACAAACAATTCAATAAAGATGTCGATTCATGCTTCACAATTACCAACTAGGAAGCTCCGGCATGTCCAAAATCTTTAGTGAGATTTTGATGCTACCCAAGCCTCTTTTGACTCGGGTAACTTGACTTTTATGTGAGTTTTAGCCGTGTAAAGTGGCGGAAAATTTTTATCATTCATTTTCAAACTATCCTCAGATCCAACCTCAACCTTTTTATATAAGAAAAACTCATCAATCTTAAGTTGACCAGTTGGTTGATTTTTCTTTTGAACATTCTTCTTCTCTGGTGGAGTAGAAGACTGTTTCTCAAATTGTTCATAATAATCCAAAGGAACATCTATCTTTACCGGTGTGGTAGAAGATGATTGTTTTTCCGACACTGAAACCTTTGGTTTATCAACAACTTTTGGCTTCCATGTTTGTTGAGATGATGCAACCCGTTTATAAAATTTGTCATTTTTGGTTACCAAGTTCTTAACAGGTTCAATTTTGACTTTTGTTTTTTCGTTTTTCAAAACTTTCTCAACAACCAGTGGAGCTTTGCCTTTTGAATCAACCTTCTTCTGTCGATTCTCAACAACTTCAGTCTTAGGCTTGGAGTTGGTGCAATTTCTTGCAATGTGACCAACTTTGTTGCATCTAAAACACGTACGAGTATCAACTACCCGAATTGTGCCTTCAGACTGAGGTTGTGAGGCCCTCTTTTCAAAAAATTCTTCATTTGATTTCAAAAAGATTTCATTTTCCTCATCAGAAAGTGAACTTGAACTTAGGTCAATGCAATGCAGGAGGAATTGGGTCAATTCGAGAAATTAGGAGTGTGGAAGTTAGTGGATTTACCTGATGGACAGAGGAAGATTAACACCAAGTGGGTGTTCAAGTGTAAGAGAGACGATAGAGGAGTTGTGGTTCGTAACAAAGCTCGACTCGTTGTCCAGGGTTTCTATCAGCAGGAGGGTATAGATTTCACTGAAGTGTATGCTCCAGTTGCTCGACTAGAAGCGATCAGAATTTTCCTAGCATTTGCATCTTGGAAAAACTTTAAAGTATATCAGTTAGATGTAAAATCGGCTTTTCTCTACGGGAAGGTTAAAGAGGAGGTTTATGTCGGTCAGCCACCAGGCTTTACCGTTCCACACCACAAAGACAAGGTCTACTTGCTAGACAAACCGCTGTATGGTTTACACCAGGCCCCGAGAGCTT
This sequence comes from Helianthus tuberosus, assembly GCA_030545235.1. Classification (NCBI taxonomy): domain Eukaryota; kingdom Viridiplantae; phylum Streptophyta; class Magnoliopsida; order Asterales; family Asteraceae; genus Helianthus; species Helianthus tuberosus. Next base: position 173,227,462 of record CM060353.1, on the reverse strand, counting down.
GGTACGAGACATTGTCTCAACACCTGCTAGCCAACAGCTTTATTCGTGGAAAAGTGGATGCCATTCTCTTCACCAAAGAGGTCGACGGACATCTTCTGATTGTTCAGATATATGTGGACGATATCATATTTGGGTCAACAAATGAGGATCTATGCAAAGATTTTGAACGAGTCATGAAGCAGAAATTCGAAATGTCATCGATGGGTGAGATGAAATTCTTTTTGGGATTGCAGGTTGATCAGCTACCCAAAGGAATTTACATACATCAAACGAAGTATGTTCATGATATCTTGGAAAAATTCGGGATGTCAGATTCTACTCCAGCAGCCACCCCATTAGCAACGAATCATGGGATAAACCCTTATCTCACCGGAGAGAAGGTAGATGAAACGATGTATCGTTCTATGATCGGTTCGCTGATGTATTTGACAGCTTCAAGACCCGATATCATGTACCCAACCTGCCTCGCAGCAAGATTTCAATCTAACCCGAGAGCATCACATATGGTAATTGTGAAAAGGATATTGTGCTACCTGAAAGGAACTCCATCATTGGGGTTGTGGTATCCAAGAGAAGGCGATTTCACGCTCGAAGGGTATTCCGATTCAGATTTCGGATGCTGCAAAGTTAATGCTAAATCAACAACAGCAGGGTGCCAGTTTTTCGGATCACGATGGATCACTTGGCAATGCAAAAAGCAAACCTCTGTGGCTTTATCCACATGTGAAGCGGAGTATGTATCTGCTAGCAGTTGCTGCTCTCAGATCTTGTGGATCCAGCAACAGATGCGCGACTACGGTTTGCAATTTCTAAACACCCCTATCTTTGTTGATAATGAGGCAGCGATTAACATTACTAAAAATCCAGTTCATCACGCTAAAACCAAACATATTGAGATTCGTCATCACTTCATTCGCGATTGTTTCGAGAAGAAGTTGATACGTATTGAGAAAATCCACACTGACGATCAAAAAGCTGATTTACATACCAAAGCATTTGACAAAACACGTTTTCAGTATTTGCTAAAACTGAATGGTATGAAGCTTTTATCGGTGTTGGAGGAGATTATTGGCGTTGATGAAGGAGACATTGTAGATGATGTTGAGAAGCAATCTGCAATGGTTTGTCGATTTTTTACCTGTTTTGGTATTTAGGGGGAGGTATAGGGTAAATATTTTCAGAAAATACAAAAACAATAAAAAATGACAAAAATACAAAAACATGAGATATTTTCAAAATCCAAAAACAATAGAAAAACCAGAAAAGAGCTTGTGTAAAAAGGGAAAATGATAGTACATCGGCTTGACAGTCACAGTATGCTAAAGAAATGTAATGTTTAAATGCGTTAAACAGTCTCGCTGATGATGTGTCGATAGGTTTTTACACATTTAGTAGGTTTGTTCGGGATATAAACCTAAATCTTACTTGCTTATTTCGTGGGGAACACTACTTGGATATATAGGTAACCCCTGAAATCTTGTTTGAAAGATTCCTTTTTCTGATATACTAGGTTTTTATACTCAGTGATATCTGGGGTATTATTCCGGGACTTCTGCTGAATGGAAGTTCTGACCTAGTCCTTGAATAATACTTTCCGAAATGCTTGAAATATAGCATCACCCTCAGCATATATGATAAGACAATAAAATTGCTTAGCAATGCTGTTGTAAAAAAGATCCTCTAAAGGGGACACACCCACAAGTTGAGTCATGATCTCTCTGCTGAACGGTAGTTCTGACCTGAGCTCTCATGATTCTTCATAATTTATTAACCCCTTACATATATCATTTGTGTTATATCTACTTGTAAGACTGAATATCGGGATCTGGATACGGGAGTATATTCAAGAGGTGGGACACACGTATAAGTTTAAGTCTTTAAAACACTAAATCCGTATCCTAGACAGATTGAAATTTGTGTGAGAATTTAAAATGGATCAGTATATCGACAATCTACGCGAATTGTTTAATTCTGAGTATGTAATTGAAGCTTAACGGTACTTGTGATTTGTCGAATAGCTGATATGATTCCCTAACACGCTCATCAAAAATATGTATGTAAATAGTTTACTTTCATTTCATTTTAGTTCTGTATTTCATTTCTAGTTTAGAAACTTTATTGAAAATTCAAAAAGATTTTACATTTCTGCTTTATTTTTGACAAACCAAAGTGGAGAGTTGATCTTCGGATTCAAGAGATTGAAAGCAGATGCAAGAGATTTCTGGACTGGATGATGAGTTTTGAGCTAATCTTGATAAGTTTGAGAAGTTGAAAAGCTAAAGCAAGTTCATTAACTTGAAACTTGTAAATTTTCAGAAACAAATTGAATCAAATGTCAGTGTGTATTGTCTCAGATCAACCAAGGTCATTAAGTTGGACTTGGTAGATTAATTGAGTAGTCAGGGTTATTAATTTGGACCTGAATACTTAAGTGGATTTCTAACACTGAAGGTTAAATGGTAAGTTTTGATTTGAAACTATTATTATCATATATCTTATATTTGGGTAGAGTTCATGCAGGAATTTCCATGGCAACAAAAGGTGAAAGTTTGAACCAGAATCAGAGCCCTAGCTGTTCGAAAGGGGGAGTATGTGAAAGGGGGAGTCAGGATTCTGGATCAACGGTCAAAGGGGAGTTTGAAGAAAGAGTTTTTTGCAATGGAAAGACAGAGTTGGAAAGAGACCAAGACTGAAGACTCATTGCCAAAGACTTCGTCAACATCCAAGGGGGAGTCTGTTGGTGCACAGAATGTCTGATGACTACATCTTTATGAGTCTTAGGTCTAGATAGTTTGAGTTAGAGTTGAAAACAAGTTTAGAGATTTAAACATGTAATTTCGCTCATAATGACACTTGTGTCTTTTAGAGCGAAATCAGGATAATATTGTAATTTCGCTCCTAGATGTTTTAGATAGGTGATTCCGCTCCTGATGGTCTTGGTGATTTCGCTCATAACTGAAATTGGTGATTCCGCCCGTAATGCTCATGTATGTAGGAGCGGAATCAGGTTGACTATATATAGAGGTCCGGCTGTTGTCATTTGTAACTTTGGAGCGAAATCAGGTCATTGTGTAGGCATTGAAACTCTGTCAAAATTACATCAGAAACACATGTAAACATTGGATATTGATAATAGAAAGAAGTTAAAAGGATCTGAAAGCTGTTGTGACTTTGTATACGTTGATTCCGCCTTCGTATTCAAAGATGAACTACTTTACTGACGTTTAGGGTCACGCAAACGGTCCAACACATACAATTATAGTTTCTTTGTATGTATACATACATACACATGCGTGTGTGCGTGCGTGTATGTATGATGAAGGTAATTTGCTTATGCGTGTGTGCATGTATGCATGTATATGCGTACACTAGGTTATACCCCGTGGTACCCACGGGTCGCTCTATTTTAAGAATATTAATATTTTATTAATTTTATTAAAAGGGTGTTTTTATAAAACGTACACAAACAACATATTGAAACTCGTTGGTATCTTCTTTCCCTTCCCACAATAATTTATTTGTTCCGTTATATCATTGTCCTAACTTTGTCTGCATGTGTATTCATAGTTTTCGTGTAAAGCTTATTACCTTTTAATTCTTAATGAGAACTCAGTTAAACAATGTTTAGTAAACCGATCCAAAATGTTATATTGTTTGTTTTTAAATAAGTTATAGGGAGTGTCAGTACCGGCCAAACGGATTACGACCAACAACATCGGTGGTACCAATACAAACATCGGTGGTACCAATACTGGTGTTATCATTTTTGACCCCTTACACCACCTCTAGTTGTTATGTGTTTCACATAGTTTGTAGAAGAGAAATAATACTTATCAAGGCCAGTTTCATTGTGGAAACTTATGTGGCTTGATCAAAACTCTACAAAGCGTGTATTTTTTCCTTTATATTAACTACCAATTTTACTGTTGATGACTTACAATATTACCATGATGCGTACAAGTAATTACACACGTTTTGCAGCTCATAACTACATAAATAACTTTAGCTCCAAGTAAGATGTACACTGAATTTACTACTTTTTTACACACTCCATCTACACATACACTGATTCAACTTTATCATAAAATAATTTGACACATCATTGTTCTTATAAGCAATATGTACATTTAAATAACTTATTACAGAGAAAGCAATATTAAGTAGGGGGTAAAACAACTAAAGCAAAAACCAACGATTGTATAACCATGATCAGTTCCAAAACCCCAAACATTAAAAACCAAGGATTGTATCACCATGATCAGTTCCAAAACGCAAATCCAAACACCCCCTCTACCCAAAGAAAAAACAAAGTTACAAAACATCAATATTGTACCTGTGTGTTGAAATGGTTGGAGGGTTTAGCTCAACTATGGGCAATGGAGTCATTCACATGAAGGAAATTATATGCGAGTACCAGTAAGACCAGCCAATGGAAAGTCATTTACATCAAAAGTCATTGAAATAGTGACAGACTGTTAAGTACCAACCCGTGATAAATGATGTAGCTCAAGCAATGCTTAGACAACTCATAAATAAGATAATCCTTCAGCCCGTCTGAATAACTTTGAGTTACTCTGCAAACAGGTCACACCACCAGGTTCTGGTCAATCATATTTATCAATGCGGCATGTGTATTTTTTTGCACCTCTAGAAGCAAATTCTGAACTGGTTGCAGCATATCATTTCCAAGATACAAGCCCCCCATTAGTTGATAGTCAGATTTGCCTAATGTATCTGACCTTTCACAGTTGCAAGAATTGATGTCAAGACTAAGAAGCAAGGGAAGATCAAGCTAGCTTTAAACATTAAAAAAAACATTTGGGCAACTTTCGAGTTTCAGCCCGTTTCCTTCAAGAGGATCTCCATTGTGTATGTTAAACGTACCTTTACACTATATTAAAAAAGATTAACCTTTACCTTAATTTAGTGCAATATTTATAGTGTGTGCTAGTTTAGTGTCCGACCCGTTAAATAAAAAATAATCCAATCAATCCACTCTTATGTAAACAGGTCGTAATTCCCACCTCCTTATTTAACAACTTACAATAAAGCTGAAAATAACTGATTACACACCTATTTTAGGGACTTGTGAAGTGTTGCACATCCTTCTCTGGGAATGCTAGCAGCACTCTGTACTGGATGGATTTTTGCCTGAATATGTAATATATAACACAATAAAGAAGTTGCATGATGTCGAGTTCATGTTAGGAACACAAACAAATTGAATGTGTAAGAAGGATACCAATAAAACACAAATCAAGGATAGAAGACGCATGGATATCTAAGAGACACCTTTTTGGTTCACCGATGCAAATATATAACCACACAACCACCTCTTTTTCTTCCTCCAACTATATCATCATTATGTATGGTGCTTATGTAGTTTTCGCAGTCACTACTTAAGATTTGTTTCGTATTGAACACGTTGCATAAAGAGTAATCTTACAGGTAATACATTTGATATGTAAAAAAAATAAAAAAAAATAATATTATAATAATAATAATAATCATAATAATAATTTACCTTTTTTTGGTAATTGGAGTAAGTTTCACAGGTGAAGATGAATTGTCCACCAATCTTCACGAGTAAGGTTGTTTTCTAACGGTAGCAAGCAAACCTTAATTAGCTAAACAATGTTTTCTTCAAAATTAATCAAAGTAATATAAAAACACGTAAAATTACATCTGGTGTTGAGCTAGAAGTCCCTATGCTGTTGCTTTCATTATAATATTCGGATAACATTCGAGTTATAAATATCTCAAAAATCTCATTTTGAACCAATACCCAAAAGTGCATTCGTTTAAACTAAGGTAAACATATACAGTTTACATACCAGCCCCTGCATGCTTTGTTGATTAACATAGTAACCATCATGAGGTTTAACCTTCGGAATATGCACTAATAGGCCTTATTTTATAGCTTAACCTTCGGAAATTGCAGTCTTTCCAACACCTGGTTCACCGATGAGCACATGGTTGTTCTTGGTTCTTCTAGAGAGAATCTGGATGCATCTGCGTATTTCATTGTCTCTTCCTATGACAGGGTCAAGCTTCCCTTCCCGGGCCATTGCAGTCAAATCTTTACCGTACTTCTCTAGTGATTCGTACTTCCCTTCCGGATCTGACGTTCAAAAAAAGACAGGAGAAAAAAACATATTAGGACCACTTGGGTTAATTCATCATCTCTTCCTCTTAACATGAATAAACTGTATATACCCTGGTCTAATACTGTTTGCCGTCCTCTGATGGATTCTATTGCACTCTTTAAGGTTTTCAATGAAATTTGGAATTCCTTGAACAATGGTTTCCCAAACCGATTATCTTGCACAAAACCAAGCACCAGATGTTCGACAGAAACAAATGAGTCACCATACTCTTTCTTGTAATCCCTAGCTCTCTGCATCAGGCTTTCCAAATCCCGTCCCAACATCGAACCCGCTGACTCACTAATATCTGCTTAAATTCAAATGAAGCAGACCCTCAATAGTTGCATACAACATAAGACCCGACATGAAAGAACCTTACGGACAAATTATAATAAAAACACATACAGTAAAGTATACGGACAAGCTGAATAATATCAAAGATACCTGATCACTTTGAAGAGATTGATCTAAAAATTGGAGTAAAGTCTTTTTAGGGTTTTGATATGGTTTGAAGAGGTTCACTTATACTACAGTCACAACAGTCGATCGCCACTACCCCTGTCATTAACCAAGGACAATCTATCGCCATACACATTATCTACACGGCCTGTCACAAAAAACAACCAAAACCCGTTTTTAATAACGCCAAAATACAAAAATCAAATGAACTTTTTTCTCAAAAAGATAACAGAGTGAGGAACAGACGTGGTTAGCCAGAACTTAGTGGCACGAAGCCATGAAGCAGGGTAGGCTGCATATTAGAACAGAGTAAACAGTCATCCTAGTAGGGTAGGCACTTGAAGACGATGATGAGTTCCCTGTAAATGCCATTCATGTACAAAAGGTTAAAATCGTAATATTCTGTCATATAAACAGTTATTAAACAGTCATTTGTCATTATATGCAGAACATCTTGACAAAATCATCACAAAAAGATAATAAAACTTGACAACAAATCGTTTTTTTTTTTTTGGGCTCAGATCTTCATGTTCGGAAATATTATATTCAGAAAACATAATTTTACCTCGAAACCGGAAGTAGCACCACAGTAAAGAGCTACCAGTTGGAGATGATTTGTGGCCCCAACATCTTTCAACTCATCAAATACAGTTACATCACCTACTACTTGAAATATCTGGAGTTCGAATGAAAAAAGTAAGTAAAAATAACACTGGAGCTAAATTTTAAGCAAATCAATGACAAAGCCCAATTTACCTTGATAGGTTTCGGATGATCTTTATTGTGGGCGGCTGTTTTCAGTATTCCAGCCATTAGACTGCTTCTTACAACCTATAAGACTCAAAATAATCAAACTATTGGTATATAATTTTTAAATCACAAGAAAAGTGGAAGTAGAAGCAAACCTCAAAATCTGCGGAAATATTCTCACCAATTCAGTATTACAAAGAGATGATAACACCAAGAAATATTCTCATCTCATGTACCTATTTAATGAGATTACATCAGCTTTAACCCAAATACATCTTTAGAAATACAGAGGTATATATATAGATTGTTGACCATTTATCTGAAAACTGCATATATATTATGTATCACTATATGTCATTCAAGCTGCATAACATGTTTACGGTTAGGATCAAACGTCATTCAAGCATTTTATCGAGCAACTAATGTGCACTCTAATAACATCATATTTAGCATATGAAATGAGTACTTGATGTGACCAAATGGAATGAACCAACCAAAGATCACTGATTAGCCTTGTGCCCTTATTTCAGCCTTGTACCCGAATAACACCCATTATCAGCTATAGTCTGTCCCTTTTTCCTTTTCTCTCGTCTTCAACAATGTACAACCTTAACGCACCTCGTTGATCAGAGGTTTATGATAATTATATTCAATTATCTAAATGGCTCGAGTGTACATTTATACCTTCCTGATGACCGTTCGCTGGCCCGAGTTAAATCTTTTTTGATTGAAATATTGGCTGATCACCCGGAACCATCACCATAGTCACTTTGAACATGCTGATCTCACCTTTCGCCGAAAAACGTTGGCTGATCACCTGGGACAGAAGCCGATTCTTTAGAAATTCCTTCATAACTTAATGAGGAAGAACAACATGGCTATGAATCACAAATCAAAAGCAATTATCACAATTTATTCAGAATCTTAATAACTAAACTAACCGATTATAGACAAAACAACCAAAATCGAAGTAATATTAAGCAAAATAAAAAGGGAAAAACCATCACCTGTCTTCAAACGTATCATCAAAATACTTCTTGGTGAACTGGGTCTGGCCAATAGTTGATTTATTTTCCCAAAGTTGAAGATTCCAAGATTTGAAGCAAATTCTTTTCAGATAACTGAAACAAATAGTAAAACAATTAGAATAGAATCTGAAGATTATAGAAGAACACTGGATTGAATGTAAACCCTAGCCTTGTTTTATGAAAAACTTACATTATATTAAAGAACGAAAGCCAACTTACCAGGTTTCTTTCTCAATCGTAGAGTAAACTTATCTAGGGTTCTTTCAAGTGGAAAGAGATGAAACGACGGAAGATGCAGAGATGAAACGGTGCATTTGAATGGTTAGGGTTTGGGAGACGCAATCAAATCAATGACGGCTGATGAGAGGAGCGCCAGAGAGCAGAACGAAGGAATTAGGGTTTGTAAGCGTAAAATGAGGCAAATGAGGCAAATCAATGACGGCAAAGGAATTAGGGTTTGTAAGCGCCAGAGAGCAGACGAAGTGAAGATGGAGAATCGCCTTGATTAGGAGAGGAACAACTTGTGCGGCCGATCTAGGGTTTCTTCAACGATGTTTCTTTGTGAAAGAAGAATGAGGAAAAAGGAAATATAAAGGATCCATTATCCATCATGGTTGACCCATATTCCGACCCGAATTAATCCGAATCCCGCGTCCAAAGAGAAGTGGACGGGATTTTCCCGCCAAAAAACAAAATTTAGAGGCCTCCTAGCTTGACACATCAGCAAAAATTAACACATTTATTATATATAATAGATAGATGATAACTAACATAGAAATATTTTTTTTATATCATTTATTACATCAAAGTAATTTGCTTATGCGTTTTTCTAGTTTTATAGTACATGTAGATAATATAATCTACACGTATAAGTAAGTTATATGCATAAACGAAATACAATCACATATTTTTAATAATTTTAGAAATTACAAGTGAGGAATAAACATTACATTTTCACCACACTTCCTTTTACATCGAGTAAAATGCATGGATAGTCCCTGTGGTTTTGCAAAATAACACATATAGTCCCCAACTTTTGAAAATTACACTGGTGCTCCATGTGGTTTGACAGTTTGTTACTCGAATAGTCCCTGGAGTGAATGTCCGTTAGTTTTTTCCGTTAAGTAGATGTGAAATGACAAAATTACCCATCATCTTCTCCACTCTATAAAAATAAAACAACCCCACGGACCCCACCCACCCCCACATTTCTCTCTGTTTCCCCCCACAAATCACCACCCCCACCTTTCTCTCTCGAGCATCAAAACTTCAAAGAATGGGTATGGTATGCTATTTAAAAAGTCAATAAAACCATTCAGAGGGTTAACATGTTTTATATCAAAATCTTCAAACATGATGAATGGGTATGCTATTTAAAAAGTCGACCTGTCACCTTCCATTACTTAATATTTGGTTGAAGAATTTCAATTACGGTCCTTTGAGAAGCGGTGCACACTTGCGACAGGAAGAAATTAATACCATGGGGTTGAAAGCGTGTTTTAATAAAATTAAGGGGTTGGCTAAATGCACCCCTTTTTTTACTAGTCATACCCCTCTTTCTAAAAATATAATTTAAAAGTTGTTAAATTTCACCCCTCTAAACAATTCAAATATTGTTTTTGAAAACTATTGTGTTTCTATAATTTGAAGACAACTTTCTCTTACTAGTAATTTATTATGTTTCTATAAAACGTCAATAAAATTAATAAAAAAGATATTTTTTATACAATAAAAAAGTTTCAGAACATTTTTGTTTTGAAAAAAAACAGCTGCTTTTATATTTTTTATTTATTTCGTATTTTGGTTCTCTTATCTTTCTATTTCTATTTCTATTAGTATTATTATGTTAAAATGTTTTTTAATATAATTAACTTTTATTTATTAAAAGTAATAAGACGTAAAAAGAAAATAAAACGTTAGTTAAGTTGGCTGGCTTTAAAGCTTCATTTAATTTTTTGTATATCATTGTTTATACAAACCGAATTCGCATACCCACTTCAAGCCGCTATGAACAAAAAAAATCCATTTCAAAATTAAAATGACTCGCTTTAGTTTAAAACGTAAGAAAATGATTATTTTTCAACTAATAAAAATATTATTTTTAAATAAAATAACGTTTTAAAAACAAATACTAGTAATAATAATAATAATTAAAGATAAAAAAATGAAAGAAAAACAAAAGGGTTTGAATTAAATTAATGTAAAAGTTGAAGGAGAGGTGCATTCAGTAGAAAATGAGGTACATTTAGCAACACCCTAAAATTAATTAGAAAACCAATGGATGTTCGTTGCCTATGAATACAAAATTCCCATCTTCAAACTCTAAATTAACTTCGGAAAGTAAAAACAAAAATAAAAAAGATTAAATAACAAAATTGAATAACATCTAAAACCTAATTTACCAATTGAATTGAAGACAACGACATCTTCAAACTCTAAATTAACTTCGGAAAGTAAATACAGAAATAAAAAAAAATAACAAAATTGAATAACATCTAAAACCTAATTTACCAATTGAATTGAAGACAACGAACTAGACCTGAAGGCAGCGAAGATCCTTTGAAGTTTTGATGCTCGAGAAAGAAAGGCGGGGGTAGTTAATTTACCAATTGAATTGAAGACAACGAACTAGATCTGAAGGCAACAAAGATTCTTTGAAGTTTTGATGCTCGAGAGAGAAAGGTGGGGGGTGATGGTTAATGGTGGGGGGAACAGAGAGAAAGGTGGGGGTGGGTGGGGTTGGGATGAGTATGTTTTGTTTCTATAGAGTGGAGAAGATGAGGGATAAGTTGGTCATTTTACATCTATTTAACTAAGAAAACCAACGGACATCCACTCCAAGGAGTAGGGACTATCTGAGTAACAAACTGTCAAACCATAGGGAGCACTGATATAATTTCCAAAAATTGGGGACTATTGGTGTTATTTTGCAAAAACACAGAGACTATCCGTGCATTGTACTCTTTTACATCTCAAATTTTATAAGATTAAATTGAACAAAACCCATTAATTGGATTGCAATTCCTTTCAGGTTGGAAACGTGGGTTGCCGGAGAGAACCCGGAGAAAATAGCTATACACATAGCCCATTAAATCATTACTAATAATTAATTTTCGTTGTATATAAAATGAGATTGAGTAACCATCTTGAAAAGTGATTCCATAACAAGTCAAAACAACAACAAATAAACATTCACCAATCACCATTTTTTATATAATAATAACAATTAACAAACATTTGCTTGCTACAGTAGGTTAATAATTTTATATTGCTACAATATATAAAACTCTCTTTTTTTATACCTTGACGTCTCAATTTTCGGTATTGACACTTACACTTTTTAAGTTTTCTAAAAACTTTGTAAAATGTAGTTTTGACTCCTCAAGTCTTACGTAGTTATATTTATGTATGTTGGTTAAATATAATACGTTTCCGGTCTTATTTTTATGTAAGTTTTCAGTTGAACTACGTTTTTTTCATAACTTTTATTGGAAACGAGTTGGGTCAAATAATACGTTATCACCAGCCGACCGCGCAACGCATATGACCATTCTTTAACTTAAAGAAAACACTATCTTCTTACGTACTTATTTTTAATTACATTTCGATATAAATCCAAGTTGGTTTACGTTTCGACTATACATAATACATGTTTATGCTTATGTTTATGTGTGTTTTCAGTTAGTTTGCGTTTAGACATAAACTAGCAATAAGACTCGCGCATTGCGGCGCGGGTACATCGCAAACGTCGAATGGATTAGTTCAAACGTTATGTGATGCGTTAACCATATGAAAGCACGCGTTTCGACGTATCTGATTAAATTCAATGTAACCTATATAAGCATTGCGATTGGATCAAAACATAAAGTAAATCAAATTTATACCGTATATGTGACTCGAGTCATACATAGAAAATGTAACATGTACAACGGAAAAGCTGACACGTATGATTAATTAGATCTTTTTAAAAAAGGAAAAAAAGAAACCACAATTTAACTCCACTCGGTTCGAAACAAAATTTAGAAAACATTCATAAAATTAATCATGAAAACATATTATGTTTGACCTGAATCGTTTCCAAAAAAGGTTTACGTCGAAACATACACCAACTCGAATTTATACCAACACGCACATAAAAATATGCACGTAAAAATGGTTTTGTTAAACGAAAACGTATTATATATGACCTGACTTTTTTCCAGAAAAAGTTTACGTCGAAACGTAGAGCAAATCGAATTTATACCGACAGGTACATAAAAATATGCACGTAAAAAATTAGTTTTTCTTAAGTAAAGGAGACATAGCGGTAAACTTGAAACAAAGTATTAGTAAAAAAAATTAATAGGTTAAATACGTTCGTAAAATAATGCCAAGTAGCACTAATGTCACCGTAAAACATGCATTGGGAGTTTTTCAAAAAAAATTGTATTTTTCACCTTTAACCTAAAGGTTTTACCTTTTGAATTTTTAACCCCAATGACTTTATTACTTTTTATTCAAAGTTTTTCATCTTTTACAATTTAACCCCAATACTTTTTTATTTTCAATTTGGTCCATCATACTTTTCATCTCTCGCAAGTTTTTCGTTTTACATTTCGTTCTAAATTTTGCGAGTCAACACGCCGCAACGTGCGTGTGGGGTTCAACGTTTTTCGTCGGTTTTTTCCCATTTAACAGTATTTTTCTCCGCTTGACAAGTTCGTCGCAACGTGCGGGTCCTAGATCGAGTTAGTTATTATTTTATGCGTTTTATGTTTCTGCCTAATTTTTTCGCATTAACAAGCCGCAACGGGCATGCGTGGTTCAACGATTTTACGTCGGTTTTTCGTTCGGTGTTATTTTTTACTTTTTTGTTTTACTTTTACGAGCTTTTCTTATGTTGGTGATCGCTGACAGTGGCGTTAACAACATGAAGCAAGAAAGTGTTGCTTATTTATAGTTTGGAAATTTTGTTCGAAAACAGAGTCAAATATTTAACGTATGAATTTGAGTTGAAACAAACCAAACCCGGCCCAAACATTTTCAAAGATCCAGCCCACTACACACGAACAGGACGAATCAGTTTTTACAAATCCTAGAGAGAGAAAGCTTAAGAGAGAGAAAGTCGAGCTCGAGGAAGAACCAGAACAAACGCTCAACATTCGTATACATACACACAAATCTACATACATACGCATGTATATTAGGTATGTATAACCTTTCAAACAATTAGGGTTTCCAATTTCAAATAAACCGTTTTCAATCAAATGTAATCGTGTGTTATCATTCTAGGGCTCAATTCGTTTGATATTACAAAATTGTTGCTACACACATCAAAGGAGGATCATAGGAGCAGGGGGAAACGTGTGTTAGCTTGAAATTGTTGCAGAGTTGTTAGCAATTGAGGTATTTTGTTCAGAAACCCTAGAATTGGATGAAATGTTGTGTGCAGTGTAAACCCTAGGGTCGGTACTGGCTGGGACTTGTTTCTAGGGTTTGTTGTAGGGTTTTATGCGTGTGATTATGCAATTGCAGGTTTGTATTGGTGCAATTTGATTGAATGCATGCATAAAAGTTGATCAAATTGCAAGTGAGTGAAACTAGGGTTGTTCTGTTTTCTGTTATTTTTAAGCATGATGTTTTGATGATCATACAGGTCATTTGAGCTTTTCATTTTAGATTATGAGTGGTTATAATAGCGAGTAGTGAACAATGCGGTGCACCTGTAGGAGTTTGCAGACTTATTTGGTTTGTGGCTTACTATAACTAGCTAACTGGACGTGGACTCCTGCATTGTAATCATGGATTATTTTTTCTTAGGTTAGCGAAATGCATGATTAGTATGCGATCGTTGCACTAATAATTACACGATCTTAGAAAATTTCTAAGTAAACATCATTTAATGCTTGAAATCTTAGGCTCGTAGAAAGGTCCCACGCGTCTCCATTACTTTCTTTCCATGTGCACTATCGTTAGGTGATATATATAACTTCTCTTTTTGCCCTCTTGTCCCGAACCCGTAAAGCATAAGTTGACACAAGTTCATTTTGCATTTCATTAGCATACATGATACATCTAGCTTTTATCTCTTTAGTCTTTGGTATGTTTTGTAGTTTGTTTAGATAAAATGTTTGTGAACATGGATGGGCTAATAGAAACCATCATGAAGCATGAATTAGTTCTGAATATTTTGAGTTGGAAATTATTCATGGACCCCGATGTGTGATACGAATGAAATTTTGTTCTCAAAATTTAGATTTGAGCGTTTATTTCTACAGATATGCAATGTTGTCATTCCTACCACTTTATGATTATATGTGAATAAATTCTACTATACCAGAAAAAAACTTTGCATTTCTACTAGTATGAGAAATAATAACTAGCTTTATATGAACAAAGAAATATATATCTTTGCATTTGCTAGTTATATTGGTAGGCATGCTTAAGTTGCTAGGCGTTCCTAGGTCGGTCGATTTGGGAGTTGCGAGTACTCGAACGTGATAAATTTATAAAGAAATTAATTTTTGGGGAATTAAAGTTATGATATTGTCAAATATCATAATTTTACTAATATTTATAACAAAATACGAGAATATAAATATATTAGAAGATACATGTTCGAATACTAACGTATTTACAAAATTGATATTCCTTCATTAATATTAGACATAGAAATTATGTTTTTTATTTAAAGTCAAACTCGTCCCGAGTTGACCGACTAAATCCGATTCCAGCCGAGGTTGACTTCTTTGATTGATTCCGAGTAACTAGGCGGATTTACTGTACATTGTAGATCTTCTGTTTCACAATCTAGTTTTGCCTCTGAGAATGCTCGCTTTTGTGGTTGAAACATAGAGGTCGAATGAATGATATTTTGGTAGAAAATTGGAATAACTTGGGCGTAAACGTAATTCGAAATTAGGTGATGTATGATGAAAACTTGTATTGACTTTCTAGCTCCTGGCTAGCAAGTTGTAATTCTTGAAGTAATGATATGATCCTCTTTTCTGTTAAAAAAAATATGTTTTGCATTGGTTTTTTGAACCTTCTGCTCCACTGAAAGTTTTAGCTTAAGTTTTGTCTTCATTCAGTTTTTAGTTTGTTTCAAGATGTTTCATGTTTGCTTTATCTTTTCTCTTCTTGGCATGTTCAAAGATTTCTTTTTATACGCTTTATCATTTTCTTTTCTTTTTTTTTTTGCATACAAATGCTCTCTCTAAAGCCATTTTATCTTTTTTTTTCTTTTATGTAATTCGATTAGTTTTTGAAGCAATGGGAGAGAGAAACCTGTAGGTCAACATAGCGGGAATGCATGGTAGTCAATGCTGCGGTTGAATCCATGGGTGGAGTTATTGATGGTGGAGTTGAAATTTCTTCTGCACCATCTGCTCAACAATCATCATATCTTGAAAAAACTCAAGCAGAGCTTAGGTTTAACTACTTTTCTTCTTTGTTTTTGATGAAAATTTCTGTTTAATTATTTTTTTCTTTCTTCAAATCTCGCTCACATTTGATTTTTTTTTTTGCAGGGACACTTTCACTGCTGCTGAGAAGTTTAGAAGAGAATTAGAATTTTTACAAAAAGTATTTCGATTTGGTCATTTTAGGTTGTATATGAAGGGTTGAAGAATGCTATGTATACTGATTAGCCGTTGCTATTTGCAGGGTGGTGATCCGTTAGATTTACAAGTCGGGAATGGAACGTCGGTCAGTCTGCAGTCCACGTCACTGTTTGATCAGCATCCTGTGACAAGGTTCATATGTATATCTGTAATATTAGCTTAATGAAATAATATGACTTAAGTAGTTACATTAGACACTACATTCTTTAAATATCATGATCATTATTAGTAAGTTTACCTTTTCTTTTATTTTTCTCATGGTATATTAGTGAAGTAAAAGGCAGTTTTGCAATAACCGCTTCACCTCATGGAGATTCGGTTGAAAGTAGTGGAAGACTAGGGGCTCCTTCAGTTGGTGAACGGGAACCCAATAGTGCTGATAATCTTATGCTATTTGATCGAGAAAATAAGTTTCATGAAGTTGAAAAAAGATCCCTGCATCTTCATAAGAACAATACTGTATCTGATGTGGCACTAGAGTTTCCCAAAAAGTCATATAAACGACGGAATAGGTCACGGTCAAATCGGGATGGAGCCCGGTCAAGTTCTACTGATGTGGGCCCTCGCAGAGGTCAACCCTTTTTGGCTTCTCGTCATGCACCAAAGGATGCTAAGAGATCGGAACATGATGACAGTCAGGGCCAGAATTTATCTCCGAACAGCCTTTTAGATGTAAAATTAAATGGTAGTCAGAGCGAAAAGTCAACTCAACCTGTTATACAAGAAACCGTAGGGCACACAGAGCAGGAAACAGTTACAAAGGGGGTTGAATCCAAATCATCAGGCAGCAGAAGTGTTCAAAGTTTAGATGACAAAAACGAGAATGAATCGGTGGCTATTATGAAAAATGTTGATTCTAATGGGACTATGGAACTTAATTTAGCATCAAATGAGGCACCAAGTATCGAGGGCAATGATGTAAATATACCGAACGAAGATAAGGCGTTAAACACTGCTAATGATACTTCTAATCCATGCTCTGCAAGTCACAACAACAATGGTTCTACACTTGTGGAATCTGAACCTGCTTTGCAAGATGAGTCTAAAGTGTCAACCTCAAATAAGGAACACGAAGACTCGGTTCTAGAAGAGGCTCGGATTATAGAGGTCTAATAAATAAACATATATATATTTTTTTGGAATTAGTGGCATTTAGAGCTGCAAACGAACCGAATGAACACAAACAAGATCTTGTTTGTGTTCGTTTGTTAAGGAAAATATGTGTTCACAAACTTTTCATCAACACTTACTGAACCTGATATACTGTTCGTGTTTGTTTGTTAAGGAAATGAACGTGTTCGTGTTCGTTTGTGAATTTTAGGTAATGAATGCAAACAAACATTCATGAACACAAACTAATGTTCATGAAGACAGATGAAAGCAAACGAACACAAACAAGCGTTCATTAACAGAATGTATAATACACTGGTACTTATTAAATATATGTTCTTCGGAACTTTGAAGTATTTAAATAAAATATAAAAATAAAAAAACACTAAAGAACTATCGAACACAAATGAACATAAACGAACACATGACCAAACGTTCACGAACATAAATGAACGATTGCGGTCTCTATTCATGTTTGTTCATTTAACTAAATGAGCGAAAATTCTTGTTCGTGTTCGTTCATTTATTAAACAAACGGACACAAAAGAACTTCCCGCCGAACGGTTCACGAACTGTTTGCTGAACGTTCGTTTCATTTGCAGCCCTGGTGGCATTTGATCTTTGCCATGTACGACTCTTCTTACTTGTGATTGTTTTGCAAACAGGAAAAACGTAAGAGGATGGCTGGATTATTGGATAGAATCTTACCACCCGAGAGTCATCATATATCACATTGGCAATTTGTTCTTGAAGAAATGTCATGGCTGGCTAATGATTTTGCACAGGTTTGGTTTGTTTTTGAAATGAGTTATTTAATCAACAAGCGCTCTTCATTCTCTTTTTATTTTTACCTTTTTAACTTTTCACTGTTATGGTATTCTCACTATTCTACGCTTGGTGATTTTTGATTTGTTATTTATTCATAGGAGCGCCTTTGGAAGGCTACTGCAGCTGCTCAAATTTCTAGGAGAGCTGCTTATACTTCACGGGTTAGATTTCAGCAACAAAATTCACTTTGGAAGCAAAAACAAGTTGCTCATACATTGGCAGAAGCTGTCATGGAGTTCTGGCATACTGTGCAGGTGAGTTTAATTAGTTTTAAAATGCAAGTATTATCGTTTTGGATTTCTTTTCTAAGTTTACTTATTTTCCATTAGCAGCCATTATGAGATATTGGCAAAATTGATTTTGGTGAATGCTGTCAAAGTTAAAATACTTACAAAGCTGTTTGATTTGAAAAACTCACAAACATCAATGTTTTCAGAAGAAAACAATTATCATCTTTGTCATCATATATTGTAAGCAATTCATTGTATAATAACCAAATGTGAGAACATACTTATAATTACACTATTAATTACATTATTTCATGCTTAAATATTTATATTTAAGGAAGTTGGAAAGCTAATAGCTTTACACGTGACAGGTGAAATGCGATGAATTGGAGTTCGAGGGCCCTAAAAAAGATGCTAAACTTGGGCTTTACCAATACGGGTTGAGATTCCTGGAGTACAATAGCTCTCAGGCTCAGTACAGCTCAGCTCAAGCACCTAGGACTCCTGATAGGATATCCGATCTCGGCACCTTAGGCATTTCATGGGAAGATAATTTAACAGAGGTATGGACTGACTCTAAAATGTCAGTTGATCTACAAATGTTATGCTGTTTCAGTAATAATATATTTTCTAATAAAATGATTTAGGAGCTTTTGATGCATAGGGTAGGATGTAGGCAAGCCTTAACTCTATCCCTAGGGTTAGAGAGACTACATCCAGAGAGACCCCCAACTCCAAAACAAACCATAGGCAAACAAACCGAACTAAAAATATATGAATAGAAAGCAACCAATAACAAAAGGAGTGGTGACAGAGTAACATGATACCATAGAAACATATATAGCATCATACGACAACATAGAGACATCAATACATGAAGACAATCACATGCAAAGTCCACCTTATGTGTAGGAATCCCCTAAGACAAAGCTCAGACCCTACAAAAAGCTTTGCTACTTGTGGGATTTACGAATTTACTGGGTACTGTTGTTAATGCATTAAAATACATTTTCTGTTGAAGCGTAAGTAATTTGTTTTACCCATTATTATTAATATATCAATTTAGGGAACACTTGCTACAGTGTTTCCTGTTTTGTCTTTTAGTGGAATTTTCAGTTAAGCCCTTCACCTTTTATTAAGTTTATCATATGGCTTCTCAACGCCCCGCTTGCGGTATGCGCATATAATGTGTATATGTGTGGGCGCTCGGGGGGGGGGGGGGGGGGGGGGGAGTGAAAGTGCACTAATTTTAACGTTATTTTACTAATTTCGTGAAAATAATGTTAAAATAGGGGGAGGTTAATCATGCATCATGTGGTGGCGTTGATAGCCGAAAGACAAGGGAGTACATGCACTAATTGGCCTTTGTCTTAATTGCCGAGTGTTATGTGCCTTATGTCCAAGGTTTGATGCAAAACTACCATCGAGCCGGGGGTCTCACTGGAAGCAGCCTCTCTATTCCTACGGGGTAGAGGTAAGGCTGTCTACATCTTACCCTCCTTAGACTCTACCTTAGCTTTGCTATTGGTGGGATTTACTGAGTATGATGATGATGATGATGATATGGCTCCTCAATTTTAGTAATGCCATGTTTAGCCCCTTAGTTTTAATAAGGTTTTCCCTTTTTAATTTTTTGTTATTTACCCTTACACATTATTATAGCTACTATTTGACCCTCAACTTTAGTTTTTTTTCATTTTACACTTTATTGTAAGTACTTTTTAGACCCTGAACTTTAAGTTTTTTTCTTTTACTTATTTTTATCGTTTCTTTTTAGTTTTTTTTTTCTCAATGTAATGTTTTTTTTTTTAAATTTCGTATGTACCGGTAGATTATTTTATTTAAGTTTTGAACCCGCCGCAGGTATTCGTATTTTATGGTTACGAGTGTCGATACCGTAACGGACTTGACCGATAACCATTCCGTAATCCGTATACCGCCGTGAACTGGTTTTTTCTATCGTTCCGTCACAACTTGCTTTGTTAATCTACGTTTCAAACCCGCAGCCGAGCGCTGGTGGTAACAACCCACTAGTTGTATAATAAAACATAATTTGAATTGACCCATTTGTAAGTAAATGAGTTGAAACTACCATATCTAGTAGAGACAAAGGAAACCAATCTATACTTGCATAATTTAGACAAGAAGTGCACGTGAAGGATCTCATTTCTCGGAGATGAAATATTTTATCGTTTTGCTTGTATTTCCTTACCTCATTTTTTTGTATGCAGGAGGACCTGTTTTATACGGTACCACCTGGTGCTATCGAGGACTACAGAAAATCTATTGAATCTCATTTACTACAATGCGAGGTAAAAACATCACTCATGAGTGAGATTACGAAAGCTGTTTTATACTGTTCCACCCTGTTTCTGTTTAGCTTAGCCTGATGATATATATTTTCTCATCTATAGAGAACTGGTAGTAGCATGCAAGAGGAAGTGGATTTCAATGGATATGATGCTGTTACAGGTATTACAAGACTTGATACAAGTTACTTGGAGGTTATTTAGTAGACATGACAAACCGAGCGGGTGGGGTAATGGGTCAAAACCGACGGGACTGGTTGACACTAGGGGTGCAAACGAGCCGAGCCCGAGCTCGACCAGGCTCGAGCTCGATTAACTTATGAGAGTTCGATCTCGGCTAGTTTATTATCTATTAATTAATTAATATATTAAATAAAAATAGTATAAATTATAGACTCGTTTAGGCTTGCGAGCTCTGGGTTGGGCTCATTTACTAAACAAGCATATTTTTAGGTTCGGGCTCGGCTCGTAAACAAGTTTAAATAAGCTCGGTTCGTTTACTAGACAACTAAATAAGGGGTAAATGTTATTAAATATTAATAAAAACTAATACTACACTAAGGCTCAATAAGGCTCGACGGGCTCGATAAATAAATGGGCTTTATTTTAAGTTCAAGCTTGGCTTGGGCTCGATAAGGCCGGCTCGTTTCAAGATTTTTCTCGAGCCGATCTTGAGCTGTTTGGCACCCTTAGTTGACACAACACGTGTGTTATATTATCTGGACTTTTTATAAAAAAACTAGCATGCCAAATATGATTGCAAACTTATATTACATCAATAATAATCAATTCTTTCGATTAGAATAATTCATGGGGTCTTAGTGCTAAAGAACATTTTGGGACGCTTTTCGACAGGCAACCTGTTATTTAAATTTTAACTCCACTATTTTCTTTTATATTGCCCATTTGACCTGTTGACCTATTAGAGATAACACATAACTTGAATTGAACAGTGGATAATTTTAATCATGTAGCCATTGAATCACAAGATGATACACTTGAAGAGGATGAGGGAGAAACAAACCCGTATTATATACCAGGAGCATTTGGAGGTAGTAGGTCATCAAAACCCGCTCAAAAGAAAAAGAAACACTTCAGGTCATACGGGCAAAGATCTTTCGATATGGGGCGGGGTCCACCACTCATGCAATCCCATGAAAGAGCTATTGGGCCTCAACCTTCAATATTAAGCGGGAAACGACCCACCAGCAGTATTAACGCTTCAATTCCCACAAAACGTGTGCGAACCGCTTCCAGACCGAGGTTTACTGGACCTGCGGGCTTTATTCAGGCACCGAATAGACCCGATGCTTCAAGTGGTGATAACAATTCTTTTCAGGATGAACATAGTTCTTTACATGGTGGGTCCTACTTACCCAACAATATGGAAGTGGAATCAGGTGGGGAGTATGAAAAGCAGTTGAATTTCGACCCGACAGAAGTATCCAACAGACCTAAAAAGAAAAAGAAGATTAAACATCCTGTATGTCAATATTTGGTTTAACTCTAAAATAATTATTTGCTTTTAGATTTTAATTTTTTTATGCTGTTGCAGGGATCCATGTTTGATCATCGTTGGCAGCTTGATTCTGATTTTCAGGATGACCAGGTGATGTTTAATACTTTAATTAGTCAAACAGACCTGATTTCTTTTTATTCTTTAGTAATTGACATCCATTCATGACTTCATGTTCACTTGAATACAGAAGGATCACTTGAAGAGAAGGCTGGATACTCGCCAATTTGGCTCCAATGGAAACAGCGGTATATCTCCTTTTTTCTCATGATATGTGTATTTTTCGTTTATCCGAAATAGCGATCTTGAAAGTTGCAGTTTCGACCCATTTACTTATGAATAGGTAGATTGGGAAATATGTTTTATCTCTTAATGGATCAGATGGGCCAAATCATAAAATTTTGTCAAAAAGGAAAAAAAGTTAAATGGGTTGTGAGAACAGATAAAAAGTTACATAAGGTCCTAAAGTGTTTTTCAATAATATAGACCTCCTATATCAGTTTCTGTGAAAGAGTTAAATTAATAATACACTATGCAGTTAATATCGGTGATATATCGGTCTCCTAGTAAAATATCGGTACCGATATTATCGGCGATATTGACCGATATTTGACTGATATTTGACCGATATATCACCGATATTTGATCGCTATAACTGATATATCACTGAATCATTGGTGTTAAATTGCTATATACATAAATTCTGTATTATATTAAAATTACCGATATCTCACCGAGATAACCTATATCTCAAATATCGGTCCTTGACCGATATCCGATATTTTACCGCATTAACTGCATAGATAATACATATAGTTTTTGTAGCCATACACAACAGTTAAACACTAGTTTTTGTAGCCATATAAAACAGTTAAAACACTCTCTCCGAAAAAAGTAAAAAATTGGACCAGAAGTATTTCGGGCCAACACAACCAAATAAAAACTACTTCTTTTGACCCATCCATCTTGCCACATTTAGTGATTTCACCGATTTGATATATTGCTTACTATGCAGTTGACTGATATATCACCGACATATCGGTTCCCGTGTGAAATATCGGTGGCAAATATCGGTCAGAATACCGGTACCGATAATATCGGCGATATTGACCGATATATCTCCGATTTTCCCGATATCAATACTTTTCTTCTTAGTTCTACCATTCGTCTTTCTTCTTATTGCTGCTATTAGTTTTTGAGTCTTAATTGTTAGTGTTTTAAGTCTTAATCAGTTCCTACTTGCAACAATTGTTAGCGTTTTGCAAGTCGCAAAAGGTTAATTTGTTAATGGTAGGAGAGTATACTGAATTGTTAGTGTTAAATTGCTATATATATGAATTCTACATGATATTAAAATTACGGATATCCCTCCACGATAACCTATATCTCAAATATCGGGCCTTGACGGATATCCTATTTTTTACCACATTAACTGCTGTGCTTAGATTGCTTATTTGGTATCTTTTGCTATCAAATCTTGCAAACCTCATGATGATTTGTTTGGTCAACATATCATGAAAAATTTGAAGATCAATATGCAAGAAGTAAATAATTATTCTGACACCAATTTTTCTTTTTTCAGTGGCTTCTCAAACAAGTAATATGTCCAACTCAAGCAAGTTCGTGAAATTACTTGTTCGTGATCGCGGTAGGAAATCTAAATCGAATAAGGTACTATGAAGTGATTAATTAACCTTCTAATTGTCCTTGGTTTCTTAATCTTATATTCTTGTTAAAAAATTAATCTCCGCAGGCCTCTGCTGGGCAGCAAGGTTCCGGAAGTCCTTGGTCCTTATTCGAAGATCAGGTTAATTCTTGTTTTCTGTTATATTTTTGTTGACAAAATTGATGTATTAATAGTGTCTGTCAACTCAGGCCCTTGTTGTGCTGGTACATGATATGGGTGCCAACTGGGAATTCATAAGTGATGCTATTAACAGCACGTTGCAGTTAAAGGTAACTACTGTGTGAGTGTTTTTATGCGCTTTGTTTATGATGTCTGTTGTCTAATCAATTAATGTTTTGTTTTAATCAACATCTGAAGTGCATCTATCGTAAGTCCGAAGAATGCAAAGAGCGGCACAAATTATTAATGGATAGGAATAATGGTGATGGTGCTGATAGTGCTGAGGATTCTGGGTCCTCTCAACCTTATCCATCTACTTTACCCGGCATTCCGGAGGTAACATATATATTCTTCTACATGCTTTGTAGACGTGCAATAAATAATTAATGCGTTATTACGTTAAAGAGGGCGCGTTACGAGGCTGCGTGTATTATTATTATTTATTATTATTATTATTATTATTATTTTCCAAGTTGGTTTACGTTTTGACGTAAATTTTCTTGGTAATGAGTCGGGTCAAATATGATACGTTTTCGTGCTTATTATCATATGTGCGTTTTCAGTCGGTCTTAGTTTTGACATAAATTTTGTTCGAAAATGAGTTGGGTCAAATATTTGACGGTATAAGTACTTTAAGTTTCGACGCCGCCGCAACACGCGACGGGTCAAAATACTAGTTGAGAATACCCTTTGGACTAATTTCAACAGGGGTTTGACATGCTATACTCGCTCTTTTGTTAGCTAATTATTTTTGTTTGACCCAACTTGTTTAAGATTAAGCATAACCCATAAACGGGTCGAATTTGCCACCTCAAAGTTGCTTAGTATTGGATTTGAGCTCAATTTTTGGTTTTGTTTGATAATGTATCTGACACAGGGAAGTGCAAGACAACTGTTTCAACGGTTGCAAGGACCAATGGAAGAAGATACACTCAAGTCTCATTTTGAGAAGATTATTATGCTTTGGCAAAAACAACATTATAAAAAAGCACAGGTGACTTTAATAGTTTAAGCATAAATTGAATTTTGAAACAATGTTAGTGTTCTGATTTCCATTTCTTTTGTTTTAGAAGGATAATCACGAACCAAAGCAACGCCAGCAGCCTCATAACTCTCATGCACTTGCTCTTTCTCAAGTCTGTCCTAATAATCTCAACGGCGGACCTGTTCTCACGTACGTTTTTCTCTTTAGAGTTTGCAATTACACTCTAGTTTCTCCAATTTGATTTTTAGCTGACAATTTTTTTGTTCGATTCAAATGAAGGCCTCTCGATCTTTGCGATGCAATCGCACCTAGCCCGGATCATGCTCCTGTTGGTTATCAAGGTCCTCATGCTGGAGGGTTGCCCGGTCCGAACCATGGAAATCTAGCATCAATTGGTTCCGGGTCTAGCTCGGCTTCTTTACTACCTGGATCTTCTGCAATGGGTGTTGGCAGTCACTTGGCCTCTTCATCTAATCCACTCAGTCCTGCTCTTAGGTAATTATATAAAGTATTAAAGTATATACGGCAATATAGAACCGTTAACGGTTTAATGGGTTCACTGGATCACATGGGTAAAACTTCTCGAGTAAGCTATTATGAGAAAGGGTTGAACGAGCCAAGCAGGCCAAAAGTCACCCAAAGCGTATTCACAATCCCTTAAACCCGATAAACTGTCTTATATCGGAATTTAGTTTATCATTGCTACAATATAGTATTTTTAGGGGCAATTTCATACATACCCCTACAAACTTGCAAAATATCATATATACCCATGCAAAATTATAAATATCTTATATACTCTTACAAAATAGTTGAAATATCATATATACCCAATTCATTAAAAACAATTTTACAAATGACAATTTTACCCTTATTTTTCTGGAACTTCGAAATCTCATATATGACCTTTAACTTCAAATATTATATTTACTCATTTCTAGCTTAATTTATTTAGCTTAAATACTATATATGGAGAATACTATTGTTTATGGGAAAAACAAAAAAATAAAAATAAAATTGGGTAAAATAAATTTAAGCTTAAAATATGTTATGTAAAAGTATGAAGTTAAAAGATGAACATATATGAAAACTTGAAGTTAAAAAAATTAGAGTAAATTGATTATTTATTAGATTGTTTTTAGAGTTAATTACATTAGTCCCTGTGGTTTGCACAAAATAACATACTTAGGTACTAATAGTTTAAAATCACCATCTAGGGTATTAACTTTTCATTTTGTAACGTTTGGAGGTACTTAGGTACTAATAGTTTAAAATCACCATCTAGGGTATTAACTTTTCATTTTGTAACGTTTGGAGGTATTAACTTCTAGGGTATTAACATAGTTAGTCCTTGTGGTTTGCACAAAATAACATACTTAGGTACTAATAGTTTAACAAACAATTAACGTTAATACCTCCAAACGTTACAAAATGAAAAGTTGATACCCTAGAAGGTGATTTTAAACTATTAGTACCTAAGTATGTTACTTTGTGCAAACCACAGGGACTAACTATGTAATTAACTCATGTTTTTAATAAATTGGGTACATTTGATATTTTAACTATTTTGTAGGGGCGTATATGATTTTTTTAGTTTTGGTTGGGTATATATGAAATCTTTCAAGTTTGTAAGGGTATATATATGAAATTAATCCTTCTTAAATTATTCAAATAGAGTAAAATGCCACTTTCGTCCATGAGGTTTAGCCAATTTTGTGACTTTCGTCCAAAATTTGTTTTTTCGCATTTGGATCCAAAAGGTTTGAAATCTTGCCATTTTCACCCGGCTCGTTAACTCCATCCATTTTTCTCCGTTAAGCCAGGGGTATTTCAGTCCTTTTTGTTAACTTAAAGGGCAATTTGGTCTTTTTCAGGGGTATTTGGTCTTTTTACTTCCTGTGTTAAATAGCTTGAGATGACAGTTTTTTTCTCTTATTTATCTGTTAGGGAGGGAAGATACGGGATACCTAGAGCACGTCCCTCAGCGGTAGACGATCAGCATAAAATACAACATTTGAATCAAATGTCTGCAAGAAACATGCGACAGTCGTCGGGTTTGCCACCTATGTTACCGGGTGGGACCAGTATGGGTGTCATGAGTGGGATGAACAGAAGCATGGCAATGGCTAGACCCGCATTTCAGGGGATCTCCTCTCCATCTATGTTAAATCCTGGTGTGCCACCTGGCAACATGGTCAGACCTCGTGAAGCTTTGCATATGATGAGGGTAAATGTTTTATATAGCATTTTGATTTACCTATCCTCAATATTTTTATATGACTGGTATGATTTTTTGTTGCAGCCGAACCAGAATAGTGAGCATCAAAGGCAAATGATGGCACCAGATGGAGCAGGATCTTTTCCGAATCAGAATAATACCCAAACACCTGTACAATCATACCCACATCCAATGTCCCCACAACAGTCTCCACACATGCCACATCATCTTCATGGACCGGCCTATGGAATGCGTTTGATGAAAGAGAGACAACTCCATCAACGTCTACTACAACAGCAGCAATTTGCTACTTCTAGTTCCAACCCTGTGACGCCACATGTACATTCGCAACCACAACAATCTCAAATTCCAGTTTCAGTTTCAGTTTCGTCTCCTCAAAGTAGTACACAAATGCCTCAACATCCGCACAAACGTCCCGTACCGCCACCTCATGGGCTGATGCGTACCCCTCAAAGCGGAGTCAACGTTATGATGGGCAAACAGCCACTACGTCAGCCGCCACCACAACCGTTTCAACCACCCGCCAAGAAACAGACGGTCAAAGTTATGAATGGCTTCGAGCAAAATGGTCAAGGGGCAGCGGCGGTGGCTTTGAAGCAGTCAACACATGATTCTTCTTTAAATCAGCCACAGCAAAAGAGATATCCCGGTCA
Organism: Helianthus tuberosus; assembly: GCA_030545235.1. Taxonomy (NCBI): domain Eukaryota; kingdom Viridiplantae; phylum Streptophyta; class Magnoliopsida; order Asterales; family Asteraceae; genus Helianthus; species Helianthus tuberosus. The sequence continues at coordinate 173,199,765 of CM060353.1, read as the reverse complement.
AGGTCAAGGTCAACTGCCTGCTGCTTCCTCAAAGCAAAAGACTTCTCGTGCTCCATCAGTGGGTTCCGTAACAACTTCCAACCACCGCCAGTCTCATCCGCCACAGAAGGTCGCAAGTCAAACTCAAGCAACTGCTGGTCAAAGAACGATAGAGAGTCCTTTGGAAAACGCTTCTGAACCAGCTCAAACATCTGAGCCACTTTATGATTCTTCTTCTGGTCCTGTGTCGGATAAGGTTCCACCTCAATCGAACCATGATGATGCAGGTGTACAGTGGCAAAAGCAGCCGTCTTCTTCATAGCTAATACCTCTCTCACCTAGCCCGTTAATTTTTGACCCGAATGGAGCACTCTTTTAACAGTTTTTGGGTGACTGGTACGTACCCGTCCATTCACATGTAATAGCAATGTACAGGTTTGTTTCCTTTATTTTTCTGCAACCAAATTTTGCATAGTATAAAGCTCTACAAAATTAGAGGTTGCATTTTCAACCCATTTACTTGGAACAGGTTTATTAGAATTGTGTTATATCTTTAATGGGGCAATTGAATATCATAATAAAAGAATATAATAGTAAAAGGGAAAACGGGCCACGACTTGGTTCATGGTTGCACCGCGCTCCTGATTGTATAAGTCATATAATGTAACGCGACATGTGTGGTTAAATATGTAATGGCTAAATGAACCGGGAGACTTGCCTCTAATCAACCCCCTTATTGATTTGAGCACTATATTTCAAAACGGTGTATGTGTCAAACCATTACTCATTCATTAAAAGACGGCATTCTAATTTTCTTTAAATATGAAATTATTGAAAAAATTAAGTCTCCTTGTAATTATAAACAATTTACAGATTCTGTGGACTTTAAATTGGATACAAATAATAAAAGTGTACCCTAAAACAAATAAAGTTCTAATTAGAAAAAAAGTTGGATACAAAATATATTTTTCTTGAACGCAAATGTTACTCTACTTTACGCTAAAATTCTAAATTACTTCCCCTTCTTATGTTTGAACAAGGGGCTCTGCCTCTACCAAATGGGCTAGCCAAACATGCCCGAAGTAGGATGATGGGACCAGGGAGAGTGAGGGACGTGCAGAGGGTCTCGGGTGTCGGCTATGGTCGATTGATGATCGTGCATTTTCTTTTGTATTGACTACACCTCTTTGTTAGCGCCCATCATTGTGCTCGAGTCTTTGCTTCTCGTGCTTGCGCCTCCGCCAATTTGGCAGCGTTCGGTGCTTCCCATCGCTTAAGAGTTTTTCTTTTAAAACACATACATCTGGATAAGCTTGGGGAACGAAAGATATCTCGGTACCAGGCTCATTGGTCGTGGTGTAATATGGATTGGTACTAGTCCCGAAGCCAAAGATTGATGTGCCCGCAGCACTTCCGACCATACTGTATGTTTCGATTGTTTCTAGTGGCCTTAGATAAACTAATTATTCTGAAATAATAAAGGGACGGGTATTCGATTTTACATGATTTTTAACTCTTAGGGGACTGGGGGTGGTGCGTGATGGAACTCCCATCACTCGTGGAAAACTTTAGCACACCGCCGCCACCACCTCCCATCACTCGTGAACTTTACCACTCGTGGAGTTTTCCACGCGTTGATGTCCATTCCGTGATAATTGATGTAAGGAGGTGTGGGGGTTTATTGTTGGGTGTTGTGAGTGATGACCACTGCCACTAAAAAAGGTTGTGAGTGATGAAATAATGATTGATAACATGACGGAACTTGATTGGATATTGTGAGTGATGGAATTTGTACCACCCCCAGTCCCCTTAGATCTCTGGTCTGGTTTGACTTGGATTCCGACCGACAAACTAGTTGTATGCTTGCTAATGTCTCAGTGGCTGGCAAATCGTGTCTTAACAGGTTTAACATGTTTCTGACTGCGCGCACAACATAAGTTTCAAACATGATTACGACTCGTTTAACTACTTTCTACCTCATGTTTATAAAACAGTTTTATGTTTTATGTACAAAGATGAATAAATGATAGATCATAACATTGTAATTTTAATTATTTTAAAAATTAAAAAAGTCAAAGGGTGTATTTTTCAGTCAAACAGGTCTAATCGTGTCTTAACAGGTACCCAATTGCCAGCCCTTGAGTTTATATTAAAAGGAAAGTGTAGCCAAAAAATTACACACTTATAACGTTTATTAAAATATTACATGATACAAAGTATCGTATTTATCTTAATTTTTAAGGGCTAACAAAAATAAAAGCCCGGTTGAGGTAACCCAATGGCAAAAGTAGGGATGTCAATGGGTTGGGTTTGGGACGAGTTTAGGTAATCCAAACTCCAAACCCGATTAGATAAGCTTCTCCCAAACCCGTCCCAAAACCCGTTGAGTTTCTAGCGGGTAAATACTCATCGGGTATCGGGTATATCCGCGGGTTTCAGGTAACCCATTAATGTTAAAAAGCTTACCCGTTGGGTATACCCGACCCAAAACCCATCGGGTAACTACCAATCGGTTACATTTAGTATTATCACTTAACAAATATATCAAATAACCATAATGTATACGTGATAAAATACCTCTATATGTATAGAAAAAAGGATGTATTATATATTTACATATTTAAAAATATAAAAGAAATTATATCGGGTATACAATCGGGTAAACGGGTTTACTTTATCAGGTAATTGGGGCGGGTAAACGGGTATATCACCAAATCCCAAACTCATCCCAAACCCGCGAAAAAAATAAAAACTAGTCCCAAACCCGATTAACCGATCCCAAACCCATCCCAGATGTGTCGGGTTTCGGGTTTACCCATCGGGTTCGGGTTCGATTGTCATCCCTAGGCAAAAGCCAACCCCATATATCAGGGGCAGATGTATAGTGTTGTTAGGTGTAGCACGGGCTATGGCTCAACCCCGTCTTCGTAGTGTAATTTTTTTATTATTTTTTTCGGTTTTATACAAAGGATACCCCTGAATAAATAGGAGGACATCCCTGAAAAAAAATTGGATACATGTGAGTATTAAAATCCCTAATTTTTTTTAAGCCCAAATATTTTATAACCCCATACTTATATAATTAATTAGCCCAAATGAAAAAGTTAATCCAAATTAATAATAGTTTAATTGAAAGGAGGCCCATTTGATAAACTTAACCCAAGCCCCAAAGTCCAAACCAATAAAATATCCATTTTTTATTAAGGGTGACAATCGAATGTGCCGGTAATATTTGAACAGTGGTCGAAAAAGAAAATTTTGATAAAGTTAAAGACGACGATGTGATGGAACGATTTCAAGCTATGAAAACAAGAAGATGACAAATACATTAGATATTTGTTTTACTTTATTTATTTTCTTTTTTTATTATTGTATGATTGCACATTAATTTTATTTTTTGGATACCCCTAAATTAATAGGTGATGAAACAGTGGTTAACCGGGTAGGTTAATTCACTTGTCTCGTCAAGTAGGGTTAATCCCTTCTTTCCGAGGATCGGTGGCTGGATCGTCCGCTAACATGTCTCCTGCACAAGGAAACACACCGTGACTCGTAACAAGGAGGATGGGGTAAGTGTGAGAGAGAGCAGATAAGCGATACCTCCTCAAACCTGGTCCAGGATGGGTATCTATAGCCTAAAAGTGAAGGAGGGTAATTGAGTGGCTAGACTGACAACACTCAACATCACAACATTTCTGATTATACACCGATAAGTCAACTTCAGATTCAAAATTAGGGCTAAATCGTCAACAAATCTACAACACCGATAAGTCAACTTCAGATTCAGAAATAAACCCGTTGTTAATTGTTTTGAGGAGTTTGATTGGAAAAAAAAAATATTTAAGAACAAAGATATATTTGTTTGAATGGGGTTCAACTGTAAAAGATGATAAAAGAAGGTTTGTCCAATACGATGTTATTTTGAGAAGGACACCATCTGAAATTTGTTATAAAGATAAAGGACAAAATTTGCAATTCACTCCTGATTATATTTTATTTATTCAAATCACATAATACTTATGTTTATTCAACTCGTTCAATACACAGGTTTTAAATATGTATTTTTTATTACTTAGTATATAAAAGTGTAATTATTCAATCTGAGTAATAAACGAGGTTTTAACCTAGTAGTAATAATAATCATTGTTTAACAAATAAAATTACTCTAGACTAATTATCAACAATAACACAGTAACTTTTTATTCTGTTTTTTACATTTACTCAATATAATCACTTAGTTTAAGTTAATTCCTATATTAAATATGTTTTTATCTTTTTTTAATATAACTTTACTTTTCAATACAACACCTTGTATAGTAATAAAAAAGATATTGTTTTATTTGACACATTTTATTTAACCAATTATATGTTTTGATTTTTATAAATAAATCTTTAAAACGTCTAATAAAATATGTTATAGCTCAAAATTTCAAAATAACTTAAATTAACATGTACATGGTTTAATAAGGTAGTTAAAATAAAAAATAACAAGTACATGGTTTAATAAGGTGGTTAAAAATAAAAAAATAACTAAATTCTAAATTCAAAATCCTTTCTCCGCCCTTTCCCTAATTGCATTCTTTATACCATTTCTATGGGTTCAGATATAATTTCAGTTGTAAATCAGAATTTGTTATATGTGAAGATTTTATAATTTTTACTTTTTATTGATATTCTTTTTAACATATTATGACATTGTTTTTTTATTCTTTATGTTGGTATACTGAGTGTTGGTTTCGCTGATACTGACATCGGTAGTAGTATTATCGAAATCGGTAGCGTTATTCGTTTTAATGGTACTTAATCGATGTAACATATTCTTTTTAACATACAATGACTTTGTTTTTTTGTCGAAATCGGTAGTGTTATTCGTTTTAATCTTACTTAATCGATGTAAAACTGTCAATATCAATTTTGGCATATCACAATCTTATTTTTTGAGTTTTCTCTCTTTCGGTTGTCATACCGTAACGAATCAAACCGATATTGACCAAATTCCCTCAGTATTATGTATGGGTTCCCACTAGTTTATTTAAGTTATAGAGTTAAATGCCATTTTAGGCCCCGTGGTTTGAGCTATTTAGTCAGTTTAGTCCAAAAGTTTCATTTTTCTCCTGTAGGTCCAAAAAGGTTTCACCGTTGCCATTTTAGTCAACTGGGTTAACTTCATCCATTTTTTCTGTTAACCAGAAGAGCAATTCGGTCATTTTATATGTAATTCTGTTAACTAGAAAGACAATTCGGCCATATAAAATGACCGAATCGCCCTTCTTGTTAACAGAAATAATGGATTAAGTTAACCCAGTGGACTAAAATGGCAACAGTGAAACCTTTTTGGACCCACATGCAAAAAAATGAAACCTTTAAACTAAACTGACAAAATGGCCCAAACCACATGAACTAAAATAACATTTAACTCTAAATTATATAATAGAAATAGATATTGAGAAATTTTAAAAGTTTAAAAAGGTAATAAAAATAGTTTTTTGGCAAACAAGATTTTCTTATAACAATAACTTATCCTCTAAACTAGTGCTAAATCAACACCAATGTCCAACACATAAGGATGAACACCTTTACTACACACCTTGATACCGTTAAGCTACAAGGCCTTTGCTTTTACTACACACATGAACTAAAATAACATTTAACTCTAAATTATATAATAGAAATAGATATTGAGAAATTTTAAAAGTTTAAAAAGGTAATAAAAATAGTTTTTTGGCAAACAAGATTTTCTTATAACAATAACTTATCCTCTAAACTAGTGCTAAATCAACACCAATGTCCAACACATAAGGATGAACACCTTTACTACACACCTTAATACCGTTAAGCTACAAGCTTGGTTTTAAATTGCGTAATGCGCTCTGATGCGTTTTGGTCCAAAAATCTGATGCGTGATGCGCAATGCGTGATGCGCACGCATCACGTATACTGGACGTCTCTTAGTATAAAAGTACCATAAAATAATCATACATATAAAAACTACTTATAACAAACTTATAAAACATACTTAATCTTTAAAATAACAACATTAATAAACATACTTGGTCTTTAAAATAACAAAACATTAATAAAACATACTTAGTCTTAGACATAACAAAACACTTAAAAGGTAAACACACTCTTAACTACTAGTTTCTAATCAATTATCATTAAATCATCAGAAGTACCACCCAAACGTCCATCTCTTTCATCATCATACTCCCCGATATCTTCTTCAATCTCATTTTCATCATATAGAGCATGTCGTTAATAGCCATTTTATTACCTAACATAACTCAAAAGTCAAAATTCCAATTTCCAAGGCTTATTTTCCAGAAAAGTATCTTTTTTTCCAGCTGTGTAAAGCTGTGTAAAATAAAAAAAAATAAAAAAGGGTGACTCTTCATTTTCCCTCCAAAGCCAAAATAAAAAATCCCTTCATTTTACATGTTGCACGCATCAGACCGCATATTGCAATGCCTCGCATCATGCGATATCACCGCATCACTGCCGCATCACGTAATAGTCTCGCATCGTTACACCTGATGCGCTATTTCCACCGCAACGTGCGCATCACGCATTATGCGCGCATCATGCGCGCATTTTAAAACCAAGGCTACAAGGCCTTTGCTTTTATATAAACTAAAGAATGTGTGACGGGATGAAGGTGATACTGACAATACCTGCACACGTAAACAAACTTGCACCCAGATGAAGGATTTGTGATGGATGAAGGTAACAATACATGGGTAGCATAAAGGCGAGGCTAAGGAGGGACTTTCGTATCGGTTAGTGGCAGATCTAGAAAAAAAGTGGAAGAGTAGCGTAGACTAGTTTTTTTTTTTTTTTTTGGGAGTAACCAATACATTAAACGAAAAAAATACACTAAAAATGTACTTCACCAAGAAATTTGTTAAAAGTGACATCATTTATATTTCCAAATGGTTTATACTAGTGTGCTAAATGCGGTACTAGTTAGGCTAGGGGGTATGGCCTCGCGCCACCCCGCCACATCACCAAAATTGGCGCCCTCCCCCACCCTATGCACGTTATCAAGGGGGCGCTACCCCATGTCTGCCAGTCCACTAACGGGCGTGAATGGGTGCATCTAGTGGTCCCCATGCCTCTTAACCAATCAGATTTTGTTTATTTTTTCAGCTAATTACACAAATGGGTCCTGTGGTTTATACCTAATTTCGCCTTTGGATACTAACTTTTTTTAACAGGTTTACGTTTTATGGTTTTAATTTTGTAACACCTTTGGGTACTAACACCAAAATTATTTAATTAATGACTAAAATACCCTTGCATTTTTTTTAAGTTTATCAATGTAACACATTTGAGTACTAAGACCTAATTTTATTTAAGTTTAAATCAATTTTACAAAATCAATTTATTTTTTTCATCTTTTTATTATATCTCTTAATTAACATAAAATCTATTTATTTTTTTATTTTCATATTTTTATTAAATTTCTTATTTAACATAAAATCTACTTGCTACACCAATATTTTTTTTAAATAGATTTTTAAATAAAATCTACTAGCTATATAGTTTTATGTAAATTAAATTTCTTACTTGTTTTAAATAATGTAAACCTTACTCGTTTTCAATTTTGGATAGATATGATTGATAATATTAAATATCTTTCATGTAAAAAAAATTTAAGCCATTTTTTAACTCGTTTTTTGTTCATTTACATTTTACTATTTTAGAAAAATATTTAATTTACATAAAACTATATAGCTAGGTATTTTAGATAAAACTATATAGCTAGGTATTTTAGATAAAACTAAAAAAAATTAAGCCTTTTTTTAACTCGTTTTTTTTCTAAAAAAAAATATTTAATTTACATAAAACTATATAGCTAGTAGATTTTACTGGTGCAACTAATAGATTTTATGTAAATTAAATATTTTTTTCTAAAATAGTAAAATGTAAATGAACAAAAAAACGAGTTAAAAATAGTTTTTTTTTTTTACATGAAAGATATTTATTATTATCAATCATATATATCCAATATTGAAAACGAGTAAGGTTTACATTATTTAAAACAAGTAAGAAATTTAATTTACATAAAACAATATAGCTAGTAGATTTTATTTAAAAAATATATTAAAAAAATACTGGTGTAACAAGTAGATTTCATGTTAAATAAGAAATTTAATAAAAATATGAAAATGAAAAAAATAAATAGATTTTATGTTAATTAAGAGATATAATAAAAATATGAAAATAAAAAAAATAAATAGATTTTGTAAAATTGATTTAAACTTAAATAAAATTAGTTGTTAGTACACAAATGTGTTACATTGATAAACTTAAAAAAAAATGCAAGGGTATTTTAGTCATTAATTAACTAATTTTGGTGTTAGTACACAAATATGTTACAAAATTGAAACCATAAACCTAAACCTGTTAAAAAAAAAGTTAGCACCCAAAGACGAAACTATGTATAAAACACAGGACCCATTTGTGTAATTAACTCTTATTTTTTCTTTCATTTTTAATATTTAATTAGGTGGGGGCGCTAGTAGGGCTCTATCCCACATCATCATTGTTAAAGGGGGCGTCATTTTTTTATCTCAAAATCTACGTGGCATGATAAAGCCCATATAGGCTTTAAAACACACCTACCAGCCTTATTAAGTTATTTCTATTTTCACCCTTTTTCGGAAATTGTAACCGTAAAAAAAACAACTTTTTAGTTTTTTTTTTTTTAAGCCTTTTTGGTAACAACTGATTAATTAATGTAATTAAGTATTCAAATACGAAAAATCGGTGTAACGGACTAATCCACCATGAGACTCGCTCCACACCATCTCTCATAGCCACTTCTTCATTTCTTTATGATTTTAACTTTTTCACTTCACACAATTCATCATTTCATTTCTTCTTCTTATTATTATACAATGCTTCACTTCCTTTCCCTATGATCCTCAACATTTTACATCAATTCTAACATCTTCTCATTCATTTATCTAAATTCACAACAATTCAATACCAAAATTCTACCCAAAAAAAAAAAAAAAAAACCGCGTCGAAAATCATAATTTGTTTGTGATTAGCTCGTGTAGCGATGGAAGAAGACAAACAAACAGACCCCGAAAGGAAAATAGAGCGTAACATTGTCGAAATGCTACGAGATGATCAAGCGTCCGGATCAAAGAAGAATTGGAAGGCATTTCGCGACAAACTACGTCTCAGACGCACTGGAAAAGCGTGGACGTCGTCTGTTCGGGTGCCTACGTCGGATATGCCTATCCAAAATAATAATAAGAGCAAAATGATGACAAGACGCGGGTCCTGGAGGTATCAAAGCGATGAAAGCAACGAGTCTGATGAAATGGCTATACAAAGCGTTAGGTTACTTCCGTTAGAAACCGACCCTGAACATGAAGAAACGACTAATGAGCAACAACAAGCGGCGGGTGAAGGGGACCAGGTTTTGTCATTGATGGCATTGTTGAGTACGGATGGCTCTAATTACCATGAAGATGAAGCGGAACAACATGTGGAACAACACGCCGAACAACCATTAGAACAACATGAAGAAGAGGCTAGTGGCGACTGCAACGCGTGTAGCGGTTGCAATGGAAAGGTTAAAGGCGCGGCGTTAGGTCCTTGTGGACATATGTTTTGCAAGCAGTGTACAAAGGAGCTTCATGTTGCTAAAGGTAATTGTCCAACTTGCAATGATTATATTTTAGAGATTCTTGATATTTTTTGATTTTGCTCTCTTAACATTTGTTGTTGATTCATGCATTTTATTTATTTATTTTGTTCATTATTTGTGCTTTATTTTATTTTGTAAAATAACTTTACTAAATAATATATATATGATGATGATGTTAATTGAAAAAAAGGGGTTAAGAGACATTTTGTGATATTTGTATAACCTTTTTAAGGTTAGTAAAACTTGAGAACATAATTCTTATACAAGTCTTGAAGCATCAAGTTAAGGTTTTAATTATTATTTTTGACTCTCTTGAATGGCCTATGTGAATTTCAGTTGACTTTTGACTTTTTAGCCTTTTTATTTAGGATGTTACTAGGGTTGTAAATGAGTCGAGCCAGGGTGGTCTCGAGCACTTGCTCAAAATTCAACGAGCCAGCTCGGCTCAGCTTGAGCTTGAGACAGAAGTTAAACAAGCCTAAGAACAAGCCAACAAGCCGAGCCGAGCTCGGCTCAGTTACAAAATGAGCCTGCTCGGCTCAAGTCGTTTCAAATTGAGTCGAGCGAGCTACAAGCTAAACTGTGAGCTGCGAGTTTTATGAAGAGCATCTGTTAATATTTTAGGCTTGGTCCCTTATTGAACTGGTTCTTGGCCCGGTCCAAGTGAGTTAATGTTTTGGGCTTAGTCCTTTTTTGGCCCAAACTTTAGGCCCTGCAAATCTAACCCAAAACATTTAAGAAAACCTTGTCTCTCATAACTTTTATGGCGTGATATGATAATTTAAAGTACCAAAATGAAGGCTGGCTTTTTCATATATCCATATACCAGTCAACCCTAACCTTTTTTCTTTTTTTAATAAAATGAACATTAATTTCACATGGCACATAAAAGTAGGTATGGAACTTCACATGGAGTTAAATGCTTAAATCCAGACCCTTTTACTTTCTTTTTTAACCCTATAAATAAAGCTGACCACCAGTCAACAAAAAAAAAAAAAAAACAAAGCAAGAATTCCCATCTCAATGCACCTTTAAGAAAATCATTTAAAGTCATTTTAACAACTATATTAGAGCTACCAGTGGCCGACCCAGCCTAGAATCTGGGTCAGTGGTGTCACTCGAATGTCAGATACGTTATATCGGTTATCGGTCCCCATGTAAAATGTCGGTGTCAAATATCGGTATCGATATTATCGGCGATATTGACCAACATAACCGATATATCACTGAATTATTAGTGTTAAAAATTGCTGTATACGTAAATTCTGCATGGTATTAAAATTACCGATACCCCACCTATATCTCAAATATCAGTCCTTGACCGATATCCGATATTTTACCACATTAACTGCATAGGTGAACAATAATAACCAAATAACAAGAAAACAGAAAACACGAAGAAAAAAAAAACAGATAACAACAAAACAACAAGAAGAAACAATTGTAATTTATATAAGTTGAAATGAAATTAATTGAGCAAATTAGCATTGTCAAAAGTTCTTGAAAAAAAAAAAAGAAATGGTAGAAGGATCTTTAACACAAAAAGATCCTAATAGATTCCAGTCAACTCAACTCAACTCAGGGATAGAAACAGGAATCTACCACCCTAAAGGGACTCCATGAACATACAAACACTTGCACTTGTGACCCACAACATTCTTACTTCTTTCTCTCTTTCTTTCTTTATCTCCTTTTATAAGTAAAGTCCATGCCAAATACGCGAAAGAAAAATAAGCGCTTATCTGGTCATCCTTTTGTTCTCATGATTGTGATGCTGCCTTTCCCGCCTTCTGTCCGGATTTTTGTTTTACCAACAATAGGTTTCCCCGAGAATGCAGACGTAGGGTATGCCATTGTAGGATCTTCGTAAGCTTTCTTGGATTTTGATGGCGGTGGGGTCAGGATCTTTTGGTTTATGTCTTTTAGAGTAATCGCACCTTCGCCACACGGTTTTACAAAAGCAAATGGAGAAACCACCGATGATGTCATCTTTGTTGGTGTTTTGATGAACGATTTTTTCCCTGTGTATTGAAGAATTATAGGATTATACATAATTATGGTTGTAAGATAAGATATAAATCAAGAGAAACAATTAGGGCTGCAATTGCAAACGAAGTTCGTTCATTTAATAAATGAACAAACACGAACAAGATATTTCGTTCATTTAGTTAAATGAATGAACATTAACAGAGGCCGCATTTGTTCATTTATGTTCGCGAATGTTCGGTAACATATTCGTTTATGTTTGATAACATTACTGTTCGGTAACGTTTCTGTTTTCAGTTTTTATATTTTATTTAAATACTTCAAAATTCCGACAAATAAAATATTTATCAAGTATCAGTGTATTATATATTCTATTCATGTACATTAGTTGTGTTCATGAACATTAGTTGTTTTCGTTTGTGTTCATGAACTTTTGTTTGCGTTCGTTACCTAAAATTAATAAACAAACACGAACACGCTATTTTCCCTAACAAACAAACACGAGCAGAAAATCTCGTTTGGTAAGTGTTCATGAACACATGTATTTCCTTAACAAACGAACCTAGAAACAATGGGTGTGTTGTTTTAGGGAGTGTTTGGATATACCTTTGAAAATGATGTTTTGACGGGTAGGCGTGTGGTGTTCTTGAACCATATTACCTTGATTCTTGGGTTGTGAATTACCTGAATCTAATATAACAATTAAACATAGAATATTTAGATTAAAAATAATAAAAATATCAAACAAACTAGACACAATATTAAACGTTCAAATGTGCGAGTACCCGTAAGATGCATCCGGATATCAGATGTTCCAGATATATCCCTATATTCAAAACATTGGACTCACTTATGTACGTGGATGAAGATGTCAAAACTCGTATTATAACATAAGTTCAAAATAAACATACATATCATCGAGGCTAAAATGCATCCCCGAGTCGTTTACAAGGCAATCGGCCAACCACTCTTCTGATGCTTTATCCAAACCGTCATATCCAGATACAGACGTGTCATCTGGAAATACAATTTGTAAGTTGCATTTTAACTAAATAAACATTCTTACATCATTACAAATTGTCGAGGATCGAACCAGCAAATCCAGACACCCATTGTGCCATGTCGGCGAATGCACCATCCAATGAGTCTACCTTCTCCTAAACAAAATTAACCAAATAAGGAGCGTTAAGCTTAAGCAATAATGAGTCAGCTTTTATCAAGCTTGAACACAAAAAACGAGCTCAAAATGTACAACGGTCCATGTAAGTGTCATTACAAATGTAAACTTTGGGGCTGCAAACAAATCAAACTTATATCAAGTTACTCAAGCTTAAACTTGAGCTCATTCAATTCAACTCAAACAATATCAAGCTTGCTTAATTAAGATTGCTTTATTAGTAGCGTTTTTGAGCTATTCGAGCTTGAATCTTCCTCAATCCGAGCTCAAGCTTGAATCATGAACGCTCATTGAGCTATCAAATCAAGCTCAAGCTTTGTTGATTTTGAGATCGAGCTCAAATCTTTTGCAACCCTAGGTTAAGTACTACTCACTGCATGTTATATATAACTTCTGGAAGATCAAATTACAGTCATTATAATGATATTAATATTAACATTTAATAATGATAATAATAATAATAATAATATGCAGCCCTCGTACACAAACCTTAGACTTTAAAAAGCTGGATGAAAGAACCTCATCGCAAAGTGGAAGTACATCTGCATCCAAACCTTCATCATCAAAGTGCAGCATTCGTCGTCTCTTTGATTGGGAACATATCTCCATTTCCTTACTCCCGATTTCTGTTTAAGCATTTGTGTCAGACTAACATGAATAATATCCACAACTAAAACATAAATACATCCCCTGTAACAAAACAACAGAATTACCGTTGCTGGTAACTTGATAGCCCAAATCCCCACATGACTTCACTGGGGTGGTTGTTTCATCAAACACGTAAGAAAGATCATCATCGTTCTCTCTTACATCGTTCCATAGGCTGTTAGATACTTCTGTTTACAAATCCATTTTCACCAACTCAACATTAATCATCTGCCTAAATATAATCTGATGATCAGAAGTTCATAAAACTATAAAAGGGATCGCGTGTCTTACCTAGTTGTAACGCGTAATCTTCGTCTTTCCAATCCCACATTTCCTCACTACAATTCAGATAAAGAAAATCCATTAACCAACATTATACTACATAGTGTGTAAACAAGCATTTGATATAGAGTATAGACACAACCACAAGGTAACAAATCATCAACCCATGGTGGAAATGTATTTAATTACAGACATAATACCGCAATTAATTCCTCGATTTACATCATAAAGTTGCATAATATGTACATCAAAACACAATGCATACACTTACTACAGAATCTACAATCAAACAAACATAAACCTAAATTAAAATCCAAAAAAAAAATCAAAATTAAAACAAACCTTAAATGTTAAATCATAATCTCACATTTAAATCACTCAATTAGCAACCAAATCATGTAGAAAACTAAATGAATCAAGTATTAAATTATGCAAATTACTCCAACCAATTAAAAGTTGACCAAACCACAATCATTAATGCCGCCTTTAATATTATAAAAAAAAAGACGATCTATCTCTTAATATCTCTCAACACATCTCAAATCAATAAAAAATCACTCAAAAATCAGTGAAAAAACTTGTTAAATTCCACTAAAACCAAATCAAATCTGAGTTAATTTCAAATCTCCATTACAACTAAATTAAACCTCTAAAACTCGTCATGAACGGAATCGCAACTGCTAAACACCTAAAACGAGTAAAACTAGAACAAAATTGAAGCAATCGATCTACATTTTCAAACAAAATACATCAAATAGAGCATGAAATAAGTGAAGAACGAAGAATTAGAACACATACGTGTTGTTGTTGTTGTTACCGTGCTCCATCTGTAGAGGATGAAATCTGCAAAAGTGAAAGAAAATGAAGCAAAAACAGATCAGAAGAGTTGTTAGTGGATATATTTTGATAATCGGAAGTAGCCGTTGATGGAACATACAAGTGGAAATGTGAGGAAGATGAAGAATAATCGTATCGAGAAATGTGAAAACCGCCGATTGATTGATTGTTGTTATTTGTTGTTAAGGAGGAGAAAACACACACACAGCATTTGGGAAGAGTGTGTGTTTTGGAGTGTGAGTGAGTAGTGGGCTTTGGATTTGGGGCTATTTATGAGTGAATTTTGGTGTTTATGGGGAGGCTGCTGAGGGCTTGAGGAGGAACTTTTTTTTTTTTTTTTGGCTTTTCTTTTCTTTTCTTTTTTTCTCCCAACGGATAATAAATTCTTTCTTTATTATAATGAGTTAAATGTCATTTTAGTCCTTGTGATTTGAGTAATTTTGCCGGTTTAGTTCAAAGGTTTGTAATGTTATCATTATAGTCCAACTAGTTTGAAATGTTGTCGTTTTAGTCCACTGGGTTAACTTCATTCCATTTTTCTGTTAACGAAAAGGGCAATTCGGTCATTTTATATGGCCAAATTGCCCTTCTAATTAGCAGAATTACATGAAAAATGACTGAGTTGCCCTTCTAGTTAACAAAAAAATTGATGAAGTTAACATAGTGAACTAAAATGACAATGTTTGAAACTATTTGGACTAAAATGGCAACGTTTCAAACCTTAAGATCAAACTGGCAAAATGACCCAAAACACAGGGACTAAAATGACATTTAACTATATTATAATATATTATAAATTATAAGGGCATTCACATTGAAACCTTTATATCTATCATTTCTTTATAATATAGAGGAAAAAAATAGAGAACATTTAGAGCATTCTCATTCAATCCATCAAATTATACATACATTTCACTAAAAAACAACTCCTATATCAATATATTTCCACTAAAAACAAATACTTTTTCTCTCTCCTTTTCAATTAAATAATATTATCATCACATTTTTCTCTTTCCTTCACTCACAACCACTTTCAATATATATTAAAAAAATTATACTGGGTGAACAGTGTCCCCCCAAATATAGAGATGAACAGTAACATTTTCTCTCTCCTCCACTCACAACCACTTTTTTTACCCTTTACAATATAAAAACTCACCCTCACAAGTTTTGATGGATTGAATGAGAAAAAACTACTACATTGTATTCTTTATAATAGATAATACTTTATATAAAACTAAAGTACACTTCTATATTTTGTTGCAAGTGTATAACAAAGAGAAAAAAATAATAAACTAAGTGTTTGTGAGTATATGAGAGATCGAGGGTTAGATGCGGTAGGTTTTTGAAAAATATACAAATTTAAAGAAAAGTGTGTTTTTTTAATTATATTAGAGCATTCATATTGGAACCTCTAACTTCGTCTATATAATTTAATCAAAAAATACATTTTTTGTAAATTATATTTATTTTTCAAAAACCTTCTACATCCAACCCTCTATTTTACTCACAAACATTTATTGTATTATTTCTTTTTCCTATACACTCACAATAAAAATATAAAGGCTTGGATACGAGCCTCTGAATATAGAGATTTACTTTAGTGTCTATATAATTTTCTCTATTATAGAGATTCAATTGTAGTGGGGTTTTTGTTGTTTTCTCTATTTCTTCCTCTATATTATATAGAAAGTGTTATCATAGAGTCTCCAAGGTAAATGCTCTTATATAAAGGAAGAAGAAGGCTCAAATGTGAATGCCCTGATATAAAGAAATAAATAATCGATCTTTGGGTTTTGAAGAAATGGGAAGTGTTATCATAGAGTCTCCAAGGTAAATGCTCTTATATAAAGGAAGAAGAAGGCTCAAATGTGAATGCCCTGATATAAAGAAATAAATAATCGATCTTTGGGTTTTGAAGAAATGGCAACATGTTTGTAGTAATTTTATTGGATTTATTAGTTAATATTAGAGCATTCACAATGCAGACCTTAAAAAATATGTGAGGGAGTTTAGTTATATTGTAAGGAATGGTTGTTAACTGTTTAGAGGCAAATGTCTGACTAATTCAGATTAGTGGTCTTAACCATTCAGACTCAGTATAATGCCTAACCATTCAGAGGCAAATGTTTGAACCATTCAGACACCTGCTCACGAAACAAACAGTCCGAACCATTAAGTGTTTAACCAGTAAGAGGTCTGAACCATTAAGAGCTAAACAAACAGCCCCTTAATGGTTCAGACCTCTAAACCTCTTACTAGTTCGACACTTACTCATTCAGAAGTTGACAAACAGCCCCTAAGTATAATTTGAAATTAAAGATGCGTGTGTGAACTAACCGATTGAGTATTCAACATTGTTCCTTGTACTATGATTTCTACTAAACCTCTTACTAATTCGACACTTACTCATTCAGAAGTTGACAAACAACCCCTTAGTTTAATTTGAAACTAAAGATCCGTGTGTGAACTAACCGATTGAGTATTCAACATTGTTCCATGTACTATGATTTCTACTAAACCTCTTACTTGTTCGGCACTTACTCATTCAGAAGTTGACAAACAGCCCCTTAGTATAATTTGAAACTAAAGATCCGTGTGTGAACTAACCGATTGAGTATTCAACATTGTTCCTTGTATTACGATTTCTACTAATAGTTAATTCATTATTGGTAATCATTTAATTACAAATTAACTTATTCATAAAAATATTTGACCAAACACAATCCCCACATCTTGGATTATGGTTTTGTTTGAAGGAAAGGGGAGTCACAAAATGTAACATACTTAATTAAGTTTGTACTTTGCGATCTTAACCACACATTATGCACGATTTTGACCACAATCAAATAGCATTCTCATGTTATGTGATGAAGGTTCATTTGCAGAAGTATCATCAATGCAACAAAAACTCTAATTTTATAGAACAATAGATCTCTTTTGTAAAAGTCCAAATTCTTTTTTTCCTTTTTACTTGTTTGCTCTCTACATCAATAACATTAAGCTAAAGGGAAGTGTCAACTTTAACCTTTTAAGCCCTTTTTAAAGTTTGATATGATGAAAATAATTTTCATTTATGGTAAATTTTCCATTAAACATATTTAATAAGAAGCAAGTTTTTCAAAATATACATAATTTAGCAATTTATACTATGAAAATTTATCAAGATAATTGATGCGTGCGAAGTGTTACTTATTTTAGGTGTATATTTTAAGCCCTTTTTAACACTTATTTTAGCCAAGTTTTAAATTTATAAAACACGATATTTTACTAACACTAAACACACATATGGGCAAGTGCACCCATCGTTGAGTGTAGTATAGCGTTGGTAAGATACCGAGGTCGTCCAAGGACACAAGAGCTTTTAGTACCGGTTTATCCTCAACGTCTAACCAAAATAAAAGTTTAGAAAAAATGTTTTAAACTAAGAAAAAATAAAACTAACTAAAATGCTGAAAATAAAAATAAAAGAAAAAACAGATAGACAAGATGAATCACTTGGTTCCGACTCGTATCTAGTATAACCTTTGATTATTTCCGCACTT
This sequence comes from Helianthus tuberosus, assembly GCA_030545235.1. Lineage (NCBI taxonomy): Eukaryota > Viridiplantae > Streptophyta > Magnoliopsida > Asterales > Asteraceae > Helianthus > Helianthus tuberosus. The sequence goes on along the minus strand of CM060353.1, from coordinate 173,181,647 downwards.
TTGCACATAATTAAGAGATTATCTTAGTTATTGTAGTAGGCCCCTCTTTTGAAGGCGACGTTACCCTCACCCCAGTAGTTTGAGTCAGCAGGGATACAATCCTAAAAGGGTGGATTATTGGAAGATAATGAATTAAGTTATTAATGCAGTATTGTGGTAGGCCCCGCTTTTGGCGGTGACGTTACCCTCGGCTAAGTAGTCTGAGTCAGCAGGGATACAGTCCTAAATAACCGGGTTATAGTATTAATAGTAGTTAACTTATGAGGGGATCAAAGAGTTTGGACCCCCGCCATCCAATACCGTGAAGTATTGAAGGAGGTCCTACTAAATTTGACCCAGGTCCATTGCAGGACCTCTAAACGCTGAACAATGGCAAGACCTTTACCAAACCGTTCCCTTAACCCCCGACCAGGTAGCCAACATATCTCCATATAGACCGTGGAGATATGAATGGTGAAAATCCTTTATTTTATATAGACAGTAAAATAATGCCAAGACACCACGGACAAACGATAAGGAAAGATCACCTTCAACATAAGTAACTAGTTATTAAAGTCATTAATACAAAACCAAATAAAAAGTGCAAAAGATTAGAAATAAAAAGTATTATACTAGACACTTTGTCTTCACCAAGTGATGTAAGAGACTTAGGCAAACATGGCCTTGATTGTCAAGAACTCTTACGATCAATCTTGGATCCCGAGACGACTCACACACTCTACGATGGACAATGGATGATGGTGGTGGATGATGGTGTTGTGATGGTGGTGGGTGGTGGATGAAGTGTGAGAGAGGTGGTGTGCCAAGGGATGAGATGAAATGAATCCAAGCACTCCTATTTATAGGCTGATCAGAGAGCTGGACACGGCCCCGTGTCCGCTGGGCACGGCCCCGTGTCCGTCTGACAATCTCTCTCCTCATTAATTGTAATTCGCAATTACAATAAATGCGCCTGCTGTGCTTTCGACACGCCCCCGTGTCCGCTGAGCACGGCCCCGTGATGGGCAATAGAAGCTTCTATAGATTTGTCTTTTCTGCTGCTTCTTGGGCACGGCCCCGTGCTGGCTGAGCACGGGGCGTGTTCAGTCTTCTGATTTCTTTATTTTGCTTTGGAAGGTGCCGTTGAGGGTTCGGGCAGTCCACTAATATTCCTTTTCTTGTATTTATGTTGGATTTAGCTGTCTTTTTGCTTCTTTTGCGTTTTTGAGCTCATTTAATCCTGAAAATACAAAAGGAAGACAAAAACACTCTTTTTCCAATATTAGTACTTAAAAAGGGTTAGTTTTATGCCTTATTTGATGTAATTTATATGTTGCATTTTACACACATCAATAATCACCAAAAATCATAAATTTAACTAGGTAAGGTATATCATAAAAAAGAGTGAAAACTCAAGTTTTAAACAAATTTAGTAATGAAAAGCTTAGTTTTTGTGAAAATAAGGAATCCAATAAAGTATAGATCAATTTTTTTAAAGTAAATATCATTAGAAACCACCAACCCACAAAAAGGGGCGGCCAAACAACATACACGAGAACTCTACGTAAATACAAAGTTACACCGATTGCAATATTTTTCTCCTCGAGTTTTATCCCTTTTTATTTATTTATTTTTTTAGAACAATTCTTACATTTTTTAGAATAAACACATCAATACTTAACTGCTAGGATACCCCTCTAAGACTTTATCCCTTTTAATTAGAGAGAAAACTAGACACTCATATCATCATCAAACTCAAGATATATATACATTTGCCTTGATAACATTATCCGAATACTAGGTTAAAACACCTCAATGCTGGTCAATCAATTACGTCTTCTCAAATTAAAGTTTCCTTTCAAAGTTAGGATATTGTTTTGTTGCAAATGCGTATACAATTTTGAGGGTGTTACGCCCGGTTCCTAAGTATTCTTTCAATAGTAAATTGAATAGTGTATGTACCAAAATTAATAAAGAAAGAATGTTATCCAAAATCTAAAAAGAGAGAAGTGGAAATTTCATAGAATAGTAACCAAATTTTAAAAGTGTTCTAATTAGGTCACTGGTGTCGTTTTTGTCACAATTAGATAACTTAACATTCAAATCGAGCCATCTCTTTTTTTCCACGTGTCAATAAAAAAATTGAGCAAAAGATGCTGGGGTCGAATTATTTTAATATGTGAAATTATATTTATTAAAAATAAAAACCATTTAATTACATTAAAAATTAAAAAAACAAGTTACAATCCACGTCATCACTCGACGTTAGCATCAAATAAAAGAGAAAAAAGAAACAAAAATCCACATCATCACGGTTACCTATGAAATGGATGAAAAGACCCTTAATTTTAATGAAGAATGAATGTTGAGTAACCTGATTGGAACACTTTTAAAACTTGAGTGACACTTTTAAAACTTGGTTACTATTCTACAAAGTTACCCCGAAAGAGAATCACGAAAGTAGTCAATTTTCGAGTGTGTTATATATTTTTAGTCATGTGAAAGAATGTTATCCAAAATCTAAAAAGAGAATCACGAAAGTGATATATTTTTAGTCATGTCAACGAAAAAATCATGTGGCTTTCCATGAGATGAGTGAGTCCATTGTCACGTGTATACTTTCACTCACAAAGCCTTGTAATGTTGAAGATACAAAAAATACATTTTGTTGTATCACACGGACACAACCATTCCCTACATATACAAAAACCAAATGGGGGAATAGTGCCAGGCAGCTGCCTGACACTCCCCCGTTTGACCAACAAGGTTTTTGTTTTATATTCATTTTAAACTTACGTTTTTGCCCCTAGCTCAAAATAAAATTACGTTTTTGTCTCCAGCTCAAAATAAAATTACGCTTTTTGTCCCCATCTCAAAATTACGATCTTGCCCTCAATTCAAAATTACGACTTTGCCTGGCACTCTCCCATTGGACCAAACAGATTATTATTTTATACCCATTCTAAAATCACGTTTTTGTCCCTCTCTAAAATTACGGTTTTGCACCCAGCTCAAAATAAAATTACGCTTTTGTCCCTAGCTCAAAATTACGATTTTTCCCTCCATTCAAAATAAAATTGTGGTTTTGCCCTCAGCTCAGAATTACCTTTTCGCCCCCAGTTCAAAATAAAATATTGTTTTTGCCCCCCACTTAAAAATTACGATTTTGCCCTCTGGTAAAAAATGTGATTTTTCCCCGTTTAAAAATTATGATTTCGCCCTCAATTCAAAATTACGTTTTTCCCCAGTTCAAAATAAAATTATGTTTTTGCCCCCAGCTCAAAATTACGATTTTCCCTCGATTCAAAATAAAATTGTGTTTTTGCCTCAAGCTTAAAATTATGATTGTGCCCTTAGTTCAAATTTATATTACGTTGTTACCCCAAGTTAAAAATTACGAATTTGCCCCTATGAAAATTTACAATTTTGCCCCAGGTTCAAATTTACAGTACTGCCATTACTTATGCGGTCAACAAAGTTTGCCAGTTCATGCATTCCCCTACAGAGAACCACTGGTCTGCTGTTAAGCGCATCCTCTGGTATTTACACGGGACCTCTAATCATGGCCTTCTAATCTCCAGCTCTTCTTCGTCTGTTCTACATGCCTACACCGATGCTCACAATTTAACAGCTTTCTCTGACTCAGACTGGGCTGGCTGTCCAGATGACCGTCGATCCACTAGGGGGATATGCTATCTATCTTGGATCCAACCTTATTTCATGGTCAGCCAGAAAACAGAGGACTGTCTCTCGGTCATCTACTGAGGCTGAATACAAGGCCCTGGCGAATACAGTTGCTGAACTAACCTGGCTCGAGACCCTGATGACTGAACTCCGTGTTCCCATGCGGATGGCTCCAATCATATGGTGAGACAATTTGGGGGCCACGTACTTATCTGCCAATCCGGTTTTTCATGCCCGAACAAAGCATGTAGAAGTAGATTTTCATTTCGTTCGAGAGAAGGTTGCTCAAAGGAAGTTATCTGTTCAATTTATCTCCACTCATGATCAGATTGCGGATGTGTTCACAAAACCATTACCATCAGATCGTTTTCTGTTGCTGAAGTCCAAGCTAAAGGTCCGGTCCCGGCCTTAGCTTGAGGGGGAATATTAGTCAATGTATTTAGTAGATACTTAGGCCCGGCCCTAGTCTATATCAGCCGGCCCTAGTTGTTTAACCTAAGTCTATATATATCCATCTATTGTAATCATTGTAAATTACAATTACACAATCATAATACAATCATTACCAAGTTTATCTTTAGCTTTTGTCAAATTACGATTTTACCCCAGGCAAAAAATACAACTTTCCCTCAGTTAAAAATTACAATACTGCCATTGTTTTAGTTTTTTTATCAAAACTATAAAAGTGTTTTGTTTTAATTGGTTGACTCGATTTAATTGTTTTTCGTGTCAATGAGCTGACTAACACTCGCTCATTATTCGGTCATCGCCCCGCAACGCGGGCGGGGCACCAACTAGTTTACAACATTGGGTGTGAGCCTCACCCTTTTCTATCAAATGTCACAAATCCCCGCTACTAGTGTATGGCATGCTCTTGCTTTTTTTATAGGTTGAGAACTTTTCACAACATCACTCATATGATTAATTTTACGAATAAACCACCAACAATGATTGATTTTGTGATTCTAAAGACCTTCGTTATGTTTGGATAATTATCAAAGAAAGTCACTTATGCTTAACAATCTTGTATGTGTGAGTTTAAACTAGCGTAAGGCATTGTCTAAACTTCATTACTTATATAGCAAACCCAAGTATCATATATGCTAGCATGTCCGCCTCATGTACGCTTATTGATAAGACACAACTGAAAAGTTTATACGTGATAGTGAATTTGCATAAAGCATGATTCTAAGCATGTGTTGATCAGATTGAAGCAAGTTAAGCGAGAAAAAGCATATACGCGACTGTGTATTCACGTATCTCATGGCTATAGAAGCAAACGTTTTTTTGACATGACTATAGAGATAAGACACACATGGCCGGCCCTTAGGGTGGGCGGGGAGGACCACCAGCCAGGGCCCGATACTTCAAAGGGCATGTTATTTAAAAAAAATCCGATATGTAAATGTAAAAATAAAGAAATTAATAGAGTATATTCATACAAACACTAACATTGGCCCACTTACAAAACTATTTTTATGGTTTAGATTAGTTATTAGCCCATTGTCATTAGATTTAAACCTTTAATGGCCAAATACCCAATTTCGTTAAGGCATAAGAGCACATTCAAGCTCGAACAAGGTACATGAATTCTAAGGGACAGCCCTAAAGACACACCTTAAAAATTACTACATATATTTAATTGGTTTTGTCCTATTTCAAGTAAACTTATTCTTTAGTAAATATTTTTTCTAGTTATTATGTTTTACATTATATTAGTTTTGATAGCACCTTCCACTGTTTATGTGAGTTTGGATTTAAAGATGTTATATATGTATACATGCTTTAGAAAATGTAAGAGATCTATAAAGTTGGGCATCTCTCACCATTATATTGCACCTTATCATTTTTTTATCCAAATCCAAATCCTTCCATTACCCTACATAAAAGTAGGAAAAGTAAATTAATCCTATTTTAGTATTATTAATTTTTATTCATCTTATATAAACTGTTAACTTAACTTAGATCATAATTTTATAATAACTAATCAGTAATTAATCCGCATTACAATTATTAATAAGAATAACAAATAGGAGTTAATTACATAGTTAGTCCCTGTGGTTTGCACAAAATAACATACTTAGGTACTAATAGTTTAAAATCACATTCTAGGGTATTAACTTTTCATTTTGTAACGTTTGGAGGTATTAACTTCTAGGGTATTAACATAGTTAGTCCCTGTGGTTTGCACAAAATAACATACTTAGGTACTAATAGAATGTGATTTTAAACCTACAAATAAAGTTAATACCTCCAAACGTTACAAAATGAAAAGTTAATACCCTAGAAGGTGATTTTAAACTATTAGTACCTAAGTATGTTATTTTGTGCAAACCACAGGGACTAACTATGTAATTAACTCTATAGTTTATGACATACCAGTAAAATCATTCTCATTTAAATGTTAAATTTAAAAGATACAAAACAATTAAAATAATATTATTATATATTATTATATGTAATAATACATAATTTTAATCATATAGAGAATATATATATTTATGTATTACATATTTTTCAATGTTAACTCGTGAATTACATTGGCTATAATGGTATTTCAGTGTTACTTATTCACATAAGCCGATTTTTATGATAGACTCAAATTAGTTGTGTGAACTATCATATGGTAATAAAATACGTCAATTTATATCAAACTTTTTAAAATATATATAATTATATCGTTATTATTATACAACCATGTATGATACATGGATCTATAAACTAGTTATTATATAGAGTTAAATGCAATTTTTGTACCTGCGGTTTAGGCCATTTTGTCAGTTTAGTCTAAAGGTTTCATTTTCAGCTGTGGGTCCATAAAGGTTTCACCATTTCCATTTTAGCCCACTGGGGTTAACTTCTTCCATTTTTTCTATTAACGAGAAGGGCAATTCGGTCATTTTATATGTAATTTTGTTAACTAGAAGGGCAATTCGGCCATATAAAATGACCGAACTGCCCTTCAGCAGAAATAATGGATGAAGTTAACCTAGTGGACTAAAATGAAACGGTGAAACCTTTTTGGACTCACAGACGAAAAAGTAAAATCTTTGGACTAAATTGACAAAATGGTCCAAACCACAGGGACTAAAATAACATTTAACTCTATTATATATGTGCACATTGGATAATCAAACAATTTTATACTTTAAAGACGAAAGCAAAAGTAACATGTATACACAAAACCACAAACACAAAAAAAAACCCCACCAACTAGGGATGAGCTCGGTAACGGTACCGGTACCGAAAATATTTACACTGAATTTCGTTAAATATGGGTACCGGTACCAGTATCGAAAATGTTAGGTACGATACCGGTATTTAAGGGGTAAAATTCGATAAAATACCGGTACCAGAAACGCCAAAAAGTGGTTACTGATTCAGTACAGAAAATTCGATACCGATACCAAGTACCATATGCTCATCCCTACTACCAACTATATCTGAGTACAAAACCCATATGAAATGTCACACCCCAACCGATGACGGAAACATCGGAGTGAGACGAAATAAATTGCTCGAGACATCATAACACTAATATTTGCGACACGTATTTGAATAATGAATTTATTTCATTTCTAAAAAGTCAATTACAAGAATTGAAATCAAATACAACAACTTGAAATAAAATAATTACATTACAATAAATATACAAAATTTAAATGTGTATCTAGGCATCCTACTATGTTCCATTCATCATCAACATCATCATTAAACCTGCAACATGTTTTAAAAAGCATAGTTCAATACAACGTATTGGCGAGTACACTAGTTTTAGACACGTGACATGAGTATAAAAAGTAGTTCTCAGTCCAACATAGCAATTTGATATACAAGGTCAAACGATCGTGCATAACTAAAAGTCAAACCCAAGTGTCCACAAGAATTATATGTGTCCCTCGCCACAAAAGTAACGAGACTAAGTATGAATAATATGTGTCCCTCGATACCGAAGTAATCGAGACTAAAAGAATATGACTTAACAAAACCCCGTCGGGTGGTGTGTGCTACTCCTATAGCGCTATAATTGTTAAGGCGGGCTAACAATTAGTATGAATTCTAGCATGAACCTAAGCATAACAAAGCATGTATAACGGATTGAGTGAATAAAGCATGTTTGTGTGAATCGTGCATTTTAACAAGTAAAGCATGTTGCACCCAAAGTGTGTTAAATCGAAAAAGGGTAAAGTATACTCACAAAATTGCTAAGTCTTCCGATTATCCATGTATTGACGAGTTAATGAGAATAGGAGAATGAATGTGTTCGGTGATGGAGTTTATGGGGGTGTTTAGAATCGGAATTAGGAATTTAAAGTAGTGAAAGTATGTATATATGAAAGTAATATCTAGTTCTAAGAGTTTGTTTATGACACCATAATTAGTGGTTTCATGGGTCCCAAATTGCCCATTATAACCATAATCAAAACTCTAGAATCTTTGATATGATAGCTTAGGTTTATGATAGTTAATCATGGTTTGATTAACACCACAAACTCAGCCATGTTTTATATAATTATACATAGGTTATATAATAATAATAACATCCTATACTAAGTCCCAACATAGGTAATCATATATGTCAAGTATGAAGGTTTAACCTCTTGTAAATTCACCACTACACAAACCATCACAAGGATGATTCCGAGGGTTATGAACATCAAGGATTCATGATGTGCGATAAAGTGTTATATATATTAGGTGTATATTTTAAGCCCCTTTAACACTTATTTTAGTCAAGTTTTAAATTTATAAAACACGATATTTTACTAACACTAAACACACATATGGGCAAGTGCACCCATCGTGAGCGTAGTATAGCGTTGGTAAGATACCGAGGTCGTCCAAGGACACAAGAGCTTTTAGTACCGGTTTATCCTCAACGTCTAATCAAAATCAAAAGTTTAGAAAAAAAAAGTTTTTAAGCTAAGAAAAATAAAAACTAACTAAAATGCTGAAAATAAAATAAAAGAAAAAAAGATAGACAAGATGAATCACTTGGTTCCGACTCGTATCTAGTATAACCTTTGATTATTTCCTCACTTTTCCACATAATTAAGAGATTATCTTAGTTATTGTAGTAGGCCCCTCTTTTGAAGGTGACGTTACCCTCACCCCAGTAGTTTGAGTCAGCAAGGATACAATCCTAAAAGGGTGGATTATTGGAAGATAATGAATTAAGTTATTAATGCAAATTATGGTAGGCCCCGCTTTTGGCGGTGACGTTACCCTCGACTAAGTAGTCTGAGTCAGCAGGGATACAGTCCTAAATAGCCGGGTTATAGTATTAATAGTAGTTAACTTATGAGGGGGTCAAAGAGTTTGGACCCCCGCCATCCAATACCGTGAAGCATTGAAGGAGGTCCTACTAAATTTGACCCAGGTCCATTGCTGGACCTCTAAACGCTGAACAATGGCAAGACCTTTACCAAACCGTTCCCTTAACCCCCGACCAGGTAGCCAACATACCTCCATATAGACCGTGGAGATATGAATGGTGAAAATCCTTTATTTTATATAGACAGTAAAATAATGCCAAGACACCACGGACAAACGATAAGGAAAGATCACTGATGCGTGCGAAGTGTTACTTATTTTAGGTGTATATTTTAAGCCCTTTTTAACACTTATTTTAGCCAAGTTTTAAATTTATAAAACACGATATTTCACTAACACTAAACACACATATGGGCAAGTGCACCCATCGTTGAGTGTAGTATAGCGTTGGTAAGATACCGAGGTCGTCCAAGGACACAAGAGCTTTTAGTACCGGTTTATCCTCAACGTCTAACCAAAATAAAAAGTTTAGAAAAATGTTTTAAACTAAGAAAATTAAAAACTAACTAAAATGCTGAAAATAAAAATAAAAGAAAAAACAGATAGACAAGATGAATCACTTGGTTCCGACTCGTATCTAGTATAACCTTTGATTATTTCCGCACTTTTGGACATAATTAAGAGATTATCTTAGTTATTGTAGTAGGCCCCTCTTTTGAAGGTGACGTTACCCTCACCCCAGTAGTTTGAGTCAGCAGGGATACAATCCTAAAAGGGTGGATTATTGGAAGATAATGAATTAAGTTATTAATGCAGTATTGTGGTAGGCCCCGCTTTTGGCGGTGACGTTACCCTCGGCTAAGTAGTCTGAGTCAGCAGGGATACAGTCCTAAATAGCCGGGTTATAGTATTAATAGTAGTTAACTTATGAGGGGATCAAAGAGTTTGGACCCCCGCCATCCAATACCGTGAAGTATTGAAGGAGGTCCTACTAAATTTGACCCAGGTCCATTGCAGGACCTCTAAACGCTGAACAATGGCAAGACCTTTACCAAACCGTTCCCTTAACCCCCGACCAGGTAGCCAACATATCTCCATATAGACCGTGGAGATATGAATGGTGAAAATCCTTTATTTTATATAGACAGTAAAATAATGCCAAGACACCACGGACAAACGATAAGGAAAGATCACCTTCAACATAAGTAACTAGTTATTAAAGTCATTAATACAAAACCAAATAAAAAGTGTAAAAGATTAGAAATAAAAAGTATTATACTAGACACTTTGTCTTCACCAAGTGATGTAAGAGACTTAGGCAAACATGGCCTTGATTGTCAAGAACTCTTACGATCAATCTTGGATCCCGAGACGACTCGCACACTCTACGATGGACAATGGATGATGGTGGTGGATGATGGTGTTGTGATGGTGGTGGGTGGTGGATGAAGTGTGAGAGAGGTGGTGTGCCAAGGGATGCTTTAAGCTTGAGCCAAGCACTCCTATTTATAGCCTGTACAGAAGCCTGCTGGACACGGCCCCGTGCCCACCCTTTTCTCTTTCTTCATTAATACAGTTTGTCTTTATTAGCTCCACACGCCCCCGTGTCCGCTGGGCACGCCCCCGTGTCCGTCTGACACTCTCTCTCTTCATTAATTGTAATTCGCAATTACAATTAATGCGCCTGCTGTACTTTCGCCACGCCCCCGTGTCCGCTGGGCACGGCCCCGTGGTGGGCAATAGAAGCTTCTACAGGTTTGTCTTTTGTGCCAGGGCTGACCATCCTGGACACGACCCCGTGCTCGCTGAGCACGGCCCCGTGTTGAGCTGGACACGCCCCGTGTCGAGCTGGGCACGCCCCGTGTCGAGCTGGGCACAGCCCCATGCTCAGCTTTCTTCTTGTTTTTGCTTTGGGAGATGCTGTCGAGGTGTTGGGCATGCCACGTTTCTTCCTTTTCTTTGTATTTATGTTGGTTTTGGCTGTATATTTGTTCCTTTTGTTCAATTAAGCTCATTTGGTCCTGAAAATACAAAAGGAAGACAAAAGCACACTTTTTCCAACATTAGTACTAAAAAGGGGTTAGTTTTATGCCTCATTTGATGTAATTTATATGTTGCATTTTACACACATCAAATACCCCCACACTTGAATCTTTGCTTGTCCTCAAGCAAAACTCTTTAATATGTGGCTATTACACTCCCAAATGGAATGGGTAGAGAAGAAGGTTTTTGGGCTTGTCGTAGAGTGTCGGGATTTCCAAGATTCTTTATTTAATTTTATTTTTATTTATTTACAATCCTATTCGTCATGATTTATTTAAAACTTTTCATAAGATAAATTACTTATTAGGGCATAACATGCCTCTTTAAAATTCTATTTATATACAAGTTCACATACCTCACGGGGATCACTCAACACTCGGCCGAAAATGTATTTTTGTGGATCACTCGAGAGCGGCATGGAACTTACTCCTACCATAGGCTTGCTAAGCAATCAATCCTCCTCCTTTTCAACTTATATACCTTTGTAAATATCAAGAGGACTTTGTGGGTGAAGGGTTAGGCTTGGGTTAAAGGTAGGTGGTTGGGTTAGTGGTTAGTAGAAAGGGCGAAAAAAGCGTAACAAGTTTCGGTTTTCCTAAGACTTTCTATTTTTTTTTTCACTTTTATTTTGATGAAGCTATTATTCAAACAAAGTTATTTTTGATGAACTTGTTTGTTTATTTTCTTTTGCTTCATCATCAACATTTTTTTTTTTTTTTTTTGAAAGTCATATGAGAAACCGAGCTAGTTACTAAAACAAAAGGTTAAAAATGAAAAAGGTTTTGGTGGGTAAAAGGGTGTTTGGTTTGGGTTAAGAAATGAAAAGGTTTAGGCTCAAAGGGGTTAACTAGGGGGATTTTTGGGTAGGTGGTAAGAAAAAAAGGAAAATAATGGTGTAGAAATAAAAAGGGTTAGTCCTAATGCCTCCATCATTTACTTACTCGAGTTTAAGTTGATAAGGACCGGGAATGTATCGTCATGGCAAGTTCTAGAGTCGTAAGAACCAAGCGGCTATTCACACAAGAAACGAAAAATGAGCAATTAGTTTAATGATATATATTTGTATGTTCAATAAAGGCTCAAAACTCACTTTTGTGGGAATGGGTTTTTATGTGATCAAGTATATATAATTAAATTTTAACTAAGCTTGTCATGCCTTTTCATAATTTTCTTATGTTGGTTCTTTTTATCACAACGCTATTGGTTGTAAATTTGTAAAAATATAACCTTTTTAGAATTTGAAATTCCCAAGTTAAACCTAGACAAGTAAAAAAATGAAAATTTTTGAAAAAAATTGGGGTGATTAGCGGTTCCAATAGAGTTTTGTGTAAGTCTTGTAATTAGGACTTGCAAGATTCAACGTTTTAGCATCCCCCCCACACTTAAATTACACATTGTCCTCAATGTGTCCCAAAAATAAGTTTTTCGGTTGATTAAAATGTGTAAAAGTGGGTTAAAAACAAGATTTTATGGTACTGGGTAGCTGAACACGGGGTGGTGTTGGCTGAGCACGGCCCAGTGTCCAGACTGCCAGTACCAAAAGTAAACAGAAGGCTGGGCACGGGGGCGTGTCCAGTGAGCACGGCCCCGTGTCCAGGTACCTGAACTGGGCATTTTCTACAGAACCTTGGACATGGGGCGTGTTGGGGTGAGCACGGCCCCGTGCTGAACTTGCTCTAATGAAGAAAAATTGCCGGGAGGCTCTGTTTTTGTGCATGGGGTGTTGGTTCAAGCTTCCCTTATCATCCTTCACCATCCCGAGTGTGTTTTATTCCTGAAAAATAAAAACTAAACTAGAAAACATAAAGGTTAATTTAAACTAAACTACGGATAGTTCCGCGGAATGCCTCTGTGGTGCGCCACGTTTATAAGGGTCCTTGGCTAGACCCACCTTATCAGGTGGTTCTGGCTCATCTTCAATTAGGGGGTCGTCATTGCCGAATGGATATTTCATTGATCGCTCAAGGTCGACACTTTTTTTGAATGCCCCTAATTGAAGAGCTAGATTGTTGTACTTCCGGTTTTTCAAAGCTTCGTGTGTTCTTACAAATGGTCGTCCCAACACTAGAGGAGCGTCATCAAGGATGACAAAGTCGGTCGGGATTACCATTTGATTTGTTTGGACCAATACATCCTCAACTACACCGATTGATTTTATTACTTTCCGATTGGATAGAAAAATGGGTATTTGAAGTGGAGAAAAATCACTAATACTTAATTTTTCGAAAATGTAGTTAGGCATTATGTTAACACAAAGATCTTTATCGATTGTGATATTGCTAATAAATGAATTTTCAAAGAAACATGGAACCGGTGTAATGTTAATTTCAAATGGGTCTTCTTTTATTAGCGATGTTTGATCATTAGTTAACTTAACACTTACCGTTTCGTCAATTTTAGCGTTAGTGTTTAACTCTTTTAAAAACTTAGCATGAGTGGGTACTAAACAATGATTTTCGAAAGAAGGTGACAAGAGGTTAATTTCTTCAAAATTAGACTCTTCTTGTATTTTAACGTTGTCGGACTCACCTATTTCGTTGTTTAACTCATGTGTCGGTTTTTCACTTATTTGTTCTTCCATTTTTACAATTTCAGTTATCTCTTCATTTTTTAATTCTTCTCTTGCGCGGGACTCCTCTTCCCTTGCGCAAGATTCTCTTATACAGCGATCGATAACTCTTATGTGTTCTAATATCCTATCGGTTACTTCGGTTATAGAAAAAGAATCGGTATTTTCTAAGCTTGAATCCGGTTGTTCGACCCTTTGTTCCTCATAATACCCATATGAAGTAGATGGTTCGCACCATTGTTCTTCATTGTAAGTATATGATGGATAAGGTTCGTAATTTTATTCTTCATAATACTCATATGAGGTGGGTTGTTCACGCCTAGGTTCCTCATAATAAGCATACGAAGGTGGTGGCTCATATCTTGGTTCCTCAAAGTATGAGTAAGAAGGCTCATACCTTGGTTCATCAAAATATGAGTATGAGGGAGGAGGTTCATACCTTTGGTCTTCATAGGATGTGTATGAAGTTGATGGCTCGTACCTGGGCTCCTCATAGTAGGTGTATGAATTGGATGGTTGATATGAGCGATTATTTTGAACCGATCGTGCGTTACGACAATTAGTGCAATAATTACCCCTATAATCATCCTCCTCATAGGTGTAGTTGTAACCTCCTGAGTATTGATCCATAAGAATCACTCAGCAGACCACAACCAAGTCTCGAGATCAGAAAACAAAAATAAAAACGGAAACAGAGGCTGGACACGGCCCCGTGTTCAGTGAGCACGGCCCCGTGTTCAGGATCTGTATCTGGGCGTTTTAATTAAATTTAATGATCTAGTTGAGCACGAGGCGTGTTCAGTGAGCACGGCCCGTGTTCAAGCTACTGTTACTAGGTGTTTATGAAAAATCTGCAGCACGGCCCCGTGTTCAGTGAGCACGGCCCCGTGTACAGGTCACTGTAAATGCAAAACTAAACTAAAATGCAGAAAAATGTGGGCCCGTTTTGAAAAGGTTTTGAAAAACTGATTAGGCCGTCGATTTTAAGCTTTCCTAAAATCCTTGTGTCCCCGGCAACGGCGCCAAAAACTTGATGCGTGCGAAGTGTTACTTATTTTAGGTGTATATTTTAAGCCCTTTTTAACACTTATTTTAGCCAAGTTTTAAATTTATAAAACACGATATTTCACTAACACTAAACACACATATGGGCAAGTGCACCCATCGTTGAGTGTAGTATAGCGTTGGTAAGATACCGAGGTCGTCCAAGGACACAAGAGCTTTTAGTACCGGTTTATCCTCAACGTCTAACCAAAATAAAAAGTTTAGAAAAATGTTTTAAACTAAGAAAATTAAAAACTAACTAAAATGCTGAAAATAAAAATAAAAGAAAAAACAGATAGACAAGATGAATCACTTGGTTCCGACTCGTATCTAGTATAACCTTTGATTATTTCCGCACTTTTGGACATAATTAAGAGATTATCTTAGTTATTGTAGTAGGCCCCTCTTTTGAAGGTGACGTTACCCTCACCCCAGTAGTTTGAGTCAGCAGGGATACAATCCTAAAAGGGTGGATTATTGGAAGATAATGAATTAAGTTATTAATGCAGTATTGTGGTAGGCCCCGCTTTTGGCGGTGACGTTACCCTCGGCTAAGTAGTCTGAGTCAGCAGGGATACAGTCCTAAATAGCCGGGTTATAGTATTAATAGTAGTTAACTTATGAGGGGATCAAAGAGTTTGGACCCCCGCCATCCAATACCGTGAAGTATTGAAGGAGGTCCTACTAAATTTGACCCAGGTCCATTGCAGGACCTCTAAACGCTGAACAATGGCAAGACCTTTACCAAACCGTTCCCTTAACCCCCGACCAGGTAGCCAACATATCTCCATATAGACCGTGGAGATATGAATGGTGAAAATCCTTTATTTTATATAGACAGTAAAATAATGCCAAGACACCACGGACAAACGATAAGGAAAGATCACCTTCAACATAAGTAACTAGTTATTAAAGTCATTAATACAAAACCAAATAAAAAGTGCAAAAGATTAGAAATAAAAAGTATTATACTAGACACTTTGTCTTCACCAAGTGATGTAAGAGACTTAGGCAAACATGGCCTTGATTGTCAAGAACTCTTACGATCAATCTTGGATCCCGAGACGACTCGCACACTCTACGATGGACAATGGATGATGGTGGTGGATGATGGTGTTGTGATGGTGGTGGGTGGTGGATGAAGTGTGAGAGAGGTGGTGTGCCAAGGGATGCTTTAAGCTTGAGCCAAGCACTCCTATTTATAGCCTGTACAGAAGCCTGCTGGACACGGCCCCGTGCCCACCCTTTTCTCTTTCTTCATTAATACAGTTTGTCTTTATTAGCTCCACACGCCCCCGTGTCCGCTGGGCACGCCCCCGTGTCCGTCTGACACTCTCTCTCTTCATTAATTGTAATTCGCAATTACAATTAATGCGCCTGCTGTACTTTCGCCACGCCCCCGTGTCCGCTGGGCACGGCCCCGTGGTGGGCAATAGAAGCTTCTACAGGTTTGTCTTTTGTGCCAGGGCTGACCATCCTGGACACGGCCCCGTGCTCGCTGAGCACGGCCCCGTGTTGAGCTGGACACGCCCCGTGTCGAGCTGGGCACGCCCCGTGTCGAGCTGGGCACAGCCCCATGCTCAGCTTTCTTCTTGTTTTTGCTTTGGGAGATGCTGTCGAGGTGTTGGGCATGCCACGTTTCTTCCTTTTCTTTGTATTTATGTTGGTTTTGGCTGTATATTTGTTCCTTTTGTTCAATTAAGCTCATTTGGTCCTGAAAATACAAAAGGAAGACAAAAGCACACTTTTTCCAACATTAGTACTAAAAAGGGGTTAGTTTTATGCCTCATTTGATGTAATTTATATGTTGCATTTTACACACATCAATCACCTTCAACATAAGTAACTAGTTATTAAAGTCATTAATACAAAACCAAATAAAAAGTGCAAAAGATTAGAAATAAAAAGTATTATACTAGACACTTTGTCTTCACCAAGTGATGTAAGAGACTTAGGCAAACATGGCCTTGATTGTCAAGAACTCTTACGATCAATCTTGGATCCCGAGACGACTCACACACTCTACGATGGACAATGGATGATGGTGGTGGATGATGGTGTTGTGATGGTGGTGGGTGGTGGATGAAGTGTGAGAGATGTGGTGTGCCAAGGGATGAGTTGAAATGAAACCAAGCACTCCTATTTATAGGCTGAACAGAGGGCTGGGCACGGCCCCGTGCCTGTCTGACACTCTCTCCCTTCATTAATTGTAATTCGCAATTACAATTAATGCGCCTGCTGTACTTTCGCCACGCCCCCGTGTTCACTGGGCACGACCCCGTGGTGGGCAATAGAAGCTTCTATAGGTTTGTCTTTTCTGCTGCTTCTTGGGCACGGCCCCGTGCTGGCTGAGCACGGGGCGTGTTCAGTCTTCCGCCTTCTCTATTTTGCTTGGGAAGATGCCGTTGATGGGTCGGGCAGTCCACTTATGTTCCTTTCCTTGTATTTATGTTAGATTTAGTTGTCTTTTTGCTTCTTTTGTGAATTTGAGCTCATTTAATCCTGAAAATACAAAAGGAAGACAAAAACACTCTTTTTCCAACATTAGTACTTAAAAAGGGTTAGTTTTGTGCCTCATTTGATGTAATTTATATGTTGCATTTTACACACATCAATTCACCCCTACACAAATCACCACAAAGGTGATTCGAAGGGTCGTGAATGATAAGGATTCACCACTACACAAATCATCAAAGTGATGATTCAGAGGGTCATGAATGTTAAGGGAATGAAACTAACTAATTCAAGCTTAATTTAACAAGTATAAACAGAATTTAAATGGGTGTTTGAACCCAAAACTTTGATAGAAATCCCCTAAACACAAACCTACAACCATAGACTAAGTTGTGAGCTTGGTGGGAACAAGATTCCATCAAGTTTTCTACCAAAACATGAAGATTTAAAAAGATAAAAATGAGCAGAATTTTATATGCATTTTGGACCTCAAAAATGGTGAGGTTTCACCTTAGTTTGCCCAAACAAACTTGTGAAAACCTTCCTAGAGGTTATCCAAGTGTTTTAAAAGAAAGAACAAGGAAGAAGTAGAAGAAGTGAGTTAAACTCATCTGAAAAGGGCTGAAAGTTTCTGATATTGTTGCTAAAACTCAGCTGTGTTTAGGGAGTGTTTGAGAGTGTTTAAGTGTTGTAAAAAGTGGGGAAAAGGATGGGGAAGTGTTCCTTATATAGGAAAGGGATTAGGGTTTTAATGGGTTGGGATTTGGATGTGTTTAGTGGGCTGTTTGAGCATTAAAAAAAAGATTTAAGGCTGATGCAAGGCTGTTAACAGCCCTAAACTTTTTACTTCTTTTTTTTACATTATAAGACATGTGCTTGTTGTTATTTAATGTGTTACAAGATGTTTATTAAGTATCTAACTTGTAACAAGGTCCAAAATGTATAAATAACATGTTCTAATTAATCAAAAAGTGTGATAAAGTAGGTATGTATAACACATCAAATGTAACAAGTATGTATGGTTTATAGTTAGGTATAACCAAGTGAAAAACATATAACTTAGTCTTGTAATTGGATAATCAAGCGTTGGAATGTATGGAAATTCAAGGATTACGAATATTCGATAATTGTTTACGAGTTAAGCTTACGTTTATGAGAATTATGAATCATGTATCAAACGAATGCATGTATAAACGATGTACATTTCATATAAAAGATTCATTTCATTACGATTAAAGTCTCGGATTTACAATGGCTTGAAACAAAGTACGATTACAAAGGAAACGAGTTTCCGAAAATAGAAATACGATACAATCTTTCTAAAAACAGAAAGCTGCTAAAAGCGAGGCATTACATGAAATGCACACTCACACACAACTTCCTTGTGTCATATGCACACTATTTTTGTCATGGTATTAGAAGTCATAATCAGTGTTGTAAGAATCGGTAAGCGTTAGCGATTAATCAGGATTAATAGGGATTAATCGGATTGGGAATTATATATATATAATTTTTAGTTTTATATAGGGTAAATTACACTTTTCGTCCTTTATGTTTGTATTAGATTGCAATGGATATCATTTAACTTCAATAATTATAGTCACAGTCTTTTATTTGGAAAAGTTGTTACATCTTTCGTCCTTTAGTACTAACCAAGTTAGAATTTTGAGTTAAGTCTAGTCATGTGACTTGCACAAGAGGGTAGTTTCATAATTTTACTAATTTAAAAAAAATAATAAATTATATATAGCATATAAAACCCTAAATCTTTCTCTCGGTTATCTCTCCCATCCCCTCTTTCTCTCTTCAACCACTATCACAACTCTCCCATCCCCTCTAATCTCTCTCTCTCTCTCTTCAACCACCATCACAAAAACCAACAAATCCAACCCCACCACCGAATCAAGCCCAACCACTACCACCCTCCGTATCCAATTAACCCCACCACTACCAGATCCAGCCACCAAAAACCCACCACCACACCACCAATCGGCAGCCGAACCACCATGGCCCACAACCACCATCTTTTTTCTCTGGCCAATAAGCATCAGATCTGCAGAGTGTGTGAATATATGTGTGTGTGTTTGGTTTTTTCATCCTCCTCAACCCCAAATAATCAAATCACTTTCATCCTTCATCATTCCAACAATCTCATCTCAGTATGTGCATAAGTAATTTAACATTCAAACCCTAAACCGAACCAGAACCCAACACAACAATGGCTCGAAGAACCCACTTAACAAATCTCAGAACCATATCAAACTTGATCTGAGCGAACTGGGTGCAAGAAAAGAAGGCTGACTAGACAACCCCAAATCTTCTCTACGCATTCGATACAGATTCTCTTGCAATCGTGAACCGCCACTTCCTCCTTGTTCTTGAGTGGTCTCACGATTCCGCTCCTGCTTCTTTTCGGGTCAAGATCCGACCCACTCCGTCCCCGATTGAAGCAGAGTATGTGTCTGCACTTGAGTGGATGGTTGGTGTTTGATGATATTTGGGTTATTACTGTGGGAACATCTTGTGGATATTTGTTGAGTGGCTGTTTGGAGGTTGGGTTGTGGAAAACAACAGTAGTAGTGAGGAAATCGGTGGTTTTTTGCAGTGGTGGTAGCTTTAGCCGGTATGGTGGCGGTGTTCAGTTAAGAGAGAGAGAGAGAGTTGTGGTGATGGTGGTTGCTGGTGGGTGGTTTCAGATTTGGTAATGGTGGTTGTTGGTGGGTTTAAGGGCCGTGGCTGTTGGTTTGTTTAGAGAGAGAGAGAGAGAGAGAGAGAGAGAGAGAGTGTGTTCAAAGTGTGAGAGAGAAAGAGAGTAAAAGAGAAAAGAGGTGTTTATATTTGATCTTATTTGCTTTTATTTATACTATAAATAAGCAAAAAGACTAAACTGCCCTTAAGTGAATAGACTTAACTGAAAATTTTAACCTTCTTAGTACTAAAGGACGAAAGATGTACTGAGTTCTCCAAATAAAGGATCGTGACTGTAATTATTGAAGTTAATGACTATCCATTGCAATCTGATACAAACATAAAGGACGAAAAATGTAATTTACCCTTTTATATATACACGCACATTTTTGTATGTAATTTTTTAAGTAGACATGTTTTCCCTTGTTAACCCATTTTTTTAAGATAATTTGAGGGAATTTATAAGGTTTGTCAATTTGGCCGAAATCCGGTCAGAATAGAACCACACTTGACCGTCTAGCAATTAATCGGCTATTACTCGATGAACCTTTAATTAGTAGTGACTAATTAGAGCATAGACGAGATTTTTACAACTATAATAGTATGGTTTTTATGTTAATTCCCTGCGTCTAATAAAGAATTGACTCGTGTCAAAAATCAAAATAAAATATGAAGAGGGATAACAATAAGTTATATAATATATCAAACTTTAAATAGCTAAAATTACTTTTTAGGTTGACATTTTAAATATGTTGTGTCATCCAATACTAATGAATTGTGTGTTGTTAGGTATACCAAACATAATAGGATATCTTTGAAGTTTAACACACATTTTAAAAATAAGTAAAGTAATATCATATATTTGAAATTTAGCACACAAGTGTTTACTCTATTATTTTTCTCTCTTATCAACAAAATACTTTAAACAACTTGTGTAACTCAGAGCGAGGAATCCGCTAGGCATTTGTTCTGTTTCTATTACATTGTTGCTCGAATTTGGCACTATGATGGAACTTGGTGCAGAGTGGCTCCATTCGTTGCATGTTCGGTTGGAGACCTTTTGGAAAAATAGAAATCGGTAGGTTTAACTGGAGGTGCTAAGGAGGGCTTTGAATGTATTGTTAAGGTGGGGTGTTGGTGTATTTGGCGTGCGAGAAACAAGTTAAAGTTCGAGAATAAACAGAGTCGGGTGGAAGATATAATTAAGGATGTGAAGACTACGAGTTTTTTGTGGTATAGCAATAGATCTAAATCTAGAACAGTTTCATGGAATGATTGGTGTAACTTTGTAATTATGTAAGTGTTTGTGTGTTGGGCTACCACGTTTTGTGGGTTGGTTTTTGTTAATAAAGTTCATGTTTCAAAAAAAAAAAAAAAACTTAGGTTTTGTATACCTTATAACGTTTAAAGGTAATATATATACATATGTATAAACACACAGATTAAACTATACATTTAAAACTAGAACCTTAAAATGCAACATATTAAAAAAATAACTATAGACTTCAATATATTTTTGTATTTTGTTAATCAACTAGAAAAATATTATATATTTAATAAAAATACTAAGCAATAAGTGTAGGCTTCAAAATAGGTATGAACAAGAAGTTTGATCAACGTTTTAGGTATAAATTAAATGCTTTTCGAAACGTCAATCCACTCGTTGGTTGCATCCATCTGTTTTCCCAAACATCATAGAAGTATATACTTTGCAAATTTTAATATGAAAATAATGAAAATCAAATTCACTATGCACATGTTATAATTAATTCACTATGCACTAGTAGTATTCAGTATTCACTATCAACATGTTATCAAATTCACTATGCACATGTAGAATTCTTAAGCACATTTTACGGAAATTTAGTTGGAATCGATTCGGCTTTTTATTGTATTTAGTAAAGCTCCGACACTTGGTATGGCAATTGAAAAAGAGAACCCAAAAACATAGTCATGATATGCTCAAAAGGGTATTAATACGTGTTTTACATCAATAAAAAAACAAACACCGGTAACGATGACGTACTGAATACTAATATTATTGGGATGGTATCACTAGGGCTGTGCAATGGTTCAGAACCGGACCGAACCGAACCGAACCGGGACCAAACCGTAACCGTTTAGTTCTAAATATAAGAACCGGAGCTGAACCGTATTCTAACGGTTCCGGTTCAGTTCGAAACCGGGTTAAACGGTTCTAGCGTAAACGGTTCTTGCCAGAACTGGTTGTCAATTAAATTCTAAAACTAAGAACAAAATAAAAACAATTAAAACAATAAACCATTTAAAACATATAACTAAGAGTTGCAACATCCACAATTCAAATTAAGAAGAGTAAAATTAGCAACAATAAATGTTTTAAACCGAAAGTATACAATTTAGAAATCCAAAAGTTAATTAAAAAACTCTTAATTAACCATCACAAAAACTTCATTCAAACATTATGTCAAAACTATTTTAATATTCTTTAATACTAGATACATTTTTAAATATAATTTTTTAAGTTTAAATGAATTAATAGGGTTTTTAAATATATTATTTAAAGTTTAAACCCAAACGGGTTCTAGTGGCTCTTTAAACAGAACCGTCGGTTATAACCGGAACCGAACCGGGAACCATTTTCTCCCAAACTTAAGAATCGGAACCGGACCTGAAATACAACAATACGGTTCGGTTCTGTCGGTTCCGGTTCGGTTCCCCGATTCTAGCGGTTCAGAACCGTAAATTGCTCAGCCCTAGGTATCACCTTGGTTCTTCACGATATCCATATGGTACCAACACTCGCTATAACTTATGATACAAAATTCAATACCCTAATGATGCAACTTTGTCTCCGACGAAATTTGTACTGTAAGCCATAAAAACGAATAGTAGTATTGCTATCGAAGTTGTTCGGACGATGCCAGCTCAGTTTGTAATGGTAAAAAACAACAAACAGTTAGATTTGACTCGTTTAAGCACGCTACAACAGAGTATTTGAACCTTTGTTGCATTATATTACTATAATAACGAAAATGATAAACGATCTCAATTTAATAAGAACAAAAAACTAAATACGAGTAGTTTTGATAACATATATGTAATTGTATATCACTACTCGCAACTCCGTTTGAAAAAATATATATATCGAAATGTTGATAAAATAGAAATACAATTTCACAAACTATGGTATATTAAAAGCTAAAAGAGAAAAAAAATATGTATAAATTTATTATACTACAATAATGGGTAAATTACTTTTTGAGTCCATGTGATTTAGGGGTTTTAATCACTCGAGTCCAAAATCAAAATGTTACGCCCCGAGTCCCTATAGTCACTTTTCTTAACCATTTGACTCCAAATTTCTAACATTGTTAGAGTTATTCTGTTAACTTTTGTTAAATGACCAAATTAACCTTGTACTTAAAAAAACCATTTTATTATTATTAAATATATAAACATATTTCATCCACTCACATATCTCTCTCTATCTCCAGATTCACACACTCTCTCTCTCTCTCTACCTAATCACTTTATCTCTCTTATCTTTCTCTCTCAACAAAACAATCACCACCATCACCACCCCACCACAACCACCACCATCACTGCCACACCAACACCACAGCACCACCACCTAAACCAACATCGTAGCACCACCACCATTGTAGACCCTCCGCCACTGCTGCACCAGATCGGAAAACTCCACCACCGCTGCAACTCCCTCCACCACCGCACCACCTCCTCTATCGCTGCAACTCAAGAGAACCAAACTTCCAACTGGATTGAGGCTTTTAAGTTTTAACACGACAAGAAACAAGAATTCAATATAATAACGGTCAGCCATGGCATCAATGAGGTTCGTCGCTGCGGCACAACCGTTTTTCAAAAGAGTAGTTCAAGCAATACCCAACCCTAGCTTCACCTTCTTCAACAATAAGTTTCACCCCTCTTTATTTCATGCTCCTTTGACTTCTTCAGGTTTCATCATCGTTCCTTATCAAAATTATAGTGATTACAGTCATGATTTGAAGAAATTTATAACCTTTTTTGTTTATTTTAACATTGATTAATCATGGGTACATCTAAATTTCAGCTATTTTGCACTGAAAGTTATTAATTGATTACCCTTTGACTTTGGAAGTCAAACATTTCACCACTAAACTTCAAATTTATATGGGAATTTTCATAGTTTCCTGAAAACAGTTCCAGATACTAGAAGAGTGTATAAAAGGAATTTAACATGTGAACATAATTGTTGGGGAGGTAGCAGTAGTGGGATGGTGGTGGCAGTGGGATGGCACTGGTGGTGGCAGTGGGGTGACACTGGTGGTGGAGGTGAGACGGTGGTGGTGTAGCGCCCTGCTTTTTCGTACTTTCCATAATTAGAAGGTCCTGCTTGTATTTCTATTTTTGGAAGTCTTGTGTTCTTGTAATCGCTCTTTCGTTGTAATCGTTGTAAAATCCGAGACTTGAATCATAAATAAAAATTCGTATTTCTTTAACTTCGTGTTATACATACTTCATACATGTTCATACGTTTAATTTCGTGAAACAATTTATACATATTCGTAATTCTTAGAAACTATGTGTTAAACTTGTAAATTCGTGAAATACATGAATAATATGTCTTTTGCATGCATACAATACTTAAATACGACATTCATATGCTTAGTCATACTTCCTTATGTTTGTTTTATGTTAATTATACTTGTTACATCCTTATAATATGCCTTTGTATCATAAACAACCCTCAAAACACCTAAAAACCTATTAATAAACATGAGGGGCCAATTATGTCAAAAATTAAAACACAAACCTCACCAGGCCAAGGCCTGGCGGGCCACGACTCGCCCCACGACCACCTTCGCTGGCCGCGAGCCAGCTGGATCCGAGACCAGCCTTACCAGCTCGCAGGTTGGTCAATTTTTCTTGGGTTTTGATTGGTTTTAAGTGTGTTTTTAACATTTAAACCTCACCAACCCAACCCTAATCCATCCTCTATATAACTCAAGCCTCCTGCAAGCATTTTCCACTTTCTAAACACTCTCTAATCACTCTCAAACTCTCAAAAACGTAGCTGAACTCAGGAGCTAAGGCAGATTGCTATCTTCTTACAAAAGTGAGCATAACTCACTCATCTCTTAACCTTTTGCTTTGATTCTTTTTCCTACTTTCTTGGATTGACCTTAGGAACATTTCCACAGGTTTTCCATGGAAAACAAAGGTCTGGAATGTCACCAAAAAGGCTCCAAAGTGGACTGAACTTTCTGTTTTTTATTCAAACTTTGTTAAACTTAGTTAAACTTGAGTTATCTCATCTCATACCTATGTCCTTATGCTCATAATCAGTTGAATGGTTTGTTGGGCTTAAAAACAAGGCTGAGACATGTAAAATCAGAGGTGTAAACCTCATAAACTTTCTGTTTTGTTTAGGGTTTTTACCCACAAGTAGTGTTCAAGCTCGAAGCTTGATGTTTGTGTGATTATAGGATAAGCTTGGGCTATCCTACTTGAAAATCCACACATTGTTTGATGTTTTACTTAAAATAGTTGTAATTATTTCAATCTTTACTTGTATGTTCTTGACCCTCCTTGTTATTCATAACAACAAGTGTAGTGGTGAACAAAGAGGTACCTAAATGGAAGACTTGTTCTTCCTACCTCATGCATGAATTATATGATACAAAGAGGTTCCTAAATGGTGGATTTATCCTCCTACCTCCTACTTGACCTATATGATATAATGAACACTAAATAATACTTATATATTATCCAAAGAATCGAACCTTTGATGATGAATTAGTGTTCATTTGTCAAAGTACTAGATTACATTATCTAAGACTTAATCACTTGTTATGATTCTAATGGATATTTTACCCATGAAAACATTCTAACCCTTGGGGTTTCATAGTGTCAAACAAGTATTATATGACTAGATGCTTACTTTTCCATATGTTATTTTCATGTAATTTATATCTCCAAATCTATAATCTTCAGTTAGAATCTCCATACTCATCCACCTATGTTTCTTCGTGTAGAAGGACAAGGTGCTCCAAACTAATCTACCAACAACTCTCGCGGGATTAACAAGTGGAAAGCTTGCAAAACCGTGAGTATACTTGACCCATTTTATCGTTTTTCGCACTTTTGGGTGTAACATGTTTTTATATACAAAACACACTTAGTATACATATTCTTATGCAATTACACAATTAAACAATCCAATACATGCTTACTATTTGTTATGCTTGATTCGTGTTTTCTGGGTGATTCTTATGTGATGAACTTGTCATTAGCTTCGTACGGGCCTCCACTTAACATGTATAACGCTATAGGAGTAACGCACCACCCGTGAACGAGATGTCATGTTAAAATTTCATTCTTTATTGCGTAAACAAAGGGTTGACTAGAAATATTGCATGCCTTGCTATGTTGATCTTGAATAACCTAAGTTGCCATGTGGATTCATTTTTAAACTTTTATACTTATACTTATACTTATACTTATACTTAAACTTGTATACTCGCCTTTGCTTTTGCATTGAACTTTATTTTAAACATGTTACAGTTTAAGGATGACGATGCTATAAAATGAAGTAGCAATGATGCCTAGATACACATTTAGACGTCTTAGGTTAAAATGTTGTATCAATTTTGTTCTTGTTATTATGTATTTCCATTGAACTTGTTGTTATTTGAAATTCTATGTAATGTTTGACAATTTGATTTATGAAATGAAAATGGTTTGAACTAAATATTGTCACCAATAGTGTTATGAAGTCTCTTGCAATCTCGTTTTCGTCCCACTCCGATGATTCCGCCATTGGTTAGGGTGTGACAGGTGGTGGGTGTTTGGAGGTGGCGGTAGTGCGATGGTGGTGGCAGTGGTGGGGATGATGGTGGGCAGTGGTGGGGATGGTGGTGTTGTTTATAGAGAGAGAAGAGTGTGTAACGTTGAGAGAGAAAGTGTGTGTAGGTGTGTGTGTAGGTGTGTGTGCTGGGGGGTGTGTGTGTGTTTTATTAAATATATGTAATTTATTTTTATATATGTTATTTATTAAAACTTTATGCATTAAAGACTTGTTCCTTGTACTCATGTGTATATAAGACTTGTACTTTGTGTGTAAATGACCAAATTACCCTCATAGTTAACAGACTTGGCGGATGGTGTTAGAAATTTGGACTCAAACGGTTAAGAAAAGTGGCTATAGGGACACATGGCGTTAAACATTTTGATTTTGAACTCAAGTGGTTAAAACCCCTAAAACACATGACTCAAAAAGTAATTTACCCAATAGTAATTAATTAAACCATAAGAGTGTTAAAATAAAATAACATTGGGTTCATGCATTGGCAAATCACATACATATGTTTACTAGATGTAAAACCCTTGTAAAAATACGGGTGGTTTTTAGAAAATTTACATATCACATTTTATTAAACGACGAATGACTATACATTTTTAAGGTTTTTTAAAAATGGATTATAAAGAAAGGAAATATCTTTTAAATAACAAATAAATAACAAACATGTTTAATCATTTTAAAACAATAAACCGAAACCTAAATACAATTGAGCATACATTGTTCTATATTAAGACTAACACGAGCAAATGAATAACAATCTTTGGTAGTTAAGCCGAAGTTGGTTATTAAACATACCTACATCACAACCTTCACAGATTTCCATGGTTGTAAATCTTGAAACATCTCTTGATGCAAGATCCTTCATTGTTGGGGTATAGCGTTCCATAAATCTTTCTTCTTCGTTCCTTAAAATACAACCTTCATCACAAGATCCTACAAAAGGAATAAGATGAACCTAGTTATGATATGCTTCAACTTATCTTTTATTGACACTGATGACAAAAACCACACCAACCTTCAATACTAAGGTTGTTGGTGCATTTATGTCTATCGCCTCCGTCAATACAGATCGTAGCAATAAACTGAACTAGTCAAAGCTTTATATTGTAATAGTTAGGAAAAGGCAAGGTGGCAATATTGTAATTAATGAGTTTTCTCATTAAAGCCTTGGCCTACTCAAAAACATTGTTGTTGTGATGCAGGTCATAGCATCAACCTTACCCTACTAAAAAACATTGTAACTCGAGCGGATTGCCACCCTATTAAAAAATATTGTAACTCAAGCGGATTTCCACCCTACTCAAAAACATTGTAACTCGAATGAGTTGCCACCCGATCCTAAGCATTCTATTTGTTGTTGTGATTCAGGTCATAGCATCAGATACCCGCCCGAGCCGATCCCCACCCGATTCAAGACACATTGCCGCCCGAGCCAATCCCCACCCGATTCAAAATACTTTGCTACCCAAGCGGATCCTCACCCAATCCATTGTCACAAATTCATTCTGTTGACTTTTGTTGACTCACACTGATCATTGTTGCTTGATTGATTCAGGTAATTCAAGGAGATAACATCATGGCTGAAATCAAGAAGAAAACACGAGAAGAAATTCTGAAAGAGAAAACCTACAGAGAAAGATGCATTGTGGGATACAGAATCGAAGATATGGAAAAAGAGTATGGAAAAGCAATAAGCAACAAAAGATGGGATAAGAAGAGAGAGTGTTATGTGAACATGGATGGTGAACCGGTTGTCCAAGTGAAATAGTTTTTGATGAAGTTCTTGCAGTAATTCCTCTATCTGGCGAGTATTATTCTAATGCTGAAAAAGACAAACACTATAAGAAAATGCTAGATAAAATTATCAGAGATGCGATGACATCAAGTCTGAGGAAGAGGGATGAAGAAAGAATGAAGAAAAACGTTGAGTGTATGGTGGATGAATTGAAGAAAGTGACTGAAGAAGTAAAAGAAAAGGAAGAGAAGAAAGAAGAAAAAGTTAATGTGAATGAAGAAATTGTAAAAGAAGCTGCTACTGAAAAATAGCAGGTTGAATAAGAAATGAAGAAGAAAGAAGAAGAAGTGAAAAATGAGAGTTTGGAGGTTGCTGGTAATGTTGGTGATGAAGCTGATGTTGAAGAACAGAAGAAAAATGCTGATCATACAGAAACAGCAGAGAACACCGAAGTGCCAATCACTGAGGTAAATTCTGATTCTGAAATTAGAAATAAAAATGTTGAACAGTGCAAGAAATGCATGGAACCATGCAGTGCTTGTACTGAAAAAGATAAAAAATTCAGAACAAGAGATCTAGAATTTACTAAAATAGAAAATGTTTTCAAAGAAAAATGCAAAGAAATGTTAGAAAACGAAAAGATTTTGAAAGACAATGATGAAAAACTAACACAAAATGTAAGATTTTAGAAAAAGAAAATGAAAGTTTAAAAGAAAAGGTTTCGAAAATGACAGAAGAGTGTTTACAAAAGGAAAATGCATGTCAAGAAATGAAAAAGGAATACGATTCAATAAAATTGGCCTATCACATAACGAAAGAGTCATATGAAAATGTGAAAAGTCAAATGAAACTTGTTTAATCAAGATTAAAATACTGTTCTGAAACAACTGATACTCTTAAGCGACAAAATGAAATAAAGCAACAAGTTGTAAATTCGTACATTGAGGATGTTGCTAAGCTAAAGCGTCAGATTGCTGATTTAGAACAGGATAACAACAAGTTAAAAAGTTATCATGCGTCATCATATGTGCTTGAAAGAATTTTCAACATAAAATCGGGTGATGATGATTCTGAGAAAAACAAAAAGAGCATTGGTTCTGAGTATCATCAAGTTCCTCCACCAGAAAAGTTTGCATTTTATGATGATGAGAAAGTCGAAAAAGCTTTCAACATGGTCGATTAATTGCCAGATAACATTGACGTAACCTATTCCAAATCTGATGATTCAAGTGATTCAGAGGTGGTAGGTAAGGTCGTTGAAAGTGTGTTGAAAGAAGAGTCGGTTGAAACAGGTAAATCTGAATCACAGGATGAAAATGAAGGTAGTTTTCATGAAGAATATCTGAAAAATTCAAAATATAAGAAAATTTTGAATGATGATTCAAAAGGATTGGTTTATACCATGATTAGATCGGACAAATTATTCTTAGATATTGTATTCCCGATTCAGAATGTGATTTCAGAAAAGATTGACAAAGTTTTCAAAATGATTGAAATTGAAAAATCTGAGATTTCAAAGTTTGCTGGAAAATGTCACAAAACTTTTTATAACAAACCTGGTGTCAAGAAGAAAAACATGAATGCTGGGTTGGGTTATAAGAAGAAACAAAGTTGGAAAAGAAATGAAACGTCAAATTATCAAACAAAAATGAATTTTGTTCACGGAACAAGTTCCGAAGAAGAGAAAGAACTCAAATTTAGACGACAGTCTAATGAAGAGTTATATGCTCAGAAAAAGCAACAACAACAGGCAAAGATGTGTCGAAGAGAACATCTTTCAAATGTGATCAAACTGGACATCTTGCTCGCAAGTGTCCAAATCTGAAACCTGTTGGTGTTGAGACGAAAAAGAAGTCTGATGTTGTGAATCAGAAGTCAACTAAGTTTGATTCAAAGCAAACTTGGAAGCCAAAAATGTCAAAGGCTGACTCACAACAAACATGGAAACCAGTGACACCCAGATTAAGAACAACACAAAGTTGGAAAACAACGGTTGATGCAACAAAACCAAACCAATTTTGGAAACCAAAAGTTGTTGTTGAAAATCAAAATGTTCAAAAAGATTCACATTTTTACAAAAGAGGTGCTCCAAAAGGTCAAACATGGACAGTTAAGAAACAAGTGACTTCTGTGAATGACGAAAAAGTTGAAGTCAAAAATGAAAAAGTTTGTTCTCAAAATGACAAAGATTTTCCAAGATTGAATGAAGCTTATTGTGTTGAAATGCCTAAGGTCAAACAGACCTGGGCTAACTTGTTCAAGTGATTAAATTAAGTTGAATGTGCAGGTGCTTCCGAAGAAAACTGAATGTCATCAAGAGGAGTGTCGGAGCAGTCTGGCACGAGAGAAGGAGGCTGCTGGTCCCTGCAACTAAAAACAGGGAGTTTGTTCGTTTCTGTATATAAATAAACCATATTTCAAAAACCCTAAAAATTAAAAAATTTAAAAACCAAAAATATGTTTGTTTTTAAATCTTGTCAAAAATTCAAAAATTTACAAAAATATGTTACTTGAATATGCCGAAACCCTCACGGTGGAACAAACATGATTAATTTCACGAGATTGAAAAACGGTTTTCAAACTGTAAAATATCCATGTGTTGTAAATCATGGGGGTACGTTATATTTTCTGCAAAACAGAGCATGTGAAGCAGAAAATAGATGGCGAGACAAAGCTATCTACATCAGTTATCAAATTTTCTTTAAATGGTTTTAAATTTTAGGGGGAGTAAGAAATTTTCAGAAAATCCAAAAACATTAGAAAATTTGAAAAAGCCAAAAACATGATAAAATTTAAAAATGAGTTTTTATGTAAAAAGAGGAAATGATAGTACATCAGTAGACAATCACAGTACGCTAAAGAAATGGAAAGTATAATGTGATAAACGGTCCCACTGATGATATGCCAGTAGGTTTTTACACGCTTAGTAGATTGTTTTCGAGATATAAACCTAAATATCAATACTTACTTATCTCGTGGGGAACATCTCTCGGATATATGGGTAACCCCCGAAATCTTGTTTGAGAGATTGCCTGATTCTGAGATACTAGGTCTTTATACTGTTTGATATCTGGGGTATTATATCTGGTCTTCTGATACTACGGAAGCAATGGCCTAGACCTCGTATAATACTTTACGCGCTTTAAAAAGCTTACCCTCTGCACAAAAATTGAAAAATATCGAAAGATATGAATCAATTGCAGTTGAAGAAAAGATTCTCTAAAGGGAACACACCTAAAGTTGAGCCTTCATCTCTTTGACTGAACGAAAGTTCATACCTGAGCTCTCAAGGTCTCGCACTAACCCAGAATACAGATATCAAATTGGTATACTCACCTGTAAGACTGAATCTAGGGAATTTTGATACGGGAGTATATTCTGAGGTGGGACACGCGAATAAGTCAAGTCCTTAAAACACTAATCTCGTATCTCGAATCAATTGAACTTTGTGTGAAAATTTAAGTGGATCAGTATACTGACAATCTAAGTGAATCGTTTAGAACTTAAAGTGTTTAAAGCTCAACGGTGCTAGTGATTTGTCAAAAACTGATATGATCCTCTGACTCGAACTCAAACAAAAATACTGTCTGTAAATATGTTTGTAAATATTTCTTTACTGCTTTATGTTTCAGAAAAATACAAAAAGATTTTGATTTCATTTTATTTTCGACAACCAATGTTTGGGATGCCGAGTTTCAAAATCTGAGTATGCTGATCGTGTATCTGAAAATAAAACAAGTTCATTAATTTGAAACTTGAATTTTTTAAAATAAAAAATCAAAAACAGTTTGTGAAATCTCCAAGGTCATTAATTTGGACTTGGATGATTAACTGTGAGGGATTTGGATGCTTATATTGTAAAAATCTGTAATGAAAAAGAGCCAATTTCCGATCTTGTTCGCTAAAACTGCCAAATCTATGAAGATTGTTGATAGGGGAGAAAATCAAGTATTTCTGGATATATTCATATTATTATATTTTAGAATCAGGATCTTGATTTAGAAAGTTTAATAGAGCCAGGTTACGATTCCTGGACAACTGAAAATGCTTTCACTGTAAAATATTTTGGCATATGTTGAGAAAGCCAGGGCATTAATCCTGGACATTCAAAACATTGTTACTTATAAATGTTTGAGTGTTGAAGATATTGTACCAAACTACGATCCCAATAGTGGAGTCTAAGGGGGAGTCTGAAGACGAGCTCAACGCAAGGGGGAGCGTGCATTCAAGGAGCTAGGTAACTATACTGAAGAAGCTTGTAACCGGAAAGCCCGGTGTCGATCCCAAAAGCACGGAAGCTTGGAGAAAGGGGGAGCCTGAAGAGTCTACTGAAAGGGGGGAGCTGAAGCTCAAGACAGATCCACGGGGATTCTGTTCGAGAAAGAAGGGAGTCTGTGTTGCTGAAGATGATAAAGCTTTCAAGAAGACTCAAGAGAGAGAGATAGTCAAGACGCTACGAGATTGACTGCGGCAATATCCAAGGGGGAGTCTGTTGGTGCATTTATGTCTATCGCCTCCGTCAATACAGATCGTAGCAATAAACTAAACTAGTCAAAGCTTTATATTGTAATAGTTAGGAAAAGGAAAGGTGGCAATATTGTAATTAATGAGTTTTCTCATTAAAGCCTTGGCCTATAAATAGAAGTCTTAGGGTTAGACTTAGAGACTTTTGCCATTTGGAGAGTTGGAGCTTATAGGCTAGAGAGAGAAAGTAGAGAGAGAAAGGCAAAACGTGATTCATGGTGCTTTGTACGATTTCATACATTTTATAGAATCACAGATTGAGTATGGTTCTTGTGTGTTCGGTCACGTTCGTGTACGGATTCCGCACATCACACGTTCGATTCGCAATCGTTTCGGAGTTAAACCGGTCCTACAAAGGCACCCAACGTCATATATACCAGTTGAATGAAATTGTAGTACAGGTTCCGGTTGATATTATATTTTAGTTTTGGAGTTAAGTATTATAGGTATATACATAGATTATCATTATTTATATGGTCAAGTATTTGTCATGTATTGGAGGTAAAGTAATCCACTAACCTGAAGAATTCACCAATGCATAAATCATCAACATGGATGATTTGGATGGCCATGAGTACAAGTATGAAGAACACAAGTAAACTATCTAATTCACTAAGTAACCAAGTGAGTATAACTAAACGAGTGCTTCTAACATTGTTACGGTTGGAGACTTGGTGTAGTTTGTTCACTTTAGTACTTGGAAGTTACTCAGAGCTTTACAAGCTTAAGAAAATGGAGTGTGTGACCTCAAAGTTTCTGGAATCATACCTTAACACAAGTCCTCAACAATAGAACTTGTTGGTAACTCCGTTTGGTGTGCAAAAGTTCCAAGTAACAAAGTAAAGTTAAGACAAGTTTAAAAGTTTAACAAAAATCCTAACTTAGACCTAAAGAATGGTGACATACCATCTTCGTTTACTTTGGTAAACATGTGGTAATGCTCCCAAAGGTTATCCAAGGAAGGAGAAGAAGAAAAACAAGAAGAAAAGTGTAAGTAGGAAGACCAAAACTCACTATTTTGGTTCTTGAACTTTCTACCTAAAGTGGAATAATTGGAAGTTTAGATAGTGTTTGAGATTGATTTTGAAGTGGTGAAACTGTTTAGAAGGTGTTAGGAAGTGGGATAAGTGGTTGGGGTTTTAAATGAGTTGGTTGGGGTTTTAATTGAGTTGTTGGAAGAAAGGAGGAGGAAAATTCATTTTTGGTCCTTGCACTTGTGTGGTTTGTTATTTTTTGCAATAAACGCATAGTTAAGCATGTTTTTAGGGTTTTAAGGTGCAAGTATACGTGAATGATAATAACATGTATGAATAATTGATGTGTTAAGAATTGTACACATCTTCTATATCAAATAACCCCTGTTTCAGATAGATTGTGTGCGTTTCTCTGTTGTATTTGATACTGATTTGATAAAATTATAAATCTGCAGGAATTGGAGAATTATCTGTGGATTATGCGAGAAAACGATAAAAGATCGAAGAAGGAAACAATGCATCGGGAAACGTGCCAAAGAAAATCAAGAAACTGACCTAATTCATCCCTACGCACCGCAAGGATCATAAAGTTACGGTGCGCAAGGCAAAGAGACAAAATAAAAATTAGGTCAGAAAAGGCCCTACGCATCGCAACACCAACAGCGTAACGATGCGCAAGCACTTTATCAGAAAAGGTCCTACGTATCGCAACACCAACAGTGTAACGATGCGCAGCCCCTTTTATCAGTGGGCGAGTTAGGTCAAAAGGCCCTGCGCATCGTAGCACTTACACTGCTACGATGCGTAGGGGTTGAACAGTGGCTGAATGGTTCAAGTATAAATAGCCATGCATGTTTAGTCGAAAAACACACCATCTCTACTCCGAAATCTCTGTTCTAAGTCAGTTTGTAGTCGAGTTTTACCACCTGGAAGTGCCGGTGAAGTACCTCGGAACTCTCGAGACGTCTGGAGGCCGTCGGTTCTAATCCTAATCGACCCGAGTCGGTTAATTCTCGAAATTTCCATTCTAGTAAGTGTTGTTATTATGTTTTCAGTAGTTGTAATGCTTGTTGTAAGTGTGTTATTGTATAATATGTGTAACTAAACTTATAAACTACCTGGGTTATGATGAAATAAAGGATTGTAATGCTTGTTTGATGTAATTTCAGTTATTTTATGTGATTTACAGAATTTAATCTTTGAAATTAATCTTGATATTGCATGTTGTTATAATTTTGATTTAATTATTTGTTGATAAATTCACCAAGTTTATAACATGAAGAAATTCCCTTTAAACTTAGAATTTAATTTAATTTGTTTATCTTTCAATTTACGGGTTAAATATTGTGTTGAGAAATTGACCAAGTCTAACAATAATTCAAGTCAAAATAATAAAACATGCATCTTTACCTCATGATTAGAAATATGATTAGGGTAAGCCAGGTTATTAGCTAATCATTGGTGGGTAATTTGGGTAATCGATAACTCGAACTCTTTTATTACATCGTGATTAAGGTTTCTTGGGATTTTAATTTTCAAAGATTTGTTCGCTTTACGGGTTTAAAAGATCGTCTCACAACATAGTCTCTGAGGTTCCAACGGTTGGATTCACGTAGGATTTGGTATCGATAGCTCGAGCCGGTTCGTTCTAGCATTTCACATTTCGTCTTTATCTTTTGTTTAAGTTGCATCTCTAACGGGGGATTAATCAATTGAAAAAGATATTTAACTGTTATTATTATCAAACTAGCATTGCATGATTTTAGGGATTCTAAAACCCAGGTAGTCTGTTTATTATATCTGTAATTCCAATTATTTGTAATACATTGTAATTGTTACCTGTTGATTGTTTAATTGTTATTGTTGTTTGTTTAATTGTTAAATTGTGTTTGTATACTGTTTTATTTTCCCGTGAGTTTTATTTTATCAATGTTTGTTTTAAGTTAATACAAATTCATTTTAAATTAATATTTTTTATAAAACCAAAAATCACAAATCAATCTTTAAATCAATTTTCCTAAATATTCAATAAAGGTTACTTCCAAGATTTTTCGCAATAGTGTCCACGGATTGACATCCGGGCTTGCCAACAAAACTACACCGCGACCGGTGCACTTGCCGTTTGTGTGTGGTTTAGCTAGCAATTCCCATTTTAAAACTTGTAAGCAATTCAATCAATGATGTAATTATATCACGCTTTCCAATGCTTAAAACATATTTTGGAAATTATAATTACTATCAAATTCGCAACCACTCGCTTCACATCAAGTTTTTGGCGCCGTTGCCGGGGACACTAAGAAAAATTTTGAAATAACACAAGTTGTTGATTTAGTTGTTTATATTTTTTTTAGTTGACTTGTTTTATTAGAATTGTCATTTGCCTTTAGGTGCATTTGCTTCAAATTTGTGCCTTTAGGGTTAGATTTGCTTTAGTAATTTTAGTACTTGTATGCACAACACTCGTTCAAAAGGGCTAGCTTTAATTGTAATTTCGCCTGAGCCCGAACGAGACTTACACGAGCGCCTACGAAATATCCAAGACAGTAAGGAAAAAATGGCTGAAAACGATCCACCAATTAGGAGAGTTGTTGCTGACTACGCCAGACCGAATGCGGGAAATGGCCGATCCAGTATCTCTCGACCTGCTATTGAAGCCAATAGGTGGCAAATTCCACCTCAAATCATTTCGATGGTTACAAATACCATTCAATTCCACGGTTTACCTTTCGAGGACCCAAATGTTCACCTTTCACGCTTTTCGGCTATCTGCGATACATTTCAGGAGATAGGTGTTAGCGAGGACGCATGCAAATTGCGCCTTTTTCCATTTTCACTTGCCGATCGAGCTCATGCTTGGTTAGAATCCCTTCCTGCGGGATCAATCACCACTTGGGTCGGTATGAAAGAAAAATTCTTAGGAAAATACTTTCCTCCTTCCAAAATTGCTCGTCTGAGGAGCATGATTCAAGAATTTCGCCAAAAAGAAGGAGAGTCTTTCTACGAGACATGGGAGCGATTCAAGGAGCTGCTACTCAAATGTCCACACCACGGATTCGAGGATTGGGCCTTAGTAGAAAATTTCTACCATGGAGTGACGCCTGCCACACGGAACATGCTGAATACCACTGCTGGAGGAAATCTGATGACTGCTAAAACACCAGAGGAATGTACTGAGATGTTTGAAGACATTGCAATGAGTAGCTATGAATTTCCTGATTCTAGAAACTCAACCTCTACACACAGAGGAGTGCATAAAGTGGACGATACCACTCTAATGCAATCACAGATCGATGCTCTAAAGAAGAAGCTGAACGATATGGAGCTAAAGAAGGAACAATTGTGCGAGATATGCACAGGGAGGCATGACACAAACTCGTGTCCCATTGCCCCTACGGAGACAACAGAGCAGGTGGATTTCATAGCCAACCGAAATCAGACTAATTTCGGAGGAGGTTACAATACGAATTGGAGAAACCACCCAAACTTTAGCTGGAGGAACAACAACCCACCAGGGTTTCAGCCACGTCAAAATCTGTTTCAAGACACGGGAGCAGGACCAAGTGCAGGAACAAAGAACACAAACATAGAGGATATGCTGAAGAAAAGTCAGGATACACTATCTCAACAAATGCAGTTACTTACACAGTTCATCACACAACAAGAAACTCGATATCAAGAAACACAGTCGAAGTTCTTGGAAAATGATGCTTTCATGAAGAACCAAGCTACTGCACTACAGAACTTGGAGAGAACAGTAGGTTCACTGGCCGATCAGTTGAACCAAAGACCTCAAGGAGGTCTCCCGAGCAATACTGTTGGAAATCCTCATGCCACTGCAAAAGCTATTACTACAAGAAGTGGTAGAAGAGCTGTAGAAATTGAAAGAGAAGATGATGAAGATCCAGAGGTTGATGAAGAGATAGAAATGGAGACACCATCTGGAAATGTACAATCTAGGTTTCGCCCAGAAAGTACAGTACAACCCAGTAAATCTCCAGAGGAGAAGAAAGAAGAGAAGAAAGAGCCGATAAGGGTGTACAAACCAACACCACCTTATCCTGGGAGATTGATAAAAACAAAAGATGCGGAACAGTTTAATCAATTCATAGCAATGTTGAAGAAACTGCATATTAACATCCCATTCGTTGAAGCTTTGGCCAAAATGCCAAAGTATGCCAAGTTTCTAAAGGATCTCCTAACAAATAAAAGGAAATTAGAAGATCTTTCAACCATTACTCTGAATGAAGAATGTTCTGCAGTCTTGCAGAATAAATTGCCAGCAAAGATTGCTGATCCAGGGAGTTTTACCATTCCCTGTTTGATAGGAAATCTTACTGTTAGCAATGCACTTGCCGACTTAGGAGCCAGTATAAATCTTATGCCTTACTC
This sequence comes from Helianthus tuberosus, assembly GCA_030545235.1. Lineage (NCBI taxonomy): Eukaryota > Viridiplantae > Streptophyta > Magnoliopsida > Asterales > Asteraceae > Helianthus > Helianthus tuberosus. Next base: position 173,143,446 of record CM060353.1, on the reverse strand, counting down.
AATATTTGCAAAGCTTGACTTGGGAGAACCGTCTCCTACAAGAATGAGTATTCAGCTTGCAGATAGATCGATAAAATACCCAAGGGGCATTGTAGAGAATATGCTAGTTAAAGTTGACAAGTTTGTCTTTCCAGTTGACTTTGTTATCCTTGACATGGATGAGGACTCTGAAATTCCGTTAATTTTAGGACGGCCATTCCTTGTTACTGCACGTGCAATCGTTGATGTGTATGATGGCAAGTTGACTCTCTGTGTTGATGAAGATGAAGTCACATTTGACATTCAAAGATCAATGAGACACACTGAACAACATGACGATACTGCTTACTTTATTGATACTTTCATGACACATGTGGGAAGTTTTCTAAATAAGGTATGTGAGAGTAGTACTGCTGATATTTCTGAAGATTTAGAAGATACACCATCATCTGATAGTGAATCTTCCTCTGAGTCTAAAGATTGTGAAGTATTTGAAGTTATCGATAAAGACAATCCAAAAGAAAAACCGTCAGTTGAAGTACCGCCAACTTTGGAGCTAAAGAAGTTACTGTCTCACCTAGAATATGCATTCTTAGGTGAAGAATCACAATTACCCGTCATCATCGCTACAAATTTGACGGAGGATGAGAAGAAAGAATTGATGAGCGTTCTTAAAAAGCATAAGAATGCTATTGCGTGGAAACTCATGGATATCAAAGGCATAAGCCCGTCTTTTTGCACGCATAAAATTCTGATGGAAGAGGAGTATAAACCGGTGGTTCAACCACAGAGAAGGTTAAACCCAAACATGCAAGAGGTTGTAAAGAAATAGGTAATTAAGTTACTGGATGCAGGGCTTATTTATCCAATTTCTGATTCATCCTGGGTAAGTCCTGTACAGGTAGTTCCTAAGAAAGGAGGAATGACTGTTATTGTCAATGAGAAAAATGAATTGATACCTTCCAGGACTGTCACCGGTTGGAGAGTCTGTATAGACTACCGCAAGTTGAATGATGCCACGAGAAAGGATCACTTTCCTTTGCCATTCATCGATCAAATGTTAGAACGATTATCAGGGCAACAATTTTATTGTTTCCTTGATGGCTTTTCTGGTTATTTTCAGATTCCCATTTCACCTGAGGATCAAGAAAAAACCACATTTACATGTCCCTACGGTACTTTTGCGTATCGACGTATGCCGTTTGGATTATGTAATGCTCCAGCCACGTTTCAACGTTGTATGATGGCCATATTTCACAAAATGATCGAGGACTCCATGGAAGTTTTCATGGATGATTTCTCTGTTTTTGGGAGTTCTTTCGACATTTGCTTGCGAAATTTGGATCGAGTACTGACTCGATGTGAAGAAACGAACCTTATGCTAAATTGGGAGAAATGCCACTTTATGGTTCGTGAAGGAATAGTTTTGGGACACAAGATCTCACAAGAGGGGCTTGAGGTTGACCAAGCCAAGATTGAAATCATTTCCAAGCTTCCGCCGCCTACTTCAGTAAAAGCAATTAGAAGTTTTTTAGGACATGCAGGATTCTATCGTAGATTCATTCGTGATTTTTCAAAAATCGCTCGTCCTATGACTCAACTTTTAGAAAAAGACAGGCCATTTGTGTTTTCTGAAGAGTGTTTTAAAGCTTTCAAGTTACTGAAGGAGAGATTAGTTCAAGCACCTATTCTAATTTCTCCAGATTGGAGCATTCCATTCGAAATCATGTGTGATGCAAGTGACTTTGCAGTCGGTGCAGTGTTAGGGCAGCGTAAAGAAAAACATTTCCATCCGATATATTACGCTAGTAAAACCCTAAACGATGCACAAGAAAACTACACAACAACTGAGAAAGAGTTACTTGCAGTTGTGTTTGCATGTGATAAGTTCCGTTCTTACCTTGTGCTTTCAAAAACGATTATCTTTACTGATCATGCAGCCATTCGGTACTTATTTGCAAAGAAAGATGCTAAACCGAGGCTGATTCGTTGGATCTTATTACTTCAAGAATTTGATCTTGAAATCAAAGATAAGAAAGGAGCTGAGAACGTTCCTGCTGACCATCTGTCCAGATTGGAAAACCCTGAGTTAGAAAGAACTCGGGAGGAAAGAATAAGGGATGAGTTTCCCCATGAGTCATTGATGTTCATTGAAACTAAAGGTTTTCCTTGGTTCGCAGACATTGCAAATTACCTATCAACAGGAGATCTTCCAGCTGAAATGTCTTATCAACAAAAGAAGAAATTCTTTGCTGATATTAAATTTTACATTTGGGAAGATCCTTTCTTGTTCAGGGTAGGTGCGGATCAAATCATCAGACGATGTGTTACTGCACCAGAAACTATGAATATCCTTAAACACTGTCATGACAGAGTGACAGGAGGCCATTATGGAGCAAATTATACTGCCAAACGAGTGTTTGATGCAGGATTTTATTGGCCAACAATTTTTATGGATGCTCATGAGTACGTTCGTGGTTGTGACGCATGTCAAAGAGCCGGAAACATTTCATCCAGGAATGAAATGCCTCAAAATCCCATCCAAGTTATTGAAATTTTTGATATTTGGGGCATTGATTTTATGGGACCTTTCCCAATGTCAAGAGGAAATAGGTACATCCTAGTAGCCATTGATTATGTATCAAAATGGGTGGAGGCAAAAGCTTTGGCCACCAACAGTGCTAAGGTTGTAGTAAAATTCCTTAGAGAATTGTTTGCAAGATTTGGAACGCCTAAAGCGATCATTAGTGATCGAGGTACACACTTCTGTAACTCAACGATGGAGAAAGTATTGAAAAGATATGGGGTAACCCATAGACTTTCAACTGCTTATCATCCACAAACGAGTGGACAGGTAGAGAATGCAAACAGGGGTATTAAACGCATTTTGGAGAAAACTGTAGGACAAAGTCGCATTGACTGGGCTGATAATCTGGATGATGCACTTTGGGCTTTTCGTAATGCATATAAGACTCCTATAGGGACTACACCCTTTAGGATGATTTATGGAAAGGCGTGCCATCTTCCAGTTGAATTGGAACATCAAGCATATTGGGCTTTACGAAAAGTAAATCTTGATATGGATGCAGCAGGGAAGAAACGATTTCTCCAAATTCATGAGCTAGAGGAACTTCGTGACATTGCATATGAAAGATCATGGGCATATAAGGAAAAGACAAAGCAACTACATGATCGCCACATCAAGAGTTTGAAAGAATTCAAGTGTGGGGAGAAAGTATTGCTTTTCAATTCTCGTTTGAAGATGTTTCCAGGAAAACTCAAATCCCGATGGACAGGTCCGTTTCTAGTTACACAAGTTTTTCCATATGGAACGGTAGAGTTGGAAAATGAGGATGGACAGAAGTTCAAGGTTAATGGTCATCGTTTAAAGCATTACATTGGAAGACCAATTCCTGAACTGGTGGAGGAGCTGAACCTCCCTTTAGTGAAAACTTAAGGGTAGATAGTGAGTGGTAGGTAGTGTAAATATTAGGTTTGATTATGTATTTGTGTGAAAGTATGGATTACTTTAGATAGTTGGTATTTTAAATCAATTTTACGCTGGGGTTTCCTTGTTTTTGTGTATGCAGGTTTGGATCGTACCACCCATACTCAATCTCCATTCGGGTGATTTGGAGCTGCTACAATCTCAGAAACATTATCCTAAGTGTAAAATTTGGTTTAATTATGCATCCGTTTGATCTTAATCTTCTTTGTTGTTTAGAATTTGCAAAACCAGGATTACCTACGGAAATTAAGGAGAAAATCTTTCTCCTTAGTGCTGAGGTAAGAAAAGACTGGCGTCGTCAAGAACAGGTAACACCATTCTGTGGAACATCTAAAAGTGCGATGAAGCGGAGAGCTAAACGCTACGAAAGATGCATAGAATGTGGGATCTGGTCACACACAGGAAAATGTAAACGAAGTCAAACGGAATCCCAAAGTGAGTACATTCAATTAATGAGGGTGGGTGCAATTAGGCTAGATGCCGAACGCTCCACTAGAGTTGGAAGTTATGTACACTATAGGATTAAGCAAGACATCACGCACATTTTCGAAAAAACTGGACTTGATAAAAAGGCGTTACGAAAATCACTTGGTTTGTAAATTTTTATTGGTAAGTTTTTATAAATAAATAATTATTGTAAATATAAACTTGTTTAATAATTTTATATATATATATATATTGTTTAATACATTAATTATATATATATATATATAAAAATTCAGAAAAATTGCTACGCATCGTTACAATGTATATGTTACGATGCGTAGGTAAATAAGGCGGTTTAATGAGAAACATTGATACGCATCGTAGCAAACATAGTGCCACGATGCGTAGGCATTCTATCAGACCAAAAATAAAAACCCCCTACGGGGTTGTCTTCTTCCCCAAACAAACCAAACACCCCTCCTCTCTGCAAATCGCCATCACCACCACCATTCCATTAACCACCACCGTTTGGACTACCATTCTTCCGCCACCGCCATTATCTTCGTCACCATCATCACAATCATCATCACCATAAACCACCTCCATTCACCACCGCCAAACACCCTCAACCACCATTCTTCCGTCATCCGCCACTGTTAACCACCGCCATCACCGCATTCACCTCCGCCACTCACTCCCGTTGGACCACCAAACCACCGTCACGTCTTCCGTCGCTGAACCACCGCGAGCCGCCACCGGTCCACAATTCTACATTTTCTGATTTCTCGAACCTTAACTGACATTCAGGTAATAAATTTTATAAAATTTTAGTTTGGGTTCAGTCGGGTATACGTCCGGGATCGGGTTGTTTTGTTAAGTTTCGAGTCGGTTACGGGTCAATGTCGGGTTTGGTTTGGGTAATATTTAGTTTGATTGTTTTGAGTAGGATATGGGTCGGGTTCGTTTAAGTTAAAATATTTAGTTTAGCTCGTTTAGTTTAAAGTCATTTAATTATAGTGTTAATAAGTAAATCATGTCGTTAGATATTTTTGTTATTATTGTTTTACTATAGATAATGTGTCTAATACTTTTGTCGTTTCGTGTTAATTTTATAAGTTAATATAGTTGTAAATTATATAGATTAGGGTATTTAGCGTATTGTACATTTCGGACACGCACTCGGACATTGAAATTGAATTGAATTGAATTATCTATGCTTAAGTTTTATTTGCAGGATTCGCCGCCTCGCTTGTATTTAATCTAAATACAAAGCGAGGATTGGTGGTTTTCTTGTAAATACGCCGGGGTGCTGCCGAAATTTTGAATTTTTAGTTTTTATTATTTTATTGTTTAATAATTTGCGATCGCGAATGAAATGCTATACGATCGCAACGTCCGTTCCTAACACAACAAAAACACGTTTTTATTAATAATGTATATATTTTAATATTTTAATAAATAAAATTAAAAAAAAATAGAAAAACATTGAAAAACGTGTTATGGAACGATAAACTTCATAAAATCTGCAAAATTAACGATTTAAAATTTTAAATTGCAGATATGGCATCCACTTCCAGAGCCTCCCGCAAGAGGGGGCGTACCTCTGTTAGGGCACAGATACAGGAGGAGATTCCAGTTGAGGAGGTTCCTCAGATTCAGGCCCAGGTACAGGTACAGGAAGAGGGTCAGCAGCAGCCACGTCCTGCTAGAGTGATAGATTACGATAGTGAGGCTGCACTACCCGATCTTGGAGAGCAGATTCCTCCACAGGCTGATCTTCCTCCGATTGAGGAGAGTACACTGCTAGATTTCAGATCAGGATTCGAGGAGAGGAGGATCAAGGATCGATTGATTAGTCGACGTCCTCATGCAGCTAGGACGATAGATTGGACGCTGATGGGTACTATGGAGGTCAGACAGAGGTTGGAGACTCTACTCACCCCTAAATGGAGGAGACTTCTGGATGAGAGGCGTGAGTCTTACTTGGAGCTCACCATTGAGTTCCTTTCTACATTCGTGCTTGATTCAGCGCGCCTCTCATCCCCTTCAGCGGTGAGTTTTGCATTGGGACGGCAGACACATACCATGTCTGTGGCACAGTTTGCCGTCCATATGAGGTTGTACACTGAGGAGGAGACCACCCAGCCTATCTTTACTGATAGTCTGATGGGGTGGTCAGACAGGGAGATTCCACGCTGTGTCACTCATACACAGTTGATGGAGTTCTGGACCACCATAGCTGATGGTGTATTTATTTCAGGGATCCCTGCTTCACAGATTCGTGATCCTGTTATCAGATTTATTCACAGGATCCTGAGCTGCACTTTATACGCTCGATACATGAGTATCGAGAAGGTCACTACATCGGACCTTTTCGGGCTTTACTGTATAGTGCGAGCTCAGGAGGCCAACCTGGCCATGGCCCTTCTCTTCTCTTTTCAGAGAGAGAAAGGACGAGGCCAGGGATCACGAGTCTGTATGGGCAGTTATGTTGCTGCCCTGGCTGAGAGTTTGGGCGTGTTTGACTTTTTCCCGAGGGGGTGGTTACATCAGGATCGCCAGGGCACTCTCATCAGCAGACCGGATATGTCACGCATACCTGGGTTGCTTACACAGGCCGCTCCTTATAGATTCTTAGCACCACGAGCCATTCCGGAGGGTGGCCCTGTTGTAGCACCTAGGCATCAGGTGCCTGAGAGAGAGAGAGAGAGCTGCACCCAGAGACGGAGCCAGAGCACGCCCCTCTACATTAGATCGCTTACTTGCTTTAGAGCAGGGGCAGCAGCAGCTGAAGCAGGGACAGGAGGAGATGAGGCAGGATCAGATACAGATGAGAGTGAGGCAGGAGCGTATGGAGCATACACAGATAGAGATCAGGGGGATACTACAGCATATCATGCAGCATTTTCAGATTCCCCCTCCACACCAGCCTGCACCTCCGTAGTTGTTTTTATTTCTTGTATTAGACATTATTACTTATCTCTGTATAAACTATTTACATTTGGTGTGCTTTTGTTATTATGTTTATTATATTTCTTTGATGTGTTTTCTTATTATTTTGTAAGTGTCGTATGCAGGATATAGTCCGACGAGGCAACACATATACAGGAGTACGATAACACATCAGGGAAGTAACATTTTTTTATGCAAGTGTGTTTAATTACATTTCTCATTTTCACACATTGGGGACAATGTGTCTTTCAAGTGTGGGGATGAGGGATTTTGTATAATTTTTAGTATATACATAAAAAAAATAATAATAATAAATAAAATTACTGTGATATATTTTCATATTTTCTTGTTTATATTCCCAGTTTTTAAATATTTAGTATATACTTTTTCTTTTTCATATTTTCTTGTTTATATTCCCAGTTTTTTAAAGTTAAAATTACTGTGATATATTAAAACCAGTTTTTAAATATTTAGTATAAAGAGTGAAGTTTTTTTTAACGGTTGAACTAACAAACTAAAACTTCATAAATTATTTTATTCTTGTCCCGATCCTTTAAACACATTTAAAACTTGAACATTTTGCAAAAACGTTTATCAAAAACAAATTTAAATATTGAATTTACAAAATTTGAAAATATATGTTTCTTTAAGTTGCGGGATAGTAGGTTGATTAAATCAAGTTTTTGTGAAAATTTTTACGAGATACTTAAGATAAATTTTTCTAACTTTAAAGTAAATTAAATATGCAATAACAAAACCTTTTAACCCTTACATTACCACATGACGGTAAGATTTGAGCCTAAAAGTGTTTATTACAAAAACACTACTTTCGTTTCATGTGTGTATACCAACTTGTTGCATTACTTTAAGAACTTGTACGTTTTGATACATTTCAAGACCTTGGTTTAGACGTTGATACAGGTATAATAGAGGCATTAGGATCACCTTTTCTGTAAAAATTCACCGTTACCATTAGATACCACTTTGAGCCTAAAACCATTCGTTTGTTACCTGATAATCGGAATGGATTTTAGAAATTGATCTTATACGAGAAGATGTAAAAAAGTCAAAATGAGTCCCAACAAGGTAGGGTCTATTAGGCTCAATGCCGAACGATTCATCAGAGTTGGAAGTAATATTCGCTACAGGATTGAGAAAGACTTGATTAACTTCTTCGATAAAATGGTCTTGACGATCTGACCGTAAAAAGAGTCATTAGAATGAAAGTTGATTGATGTAAAAAAAAAAAAAAAAACCAGCATGGCGGCAGCACCCGATTCGAACCCGGGTCTGTGCTCCCACACTCTTTCGCGCCCTTGTCAACCAGTGGACTAAGGCCTGATATTGTTCATTTCATAGTTTTCATTTGTATATATGTCCAGTTTTTGCAAGATAAACTAACTATGAAACTCTATAGTTAGTCACATCTTTCTAAATAAACAACCTACCTTTAAACCTCACCTACCCATTTTAAGTCCACTTGATCTGTATAAATTTCTAACAATTAGGTGGAGATTTGATTGACGTACAAGCTTATAGTAGTAATGCTACATAGTCTGGTTTTGAGAGTTCACTTCAAAATTATATACATATTATCCGAGAGAAGAGTGAATTCAGTAAGTGTTATTGTTTTTGCATAATTAATTACTTAAAAGTAAGAAAATTTTGTTTAAGTTTTCTCGGTTTCTCATTTCATTCTCTTGATTTATTAACCTTATGAACGTTGTAAGTCTTGTGAAACCTCTATGTTTAAAGATTTTTGTAATTCGTATTTATATTTGTTCGAAATGTGCGTTCTTGTTTAATTGTTTAAGTTTGACATGTTGTTTAGGATTTTGCTTAGGGACAAGCAAAAGAATAAGTGTGGGGATATTTGATGTGTTAAGAATTGTACACATCTTCTATATCAAATAACCCCTGTTTCAGATAGATTGTGTGCGTTTCTCTGTTGTATTTGATACTGATTTGATAAAATTATAAATCTGCAGGAATTGGAGAATTATCTGTGGATTATGCGAGAAAACGATAAAAGATCGAAGAAGGAAACAATGCATCGGGAAACGTGCCAAAGAAAATCAAGAAACTGACCTAATTCATCCCTACGCACCGCAAGGATCATAAAGTTACGGTGCGCAAGGCAAAGAGACAAAATAAAAATTAGGTCAGAAAAGGCCCTACGCATCGCAACACCAACAGCGTAACGATGCGCAAGCACTTTATCAGAAAAGGTCCTACGCATCGCAACACCAACAGTGTAACGATGCGCAGCCCCTTTTATCAGTGGGCGAGTTAGGTCAAAAGGCCCTGCGCATCGTAGCACTTACACTGCTACGATGCGTAGGGGTTGAACAGTGGCTGAATGGTTCAAGTATAAATAGCCATGCATGTTTAGTCGAAAAACACACCATCTCTACTCCGAAATCTTTGTTCTAAGTCAGTTTGTAGTCGAGTTTTACCACCTGGAAGTGCCGGTGAAGTACCTCGGAACTCTCGAGACGTCTGGAGGCCGTCGGTTCTAATCCTAATCGACCCGAGTCGGTTAATTCTCGAAATTTCCATTCTAGTAAGTGTTGTTATTATGTTTTCAGTAGTTGTAATGCTTGTTGTAAGTGTGTTATTGTATAATATGTGTAACTAAACTTATAAACTACCTGGGTTATGATGAAATAAAGGATTGTAATGCTTGTTTGATGTAATTTCAGTTATTTTATGTGATTTACAGAATTTAATCTTTGAAATTAATCTTGATATTGCATGTTGTTATAATTTTGATTTAATTATTTGTTGATAAATTCACCAAGTTTATAACATGAAGAAATTCCCTTTAAACTTAGAATTTAATTTAATTTGTTTATCTTTCAATTTACGGGTTAAATATTGTGTTGAGAAATTGACCAAGTCTAACAATAATTCAAGTCAAAATAATAAAACATGCATCTTTACCTCATGATTAGAAATATGATTAGGGTAAGCCAGGTTATTAGCTAATCATTGGTGGGTAATTTGGGTAATCGATAACTCGAACTCTTTTATTACATCGTGATTAAGGTTTCTTGGGATTTTAATTTTCAAAGATTTGTTCGCTTTACGGGTTTAAAAGATCGTCTCACAACATAGTCTCTGAGGTTCCAACGGTTGGATTCACGTAGGATTTGGTATCGATAGCTCGAGCCGGTTCGTTCTAGCATTTCACATTTCGTCTTTATCTTTTGTTTAAGTTGCATCTCTAACGGGGGATTAATCAATTGAAAAAGATATTTAACTGTTATTATTATCAAACTAGCATTGCATGATTTTAGGGATTCTAAAACCCAGGTAGTCTGTTTATTATATCTGTAATTCCAATTATTTGTAATACGTTGTAATTGTTACCTGTTGATTGTTTAATTGTTATTGTTGTTTGTTTAATTGTTAAATTGTGTTTGTATACTGTTTTATTTTCCCGTGAGTTTTATTTTATCAATGTTTGTTTTAAGTTAATACAAATTCATTTTAAATTAATATTTTTTATAAAACCAAAAATCACAAATCAATCTTTAAATCAATTTTCCTAAATATTCAATAAAGGTTACTTCCAAGATTTTTCGCAATAGTGTCCACGGATTGACATCCGGGCTTGCCAACAAAACTACACCGCGACCGGTGCACTTGCCGTTTGTGTGTGGTTTAGCTAGCAATTCCCATTTTAAAACTTGTAAGCAATTCAATCAATGATGTAATTATATCACGCTTTCCAACGCTTAAAACATATTTTGGAAATTATAATTACTATCAAATTCGCAACCACTCGCTTCACATCAATAATATTCCAAAGATAATATAATCTCGATGTATGGCTCAGTTTTGTATAAAACGCATATTTGTGAATGTTTACATATTGTGCAAGTATAATTAGGTAAAAATAATACAAAATTTGATTTCCATGATGAACAAGTCTTGAATTACAAAAGATTGAAGATAGAATACAAATTAAAATAAAATGAAAAAATGATGAAAAATGCGGAACCCTACAGTAAGTTTCTTATTTAGCAAGATTAGCCAAATGGATTAACGTTAATTATATAAATATACGAAAACCCTAGTTGCCCCTATGGACGTAGGTTGCATACCGCGACTGAACCACCTAAAATCTCTCATGTCTTTTACTTGCTTTATGTTATTTTTGTGTTCGTGTGTTGCTTATTTGATCCTAACAAACTGGTATCAGACCATCGACTCTTGATTCTTTTGATAACACATAACCAAGCCCTAGTCGTCATCCTCTACCGCCGCCGCCGAAAAAATAGGCCCCTGCGTGAATTTATCTCTCTTTTTTGGTTGTTGTCACTCGTCTGTTTTATTTAATTGGGCTTAAAAGTGTAACTTAAAACAATATTGGGCTAGCGAGTTTAGTTGGGTAAATGAATTTAATTGTCTAATAGGCCTAAACTATGTAATGCCCAAAACTTTATAACGGTCAATACGGAAAATCAACGATACAAAATCTACGATCAAATTTGAATTTTACAAATTCTTAAGAAAAGCATTGGTCAAACATTAGAGTTAATCATTTTAAGAAAATTACACATAATCCAACATTTACAAAAGATGTAAAAGCATAAGTCTTTAGCTAATGGTTCCAACAACCATACTTAAAGTTTTATAACACCAGAATTGACCCATTTACAACTAGTATCTCAGAAGCGCGTCGCGGACGAGAAGTGCGAGTGTGTTCGTTCTAAGCGTTGCAAGTAGGGGTGCAAACGAGCCGAGCTACTCGCGAGCTACTCGAGCTCGGCTCGAAAAAAAGCTCGAACGAGCCAAGCTTAAACGAGCTTAAACGAGCTCGAGCTCAAGCCCGAGCCTAAAAACAAGCTCGTTTAGTAAACGAGCCCGAGCCCGAGCTTCGTTTATCGAGCTCGAGCCGGCTCGCGAGCCTTAACGAGCTTTCTTTTTATATATTTTTTATTAATATATTAAACATATATTATATTTACCATTTATATAAATATAAAACATAACTAAATTATATGTATAACAATAATTATAATTAATAAGAATTAATTAATAAATACTAAACGAGTCGAGCCTTACCTACGAACATATCAACAAGAATCAATACAATTACAATTAACATAACTAACTAACTTCAACAAACATGATGATCGTTCTTTTAACATAATTGCATATCTATTCGTTCGCCATTCTTTCTTATAATTATTATTTGCCAATTCAATTATTATCACCATTCCGGATATGACATTCTTTCGCACTTGACCCGTTTATAACGGGTCATTCACATGACCATTCTTTCATATAACATTCAACTTTGTTTAACCCGTTCACTGCGAATTACTTGCATAACCATTCCTTGTTTCTTAACGTACTAACTGTTTGACCCGTTCGTAACGGCCAATAGCGTATCCATTCTTAATGTTGACATTCTAGTTGTTTGACTCGTTTATAATGAGTCAACAACATAACCTTTCTCTAGTATGTCATTCTAATTGTTTGACCCGTTTACATCAAGTCAATAACATAATTCTTTTCTAACTTGACATTCAAATCGTTTTACCCGTTCGCATCGGGTCAATGACATGATCATTTTCTACATCTAGTATATAAGCAATTATTCTAATAAGGTTTAGATTTAGCAAGTAACATACCTCGGTCTTGATTTCCTTGTCGTTTCATGTGACTTGAACCTTCTTCCTTTATCCCTATACATAAACGTTTACAATTTGATTTCATGCCCCGTGCTTACTTCACATATATCCTCGGATAAGGCATCATAAAACTTAACACTTGTGTCATTTACATACTTAAATCATGATCATTATATAAGGTCTAAAGTCAAATTGTAGAATTCCTAGTTGAGCCATTTCATCAAACACTTGGCGTGCGTACCACTAACCAAGCATTATGTACAAGTATTCAAAGCACATTCCTACTAATTCATATCATATATCATCATAGTAAATCAATTCATTAAATTCTCATTATATAACAATTTATCTGGTAAAACTCTACTTCATACAAGTTTATATGTTAACATTACACCTATTGTTGCATACATAATCATCATACTTCATTATATTATCAATACAAGTGGGTTTTCATTATCAATCATCAAGATGAGTGTTTTCAAGCATATTTTTTGTTCTATAATGTGATTCTAACTTACAATTATACTAATTTTCATATGAATTCTAAGATTGGTTGAAACCCACTTTCTTCATAATCATCAAATCATAAAATTCGACTTACCACTTGTTAAGGAAGCTTATATGATCAAGAATTAGGGTTCATGCACTAGTTTCACTTTGAATTTCCCTTCCAATTTATTGATTTCAGATCAAAAGGGGTTTTCCCCTTTTTCTCCTACCTTGATCAATTCCAGTCACACACAGATGTGTGTTTTTGTGTTAAGTTTGTTTTAATGTACTTACTTTATCATTGTCCATGTTTGGCCCTTCTAGTTTATGTGTTTATTTTTATTTAGGCATTGTCCATCCTTAGGCTAACATCTAACATATATTCTAACTAGGTTAAGTTCCTAGTTAATTTAAACACATATGCATAACTAAACTTTTTGGGGTGTTACAAACTAAATCAAAAGTTAATGGGTTTTACAAACAAATTAGGGTTTTACCATTAATTATAGTATTTTCATCACACACACACACACACACACACACACACACACACACATATATATATATATATAATTGGTCCTCTGGGATGGTACCGGTCAAACACGATATTGGCCGGAAGCCTTTGCAAGCTACGAACATAACGTCGGACACGACCGGCACAACTTAAACGCGTGCCAACATAAATGGCGCGAGCTACGGGCGAAGCTTGATAGTTTCAAGGCCTACTACGAAGTCGTTCCGAGCGGTGAGTTAAGCCACGAGGACCGGGTGGCGGTGGCGAACATTGAGTTTTGGGGCAAGGAGCGAAAGGCGTTCGACAAGCTCGCGCTTTTTGAGATTTACCTAACGCTCTAGGTTTTTTTATTTTGTAATTTCTAGGAATTATGTAATTTTTAATCGTTTTTAGGTTTTTATTTTGTAATCATTTTTAGGTTTTTTTGAATTTAATAAAATTTTAGGCTTTTTTTTTAATGTTGTGTGTATTTTTTTAATTTTTTGTATTTTTTTTATAACCTGCCAAGCCACGCGGTTCACCCACGTCCCGCCATACTCTACGGATACGTCACTCACCGGTGGGGGGCTCGAACTCCACGTGTCAACTCATGCTCCCAACCCCCGCCCCACCATACCCCACGGTCTAAACCATAGAAGACGAGCTATAAAAAAGACTAGTAAAGTTTGTAAAGAACTGAATATCAAATTCATCAAATTAAAGAATGCAGCCATCATAGGACTAGGGAATAAATTGAAAAGCAAAGAAGTATCAATAGGTTTTGTTTTATTTTTATTTTACTTTACGTTTTTTAGTTAATATACGTGTTTATATATGCATTTGAATGTAAGATCTGTTGGGGAATTTTTAGAAAACCGGATGATCAGAGAGGCGTGTAATCACTTTTAGATCAAATTATTTTAGTGGTTCTCCCGAATAATTTAATCGGATACAACTCTGATTTTTTAGAAATTGAACCAGGGTATGTGTGTATGCGAAAAATGTCTGAACCAGAAGAAAATGTGATCAAGAACTTTCTACGAATTTGGGGCTGGGGATGATTAACTGCCATTAGGCAGTTACCTCAGTTTTTAAGACACAACTGCCACAAAACTACCAAAATTTTGATGTTTCGAAATTATGGTATTTTCGAGAAAATAAAATTTTCTGATGCAATTTTATTAAGGCAATTTAATTAAAATAAGTTTTTTTCCAAGCTGACCTGCGCTGCTGCCCCTTGGACCCTGCTTCCAGGGGCGCTGCCCTCGGACCCCCGCCAAGAGGGCGTTGCCCCATTGGAACCCCCGTAGAGTACGGGTTGTGCCCCTACACTTTGAAGTATAATAACTCAAACAAGCGTGCACTTCTGTACCTCCTAACTTGCTTAATGTGTATTATTATTCGCTTTGATCACCAAGTCAATCCCGATTACACTAAAATATCTAACAAGATCATATATTTGTATAGGAGTGTCTTTATTTGATATTTTATGTTTAGTATCTGACGACGGGCCCATAGATTGCCCCATTTACCCGTCTTGGGCTACTCTCATATAGGCCCAACAGATAAAGCCCAAAATTGTAATACTTGCTTACTAAGGGTTCTCTTACACAAAATGGGCAGGAAAAGGAACTATCAGAGATATACAGGGTGCATTAAATGAGCAACATGAAAGGCATCTCCGGCTGGCACAGTACTTCCGAGCCGGTATCATTAAATGAGGGTGAACATTCTACCGTTGGGGCTCAGACACGTGTCCGAGTCCCCCAAAGATGACCAGAATCCGTTGGATCGTCTCAGTATCGTCCCATAGGAGAGATAAGGGATCTTGGTTATATAAGGAAGGTAAGGAAAAGATCTACACACAAGTTGTAACACCTCGAAAATTCACGTCCTATAATGTGTTGACACGTGTCATAAGCTTTGAACGTGTGAAAGAATGTTCTAGAAGGACTAAAGTTGACAAACATGGAAAGTATGTGAATTTAAGGGTTCAAATTGTCAACAATGGATAAAGATACTTTACAATAACCCTACACAATTTTTATACTTTCAAACGAATAAATCATGGATCATACGAAGCTAAATATGAAAGAAAGTGAGAGATTACAAACTACAGGGGTTAAATGTGTCAACATGTTTAAAGTATACCTCTGAGTGACCTTTTAGCAAACCCGAAGCTTTGTAATGGTAAATTATGCTCACTAGAATACATGATAAAAATTTTGTAAAGTTTCGTTATAGTATGAGAAAGTTATGATCAAATTCGTATGTGAGGGGTTAAAAGCGTCAACGATGAAGTTTATGACTTTTCGAGTGATAACAAAGTTAATCAAGGACTTAACAAAGTGGGTATAAGTCTTGAAGCCCTTATAAGGCAATTTGGAGGGCTCATAATGCAAGAAATAAAGTCGAAGCAATCTTTTTATGGACCAAGGACCTAAACACAAAAAATCAAAAATTTGATTTGATTCAGATGGGGCGTCGCGCGACGCGAGGCTCCCTATGGAGACCTACTCGTGCCGCGAGGGGTCTTCTGACTCCGAAAACTTTGGCTGATGTCTCCTAGATGCATTGTAACCGACTTAAAGATGTTTTTAAACTTCTTTGGACGACCCCTACATGTTTGTAGACCCTAGGAGCACTTGTAAATCATCTGGGTCATTGCTAGGCTTGTGTGTCAATGATCTATGAGATCAAAAGCACTATAAAAGGCCCTCTTGTTGCAAACAATTGATCACACCTTTCTTCTGCATTTCTGGAGCTTCCTGGAGCTTAAGAGCAGACCCAAGTCTTTCCTAATCGTGCATAGGACTTCAGTAAGTATGCTTAACCTTTCTTAGTTAAGTTTTTGCTTAGTTTTAGCTTAAAAGTCAAACCGTCGTAATTACCGTTTGACTTAGCGATTAATCATTGATGGTCCAGTGATTAGTCGAATTGAAAGTAGTTATAAGTTGGTAATTATGTGGGCAATAAACCCTTAAAAGGGCACCCTCTGATTCCCACTCTAACTAGGTCAAATGTCGGGTCAAACTTGTTATTAAAAAGTCAACAGAATGCTTAATTTCCAATTTATGCATAATTAGCAATGTAGAACCCATACAACCTTTTTGATCATTAATATAACTTGGTAATTAATGTAAGAACATGTCTAAACATGTTCAACCCGACAATTTTCTGTTTAGACCCGGTTCGGAACCGAAAGTCGCATAATTTGACTTTTGCTTTGACTTTCAGTTCTGACCCGTTTAAGCATGTTTTAGAAATGCCTTAGAGCTTTAATTGGACTAGGATACATGCTAGTATAACCCTCTGTGATTATACGCCATAATTCATTAGTTATCCAATTAATATGCATGATTCCGTTAATTGCCTATATGTTGACCATTATGCCCTTTTCACCATAAAACGTGATTTTTAGAAATGTAAAAGAGTAGAAACCTTAGTTACTGAATTATAAACTTGCAACCAAAATTTGATATCAGTTTGAGGTGTAGATTGAGAGTTATGCTCATTAGCGTAAATAGAAAGCTTCTTTAGCGATTAAACGGCATAATTAGCATATAGCCTATTTAAACCCACTTTTTGATATCAAACTCTTTACCCACTGATGTAATATATTATTTTGGGATTTTTGAAGATTTTTAATTAATTTTAGGCTGAGCATAACTTAGAGTTATAAGCTTAATTCGGTAATTGTCGGTTTTGCCCTTTTGGGCTATAAAATGAGTTTTACATATCTTTTTGACCCCAAACCTTTTGCTACTGAATTTATAGGATAAATAAATTATTTTAAACCTTCTAGGACAATAAAAATACCAGCTTTCTATATAGAACCCGGAAACGGCTTCTAATCGTCTTTTAAGCGTTTTTAACGCATAGTATGTACTAAAACTATTTTAAACATACAACCCTTGATACCTACTGATATTTTAGGTAAATTATAATATTTTAACAGTAAGCAAAAGTTGTTTAACTCAGACTTCAGTTTTGAGTTTTTTTAAGCTTATGTGAAATTACCAAAATGCCCATACGGTACATAATTTGGTTATAATTGATAAGTTTCACATATAGGCTTTACCCTACTATTATAACTTAGTAAATTAAGTATTTTTGCTAATGATATCAGACCTGTAACCCAGGAAAATACTTAAACTCTTTTATAACCTTGAAAATGACCAAAATGCCCCTATGGGGCATAGTTTGTGTTTAAATTCGTTTCGGGCATAATAAAAGATATCTTACTGATGTCACAACATATTTGAGGCATATTAACTTAGGAAACCTGTAAATGACTCTCATGGTCACCCGTTACGCCTCCTGCGCGTTCGGTTCGGTTTATGTAACTAGTTTGCATAAATTAGCCGAAACGGGTCAAACCTTATCGGTTTTATCTCAAAATCCAGAATGTGTTTAGATTACCCATATTAAACAAGTCTTCAAGCTTGTCGGGTCTAAATCACATTCTATTCCGGTCTTCGCTTAATCGTGCGTTTAAACCGTATCTATCTTTAAAACTAACCGGCCTAAGCTTAAGCTTAACTAAAGGCCGTTAGGATTCTAATAGGTTATTATAAACCTTTGTTCCAGAATAGGAGACCCGGTAAAAGCTACCCGCATTTGCTAATTGTGAATTATACTTGCAAAGGTAAATACTTTTAACTTATTTTCCCTTATACGGGCTTGGGGTACGGTATATAAAATACCGCTTGGTCGGGCATTTGACCTTAATCGATTGGTGATTAAGTATTATCGAGATGACCCGTTTAAATATGTTTTGTTTGCTTAACGCCTTTGGGAGGTTAATGACCATGTCCCGGATATCCTTGGCATCATTTTACGAAATGGCCACGACCTAAGCGCGGGGTGTAGGCGTACACCCGTCAGTGCATAAATAAATAATGTGGTGTGTCTATTAATCTTTAACCCGGCACGAACCGGGCCACTGAACGCATAAGGAACATGTAATCCTTTTACAAGTTTATATATTTAAATAATTATCCCAAGTTATAAAAATATTTATGCCACGTTCATCCAAATCAATTTTTAATCATTTTTAAAGTGAGTCAGTTGATTGTATTTACCAGTGTAAACTGACGTATTTTCCCAAAAAAGGTTAAGTGCAGGTACTACGCGAACTAGGCTGGCTACTCCTAGCATCAATAAAGAGTCTCGGAAGCTTAAGATGCCTAAAGTCTGTTGAACTACTGTTTCCATTTTTGATCCATCTGTGGATAAACTTTCGACTGTTGTGATACTTGATATTACAATTTATTAAAGTTGAAATATATCTTTCTTTTGCTTCCGCTGTGCATTTAAATATTGTGTTGTTTGACTATTATGTTGCCAACCACGTCACGATACTCCCCACCGGGCCCACCGGTGATACGTGGAAAGTCGGGGTGTGACAGGTTGGTATCAGAGCCAACATTGAGTGAATTAAACACTAGCCTTTTGTGTTTAATCTCAATGACACAATTGCACATTCCTAAATTTTCGAGTCTAGACAAAGAACACAGGATTAATTCAAAATGCTTTTGTTTTTATCTTAACTTGTCCTTTATATTTTGTTGTTATCTTATGTTATATTGACAGGTCTAAATATGCCGCCAAGATTTTTCAGACGAAGAGGACGAGGCAAGGGGCCAATCACCGCCCCCAATGACCATGAGGCCGGGCCTTCGCATAGGCGAGCTCCTTCTACCACTGCGAGTGCCGATCCTCGAGAGAACAGGAGGAACCTTTTTGAGCCTGCTAGATGGTTTGTCTCGCACAGTTCAACGCCTCCCTATCATAACTCGTATGGGCCACAGTCGGAAAACGAGCCCAATAACCCACAACCTTCTTATATACCTCTACAACGATCCCTATCGCACCATTCCTTTGGAGACCCCACTCCCGTCTTTCAGGGCCGGTTTAACCCGGCAAACTACATACAAGAACCAGTGGGTTTTAACCCATTGGGGCCAGAGGATCATTTATCCGGCAATCATGCAGAGGACATGGACGAGGACACGGATCCCGTCGAACCTGCAAGCGGTACACCCAACCATCCTATTGAGGTTTCTGATGGTTCGTCTTTTCATGGATCACCCTACCATGGTCCAGACAGTTACCAGGCACGGTTTAACCAGTTCGAGTGGTATTTTACACCCTCGCATCATTCGTCGCCTCACCAGCAGCAGCAGCAGGATCCCTCTGGGGATTCACGTTTCATGGCTGTCACGCCACCGCCTCCACCGCCGCCAGTTCATCAAGCACCTCCAGAACCGCCAAGGCGTAGGAGAACCGGCGCACGTATGTCTGCGCGAGCAGGGGATTTCCACTTTAGCACCCCTCGACACTCCAGTGGTAGTCATTATCCGCCACAACAGGAAGACCCGCAAATGGGTGGACCTTCTAACCCAGCTGCACCACAGCTACCACCGATGGGTTTTGATAACCCGATTCCTGCATACACTGGTTCGATGGCGTACAACCCGTTTGAACAGCCGGCTCACACCAACTATAATTACGCTGAAGCCGACCCATACTTGGTAGCGGCCAACTATAACGCCCTTCATCCTGAAGGACCATATGGAGCTCCTTGGGGAGTAGGGTACCCAACTCATGGGTACCAAATACCTGTTAGACCTATAATACGGCAACAATCGTAGCCGCCACGGTTTTCCCCACCTGAACGGGAAGAAATTCTTCAAAGATTGGACCAAGTCGAGCGAGACTTTCACAAAGACCGCAGGGAGCGACAAAGTTTCTTCCAGGGATTGACAAGTTTAATAAAAGGGAAGAGCAAGAAGGACCATTGAATCCTTCAATTTCTGATTGTATTTTCCTTGTTTCAGTTGAGCCCCTGCGTGGGCCTGTCTTGCTGTTTTGACCCCTGCGTGGGTATGGTTGTCTTTTGAGCCCCTGTGTGGGCCTATCTTTCTGTTAACCCCTACGAGGGTATGTTGTTTGTTTAAGTCCCTGCGTGGACTAGTATTTCAGTTTGACCCCTGCGTGGGTAAGTTGTTATAAAAAGTCCCGTTTAGGGCAATATGTAATCTTTTTAATAAATTATGGAATGTTAAGTTTATAAATTTCATTTTTGCCATTATATGCATAAATAAATTATATATGAAATAAATGAATCAAAATCATTCCTTTTAAAAATATATCTGCCTATTTAAATATTAATTAAGAATCTTAACGGTATAACCTAGCCTCCGTGTCATTATAAGACCTGGCCAAGATGGTAAGGCCTGTTTAAAAGATTCAAATTCCTATTAACATCTGAAAACATGTTAACGCTCCTGGCATAAGTGATTCGTTAAAATCACACACGTCATTCTTAATAGGATTCTTCAAAAGATTCCTAACTTAAACTAATGATATATATATCATGGGTTTAAATCATCAATTAAGATGATCATATGTTAACCATCCATTGGTATTATGGTGCCTACGGGCCCTGCTCATCCTCGTATGAGACAAAAGACAGTAATAGTCTACGACCCTATCTGAAAAAGGTAAAGAACTATGTTCAAACCTTCATGCCTTGATTCTCTGAAATCATGGCTTATAATTTAAAAATGTCCGTGTGACTAAGCCTTTTGTGCTAATAATACTATTATTGTTTTATAATTAGGATAAATTATAGTAAAATCCTAAATAAATGTGAGTAACAAATTAACCGAATATGGTCTGTATTTACCATGGTTAATGAATTGCCATAGAAGACAATTCCTTAATAAACTCCCAAATAAACTATTGTCAATATCTCATGTAACAGTTCAAGATAAATGGCTGACTCGGACGAGATTAACAGTCATCATCTGGAGAATAATGACAATGCTAGGATTAATATAACCAGAGGAGAGCTTCGTACACTGATCGATACAGCTGTGTCTAAAGCTGTAGAGGAGCAATTTAAGGAGTATAGTGGGACTCATAGTAAAGCCTCATCTGTACCCCGCTCTAAGTCAGTCCCTAAAACTCAATCTGAGGCTCACAGCAAGCCACCACCCTCTAAGAAGGAAGGACCCAAGAAAGTTGATGACGATCGTCAGTCCTCGAATCAGCAAAGTGTTCCATCTCTGAAGATCGTACCGAAACAAGGAACCCATGATAAGGGTTGCTCCTACAAATATTTTGTTTCATGCAAACCCAGGGATTTCACTAGGGAGAAAGGAGCTATAGATTGTATGACGTGGTTGGATGAGATGGACACAGTTGTTGATATCAGCGGATGCGCTGAGAAAGATGTGGTAAAGTTTGTGTCTCAATCATTTAAAGGTGAGGCCTTAGCCTGGTGGAGATCGCTGATTCAAGCCACTGGGAAGATCCCATTGTACAACATGACATGGGAGCAATTTGTTGCCCTCATCAGGGAAAACTACTGCCCTCAGCATGAGGTTGAGAAGATTGAGTCTGATTTCCTATCGTTGGTAATGACAAATCTGGATTGCCAAGCTTACCTTACGAGCTTTAATACCATGTCAAGATTGGTTCCGTATCTGGTGACCCCGGAACCCAAAAGAATAGCTCGTTTCATAGGGGGTTTAGCCCCAGAAATTAAGGCAAGCGTGAAGGCCTCTCGGCCAGCTACTTTCAGATCTGTAGCTGATATATCTTTGTCCCTCACACTGGACGCAGTCAGACAAAGATCGCTGAGGAACAAGGATGCCGAGAAAAGGAAACGTGAAGATGACAATTCACGAAGGTCAAACAAGAAGCACCGAGGGAGCAATGACCACAAGAAAGGGTCTGAGTCAAAGAAGGATGGGCATCAGTCTGGTGATAAGCCCAAGTGCAAGATCTGCAAGAAACAGCACTTCGGGAAGTGCAGGTTTGAATCGAACTCGCAGACTCAGTCAAGAACTTTTACCTATGGTATATGCAAGTCCAAGGAACACAAGACCTTGGATTGCAAAAAGTTGAAGGATGCAACCTGCTACAGCTGTAATGAGAAGGGGCATATCAAGACCAATTGCCCAAAATACGCAAAGAAAGCTGATGAAGGAAAGAAGACCAATGCTAGAGTCTTCAGAATGGATGCAAAGGAAGCAGTACAGGATGACAATGTGATAACAGGTACATTCCTCATAAATGATGTCTATGCAAGAGTACTTTTTGATTCAGGCGCTGATAAATCATTTGTAGATAATAAGTTTTGCAAATTGCTAAATTTACCTGTTAAAACCTTAAGGGTGAAATATGAGGTGGAGTTAGCAGATGGCACCTTAGAAACCGCCTCAACCATATTAGATGGATGTTTCATATCCATTAAGAACCACTCTTTTCCTTTGTCCCTACTTCCTTTGAAGTTAGCCGGTTTCGACATCGTTTTAGGCATGGACTGGTTATCTCATAACCAGGCCCAGATTGTCTGCAATAAGAAGCAAGTGGTGATCAAGACTCCGTCTGGTGAATCACTTACCATTCAGGGAGATACCCGGTATGGACTGCCTGAGCAAGTGACTATGCTCAAGGCCTCTAAGTGTTTAAAGAAGGGTTGTGTCATCTACATGGCACAAGTGACTATTGATGAGCCGAAACCTAAGATGGAAGACATCCCCGTCATTTCTGAATACCCTGAAGTTTTTCCTGAAGAACTACCTGGTTTACCACCAGATAGGCAAGTGGAATTCAGAATTGACATCATCCCTGGAGCAGTACCTGTTGCTAGAGCACCTTATAGGTTGGCACCAACAGAGATGAAGGAATTGAGAACGCAACTAGATGAATTGCTAGCCAAAGGTTTCATTAGACCTAGTTCGTCTCCTTGGGGAGCACCAGTCTTGTTTGTTAAAAAGAAGGATGGATCGATGCGTCTGTGCATCGATTACCGTGAGCTTAATAAGGTCACTATAAAGAATAGGTATCCTTTGCCTAGGATCGACGATCTGTTCGATCAATTGCAAGGGGCTAATTACTTCTCGAAGATTGACTTAAGGTCAGGCTACCACCAACTGAAGGTTAGAGATGAAGACGTACACAAAACTGCATTTAGGACTCGTTATGGTCATTACGAGTTCCTAGTGATGCCTTTTGGGCTCACTAATGCGCCTGCTGCATTCATGGATCTCATGAATCGCGTTTGCAAACCCTACTTGGATAAATTTGTCATCGTCTTCATTGACGACATTCTGATTTATTCAAAGAATCAGGCCGACCATGAGAAACATCTTCGATGTATTCTTTCACTACTTCAGCAGGAGAAGCTCTACGCCAAATTCTCTAAGTGTGAATTCTGGCTTCGAGAAGTCCAATTCCTTGGACATGTGGTTAGTGAGCGTGGAATACAAGTGGATCCCGCTAAGGTGGAAGCTGTCATGAACTGGCAAGAGCCAAAGACGCCTACAGAGATTCGTAGCTTCCTAGGCTTAGCAGGATATTATAGGCGTTTCATTGAAAATTTTTCAAGGATTGCTGCACCCCTAACTTCTTTGACTAGGAAGAAAATAAAGTTTGATTGGGGCCCTAAGCAGCAAGAATTTTTTGATATCCTAAAGCAAAAGTTGAGCAATGCTCCTGTACTGACATTGCCTGAAGGTACCAAAGAATTCGTAGTTTACTACGATGCATCACACACTGGCATGGGGTGTGTGCTTATGCAGAAAGGCAAGGTTATTGCCTATGCTTCACGTCAGTTAAAAGTGCATGAAAAGAATTACACCACCCATGACTTGGAGTTGGGTGCCGTTGTATTTGCACTGAAGCTATGGAGGCACTATTTATATGGTATCAAGTGTGTGATCTATTCTGATCATAAGAGCCTCCAGCACCTGTTTAATCAGAAGGATTTAAACATGAGGCAGCGCCGATGGATGGAGACTTTGAATGATTATGATTGTGAAATCAGATACCATCCCGGCAAGGCGAATGTAGTCGCCGATGCCTTGAGTCGAAAGGAAAGGGTGAAACCCATCCGAATCAATGCCAAGAGCATTGAAATAAAGAACAGTTTGAATGAAAGGTTGTTAGCTGCACAGAATGAAGCTGTGTTGGAAGCTAACTACCCTAATGAAAAGCTAGGGGTAATTGAGGAGCAGTTATCTCTTGGCAAGGACGGAATTCTAAGATTGAATGGACGAATATGGGTTCCAGTTTATGGGGGACTTCGAGATGTCATCCTCCAGGAAGCCCACAGTTCTAAATACTCCGTTCATCCTGGAGCTGATAAGATGTACCAGGATCTGAAGGCAAATTTTTGGTGGATAGGCTTGAAGAAGTCTATAGCCACTGATGCGTGTGAAGTGTTATATATATTAGGTGTATATTTTAAGCCCCTTTAACACTTTTTAGTCAAGTTTTAAATTTATAAAACACGATATTTACTAACACTAAACACACATATGGGCAAGTGCACCCATCGTGAGCGTAGTATAGTGTTGGTAAGATACCGAGGTCGTCCAAGGACACAAGAGCTTTTAGTACCGGTTTATCCTCAACGTCTAATCAAATCAAAAAGTTTAGAAAAATGTTTTAAGCTAAGAAAAATAAAAACTAACTAAAATGCTGAAAAAATAAAAATAAAAGAAAAAACAGATAGACAAGATGAATCACTTGGTTCCGACTCGTGTATAGTGTAACCTTTGATTATTTCCGCACTTTTGCACTTATTTAAGAGATTATCTTAGTTATTATAGTAGGCTCCTCTTTTGAAGGTGACGTTACCCTCAACCCAGTAGTTTGAGTCAGCAAGGATACAATCCTAAAGGGTCGGATTATTGAAAGATAATTAATTAAGTTATTAATGCAAATTATGGTAGGCCCCTCTTTTGGAGGTGACGTTACCCTCGACTAAGTAGTCTGAGTCAGCAGGGATACAGTCCTAAATAGCCGGGTTATAGTATTAATAGTAGTTAACTTATGAGGGGATCAAAGAGTTTGGACCCCCGCCATCCAATACCGTTAAGTATTGAAGGAGGTCCTACTAAATTTGACTCAGGTCCATTGCAGGACCTCTAAACGCTGAACAATGGCAAGACTCTTACCAAACCGTTCCCTTAACCCCCGACCAGGTAGACAACATACCTCCATATAGACCGTGGAGATATGAATGGTGAAAATATTTTATTTTATATAGACAGTAAAATAATGTCAAGACACCACGGACAAACGATAAGGAAGAATCACCTTCAACATAAGAAACTAGTTATTAAAGTCATTAATACAAAACCAAATAAAAAGTGCGAAAAGATTAGAAATAAAAAGTATTACACTAGACACTTGTCTTCACCAAGTGATGTAAGAGACTTAGGCAAACATGGCCTTGATTGTCAAGAACTCATACGATCAATCTTGGATCCCGAGACGACTCACACACTCTATGATGGACAATGGATGATGGTGGTGGATGATGGTGTTATGGTGGTGGTGGGTGGTGGGTGAAGTGTGAGAGAGGTGGTGTGCCAAGGGATGGTTTGAGCTTGAGCCAAGCACTCCTATTTATAGGCTGAACAGAAGCTCGGGCACGGCCCCGTGTCCAGTGGGCACGGACCCGTGTCCACATCCTTCTCTTTCTTCATTTAATGCAGCTTGTCTTATTAGTTGACCACGCCCCCGTGTCCGCTGAGCACGACCCCGTGTGCAGAAGAATATTTGTACTATGAAGATTTGCCTGGATTGTGCGAATCTTATAGTTGACCACGGCCCCGTGTCCGCTGAGCACGACCCCGTGGTGGGCAATAGAAGCTTCTACCACTTTGTCTTTTCTGCTGACACTTGGGCACGCCCATGTGCTGGCTGAGCACGGGGCGTGTTCAGTCTTCTGTCTTCTTGTTTTGCTTGGGAAGATGTTGTCGTGGGGTCGGGCATGTCACGTTTGTTCCTTTTCTTGTATTTATGTTAGATTTTGATGTCTTTTTGCTTCTTTTGTTAATTTGAGCTCATTTAATCCTGAAAATACAAAAGGAAGACAAAAGCACACTTTTTCCAACATTAGTACTAAAAAAGGGTTAGTTTTATGCCACAATTGATGTAATTTATATGTTGCATTTTGCACGCATCAAATACCCCCACACTTGAATCTTTGCTTTTCCTCAAGCAAAACTCTTTATAATGTGGCTTTACACTCCCAAATGGAATGGGTAGAGAAGAAGGTTTTTGGGCTTGTCATAGAGTGTCGGGATTTCCAAGATTCTTTATTTAGTTTTATTTTTGTTTATTTACAATCCTATTCGTCATGATTTATTTAAAACTTTTCATAATAGGAATTACTTATTAGGGTATAACATGCTTCTTTAAAATTCTATTTATATACAAGTTCACATACCTCACGGGGATCACTCAACACTCGGCCGAAGATGTATTTTGTGGATCACTCGAGAGCGGCATGGAACTTACTCCTACCATAGGCTTGCCAAGCAATCAATCCTCCTCCTTTTTAACTTATATACCTTTGTAAATATCAATAGGACTTTTGGGTGAAGGGTTAGGCTTGGGTTAAAGGTAGGTGGTTGGGTTAGTGGTTAGTGGTTAGTGGTTAGTAGAAAAAGGGCGAAAAGCTTAACAAACGTCGGTTTCCGTAAGACTTTTTATTTTTGTAACTTTTATTTTGATGAAGCTATTATTCAAACAAAGTTATTTTTTTGATGAACTTGTTTGTTTATTTTCTTTTGCTTCATCATCAACACATTTTTTTTTTTGAAAAGTCATACGAAAGACCGAGCTAGTTACTAAAACAAAGGGTTAAAAATGAAAAAGGTTTTGGTGGGTAAAAGGGTGTTTGGTTTGGGTTATGAAATGAAAAGGTTTAGGCTCAAAGGGGCTAACTAGGGGGATTTTGGGTAGGTGGTAAAAAAAAAAAAATAATGGTGTAGAAATAAAAAGGGTTAGTCCTAATGCCTCCATCATTTACTTACTCGGGTTTAAGTTGGTAAGGACCGGGAATGTATCGTCATGGCAAGTTCTAGAGTCGTAAGAACCAAGCGGCTATTCACACAAGAAACAAAAAATGAGCATTTAGTCTAATAATATGTAATTGTATGCTCAATAAAGGCTCAAAACTCACTTTTGTGGGAATGGGTTTTTTATGTGATCAAGTATATATAATCAAATTTTAATTAAGTTTGCCATGCCTTTTCATAATTTTCTTATGTTGGTTCTTTTTATCACGACGCTATCGGTTGTAAATTTGTAAAAATATAACCTTTTTAGAACTTGAAATTCCCAAGTTAAACCTAGACAAGTAAAAAAAATGAAGATTTTTGAAAAAATTTGGGGTGATTAGCGGTTCCAATAGAGTTTTGTGTAAGGCTTGTATTTAGAACTTGCAAGATTCAAGGTTTTAGCATCCCCCCCACACTTAAATTACACATTGTCCTCAATGTGTCCCAAAAATAAATTTTTAGGTTGACTGAATGTGTAAAAGGTGTGATTTAAGTAAAAATTTATGTTACTGGGCACTGGACACGGCCCCGTGTTGTCCGGGCACGGCCCCGTGTTCAAGTGCCAGTAACAAAATTAAATCAAGAGAAACAGAAGCCTGGACACGGGGGCGTGTTGGGTGAACACGACCCGTGTCCAGTTACCTGAACTGGGTCTTTTCTGCAGACTGTGCAGCACGGGGCCGTGTTGGGCGGACACGGCCCGTGCCGAGCTTACTGTAAACGAAGAATTTCATCGGACGGCTCTGTTTTCCTGCATGGGGTGCTGGTTCAAGCTTCCCTTGTATCCTTTGCCATCTCAAGTGTGTTTTATTCATTTCAACACCACCCAAACACCAAATTAACTAAAACCATCATTCATTAGTCATAGAGAGAATTACATATTAGTCCTAAAAATTAAAATACTAGATAGTTAGGTCAAAGAAACACAAGAAATCTAAACCAAGAAGTTCTAGCCTTATTCTATTAGCAAAATTTCCGAAAAGGTAAATCTTCCGGTTAAATGTGGCTTTGACAACTTCTCTTTCCGGGTATGGGCTCCTCATACGTCGGCGAACCATTCTTCGATCTCCCGAGGGAGAAGAAAAGCAGGCTCATTAGCATTGGTTTGAGGAGGTGCAACTTCCACCAGGATTTCTTGGAGTTCTTCAAGAGGAGGTTCCGCCGGAATGTCGTCCCAACCGGTAGGATTGTAGATTCCAAGTGCTAGGTTCCAATCCTATTGAGGGAGGATTGGTTCCATGGGAGGTGTCACAAGAATGTTTAACCTCTGGTGCACGAGGTTTATTTCTTGAAAACTGTTTTCCAACCCCACCGAAAGATAATTTATACGGTCTATGAGGACCTCCTCTACCGAAGTCATCTCGTCAAGAGCTTCACGTAGCGCCATTACGTATCTTACGAGAGTTGCTTCAATCGATGGCCTCATTTCCCTTCGACTGTTTCTGGAGTGCGCAGAAGAGGTTCCACTGTTTTGGCTAGACATTCTACGAAAACAAACCAAAAATAGTTCGTTTTAATGAAACAGTACCACGGACACGACCCCGTGCTCAATGAGCACGGCCCCGTGTTCAACTTTCTGCAGATTTTTAGAACAAGGAATCTTGGGGTTTCAAATTATTTTCTTAACTTATGAAGCTTTTTTGAGCAGAAATAACTTAAAACAATATTGTGTAACTTATTTTTAACAAGATTCCTTGAACAAAAATTCAACAAACATCACAATAAAGCTTGAAATCAAGCTTTAATGGAGTTGTTGTTGCAAGAAAGATGAAGAAGAAGGTAATGGATAAAAGAGGAAAGGACAAGATGTTTGTTAGAACCTTCTTTTAGAACATACCTAGGATGGAATGTTAGAAAATCCTTTCAAATCTCTGTCCCTGGATGGTCCAAATGTGCAGGATTCTTGGCTGCATTTATAGAAAACGACAGCATGCTGGACACGGCCCCGTGTCGGCTGGACACGGCCCCGTGTGCAGGCAAGATCCTGACACGTTTTGTCCGTATTCTGACAAAAGTCAGAAAGGAATCTTTTGGTGGACACGGGGGCGTGTTAACCTGGGCACGGCCCCGTGTCGGAAGGCTGTTTTATGAAGTGTGTCTATTTTCAAGGAACTTTTCCGGATCGGGCGGTTCCTTACTGGATGGAACAACCCCAAAGTGCCTAAGATACCTTAATTGATCTAGATTAAGACGAGAACGCAAGAGGTTGTCGGTGAGGGTGATTCCTATGCTATATGTAGGTGGACAAGTCCAACCCTTTTCCGGGCTCTTGTTAAAGAAGGTGTATGTCGAATCGCTCAGGTCTATGTATGCATCAAACGAAGTTGATGGGGAGTCCTTCACGGCACAATCGACACAGGGACGACTATCGCTCAAGTCCTCGCTAGAGTTAGAAGTATCGTTGGAAACAACGAAGTTGTTTGAATGCGTTTCCAACCCTTCTTCTTGATTATCGTCTTGGAAAAGATTATTGAAATCTTTCCTAAGTTCTTTTAACCAATTAAGAATTAGATCTTCTAATTGAAATAATTCATCGAGAAGCATTTCTCCTAGAAAATCTGGTTGGGAGCATTCGAGGGGAGAGATAGGGATTATTTTTACTTTTGCCCCTCTTAAGGATACTAGGAAACGATGGGTCTATATAGTGGGGCTTATAATTTAGAAAATAGCATTCTAATTCCTTATGGTTACCACCACATAATTGACACCACATAGTACCATAAGAGTGCCGAAAGTAAAAAGTATCAGTATCACTCATGTTTGTGTCAGAAATTACCAACCGTCGGGATCTTACGGTTCTGTTTTCAGTAACTGAAACTTGGGCACGGGGGCGTGTTGAGTGGGCACGGCCCCGTGTTCAGCTACTGTCTGACCTAAAACAGGATTGCCAGTTCCAATGATTGGGCACGGGGCGTGTTCAGCGGGCACGGCCCGTGCTGAGTTCTGCAGAAGCTGAAAATTAAGAAAAATCCTAAAAAAAATGAAAAATAAGAAAAAAGATTAGGCCGTTGATTCCTAACTTTCTTAAAATCCTTGTGTCCCCAGCAACGGTGGCAAAAACTTGATGCGTGTGAAGTGTTATATATATTAGGTGTATATTTTAAGCCCCTTTAACACTTTTTTAGTCAAGTTTTAAATTTATAAAACACGATATTTACTAACACTAAACACACATATGGGCAAGTGCACCAATCGTGAGCGTAGTATAGTGTTGGTAAGATACCGAGGTCGTCCAAGGACACAAGAGCTTTTAGTACCGGTTTTTCCTCAACGTCTAATCAAATCAAAAAGTTTAGAAAAATGTTTTAAGCTAAGAAAAATAAAAACTAACTAAAATGCTGAAAAAATAAAAATAAAAGAAAAAACAGATAGACAAGATGAATCACTTGGTTCCGACTCGTGTATAGTGTAACCTTTGATTATTTCCGCACTTTTGCACTTATTTAAGAGATTGTCTTAGTTATTGTAGTAGGCCCCTCTTTTGAAGGTGACGTTACCCTCAACCCAGTAGTTTGAGTCAGCAAGGATACAATCCTAAAGGGTCGGATTATTGAAAGATAATTAATTAAGTTATTAATGCAAATTATGGTAGGCCCCTCTTTTGGAGGTGACGTTACCCTCGACTAAGTAGTCTGAGTCAGCAGGGATACAATCCTAAATAGCCGGGTTATAGTATTAATAGTAGTTAACTTATGAGGGGATCAAAGAGTTTGGACCCCCGCCATCCAATACCGTTAAGTATTGAAGGAGGTCCTACTAAATTTGACCCAGGTCCATTGCAGGACCTCTAAACGCTGAACAATGGCAAGACTCTTACCAAACCGTTCCCTTAACCCCCGACCAGGTAGCCAACATACCTCCATATAGACCGTGTAGACATGAATGGTGAAAATCTTTTATTTTATATAGACAGTAAAATAATGTCAAGACACCACGGACAAACGATAAGGAAGAATCACCTTCAACATAAGAAACTAGTTATTAAAGTCATTAATACAAAACCAAATAAAAAGTGTGAAAAGATTAGAAATAAAAAGTATTACACTAGACACTTGTCTTCACCAAGTGATGTAAGAGACTTAGGCAAACACGGCCTTGATTGTCAAGAACTCTTACAATCAATCTTGGATCCCGAGACGACTCACACACTCTATGATGGACAATGGTGGTGGATGATGGTGTTATGGTGGTGGTGGGTGGTGGGTAAAGTGTGAGAGAGGTGGTGTGCCAAGGGATGGTTTGAGCTTAAGCCAAGCACTCCTATTTATAGGCTGAACAGAAGCTCGGGCACGGCCCCGTGTCCAGTGGGCACGGCCCTGTGTCCAGTGGGCACGGCCCCGTGTCCACATCCTTCTCTTTCTTCATTTAATGCAGCTTGTCTTATCTGTTGACCACGCCCCCGTGTCCACTGAGCACGACCCCGTGTGCAGAAGAATCTTTGTACTATGAAGATTTGCCTGGATTGTGCGAATCTTATAGTTGACCACGACCCCGTGTCCGCTGAGCACGGCCCCGTGGTGGGCAATAGAAGCTTCTACCACTTTGTCTTTTCTGCTGACACTTAGGCACGCCCCCGTGCTGGCTGAGCACGGGGCGTGTTCAGTCTTCTGTCTTCTTGTTTTGCTTGGGAATATGCTGTCGTGGGGTCGGGCATGTCACGTTTGTTCCTTTTCTTGTATTTATGTTAGATTTTGATGTCTTTTTGCTTCTTTTGTTAATTTGAGCTCATTTAATCCTGAAAATACAAAAGGAAGACAAAAGCACACTTTTTCCAACATTAGTACTAAAAAAGGGTTAGTTTTATGCCACAATTGATGTAATTTATATGTTGCATTTTGCACGCATCACCACCTATGTAGCTAAATGCTTGACTTGTGCGCAAGTAAAAGCTGAACATCAAAAGCCGTCAGGTTTGCTACAACAGCCTGAACTTCCCACATGGAAGTGGGAAATGGTGACGATGGATTTCATCTCCAAGTTGCCCAAGACAAGGAAAGGAAATGATACGATATGGGTGATAGTTGATAGACTGAATAAGTCAGCACATTTCCTACCCATTAAGGAGACCTATAGCTCCGACATGTTATGTAACACCTCGAAAATTCACGTCCTATAATGTGTTGACACGTGTCATATGTTTGAACGTGTGAAAGAATGTTATGAAAGGATTAAAGTTGACAATCATGGAAAGTATGTGAATATACGAGTTCTAAATGTCAACAGTGAATAAATATATTGTACATTAACCCTACATGATCTTTATAGCATCAAACGAATAAATCATGGATCATGCGAAGCTAAAAGTGAGAGATTACAAACTACAGGGGTTAAATGTGTCAACATGTTTAAGTTATACCTCTGAGTGACCTTTTGACAAACCCGAAGTTTTGTAACGGTTAATTATGCTCACTAGAATGCACGATAAAAATTTCATAAAGTTTTGTTATCGTATGAGAAAGTTATGATCAAATTCGTATACGAGGGGTTAAAGCGTCTACGTTGAAAGTTATGACTTTTCGGGTAATAACAAGGTGACCAAGGACTTAGAAAAGTGGGTACAAGTCTTAAAGCCCTTGTAGGTAAATAAGAAGGGGTCAAATTGCAAGAAATAAGCTTAATTGACCTTTCGGAAGGGCCAAGAGACGAGATGCAACAACTTGAAAACGTTTTTGTCAGATCAGAGAACCCAAGCGGGCCGCGTAAGACCATCAACACCCTTACGCGGGCCGCCTCAGTTGTCCAGTAACAGAATACGTAGACAGCAGCCTGTATTCGTGCTTAATTGACCAAAAACAGATATTTTCTCATCATGGGCGACCCCTAAGTGCCTCCTAGAACCTTAGGGACATGTGTTGATGATCAGGAACCTTTGGTAGTGTTGTGTGTCAACAATCCATGGTGAAAAATTCACTATAAAAGGGCCATGAGTTGCAACCAATGCTTCACACCTTCCATCTGCACATTGGAGCATTTCTGGAGCTAAGGACTTCTCTCTAAGCTTCACATTTCGTGCATAGGACTTCGGTAAGTTTGCTAATCCTTCCTTAGTTAAGTCTTTGCTTAGTTTTAGCTTAAAAGTCAAACTGTCGTAATTAACGGTTGACTTTAAGATTAATCACTAATGGTCCAGTGATTAGTCGAATCAAAAGTAGTTATAAGTTGGTAATTATGTGGGTAATAAACCCTTAAAAGGGTTCCCCCTGATTCCCACTCTAACTAGGTCAAATGTCGGGTCAAACTTGTTAATAAAAAGTCAACAAGATACTTAGTTTCTAATTTATGCATGATTAGCAATGTAGAACACATACAACCTGTTTGATCATTAATATAACTTGGTAATTAGTGTAAGAACATGTCTAAACATGTCCAACCCGACAATTTACTGTTTAGACCCGGTTCGGAACCGAAAATCGCAAAGCTTTGACTTTTGCTTTGACTTCAGTTCTGACCCGTTTTGGTATGATTTAGAAATACCTTAGAGCTCTATTTGGACCAGGTTACATGCTAGTATAACCCTCTGTGATTATACACCATGGTTCATTAGTTAACCAATTAATACGCATAATTCCGTTAATTGCTCATATGTTGACCATTATGCCCTTTTCACCTTAAAACGTGATTTGTGAAAATGTAAAAGTGTAGAAACCTTAGTTACTGATATATAAACTTGTATGCAAAATTTGACATCAGTTTGAGGTGTAGATTAAGAGTTATGCTCGTTAGCGTAAAATGAAAGCTTTATGTTAATTAAACGGCGTAATTAGCGTATAGACTAGTTAAGCCTACTTTTTAATATCAAAATCTTTACCCACTGATGTAATATATTATTTTGGGATTTTTGAAGATTTTTAATTAATTTTAGGCTGAGCATAACTTAGAGTCGTAGGCTTAATCCGGTAATTATCGGTTTTGCCCTTACGGGCTATAAAATGAGTTTTACACATCTAATTGACTCCAAACCTTTTGCTACTGATCACATATGATAAATAAATTATTTTAAGCCTTCTGGAATAGTAAAAATATCAGCTTTATGTATCAAACCCGGAAATGGCTTCTAATCGCCTTTTTAAGCGTTTTTAACGCATAGTATGTACTAGAATTATTTTAAACATACAAGGGTTGATACCTACTGATATTTGAGGAAAATTATAATATTTTAACAGTAAGCAAAAGTTGTTTAACTCAGACTTCAGTTTTGAGCTTTACGGCTTATGTGAAATTACCAAAATGCCCCTACGGTGCATAGTTTGGTTATAACTGATAAATTTCACATATATACTTTACCCTACTGTTATAACTTAGTAAAATAAGTATTTTTACTGATTACATCAGACCTGTAACTCAGGTGAATACTTAAACTCTTTTACAACCTTTTAAATGACCAAACTACCCCTACGGGGCATAGTTTGTGTTTAAATTCGTTTCGGGCATAATAAAAGACATCTTACTGATGTCACAACATATATGAAGCATATTAACTTAGGAAACCTGTAAATGGCTCATATGAATACCCGTTACGCTTATTACGCGTTCGGTTCGGTTTATGTAACTAGTTTACATAAACTAGCCTAAACGGGTCAAACCTTAACGGTTTTATCTCAAAATCCAGAATGTGTATGAAATACCCATATTAAGCAAGTCTCTGAACTTATCGGGTCTAAATCACATTCTATCCGGTCTTCGCTTAATCGTGCGTACGAACCGTATCTTTGAAACTAACCGGTCTAAGCTTAAGCTTAATTAAAGACCCGTTAGGATTCTAATAGGTTATTATAAACCTTTGTTCCAGAATAGGAGACCAATAAAAGCTACTTGCATTTTGCTTATTGTGATTATTACATTGCTCAGGTAAATACTTTTAACTTATTTTCCCTATACGGGCTTGGGTTACGGTATTTAAAATACCGCTTGGTCGGGCATTAAATCTTCCATCGTTTGGTGGTTAATTGAATAATTTAATCGGCCCGTTTAAACAGTTTTGTTTACTTAAAGCCTTTGGGGGGTTAATGACCATGTCCCGGATATCCTTGGCATCATTTTACGAAATGGCCAAGACCTAAGCGCGGAGTGTAGGCGTACACTCGTCAGTGCATAAATAGTTGATGTGGTGTGTCTATTGATCTTTAACCCGGTACGTCCGGGCTACTGAACGCATAAGGAACATGTAATTCGTTCACAAGATTATATATTTAAATAATTCTCCCAAGTTATAAAATGTTTATGCCACGTGCATCCAAATCAATTTTCAATCATTTTCTAAAATGAGTCAGTTGATTGTATTTACCAGTGTAAACTGACGTATTTTCCCAAAAAGATTAAATGCAGGTACTAAGCGTAATTGGGTGGGATTTCTCCTTAGCATCAATAGAAGTCTCGCAAGCTTAAGATGCCTAAAGTCTGTTGAACTACTATTTATTTTTTATCCTTCTGTGGACAAACATTCAACTGTTGTGATACACGATATTACAATATTATTAAAGTTGAATTATATCTTTCAATTTGCTTCCGCTGTGCATATTTATATATTGTGTTGTTTGACTATTATGTTGCCAACCACGTCACGATACTCCCCACCGGGCCCACCGGTGACACGTGGAAGTAGGGGTGTGACAGGTTGGTATCAGAGCCAACATTGAGTGAATTAAACACTAGCCTTTTGTGTTTAATCTCAATGACACAATTGCACATTTCTAAACTTTCGAGTCTAGACAGATAACATAGGACAAATTCCACTTTGTTTTGTTTTGTCCTTTATTTTTATATATATTCTTGTCGTTATCTTATGTTGTATTGACAGGATTAAAAATGCCCCCAAGATTCTTTCGAAGAAGAGGAAGAGGCAAGGGGCCAATCACCACCCCCAATGATAATGAAGTTGGACCTTCGCATATGCGAGCTCCTTCTACCACGGAGAGTGACGATCCTCGACAGAACCGGAGGAACCTCTTTGAGCCGGCTAGACGGTCGGTCTCACACAGTTCAACACCTCCCGTTCATAACCCTTATGGGCCACAGCCGGAATATGAGCCCAACAACCCGCAACCTTCCTACATACCGTTACAGCGATCCTTATCGCATAATTCTTTTGGTGACCCTACACCAGTTTTTCGGGGCCGGTTTAACCCGGAAAACTACATAGCAGAACCAGTGGGTTTTAACCCATTGGGACCGGAGGATCACTTCTCGGGGGACAACGCTATGGACATGGACGAGGACACGGATCCCGTCGAGCCAGCAAGCGGTACGCCGAACCACCCCATCGAGATTTCGGATGGATCTTCTTTCCACGGATCACCCTACGGTGGTCTAGACAGCTTTTAGGCGAGGTTTACTCAGCACGAGTGGTACTTCACACCCTCGCATCATTCGTCGCCTCATCAGCAGCAGCAGCATCAGGATCCCTCTGTGGATTCACGGTTTGTGGCAGTCACGCCACCGCCTCCACCACCACCAGTTCAGCCGGCACCTCCGCAACCGCCAAGGCGTAGGAGAACCGGAGCGCGTATGTCTACGCGAGCGGGAGACTTTCATTTTAGTTCTCCACGCCAATCAAGTGGCAGCCATTACCCACCACTTCAGGAAGACCCACAGATGGGTGGGCCTTCGCACCCAGTTGCACCGCAACCACCGCCTATGGGTTTTGATAACCCGATTCCGGCATACATGGGTTCCATGGCGTATAACCCGTTTGAGCAGCCGGTGCACACCAACAACAACTACGCCGAAGCCGACCCATACTTGGTAGCGGCTAACTATAACACCCACCACCCGGAAGGACCGTATGGAGATCCATGGGGAATGGGGTACCCAAATCATGGGTACCAGATACCTGCCAGACCCATAATACGGACGCAATCGCAGCCGCCACGATTTTCTCCCCCAGAAAGGGAGGAAATTCTACAGAGACTGGATCAGGTCGAGCGAGACTTTCACAGGGAACGCAGAGAGCGACAGACCTTCTTCCAAGGATTGACAAGCCTAATAAAAGGGAAGAGCAAGAAGGACCATTGAATCCTTCCACTGTTGTTGTATTTTCCTTGTATCAGTTGAGCCCCTGCGTGGGCCTGTCTTGCTGTATTAGCCCCTGTGTGGGTATGTTTGTTTGTTTTGACCCCTGCGTGGGTCTATCTTTCTGTTAACCCCTACGAGGGTATATTGTATGTTTAAGTCCCTGCGTGGACTATTATTCTAGTTTGACCCCTGCGTGGGTATGTTTGTTGCTTGACCCCTGCGTGGGTAACTTGTTTATTTAAAAAGTCCCGTTTAGGGCGACGTGTAACCTATTTATAATCAATGGAAATGTTTAATTTATAAATTTCATTTTTGCCATTATGTGCATAGATAAATTATATATGAAATAAATAAATCAAAAACATTCATTTTAAAAATATATCTGCCTATTTAAATATTAACTAAGAATCTTAAGAGTGAAACCTAGCCTGAGTGTCATTGTGAAGACCTGGCCATGATGGTAAGACCTGTTAAAACGATTCAAATCCCGGTTAACATCTGAAAACATGTTAACACTCCTGGCAGATGTGATTCATTTAAAATCACACACGTTATTATTATATAAGGATCTTTTCAAGGATTCCAGATCCAACTAAATGATCTCTGAATCATGGGTTAAATCATCAATTAAGATGATTATATTTTGACCATACGTGGTTATATGGTGCCTACGGGCCCTGCTCATTTCCATATGAGCCAAAAGACAGTGGTAGCGATGACTCCTTGTCAGAAAAAGGTAATGAACTATGTTCAAACCTTCATGCCCTGATTCTCTGAAATCCTAGCTTATAATTTAAAAATTTGTCCTTGTGACTAGGCCTTATGTGCTATTAATAAAACTGTTATTGTTTTATAATTAGGATAAGTTATACTAAAATCCTAAATAAATTTGATTAATAAATTAACCAAATATGGTCTCTGTTCACCATGGTTAATGAATTACCCTAAGGGGCAATTCCATAATAAACTCCCAAATAAACTATTGTCCTTGTTTTCTGTAACAGTTCAATTAAAATGGCTAACTCGGACGAGATAAATAGTCATCCAGTGGAGAATAACGATAACGCCCGAATTACTTTAACGGGTGCTGAATTGAAAGCGTTAGTAGACGACGCAGTTACAAAGGCTTTAGAGCGGCAGTACGAAGAGTATAGTGGGACTCGGAATAGGACCCTATCTACCCCGCATTCAAAGCCACCTCCCAAGAAGGAAGATCCCAAGAAAGATGATGATAGACTCTCCTCAAACCACCACAGTGCTCCATCTCAGCAGAATGTACTAAAACAAGAACCCCGTACTAAGGGTTTCTCCTATAAATACTTTGTTTCATGCAAGCTCAGAGATTTCACTGGGGAAAAGGGAGCCATTGACTGCATGACGTGGTT
This sequence comes from Helianthus tuberosus, assembly GCA_030545235.1. NCBI lineage: Eukaryota > Viridiplantae > Streptophyta > Magnoliopsida > Asterales > Asteraceae > Helianthus > Helianthus tuberosus. The sequence goes on along the minus strand of CM060353.1, from coordinate 173,104,684 downwards.
AGACGAGATGGACACAGTAGTGGATATCAGCGGATGCGCTGAGAAGGATATAGTCAAGTTTGTGTCGCAATCATTTAAGGGGGAAGCCTTAGCCTGGTGGAGATCACTGATTCAAGCCACCGGGAAAATCCCATTGTACAACATGTTATGGGATCAATTTGTTGCCCTTATCAGGGAAAATTACTGCCCTCAGCATGAGGTGGAGAAGATAGAGTCTGATTTTCTATCATTGGTGATGACAAACCTTGACTGTCAAGCTTACCTCACGAGCTTCAACACAATGTCCCGGTTGGTTCCATATCTGGTGACCCCGGAACCAAAACGAATAGCTCGTTTTATCGGTGGTTTAGCCCCCGAGATAAAGGCAAGCGTGAAGGCCTCTCGGCCAGCTACTTTTAGATCTGTAGCTGACATATCTTTGTCCCTCACTCTGGATGCGGTCAGACAAAGATCGCTGTGGAACAAAGATGCTGAGAAGAGAAAATGTGAAGATGATAACTCACGGAGGTCGAACAAGAAGCACCGTGGAAACGGTGACAACAAGAAGGGGTCTGAGTCAAGGAAAGATGGGCATCAGTCTGGTGAGAAGCCCAAGTGCAAGATTTGCAAGAAACAGCACTATGGAAAGTGCAGACTCGAGTCGAACTCGCAGACTCAGTCAAAAACCTATGCTTGTGGTATATGCAAGTCCAAGGACCACAAGACCTTGGACTGCAAAAAGCTAAAGGATGCAACATGCTACAGTTGCAATGAGAAGGGGCACATTAAAACCAACTGCCCTAAATACACCAAGAAGCCTGAAGAGGCCAAGAAGACCAATGCGAGAGTCTTCAGAATGGACGCAAAGGAAGCAGTCCAGGATGACAATGTGATAACAGGTACATTTCTCATAAATGATATCTATGCAAGAGTGCTTTTTGATTCAGGCGCTGATAAGTCTTTCGTAGATAATAAGTTTTGCAAATTGCTAAATTTACCTGGTAAGACCTTAAGCGTAAAGTATGAGGTGGAGTTAGCTGATGGTACCATAGAAACCGCCTCAACCATATTAGATGGATGTTTCATATCCGTTAAGAACCACTCTTTTCCTCTGTCCCTACTTCCTTTGAAGTTAGCGGGTTTTGACATTATTTTAGGCGTGGACTGGTTATCTCATAACCAGGCCCAGATTGTCTGCAATAGAAAACAAGTGATGATCAAGACTCCATCTGGCGAATCAATCACCATTCAGGGAGATACCCGGTATGGATTGCATGAGCAAGTGACTATGCTCAAGGCCTCGAAGTGCTTGAAGAAGGGTTGTGTCATCTACATGGCACGAGTTACCATTGATGAGCCGAAACCTAAAATAGAAGACATCCCCGTCATTTCTGAATACCCTGAAGTGTTTCCTGAAGAACTACCTGGTTTACCACCAGATAGACAAGTGGAGTTCAGAATTGACATCATCCCCGGAGCAGCACCAGTTGCTAGAGCACCTTATAGGTTGGCACCAACGGAGATGAAAGAGTTGAGGACACAGCTAGACGAATTGCTAGCCAAGGGTTTCATTAAACCTAGTTCGTCTCCTTGGGAAGCGCCAGTCCTATTTGTCAAGAAGAAGGATGGATCGATGCGTCTGTGCATCGATTATCGTGAGCTTAATAAAGTCACAATAAAGAATAGATATCCTTTGCCCAGGATCGACGATTTGTTCGATCAGTTACAAGGGGCAAGTTATTTCTCAAAGATTGACTTGAGGTCAGGCTACCATCAATTGAAGGTTAGAGATGAAGACGTACACAAAACAGCATTTAGGACTCGTTATGGTCATTACGAGTTCCTAGTGATGCCTTTTGGGCTCACTAATGCACCGGTCGCGTTCATGGATCTCATGAATCGCGTTTGCAAGCTGTACTTAGATAAATTCGTCATCGTCTTCATTGACGACATCCTCATTTACTCGAAGAATCAAGCTGACCACGAGAAACACCTTCGCTGTATTCTTAAGCTTCTACATCACGAGAAACTCTACGCCAAATTTTCCAAGTGTGAGTTTTGGCTTCGAGAAGTCCAATTCCTTGGACATGTGGTGAGCGAGCGTGGTATCCAAGTGGATCCCGCTAAGGTTGAAGCAGTTATGAACTGGCAAGAGCCAAAGACACCTACGGAGATTCGTAGCTTCCTAGGTTTGGCTGGATACTACAGGCGATTCATTGAAAAATTTTCAAGGATTGCTGCACCCCTAACTTCCTTGACTAGGAAAAAGGTTAAGTTCGACTGGGGACCCAAGCAGCAAGAATATTTTGATGTTCTGAAGCAAAAGTTGAGCAACGCTCCTGTGCTGACATTACCTGAAGGTACCAAAGAATTCGTAGTTTACTGCGATGCTTCACACACCGGCATGGGGTGTGTGCTTATGCAGAAAGGCAAGGTTATTGCCTATGCATCACGTCAATTGAAGGTGCATGAAAAGAATTACACCACCCACGACTTGGAGTTGGGTGCCGTTGTATTTGCACTGAAGCTCTGGAGGCATTATTTATATGGTATTAAGTGCGTGATCTATTCTGATCACAAGAGCCTCCACATCTGTTCAATCAGAAAGATTTAAACATGAGGCAGCGCCGTTGGATGGAGACTTTGAATGATTATGATTGTGAAATCAGATATCATCCCGGCAAGGCGAATGTAGTCGCTGATGCCTTGAGTCGGAAGGAAAGGGTGAAACCCATCCGAATCAATGCCAAGAGCATTGAAATAAAGAATAGTCTGAATGAAAGGTTGTTAGCTGCACAGAAGGAAGTTGTGTTGGAAGCTAACTATCCTAATGAAAAGCTAGGAGTAACTGAGGAGCAATTATCTCTTAGCAAAGACGGAATTCTGAGATTGAATGGACGAATATGGGTTCCAATTTATGGGGGACTTCGAGATGTTATCCTCCAGGAAGCCCACAGTTCAAAATATTCCGTTTATCCTGGAGCTGATAAGATGTACCAGGATCGAAGGGCAAATTATTGGTGGATAGGCTTGAAGAAGTCTGTAGCCACCTATGTAGCTAAATGCTTGACATGTGCGCAAGTCAAAGCCAAGCATCAGAAACCGCCAGGTTTGCTACAACAGCCTGAACTTCCCACTTGGAAATGGGAAATGGTAACTATGGATTTTATCACCAAGTTACCTAAGACAAGGAAAGGAAATGATACCATTTGGGTGATCGTAGACAGACTGACTAAGTCAGCACATTTCCTACCCATTAAGGAGACTTATAGCTCTGATATGTTAGCCCAACTGTATGTCGATAAGATTGTAGCTTTACATGGCATACCTGTGTCTATTATCTCTGACAGAGATACTAGATACACGTCACATTTTTGGAAGAGTTTCCAACAATCTTTGGGCACACGTTTGAATTTTAGTAAGGCTTACCATCCTCAGACGGACGGCCAGAGTGAGCGTACTATTCAAACGTTGGAAGACATGCTACGTGCATGTGTGATTGATTTGGGTGGTAGTTGGGATAACCACCTACCATTAATCGAATTCTCCTACAACAATAGCTACCATACCAGCATTAAGGCTGCGCCTTTTGAGGCATTATACGGTAGAAAGTGTAGAACGCCCGTTTGTTGGGCAGAAGTTGGAGACGTCCAATTATCAGGACCAGAGATAGTCTTTGAAACGACTGACAAGATTGTCCAGATTCGTGACCGTCTCAAAGCTGCCCGTGATAGGCAGAAGAGTTACGCAGATCCAAAGCGTAAATCTATGAACTTTGAAGTAGGTGACAAAGTCCTACTTAAAGTATCACCCTGGAAGGGAGTGATGCGATTTGGTAAGAAAGGCAAGCTAAGCCCGAGATACATAGGACCTTTCGAGGTTATCGAACGTGTCGGGTCAGTTGCCTATAAGTTGAACTTACCTGAAGAGCTCAGTAGTATACATAATGTATTCCACATCTGGTATCTGAAGAAGTGTTTCGCTGATGAATCACTGGTCATACCACATACAGATGTGCATATAGATGAGAGCTTGAAATTTGTGGAAAAACCATTGTCGATTGAAGATCGACAGGTTAAGAAGCTTCGAAGGAAGCATGTGCCTATTGTAAAGGTCAAATGGGATGCCCGTAGAGGTCCCGAATACACGTGGGATGTTGAGTCCACGATGAAAGAAAAGTACCCTTATTTATTTCAGTAAATCTCGGGGTCGAGATTTCTTTTAAGGGGGTGAGGATGTAACACCTCGAAAATTCACGTCCTATAATGTGTTGACACGTGTCATATGTTTGAACGTGTGAAAGTATGTGAATATACGAGTTCTAAATGTCAAAAGTGAATAAATATATTGTACATTAACCCTACATGATGTTTATAGCATCAAACGAATAAATCATGGATCATGCGAAGCTAAAAGTAAGAGATTACAAACTACAGGGGTTAAATGTGTCAACATGTTTAAGTTATACCTCTGAGTGACCTTTTGACAAACCCGAAGTTTTGTAACGGTTAATTATGCTCACTAGAATGCACGATAAAAATTTCATAAAGTTTCGTTATTCGTATGAGAAAGTTATGATCAAATTCGTATACGAGGGGTT